>CM038682.1:608616110-611016110 GCA_021605205.1 Aegilops longissima | reverse complement strand
GACCCAGGGATTTCTCCCCCCGGCGTATATGGTCCCCGTTCGAGCCGGGCTTGCCACCTATAATGGCGGAGAACAAGCAGAGAGCTTCCCCAATCCCTCCAAAGGGGAACGGGTATGCCTTGCCCCTTATTTATTAAGGGGACTGGGATTTCCAATCCACCCGTTCCTCCATGGGCTCCTGGAGTTCTACGGCCTCCAGCTGCATAATTTCACTCCTGCCTCCATATTGCACATTGCTGGTTATGTCGCTCTTTGCGAACTGTTTCTGGGATGCGAAGCTCACTTCGAGCTATGGAAGAGGCTATTCTGCCTCGTACCCCGTACACAGGGGGGTCACTGTTTCAAGTGGGCGGAGCCAAAATATGGCGCATCGCCGGGACCGGATGCCTGTCCGGCACCCCGAAGAAGGCAGCCAAAGACTGGCCTTCAGAGTGGTTCTATATAGAGGACGTCCCTCTTCCGGATCCTATTTGGATCGGCCTTCCTGAGTTTAATAATGATCCTCTAAAGAAACGCCTAAGCTGGCGACCAAGGAGCCCTCAGGAGGAAGACGATAGAGACGTTTCTTACCTGATGAGCCGGATAAAGGTGCTGGCTCTATTAGGACTGACTACAACCAAAGTTATGTCAATATGCATTATGCGAGGGGTGCAGCCGCTTCAATACCGAGGCCGCCCAACGTGGGACTTTAACGGGAAGACGATGCCAACCACTGCGGTCGTAAAGGGGCCAGACTCCATTGCCGCTCTGGCAAAAACTCTGTCTGGTCTGTACAAGGGAGAGGAAGAGGAGTTCCTCCGCATCAAACCGCGGGACGGATTCTCCATGTACAATCCTCCGAGATGGGTAAGCTGCCACTTTTCATGCCCTTCCCTTCCGCATTTCCACAATAAATATCTTATATTGCCCGTTCATCGCAGGAGCTGCGTTAGGCTGTGAGGGAGATAACTAGCCCACCTCCACAACCAGAGGAACCTGAACGGTCCCTCGACCTCGGTCTTCAAGAGGATCCGGACATATTCGTGGAGCTAATCGATAGGTTATTTAATCAATCAAGCCGTGATGGGGCCATGGTGGCTATTACAGCCGACTATCCGGGGCTACTGCCTGCCTCGCAGGTAGGTGAGACCAGGGGCCCAACCTTTGAGAAGTATCCTTTTCCACGCACCTTACCTTCTGTATCTGCATTGTGTCTTACAGGGAAGGTCCTCCGGGTGCTATGCCGAGCCCGTGGCGAGTTATCAACAAGGGGTACCGAGGCCAGTCGGGCTGAAAAGAAAAGCGGTTCGGACTGAGACGCCGGCGCAGAGGTATGATATAAAACCTCGCTGCGTGGGTTTGTCTTTGAAAACGTAATAACACCCATGCTTCCCAGAAGGAAAATTCTCGCCGGATTATATCCGGAGAAGTTGCCGATCACGCCTCCGCTAGCCGGGCTCCAGGGCCGGACACGGAGGCGGGGCACGCGTAAGGCGTTCCTCCTACAGAGGCTGCGGATAAAATCTCCGCTAAAAATTCCGAAGTGGAGAGCGCCATGAATCACAGGCGCCGCCGGGCCGTACTCCGTGACGCTTGTTTCTCCCAAGAGGCATTTGATGCCTTCAATTCGGGAGACGCGTACATCCGTGCTGCTCAAAATGGTCTTTCTAGAGCCACGGACCAGTATGTAAAGGATATACGGGTAAGAGAATTTGATGATTATATATATCAGTAGCCCCCGAGACTTGAAACAGTTGGCACAACTGATTTAAGGATCATTATATGTACATGTTCTTACAGAGAATAATACCCAATTGTCTCAAGAGCGGGAAGATTGCAAGGCCCAGCTACGGGCCGCAGTGGCCGCATTGAAGGAGTCCGAAAAGGCCCCCTATGGTAACACCTGCTTTAAAGAGTGACAGGTACCATATAGGATGTAGCATGCATGCAATTCTGACAATAAATATTGCAGATGACGCTGGAGTGAATCCGGATGAGCAACATGTCATACAGCGGCTAAAGGTCTGGCGAAAGGCGTGCTTACAAAGGTTAGGCAGGAGAAAACGATCTCAAGATGCCAATACCCAGCTGAGCGTGGAACTAAAGGATGTTCGCGCCCGGTTGCCGGACTCCGTGAAGGAGAACAAGCGGCTTCGACGCGGCATTTTCGATAAGTGCTTGAACGAACTTCAAAAGAGTTCGAGAGGAAGCCCGATAACATAGTTATGTCTGCAGGTATCTTTGACAGGTTGTCCCATGAATGAGATGCCCGGTCTCGGGTGATCTTCTACCGAGCTATCTAACTGCACGAACAAGTTCGGCGGTGATGCAAAGTATTGCCAGGCCTTGTGGCCATCCGTATCCCTGCCGAAGGTTTGGAGGACTTGCAGAAGCTCAAGGAGCGCGCGGCGCTTCCGATTATGGAAGGTATCGGCCTGCCGTCAAGGTGCCAGGGAAGCCTGGGCCATGGTGAAGATGCGGTATACCAAGGCTGACCCAAACCACATGGCCGAGGTCGGACCTGTGGGGCTGATGGGAAAGAAATCCCTGTCAGTTTGGTGTATCACCAAGTAGAGTTAGCCGCCAAGTATTCCCAATAGGATTGTAGGCTAGACAGCCTGTTGGATGGCATAGAAGAAGAATTTAATCAGTCCAAGTGACTATGTAATTTGAATGACATGCAGAATGTCTCTAGCCGGATTGTAAATCATTTGTCATGGCGGACCTTTTCGCTTCAACCTCTGGACCCGATAGTCCGGAGTGTATCCGAATACCAGCGCAGTTATGTAAAAACCGGGGTATGCGTGGAAACCAGGCGTAGGGGTCATAAGTGCTTGAACAGACAAGTACCCAACTAGTTATGTTATATTACATGGATAGTAAGAAACATCTTCCAGGAAGAATAGTTCCGTTAAGGGTTCCTTTCCTTAGGTACGCATGCCCTAATGTGCATGTCCAAACTGCGAGAAGAGACGTAGGCGAAAACATCTGGGGGCAAGTGGAAAAAACAAAAAGTCATCTTTTATTCACCGACCGAATATTCCCTTAAGAATGCTAGCTTTCGGCTTCACCCAGTCTGAGGTACACATCCGGCTGACCCGGCAGTAACAATCGCAGAGGTGCTCCCCTTATGCCCTAGCCGAATTAATGGGAACATAGGGCATAAATACAAGAGCCAGGCAACCCAGCTTGGCCAAAACTTAAGTCATATCGATGCATATAGTGGCGAAAAAAGGTACATGTGGAAGAATAACACATGTGCGGGGCATGAAGCCCATAAAATATTTAAGCTTCAGATAGGAAGCCCCTGTGTATAATGAGCGAGTCATGGCGATCAAGATTGTGTAGTCAAACACATTTTAGCCCTTCAAGGCCTCGAAAGAAAAGGGAAGAAAGAAAGAAAAGACAGATAACGAATGTATAAAAATTTGACAGAGGTAAGGAGACGAACACGGAGTCCGGCACTAGGCATAGAATCTTCGGAGTCTCGCTGCGTTCCATGGATTTGGCTCGAGGCGGTTGTCCGATGCATCGCGCAGACGGTACGCTCTGCCAGTTAAGACCTGGTCAATAATGAAGGGACCCTCCCATTTGGGCTTGAGCTTCTCCTTTTTCTTTTCCGGTAGGCGTAGAACGAGTTCGCCAACGTTATAAGTTTTGACTCGTACTTCTCTGCTTTGGTATCTTCTAGCCTGTTGCTGGTAGAATGCGGAACCAGCTTTTGCCACGTCGCGCTCCTCCTCGAGGGCGTCCAAACTGTCCTGCCGATCGAGCTCGGCCTCTATCTCTTCATACATGCGCACTCGAGGTGAGTCATGAATTATGTCGCAGGGCAGAACCGCCTGTGCGCCGTACACCATAAAGAATGGTGTGTATCCGGTAGTGCGATTCGGCGTGGTCTGCAGCCCCCAGAGTACAGAGTCGAGCTCCTCTACCCAGTGCGTGTTAGGTTCCTTGAAGGACCGCACTAATCTGGGTTTGATGCCGCTCATGATAAGACCATTTGCTCATTTGACTTGAATGTTAGTTTGTGGATGATAGACAGAAGCGTAATCGAGCTTGATGCCCATGTTGCTGCACCATATTTTCACAGTGAATTTCGTGCCGTTGTCAGTGATGATGCTATGGGGACACCATAACGGTGTACAACCCCAGATATAAAGTCTATCATTGGTCCGGATTCGTCCGTTTTAATAGGTTTGGCTTCTATCCATTTGGTGAATTTATCCACCATTACCAGTAAGTATTTTTTCTTATGGGTTCCCCCTTTAAGGGGTCCAACCATGTCCAGCCCCCAGACCGCAAAAGGCCACGTAATGGGGATTGTTTGTAGGGCGACGGGTGGCATATGGCTTTGGTTTGCAAAGAGCTGGCAACCAACGCATCGTTGGACCAAGTCCTGTGCGTCTGTTCGGGCCGTCGGCCAATAAAATCCTGTACAGAAGGCCTTACTTACGAGGGCCCGGGCTGCAGCGTGGTGGCCACCGAGTCCCGTGTGAATTTCTGCCAGAAGCTGAGATGCACCTTTGAAGGACTCTGGTACTGCTTTTCTTACAGAGCTCTCCCTCGTGGACCTTGTAGGCTTTAGATCGTCGCACAATGCAGCGTGCCCCATTTTGGTCCTTGGGAAGTTCATGCCTGGTTAGGTAGGCCAGGAATGGTTCAGTCCATGGGGCGATGACGGCCATTATTACGTGGGCTGAAGGTGTTATTTCGGTGGCGGAGCCGCCGATTATGTAAGAGTGTTCGGCATCTGGCGCTGTAGCCGGGTCCGTACTGTTGTTGCTTGTTTCCCCTTCCCATGCCAAGGATGGCTTAAACAGCCTTTCCAAGAATATGTTGGGTGGGACCGGATCACGCTTAACACCGATACGGGCAAGGACGTCCGCCGCCTGATTGTTTTCCCGAGCTACATGGTGGAATTCGAGTCCCTCAAACCGAGCTGACATCTTGAGTACGGCATTGCGATAAGCCGCAATTTTCGGATCTTTAGCGTCGAAGTCTCTGTTTATTTGGGATATTGCGAGGTTCGAATCCCCGCGCACCTCCAGTCTTTGAATGCCCAAGGAGACTGCCATCCGCAGACCATGTAACAGGGCCTCATATTCAGCGGCATTGTTGGAGTCTGTATACAGTATTTGGAGTACATATTGGACTGTATCTCCGGTAGGGGACGTCAATATGACGCCAGCCCCCGGACCGGACAACATTTTAGAGCCGTCGAACTGCATAATCCAATTGGAGTATGCGCCGTATTCCTTAGGGAGTTCGGCTTCTGTCCATTCGGCGACAAAATCGGCCAATACCTGCGACTTAATAGCTCGCCGAGGTTTATATGTTATGTCGAACGGGAGGAGCTCTATGGCCCATTTGGCAATCCGGCCTGTGGCATCACGGTTGTTTTGACAACCACATCGTCTACGTATGCTTCCACTGTTTTGCCGATTTGTTTTTCCAGGCATGTCTGAATCATGTGTTGATACGTTGCACCGGCGTTCTTAAGCCCGAAAGGCATTGTGTTGAAACAGAAGGGGCCGTATGGCGTGATAAATGCTGTTGCGGCTTGGTTAGACTCGGCCATCTTGATTTGGTGGTAGCCGGAGTATGCATCGAGGAAGCACAATGAGTCGTGTCCCGTGGTGGCGTCGATAATTTGATCGATGCGGGGGAGGGGGAAGGGATCCTTTGGGCAAGCTTTATTGAGGTCTTTGAAGTCGACAAATAAGCGCCAGGATTTGTCCTTCTTTGGTACCATCACCAGGTTTGCTAGCCATCCGGTGTTTTATTTCTCGATGAATCCGGCCTCCAATAATTTTGGCCAACTCCTCACCCATAGCTTGTCGCTAGGTTCGGAGAAGCGCCAAGAGTCTGCTTGACCGCTTGAACCCTTTTAGAATGTTAAGGCTATGCTCGGGCAACTTATGGGATTCTGGCATATCTGATGGGTGCGTGCAAATATATCCCAGTTCTCGCAGAACTCCCGTGGTCTTGGCGTCCACATCGGGGTTTAACTGTGCCCCAATTGAGGCTGTTTTTGAGGGTCCGTTGGGTGGACTTGGAATTTGATTATTTCGTCCGCTGGTTTAAAAGAGGTGGACTTGGATCTCTTGTCGAGTATCATGTCGTCCCTGTCCACGGTCGAGCGTAGCGCGGTTAACTCCTCTGCCGCTAGGGCTTCGGATAGTGCCTCGAGGGCTAGTGCGGCTGTTTTGTTTTCGGCGCGGAGCGCTATGTCCGGATCACTAGCTAGAGTGATGATTCCATTGGGCCCGGGCATTTTGAGCTTCATGTACCTGTAATGGGGTATAGCTTGGAAGATCGTCAATGCCTCCCGCCCTAGAAGGGCGTGGCATCCGCTACTGAACGGGGCCAATCGGAATGTTATTTCTTCGGACCTGTAATTTTCTGGTGTGCTGAATACCACATCTAGTGTGATTTTCCCAGCGCAATGTGCCTCCCGACTGGGGATGATTCCTCTAAAGGTTGTGCTACTTTGCTCAACGCGGTTCCAGTCTATTTCCATTTTGTGAAGGGTTTCCTCATAAATGAGGTTTACTCCGCTGCCACCGTCCATGAGCACTTTAGTGAGCCGAAAGCCGTCCACAATTGGACTAAGGACTAGTGCGGCTGGTGCTCGGGCTGTTCGGCATTTGGGTTAAATCCTTTGGAATTGAAGGTGATAGCCGTGTCGCTCCATGGATTTATTGTTGCCACCGGCAGATCTCGGCAAGGCTGCGGAGTGTTTCGCTGCGCCTATTATTTGAGGCGAATGTCTCAAGACCGTTAAGACCGTATTGTAATTCACGGATGTTGCTCATGTGTTTTGAATGAGGAGATCCTCACCGCTCTTAGCAACCCGCGGAGTACCCAACATGCTCTAAGGTCTTGTGTTGGTGTGGTATCCACCGTACTGTGAATTTTGCAGGGTCCGTTAAGCCATCCCTCCAATACGGTTCCGTGCCCTCTAGTGGGCTTTTGCTTTTTTGTGATTGAATCAGGTGACTTACGGGGGGTGCACCCTTTTGGTTCGGACTGGGTATTTAGCCAAAGCCGGATTATCCCAAAATTCTGTTTCGGTTTTCCAGGCGCTCTCCATCGCACAGTACTTCCGTACTATGGCCGCCAAGTCAGCGAAGTGTGCTATGTTGCGGCGGCTTATGGCGTTGAGGATTCCCTTGTCCGTGGAATTATTGCAGAAGAATGAAATTGTGTCTTCCTCTCGATAGTCCTTGACCTTGTTCATTACAGGGAGGAATCTGGCCCAATAGTGATGTACTGTTTCCTGGGGTTCTTGTCTAATGTGGAAGATATCGCTTGTATCTGGGTGGGTGGGCGGATTTAAGTCCGAACCCTGACCCAGTCCGCGACCCGGGGGCGTGGGAGTTTCCGATCTTGGAGGTTCGGGCTCCGGGATGTCGCCCGATAGGTCTGGCCCACTGCCTGATTCTACGTTCAAGGCTTGGGGATGTCCTTTCGTACAAGTATCCGGCTCGGAGAGCTCGAATCGGACATAGCTTGTCCTCAAGATTGAGGAAAATTACCGCATTGTTCCTCCACCACCGCTATCTGATGGGTGACCGGCGGAGAGTTAATCTCCCTTTGGTCGGGTTTAAGCCTGATCTGATCATAGTCCGTAGCGACTCCCAAAGCGGCGATGCGGTCCAAGAGCTCGTTTAGGGAAGAGAGCTCCATCGGATCCATCTGCTCGGCAAGTTCCGAGCCGACGTGGAGGCTGTTTTCGATGACTCGAGAAGTCATCGTCAGCGCAGCAGCCGAACGGGCGGTCATGACGAACTCGCCTAGCCGGAGAGTCTGGCCGACAGCCAGGGCTCCTCCAGAGGTGATGTTGTCCTTGACAACGAGACGAGACATCCTTCCATATGGCGACGGCATAGTGGAACTCTCAATGAAAGCACCAATATCGGTGTCAAAACCGGCGGATCTCGGGTAGGGGGTCCCGAACTGTGCGTCTAAGGCGGATGGTAACATGAGGCAAGGGACACAATGTCTACCCAGGTTCGGGCCCTCTCTATGGAGGTAATACCCTACTTCCTGCTTGATTGATCTTGATGAATATGAGTATTACAAGAGTTGATCTACCACGAGATCCTGGAGGCTAAACCCTAGAAGCTAGCCTATGGTATGATTGTTGTTGTCCTACGGACTAAACCTCCGGTTTATATAGACACCGGAGGGGGCTAGGGTTACACAGAGTCGGTTACAACAGAAGGAGATCTACATATCCGTATCGCCAAGCTTGCCTTCCATGCCACGAGAGTCTCATCCGGACATGAGACGAAGTCTTCGATCTTGTATCTTCATAGTCCAACAGTCCGGCCAAATGATATAGTCCGGCTGTCCGGATACCCCCTAATCCAGGACTCCCTCAACGGCCCAACGTAATAACGACCCGTTAATGGGTAGAAAGTGTTACTACGGGCCAGTTTCACCGCGGGCCGTTAATGGGTGTAAAGTAATACAGTGTTCATTATGGGCCAGTTTCAGCACGGGCAGCTATTGGGCCAAGAGTTACAAAGGGCCTCATATGGGCTGAAAGACGTCATGGGCCATACATGGGCCAGAAGTGAAAACGGGCTGTAATCATATTGGATGGCCCAGTTGACGCTACTGGGCCTAATTCGCATAGGGCATAACGAGCCTTGGGTTAGCGGGCTGTAAATGGGCTATATGCTAACAGGCCATTAACAGGCTTTCCATGGGCGCCCACGCTTTGACCAAGTCAAACGGGCGGCCTTTTCACGTGAATGGGCCATTGTTGGGCCATGCCACGTGTCGACGTATCATAGGCGCCTTCATCCCGGAGTGGATGACATCTGTCCCAATGATGAGCCGACACGCAGTTTCCTCCAGCCAATGATGATTTTACACGTGGAAAATCCCCATTGGTCGGGGCATTAATGGGTTATCGGATCCAAAACCCAACCCGATAGCTTAACGGCGCTCCATTACGGTGGATGCCACATGTCGGTCACCCTTGACGAAAAGCACTTCGGTGACGCGCGATTTATCGTCATGGAAGTGGACACTTCGTGATGATAATTTTGGTAATGTCATGGAACACTTCTCACGACAAAGACAGTGTATGACTATCTTTTGATTCTGTCATAAAATCGTCATGGATGTACATGCATGACAAAAAATGCGACCTACTGTGACAAACACGTATCATCACGGAAGTGTATTTTTTTTGTAGTGTACATATGATGATCGTCGTCGATATCACCTAGTACTGTTTGAGGATGCATGTTGACTATATATGAAATTGTTATCTAGTACTTTTCCGTTTCCAAATTACTTGTCGTGGTTTTAGTTCAAATTTTGAACTAAAACCGACGAGTAATTTGGAACGGAGGGAGTACTACCCAATACCTATAATGCTTTATGAAATTGATATCTGGAAATTGCAGATATCTAGTAGTACCTAGTATCTGGAAATTTCAGTTTATTGAAACTGAAATGGGGTAGGAAGCGGGGGAAAATGATGAAAGATATAGCAGTAGCGCGGGGCTAGGAAAGCTCTACAGTTAACTAATAGCAGCGTGTTCTGGAAAAGCGCTGCTGTTATAGTCAATATTAGTAGCGCGGGTAATAACCGCGCTACTACTAACAGTTAGCTGTACCGCTGTAGTAGTAGCGCGGCTGCCCGCGCTGCTGATAGCCTCAAAACCCGCGCTACTACTAGGGTTTTCCCTAGTAGTGCCATTTCCCCCTCCGTAGAAAGGAAGGAAGGGGGCCAAATCCAACTTCGACAGGGAGTCCAAGTAGGACTCCCCCCCTTGGCGCGCCCCCTCTAGGGCCAGCCTCCTCCTCCCCTTCTTTATATACATGGGAGGGGGGCACCCCAAAGGTACAACAAGTCTTCTCTTAGCCGTGTGCGGTGCCCCCCTCCACAGTTACACACCTCAGACATATCGTCGTAGTGCTTAGGCGAAGCCCTGCGCCGGTAACTTCATCATCAGCGTCGCCACACCGTCGTGCTAACGAAACTCTCCCTCGTCCTCAACTGGGTCAAGAGCTCGAGGGACGTCATCGAGCTGAACGTGTGCTGAACATGGAGGTGTCGTACATTCGATGCTAGGAACGGTTGAATCGCGAAGACAATCGACTACATCAACCGCGTTACTAAACGCTTTCACTTTCGGTCTACGAGGGTACGTGGACACACTCTCCACGCTCGTTGCTATGCTTCTCCTAGATAGGTCTTGCGTGATCGTAGGAATTTTTTTGAAATACTACGTTCCCCAACAGTGGCATCCGAGCCAGGTCTATGCGTAGATGATATGCACGAGTAGAACACAAAGAGTTGTGGGCGATAATAGTGATACTGCTTACCACCAACGTCCTATTTTGATTTGGCGGTATTGTTGGATGAAGCGGCCTGGACCAACATTACATGACCACGTTCATGAGACCAGTTCTACCGACGTGCTTTTGCACACAGGTGGCTGGCGGGTGTCTGTTTCTCAAACTTTAGTTGAATCGAATTTGACTATGACCAGTCCTTATTGAAGGTTAAAACAACACACTTGACAAAAAATCGTTGTGGTTTTGATGCGTGTATAAGAACGGTTCTTGCTAGAAGCGCATAACAGCCACGTAAAACTTGCAACAACAAAGTAGAGAACGTCTAACTTGTTTTTGCAGGGCATGTTGTGATATGATATGGTCAAGACCTGATGTGATATAAGTTATTGTATGAGATGATAATTTTTTGTAGAAGTTATCGGCAACTGGTAGGAGCCTTATGGTTGTCACTTTATTGTATGAAATGCAATCGCCATGTAATTGCTTTACTTTATCACTATGCAGTAGCGATGGTTGTAGAAGCAATAGTTGAAGAGATGACAAGAACGCTATGATGGAGATCAAGGTGTGAAGCCAATGACGATGGAGATCATGATGGTGCTTTGGAGATGGAGATCAAAGGCACAAGAAAATGATGACCATATCATGTCACATATTTTGATTGCATGTGATGTTTATCTTTTATGCATCTTATTTTGCTTAGTATGGCAGTAGCATTATAAGATGATCCCTCACTAAATTTCAAGGTATAAGTGTTCTCCCTGAGTATGCACCGTTGCTACAGTTCATCGTGCCGAGACACCACGTGATGATCGGGTGTGATAAGCTCTATGTTCACATACAACGGGTGCAAGCCAGTTTTGCACGTGCAGAATACTCGGGTTAAACTTGACGAGCCTAGCATATGTAGATATGGCCTCGGAACACTGAGACCGAAAGGTCGAACGTGAATCATATAGTAGATATGATCAACATAGAGATGTTCACCATTGAAATCTACTTCATCTTGTTGGGGATCGTTGAAGAAATCAAAAAAATTCTACATCACCAAGATCAATCTATGGAGAGACTAGCAACAAGAGAGAAAGGAGTGCATCTTTATACCCTTGAAGATCGCGACGCGGAAGCGTTACAAGAACGCGGAAGAAGGAGTCGTTCTCGCAGCGATTCAGATCACGGTTGATTCCGATCTAAGCGTCGAACAATGGCACCTCCGCATTCAACACACGTGCAGCACGGGGACGTCTCCTCCTTCTTGATCCAGCAAGGGGGAGGAGAAGTTAGGGAAGAACTCCGGCAGCACGACGACGTGGTGGTGGAGCTTGCAGTTCTCCGGCAGGGCTTCGCCAAGCTCAACGGAGGAGGAGGGGGTGTTGGAGAGGGGGAGGGCTGCGCCTTGTTTGAGGTGCTACTGCCCTCCCTCCTCCCCTCTATTTATAGGGCGAAGGGGGAAGGGGGCCGGCCCCTCTAGATGAGATCTAGAGGGGGGGCGGCGGCCAAGGGGAGGGGGCTTGCCCCCAAGCCAAGGGGGGCGCCCCCCTTAGGGTTCCCCCCCAAACCCTAAGCGCACGGGCCCCAGGGGGCGATGGCGCCCAGCCCACTTAGGGATACCTCTCCATCACACAGAGTGAAAAATCTCAGCCTCGATTCGTGCCAACCCAACAGATACTTTCGGAGATACCTGTAGTGCACCTTTATAGCCACCCAGTTACGTTGAGATGTTTGGCACACCCAAAGCACTCCTACAGTATCCGGGAGTTGCACAATCTCATGGTATAAGGAAAATATACTTGACATTAGAAAGGCTTTAGCAGACGAACTACACGATCTTGTGCTATGCTCAGGATTGGGTTTTTTCCATCACATCATTCTCCTAATGATGTGATCCCTTATCAACGACATCCAATGTCCATGGTTAGGAAACCGTAACCATCTATTGATCAACGAGCTAGTCAACTAGAGGCTCACTAGGGACATGTTGAGGTCTATGTATTCACACATGTATTACGATTTTCGAATAACACATGTATAGAATGAACAATAGATAATTATCATGAACAAGGAAATATAATAATAACCACTTTATTATTGCCTCTTGGGCATATTTCCAACAGTCTCCCACTTGCACTAGAGTCAATAATCTAGTTACATTGTGATGAATCGAACACCCATAGAGTTCTGGTGTTGATCATGTTTTGCTCGTGTAAGAGGTTTAGTCAACGGATCTGCGACATTCAGATCCGTATGCCCTTTACAAATATCTATGTCTCCATCTTGAATATATTCACGCATGGAGTTGAAGCGACGCTTGATATACCTGGTCTTCCTGTGAAACCTGGGCTCCTTGGCAAGGGCAATAGCTCCAGTGTTGTCACAGAAGAAAGTCATTGGGCCCGACGCTTTGGGAATAACTCCTAGGTCGGTGATGAACTCCTTCATCCAGACTGCTTCATGTGTTGCCTCCGAGGCTGCTATGTACTCCGCTTCACATGTAGATCCCACCATGGCGCCTTGCTTGCAACTGCACCAGCTGATTGCCCTTCCATTCAAAATATACACGTGTCCGGTTTGCGACTTGGAGTCATCCAGATCTGTGTCAAAGCTAGCATCGACGTAACCCTTTACGACGAGCTCTTCGTCACCTCCATAAACGAGAAACATATCCTTAGTCCTTTTCAGGTACTTCAGGATATTCTTGACCGCTGTCCAGTGTTCTATGCCGGAATTACTTTGGTACCTTCCTACCAAACTTACGGCAAGGTTCACAGGTCTGGTACATAGCATGTCATACATAATAGACCCTATGGCCGAGGTATAGGGGATGACACTCATCTTTTCTCTATCTTCTGCCGTGGTCGGGCATTGAGCCGTGCTCAATCTCACACCTTGCAATACAGGCAAGAACCCCTTCTTGGACTGATCCATATTTAACTTCTTCAATATCTTGTCAAGGTATGTGCTTTACGAAAGACCAATGAGGCGTCTCGATCTATCTCTATAGGTCTTGATGCCTAATATGTAATTAGCTTCTCCAAGGTCCTTCATTGAAAAACACTTATTCAAGTAGGCCTTTATGCTTTCCAAGAATTCTATATCATTTCCCATCAATAGTATGTCATCCACATATAATATGAGAAATGCTACAGAGCTCCCACTCACTTTATTGTAAACACAAGCTTCTCCATAAGTCTGTGTAAACCCAAACGCTTTGATCATCTCAGCAAAGCGAATGTTCCAACTCCGAGATGCTTGCACCAGCCCATAGATTGAGCGCTGGAGCTTGCATACCTTGTCAGCATTCTTAGAATCGACAAAACCTTCCAGCTGCATCATATACAATTCTTCCTTAAGGAAACCATTAAGGAATGCCGTTTTGACGTCCATTTGCCATATCTCATAATCATATAATGCGGCAATTGCTAACATAATTCGGATGGACTTCAGCTTCGCTACGGGTGAGAAGGTCTCATCGTAGTCAACCCCTTGAACTTGTCGATAACCTTTAGCGACAAGCCGAGCCTTATAGATGGTCACATTACCATCCGCGTATGTCTTCTTCTTAAAGATCCATTTGTAGTCTATGGCTTGCCGATCATCCGGAAAGTCTGTCAAAGTCCATACTTCGTTTTCATACATGGATCCTATCTCGGATTTCATGGCTTCAAGCCATTTCTTGGAATCCAAGCCCGCCATCGCTTCTTCATAGTTCGAAGGTTTACCATTTTCTAACAACATGATTTCCAGGATAGGGTTACCATTCCACTCTGGTGTGGAACCTGTCCTTGTGGACCTATGAAGTTCAGTAGCAACTTGATCCGAGGTTTCATGATCATCATCATTAACTTCCTCTCTAGTCAGTGCAGGTACCACAAAAACATCCTCCTGATCTGCGCTACTCTCCGGTTCCAGAGGCAATACCTCATCAATTTCTACGTTCCTCCCACTAACTTCTTTCGAGAGAAACTCTTTCTCTAGAAAGGATCCATTCTTGGAAACAAAGATCTTGCCTTTGGATCTGAGGTAGAAGGTATACCCAATAGTTTCCTTAGGGTATCCTATGAAGACGCATCTTTCCGACTTGGGTTCGAGCTTTTTAGGTTGAAGTTTCTTGACATCACATCCCCAAACTTTCAGAAACGACAACTTAGGCTTCTTCCCAAACCATAATTCATACGGTGTCGTCTCAACGGATTTCGATGGAGCCCTATTTAAAGTGAATGCGGTAGTCTCTAAAGCATAACCCAAAATGATAGCGGTAGATCGGTAAGAGACATCATAGATCGCACCATATCTAACAGAGTGCGATTACGATGTTCGGACACACCATTACGCTGAGGTGTTCCAGGCGGCGTGAGTTGTGAAACAATCCCACATTTCATTAAGTGCGTGCCAAATTCTTGAATAAAATATTCCCCTCCATGATCTGATCGAAGGAACTTTATTTTCCTGTCACGTTGATTCTCAACCTCACTCTGAAATTCCCTGAACTTTTCAAAGGTCTCAGACTTGTGTTTCATTAAGTAGACATACCCATATCTACTTAAGTCATCAGTGAGGGTGAGAACATAACGATAACCACCACGAGCCTCAACACTCATTGGACCACACACATCAGTATGTATGATTTCCAATAAGTTGGTTGCTCGCCCCATTGTTCCGGAGAACGGAGTCTTGGTCATTTTGCCCATGAGGCATGGTTCGCACGTGTCAAATGATTCATAATCAAGAGACTCCAAAAGTCCATCTGCATGGAGTCTCTTCATGCGTTTGACACCAATGTGACCAAGGCGGCAGTGCCACAAGTATGTGGGACTATCATTATCAACCTTACATCTTTTGGCATTCACACTATGAATATGTGTAACATCACATTCGAGATTCAACAAGAATAAACCATTGACCAGCAGGGCATGCCCATAAAACATATCTCTCATATAAATAGAAAAACCATTATTCTCAGATTTAAATGAGTAGCCATCTCGCATTAAACGAGATCTAGATACAATGTTCATGCTCAAAGCTGGCACTAAATAACAATTATTGAGGTTTAAACTAATCCCGTAGGTAAATGTAGAGGTAGCGTGCCGACGGCGATCACATCGACCTTGGAACCATTCCCGACGCGCATCGTCACCTCATCCTTCGCTAGTCTCCGCTTATTCCGCACCTCCTATTTTGAGTTACAAATATGAGCAACCGCACCGGTATCAAATACCCAGGAGCTACTACGAGTGCTGGTAAGGTACACATCAACAACATGTATATCATATATACCTTTGGTATTGCCATCCTTCTTATCCGGTAAGTACTTGGGGCAGTTCCGCTTCCAGTGACAGTTTCCCTTGCAATAAAAGCACTCAGTCTCAGGTTTGGGTCCATGCTTTGGCTTCTTCCCGGCAAGTGGCTTACTGAGTGCAGCAACTCCCTTGCCGTCCTTCTTGAAATTCTTCTTACCCTTGCCTTTCTTGAAACTAGTGGTTTTATTGACCATCAACACTTGATGTTCCTTTTTGATCTCCACATCTGCTGATTTCAGCATTGAATATACCTCAGGAATGGTTTTCTCCATCCCCTGCATATTGAAATTCATCACAAAGCTCTTGTAGCTAGGTGGAAGCGACTGAAGGATTCTGTCAATGACCGCGTCATCCGGGAGATTAACTCCCAGCTGAGACAAGTCGTTGTGCAACCCAGACATTCTGAGTATGTGCTCGCTGATAGAACTATTCTCCTCCATCTTACAACTGTAGAACTTGTCAGAGACTTCATATCTCTTGACTCGGGCATGAGCTTGGAAAACCATTTTCAGCTCTTAGAACATCTCATATGCTCTGTGCTGCTCAAAACGCTTTTGGACCCCCGATTCTGAGCTGTAAAGCATGCCGCATTGAACCAGGGAGTACTCATCACTACGCGACTGCCAGGCGTTCATAACGTCTTGAGTTGCTGGGAAAACAGATGCTTCACCTAGCGGTGCATGAAGGACATATGCTTTCTTGACAGCTATGAGGATGATCCTCAAGTTACGGACCCAGTCCGTGTAGTTGCTACCATCGTCTTTCAGCTTGGTTTTCTCTAGGAACACGTTGAAGTTGAGGGCAACATTAGCGTGGGCCATTTGATCTACAAGACATATTGTAAAGATATTTAGACTAAGTTCATGACACTTAAGTTATCTAATCAAATTATTTAATGAACTCCCACTCAGATAGACATCCCTCTAGTCATCTAAGTGATACATGATCCGAATCGACTAGGCCGTGTCCGATCATCACGTGAGACGGACTAGTCATCAACGGTGAACATCTCCATGTTGATCGTATCTACTATACGACTCATGTTCGACCTTTTGGTCTCTCGTGTTCCGAGGCCATGTCTGTACATGCTAGGCTCGTCAAGTCAACCTAAGTGTTTTGCATGTGTAAATCTAGCTTACACCCGTTGTATTCGAACGTTAGAATCTATCACAACCGATCATCACGTGGTGCTTCGAAACAACGAACCTTCGCAACGGTGCACAGTTAGGGGGAACACTTTCTTGAAATTTTAATGAGGGACCATCTTATTTATGCTACCATCATTCTAAGAAAATAAGATGTCAAAACATGATAAATATCATATGCAATCAGATAGTGACATGATATGGCCAATATCATTTTGCTCCTTTTGATCTCCATCTTCGGGGCGCCATGATCATCATCGTCACTGGCATGACACCATGATCTCTATCATCATGATCTGCATCATCGTGTCTTCATGAAGTTGTCTCGCCAACTATTACTTCGACTACTATGGCTAACGGTTAGAAATAAAGTAAAGTAATTACATGGTGTTTTCATTGACACGCAGGTCATATAATAAATTAAGACAACTCCTATGGCTCCTGCCGGTTGTCATACTCATCTACATGCAAGTCGTGATTCCTATTACAAAAAATGATCAATCTCATACATCACATATATCATTCATCACATCCTTTTGGCCATATCACATCACGCGACATATGATGCAAGAACAAGTTAGACGTCCTCTAATTGTTGTTGCAAGTTTTTACGTGGCTGCTATAGGTTTCTAGCAAGAATGTTTCTTACCTACGCCAAAACTACAACATGATATGCCAATTTCTATTTAACCTTCATAAGGACCCTTTTCATCGAATCCGATCCGACTAAAGTGGGAGAGACATACACCCGCTAGCCACCTTATGCAACTAGTGCATGTCAATCGGTGGAACCTGTCTCATGTAAGCGTACGTGTAAGGTCGGTCCTGCCCGCTTCATCCCACGATGCCGCTGAATCAAGATAAGACTAGTAACGGCAAGTAAATTGACAAAATCGACGCCCACAACAACTTGTGTTCTACCAGTGCATAGAAACTACGCATAGACCTAGCTCATGATGCCACTATTGGGGATCGTTGTAGAAATCAATAAATTTCTACACATCACCAAGATCAATCTATGGAGAGACTAGCAACGAGAGAGAGGGATGTGCATCTTCATACCCTTGAAGATCGTGACGCGAAAGCGTTACAAGAACGCGGATGAAGGAGTCGTACTCGCAGCGATTCAGACCGCGGGTGATTCCGATCTAAGCGCCGAACAACGGCGCCTCCGTGTTCAACACACGTGCAGCACGGGGATGTCTCCTCCTTGTTTATCCAGCAAGGGGGGAGGAGAAGTTGGGGAAGAACTCCAGCAGCACGACGGCGTGGTGGTGGAGCTTGCAGTTCTCGGGTAGGGCTTCGCCAAGCTCAACGGAGGAGGAGGGGGTGTTGGAGAGGGGGAGGGCTACGCCTTGGATGAGGTGTTGCTGCCCTCCCTCCTCCCCTCTATTTATATGGCGAAGGGGGAAGGGCGCTGGCCCCACTAGATGAGATCTAGAGGGGGGCGACGGCCAAGGGGAGGGGGCTTGCCCCCCAAGCCAAGGGGGCGCCCCCCTTAGGGTCCCCCCCAACCCTAGGCGCATGGGCCCTAGGGGGGATGGCGCCCAGCCCACTTAGGGGCTGGTTACCTTCCACATACAGCCCATGGGCCCTCCAGGCAGGTGGACCTCCCGGTGGACCCCCGGAACCCCTCCGGTGGTCCCGGTATAAACCGGCAAACCCCCGAATACTTCCAGTGACCGTATGATGACTTCCCATATATAAATCTTCACCTCTGGACCATTCCGGAACTCCTCGTGATGTCCGGGATCTCATCCAGGACTCTGAAAAACATTCGGTAACCACATACTATTTCCCATAACAACTCTAGCATCACCGAACCTTAAGTGTGTAAACCCTACGGGTTCGGGAACCATGTAGACATGACTGAGACATCTCTCCGACCAATAACCAACAGCGGGATCTGGATACCCATGTTGGCTCCCACATGTTCCACGATGATCTCATCGGATGAACCACGATGTCGGGGATTCAATCAATCCCGTACACAATTCCCTTTGTCTACCGGTATGATACTTGCCCGAGATTCGATCGTCGGTATCCCTATGCCTTGTTCAATCTCGTTACCGACAAGTCTCTTTACTCATTCTTAACACATCATCCCGTGATCAACTCCTTGTTCACAATGAGCTCATTATGATGATGTCCTATCAAGTGGGCCTAGAGATACCTCTCCGTCACACGGAGTGACCAATCCCAGTCTTGATTCATGCCAACCCAACATATACTTTCGGAGATACCCGTAGTGCACCTTTATAGACACCCAGTTACGTTGTGATGTTTGGCACACCCAAAGCATTCCAACAGTATCCGGGAGTTGCACAATCTCATGGTCTAAGGAAAAGATACTTGACATTAGAAAAGCTTTAGCAGACGAACTACATGATCTTGTGCTATGCTTAGGATTGGGTCTTGTCCATCACATCGTTCTCCTAATGATGTGATCTCGTTATCAATGGCATCCAATGTCCATGGTCAGGAAACCGTAACCATCTATTGATCAACGAGCTAGTCAACTAGAGGCTCACTAGGGACATGTTGAGGTCTATGTATTCACACATGTATTATGATTTCTGAATAACACAATTATAGCATGAACAATAGACAATTATCATGAACATGGAAATATAATAATAACCACTTTATTATTGCCTCTAGGGCATATTTCCAACACATCTCACATGATGATCGGACATGGTTTAGTTGATATGGATCACGTTATCATTTAGATGACTAGAGGGATGTCTATATAAGTGGGAGTTCTTAAGTAATATGATTAATTGAAATTTAATTTATCAAAAACTTAGTCCTGATAGTATTTGCATATCTTTGTTGTAGATCTATAGCTTGCGTTGAAGCTCCCCGCTTACCTTTTGATATGTTCCTAGAGAAAAATAAGTTGAAAGATGATAGTAGCAATGATGCGGACTGGGTCCGTGATCTGAGGATTATCCTGTTTGCTGCACAGAAGAATTATGTCCTTGATGCACTGCTAGGTGACAGACCTATTGCAGGAGCAGATGCAGACATTATGAACATTTGGGAAGCTCGGTATGATGAGTACTGGATAGTTTAGTGCGCCATGCTTTACGGCTTAGAACCAGGACTTCAAAAACGTTTTGAACGCCACAGAGCATATAAGATGTTCCAAGAGCTAAAATTGGTATTTTAGACTCATGCCCAAGTCGAGAGGTATGAGACGTCTGACAAGTACTTTGCCTACAAGATGGAGAAGAATAGCTCAACCAGTGAGCACGTGCTCAGAATGTCTGAGTACTACAATCGCTAGAATCAAGTGGGAGTTAATCTTCCGGATAATATAGTGATGGACAGAGTTCTCTAGTCACTATCACCAAGTAACTAGAACTTCGTGATGAGCTATAATATGCAAGGGATGAAGAAAATGATTTCCGTGCTCTTCGCGATGCTAAAATCGGCGAAGGTAGAAATCAAGAAAGAGCATCAAGTGTTGATTGTTGATAACCCACAAGTATAGGGGATCGCAACAGTTTTTGAGGGTAGAGTATTCAACCCAAATGTATAGATTCGACACAAGGGGAGCCACATAATATTTGAAGGTATTAGCAGCTGAGTTGTCAATTCAACCACATATGGAGATTAATTATCTGCAGCAAATTAGTTTGATAGTTTTGATAGTAGTGACAGCAGCAACGGTAACAGTAATTTTGTAGCAAGTGTAACAGTGATGATAGCAATAGTAATTTAGCAGAAACAATATAGGATAAATTCGTAGGCATTGGATCAGTGACTTGTTGGATGATATTCATCATGTGACAGTTATAACCTAGGGCGATACGGCACTAGCTCCAGTTCATCGATATAATGTAGGCATGTATTCCGTAAATAGTCATACATGCTTTATTAAAAGAACTTGCATGACATCTTTTGTCCTACCCTCCCGTGGCAGCGGGGTCCATATTGGAAACTAAGGGATATTAAGGCCTCCTTTTAATAGAGAACCAGAACAAAGCATTAACACATAGTGAATACATGAACTCCTCAAACTACGGTCATCACCGGGAGTGGGCCCAGTTGTTGTCACTCCGGGGTTGCCGGATCATAACACATAGTAGGTGACTATAACTTGCAAGACCGGATCTAAAACATGGATATAATGATGAATTCATAAACGGTTCAGATCTGAGTTCATGGCACCCGGGCCCTAAGTGACAAGCATTAAGCATAACAAAGTCATAGCAACATCAATCTAAAAATATAGTGGATACTAAGGATCAAGCCCTAACAAAACTAACTCGATTACATGATGAATCTCATCCAACTCCTCACCGACCAGCGAGCCTATGAAGGAATTACTCACTCCCGGTGGGGAGCATCATGGAACTGGCGATGGAGATTGGTCGATGATGACGAAGAACGAAGATCCCCCTCTCCGAAGCCCCAAACGGACTCCAAATCTGCCCTCCCAAGGAAGAACAGGGCTTGGCGGCGGCTCCGTCTCATGGGTCGCAATAATTCTTTCTCCCTGAATTTTTTCTGGAATAATGTGATTTTATAGTATCAGGGGGGTCGTCAGCGGGGCCACCGGGTGGGTACAACCCACCTGGGCACGCCAGGAGAGGATGGCGCGCCCTTGTGGGTTGTGTCCAACCAGGGCCCCTCTCTAGTGGGTCCTGCCTCCATAAATTCTTATTAATGATATAAAAAAATCCTCGCAAAGTTTCGTTCCATTTCGAGAACTTTTAGTTCTGCACAAAAACAACACCATGGTAGTTCTGCTGAAAACATTGTCAGTCTGGGGCTAGTTTCATTCAAATCATGCAAATTAGGGTCCAAAACAAGAGGAAAAGTGTGAGAAAAAGTAGATACGTTGGAGACATATCAACTCCCACAAGCTTAAACCTTTGCTTGTCCTCAAGCAATTCAGTTGATAAACTGAAAGTGAGAAAGAAAAACTTTTACAAACTCTTTTGCTCTTGTTTGCATAAATAAGCTTAAACAGCACCGAGGTTTTCAGCCAACATAATAATTCACCATGCCAACAATAACTCTTAAATATTATATTAACTCATATCAATGACATAATCAGCTAGCGAGCAATAATAAGATATCTCAAATGGCAACACGTTGTCAAAACAACCATGATATAATACGACAATAATGGTATCTCGCTAGCCTTTTCTGAGACCGCAAAACATAAATGCAGAGCACCTCCAAAGTTCAAGCAGCGACTAAACATTGTAATTCATGGTAGAAAAGATCCAGTCATGATGCCGAAGGAAATATGCCCTATAGGCAATAATAAAGTTGTTATTTATATTTCCTTATATCATGATAAATGTTTATTATTCATGCTAGAATTGTATTAACCGGAAACTTAGTACATGTGTGAATACATACACAAAACAGAGTGTCCCTAGTATGCCTCTACTTGACTAGCTCGTTATTCAAAGATGGTTAAGTTTCCTGACCATGGACATGTGTTGTCATTTGATGAACGGGATCACATCATTAGGAGAATGATGTGATGGACAAGACCCATCCGTTAGCTTACCACAAATGATCATTAAGTTTTATTGCTATTGCTTTCTTCATGACTTATACATGTTCCTCTGACTATGAGATTATGCAACTCCTGAATATCGGAGGAACACTTAGTGTGCTATCAAACATCACAACATAACTGAGTGATTATAAAGATGCACTACAGGTGTCTCCGATGGTGTTTGTTGAGTTGGCATAGATCGAGATTAGGATTTGTCACTCTGTGTATCAGAGAGGTATCTCTGGGCCCTCTCGGTAATGATCATCACTATAAGCCTTGCCAGCAATGTGACTAATGAGTTAGTTGCGGGATGAAGCATTACGGAACGAGTAAAGAGGCTTGCCGGTAACGAGATTGAACTAGGTATGATGATACCGAGGATCGAATCTCGGGCAAGTAACATACCGATGACAATGGGAACAATGTATGTTGTTATGCGGTTTGACCGATAAAGATCTTTGTAGAATATGTGGGAGCCAATATGAGCATCCAGGTTCCGCTATTGGTTATTGACCGGAGATGAATCTCGGTCATGTCTACATAGTTCTCGAACCCGTAGGGTCCGCACGCTTAACGTTCGATGACGATCGGTATTATGAGTTTATGTGTTTTGATGTACCGAAGGTTGTTCGGAGTCACGGATGTGATCACGGACATGACGAGGAGTCTCGAAATGGTCGAGACATGAAGATTGATATATTGGAAGGCTATGTTTGGACACCGGAAAGGTTTCGGATGAGTTCGGGCATTTTCCGGAGTACCGAGGGGTTACGGGAACCCCCCGGGGAGTTAATGGGCCTTAATAGACCATGCTGGAAGAGAGGAAGGGGGAAACCTACTCCTACTAGGAGTAGGAATCCCCCCCTTGGGTGCGCCCCATGAGGCCGGCCCTCCCTCTCCTCCAATCCTTTATATACGGGGGAAGGGGGCACCCCATAGACACACAAGATGATCTTTATTCGTGTGCGGTGCCCCCCTCCATAGTTTTCCACCTCGGTCATATTGTCGTAGTGCTTAGGCGAAGCCCTGCATCGTTAACTTCATCATCACCGTCACCATGCCGTCGTGCTGACGAAACTCTCCCTTGGCCTCAGCTGGATCAAGAGTACGAGGGATGTCACCGAGCTGAACGTGTGCAGATGACGGAGGTGTCGTGCGTTTGGTACTTGATCGGTTGGATCGCGAAGACGTTCGACTACATCAACCGTGTTACTTAACGCTTCCGCTTTCGGTCTACGAAGGTACATGGACACACTCTCCCCGCTCGTTGCTATGATTCTCCTAGATAGATCTTGCGTGATCGTAGGCAATTTTTTTGAAATACTACGTTCCCCAACAGTGGCATCCAAGCTAGGTCTATGCGTAGATGTTATATGCACGAGTAGAACACAAAGAGTTGTGGACGATAATAGTCATACTGCTTACCAGCATGTCATACTTTGATTCGGCGGTATTGTTGGATGAAGCGGCCCAGACCAACATTACATGACCGCGTTCATGAGACTGGTTCTACCGCCGTGCTTCGCACACAGGTGGCTAGTGGGTGTCTGTTTCTCCAACTTTAGTTGAATCGAGTGTGACTACGCCCGGTCCATGTTGAAGATTAAAACAGCACACTTGACGAAAAATCGTTGTGGTTTTGATGCGTAGGTAAGAATGGTTCTTGCTAGAAGCCCGTAGCAGACACGTAAAACTTGCAACAACAAAGTAGAGGACGTCTAACTTGTTTTTGCAGGGCTTGTTGTGATGTGATATGGTCAAGACGTGATGATATATGAATTGTTGTATGAGATGATCATGTTTTGTAACAGCTATCGGCAACTGGCAGCAGCCATATGGTTGTCGCTTTATTGTATGAAGTGCAATCGCCATGTAATTGCTTTACTTTATCACTAAGCGGTAGCGTTAGTCGTAGAAGCAATAGTTGGCGAGACGACAACGATGCTTCGTTGGAGATCAAGGTGTCAAGCCGGTGATGATGGTGATCATGACGGTGCTTTGGAGATGGAGATCAAAGGCACAAGATGATGATGGCCATATCATATCACTTATTTGATTGCATGTGATGTTTATCTTTTATGCATCTTATTTTGCTTAGTATGGCGGTTGCATTATAAGATGATCTCTCACTAAATTTCAAGGTATA
Source organism: Aegilops longissima (assembly GCA_021605205.1). NCBI lineage: Eukaryota > Viridiplantae > Streptophyta > Magnoliopsida > Poales > Poaceae > Aegilops > Aegilops longissima. The sequence goes on along the minus strand of CM038682.1, from coordinate 610,991,690 downwards.
AGTGTTCTCCCTGAGTATGCATCGTTGCTACAGTTCTTCGTGCTGAGACACCACGTGATGATCGGGTGTGATAAGCTCTACGTTCACATACAACGGGTGCAAGCCAGTTTTGCACACGCAGAATACTCGGGTTAAACTTGACGAGCCTAGCATATGCAGATATGGCCTCGGAACACTGAGACCGAAAGGTCGAGCGTGAATCATATAGTAGATATGATCAACATAGTGATGTTCACCATTGAAAACTACTCCATCTCACGTGATGATCGGACATGGTTTAGTTGATATGGATCACGTGATCACTTAGATGATTAGAGGGATGTCTATCTAAGTGGGAGTTCTTAATTAATATGATTAATTTAACTTTAATTTATCATGAACTTAGTCCTGGTAGTATTTGCATAACTATGTTGTAGATCAATAGCTCGCCATGTAGCTCCCCGTTTATTTTTTGATATATTCCTAGAGAAAAACTATGTTGAAAGTAGCAATGATGCGGACTAGGTCCGTGATCTGAGGATTATACTCATCGATGCACAGAAGAATTATGTACTTGATGCACCTCTAGGTGAGGAACCTTTTGCAGGAGCATTTGCAGACATTATGAACGTTTGGCAAGCTCGGTATGATAACTACTTGATATTTTAGTGCGCCATGCTTTACGACTTAGAACCGGGACTTCAAAAACGTTTTGAATGCCACATAGCATATAAGATGTTCCAAAAGCTGAAATTGGTATTTCACACTCTTGCACGAGTCGAGAGGTATGAGACCTCTGACAAGTACTTTGCCTACAAGATGGAGGAGAATAGCTCAACCAGTGAGCATGTGCTCAGATTGTCTGAGTACTATAATCTCTTAAATCAAGTGGGAGTTAATCTTCCAGATGAAATAGTGATTGACAGAGTTCTCTAGTCACTATCACCAAGTTACTAGAACTTCGCGATGAACTAATATGCAAGGGATGACGAAAATGATTCCAGAGCTCTTCGTGATGCTGAAATCGACGAAGGTAGAAATCAAGAAAAGCATCAAATGTTGATGGTTGACAAGACCACTAGTTTCAAGTAAAAGGGCAAGGGAAATAAAGGGAACTTCAAGAAGAATGGCAAGCAAGTTGCCACTCCCATGAAGAAGCCAAAAGCTAGACCCAAGCCTGAAACTGAGTGCTTCTACTGCGAAGGAAATGGTCACTGGAAGCGGAATTGCCCCAAATACTTGGCGGATAAGAAGGATGGCAAATTGAACAAAAGTATATATTATATACATGTTATTGATGTGTACTTTACTAGTGTTCATAGTAGCCCCTGGGTATTTGATACTGGTTCACTTACTATGATTAGTAACTTGAAATATGCGTTACAAAATGAAAAAAGACTAGTTGAGGCCAAGGTGACGATGTGTGTTGGAAATGATTCCAAGGTTGATAAAATCACCATTGCACACTCCCTTTACCTTCGGGATTAGTGTTGAACCTAAAATAAATGTTATTTGGTGTTTGCATTGAGCATAATATGATTGGATCATTTTTATTGCAATATGGTTATTCATTTAAGTCAAAGAATAATTGCTATTCTGTTTACATGAATAAAAACTTCTGTGGTCATACACCCAAGGTGAATGGTTTATTGAATCTCGAGCGTAGTAATACACATATTCATACACCCTTGTCGGGGCTGCGGCAAGGCCACTGCCAAGGACACCCGTAGGGCCACCATCAGGCCCGCGCCAATCAAGCCTCCACCATACAGCTGCCGACTAAACCAGTTGGACAGGCACCTGCGTGGCGGCAAGCGAACCTTCGTGGAGACCCACCATTGCGCCACCTCAGCTGCCTGCCTGCCTACATGGCACCACAGGCACCGCTGGCCAGGGCGCGTGTCAACACGAAAGGGAGCGGCGACGACGAGCCCAGGCTCTCCCGTCCACGATAAAGCAAGGACACCTAAGCAAGACGCATTTATGGCGCCTTGTCATGTAATGCGAGGGATAAACTCGTAGGACTGTACCCTTTCCACCTCCTATGTGCCACTGTGGCAACCCCTTTCCCTATAAAAGGAGGCCCAAGGCAACCAGGAGGAGGATTCAGCTTTTTGGAGCTCCTCACGCCCCATAGCTAGCTCAAGAACGCAGATAAACTAACCACCAAAGCAGGAGTAGGGTTTTACGCATCTCGCGGCCCGAACCTGGATAAAGAACCCGTGTGCTATCCATTTGATCTGCTCTTCTCACGACCCCGCGCCCCGCAACCGTAGTAGGGATTCTTGTGATCCCATAGGTGTCGTCCCCGCACCGACATCTTTGGCGCGCGCTGTAGAAGCGCGATTGTGAAATCAGCTCTTGCAGTTAGCTCGACGCTTCTTCATCATCATGGCGCCCAAGAAGAAGACGACGGTGGCGGTTGGCCCGTCAGAAGCCGGACACCCCGTCCCGACGCGGGCGAGCAGCGGACCGGTCACAGAAAGGACCCGTGGCACTGTTCGCGAACACCAACACCGTCCCAGCAGCCGAAGTTTGTGAGGCGGCGATGTTCGTGCGCCTGGTAGCGGGCCGCACGCTGCCAAATCCAAAGACGGAGTCAGGCCCTCCGCGGGTGGCGCGGGGCCTTCCAAGATCGCTGCCACCCCGCCCGCAGGCGGCGCGAGGGCTTCCAAGACTCCCACGCCGGCGCCGACGGCGTGCTTTTCTCAAGCGACGCGCGACGAACCGCGTAATCACGCCGAGGACCCCGGGCGTCACCGCGGAAAGAGCCCCGAGCGCCACCTTCGGGATTTAGAAGACCTGCCCGCTCGCCGAGGCGCTGGTGAAGATGGCATGCGACCGCAGTGTCGTGATAGAGCTCCTTCTGACATGGTCAGAAGTCGAAGCGCGTCGCGATCCGTGCAGGTTTCGCTGCCACCCACGCCAGCAGAAGCCCTGGCGCGCGCGCAGTTGCTCCTCGGTTTTCCTCCCACTACGGGGAAACTCGACGAATGGAGAGCCACCATCCGAAGCCTTGTTGCGGTGGCCAACAAAGACGAACCGAGTCAGGTGGAGCCCCCGGGTCGACATTCCGATGGAGTCCCACGCACCAGTGGCAGGAGAGCCGACGGCGCCGCAACCACGGTGCACTCACCTCCTCCTCGCCCGGTCCCGCGGACGCTAGCCCGTCGCGACGTTACGGGCGACGAGATCTCCGTAGCATCGCTCGAACGCGGGCCCTGTGACCAGCGCCAAGTTCTTCGAAGCGAGAACATGAAGACGCTCGAACCACTATCGAGCGCCGGCGCGGAGCGCGCCACCAATCGGACAGGCGAGCAGGGCCTGCTGTGAGCCACCCGGCACCGGGGAGCCTTGGAGGCCTACCTTACGAGGTAGGCTGTCCGGCTTTTACCCGTGAGCTGCGGCAGTTCCAGTGGCCCACTCGCCGCACCTTCAAACCCGATGTGGGCGAAAACCCACCCATCCGAGTGGCAAGACCCACCCATCCGAGTTCCTCAGCGTCTACACCATCGCGATGCAGGCTGCCGGAGCCCGCAACGATAAGTTGCTTGCGAACTACTTTCCGTTGGCTCTCAAAGCCAACGCCATGTCGTGGTTGATGCACTTGCCGGTAGACTCTATTTCCTCCTGGTCGGATTTGTGCCATGAGTTCGTAGGCGCCTTTACTGGAGGCCACCAAGCCCATGGCCAAGCAAGCGACCTGCACGTCATTCCCCAGAAGGGAGGCGAGAGTCTCCGCAAGTATATTCATAGGTTCAGCCGGATGCGATTACAATATCCCTGATGTTCACCCTGCCGCCATCATCAGCGCGTTTCATCGAGCGCGCGTAACCGCAAGATGCGTGAAGAGCTGGCAATGAACAAGGTGAGAGATGTAGCAGAACTCTATGTTCTTGCTGACAAATGTGCCCGAGCTGAAGAGGGAAGGAAGTACCCCAGCGAAGATGCCGGCATGGAAACCGACTCTTCAGATGAGGATATTGCCGCCCCGGCAAAGAAAGGCCGGCGCCGCAACAAGAAGCGTAAGGGAAAAACCGTGCTTGCCGTTGAGGGATCTGATGACACCGGCTCCACCAAGAAAACCAAGGCAGACGACCCCGGCAAGGAGGTTGCCGGGTGCGTCGCCTGCCGGGCCTTGGCGGCTGCCGAGAAGCCAGGAAACTCCGACAAGCGATACTACAAGATCCATCGCACCAAAGGCCATGCTCTCCAGGACTGCCGATAGGTTGAGCTCCTCGCTGAGAAGCAGAGGGATGAATATGAGAGGCAGGACAAGGAGAAGGGCCCGGACGGTGCTGAGGGATCCGACAAGAAGCGTGACGGCCAGACGGGCCGTCACAGCAAGGATAAGCACAGGAGAGGCCGCCGGGCCGTGATGTAAAGCGAAGGCGGCGATCACGAAGAGGACGACGAATCCGGCGACCAAGAGTTTCAGAAAGCTACAGAGGCCATGTGCGTCGACGGCCGTGCCTCGCTACATACTTCTCACCGTCGGCTTAAACAGTGGGCACGAGAGGTTACAGCGGCAGAGCCGTCGTTTGATGCCCAAAGGCCGCTGAAGTGGTCCAGCACACCTATTATCTTTGACACCGAGGATCACCCTGATCGCACCACTGCAGTCGGGTGCTTGCCGTTGTTGGTTTCACCAACAATACGCAACCTCAAGGTGATGAAGATGCTAGTCGATGGCGGGCCGGTCGAACCTGATCTCTTTGCCGTGATCGAAACTGCAGATTCCTGATGGAGACCTCGAATAGACGGGCACGTTTCAGGGGGTTAACGCGGGAAGAAACCAACCCAAGGGAAAGGTCACGCTGCCCGTGACCTTTGGAAGCGACTTGAACTTCAGGACAGAGAGGATCGTGTTCGATGTTGCCAAGATCCCTTGCCCTACAACGGATCCTTGGCGCCAAGCTAGCCAAGTTCATGGCAGCGTCATACTATGCCTACAACACCCTGAAGATGCCAGGAACTGTGACGATCATCACCATTCCCTCCGACAAGAAAGATGCGCTGATTTGCGCTGACCAACTATACCAGCAAGCAGTTGCAGCAGCTGCCGCCGCTAGGGCACTTGCTCCTGCCGATGGGACCCCGGGAGGGAAGAAGAAGAAGAAGACCGGTGTGACCTCGGGCACCCACTCCGGCAAGCGCACCTCTTCGGAGTGTAGCGCTGCCGTCGAGGATGTACCAGAGAGCTCCACCGGCGGAAGCTAGAAGCCCAGGGCCATACCACCGGGAACCAAGAAGGTTTCTGTCAATGAGGACGGCACGGGAGGAGCTTTTACCATAAGCTCCACCCTTGACGACAAATAGGAAGACGCGCTCGTCACCTTCCTGCGGGCGAATGTCGATGTGTTTGCGTGGCAAGCTTCGACATCCCGGTGTTTCGAGGAGGTGATTGAGCACCACCTGCTGTCTGCCCTCATCGCGGCCCGTCAAGCGGAAGGTCAGAAAGCAAGCTTTGGAACGACAAGAGTTCATCACAGAAGAGATCCGGAAACTGGAAGCAGCAGGTTTGGTAAGAGGAGTGCTCCATCCGACGTGGTTGGCCAATCCGGTCGTGGTGCGCAAGGCAAATGGGAAGTGGAGGCTGTGTATTGATTACACAGATATCAATAAGGCTTGCCCTAAAGATCCCTTCCCGCTGCCGCGCATCGATCAGATTGTTGACTCCACGGCTGGGTGTGATCTGTTGTCATTCCTCGATGCCTACTTCGGCTATCACCAGATCTTCATGACAAGAGAAGACGAAGAGAAGACAGCATTCATCACCCCATGTGGTACGTATTGTTTCATGCGGATGCCTTTCAGGTTGAAGAGTGTTGGTTCGACATTTGCAAGGGCGGTCCAGATTGGTTTTGAACCCCAGCTCCATAGAAATATGGAGGCTTATATGGATGACATAGTGGTCAAAACCAAGGACAGGGCAACCCTCATACCGGATTTGCAAGAAACATTTGCAAACCTGCGCAAGATCAATCTCAAGCTGAACCCTGAGAAGTATGTCTTTGGCGTCCCATCCGGCAAGCTCCTCGGGTTCTTGGTGTCACAGCGTGGGATAGAGGCCAATCCGGACAAAATCAAAGCTATAGAGCAGATTGAGGCACCCAAGCGGATCAAGGATGTGCGTCGGCTTGCTGGTTGTGTCGCCGCCATGGGTAGGTTCATTTCCAAGTATGCCGAGCGTGCCCTTCCCTTTTTCAAGATCCTAAAAAAGGCGGGCCCAATGGAGTGGACGGCGGAAGCCGAAGCGGCTTTACAAGGGTTGAAGAAGTACCTCTCCCCCGCGCCAATACTAGTTGCGCTTAGGCCACAGGAGCCGTTGCTGCTATACCTGGCAGCAACAGACCAGGTGGTCAGCGCCGCACTGGTGGCGCAGAGAGAGGTTGACGACGAGGAAATGGCAGCGGCAGAGCCTGACACCGCCAATGCAGAGACGACACAGCCAGTTGAAGTGTCGTCGAAGAAGAAAATGATGCAGCACCCGGTCTACTTTGTTAGTTCCCTCCTGCAGGGGGGCAGATCAAGGTACTCCGGTGTGCAGAAACTGCTCTTCGGCCTCCTTATGGCCTCGAGGAAGCTGCGTCACTACTTCCAGGCACACGAGATCACTGTCGTCACTCGCTTCCCTCTGCAACGGATATTGCACAATCCGGATGCAACGGGAAGAATTGTGGAATGGGCACTGGAGCTGTCCATCTTTGGCCTCAAGTTTGAAAGTACCTCGACGATTCAGAGCCGAGTCCTAGCAGAGTTCATAGTAGAATGGACCGCAACACCTGACGAAGAAATTCAAGAGACTGCTCTCCCCGGCAAAGAGGCAAGTTGTGATTGGATCATGTACTTTGATAGAGCCTTCTCCTTACAGGGCGCCGGGGCTGGCGTACTACTTTTCGCGCCCACTGGAGAGCACCTCAAGTACGTGCTCCAGATGCACTTCCCCAGGGAGGTGTCAACAAACAATACGGCAGAGTACGAGGGGCTGCTTGCCTGTCTTAGGATCGCGGTGGACCTCGGAATCAAGAAACTCATCGTCAGGGGAGACTCGTAGCTTGTCGTCAAGCAAGTCAACAAGGATTAGCAGAGCCCGTTGATGAAGGCCTACGTCGATGAAGTGAGAAAGCTAGAAGAGCGTTTCGACGGTATACAAGATGAACCCGTTCCCCGAGCGGAGAACGATGTCGCCGATTACCTGTCAAAACGCGCTGCCCTCAAGCTAACTGTGGAACCAGGTACCTTTGTGCTTCAGCTAACTCAGCCATCCGTTGATCCATCAACAGAGCAGAATAAGAGGAGGAAATCAGGGCCCGCAAGTACTTTCCGCCAAGCTCCCGGGGCCGCGGCAAGGATGTTGCGGGAATCTTGAGCCCGCCACGGACGGCGGCTCCGCGGAGCATCAAGCTCTTGCCGTCGAGAGAGCCGCCTCAGAAGCGGAGGGACTGCCTTTAGTCCTCGCCGTCGAGCCCTGTGCTCCGGCGTAAGCACAAGATACCGTCCGATTCCTCCAAGCAGGGAACTTCACGAGGAGCGGGAAGAAGCGTAAAAGTAGCCCGTCGCTCTACCATGTACCAGTTAAATCGATGGCGTCCTATCTGAAAGAGGCGAACCGTGTGAAATTGAAGTGTATCCCTCGAGAGGAAGGACTGGAGCTGTTGGCGAGATACACGGAGGCATATGTGGATCCCACATTGGGTCAAGGGCCCTTGCCGCAAGGCATTCCGGCAAGGTTTCTTGGCCCACCGCCTCCGAGATGCGAAGACACTAGTCACCGTGTGAAGCGTGTCGGTTCCATTCAAAGAAGCTTCATCAGCCAGCTCAAGCCCTTCAAACCATTCCTCTCTCTGGCCCTTCTCGATGCTGGGGCTCGACATCTTGGGCCCTTTCCCCCTGGCTGTCGGGGCTTTGAGTACTTGTACGTTGCAATCGACAAGTTCACAAAGTGGCCAGAAGTGGAGGCAGTGAGGAAGGTCACGGCTCAGTCAGTCATCAAGTTCTTCAAGGGACTGGTGTGCCGTTTTGGCATGCCCAACAGGATTATCACCGACAACGGCACACAGTTCACAAGCCACACCTTCATGCAATATACCCAAGACCTCGGCAGCAAAGTCTGTTTTGCTTCCGTTGCTCACCCGCGGAGCAATGGTCAAGCTGAGAGGGCAAATGTTGAAGTACTGCGAGGCTTAAGGACCAAGACCTTTGACAGGCTACACAAGAGTGGAAGGCGCTGGATTGATGAGTTGCCGGCGGTTCTTTGGTCGATCAGGACGACGCCAAATCGAGCCACCGGCCAGACACCTTTTGCCCTGGTATACGGGGCAGAAGCAGTTCTCCCCACTGAACTCATATACGGGTCACCTCGAGTGCTCGCTTATGACGAGCTCAAAGCAAGAGCAACTACGGCAAGATGACATAGTGCTCCTTGAGGAAGATCGTCTTCGGGCGGCTGTGAGAGCAGCACGCTACCAACAAGCCTTGCGCCGCTACCATAGCCACGAGGTTCATGCCCGAAGCCTTGAGGAAGGCGACCATGTCCTTCGGCGCGTTCAATCGGCCAAGAATTCCAAGAAGTTGACGCCAAAGTGGGAAGGCCCTTGCTGGGTAACATGAGTCACCAGGCCCGGCGCAGTCCGCCTGGAGAGCGAAGATGTCGTTCCAGTGAGTAACTCCTGGAACATTAAGCATCTTCGCAAGTTTTACCGTGAGGTGGCTTGCGGGCCCCGACAAGCCACCTTTTGTACAAGCATTGCCGATGATGCATGTAACCCTTCGTACAAAGCCAGGCGCAGACCCTGAGCGTAAATAAATGAAGCGTTGGCGCCCTAAGTTATAGCATGCATGCTAGGTTAAGTCTCGTCCTTGGTTAGGGTTGATAGTGCTTGGTGGCGACTAACCCCTAGCTTAGAGGTCGAGTGTGCGTCTCTTTGCCGTTCTTTTGTCTCCTTTGGTTCGCAGGACTCACAGATATCCTCGCCGGATCACTTGAGGACGAAATAAGAAAAAGAGGGACGGATCGACATCTAGACCCCGGCAAGCGAGCATTGCCGAGGGCTGCAAGTACGAAGATTCACCCACGGCAATCCAAAGTTGCCGGGGGCTGCAGCTTCAGATAAGTTCTTCATTCCTTATCATGCATTCCCTTATGGACTGAGGTATGTGAAACCTCGTTGTTTCCCAAGCTACCGTGCTCCCCTAAAAACTCTAGGCTCTAGGGCCCGTTCCTGGGGCCAGGTTTGGTCGTAGTCGCGGCAGCAAAAGGATGAAACGAGGAGCCTGAACCCGCCTCATCCTTGCCTCAGCCGAAAACGTGAGGAAGGTCGAGTGAAGTGGGAGGACGGCAGGGCCTGTTGCCGGGTAAGGAAATGTTTATCTTAGAGATATCAAGGATTTATTCCTTGTCGTGGGTTCTACCCGCAAACAAATGACCCGGCAAGCATCCCTTTTCATTAAAAACATTCCACTCAGGTACAGTCCATAGAGAATGAAAAACATGAATGATGGGATTACAAGTTTTCAAGTTCAGCCTAGGCCCGAAGGCTTACAAACTAAAAAGAGATAAGGTGCCCGTAACCCCTCTCCTGTCCCTCTTCTCAGGAGGTAGGTCAAGGAGGCGAAAAGGGCAAAAGGGACGCCTAGGCGAGCTACGGGTGGCAGGAGGCACCAAGAGAACATCTCGGTGGCCGTCCAAAGGCTGGATGGTGATGGCAGCGCTGGAAGCAGAGCTCGAAGACGAGGCGACAGGACGTCAGCACGCGTCGAAGGCGTCAGTGCCCGCATACTCCGATTTGACGGCCTTGCCGCCCACCCTCTTCCTCTTCCGCGGCCTCCCAACGCCATCCGCCCAAGGAGACGACCCCGAGAAGTTCAGGAAGCCGGCGACACAGATGATGGGATCGTTGGTGCCGCACGGAGCGACGCCCGACACCTAGTCGGACCCGTCATCCTGCCGCCTGCTACCCTCGTCGTCGCTGCCGCTGTCCTCCTTGCCACTCCTGCTCGAGGAGGAGCCTTCGCTATCAGAAGAGCTCTCCACGCAGCACCTTGCCCGAGTCCCGAAGCACCCGAAGACCTTGACGGAGAGAAGGCCGCCCTCCATCAGCTTGAAATGGAGAGTGAGCCCCGCCGTCAAGCGGTGGATATGGGCGAACATCTTCCCCCCTCCACCAAGATACATCACTTGAGGGGCTGGAAAGTCGACGCGAACTCGTGTACCGCTGATCCAACAGCCCCTCATGTGCAGCCGCAGTGACTCTGGCGGATACCGCTCCATCTCGCTCGCGAAGGGAGTCGGGAGACGAAGGCGACGGCGAGGCGGCCGGCGCAGCCTGACGAAGAACTCGCAAGGTTCGTCCCCAACATGGCCCTCCGTGGGGGGAGGAACCGCTGGCGGAGGCGGGACCAGCGCGCCGCCCCGTTCTCCTCTTCCCTGAGCACCTCGACCTCGTCCACGGCCTCACCCCCTCCCCCTTCCCCTCGCGGCTGGCTCTGCCACCGCAGGTGAAGGAGAAGGAAGGACGCGTTGTCGAGCGGAAACCCTTGCCGCCACCGTTGAAGAGCTAGGATTCCCTCTTTCCATGGCAGATGGAGGGAGGGGAGCGGAAACTGAAGGAAAGAGAAGATGGAAGAGTGCGGGACGCCGTCCCCCGCTCTTTATAAAAGAACGGGGTTGGGCACGACCGCCCCGCTCGACCAATCAAGACGCGGAAGGCGCAGGGAACTGGGACCAACCCGCTGCACCGGCCCGCGACGGCCCGGTTTTCCGCCTCCACCATTCGCCACCCCGAGCGCATGAAAGCCACGTGGCAGGCATGCGGGACCGAGGCGACGGGTGAGGTGACCTCTCCCCACCCTGTGATGTGGGGAGTGGACGCCTTGAAGACCATGCCCCGGCCCCGTTCAGTAAATGGGCCACGCCTCCACGCCTCCCTCCGTTTATGGGGAAGGCGCGAACCGCCCCCTTTTACCACGACGTGACGCATGCGAGCAGAGCTCAGCCCCACGCATGCCGCCCACGTCACGCACGCCTCCCCACGCCAAGCCATGCGCGGGAGGCATGGGAAGCGCAGCGCGCGAAAAGACTTACCGCGGTAAAAACCACCCTGCCTGCCCGCACACCATTTTTGGGCCTAGCCCAACGACGCGATTGCGCTTACGTGTGGCCCAGTCCCAGGGGCTCCTGTCGGTGTACAAAAAGAGGGGTACACCTTTTAACTGTGCACGGGTAGTCTGAGCGACGGGCGCCGCCACACTAAGCAAGGCAAGGAAGGTGAGCCAAGGTAAAGCCGAAGCTCGAAAGGAGCAGAACGACGCCAAGACCAAGACCACAAAGAGCAAAGGGGACGAGGCAGACTCCCCCGGCAAGATCCTTGCCGGGGGGCGGTTTTAGCAAACCCGGCAAGGCCCTTGCCGGGGCGGCTCGCCCCACGCCCACGGAGCGGATCACCTTTGAGTCCACTACCCCAATGGGGGCAAAGGATTCGGGAGACATCCCCGTGGTGGCATGCTGATCTTTGTGAAGACATACAAAGATCAGATACATACTATAGAAGATGACAACCCTTGGCGGGATCCCGGCCAAGGAGGACTGATAAGGCCCCGGCAAGAGCCTTGCGGGGGGATGACAAAGAAGCGCCGCGACAAGACCCTTGCCGGGGCTGCGGCAAGGCCACTGCCAAGGACACCCGTAGGGCCACCATCAGGCCCGCGCCAATCAAGCCTCCACCATATAGCTGCCGACCCAACCAGTTGGATAGGCACCTGCGTGGCGGCAAGCGAACCTTCGTGGAGACCCACCATTGCGCCACCTCAGCTGCCTGCCTGCCTACATGGCACCACACGCACCGCTGGCAGGGCGCGTGTCAACACGAAAGGGAGCGGCGACGGATGAGACTGGGCTCTCCCCCGTCCCCGATAAAGCAAGGACACCTAAGAAAGAGCATTTATGGCGCCTTGTCATGTAATGCGAGGGATAAACTCGTAGGACTATACCCTTTCCACCTCCTGTGTGCCACTGTGGCAACCCCTTTCCCTATAAAAGGAGGCCCAAGGCGACCAGGAGGAGGATTCGGCTTTTTGGAGCTCCTCACGCCCCATAGCTAGCTCAAGGATGCAGATAAACTAACCACCAAAGCAGGAGTAGGGTTTTACGCATCTCGCGGCCCGAACCTGGATAAAGAACCCGTGTGCTATCTGTTTGATCTGCTCTTCTCATGACCCCGCGCCCCGCAACCGTAGTAGGGATTCTTGTGATCCCATAGGTGTCGTCCCCGCACTGACATCATGTTACTTGACCATGACAAACCTATGAACTATGAGGAAGCGACGATGAGCCCAGTTTCCGCGAAATGGCTTGAGGCCATGAAATCTGAGATGGGATCCATGTATGAGAACAAAGTATGGACTTTGATTGACTTGCCGGATGATCGGCTAGCCATTGAGAATAAATGGATCTTCAAGAGGTAGACGGACGCTGATAGTAGTGTTACTATCTACAAAGCTCGAATTGTCGCAAAAAGTTTTCGACAAGTTCAAGGTGTTGACTACGATAAGATTTTCTCACTCGTAGCGATGCTTAAGTCTGTCTGAATCATGTTAGCAATCGCCGCATTGTATGAAATCTGGCAAATGGATGTCAAAACTACAATCCTTAATGGATTTCTTAAAAAAAAGTTGTATATGTTACAAACAGAAGGTTTTCAATCCTAAAGGTGCTAACAAAATGTGCAAGCTCCAGCGATCCATCTATGGACTGGTGCAAGCATCTCGGAGTTGAAATATACGCTTTGATAAGTTGATCAAAGCATATAGTTTTATACAGACTTGCGGTGAAGCCTGTATTTACAAGAAAGTGAGTGGGAGCACTACAGCCTTTCTGATAAGTATATGTGAATGACATATTGTTGATCGGAAATGATGTAGAATTTTCTGGAAAGCATAAATGAGTGTTTGAAAGGAGTTTTTCAAAGAAAGACCTCAGTGAAGCTGCTTACGTATTGAGCATCAAGATCTATAGAGATAGATCAAGACGCTTGTTAAGTTTTTTCAATGAGTACATACCTTGACAAGATTTTGAAGTAGTTCAAAATGGAACAATCAAAGAAAGGGTTCTTGCCTGTGTTACAAGGTGTGAAGTTGAGTCAGACTCAATGCCCGACCATTGCAGAAGATAGAAAGAAAACGAAAGTCATTCCCTGTGCTTCAGCCATAGGTTCTATCATGTATGCAATGTTGTGTACCAGACCTCATGTGCGCCTTGCTATTAGTTTAGTAGAGAGGTACCAAAGTAATCCAGGAGTGGATCACTGGACAGTGGTAAAAATTATCCTTAGTGGAATAAGGAAATGTTTCTTGGTTATGGTGGTGACAAAGAGTTCGTCATAAAGAGTTACGATGATGCAAACTTTGACACCGATCCGGATGACTCTAAGTCTCGATCTAGATACATATTGAAAGTGGGAGCAATTAGTTAGAGTACCTCCGTGCAGAGTATTGTAGACATAGAAAATTGCAAAATACATACCGATCTGAATGTTGCAGACGCGAAGGCTAAAATTTCTCTCACAAGCAAAACATGATAACTCTTTGGGTGTTAATCACATTGCGATGTGAACTAGATTATTGAATCTAGTAAACCCTTTGGGTATTAGTCACATGGAGATGTGAACTAATCACATAAAGATGTGAACTATTGATGTTAAAACACATGACGATGTGAACTAGATTACTGACTCTAGTGCAAGTGGGAGACTGATGGAAATATGCCCTAGAGGCAATAATAAAGTTGTTATTTATATTTCCTTATATCATGATAAATGTTTATTATTCATGCTAGAATTGTATTAACCGGAAACTTAGTACATGTCTGAATACATACACAAAACAGAGTGTCCCTAGTATGCCTCTACTTGACTAGCTCGTTATTCAAAGATGGTTAAGTTTCCTGACCATAGGCATGTGTTGTCATTTGATGAACGGGATCACATCATTAGGAGAATGATGTGATGGACAAGACCCATCCGTTAGCTTAGCACAAATGACTGTTAAGTTTTATTGCCATTGCTTTCTTCATAACTTATACATGTTCCTCTGACTATGAGATTATGCAACTCCCGAATACCGAAGGAACACTTAGTGTGCTATCAAACATCCCAACGTAACTGGGTGATTATAAAGATACTCTAAAGGTGTCTCCGATGGTGTTTGTTGAGTTGGCATAGATCGAGATTAGGATTTGTCACTCCGTGTATCGCAGAGGTATCTCTGGACCCTCTCGGTAATGATCATCACTATAAGCCTTGCAAGCAATGTGACTAATGAGTTTGCAAGATGATGCATTACGGAATGAGTAAAGAGACTTGCCGGTAACTTAACTAGGTATGATGATACCGAAGATCGAATCTCGGGCAAGTAACATACCAATGACAAAGGGAACAATGTATGTTGTTATGCGGTTTGACCGATAAAGATCTTTGTAGAATACGTGGGAGCCAATATGAGAATCCAGGTTCCACTATTTGTTATTGACCGGAGATGAGTCTCGGTCATGTCTACATAGTTCTCGAACCCGTAGGGTCCGCACGCTTAACATTAGATGATGATCGGTATTACGATTTTATGTGTTTTTATGTACCGAAGGTTGTTCGGCATCCTGGATGTGATCACGGACATGACGAGGAGTCTTGAAATGGTCGAGACATGAAGATTGATATATTGGAAGGCTATATTTGGATACCGAAAAGGTTTCAGATCAGTTCGGGCATTTTCCGGAGTACCGAGGGGTTACCGGAACCCCCCGGGGAGTTAATGGGCCTTAATGGGCCATGGTGGAAGAGAGGAGGAGGAGGCCAAGTGGGAGGCACGCGCCCCCAAGCCCAATCCTAATTGGGGGGTGCCTTTCCTTCTCTCCCTCTCCCTCTTCCTTCTTCTTCTACTCCAACTAGGGAAGGGGGAAAACCTACTCCTACTAGGAGTAGGAATCCCCCCCTTGGGCGCGCCCCATGAGGCCGGCCCTCCCCTCCTCCACTCCTTTATATACGGGGGAAGGGGGCACCTCATAGACACACAAGTTGATCTTTAGCCGTGTGCGGTGCCCCCCTCCACAGTTTTCCACCTCGGTCATATTGTCGTAGTCCTTAGGCGAAGCCCTGCGTCGATAACTTCATAATCACCGTCACCACGCCGTCGTGCTGACGAAACTCTCCCTCGGCCTCAGCTGGATCAAGAGTACAAGAGACGTCACCGAGCTGAACGTGTGCAAATCAAGGAGGTGACGTGCGTTCGGTACTTGATTGGTTGGATCGCGAAGACGTTCGACTACATCAACCGCGTTACTTTACACTTTCGCTTTTGGTCTATGAGGGTACGTGGACACACTCTCCCCGCTCGTTGTTATGCTTCTCCTAGATAGATCTTGCATGATCGTAGGCAATTTTTTTGAAATACCACGTTCCCCAACAGATGCACCCAACATTAGCTATACATAATGCATAAATCATGACCGCTGTGCTCTACTCAGTTTCTGGCGCTTGTTTTAGAAGGTGATGACACAACATAAAAGTAAATAGATAGTCCCTTCCCAGAGGGAAGCAGCGATTTGCAGAGGTGCCAGAGCTCAATTTTTAAACAGAGATAAATGATATTTTGAGACATGCACCCTTCTTATTCACTTCACGACCATTAGTTATCAACATCTTCCATGCTAAGCACGCTAGTGGCGGTTCCCAAGCGGAAATTAAAGGTTTTGACTCCATTGGGAGTTTTTGTTTGATTATTCAAGATATGAACACTTTTTCATGTTTGCAGTTTGGGACTGGGCATCCCTATTACCGCCCATTTCCTCGTGCGATGGCGAGTGAATAAACAATCGACCTGAGGATAACCCGCTTAGCACGGAAGATATTTACGACCTCCTATCGTTCCATGAACGATCCAGGCAGACAAAAGGATAATTTTTTACAAGTTTTTAGAGGTGGCACATGCAAATTTACTTAGGACGGCAGGGTAATACCATATATAGGTAGGCATGGTGGACTCATCTGGAATAACTTTGGGTTCAAGGTTTTTGATGTAGATGCAGAATTCCCACTTAGTACTGGTGAAGGCTGGCAATTAAGATTGAGGAGCGGAAAGCTAGAGAGCAACAATGATCATAACCAGGCATTATGCATAAGTAACATTGGACACTAGCATCATTAGGATATGAACACCATGAACATATATATTATAGAGACTATGTTGGTTTTGATTCAACTACATGCATGAACATGTACCAAGTCAAGCCACTCGAACATTCACAGGAGGATACCATATCATCATACTACATCACAATCATTTTAATGCTTTGTTGATATCCAAGATAAATCATTATCCACTCCCAGCTACTTATGCATGGCATGAGAAACTATAATCTCTAATTGTCATTGCAAACATGTTTAATCATAATGGACTGAAGCCTGGGTACTAGGTTAAACATATTTACACAGACAGAACAAGTCGAGTTCATACCAGTTTCTCCTTGCCACGGCCAGCTCATCGAATATCGTCATTATTGCCTTTCACTTGCACGACCGAATGATATGAAAATAATAATAGTGCAAGAGTGCCATGGACTAAGCTGGAATCTGCAAAACATTTTATTCAACAGGAGAAGACAAGGTAAAATGTGCTCTTTTTAGTTCAAAAGTTATTCATATGAGATCCATTCAACATTTTCATCGTGCTCTTCTCCTCAGTAGAACTCGAATAAAAAGAAAAGGAATTCAGAGAAACACACTGATTTTTTTTGGAGTTTTTGGTTTTCTGGAATAGGGAAACAAAAAGCAAAAACGAGAAAAACTATATACACGGGAAAGCTCCCAACAAACAAAAGAAGAACAAGGAAATATGTTTGTATTTTCTATTTAATACTACTACTAAGCATGCATAGAAAGTAAATTACTATAACTAATTTTTTTTGTTTTTTCTAAAGTTTTTCAAACACACAAGAAGAAAGCAAGAAAATAAATCTAAGCATGGATGATACAATGAAAAAGTGTGAACACCGACAGATAGAATAAGTATGAGCATGAATATAATGTCGGTGACAAACACGTACTCCCCCAAGATTAGGCTTTTGGCCTAAGTTGGTAATTGATCAGTAGCCTGGAGGGTAGTAGGGATCCTGAGGAGCGGGCATCCACACATCCCACTACTGAGGTGCGTGTGCACCCTCTGCAGCAGTGTGAGCGTTCCAGTAGGTGAGGATGTCTGCAGGCATAATCTGGTGGCAACAGAATCAAACAAAGCAAGTGCAGGCAAGGGGATAACATGATGAGTGTCAATGCTATAGACCAAGTTATAAGGAAAGGCAACATCAGGACGATCATGTGCAAGAAAGTGATGGTGATACATGGCTGCCTGGTCTAGGTGAACCTTGGTCAGAGGGTAATCATGAGGGCGTATCTCAACCTCGAAGCGAGCCGCCAAACGAGTAGCAAAAATTCCACCATGTATTTTACCCTGAGATTTATTAAGATTGAGGCGACGAGCCACAATAGCTCCCAAGATATAAGTGTTGTCACCCTCTATTGCACGATGTAAAACAGCAAGGTCTGGTGAACTAAGTGGACCCACCTTCTCCATAGCAAGCAAGCATTTGGTAATGAAATATGCAAAGTAACGAACAACAGGAAAATGTAAGCCACCGACAGTGATGGTTGACACTCTCCTCTCATCACCCACTGCCAAAGTGCGATAGAAGTCCTCAAACTCAGCCGGCTTAGGCTCAGCCAGGCTCCCATCAGACGGGATCATGCATATGTTGCAAAACTCAGTAAGTGGTATCTGATGGTTTTCAGCATATAAATCAAAACTCACTTCAGGAGGATTATTTCTAGACAGGAAAGTAAAACTTTGAACAAACATGTTTGTGAGGATTTGGTGTTGGTGACACTCATCTGCGATGAAGTCAGTGAGACCGGCATTGGCGATAAATTGCATGAACTCCTCATGAATTCAAGCCGCTTGCAGGAACGGGGTGTGCGGCCATTCGCACGGCCATACCTCCGCCAACCTCCGAGGACGGAGATCACTGTCGGAAGACTCCCCAATAACACCCTTGGAATTCTTCTTAGAGCCATATTTCCTGAAGATATTCATGTCCATGTACAATTTTTCCTATGAACAAAAATATGAATTTTTAGTTCACAAAATTTTTCCAACAAAACTTCACAAAATAGATAGCAACTACTCATAGGGATACATAGAGGCCATAGCAAGCATTCAAACTACTTAGAACACTAAGAGTTGAACATGCAAGCACATCTATAGCAACACCAAGAGTAGCTATTTATTCAAAGCATAAACCACAAAAACAAAAACTAATTGGACAAATGGTGGAGTCACATACCAAGCAACAACCCCCCGAAACAGTTTCGAAAACGTAGCTTCGAGCAAAGAGATCAAAATCCGCGGGTTTGAGCTCAAGAACATGGGAGAGAGAGCAAAAGTAATTTTTTCTCGAGATAGGTGACAATGTGGGCTAAAGAGATAAGTGAGGGGGCCCACGTGGGGACCACAACCCCAGCGCGCCGAGGTGTTGGCGCCAGTGGGTTGTGCCCACTGGTGCACCCCTTGGTTATTTTGCACCAAAATTCTTAAATATTCAGGAAAAAATCATATAAAATTTTCAGGGCATTCTGAGAACTTTTATTTTTGGGTCATTTTTTTATTGCATGAGAAATTCAGGAAACAGACAAAACATGTCATTTATTTTATTTAACTAATAAAACAGAGAATAAAAAGTAAGGACGGAAATTGTGCTTACTAAATTCATCAACTTCATACCGCTAAAAAATGATTCATTAATAAGGTTGATCAGGTCTTATTAACAACCACTTTCAATTAGCATGAAACCGAAGAACTTTCGTAAATCACTAAGTTACCTCAATGGGGATATGCATCTCCCCAACAATAAGCATTTCATATTTCTTTTTAACAGTAGGTAGAGGTATTTGAAAACTTCCAATAGTGATTGTCGGAGATTTTTCAATAACATTAATACCATTCACTTGGAATTGTTCTTCGGAAAGTGCACCGTATGCTCATTACAATTAATATGAAAAGTGACCTTGCTTTTATTGCAGTCAATAACAGCCCCTGCAGTATTCAAGAAGGGTCTACCAAGAATAATCGACATGTTGACGTCCTTGGGCATCTCAAGTATAACAAAGTCAGTCAAAATAGTAACATTAGCAACAACAATGAGCACATCCTCACTGTCGGTGTCAAAACCGGCGGATCTCGGGTAGGGGGTCCCGAACTGTGCGTCTAGGCGGATGGTAACAGGAGACAAGGGACACGATGTTTTACCCAGGTTCGGGCCCTCTTGATGGAGGTAAAACCCTACGTCCTGCTAGATTAATATTGATGATGTGTGTTACAAGAGTGGATCTACCACGAGATCAAAGAGGCTAAACCCTAGAAGCTAGCCTATGGTATGATTGTTGTTCGTCCTACGGACGAAAACCCTCCGGTTTATATAGACACCGGATAGGGTTAGGGTTACACAAAGTCGGTTACAATGGTAGGAGATCTACATATCCGTATCGCCAAGCTTGCCTTCCACGCCAAGGAAAGTCCCATCCGGACACGGGACGAAGTCTTCAATCTTCTATCTTCATAGTCTTGGAGTCCGGCCGATGATGATAGTTCGGCTATCCGAACACCCCCTAGTCCGGAACTCCCTCACTCACAGATACCGATAGGTATGGCAGTTGACTTGTCAGCCATTTGCAAAGATATTTCAGTAGGTGTGAGTTTATTCAAGTCAAGTCTTTTATATAAAGAGAAAGGCATAACACTAACACCAGCTCCTAAATCACACAAAGCAGTTTTCACATAATTCTTTTTGATAGAGCAAGGTATAGTTGGTATACCCGGATCTCCAAGGTACTCCATCTTTGAAAGTATAATTAGCAAGCATAGTGGAGATTTCAGCTTCTGGTATTTTTCTCTTATTAGTGATGATGTCTTTCATGTACTTTGCATAAGGAGGCATTTTCAAGATTTCAGTCAAGCGAGTACGCAAAAAGACTAGCCTCAACATTTCAGCAAAGCGTTCAAATTCTTCATCATCATTCTTTTTAGTTGACTTGGGTGGAAAAGGCATAGGTATTTGAAACCACAGTTCTCTTTCTTTACTGTGTTTTCTAGCAATGAAGTATCTTTTATCATACCTTTTATTCTTAGGTTGTGGGTTATCAAGATCAACAGGTGGTTCTATCTCAACATCATTGTCTGATTCTTTTTCATTATTTGGGTGAGTGTCTTCATGAACCTCATCATTATCTTTTTCATTATCACTAGGTGAGTGTTCATTACCAGATTGAGTTTCAACATCAGAGATAGAAGTTTCATTTTCATTATCAGGAGGTTTTTCTATTTCAGGTTCACTAGAAGTGTGCAAAGTCCTATCATGTTTCTTCTTCTTTTTCTTTCTATAAGGACTAGGTGCACTAGTGTTATTTCTTTGTGAATCTTGTTCAATTCTTTTTGGGTGTCCCTCAGGATAAAGTGGTTCCTGAGTCATTTTACCTCCTCTAGTTGCAACTCTAACAGCACTGTCATGCATATTATGATTCGTTTCATCAAGCAATTCTCTTTGTGATTTAGCAACTTGTTCTAACTGAGTTTGAACATAGAAGCATGTTTTCCAACACATCTAACATCATTTGAAATTCTAAATAACAAGTCACTCAAGCAAGCAATCATATCATAATTATATTTCAATTGTTTCATAACATTTGCATTGAAGTGATCTTGTTTTGTAATGTAGTTTCCAAACTCATAAAGGCATTGACTAGGATGCATATTGTGAGGATTATCATTTTCATTAAACTTCATAAGAGAATTTACCTCTACCACCTTAGGCATTGGTGGTGTATCAAGCCCATGTATTTTTTCAATAGGACGTAAATTTTTAACGTCCTCAGCTTTAATACCTTTTTCCTTCATAGATTTCTTTGCCTCTTGCATATCTTCAGGACTAAGATATAATATACCCCTCTTCCTCGGAGTAGGTTTAGCCGGTGGTTCAGGAATAGTCCAATCATCATAATTTTTCAATATGTTATTCAATATTTCTTCAGCTTGAGCAATAGTTCGTTCCCTGAAAACACAACCAGCACAACTATCTAGAAGTCCCTAGAAGCATCGGTTAGTCCATTATAGAAGATAACAAGTATTTCATTTTTCTTAAGAGGATGATCGGGCAAAGCATTAAGTAGCTGGCAAAGCCTCCCCCAAGCTTGTGGGAGACTCTCTTCTTTAATTTGCTCAAAGTTAAATATTTCCTGTAAGGCAGCTTGTTTCTTATGAGCAGGAAAATATTTTTCAGAGAAGTAATAAATCATATCCTGGGGACTACGCACACAACTAGGAGTAAGAGTATTGTACCAAGATTTAGCATCACCCTTTAATGAGAAAGGAAATAATTTGAAAATAAAGTAATAACGGGTTTTCTCATCATGAGTAAAAAGGGTGGCTATATCATTCAACTTAGTAAGATGTGCCACAACAGTTTCAGTTTCATAACCATGGAAAGGGTCAGATTTAACCAAAGTAATTAACTCTGTGTCGACAGAGAATTCATAATCCTTATCAGTAATACAAATAGGTGAAGTAGCAAACTTAGGATCACATTTCATTCTAGCGTTCAGAGATTTTTCTTTATATTTGCATAGTAATTTCTCTAGATCATCTCTATCATTGCAAGCAAGAATCCAAGTGACTCAACAAATATACCTATGCTCCCCGACAACGGTGCCAGAAAAAGGTCTTGATAACCCACAAGTATAGGGGATCGCAACATTTTTCGAGGGTAGAGTATTCAACCCAAATTTATAGATTCGACATAAGGGGAGCCAAAGAATATTTGAAGGTATTAGCAGTTGAGTTGTCAATTCAACCACACCTGGAGATTAATTATCTGCAGCAAAGTGATCAGTAGCAAAGTAGTTTGATAGTTTTGATAGTAGTGACAGCAGCAACGGTAACAGTAACAGTGATAGCAGTAATTTTGTAGCAAGTGTAACAGTGATGATAGCAGTAGTAATTTTGCAGAAACAATATAGGATAAATTCGTAGGCATTGGATCGGTGACTTGTTGGATGATATTCATCATGTGATGTTATAACCTAGGGCGATACAGCACTAGCTCCACTTCATTGATATAATGTAGGCATGTATTCCGTAAATAGTCATACGTGCTTTATTAAAAGAACTTGCATGACATCTTTTGTCCTACCCTCCCGTGGCAGCGGGGTCCATATTGGAAACTAAGGGATATTAAGGCCTCCTTTTAATGGAGAACCGGAACAAATCATTAACACATAGTGAATACATGAACTGCTCAAACTACGGTAATCACCGGGAGTGGGCCCGGTTGTTGTCACTCCGGGGTTGCCGGATCATAACACGTAGTAGGTGACTATAACTTGCAAGATTGAATCTAAAAGATGGATATAATGATGAATTCATAAACAGTTCAGATCTGAGTTCATGGCACCCGGGCCCAAAGTGACAAGCATTAAGCATAACAAAGTCATAGCAACATCAATCTAAGAACATAGTGGATACTAGGGATCAAGCCCTAACAAAACTAACTCGATTACATGATGAACCTTATCCAACTCCTCACCGACCAGAGAGCCTACGAAGGAATTACACACTCCCGGTGGGGAGCATCATGGAATTGGCGATGGAGATTGGTTGGTGATGACGAAGAATGAAGATCCCCCTCTCCGGAGCCCCAAACGGACTCCAGATCTGCCTTCCCGAGGAAGAACAGGGCTTGGCAGAAGCTCCATCTCGTGGATTGCGATAATTCTTTCTCCATGATTTTTTTCTGGAATAATGTGATTTTATAGTATCAGGGGGGTCGTCAGCGAGGCCACCAGGTGGGTACAACCCACCTGGGCGCGCCAGGAGAGGGGGGCGCCCTGGTGGGTTGTGCCCAACCAGGGGCCCCTCTCTGGTGGGTCTTGGCTCCACAAATTCTTATTATTGATATAAATAATCCTCGCAAAGTTTCGTTCCATTCTGAGAACTTTTATTTCTGCACAAAAACAACACTATGGTAGTTCTGCTGAAAACAGCGTGAGTCCGGGGTTAGTTTCATTCAAATCATGCAAATTAGAATCCAAAACAAGAGGAAAAGCGTGAGAAAAAGTAGATACGTTGGAGACGTATCAATGGTTAACAAGACCACTAGTTTCAAGAAAAGGGGCAAAGGAAAAGAAAGGGAACTTCAAGAAAGAATGGCAAGCAAGTTGCCACTCCCGTGAAGAAACCCAAAGCTAGACCTAAGCCTGAAACTAAGTGCTTCTACTGCATAGGGAGTGGTCACTGGAAGCGGAACTACCCCAAATACTTGGCAGATAAGAAGGATGGCAAAGTGAACAAAGGTATATTTGATATACATGTTATTGATGTGTACTCTACTAGTGTTCATAGTAACCCTAGGGTATTTGATACCGGTTCAGTTGCTAAGATTAGTAACTCGAAACAGGAATTGCAAAATGAACAGAGACTAGTTAAGGGCGAGGTGATGATGTGTGTTGGAAGTGATTCCAAGGATGATAAGATCGCCATCGCACACTCCCTTTACCTTCGAGATTAGTGTTGGACCAAAATAAATGTTATTTGGTGTTTGCGTTGAGCATGAATATGATTGGATCATGTTTATTGCAATACGGTTATTCATTTAAGTCAGAGAATAATTGTTGTTCTGTTTACATGAATAAAACCTTCTATGGTCATACACCCAACGTAAATGGTTTATTGAATCTCGATCATAGTAATACACATATTTATAATATTGATTCCAAAAGATGCAAAGTTGATGATGATAGTGCAACATACTTGTGGCACTACCGTTTAGGTCATATTGGTGTAAAGCGCATGAAGAAACTCCATGCAGATGGGCTTTTGGAATAACTTGATTATGAATCATTTGATACTTGCGAACCATGCCTCATGGGAAAGATGACTAAAACTCCGTTCTCCGGAACAATGGAGCGAGCTAATGACTTATTGGAAATAATACATACCGATGTATGCGGTCCGATGAGTATTGAGGCTCGCGGCGTGTATCATTATTTTCTGTCCTTCACAGTTGATTTGAGAAGATGTGGGTATATCTACTTGATGAAACACAAGTCTGAAACATTTGAAAAGTTCAAAGAATTTCAGAGTGAAGTGGAGAATCATCGTAACAAGAAAATAAAAGTATCTACGATTTGATCACGGAGGTGAATATTTGAGTTACGAGTTTGGCCTTCATTTAAAGCAATGTGGAATAGTTTCACAACTCACGCCACTTGGAACACCACAGCATAATGGTGTGTCTGAATGTCGTAACCGTACTTTATTAGATATATGGTGCGATCTATGATGTCTCTTACCGATTTACCACTATCGTTTTGGGGTTATGCATTAGAGACAGCTGCATTCGCGTTAAATAGGGCACCGTCTAAATCTGTTGAGACGACACCGTATGAACTATGGTTTGGCAAGAAACCTAAGTTGTCGTTTCTTAAAGTTGGGGTTCCGATACTTATGTGAAAAAGCTTCAGCCTGATAAGCTCGAACCCAAATTGGAGAAGTGCATCTTCATAGGATACCCAAAAGAAACTGTTGGATACACCTTCTATCACAGATCCAACGACAAGATCTTTGTTGCTAAGAATGGATCCTTTCTAGAGAAGGAGTTTCTCTCGAAAGAAGTGAGTGGGAGGAAAGTAGAACTTGATGAGGTAATTGTACCTTCTCTTGAATTGGAAAGTAGCTCATCACAGAAAACAGTTCCCACGATGCCTACACCAACGAGTGAGGAAGTTAATGATGATGATCATGAAAGTTCAGATCAAGTTACTTCCGAACCTTGTAGGTCAATCAGAGCACGTTCCGCACCGGAGTGGTGTGGTAATCCTGTTCTGGAAGTCATGTTACTAGACCATGACGAACCTACAAACTATGAGTAAGCGATGATGAGCCCACATTCCGATAAATGGCTTGAGGCCATGAAATCTGAGATAGGATCCATGTATGAGAACAAAGTATGGACTTTGATTGACTTGCCCGATTTTCGGCGAGCCATTGAGAATAAATGGATCTTCAAGAGGAAGACGGACGCTGATAGTAGTGTTACTATCAACAAAGCTCGAATTGTTGCAAAAAAAAATTTCCACAAGTTCAAGGTGTTGACTACGATGAGATTTTTTCACTCGTATCGATGCTTAAAGTCTGTCTGAATCATGTTAGCAATTGCCGCATTTTATGAAATCTGGCAAATGGATGTCAAAACTGCATTCCTTAATGGATTTATTAAACAAGAGTTGTATATGATGCAACCAGAAGGTTTTCTCAATCCTAAAGGTGCTAACAAAGTGTGCAATCTCCAGCGATCCATCTATTATGTACTGGTGCAAGCATCTCGGAGTTTGAATATACGCTTTGATGAGTTGACCAAAGCATATAGTTTTATACATACTTGCGGTGAAGCCTGTATTTACAAGAAAGTGAGTGGGAGCACTATAGCCTTTCTGATAAGTATATGTGAATGACATATTGTTGATCGGAAATGATGTAGAATTTTCTGGAAAGCATAAAGGAGTATTTGAAAGGATTTTTTCAAAGAAAGTCCTCGGTAAAGCTACTTACATATTGGGCATCAAGATCTATAAATATAGATCAAGACGCTTGATAAGACTTTCGATGAGTACATACCTTGATAAAATTTTGAAAGAGCTCAAAATGGATCAGTCAAAGAAGGAATTCTTGCCTGAGTTGTAAGGTATAAGTGAAGCACAAGAGTAATTCCATAGAGAGAGAATGAAAGTCATTCCCTATGCCTCAGTGATACGTCTCCAACATATCTATAATTTATGAAGTATTCATGCTGTTATTTTATCATTCTTGGATGTTTTACAATCATTTTATAGCAACTCTATATCATTTTTTGGGACTAACCTATTGACCCAGTGCCCAGTGCCAGTTGCTGTTTTTTGCTTGTTTTTTACATCGCAGAAATTCAATATCAAACGGAGTCCAAACACCGCGAAACTATTTTTTGTATTTTTATGGACCAAAAGGAAACCTATGGGCCAGAGCAGCACCTGGGGGGTGCCCTGAGGGGGGCACAACCCACCAAGGCGCGCCAGGCCCACCTGGCGCGCCTAGGTGGGTTGTGCCCACCTCGGTGGCCTGCTGCACCCCCTCTTTGCACTATAATTTCCCAAATATTCCAAAACCCTTCGGGGTTAACCTAGATCGGAAGTTCCGCCGCCGCAAGGTCTCTGTATCCGCGAAAACCAATCTAGACCCCGTTCCAGCACCCTGCCGGAGGGGGGAATCATCTCAAGTGGCCATCTTCATCATCCCGGCGGCCACCACGATGAGGAGGGAGTAGTCCACCCTCGGGGCTAAGGGTTTGTACCAGTAGCTATGTGCTTAATCTCTCTCTCTCATGTTCTTGAGATGTCACGATCTTGATGTATCATGGGCTTTGTTAATATAGTCGGATCATATGGTGATTTCCCCTCTCTATCTTGTTTTGATGAATTGAGTTTTTCCCTTTGAGGTTACATTGTTATCGGATTGAATACTTTCATGGATTTGAGAACACTTGATATATGTCTTGTAATTGAATACTCGTGGTGACAATGGGGTATCGTATTGATTCACTTGATATATGTTTTGGCACTCAACTCGCGGATTCCCGAGGTGACATTGGGGTAATCTATGCATAGGGGTTGATGCACATGCTTGTCTTTGTTTCTCTGGTAGAAATCTTGGGGCACTCTTTGAAGTTCTCTGTGTTGGATTGAGTATTATGAATATGAATTTGCGTTGGTGTTATTTTAGTACGAACTCTAGGATAGATCAAATGAAAAGAATAGCTTTGTGTTATTTTAGTATGAACTCTTGAATAGATCAAATAGAAAGAATAGCTTTGAGGTGGTTTCATACCCTACAAACAATTTATTCTTATATTCTCCGCTAGATAGGAACTTTGGAGTGATTCTTCATCGCACTTTGAGGGGTGGTTATATGATCCAACTATATTAGCATTGTTGAGAGGTTGCACTAGTGAAAGTACGGACCCTAGGCCTTGTTTTTAAGCATTGCAATACCGTTTTTGTGCCCGTTTACTATTTGCTACCTTGCTGTTTTTATTTATTCAGATTATAAAAATATATTTCTACCACCAATATTACACTTTTATCACCATCTCTTCACCGAACTAGTGCACCTATACAATTTGCCATTGTATTGGTGTGTTGGGGACACAAGAGATTTCTTGTATTTGGTTGCAGGGTCGTTTGAGGGAGACCATCTTCATCCTACACCTCTCACAGATTGATAAACCTTAGGTCATCCACTTGAGGGAAAATTGCTACTGTCCTACAAAACTCTGCGCTTCGCGGCCCAACACGTGTCTACAAGAATAAAGTTGCGTAGTAGACATCAAGCTCTTTTCTGGTGCCGTTGTCGGGGAGGTGAGTGCTTGAAGGTATATCTTTAGCTTGCAATCGAATCTTTTAGTTTCTTGTTTTATCACTAGTTTTGTTTATAAAAGAAAACTAAAAGGTGGAATTCAGGTTGCATCATATTATTGATCATCTCTATAATATCTTTCTTGAAAATGATGGTTCTGAAAATTGTGGTCAATTGTTAGAAGAAGAAGTCAATAAAATGCTTGGCACAAAATGTTTGAATGATGAGCATGATTGCAATGTTTTTAGTATGAATTCTTTGAATATTCTAAATGCTAATGATGATTGCACAAGTCATGACAAAAATGTTTCTTTTAAGCATGTCACTTTTTGCGGAGTGAGTTGGGAGTGCCTTTGCACACCAAAAAGGGAAGATAGATTTTGCAAGAAGCATAAATATTTAGAAACGAAAAATTTGCAAGAGAGGCTAGTTGATTGTGCTAAAAGATGTAATTTTTTCCGCCATCCTTGTGAACTTTGCAAGGAACATGGTCAATTAAATCTTCAATGCAGCTTCTTTCATGATCAAATAGTGTCAAAAAATTGTGATAACTTGATTACCCTTGAGCATCATAAAGAGCTTAGTCTTCTTTTGGGGTATGAAGAAATCAAATGTATAACTAAGGGTATTCCAAAATTTAATCTCGAGAGATTTCTTGATTTTGATCTAGAAGAAATTTATATGTTTTGTGCGGTGAACTGCATTGAGAATCCTTATATTGCCAACTATCTAAAGTCAAGAGAACAAATAGAATACGAAGAGTGTACTAATGAAAGGGAAAATATTTCCCAAAACTCTCCTAGTGTTTATTATGATGAATCAGGTAACGAGGAGGAGCTTCCTATCCAACCAATCTCATCAATAAGAAGCTTGAAAAGATTAATTAAACCCACACGTGATGTGGTGAAGAAGAATAAAAGAAGAAAGAAGAGAGGTAAAAAGTTATCTCTCCCAAATAATGTTTCTCCTATTATTGTTGTGCCTCACAAAAATGAATAAAAAATAATTGTGGAGGATGATGCACTTGATGATGATTTTGCTATGCCTATTGCTTGTTATGATGATTATGATTGGGAAGATAATGATACTTCTTATAATATTAGAAATCTTTTTGGCACCAACTTGGGAAATTATGATGATAGCAATTGTTATACCGTTGGTGCCATTCATACTATTAATGATGAGAATGATTATGCTTATGATATGCCAAGCCACAAGCTTGGGGATGCTATGTTTGATGAGAATGACATGTTTGAGAATTTATTTGCTGCAATTAATGTTTGTCCCAAGCTTGGGGAGGCTATGTTTAATGAAGATGATCTTTTTATTCCCCCTACTTTGATTGATCAAACTTATTTTGATGATAGCATGCCTCCCATTTATGACGATTACATTGATAAAAGTGGGTTTGGAAGAGTGTCAACTCTAGGTAGTAGTGATCCCACTATTTTGAAGGGTGTTGAATCTTATTACAATATTTATGAAAGTAGATTTGGAGAGGTCATGACTTTATTTAGTGATACATCCACTATTTTGGAAGAGGTTTCAACTGACTATGGCAATAAAGTTGCTTTCTATGATGATTATTATGATGACATGTATGCCATAGAGAGTAATGAATTTTCTATGCTTGTGGACCATGAAAAGAATGCTTTATGTAATGGTTATATTGATGAACATATTCATGATGCTACTGCAAATTATTATGAGAGAGGAACTTATGATGCATGATGCTCTGTTTGTGTTTCAAATCTTATCTTTTATGTGAGCATCATTGAATCATCATGCCTAGCTTAAAAGGCATTAAAGAAAAGCGCTTGTTGGGAGATAACCCAACACTTTTACCTAATGTTTTTCCATGTTCACATGATTATGCTACTGCATTTATCATGTTTTATAGCTTTTGTTTCAATAAGGTGCCAAGTAAAGCCATTGGGATCATGTTGGGTGATAGTTGATTTGACCCTGCTGAAAAACAGAAACTTTTGCCCTCACGAAAATAAGTCCCATTTTTAATAGAAGAGTTCTTTTAAGTTGATTATTTTTTCAGAAGTTTAATATACAAATTTATCACGTGTTCCAATTTGTTTCATAATTTTTGGAGTAGCACAAGTATGGTAGTTATCCAGATCATTACAGAATGTTCTGTTTTTGACAGATTCTGTTTTCAATGCATAGTTTGCTTGCTTTCTAGTTTCTATGGCTTATATTGCTAAATATAAATTGTGGAAATGATATTATACAGTAGGAATTGTGTGATAACAATTATGAATCTTGTCTTTGACAGTACCAAAGTGAAATGGTTTGCTCTTTATCATACTAACCTATCTCACGAAGTTCCTTTAATTTTTGTGTGATTGAAGTTTTCAAGTTTTGGTTGAGATACCGATATGAGGAGAATAAGGAGTGACAATACCCTAATCTTGGGGATCCCCAAGGAACCCCAATTCAATATCCAAGGAAGTTCCAAGCAACTAAGCTTGGGGATGCCCCGGAAGGCATCCCCTCTTTCGTCTCCAACATTATTGGTAACCTTACTTGGAGCTATATTTTCATTCGTCACATGATATGTGTTTTACTTGGAGAATAAATTTATTTTGTTAGAATTTACTTGCTGTTATTTAGAGTAATGTTTTTCATATTTTATTTCAATAAAAGCGGCATTGATAGCCTTTGCCATGCTTATTTTGCAAGTATACATGTTGCTGTTTGAAAACAGAAAGTTTATCGATGTTGCAAAAATTCCCGAGGAAAGTCAGAGTGTGATAAAATGTTGAAATTTTTTGCATACAGTGTGGTAGAATTTCATAATGTTTGGAGTTAGGGAAGTATTGATACTCTTGCATTCTTTACAGACTGTACTGTTTTGGTAGATTGCTGTTATGTTTGCATTGTTTGCATATGTTTGCTTCTTTAACGATTCTATGCGAGGATAGGAGTATTAAATATGCAGAGGCATTTAGTATGCAATGTTGTATAATAGTTTTAGTGATTTGCTACAGTAGAATGATAAGATTTTTTCATTGGTTTATACTAACTTATCTCACAAGTTCATGTTGACTTTTTAGTGGATGAAGCTTTTAAGATTTCGGAAAACCGTGATATGAGAAGAATTAAGGAGACACAAAAGCTCAATCTTGGGGATTCCCAAGGCATCCCAAGATAATATTCCAAGAATTCCCAAGCATCTAAGCTTGGGGATTCCCCGGTAGGCATCCCACCTTTCTTCTTCAACGATTATCGGTTAGTGTCGGTTGATCCTAAGTTTTTGCGTCTTCACATGAGTTGTGCTATCCTTGAAATGTCATTTTGTCTTCTTTTGCTTGTTGTTTTAATAAAGTACTTAGATCTGAAAGTTTTTATATAAAATATAGTCCTCAAATAGTTTCCAAGGAGGCTAAGTAAGCAGCATTCACATCCCGTCAACGAAGCTCTTTTCTATGGAATTACTCTTATGCTTCACTTATATCCTATGAGTAAATTGTTGAATGAATTGAATGTCATGAAGTTGAAATCATATCATACCTAGTGGTAGCTTCACATTTGGGTTTAGAAATTGAAACCTTTTGAGGCTTGACAATCACAATATTGGTCATACAAGCAATTCACGAATAATTAGTATAAGGAAGAGAACTTTCACATGAAAATACACTATGCTAGAAATCTTTTGTGATTGTGAGCCCCCATCAAAATATTGTATGCCAAAATTGTTGACCTTGGACAAGGAAGACAACGTAATGGTTTATGTTTGTTCATATTCATATAGAAGTCATATTGTCATAGATCCTTCAACATGTGGTGCTTGCCCCCCCCCATCTTTGCTAGCCAAAAATTCCGCACCAAGTAGAGATACTACTTGTGCATCCAAAAACCCTTAAACCCAAATCTTATTTTCAAGAGTCCACCATACCTACCTATATGCGGTATTTCCGTGCCGTTCTAAGCAAATTTGTATGTGCCATCTCTAATTTTCAAAAATAAATTTCTCTTTTTGGTGCTCGTACCGCTCGGGTGGTGAGGGGTGGCCAATATTTTCCATGCTAGATGTTTTATTCTCATGATGAGTGTTTATTCACTTGTCATTGCACGAGAGTAAGGCAAAGGTATTAGGGATGCCCAGTCTCGAAATGAAAAATGAATTTACTTTATGTTGTCGAATAATAAATTCCTTTGAAAGTGTTGGTATGGAGGGCACCCGTGGATACAGTTAGCCATGGAAAGTGAAAGTATGGTGGAAAAAGGAATAAAATTTATTTTCTGTTTGGGAACCGCTTATGATATATCTAGCACGGAAAGTGTTGGGAGCTCTAAGTCGTTTTCGTTGGTGGGAAATGTATGCCTCTCAAAATGTTTTTATCTCTCAATTTTCGCTTTGAGCTCTGGCACCTCTACAAATGTGGCACCCCAGCTCAGAGCGACCGGTTTACCATGCATTGCCAGCCCAGAGACCATGTCTTCTGGCAACACACAACATCTTGGTACAGAAAACAACCGCTTTATTGATGCTAGCGGAACAGGGTTTATATTACAACAGTTGTCAAGGCCAAGCGGCACGCCCAATGCGGCTGAACAATATGTACATTATTTAGTGAACATAAAGGGGCCTCGATCTGAACAACTACGTGGCAGCGGAATAACGTCGTAGCGGAAGCTCCATATCACAGGGACACCGATGTGGACACGATCTAGACTCGAACAGCGCTCCTTTCCAATGAGATTTTCCTGAAATCTGGCATGACACGCCAGGTCAGTACATTGAATGTACTTGCAAGCTCACAACAGGCATAATCATAATGGCAAACAATATCATGATACTTAACCAATTACTAAGAATGCAACACTATATGTCAAACATGTTGTGATCATGCTCGAGCGTCCCTCGGGACAACTTACTGATACGTCCATTTTGCATCATGCTTTTATATCAATATTTATTGCATTATGGTCTGTTATTCCATGTTATGTCACAATACTTATGGCTATTCTCTCTTATTTTACAAGGTTTACATGAAGAGGGAGAATGCCGGCAGCTGGAATTCTGGGCTGGAAAAGGAGCAAATATTGAAGGACTATTCTGCGCAACTCCAAAAGTCCTGAAACTCCACGGAATGTCTTAGAATAAATAAAGAAAAATTGTCGCCGAAGATGAAGGCCAGGGGGCCCACACCCTGCTCACGAGGGTTGGGGACGCGCCCCCCTGGGCGCGCCCCCCTACCTCATGGGCCCCCTGGTGGCTCTCCAATGCCCATCTTCTCCCATATGAAGTCTTTCGATGAGAAAAAAAATCATAAGCAACCTTTCGGGACGAGACTCCGCCGCCACGAGGCGGAACCTTGGCGGAACCAATCTAGGGCTCCGGCGGAGCTGTTCTGCCAGGGACACTTCCCTCCGGGAGGGGGAAATCATCGTCATCATCATCACCAACGCTCCTCTCATCAGGAGAGGGCAATCTCCATCAACATCTTCACCAGCACCATCTCATCTCCAAACCCTAGTTCATCTCTTGTATCCAGTTCTTGTCTCCAAGTCTAGGATTGGTGCTACTAGGTTGCTAGTAGTGTTGATTACTCCTTGTAGTTGATGCTAGTTGGTTTATTTGGTGGAAGATCATATGTTCAGATCCTTTATGCATATTATTACCCCTCTGATTATGAACATGAATATGCTTTGTGAGTAGTTACGTTTGTTCCTGAGGACACGGGAGAAGTCTTGCTATTACTAGTCATGTGAATTTGGTATTCGTTCGATATTTTGATGAGATGTATGTTGTCTATCCTCTAGTGGTGTTATGTGAACGTCGAATACATGACACTTCACCTTTATTTGGGCCTAGTGGAAGGCATTGGGAAGTAATAAGTAGATGATGGATTGCTAGAGTGACAGAAGCTTAAACCCTAGTTTATGCGTTGCTTCGTAAGGGGCTGATTTGGATTCATATGTTTCATGCTACGGTTAGGTTTACCTTAATACTTTTGTTGTAGTTGCGGATGCTTGCAATAGAGGTTAATCATAAGTGGGATGTTTGTTCAAGTAAGAACAACACCCAAGCACCGGTCCACCCACATATCAAATTATCAAAGTACCAAACGCGAATCATATGAATGTGATGAAAACTAGCTTGACGATATTCCCATGTGTCCTCGGGAGCGCTTTTCCTATCATAAGAGTTTGTCCAGGCTTGTCCTTTGCTACAAAAAGTATTGGGCCACCTTGCTGCACCTTATTTACTTTTGTTACTTGTTGCTCGTTACAATTTATCTTATCACAAAACTATCTGTTACCACTTATTTCAGTACTTGCAGAGAATACCTTGCTGAAAATTACTTATCATTTCCTTCTGCTCCTCGTTGGGTTCGACACTCTTACTTATCGAAAGGACTACGATAGATCCCCTATACTTGTGGGTCATCAAGACTCTTTTCTGGCACTGTTGCCGGGGAGTGTAGCTCCTTTAGTAAGTGGAATTTGGTAAGGAAAAATTTATATAGTGTGCTGAAATTTCCTGTCACTTGTTACTATGGAAAGTAATTCTCTGAGGGGCTTGTTCGGGGTATCTTCACCCCGTCCAGTAGAGCAAAGAGTTTCTCCTCAACCTTCTGAACCTATTGAAGATGAAACTCCTTTTGAATTTCCTTCGGGTGTGATGGAAAAACTGCTAGCTAATCCTTTTACAGGAGATGGAACAAAGCATCCTGATGAGCACTTAATATATGTGGATGAAATTTGTGGATTATTTGAGCTTGCAGGTGTACCCGATGATGTTATTAAGAAGAAGGCTTTCCCTTTATCTTTGAAGGGAGACGCATTGACATGGTATAGGCTATGTGATGATATGAGATCATGGAACTATAAAAGATTGAAATTGGAATTTCATCAAAAGTATTACCCTATGCATTTTGTTCATCGTGATCGCAATTATATATATAATTTTTGGCCTCGCGAAGGAGAAAGCATCGCTCAAGCTTGGGGGAGGTGAGGGAGTCCTGGATTAGGGGGTGTCCGGATAGCCGAACTATAACCTTCGGCCGGACTCCTGGACTATGAAGATACAAGATTGAAGACTTCGTCCCGTGTCCGGATGGGACTTTCCTTGGCGTGGAAGGTAAGCTTGGCGATACGGATATGTAAATCTTCTCCCATTGTAAAAACACCCTGGCTTTTCGCATTCGTCTGACACGTGGAAGATGGCCATTATTGGGCGTGGAAGCCAAGGAGCGCAATATTTATGAGAAGCCGGACACTATTCAACAGGTACACGGAATTTGGAGAAGAACCCGCCTTGCAATGCGAAGATAATCTGCGGGCGGACTCATCGTCATTGAAGCCTGGTTCGGGGCTCTTGAGGAGTCTGGAATAGGGGTGTTCGGATAGCGAACTATAATCTTGGCGGACTCTGGACTATGAAGATACAAGATTGAAGACTTCGTCCGCGTCCGGATGGGACTTTCCTTGGCGTGGAAGGCAAGCTTGTTGATACGGATATGTAGATCTCCTCCCATTGTAACCGACTGTAACCCTAGCCCTCTCCGGTGTCTATATAAACCGGAGGGTTTTAGTCCGTAGGACGAACAACAATCATACCATAGGCTAGCTTCTAGGGTTTAGCCTCTCTGATCTCGTGGTAGATCTACTCTTGTACTATCCATATCATCAATATTAATCAAGCAGGAGTAGGGTTTCACCTCCATCGAGAGGGCCTGAACTGGGTAAAACATCGTGTCCCTTGTCTCTGTTACCATCTCGCCTAGACGCACAGTTCGGGACCCCCTACCCGAGATCCGCCGGTTTTGACACCGACATTGGTGCTTTCATTGAGAGTTCCTTTGTGCCGTCGCCATCAGGAAGGATGCCTCATCCCGTCTTTAAAGACGGCACTGTTGCTAAATGAGCTTTGGCTATCGGCCAAACTCTCCGGTTAGGCGGTTTTCTTATGACCGCCTATTCGGCCGCCGCGCCGACGGTGACTTCTCGGGTCATCGAAAGCAATCTTCATGTCAACTCGGAACTCGCCGAGAAGTTGGATCCGATGGAGCTCTCTTCCTTAAACGAGCTCTTGGATCGCGTCGCCGCCCTGGGAGTCGCTACAGACTACGATCAGATTGGGCCTAAACCCGATCCAAGAGATATTAAATCTCCCCATGTCACCCATCACGTTGCAGTGGTGGAGGAACAATGCGGCAAGCCTTCATCTATCTTAAGGACTAGTTATGTCCGGATTCCCGCGGAGGGGAGGACGTCACTGCAGCCAGGAACCTAAAGTCAGGCAGCGGGCTAGATTCATTGGACAACATCCAAGAACCCAAGCTTCCGAGTTCGGAAACCCCTTGGCCCCTCAGTCTCAGACTGAGCGAGGTTCCGGATTTAATTCCACCCGCCCACCCAAACATAAGCGATCTATCCCAAATTCGGCAAGAGCCCACAGAAACAATACACCATTACTGGGCCAGATTCCTCCTGGTCATGAACAGGATAAAGGACTGCCGCGAGGAGGATGCGATTTCATTCTTCTGCAATAACTGCACGGACAACGGAATCCTCAACGCCATAAGTCGCCGTGAAATTACACGCTTCGCTGACTTGGCGTCCATAGTACGAAAGTACTGTGCGATGGAAAGCGCCTGGAAAACTGAAATAAAATTTTGGGACAATCCGGCCCTGAATACAACCCCAGTCCGAAATAAAAGGGTGCATTATCGCCAGGCACCTGGGTTAAACACCAAAAAGCAAAAACCCTCTATAGGGCATGGAACCGTACTGGAGGGATGGCTCAATGGACCCTGCAACATTCATAGTACAGAGGGCGCCACACCAACTCATAGCCTTAGAGCATGTTGGATACTCCGGCAGGTGGCCAGAAGAGGCGAAGAGCTTCTAACTCCATAATCCACAGAGCACCAGCCCAGGGATACCAGTACGGTATTAACAGTGTTCGAGACTTTCGCATCAAATAATATGCGGAAACGAACACTCCGTAGCCTTACCGAAGTCTACCAAGTAGCAACAATAAACCCATGGAGTGACACGGCTATTACCTTTAATGTCAGTGATGAACCTAATTTCCGAATAGCCCGAGCACCAGCCGCATTGGTCCTTAGTCCAATAGTGGACGGCTTTCACCTTACCAAGGTACTCATGGATGGTGGCAGCGGATTGAACCTCATTTACGAGGAAACCCTTCGAAAAATGGAAATAGACTAGAGCCGCATTGAGCGAAGCAGCACAACCTTTCGAGGAATAATCCCCAATAGGGAAGCGTGCTGTACAGGAAAAATCACACTGGATGTGGTGTTCGGCACGCCATACAATTACAGGTCCGAGGAGGTCAGGTTCCAGGTGGCCCCGTTCAGCAGCAGATATCACGCTCTATTAGGGCGAGAGGAATTCACAATTTTTCAAGCTATACCCCATTACGGGTACATGAAGCTCAAAATGCCCGGGGCCCACGGTATCATCACTCTTGCTAGTGACCCGGACATAGCACTCCGCGCCGAAAATAAGACGGCCGCACAGGCCCTTGAGGAACTATCCGAAGCCCTAGCGGCCGAGGAACTGACTGCGCTGCGCTCCACGGTGAACAGGGACGACGTGATACTCGATAAAAGATCCAAGTCCACCTCCTTTAAACCGGCGGACGAAATAGTCAAATTCCAAGTCCATCCAATGGACCCTACAAAAATGGCCTCCATCGGGGCGCAATTAAACCCGGATGTAGACGCCGCACTACGAGAATTCCTACGCGAAAATTGGGACATTTTTGCCTGGCACCCTTCAGACATGCCAGGAATCCCACGCCGGCTGGCCGAGCACAGCCTAAACATCCTAAAAGGATTCAAGCCAGTCAAGCAGGCCCTTCGGTGTTTCTCCGAACCTAAGAGACAAGCCATGGGAGAGGAGCTAGCCAAACTACTGGAGGCCGGATTCATCAGAGATATAAAACATCCGGACTGGCTAGCAAACCTGGTGATGGTACCAAAGAAGGACAAATCCTGGCGCCTATGCGTCGATTTCAAGGACCTCAACAAGGCTTGCCCAAAGGATCCCTTCCCCCTCCCCCGCATCGATCAAATTATCGATGCTACTGCAGGACACGATTTATTGTGTTTCCTCGACGCATACTCCGGCTACCATCAAATTAAGATGGCAGAGCCAGACCAAGCCGCAACGGCATTCATCACCCCATACGGCCCATTCTGCTTCAATACAATGCCCGTCGGGCTCAAAAACGCCGGCGCAACATATCAGCGCATGATTCAGACATGTCTGGCAAACCAGATCGGCAAATGTGACACTCCAAAAATTTTGATTTGGTTTTTATCAAACTCTTTATTTGATTTGAAGGAGGCTATTTAAAATCTTTCTAAAAAGACCCTCCTTCTCAAAAAAATTATCTTATGACTAATATTTTATTTTTGTGTCTTCCTCAACCTTGGTGTTTGGTATTGAAGACTTTTCATTTGGTGTTAACCCATCACAATTAAATTTGGAAATTATTTCTATTAAAAGGGAACCCTATGGGTTTTGGGTTTATTCTTGTTATTCATTCTCTTTTGTCATGCTTCATGTTGAAACTTTCTTCCAAAACCCCTCCCCCCACTTTGGGTCAAGTCAAATATCCAATCCCGGCAAGTTCAACCCATTTTTGATTTTTATTCTATTTATTCTATCCTCAAAACTATTTGTGTCATTATTTTTGGACCTAGGTGATTTACAAAGGAAGTACCAATTTACTTTTGCGTTTTGATCCCAAACCAACTCCTCTAACTAGTCCTTAGTACCTCCAACCAATATCCATCAAGATCCACTCTTCCACAGTTCAAACTTTTCAAATTTTGCTCACTGCGTGTTTGAACCAGATTTACCAATTTTGGTGAAATTCATTATTTTTCTTCTCCAAAAATTATGAGATAAATCAGGCAGCCCTTAGATGCATCAAGAGACCACCTCACCAAAGATCAGCTCCAGAAGAAACTTCCACATGCCAAAAACATTTCATCGAACACCTGGCGACCACTGTTGCTGTTCAAGTTCAGAAAATTCAGAGTACAGTGCTGCAATCAGTGTCGTTTCCTTCAAAGCACGACGTCGATCTTGCCAGTAACTGCAGTGGCGCCTTGCTCCATGTTTCCCCTCCTTATCCTCAGCGCCGCATGATTGCTTGGACGGGTGCGAGCGTCGGTGGCGACGTGGCTCGCCAGCGCCGGCGTCTTCTGCGGTGGCAGAGCCACCCGTGGCGCCCAGCAGGGACCAGCACCACCTTTCGGGGCCGTCCAGCACCGCCCGAGCCACCCGAAGCCTCCGCGTGCCCACCCCCTCCCCTGTGCACACTGCGGCACCGTTGCCGTGGCCTGAGTAGCGCAGAGCATGCTCTCTGCCGCGGCCGAGTCCCGTGAGCCGTTCCGTCGAGAACGTGGAGTACCACCCAAGGCAGGCCAAGCTTAGCACTTGAACGGAACCAGTAGACCATCGCGGTGATGCCTAGCTCCCTAAACCACCTGACCGACCTCTGCCTCACTGTAATCATCGCAGGCGTTATCCCGTTCACGGCCACCGCCTCGGATCGGCTATAAAAGGAGCCCTCGAGCTCGTTCTCGACCCAGCGCCACTCCTCCACCTCACCAGAGCCCCGCCTAGCCACTGAGAGGACCTCGAGGAGGTCTCCTTCCTCGACTCCGGCCGCCCCGATCTGCCTCGGGCTCCGGCTCGATTCACTCAGGTGAGACCACCCCCGCCTCCCAGACCATGCCAGTCGCCTCCTACTACACCCAACACTCTAACCCGAGCCCCAATTCGACCTTGCAGCTCCCCCCGGCGAGATCCACCAACGCCCGAACCACCGTCCGCCGAAGTTGGGTCCGCCGTCGACGTGGTGCTCGCCGACGACCAACTCCACCACCTACAGACGCGGAAGAGCACGCTGAGTCCGTAGGTACCCACCACTCCTCCTAACTCGCCGTGGATCGCCGCCGGCGACCACCGCAGCCTTCGGGCGCCGGCGACTCAGTTTTCAAATTTAAACCTGACGAGTGGGACCCCCTCGTCAGCCTCTCTTTTCTTTTATTCGAACTGTTTTCCTGGAAAACGCCTTCGGGCAAAGTGCGCTTTCGCTTTGGGTTGGCGTGTTTATTACTGAAACGTTTTCTGCTTTTATAAACAAACCCCTGGAAACTTTCTGTTTCATTATAGATGAGTCCCTGGACTAAATCCTTAATAACTTTTAAACAGAAAATGATTTTTGATTGATTCTTTTTCTATCATCTTTATTTTTCTGTCTAGTTTTTTATCATATTTATTTGAAAATATTTGGAACACTTTTTGTGCACACACGGTATTTACGTTAGTACACATTTTCTTTATACCGTAGATACCGGAGGAGGTGACGGAACCGCAAACTTCACCGAGCTAGACTCCGACTACTCCGAACCAGGCAAGCATGTTTGAACCTTTGATATGATGAGTGTTTTACATGTTTTCTTGAGTATCTATTGCATGGCATATTCATATAAGCAATTGTGAGTGTTATATTGCATGCAAGGCCACTGCGTGTGAGCTTCGAAACTGGGTGTATTAATTTGATGGATGACAACATGATCATGTGGTGACATGAAGGTGGTAAGCTGGTACTATTGTAACATGTCGGTCTTACGACAAACGTCTAACTCCAGTGTAACGTGGATTAGGTCTCGATCCCGTTCGTTTTCCCCCTTCCCGTACTACCACATGTTTTCTGCAAAGAGTGTGGTTTAGTAAGTTGCAAACCTCTTTCCTTGTACACACCAAACAGAGGGACCGTGATGAGGGTTCCATGGCCCTGGATTAAAGCCCGTCATCCGGTCAGGGAGCATGGGTGTTTCCGGTTGGGACCGAGAGGGGGGCACCCCTTAGAGCGTGTGATATAAATTTGATCCCATGCTATTCGAGGTTGTGACCTCCCCGTCTTAGAGTTTTTCTTGAACGTTGCCTAGGCTGATTCCTGGCAGCGGAATGTGGAATGGGTGTGTACTGGTTAGATGTGTTTCTTCTAAAATGTCGTAAACGGAACTAGTCCCTTGTGACTACTGAAATCCGTCAGCTGTGGTTAAAGAGTACAAACTCTGCAGAGTTAAAATCATTCGAGCAACCGAATCTGTGGTCAAGGACTGTGGTTAACTCATCTATGTCAGTGTCAGTATCAATCTTAACGTCCGTCTCAGTGTCAGTCTAAGTGACAATCTCCGGTAAATGAACATGAGTGTCAAGCCTAACTGAATTATTTCGTGGATGGACTAACCCGTTTATTATTATGAGCTGAGTATTTCCTTGGAATGATTTAAACTGCTTGAATACGAAGATGAAATATAAGCCCTTTATGTGATGTCGCTCAGACGTCCGACTGTGGCATTCTTGCTATTTACTTTCGATATAAGCCCTTTATGTGATGTCGCTCAGACGTCCGACTGTGGCATTCTTGCTATTTACTTTCGATATAAGCCCTTTATGTGATGTCGCTCAGACGTCCGACTGTGGCATTCTTGCTATTTACTTTCAATATAAGCCCTTTATGTGATGTCGCTCAGACGTCCGACTGTGGCATTCTTGCTATTTACTTTCGATATAAGCCCTTTATGTGATGTCGCTCAGACGTCCGACTGTGGCATTCTTGTCATCTACTTTCGATATAAGCCCTTTATGTGATGTCGCTCAGACGTCCGACTGTGGCACGCGCTGTTGTTTACATTTCAATATAAGCCCTTTATGCGGTGTCGCCCTGACGCCCGACTGCGGCATGTTAATTTATTTGTCCACCTTTCGAGGCGTCGCTTCAGACACCCGATCGGTCCTCAGTTATTTTATTGGGATTTCAGGAGGACTACCGCCTGACTTCCCATTTTCTTTAGCATGCCTTGCAAATTTATTATCTGAGTGTGCATTGCTAAACTGCTCATGTGCATCATGTTTGCATTTGTTATATCTTATGTCCGAATTGTCTTGCGAGTACATTCAAAGTACTCACCTGGCTTGTTGATTTGGCCAGATGTTGACGAAGGCGATCTTATGGATGAAGAGTTCGATAGCGAGTCCGACGCCTAGAGGAGTCCCAGTCAGTCCCGTGCGAATCCTAGAAATTTGGTCACTTGTATTATATACGCTTCCGCTACCCGAATAAAATCATCAAGCCTCACTCTGGCGCTTGATGAGCTGTAAGATTTAGGAGTCATGTCACCCACGTCACTGTGACATATCCACCACCACTCTTATTACAAGTCAGTAGTTATGCCACCATACCCTTGTGTCATATCCGCCCTTATGTGCAATATCGGCGTGCTTGTAATAAATTGCTGAGCAGCCTCAGCTCAACATTGTATAATATTTAGCACTTCTGGATTTCTGCATCAAGGATTTGTCTACCAGTGAGGAGGATTCTCCTATACTGGAAATAAAAGGGTCGGTTTCTCAATAAATGTTTTATTGGAAAACCGGTCGTGACAGCAAAATAGTGGAGGCATACGTAGATGACGTGGTCGTCAAAACCAAGAGTCGCCGAATGGACTGAAGCC
This sequence comes from Aegilops longissima, assembly GCA_021605205.1. NCBI lineage: Eukaryota > Viridiplantae > Streptophyta > Magnoliopsida > Poales > Poaceae > Aegilops > Aegilops longissima. The sequence continues at coordinate 610,949,640 of CM038682.1, read as the reverse complement.
GAACTCCCTAAAGAGTACGGCACATATTCTAACTGGATCATGCACTTCGACGGCTCCAAAATGTTGGCTGGTCTGGGGGCTGGCATCGTTCTGACATCCCCAACAGGAGATACAGTTCAATACATACTCCAGATAATGTATACGGACTCCAACAACGCAGCCGAATACGAGGCCCTGCTACATGGTCTTCGGATGGCAGTCTCCATGGGCATTCAACGCCTAGAGGTGCGCGGGGATTCGAACCTCGCGATATCCCAAATAAATGGAGATTTTGATGCCAAGGATCCGAAAATGGCAGCTTATCGCAACGCCGTCCTAAAAATGCCAGCTCAGTTCGAAGGGCTCGAATTTCACCATATAGCTCGGGAAAACAATCAGGAAGCAGACGTCTTGGCATGCATTGGCGCAAAGTGCGATGCCGTCCCCCCCAATATCGTCCTGGAGAGGCTATTCAAGCCATCCGTATTATGGGAAGGGGAGTCCAGAAATAACAGCCCGGACCCAACCGCACTGCCCGACACCGAACATTCTGACACACCATTCTTTATGTATACGGCGCACAGGCGGTTCTGCCCTGCGACATAATTCATGACTCACCTCGCGTGCGCATGTACGAAGAAAGAGAAGCCAAACTCGATCGGAAGGACAATTTGGACGCCTTGGAGGAGGAGCTTGACGTGGCAAAAGCCCGTTCCGCATTCTATCAACAGCAGGCTCGAAGATACCAAGGCAGTGAAGTACGGGCCAAAACTTACAATGTTGGCGAGTTAGTTCTACGCCTGCCGGACAAGAAAAAGGACAAACTCAAGCCCAAATGGGAAGGTCCCTTTATTATTGACCAAGTCCTGACTGGTGGAGTGTACCGTCTACGAGATGCATCGGACAACCGACTCGAGCCGGACCCATGGAACGCAGTCCGTCTCCGAAGATTCTACGCCTAGCGCCGGACTCTGTGTTCATCTCCTTCCTCTGTCTATTTTTTATACATTAGTTGTCTTATACTGTATTTCTCTCCTTCTCCCCCCTTTTTTTCTCTTACAGCCTTTAAGGGCTCGTTCGCGACTCGTTTGCACACAACTAACACGCTATCCGCGCTCATTATACCTGGGGGCTTCTTTAACAGAAGCTTATTTATACGGGCTTCATGCCCAACCCATGTGTCACACTTCTGCATGTACCTTCGTTCACCATTATATGCATCAATATGACTTAAGTTTTGGCCTAGCTGGGTTGCCTGGCTCCTATGCTTACCCCTACGTTCCCGATTGTTCGGCTAGGCGGTAAAGGGAGCACCTCTGCGATTGTTACTGCGGGGTCAGCCGGATGTGTACCTCAGACTGGGTGAAGCCGAAAGTTAGCATTCTTAAGGGAATATTCGGTCGGTGAACTAAAGATGATTTCTCACTTGTTTATTTATCTGCCCCCAGATGCTTTTCTGCTGTTTTCGCAGTCCGGACATGCACTTTAGGGTATGCCTCCCAGGGAAAGGAACCCCTAATGGAACTATTCTCCCTCGAAGATGTTTCTTACTAACCATGTAATATAACATAACTAGTTGGGCACTTGTCTGTTCAAGCACTAATGACCCCTACGCCTGGTCTCCACGCATGCCCCGGTTCTTACATGACCGAGAGGGTATTCGGACACACTCCGGACTATCGGGTCCCGAGGTTGAAGCGAAAAGGTCCGCCATGACAAACGATCTACAATCCGGCTAGAAGGCATTTTACATGTCATCTTAAATTACATAGTCAATTTGACTGGGTATATTCCTCTTCAATACCATCCAACAGGCTGTCTAGTTTACAGTCCTGTTGGGAATATTTGGCGGCCAACTCTACCTGGCCGTACACTAAGCTCATAGGGATCTCCTTCCCATTGGGCCCCACAGGTCCGACCTCGGCCATGTGGTTTGGGTCAGCCTTCGTGTACCGCGTCTTCACCATGGCCCAGGCCTCCCTGGCGCCTTGACGGCAGGCTGACATCTTCCATAATCGGAAACGCCACCGCGCTCCCTTAAGCCTCTCTGCAAGCTCTCCAAGACCTTCGGGCATGGAGACAGATGGCCACAAGGCCTGGGCGACGCCTTTCATCACCTGCCTAACTCGTTCGTGCAGTTGTGAGAGCTTGGGAAGAAGGTCACCCGTAGAACCGGGCATTTCCTCTGCAGGACGACCTGTGAGCACACCTACAGACATAACTCTGTTAGTCGACTTCCTCGCCAAACTCTTTTTCAAAAGTTCATTCAAGCACTTACTAAAAATGTCGCGTCGAAGCCGCTGATTCTCCTTCACGGAGTCCGACAGCTGGGCACGAACATCCTTTAGTTCCTTGCCCAGCTGGGTGTTGGCATCTTGGAGATTATTCTTCTCCTGCCTCACCTTCGTAAGCAAGCTCTCACCGGCCTTTAACCGGCGCAAGAGTTGTTGCTTGTCCGGATCTACTCCGGCGCCATCTGCAATGTTATTGTCAGATTTGCACACACGCCTCACTTCACAACATAATTATCTTTCGAAGCATATATTATGAGAGGGGGTCTCCTTGGCCTCCCCTGCCGCGGCTAGTGCGGCCTCAAGTTGGGCTTTGCACTCTTCCAGCTCCTGGGACAGTTGGGTATTCTTTTCTGTAAGATCCTGCATAACAAATGATCCTTAAATCAGTTATTGTAACTATTTCAAGTCTCGGGGGCTACTGACATATATAACCATCAAATTTTCTCACCCGTATGTCTTTCACATACTGCTCCGTGGCTCTGCCTAGACCATTTTGAGCGGCACGGAGGTACGCATCTCCCGAATTGAAGGCGTCCAATGCCTCTTGGGAGAAACAAGCGTTGCGAAGAACTGTCCGACGGCGCCTGTGATTCATGGCACTCTCCACCTCGGAATTGGTGGCGGACAGCCTGTCCGCATCCTCTGTCGGAGGAGCGTCCGACGCACGCCTCGTGTTCGCCGCGCTCGGACTGGCTTTGGAGCCTGGCTGGTTGAGGCGCGATTGGCAATCTCTCCGGATATAGTCCGGCGAGCCCTCTTTTTCCTAAAAAAAAGTGAGAGCACGGACGTTAGTACGCATCGTAAGAATAATACCTTGGAATAAGGCGGCACACCTTACTGCTGCGCCGGTGCCTCGCCCGGACTGCGTGTCTCTTTAGCCTGCCGCCCTCGCGGTCCCTTGTTGGCGATCGCCGCGAGCTCGGCATTCGCGCCGAGATCCTCCCTGCGAAACACCATCGGTATACGGTGATAAAAAATAAGCACGAATGGATCATCTTCGAAGTATTAGGACTTCGGTCTCGATTACTTGTGAGGCGGGGAGCAGTCCAGGATAATCGGTTGTAATAGCCACCAAGGCGTTGTCGATGCTTAGTTGGTAAAATACCCCATCGATCAGCTCCACGGATATGTCCGGATCCTCTTGGGAGGCCGGATCAAGGGACCGTTCCGGATCCTCGGGTTGTGGAGGAGGGCTGTTTATATCCTTTACGGCTCGACGCAATTCCTGCATCAAAGTCACAAGATAAGGTACTTGACTATGGGAATATGGAACGGATGGGCAAAAAGAAGTGTCCGCTTACCCAGCTGGGAGGATTGTACATAGAAAATCCGCCCTGAGAATTGACGTGGAGGAATTTCTCCTCTTCTCCCTTGTACAATGCGGACAAGATCTTCGTCAGAGCGGCAACCGATTCCGGCCCCTTGCGGCCGCAGCGGGTGGCATCATCTTCCCCGTTGAAATCCCACATGGGGTGGCCTCTATACTGAAGCGGCTGCACCCCCGCATAATCCATGTGGCCATGAGCTCGATCATGGTCAGTCCGGAATGAGCTAACAGCCTTATCCGGCTCATCAGATAAAGAACGTCCTTGTCATTTTCCTTCTGAGGGCTCCATGGACGCCAGCTCATGCGCTTCTTCAAGGGAGCATTATCAAACTCAGGGAGGCTGATCCGAACAGGATCCGGCAGGGTGACATCTTCTATATAAAACCATTCTGAAGGCCAGTCTTCGGACGCCTTCTTTGGGGTTCCGGATAGATATCCGGTCCCGACGATGCGCCATACTTCGGCTCCGCCCACTTGATATATTGACCCCTTCTGAGAACAGGGCACAAGGCAGAACAGCTCCTTCCACAGCGTGAAATGAGCCTCGATGCCCAAAAACAGCTCGCAAAGGGCTACGAAGCCCGCAACATGCAATATGGAGGCAGGCGTAAGGTTGTGCAGCTGGAGGCCGTAGAACTCCAGGAGCCCTCGGAGAAACGGATGAATTGGAAATACGAGCCCTCTTATCAAATAAGGGACAAGGCATACCCGCTCTCCTTTGGAGGGATTGGGGACGCTCTCCGCTTGCTCTCCACCATTATAGGTGGCAAGCCAGCTCGAACCAGACCATGTAGGCTGGGGAGAAACCCTTGGCTTGGAGCGTCACTAGCTCGCAAAGGGACGGAGCATCTCTCCCAATCTCCAGGCTGAGGGCTGGGAGGGCGAGAGGAGGATCTGCGTCGACTGGCCATGATGGAATGGATCTCTGTCGGATGCGCTCCGATGAATGCTCGTGAAGGGAAGATGGTGTGATTTGGATCTAGATCCTCGTCTCTTTAAAAGGTAGCTCATTTACACAGCTAGGGGGATAAATGTAAAAACACCCTGGCTTTTCGCATTCGTCTGACACGTGGAAGATGGCCATTATTGGGCGTGGAAGCCAAGGAGCGCAATATTTATGAGAAGTCGGACACTATTCAACAGGTACACGGAATTTGGAGAAGAACCCGCCTTGCAATGCCGAAGATAATCTGCGGGCCGGACTCATCGTCATTGAAGCCTGGTTCGGGGGCTACTGAGGGAGTCCTGGAATAGGGGGTGTCCGGATAGCCGAACTATAATCTTCGGCCGGACTCCTGGACTATGAAGATACAAGATTGAAGACTTCGTCCCGTGTCCGGATGGGACTTTCCTTGGCGTGGAAGGCAAGCTTGGTGATACGGATATGTATATCTCCTCCCATTGTAACCGACTCTGTGTAACCCTAGCCCTCTCCGGTGTCTATATAAACCGGAGGGTTTTAGTCCGTAGGACGAACAACAATCATACCATAGGCTAGCTTCTAGGGTTTAGCCTCTCTGATCTCGTGGTAGATCTACTCTTGTACTATCCATATCATCAATATTAATCAAGCAGGAGTAGGGTTTCACCTCCATCGAGAGGGCCTGAACCTGGGTAAAAACATCGTGTCCCTTGTCTCCTGTTACCATCTGCCTAGACACACAGTTCGGGACCCCCTACCCGAGATCCACCGGTTTTGACACCGACAGGAGGCTTAAATCAATGTTATATTCATGCCCCAATCATGAGCTCTCAAAAGTGACAATTCTTCAGAATTTTTATGCTCGGCTTTCTGATAACAATCGCACCATGCTCGATACTTCTTGTGCTGGCTCTTTTATGATGAAGACTATTGAATTCAGATGGAATTTATTGGATAGAATTAAACGCAACTCTGAAGATTGGGACCTCGACGAAGGTAAGGAGTCAGGTATGACAACTAAGTTGATTGTGTTAAATCCTTTATGGATACCGATATTTTTCGTAAGTTTAGCACTAAATATGGACTTGACTCTGAGATAGTAGCTTCTTTCTGTGAATCTTTTGCCACTTATGTTGATCTCCCTAAGGAGAAGTGGTTTAAATATCATCCTCCCATAGAAGTAAAAGTAGCTGCACCTATTAAAGTTGAAGAAAAGACTGTCACTTATAATGATCCTATTGTTCCTACCTCCTATGTTGAGAAACCACCTTTCCCTGTTAGAGTAAAGGATCATGCTAAAGCTTCAACTGTTGTTCGTAAAAGCAATATTAGAACTTATACACCTCCTGAGCAAGTTAAAGTAGAACCAAATATTGCTATTGTTAAAGATCTCTTGTCTGATAATATTGATGGGCATGTTATCCAATTCTGTGGTGAAACCGCTAGAATTGCTAAACCGAGTGCTAAAGAAAAACATAGACCTGTGGTAGGCGTGCCTGTTATTTCTGTTAAAATAGGAGATCATTGTTATCATGGCTTATGTGATATGGGTGCTGGTGCTAGTGTTATACCTATTACCTTGTATGAAGAAATTAAGCATGAAATTGCACCCGCTGAGATAGAAGATATTGATGTCGCAATTAAGCTTGCCAATAGAGATACTATTTCACCAATGGGAATTGTTAGGGATGTTGAAGTCTTGTGTGGGAAAACTAAATATCCCGCTGATTTTCTTGTTCTTGGTTCTCCACAAGATAGCTTTTGTCCCATTATATTTGGTAGACCCTTCTTAAATACTATTAATGCTACGATAGACTGCAAAAAGAATGTTGTTACTGTTGGCTTGGATGATATGGTTCATGAGTTTAATTTCTCTAAATTTAGTAAACAACATCGTGAGGAAGAATTGCCCAGTAAGGATGAAATTATTGGCCTTGCTTCTATTGTTGTGCCTCCTAGTGATCCTTTAGAACATTATTTGCTAGACCATGAAAATGATATGTTCATGAAAGAAAGAAGGGAAATAGATGAAGTATTCGTTAAACAGGAACCTATTCGCAACACAATTTGCTGTTGAAACCTAGGGATCCTCCTCCACCCAAGGGTGATCCGTGTTTGAGCTTAAATCGTTGCCTGATAATCTTAAATATGCTTATCTTGATGAAAAGAAAATATATCCTGTCATTATTAGCGCTAACCTTTCAGAGCATGAAGAAGAAAGATTATTGAAAACTCTGAAGAAGCACCGTGCCGCTATTGGATATACTCTGGATGATCTTAAGGGCATCAGTCCCACTCTATGTCAACATAAAATAAATTTGGAAGCTGATGCCAAACCAGTTTGTGATCCTCAACGACGTTTGAATCCTAAAATGAAAGAAGTGGTAATAAAGGAAATACTCAAGCTTCTGGAGGCAGGTATAATTTATCCCGTTGCTGATAGTCAGTGGGTAAGTCATGTCCATTGTGTCCCTAAGAAGGGAGGTATTACTGTTGTCCCTAATGATAAAGATGAATTGATTCCACAAAGAATTATCACAGGTTATAGGATGGTAATTGATTTCCGCAAATTGAATAAAGCTACTAAGAAAGATCATTACCCCTTACCTTTTATTGATCAAATGCTAGAAAAATTATGCAAACATACACATTATTGCTTTCTAGATGGTTATTCTGGTTTCTCTCAAATACCTGTGTCGGCTAAAGATCAATCAAAGACTACTTTTACATGCCCTTTTGGTACTTTTGCTTATAGACGTATTCCTTTTGGTTTATGTAATGCACCTGCTACCTTTCAAAGATGCATGATGGCTATATTCTCTGATTTTTGTGAAAAGATTTGTGAGGTTTTCATGGATGACTTTTCCGTCTATGGTTCCTCTTTTGACGATTGCTTGAGCAATCTTGATCGAGTTTTGCAGAGATGTGAAGAAACTAATCTTGTCTTGAATTGGCAAAAATTCCACTTTATGGTTAATATAGGTATTGTCTTGGGGCACAAAGTTTCTGAAAGAGGTATTGAAGTTGATAAAGCCAAGGTTAATGCTATTGAAAAGATGCCATGTCCCAAGGACATCAAAGGTATAAGAAGTTTCCTTGGTCACGCCGGGTTTTATAGGAGGTTCATTAAGGACTTCTCAAAAATTTCTCGGCCTCTGACTAATTTATTACAAAAAGATGTACCATTTGTCTTTGATGATGATTGTGTAGAAGCATTTGAAATACTTAAGAAAGCATTAGTCTCTGCACCTGTTGTTCAGCCACCTGATTGGAATTTACCCTTTGAAATTATGTGTGATGCTAGTGATTATGTTGTAGGTGCTGTTCTAGGGCAAAGAGTCGATAAGAAGTTAAATGTTATCCATTATGCTAGTAAGACTCTAGACAATGCTCAAAGAAATTATGCTACTACCTAAAAGGAACTTTTAGCAGTTGTATTTGCTTGTGATAAATTCAGACCCTATATTGTTGATTGTAAAGTAACTATTCACACTGATCATGCTGCTATTAAATATCTTATGGAAAATAAAGATGCTAAGCCTAGACTTATTAGATGGGTTCTCTTGCTGCAAGAATTTGATTTGCATATTGTTGTTGATAGAAAAGGAGCTGAGAACCCCGTTGCAGACAACTTATCTAGGTTAGAGAATGTTCTTGATGACCCACTACCTATTGATGATAGCTTCCCTGATGAACAACTAAATGTCATAAGTACTTCTCGTAGCACTCCATGGTATGCTGATTATGCTAATTATATTGTTTCTAAATTTATACCACCTAGCTTCACATACCAACAAAAGAAAAAGTTATTTTATGATTTGCGACATTACTTTTGGGATGATCCACATCTTTATAAAGGAGTAGATGGTGTTATTAGACGTTGTGTACCTGAGCATGAACAGGAACAGATCCTACGCAAGTGTCACTCCGAAGCTTATGGAGGACACCACACTGGAGATAAACTGCACATAAGGTATTGCAATCTGGTTTTTATTGGCCTACTCTCTTCAAGGATGCCTGTAAGTTTGTTTTGTCTTGTGATGAATGTCAAAGAATTGGTAATATTAGTAGACGTCAAGAAATGCCTATGAATTATTCACTTGTTATTGAACCATTTGATGTTTGGGCTTTGATTATATGGGACCTTTTCCTGCCTCTAATGGATATACACATATTTTAGTTGATGTTGATTACGTTACTAAGTGGGTAGAAGCTATTCCAACTAGTAGTGCTGATCATAACACTTCTATTAAAATGCTTAAGGAAGTTATTTTTCCGAGGTTTGGAGTCCCTAGATATTTAATGACTGATGGTGGTTCAAACTTTATTCATGGTGCTTTTCGTAAAATGCTGGCTAAATACGATGTTAATCATAGAATTGCATCTCCTTATCACCCGCAGTCTAGTGGTCAAGTAGAATTGAGTAATAGAGAGCTCAAATTAATTTTGAAAAAGACTGTTAATAGGTCTAGAAAGAATTGGTCCAATAAACTTGATGATGCATTATGGTCCAATAAGAATCCTATGGGTATGTCTCCGTATAAAATGGTTTATGGAAAAGCATGTCACTTACCTCTCAAACTAGAACATAAGGCATATTAGGCTATTAAAGAGCTCAACTATGATTTCAAACTTTCCGGTGAGAAGAGTTTATTTGATATTAGCTCACTTGATGAATGGAGAACCCAAGCCTATGAAAATGCCAAGTTATTTAAAGAAAAAGTTAAAAGATGGCATGACAAAAGGATACAAAAGCGTGAGTTTAATGTAGGTGATTATGTATTGCTATAAAACTCTCGTTTAAGATTTTTTGCAGGAAAACTTCTCTCTAAATGGGAAGGTCCCTACGTTATCGAGGAGGTCTACTGCCCGGTGCCATAAAAATCAACAACTTCAAGGCACAAACCAAGGTGGTAAACGGTCAAAGAATCAAACATTATATCTCAGGTAATCCCCTAAATGTTGAAACCAATATTATTGAAACCGTCACCCCGGAGGAATACATAAGGGACAATTTCCAGACCGTTTCAGACTCCGAAAAGGAATAGGTATGTGGTACGGTAAGTAAACCGACTCTAAAACAATTTTTAAGGCAATATTTCTCCGTTTTGGAATATTTAGAAAAATAGAAAAATAAGTGGCATCCGGGAAGGACACGAGGCCTTCACGAGGGTGGAGGGCGCGCCCTACCCCCCTGGGCGCCCCTACCTCGTGAGCACCTCGTGTGCCCTCCGGACTCTGTTTTCTTACACGATGCGTATTTTGGTCGGTAAAAATTCATTATATATTCTCCTGAAGGTTTTGACTCTCGTATCACGCAAATCTCTCCTGTTCTTGTTTCGAGCTGTTTTTTGACAGGTCTAGATCATCATGACGTCCCCAAGTGCTTCCAAGGACAAGTTCTTCGAGAAGGTGATCAACCCTTACACCATTGAGATGCGTGATGGGTTGCTGCACATCCGCGATGCTAAGGGGCCAAAGGGAACCGGAAGCGTGGAGTCGAGGCTCGAAGCAATGGAGTAACAAGTTTTCAAGTGCCAGGGGATGCTGGAGCGTGGAATTAACGCTAGCCACAAGATGCTCGCGGAGTTCACCAACAACTATGAGTCGGATGCCAAGAACACCGGGGAAGCCATCTTCAAGCTACAAGAGAAGATCGAGCACCTCCAAGCCCAAATCTATGATCTGCAAAATCAAAACTGTGAGTATGAATATAGATTCAAAAGGATGAGTTTGGTTGCAGATTTGAGGATTCCGGAGACTCGATCATCCTTCTATGATGGTGAGCCTATGCCATGGAAGGTGGACGACAAGCCCGCATCATCAACAACACCTCCACTTCCTTCACCAGCAAAGGAGGTATAATCACATGGGTATGGGCACTCCCCTTGGCAACTGCCAAGCTTGGGGAAGGTGCCCCGGTATCGTATCACCATCACAACTCCTATCTTTACCATTTTTCTTAGTTCGATCCTATTAGTAGTATCTTGATTTAGTAGAATAAAGTCATGGCATGATCTAGTTTTGAAGTTTTGCTTTACGATCCCTCTATGTAATCGAGTCCGCGAGCTATATATAATAAAGATCAGTGTTGAGTCAAGGGCTTGATTACTTTGCCATGATCTTGAATAGAAAGAAGAAAAGAATAAAAAGAAACAAAGAGTTCATATTGATCTTATTGAGAGTAATGACTTCACATAAAAAGAGTATGATGATTAAAAATTGTTGGGAGTTGGAAAATATAGTTTTGGTCATCGTTGCAATTAATAGGAAGTAATAAGGAGAGAGGGGTTTCACATATAGATACATTATCATTGACATCTTTTATAATTGGGAGCACTCATTAAAATATGACATGCTAAAGAGTTGATGTTGGACAAGGAAGACAACATAATGAGTTATGTTTTCTTATATCTGAGCTAAAGTATGTTATCATGGATCATCTAACATGTTGAGCTTTCCTTTCCCCCTCATGCTAGCCAAATTCTCAGCACCAAGTAGAGATACTACTTGTGCTTCCAAATACCCTTAAACCAGTTTAGCCATGAGAGTCCACCATATCTACCTATGGATTGAGTAAGATCCTTCAAGTAAGTTGTCATCGGTGCAAGCAATAAAAATTGCTCTCTAAATATGCATGAGTTATTAGTGTAGAGAAATAAGCTTTGTACGAACTTGTTGTGGAAGTAATAAAAGCGACGGACTGCATAATAAAGTTCCACATACAAGGGGCAATATAAAGTGACGTTCTTTTGCATTAAGATTTTGTGCACCCAACCATAAAAGTGCATGGCAACCTCTGCTTCCCTCTGCGAAGGGCCTATCTTTTATTATTATCTTCTACCTTATGCAAGAGTCACGGTGATCTTCACCTTTCCTTTTTCATTTTATCCTTTGGCAAGCCCAGCATGTTGGAAAGAACATGATATATATATATATATATATATATATATATATATATATATATATATATATATATATATATATATATATATATATATATATATATCTAATTGGATGTAGGGAGCATGAATTGTTATTGTTGACATTACCCTTGAGGTAAAAGGTTGTGGGGCAAAATTATAAGCCCCTATCTTTCTCTGTGTCCGATTAAAACTCCGTAACCACAAGTATTGCGTGAGTGCTAGCAATTATGAAGGACTAAGTGATAGTTGAGTATGTGAATTTTCTTTTAAGCTCTGACATAGACTCTTTCCGATGTTATGATACATTGCAATTGCTTCAATGACTGAGGTTATACTTTGCTGGTGCCCAATAAAGTTTCTGATTCATACTTTTGCATTGTGAAAAGATCATCACTTGAACATAAGTAATCATATGACAAATCTATATATGTTGATGTTATGAGAATAATCATGATGCCTTCATGTCCGTATTTTATTTTTATCGACGCCTCTACCTCTAAACATGACGACATATTTATTGTTATCGGCTTTTCGCTTGAGGACAAGTGAGGTCTAAGCTTGGGGGAGTTGATACGTCCATTTTGCATCATGCTTTTATATCAATATTTATTGCATTATGTGCTGTTATTCCATGTTATGTCACAATACTTATGGCTATTCTCTCTTATTTTACAAGGTTTACATGAAGAGGGAGAATGCCGGCAGCTGGAATTCTGGGCTGGAAAAGGAGCAAATATTGAAGGACTATTCTGCGCAACTCCAAAAGTCCTGAAACTCCATGGAATGTCTTAGAATAAATAAAGAAAAATTGTCGCCAAAGATGAAGGCCAGGGGGCCCACACCCTGCTCACGAGGGTGGGGGACGCGCCCCCCTGGGCGCGCCCCCCTACCTCGTGGGCCCCCTGGTGGCTCTCCGATGCCCATCTTCTCCCATATGAAGTCTTTCGATGATAAAAAATCATAAGCAACCTTTCGACGAGACTCCGCCACGAGGCGGAACCTTGGCGGAACCAATCTAGGGCTCGGCGAGCTGTTCTGCTGGGGACACTTCCCTCCGGAGGGGAAATCATCGTCATCATCATCACCAACGCTCCTCTCATCGGGAGAGGGCAATCTCCATCAACGTCTTCACCAGCACCATCTCATCTCAAAACCCTAGTTCATCTCTTATATCCAATTCTTGTCTCCAAGTCTGGGATTGGTGCTAGTAGGTTGCTAGTAGTGTTGATTACTCCTTGTAGTTGATGCTAATTGGTTTATTTGGTGGAAGATCATATGTTCAGATCCTTTATGCATATTATTACCCCTCTGATTATGAACATGAATATGCTTTGTGAGTAGTTACGTTTGTTCCTGAGGACACGGGAGAAGTCTTGCTATTACTAGTCATGTGAATTTGGTATTCGTTCGATATTTTGATGAGATGTATGTTGTCTATCCTCTAGTGGTGTTCTGTGCACGTCGACTACATGACACTTCACCTTTATTTGGGCCTAGTGGAAGGCATTGGGAAGTAATAAGTAGATGATGGGTTGCTAGAGTGACAGAAGCTTAAACCCTAGTTTATGCGTTGCTTCGTAAGGGGCTGATTTGGATTCATATGTTTCATGCTATGGTTAGGTTTACCTTAATACTTTTGTTGTAGTTGCGGATGCTTGCAATAGAGGTTAATCATAAGTGGGATGTTTGTTCAAGTAAGAACAGCACCCAAGCACCGGTCCACCCACATATCAAATTATCAAAGTACCGAACCCGAATCATATGAACGTGATGAAAACTAGCTTGACAATATTCCCATGTGTCCTCGGGAGCGCTTTTCCTATCATAAGAGTTTGTCCAGGCTTGTCCTTTGCTACAAAAAGGATTGGGCCACCTTGCTGCACCTTATTTACTTTTGTTACTTGTTGCTCGTTACAATTTATCTTATCACAAAACTATCTGTTACCACTTATTTCAGTACTTGCACAGAATACCTTGCTGAAAACTGCTTATCATTTCCTTCTGCTCCTCGTTGGGTTCGACACTCTTACTTATCAAAAGGACTACGATAGATCCCCTATACTTGTGGGTCATCACTTACCAACCATGATCATCCTCAGATCACAAACACACCACCAATGTGGTCTTTAACAAAATGACTCGTGATCCTTACGGCGATCACAACCACGACTGATATCTGGTCTCAATTTCCTCGATGGCCTTTATGCCATCCTTAACAATGCAAAGTTTACAACTTAGTGTGCAATTTTTCTTAATCGTTGACTCATGGTGGGACCTACTACGAGGTGTCCATGACCGTGGACTCGGCTATCGATAGATTATACACTCTACAGAGGTAGCACACTGTACCCACACCACCGAACCCATGGCCTCGCACTCCCATTCGGGTGGACCAACGGCATTCCGGCGAAACCCTTCTATTGCCATAGCACTCTCCCGGCCACTCCGACCAAATCCCCAACGGGCTAGTCCTGGGTGTCCCCGTGTCTACCAAAGACACCCCGACCACCGTCGTGGTCAAACACTCTCACTCGGGGACTCGGTACCATAATCTCATCAATGAGCACACAAGATTATGCCTGCTTACCGGGCCAGGGCAAGCACGGCATAACCTTCCCTAGTTGGAGGCACCGACCAGAGGCCATGTCAATGGACCGAATATAGGCCTTCCCACAAAGGAAAATGTGGTTGCACTGGAAAGAAACTCGATTCAGCCAGCACCATGACCCAGTCAACGGTATATTCAAGTTGAGTTATTTTCAGGTTCAACTTAAAAATAAAAATGACCGGTGTCATAGCATGCCATGAAATGCGAAACTACACATGCATCACATAATAATAAAAATGACCAATGTCATCCATATACACACCAAGCATTAACATCAACCACTCATGTTACTTTACTGCTCAAAATGGCTCATAGCTTAACCAAAATATTTTGCAACAAGTTTTATTAGTTTCTCACACAAGAACGTAACTCCGATAAATTTCCCATATGCTTAACAAAAGATTTCACTATCAACAACTCTTAATCTCTTTATCAACTAAGTGAGGTTCAAACATTCTGTAAGTCAAGTAAAATGATCTAACAGTTATTTAACAGAATATTTTCTAGCAAATTTTTATCAATTTATTTATGCAAGAACATAACTTTAAATATTTACTATCATGCATAGCTAAAATTATTTCTATCATCACCATGAATAAATCCTAGCTTTGCTTCACCAACTAAAGTAGTTTCCACAATCTCTAAATCAAGAATATTAACTAGCAAACACTTGACAGAATATAAATAACAAAATAATTATTTGAATGCATGGATTAATCATTTCATTCAAGTAAGAAAAATCACAAATATTGAAATGACAGCATGAAAATGTTGATGTGGCTTGCCTTAGTGCAGATGAGGTTCACAAGCCCTCTGGTGATCCTCAAGACAAGCCTCACCTTCTGAAAACAAATTTAAACACAAAAGGAAAATATCAAGAACACTTCTGAAAATCGCCAGAAATTCTAAACAGCTCAGAAAAATCTCATCTTTGGTGAGCTGCTAAATTTCTTTTCAAAGAACACAATGCAAAAAGAATCAATTCATTTGGACTTATAGTTAAAATGTTATAACTGTTTGAAGTGTTCTGTAAATTCAAATGAATTTGAATAAAAATAAACAACTGAGGGGGGTGACGTCGAAGGCGTAAAGCCCAGGGGCGTCACCACTCGTACCGCTTCACGCGCGTACAGAGTGGCTGACTAGCGGGCCCCGCTATTCAGGTAGGGGAAGGGGAGAGAGAAACAGAGAAGGCCACGGCTTCGCCGGAGCTCTCACCGGCAACAAGGGCTTCTTGGCTCAAACGAGAGGGAGGGATTGAGAGAGGGGACGATGGCGCACCTGCCCGTACCCGTAGCACGGCTAGGGGTGGTCGGACAGTGTCGGAAACAAGCTCCCAAGCGGAGGCAGAACGCGGAGGTCGTCGGAGTCGAGGAAGACGGCGAACGGTGGCCACTCCAGGGGCTCCAATCGCTCGAGACAGCCTCATCGGAGAGAGGCAGAAGCCCTGGAGGGGTTGCCCAGGCCTGGAGGGGCTAGAGCTTCCGCGGTGACCAGAGGGGATCGCCGGCGAGCTCGAGCTCGGGACGGCGGCCCGAGGCCTGCCCGGCCGGGCTACGGCTTCCTACTCGATCGTGGGGTGTGTGTGAGTGCTGGATGGTGCTCGAGGAGGCTGGGGTGGCTCTATTTATAGGCGAGCGGCGAGGGTGCTTCGGGCTCTGCTGGTGGACACCTGTCCATGGCGCCCGGCGATGAGCAGCGTCAGTGAGAGGGGGAGAAGGCGACGGAGGTCACGCGGCCACTGTGGGCGGACAGGGATGAGCACATGATCAAGAGGATGGCGACGAGCACAGTGTGCTCCGCACTGTTGGGCTGGCCGGACCTTGCCCGTGCTCGCTGCGGCGAGCTCCGGCGTCGGCGAGTGCCAGGGAGGAGTTAAGAACGTTGAGACGGAGATGGTGGCACGGATTGGCACGCTCGGGCAGGCCAGGGAAGCGAGCATGCGCGAACAGAGCGCTCGGCGACGTTCAGAGCGCGCCGACACGCATGCCAACACCCCTAGACGAATGCGGTCACCGCGTGAACTATGACATCAGGTCGATCTAAGCATAAACTCGATGGCTGGCGTGTTGTTCATGGTATTTTTGAGTGTCACCATGATTTGGTTTGGATCCAGGTGCAGTAGAGAAGTTTTCACACACCAAGTATGTTTCTGGTCAGTAACTTTGTGATGTTACTGTGGTCAAATGGCTGGGAGTTTGAAGCTGTGCTTTGGAGGCTATCTTAGAGTTACTAAGGTAAATATGCACAAGAAAGTTCAGGCCAAATGGAGCAAGTAAAATGGTAGTTGCTGTAGAAATCACCATTTCTGTCCAGAACAGAAAATATTTTCTGTAGCAAAAATATTCCAAAAAGTGATGAAATATTTTTGCTCAGGAAGGTGCCCTAGGGTTGATAGAATATTTGTGAATTATCTCAGAATTTTCTGAGCCACAAAAATTAGGGTTGCTTTGGAACAAACAGATTTGTCTAGGGTTTCTGAGAGAAAATGAATATTTTTCATTTAAGAAAAATATTCCAAAGATTATATTGGGGTGGATCAGAAGTGAAATGATGATTTAGGAGGGAAGTGAAGCACTTGGGTGAAAGCCAAGGATGCCCAAGTGTTAAGTCCATATGAAAAGATTCAAGAACTCCAAGTTTTCAAAAAAATTCAAATGAAAATCAAGCAAATAAGAGAGGGCAAAAACAAGGCTGTCACAAACCTCCCCCACTTAGAATGAATCTCGTCCTCGAGATTCGGTTCTTTGGAAAACCACTCTGGATACTGATCCTGAAGGAATTCCTCCTGCTCCCAAGTTGCTTCTGATTCTGTGTGATGCTCCCACTGAACCTTGTAAAATCTTCTGACTTTACTGCGGGTGGCCCTTTCCATTTGATCCAAAATTTTAAATGGTCTCTCCTCATAAGTTAAATCTGTTGCCAACTCTATTTCAGTCATTGCAGTCCTTTTCTCAGGCGGGGATATGCATCATCTCAATTGCGAAACATGGAATACGTTGTGCACGTCTGCCAATTCAGGGGGTAGTTCCAGTTGATATGCAACAGTACCTACTCGAGACATAATCGGGAATGGACCAATAAATCTGGGTGCTAGCTTCCCGCCAGTCTGAAATCTCTTAACTCCTTTCATAGGAGTGACTTGGAGGTATATGTGTTCTCCGGGTTCAAAACTGACCTGCCGATGCTTTGCATCATAATAACTCTTCTGTCGAGATTTGCCCAATTGCAGTCTGTCTCTGATTTCCCTAACTTGTTTCTCAGCTTCCATCATGAGATCCGTTCCAAAGATACGGCTATCTCCAGTTTGAGACCAGTTTAAAGGAGTGCGGCACTTACGGCCATACAGAGCTGGTGACATCTTTAGACAGGTCTGAAAACTGTTGTTATAAGAGAACTCGGCATATGGCAAGCAATCTTCCCATTTAGCTCCATTGGCTAGCACACAAGCTCGCAACGTATCTTCGAGTATTTTATTTACCCGCTCTGTCTGTCCATCTGTCTGAGGGTGATAAGCAGTACTATATTTCAGTGCTGTCCCCAAGGCTTGATGGAGACGGGACCAGAAAGCGGAGGTAAACAAAGAACCTCGGTCGGAAGTGATAGTTCGGGGTACTCCATGCAGACTGACGATTCTGTATACATACAGTTGTGCAAGTTCATCTGCTCTGTATCTGGTGCTGATTGGGATGAAGTGAGCAACCTTGGTGAGGGTGTCTACTATGACCCAGATTGCATCCTTGCCTCGCTGAGTCTTAGGCAGCGTTTGGAGGAGTCCGGCTGGCTTCTGATGCTCTGCCATCACCTTGTTGCATATGTCGCAACGGGCTACAAAATAGGCAATGTCTTTCTTCATTCCATCCCACCAGAATATTTGTCTAAGGTCCTCATACATTTTTGTTCCTCCCGGGTGAATGGAATACGAGGATTCGTGTGCTTCTGACAAGATTTTCTTCTTCAAGTCCGGTTGATCGGGTACACAAATTCGTCCGCGGAATCGGAGGGTACCGAATTTATCCTTGAAGAAATCTGGGGTCTGCCTTGCCATCTGGCCCTTGGCACGTTTTTGTAGCTTGGCGTCATCTGGCTGGGCCTTGCGGATTTCCTTCTCAAGTGTGGGGGTAGCTTCCAAAATATTAGCGAGACCAGCATCCACGATGACCAGGTTGAGCTGAGCGATCTCCTCTTGGAGTTTGGTGGGCAATGATTCCAATATGGCATTTAAGCTGACAGGCTTTCGACTGAGGGCATCGGCAACGATGTTGGCCTTGCGTGGATGGTAATTTATTCCAAGGTCATAATCCTTGACCAACTCTAGCCATCTTCGCTGACGTAGATTTAAATCTGGCTGAGTGAAAATGTACTTGAGACTTTTGTGGTCGGTAAAAATTTGGCACCTTTTTCTAATGAGGTAGTGTCTCCAAATTTTTAATGCATGAACCACCGCAGCCAATTCTAAATCATGAGTAGGATAATTTCCTTCATGGGGTCGTAGCTGTCACGATGCATATGCTACTACCTTGCTGTCTTGCATAAGCACGCAACCAATACCTTGTTTTGAGGCATCGCAGTACACATTAAAGCTGCGATAAATGTCTGGAAGAGTCAATACAGGTGCGGTTGTCAGACGTATCTTCAGCTCATTAAAACTCTTCTCACAATCCTCTGTCCACATAAACTTCGTATCCTTTTTGAGCAGTTACGTCATGGGTTTAGTGTGACGCCCAGGTAATCAAGCTACAGTAACCCTGCGCTAATGATGCCACGTCACCTTGGTTACTGTTGGTAAACTCGTGTTAGTTCAAAACGAAATTCAAATGCAAAAGAATTAGGCAAAAAACAAAAGTTTTCAAATAATAAAACTAAAATGTTTGGGTTGTGCCAAATATTGCATAGGTAATTATGGCGAAGGAACCACACTATTATAAAATGCTTAAAAACTATGAGATTAATAAAACAGTAGCAAAAACTATTATTTAAATACTTTAAATATTGAATAATTACAAAACTATTTTATTTTGGGTTAGCAAATTTATGAGGCAGTGGCATAAATAGTAAACATCAATTTAGGTGCCACTTTGGTATTTTGTTATCACTAGAAAAAATAGCAACTAAAAGTAATAGAATAAATAAAGGGTAAAAATAAAATAAAAAGAAAAAGGAAGAAAACCCCCCAGGCCAACTGGGCCTCGGCCCAGCCAGTGGCCTGCCAGGCCGGCCCAACTGGCCCAGTCGGCCACACCTTATCCCCACACCCCCGCAAACCCTAATCCCCACTCTCCCCCACTCCACCCCCCCCCCCCCGATTGGATCGGGGGCTCGAACCGCCCCCGACCCCGTCGCCTCGATGCCGCGCTGGCGCTCGCCCGAAGCCGCCCGTCGCCGCCTCATCGTCCTCCTCCTTGCCTCCTCGTCCCCCTCCTCGCCGGAACGTCGTCCCCGTCACCCCCCCGACGACCATGCCGCCTCGGCGACGATCACCACCATCCCGACGCCGTCGCCGAAGCCACCGCGCCACCAACCCGTCGGACGCCGTCCCCATCGCCGGTCTTCCTCCCATCTACGTCAACGCCGACGCCCCCGTCCACCTCCTCGAGCTCGAGCACGCTGCCACGATCCCCACGAACGTCGGTGAGGCTCGGCCTTCCTCCTCTCTCCCTTATTCTTTGTCGCGGCGCTGTCCACCATGCGCCGACCACGCTCGACCCTGCGCCTCGTCGTGGTCCCCAGCGCTTTCTCGTGCCGCTACCCGTCCATGGCCTCCTCTTCTTCCCTCGCCGCACCCCGCCCGCGGAGTTGCCCTCCAGCGTCGCGCCCTCCTCCCAATGCCGCCGCGCGCCATCGTCTCCGTCGCCCTTTCCTTCGACCGCACCACGGGCGGCCTCCACTGCCCGGTTGCCTCGCCCGCTGCCCGCTTGCCTCGCCCGCACCGGGCGCCTGTGAACCCCGGTTGACCACAGGTCACAGACGGTAGGGCCCACGTCCCTAAAACTGTGAAAACAAAAATGTAATAAAAAGAGTTAGCGATATATTAATTAATTAATTAATTAACTTAATTAATCTAGCTTAATCAACTTAACTTAATCAACATGTTTAATTAAACTAATTAATTAAGTAATTAGTTAATCAGTGTATGACATGTGGGACCCAGTGGTCTGTTGACTAGTCAAAGTCCACAGTTGACTGATGACGTCATACTGACATCAGGCTGACGTCATAAAATGATTTTTGAATTAAATTAATTCTGTTAATCCTAAAAATGATTTAAATCTTTTAAAATTAATATAAAATAAATCGTAGATCGGATGGAAAAACTTTGTACATGAAAGTTACTCGAGCGGCGAGGCGAACCGGATCGCAGCCGTTCGTCCACCACACACCCTAACATATCAAACACGCAACTTTCCCCTCCGGTTCATCTGTCCAAAAGCGAAACACCGGAATACTTTCTGGATGCTTCCCCCTTCACGGTATCACCTCATACCGCGTTAGGGCACCCCTAGCATCGTTACTTGTCATGTCATGCATCGATATGCATATGTTTACATGGTATTCATTGTTTCTTCCCCTCTTCTCTCCGGTAGACTACGAGACCGGCGCTCTCGCTGCCCAGTTCGACTACGGAGTTGGCGACCCCTCTCTCTTGCCGAGAACAACCAGGCAAGCCCCCCTTTGATCACGGATATCGCCTACTCTTCTCTATCTGCTTGCATTAGAGTAGTGTAGCATATTCTTGCTTTCGATTAATCCTATATCGCTGCATAGCCTGTCCTTGCTACTCTCGTTGTTACCTTTATCTCGCTATCCTCTTGCTTAGTATAGGATGCTAGTGTTCCATCGGTGGCCCTACACTCTTGTCCGTCGCCATGCTATACTCTGAGCTGTGATCACTTCGGGAGGTGATCACGGGCATATACTATATACTTTACATTGTTACATTACGTGATCTTTGTTAGGAGATGGGGCTGAAAGGACGGTGGCTCCATCCCGTAGAGGTGGGCCTGGGTTCCCGACGGCCCCGATCGTTACTTTGTGGCGGAGCGGCAGGGCAGGTTGAGACTACGGGTGAGAGGTGGGCCTGCCTGGTCGGCGTTCATGTTACTTAACACGCTTAACGAGATCTTAGTATTTGATCCGAGTCTGGCCATTTGGTCTATACGCACTAACCATCTACGTGGGAGTAGTTATGGGTATCCCGACGTCGTGGTATCAGCCGAAGCACTTCGTGACGTCAGCGACTAGGCGGCGCGCACCGGATTGGACTGGAACGCCTGTTAGGCTAGGTCTGCTTCCGACCGCCCACGCAACGTGCAGGTGTGCATTGGGCGATGGGCCCAGACCCCTGTGCGCTTAGGTTTAGACCGGCGTGCTGGCCTCTCTGTTGTGCCTAGGTGGGGCTGCGACGTGTTGATCTTCCGCGGCCGGGCATGACCCAGGAAAGTGTGTCCGGCCAAATGGGATCAAGCGTGTTGGGTTATGTGGTGCACCCTGCAGGAAGTTAATCTATTGAATAGCCGTGATCTTGATAACAGGACGACTTGGAGTTGTACCTTGACCTTATGACAACTAGAACCGGATACTTAATAAAACACACCCTTCCAAGTGCGGATACAACCCGGTGGTCGCTCTCTCTCGTGGTTACGAGGAGGGATCGCGGGTAGGATTATTGCTATGTGATGCTACTTGGAGGACTTGATCTGCTCTCTTCTACATGTTGCAAGGCGAGGCTGCGAGCGTAGTCTTGACGGGATTAGCTATCCCCTCTTACTACGGCATTCTGCAGTTCAGTCCATCGATATGGCCCTTTACACATATATCCATGCATATGTAGTGTAGCTCCTTGCTTGCAGTACTTTGGATGAGTACTCACGGTTGCCTTGTTCCCCTTTTCCCTATCTCTACTCGATTGCTGCAACCAGCGATGGAGCCGAGAGCGACGCCACCGTCGATGGCGATTACTACCTCGGAGGTGCCTACTACGTGCTGCTCACGGCGGCGACCGGGAGTAGTTAGGAGGATCCCGAGGCGGGAGGCTGCGCCTCTTCGATCTGTATCCTAGTTTGTGCTAGCCATCTTATGGCAACTTGTTTAACTTATGTCTGTACTCAGATATTGTTGCTTCCGCTGACTTGTCTATGATCGAGCACTTGTATTCGAGCCCTTGAGGCCCCTGGCTTGTATTATGATGCTTGTATGACTTATTTATGTATTAGAGTTGTGTTGTGATATCTTCCGTGAGTCCACGATCTTGATCGTATACATTTGCGTGCATGATTAGTGTACGATTAAATCGAGCGTCCTGAGTTGGTATCGAGCCGACTGCCTATAGGAATCCCCCTTCCAAACTCCTTGGCCGAAGTTGAGTCTAGACTTTACAAAACTTTTACTAACATGGTGTGCGGCCCATGGGCCCACGTCGCCATTGGGTGGTACTAGGATCTTTTACTCCTCGACCTTTACTCGGGACTCGAACTCTCTTCTACTCGGGTTAAATGATTTTTACTAACTCGACTCTAGGTTCTCGATAATACTTTCTCCCGAGAGCCTCTTGATCCGGATGACTACTTGGTGCCGAAGGATTAGAAGATACCTTCGATATTCTCTTGAGACCTTGTGCCAATCACGTTTGCAATTCCCTTCCACCGTCAACCCTTAAGGATAACTACTTGCGGTTGTTATTCTTACATTCATCGATTGGTCTTGTTATTACAACATACCCGAAATACTAAATCGTTGTTTCGATAATCCTTTGAGCTTACTGCCTTGCTGTTCTTTGTCACCTGAATACCCCTACGGTTAATTCTCGCACTTATCGAGTATCCGCTCATCCCCCAGTTGTTCATGTGTTATACAAAAGTATTCGAAATACCATTCGATATTCCGAAAATCCTCAGCAACCTATTGCTCTGGAATTTCTTGTTTGCTTTCATTATGATTAATCCCATAAGTATAGTAATCATATTGGCATCCTTTGTCACCATCATTTTTGAGTCCGTTGATTCAATACGTTGTGAATGTTCACAATCATCAGTCGAGTCCTAGGATTATCTTTCCGGCTCAGACGTCATTTTTAATATGAGCTGGTTCTCGACCAAACTATCTGTCGTCAATTGTGCCTCTGGTCTACCCAACTTGTCCATCCTTGATCAGAGCGACTGCTTCTGATCCTTTGTTTTGGAAATTGTAATTCCTTTGTTATCTAAGCATCGAATTATTCAGATGTTCTATAATATGATGCCCGTGCATTCTTCTTCCTCTGATTGAGTACCGATGCTCACATCATATCCCTTGTGGACCATCGGTTCCTTTGTTGGATTTTATCCGACAGTGTCCTTCATATTGGATAACCTTGAGAGCCTTTCCATGGGTATATAATGCCTTTGGTAAATTGTATCATCTGCTTTTGAACATGCTCTACTTTTGGGCTTGTGTTATTTACTCCTGAAGTTCATGGTATATGTTCTAAGATGCCCCGATGGGTTGAACCTATGCTTTCCGTAATCTGTGTGAACCCGAAAGTTTTCACGGGTCATACTCCTCTGGTAATTCACCAGGTAGGTTTTGACACTGAAAACATTTTTATTCTGAGGAGTGAATGAAAGGTTATGCATTGGAAAAGTGGGAGTCGACCTTGAACTTTGTGTTCATGCCCATGGACATGATGTAGAACTTATCATGAAAGCTTCTCTTAAATTAAGTATTCCCTTGGTATAAGTTCATCTTATATCTGGGATCTGGCCTTTTGCAATCGTGGTTCCGACCATGTTCTCCTTTAAATATCATTTCTCGTGCAAGTTTAAGCACTTGTCTTCTACAGAGCAATACCCCAGTCCAACCTCTACTTGATCCATCGTCGAGTATTACCCCCTGGTATCTCGAGGTAATCACGGAACAACATAACTTCTTATGAGTTCTTCATCAAGTACTACATTCTCACCGATTCCAATTTTTCCTGGGTTCTGAGTGGTTAGTCACTCAAATACACCGATAACTAAATCGTGTCCTTTCTACGATTCAACCATTCTTAGCAATCTTCCTCGCTTACAAGTTTCTACCTGATCACTTCATCCCAAGCCTGATCGACTATATCATTGTCGTGATGATTCTAACTATGCTACATGGTCCTTATTCTCGGAGCACCAATTTGCGACGATAGCTAAGCTTACGTTGATTTTCCTCGTCATACCCTTTCACCTTAAACAACAAGCTTGAGTTCGAGTTTGTGTCGTAACTGTGATTCCAATAACCTCTTGCTTCATCATTTCTTTGACTTGATGTCGTCGCTGATTGATTACATCTTCATGAAATCTCTCGACAGATGTGTCGTGATCATCATCAACCTTATGAGCTCTTCCAGGATATCAACCGGATTCATGAAGAGAAATACCATCCTTGCCCTTGATGATCTGTGTTATCATCGACCACTTATTGCCTTCCCTCCAACACAAACTTGTTCGTGCTCTGTGTTATTCCTTGAGTACCTTGCTATCTAGCCTGAGTTCTTCTTTACCTTGTAATATTACCATCTTTTATGTCAGGAATGTCTTGAGATTGCTCCACCTCTTAAGAATTCTTGGTATAGTGATGCTTCTCCCGATCATCGTTCTTTCTTAGTCCCTGTGTTGATCCTAACTGAGGTAACAACAAGTGAGCGGAGCTGTTTGGATTCTGCCCTTCTAGCAACCCTATTGCTTTGAAGTTAATGGTCGGCCGTTCATTCATAGACTATTGATTATTGAATCACCATTCTGACGTTGGTCGTGCAACCCAGCCCATATTTCGGGTGCACCTATCAACCAATGTTTAAATTGGGTATGTTCTCCTCGAGCATATCCCCTTATATCATTTCATCTGACTAATATTATCTCCTTGTTCACATAATTATGGAAACCCATCTTTTGGAAATCTCGATGGATTATCGCCGAGCCCATCAGCCACCTCCTCCTCTCCTTGGTTTAATGATGAACTATTGTTTCAGGAACCCACTCCCATAGTTCATTTCCTGAGAATCCTGAAATGTCATTTCGTCTATTTGTGTTGCACCTTTTATTCTCGGACATCCACGAGTCGAGGTATCATGACACCAATCGGATCTGAATCTCGGTCGATATGATGGTTGGGACAACTTTCAAGAGTTATGTTGTTGGCCGTTTGATGACTGGTAACAGGATGTCATGCCTAGCACCCCCGGGTGGAGGACCTATCATTATGGTTTATTTGCAAGGATAACCATTCTTCTTGGAGGAAATGGTAAGACTTATTCTATAAGTTGTTCTGATGAATCCTTCGTGTATCCAGAGTCTGACCTTTTGCTTGAAGACCATGTCAATGCTATCCTAAAGCATGTCTGTGGTACTCCGATTTTCAACAAGAACATTTGAAGCCCAATGCTAAATGTTTCTTGCTCAATTATCCAAACACCGTTGTATGGGTAATGTCATGAAAATTCTCTCCCGCATACCACTGAGTTTTCTACAATATATCTGTCATGGACATCATGCTCTGCTTGACCTTGGGAAGGATATACCCTTGAAATATGTGTTTAAACACATTTTCCTTTCCGTTGTCTTGTTCAAACTTTCTTATAATCTACTTAACTGAGCAGTGGTAATTCCCTTCTTAGGTAAGCACCTCGTGGTACAACTCTGCCAAGAAGACCACATTACTATTGTTGGTGACATTTGGTAACCACCGATGGATGAGAACTTTGCCAATTGTTTCGACTCATTCAACAAGTAGGAAAGTTGCTCTCTTCGTTCCCCGTCCTTGGTACCGACATTGTTGCCGGCATAGCTGACAAGCTATTCACTGACATGCCTCCCTGTCACGGCTGTGTAAGATGTCACCACCCTTCCTACTTTCAACCCATATGGTGGGCCCATAAACCACAGGTCCACTAGATCAAAACCTGACTCTTCTTTACAACCCGGATTCGAATGTATCCTTTGCACCTGGCTTCGTATGTGATTGACGAGCTAAATTCTATACCATTATTCATCCTAGAATCAAACACCATGTTATTCTCGTTGTTCAAGCCCCCATTCCAGCTTCTGTCTAGGCATCGAATGATTGCCTACACATTTGAAACTTTGGTACCATCATATATTGCACTCAACGAATTCACTGAAATACAACTCGTGGGGTACCTCGTGTATTTCCCATTGAGTTCACGTCTGATACCCAGCTTTGTGGAGATGCGTTCTTCCGGAGTATTTCCCCGGCGCGTTAAGAGGGGCGATGGAGATCCTGAAGAAAGGATGATGAGTTGATCATGGTGACTTGAAGCAGAGAATTGAAGACATCAACGAAAGGGATCAACCTCTTCGAAAGGGCAGCCAAGACCGAGAAGACTCGTTAGGTTTTTCGCTACCAGCACCTCCCCCTTACTCCACCGCTTAAATCTCGGAACGAGATTTCTTGTAGTGGAGGAGAATTGTGACGCCCAGGTAATCAAGCTACAGTAACCCTGCGCTAATGATGCCACGTCACCTAGGTTACTGTTGGTAAACTCGTGTTAGCTCAAAACGATTCAAATTCAAATGCAAAAGAATTAGGCAAACAACAAAAGTTTTCAAATAATAAAACTAAAATGTTTGGGTTGTGCCAAATATTGCATAGGTAATTATGGCGAAGGAACCACACTATTATAAAATGCTTAAAACTATGAGATGAATAAAACAGTAGCAAAAACTATTATTTAAATACTTTAAATGTTAAATAATTACAAAACTATTTTATTTTGGGTTAGCAAATTTATGAGGCAGTGGCATAAATAGTAAACATCAATTTAGGTGCCACTTTGGTATTTTGTTATCACTAGAAAAATAGCAACTAAAAGTAATATAATAAATAAAGGGTAAAAATAAAATAAAAAGAAAAGGAAGAAAACCCCCAGCCAAGCGGGCCTCGGCCCACCAGTGGCTGCCAGCCGCCTAACTGCCCAGTCGGCCACACCTTATCCCCACCCCCGCAAATCCTAATCCCACTCTCCCCACTCCACCCACTCCCCTCCCCCGATTGGATCGGGGCTCGAATCGCCCCGACCCGTCGCCTCGATGCCTTGTTGGCGCTTCTTGGCCGCCGCCCGTCGCCGCCTCATCGTCCTCCTCCTTGCCTCCTCGTCCCCCTCCTCGCCGGAACGTCGTCCCCGTCACCCCCCTCGACCCTGTCGCCCTCGACGACGATCACCACCATCCCGACGCCATCGCCGAAGCCACCGCGCCGCCACCCCGCCGGACGCCGTCCCCATCGCCGGTATTCCTCCCATCTACGTCGACGCCGACGTCCCCGTCCACCTCCTCGAGCTCGAGCACGCTGCCACGATCCCCACGAACGTCGGTGAGGCTCCGGCCTTCCTCCCTCTCTCCCCTTATTCTTTGTCGCCGGCGCTGTCCACCATGCGCCGACCACGCTCGCCCTGCGCCTCGCCGTGGTCCCCCGCGCACCTCGTGCCGCTACCCGTCCATGGCCTCCTCTTCCCCGCCGCCGCACCCCGCCCACCGGAGTTGCCCTCCGCGTCGCGCCCTCCTCCCAATGCCGCGCCATCGTCTCCGTCGCCCTTTCTTCGACCGCACCACACCGGCGCCTCCACCGGCCCGGTTGCCTCGCCTCGCTGCCCTGCTTGCCTCGCCCGCACCTTGGCGCCGTGAACCGCCCGGTTGACCACAGGTCACAGACATAGGGCCCACGTCCCTAAAACTGCGAAAAACAAAAATATAATAAAAAGAGTTAACGATATATTAATTAATTAATTAATTAAATTAATTAATCTAGCTTAATCAACTTAACTTAATCAACATGTTTAATTAAACTAATTAATTAAGTAATTAGTTAATCAGTGTATGACATGTG
This sequence comes from Aegilops longissima, assembly GCA_021605205.1. Classification (NCBI taxonomy): domain Eukaryota; kingdom Viridiplantae; phylum Streptophyta; class Magnoliopsida; order Poales; family Poaceae; genus Aegilops; species Aegilops longissima. Next base: position 610,921,733 of record CM038682.1, on the reverse strand, counting down.
GGACCCAGTGGTCTGTTGACTAGTCAAAGTCCACAGTTGACTGATGACGTCATACTGACATCAGGCTGACGTCATAAAATGATTTGTGAATTAAATTAATTCTGTTAATCCTAAAAATGATTTAAATCTTTTAAAATTAATATAAAATAAACCATAGCTCGGATGGAAAAACTTTGTACATGAAAGTTACTCAGAACGACGAGACGAACCCGGATAGGCAGCCCGTTCGTCCACCACACACCCCTAACATATCAAACACGCAACTTTCCCCCTCCGGCTCATCTGTCCGAAAACGCGAAACACCGGGAATACTTTCCCGGATGCTTCCCCCCTTCACCGGTATCACCTCATACCGCGTTAGGGCACCCATAGCATCGTTACTTGTCATGCCATGCATCGATATGCATATGTTTACATGGTATTCATTGTTTCTTCCCCCTCTTCTCTCCGGTAGACTACGAGACCGACGCTGCTGCTGCCAGTTCGACTACGGAGTTGGCGACCCTCTCTCTTGCCGTAACAACCGGGCAAGCCCCCCTTGATCACCGGATATCGCCTACTCTTCTCTATCTGCTTGCATTAGAGTAGTGTAGCATGTTCTCGCTTTCGATTAATCCTATCTCGCTGCATAGCCTGTCCTTGCTACTATTGTTGTTACCTTTATCTCGCTATCCTATCGCTTAGTATAGGATGCTAGTGTTCCATCGTGGCCCTACACTCTTGTCCAATCGCCATGCTATACTATTGGGCTGTGATCACTTGGGAGGTGATCACGGGCATATACTATATACTTTACTTTGTTACATTACTTGTGATACTGTTAGGAGATGGGGCTGAAAGGACGGTGGCTCCATCCCGGTAGAGGTGGGCCTGGGTTCCCGACGGCCCCGATCGTTACTTTGTGGCGGACCGGCAGGCAGGTTGAGACTACCTGGGTGAGAGGTGGGCCTGGCCCTGGTCGGCGTTCGCGGTTACTTAACACGCTTAACGAGATCTTAGTATTTGATCTAAGTTTGGCCATTTGGTCTATACGCACTAACCATCTACGTGGGAGTAGTTATGGGTATCCCGACGTCGTGGTATCAGCCGAAGCACTTCGTGACGTCAGCGACTGAGCGGCGCGCGCCGGATTGGACTGGAACGCCTGTTAGGCTAGGTCTGCTTCCGGCCGCCCACGCAACATGCAGGTGTGCATTGGGAGATGGGCCCAGACCCCTGTGCGCTTAGGTTTAGACCGGCGTGCTGGCCTCTCTGTTGTGCCTAGGTGGGGCTGCGACGTGTTGATCTTCATGCCGGGCATGACCCAGAAAGTGTGTCCGCCAAATGGGATCAAGTGTGTTGGGTTATGTGGTGCACCCTGCAGGAAGTTAATCTATTGAATAGCCGTGATCTTGATAACAGGACGACTTGGAGTTGTACCTTGACCTTATGACAACTAGAACCGGATACTTAATAAAACACACCCTTCCAAGTGCCAGATACAACCCGGTGGTCGCTCTCTCTCAGGGTTACGAGGAGGGGATCGCCGAGTAGGATTATTGCTATGTGATGCTACTTGGAGGACTTCAGTCTGCTCTCTTCTACATGTTGCAAGACGGAGGCTGCCAGAAGCATAGTCTTGACGTGATTAGCTATCCCCTCTTATTCGGCATTCTGCATTCAGTCCACCGATATGGCCCTTTACACATATATCCATGCATATGTAGTGTAGCTCCTTGCTTGCGAGTACTTTGGATGAGTACTCACGGTTGCCTTGTTCCCCCTTTTCCCCTATCTCTACTCGATTGCTGCAACCAGGCGATGGAGCCCAGGAGCCAGACGCCACCGTCGATGACGAATACTACCTCGGAGGTGCCTACTACGTGCTGCCTGCTGACGACGACCAGGAGTAGTTTAGGAGGATCCCAGGCAGGAGGCCTGCGCCTCTTTCGATCTGTATCCTAGTTTGTGCTAGCCATCTTATGGCAACTTGTTTAACTTATGCCTGTACTCAGATATTGTTGCTTCCGCTGACTCGTCTATGATCGAGCACTTGTATTCGAGCCCTCGAGGCCCCTAGCTTGTATTATGATGCTTGTATGACTTATTTATGTATTAGAGTTGTGTTGTGATATCTTCTCGTGAGTCCCTGATCTTGATCGTACACATTTGCGTGCATGATTAGTGTATGATTAAATCGGGGGCGTCACATTTAGCGATTTTGGAAAACCCCTCAATAAAACGATGATAGTATCCAGCTAATCCGAGGAAACTCCGGATCTGTGTTACACTCGTGGGCGGTACCCAATCGAGCACATCCTTTACTTTGCTTGGGTCCACGGCTATACCTTCGGCGGATAGTACATGTCCGAGAAACCCAACTTGCTTGAGCCAAAATTCGCACTTACTGAACTTGGTGTATAACTGATGGTCGCGGAGCCGTTGTAGCACTGCTCGAAGGTGATCCTGGTGCTCTTCTTCACCCTTGGAGTAAATGAGGATGTCGTCGATGAAGACTACCACGAATTTGTCGAGTAAGTCCATGAACACTTTGTTCATCATATGCATAAAGAAAGCAGGGACACTGGTGAGACCAAAGGACATCACGGTATATTCGTAAAGACCGTACCGTGTAGTGAATGCGGTCTTAGGAATATCCTCCTTTTTAATCTTGAGCTGATGATATCCGGTCCGTAAATCGATTTTTGAGAATACTTTAGCCCCACTGAGCTGATCAAACAGATCATCAATCCTTGACAGCGGATATTTATTTTTGATGGTGACCTCATTCAGTTGGCGGTAATCTATGCACATACGGAGACTACCATCCTTTTTGCCCACGAAAATAGCAGGTGATCCCCATGGTGAAGAGCTGGGACGAATATAACCTTTCTGGAGTAATTCGTCAAGCTGTTTCTTTAGCTCCACTAATTCTGACGAGGGCATCCGGTAATACTTCTTGTATAGCGGTGCGGTTCCGGGCACAATATCTATTGCAAACTCCAGTTCCCGATCTGGTGGCATGCCTAGCAGTTCTTCTAGAAACACATCAGGGTACTCACTGACCACAGGAATAAATTCCAATTCAACCACAGCGGTGCAAAAATTCTGGCTTGGGTATATTCTTGCGAGCATAGAATTTGGTGAGCTACCCATTCAAACTGGTCAAATTGACTTCTCGGGTTGCGCAGTTTATGCAAACTTGATATTTGGTCAACCAATTCATACCCAATATAATATCCAACTATTCAGACTCAATGATCATCAGAGATGTTGGAAAGTAGTCCGTTGATATTGATCTCTAGATCACTCAAGACCAGATTGCTCTTGATTATAGATCCCGGGGTTTGTACCAGCATATTTTTTTTCCCAAAATCATGCAAGGAAAATTGTTTTGGGCAGCAAAACTCCGAGAAATAAAAGAATGGGAAGCCCCAGTGTCAAATAAAATTACTGCAGGTATGTCATTAACAGAAAGTATACCAATGACGACTTCTGGCTTCTCTTGGGCTTCATCGGCGGAGATATGATGCACGTGCCCAGTGAAGTTTTGCTGGGTTGGCCATGACTCCATAAAGTTGGCTTGTGGCCTGCTTAGGGCATTCATCTTGTTATTCTTGGGGCACTGTTTGGCATAATGTCCGTGCTGCCCGCAAACGAAACAAGAATTATTGCGCTGACGCTCCTCATGTGTTGGATTGGTCACAATATTCTTGACTTGAGTGGTGGTCCTGTTAACATTTTGCTGCCAATTTGGCCTGTATTCCACCTGAGTCTGCTGCCAGGTACGAGCCTTTTGCACAGGTTGCCCATCCTTCCTTGGCTCAAACTTGCGCTTGTTGTCATTGTTAGCAGGCCTATTATCTGATATAAGCTTGTGCTCCCGTTCAGCAATGAACGCCTTGTCTTCCAGAGTTTGGAAATCTGAGAAATCAAACATACTGAGAGCACACCGAAGTTGCGGATTTAAACCTCCAAGAAATCTGTCAATCTTCCTTTCTTCGGTGGCCACGTCATACAGAGAGCAACGGGCCAAATGATTGAATTTTTGCAGATATTCAGCCACAGACTGATTTCCTTGGACGAGCGCGAGAAATTCAGGCTGCTTGGCCTTCATAATTCTAGTAGGGATATGATATTTTCGGAACTTATCCTTAAATTTTTCCCAGGTGATTTCCTCATCAATCGGCCACATGGCCTTTGTATTTTCCCACCATATGGCAGCTGCGCCTTCAAGGTAATGAGTTGCAAATGGAAATTTATCATTTCCTTCAGTACGGGCAATCTCAAGCATTTTCTCCATGGTGCGCAACCAATCATCTGCATCCAATGGGTCAACAATCTGACTGAGACTGGGTGGATTGGTCCTCTAAAAATCTGACAGCTTTGAGTGATGACCATTCTGATTTCCATTCTGTCCAACCATAGCTTGCACACTTCTCAATATTTCAATCAGATCATTGTTCCTTTTCTCTTCAAACATACGCAGAATTTGCTCGGTGGAGGGAGGATTAGGCGGTGGAGGTGGTGACGGAATGTACGGCTCGGGAGAATATCCTGCCTGTCGTGCGGAACGATGAACATGAGTTCCCTCACGAACGTTGCTACTGCTGCCTCCCCGCGTCATCCTATTGAGGATTTTTCCCAAGACAACGCAATCGAGATGAGAGACATCCAAGAATAAAATTGGGGAAAAGCCAGCAGCAAATCTCGAAAAAGACAAAAGAGCGAAGAAAATACGGTGATTAAAGTCCCAACATAATTATACATAGACTCATACATGAAAGATAAGCAACATGACTGGTTCCACTACTCTCATACATTCAATGAAGCATCATGACTCGTACGACTACATCCGTACATCATCCAGATGACTGCGAATACTCAAAGACACTACTGCTCTGCTGGTGCTGCGGTGTCCTCCCCTGAAGCGGTCTCGGATCCCAAACTGACGTGGTTAACAGAAACCTCCGAGTTAAAGGTAACACGACGGCGCTGCCTCGAGGGCTCTCCCTCAGGGGCAGGGGTAGGATGAAGCATCGGGGCTACAGGAGTAGCGAGAAGTGAGACCCACTCGGCAGGAGCACTGAGAGGGTTCACGGCCGAGACGCCCGTGCTACTCGGAGGAGTAACCAGCGAAATAGGGGAGCTAGAGCTAACTGGGACATAAGGGGTAAATCCCAGTGAAGACGGAGTAGTGGCGGATCTAGAAGTGACCAAAGTAGCGGCTAAAGCAGTACGGGCACGAGTCAGCTCTCGAGCCAGCTCGTGGATCATCAGATAGCTAGCAGTGATATAGCGATCAAGGTGGTTAGCAACACTATCAGACTCCGGATCAATGAGAGGGAAACGGATACGACCGTTGTCGTGCAGAGATGGGTAGTAATAGAAACCTAGGTGGTGCTACATTTGGACCTCGGTGTAGCGAAGCTCGACAAGGACCTCAAATGCGGCAAACTGGACAGCCTGAGAAGCGGTGGAGACATAACCGCTCCGAGAAGTACGAGTGTAAGAACTGGAATCGGAACTGGTGCGCAGAGTAACCACTGCGTGATACTCATACACCGAGTCTGCTAGATGCTCCCGGTACACACGGTAGACTGGGTCATCGCCGTGAGGGTACAGCCGACGCCACACGTTGCGGAGAAGGTGCGGTGATGTGTACGGCATCAGCTGCAACTGGCACAGATACGGCACCGGAGCCATCTACACTCACAACCATCAGCAGGTTAGCATAAAATAATAATCGAATGACTACAATGCAACAACCAGCTATAACTGCTACCGGCACTCAAATTTACTCGGATCTAGCGTCCAGTTAACACGTCGTAGTCTAGCGTGGCCTATAGTCAGTGCAGCTCTGATACCAATCATTGTGGCACCCCGGCTCAGAGCGACCAGTTTACCATGCATTGCCAGCCTAGAGACCATGTCTTCTGGCAACACACAACATCTTGGTACAGAAAACAACCGCTTTATTGATGTAGTGGAACAGGGTTTATATTACAACAGTTGTCGAGGACAAGCGGCACGCCCGGTGCGGCTGAACAATATGTACATTATTTAGTGAACATAAAGGGGCCTCGATCTGAACAACTACGTGGCAGCGGAATAACGTCGTAGCGGAAGCTCCATATCACTCGAACAGCGCTCCTTTCCAACGAGATTTTCCTGAAATCTGGCATGACACGCCAGGTCAGTACATTGAATGTACTTGCAAGCTCACAACAGGCATAATCATAATGGCAAACTATATCATGATACTTAACCAATTATTAAGAATGCAACACTGTATGACAAACATGCTGTGATCATGCTCGAGCGTCGCTCGGGACAACTTACCAACCTTGATCATCCTCAGATCACAAACACACCACCAATGTGGTCTTTAACAAAATGACTCGTGATCCTTACGGCGATCACAACCACGACCGATATCTGGTCCCAATTTCCTCGATGGCCTTTCTGCCATCCTCAACAATGCAAAGTTTACAGCTTAGTGTGCAATTTTTCTTAATCGTTGACTCATGGTGGGACCTACTACGAGGTGTCCGTGACCGTGGACTCGGCTATCGATAGATTATACACTCTGCAGAGGTAGCACACTGTACCCACACCACGGAACCCATGGCCTCGCACTCCCATTCGGGTGGACCAACGCATTTCCGACGAAACCCTTCTATTGCCACAGCACTCTCCCGGCCACTCCGCCCAAATCGCCAACGGGCTAGTCCTGGGTGGCCCCGTGTCTACCAAAGACACCCCGACCACCGTCGTGGTCAAACACTCCCACTCGGGGACTTGGTACCATAATCTCATCAACGAGCACACAAGATTATGCATGCTTACCGGGCCAGGGCAAGCACGGCATAACCTTCCCTAGTTGGAGGCACCGACCAGAGGCCATGTCAATGGACCGAATCAAGGCCTTCCCACAAAGGCAAATATGGTTGCACTGGAATGAAACTCGATTCAGCGGCACCATGACCCAGTCAACGGTATATTCAAGTTGAGTTATTTTCAGGTTCAACTTAAAAATAAAAATGACCAGTGTCATAGCATGCCATGAAATGCGAAACTACACATGCATCACATAATAATAAAAATGACCGATGTCATCCATATACACACCAAGCATAAACATCAACCACTCATGTTACTTTGCTGCTCAAAATGGCTCATAGCTTAACCAAAATATATTGCAACAAGTTTTATTAATTTCTCACACAAGAACGTAACTCCGATAAATTTCCCATATGCTTAACAAAAGATTTCACTATCAACAACTCTTAATCTATTTATCAACTAAGTGAGGTTCAAACATTCTGTAAGTCAAGTAAAATGATCTAACAAGTATTTAACAGAATATTTTCTAGCAAATTTTTATCAATTTATTTATGCAAGAACATAACTTTAAATATTTACTATCATGCATAGCAAAACTTATTTCTATCATCACCATGAATAAATCCTAGCTTTGGTTCACCAACTAAACTAGTTTCCACAATCTCTAAATCAAGCATATTAACTAGCAAACACTTGACAGAATATAAATAATAAAATAATTATTTAAATGCATGGATTAATCATTTCATTCAAGTAAGAAAAATCACAAATATTGAAATGACACCATGAAAATGTTGTTGTGGCTTGCCTTAGTGCAGATGAGGTTCACAAGCCCTCTGGTGATCCTCAAGACAAGCCTCGCCTTCTGAAAATAAATTTAAACACAAAAGGCAAATATCAAGAACACTTCTGAAAATCACTAGAAATTATAAAAAGCTCAGAAAAATCTCATCTTTGGTGAGCTGCTAGATTTCTTTTCAAAGAACATAATGCAAAAAGAATCAATTCATTTGGACTTATGGTTAAAATGTTATAACTGTTTGAAGTGTTCTGTAAATTCAAATGAATTTGAATAAAAATAAACAGCTGAGGGGGGGTGACGTCGAAGGCGTAAAGCCCAGGGGCGTCACCACTGCATTGCTTGGCCAGCGTCTGAGTGGCTGACTAGCGGGCCCCGCTAGTCAGGTGGGGGAAGGGGAGAGAGAAACAGAGAAGGCCGCGGCTTCGCCGGAGCTCTCGCCAGCGACAAGGGCTTCTTGGCTCAAACAAGAGGGAGGGATTGAGAGAGGGGACGATGGCACACCTGCCCGTACCCATAGCGTGGCTAGGGTTGGTCGGACGGCTTCAGAAACAAGCTCGCAAGAGGAGGCAGAACGCGGAGGTCGCCGGAGTCGAGGAAGATGGCGAACGGAGGCCACTCCAGGGGCTCCAGTCGCTCGAGACGGCCTCACCGGAGAGAGGTGGAAGCCCTGGAGGGGTTGCCCAGGCCTGGGAGGGGCTAGAGCTTCTGCGGCGACCAGAGGGGATCGCCGGCGAGCTCGAGCTCAGGGACGGCAGCCCGAGGCCTGCCCGGCCGGGCTACGGCTTCCTACTTGATCATCGGGTGTGTGTGTGTGTGCTGGATGGTGCTCGAGGAGGCTGGGGGTGGCTCTATTTATAGGCGAGCGGCGAGGGTGCTTCGGGCTCCGTCGGTGGACACCTGTCAACGGTGCCCGGCGACGAGCGGCATCAGTGAGAGGGGGAGAAGGCGATGGAGGTCACGTGGCCACTATGGGCGGACGGGGACGAGCACATGATCAAGAGGATGGCGACGAGCACAGTGCGCTCCGCAGTGTTGGGCCTGTCGGACCTTGCCCGTGCTCGCTGCGGCGAGCTCCGGCGTCGGCGAGTGCCAGGGAGGAGTTAAGAATGTTGAGACGGAGATGGTGGCGCGGTTTGGCACGCTCGGGCAGGCGAGGGAAGCGAGCACGCACGAACAGAGCGCTCGGCGATGTTCAAAGCGCGCCGACACGCATGCCAACACCCCTGGACGAACACGGTCACCGCGTGAACTATGACATCAGGTCGATCTAAGCATAAACTCGATGTCTGGCATGCTGTTCGTGGTAGTTTTGAGTGTTACAACGATTTGGTTTGGATCCAGGTGCAGTAGAGAAGTTTTCACACACCAAGTAAGTTTCTGGTCAGTAACTTTGCGATGTTACTGTGGTCAAATGGCTAGGAGTTTGAAGCTGTGCTTTGGAGGCTAGCTTAGAGTTACTAAGGTAAATATGCACAAGAAATTTCAGGCTAAATGGAGCAAGTAAAATGGTAGTTGTTGTAGGAATCACCATTTCTGTCCAGAACAGAAAATATTTTCGGTAGCAAAAATATTCCAAAAAGTGATGAAATATTTTTGCTCAGGAAGGTGCCCTAGGGTTCACAGAATATTTGTGAATTATCTCAGAATTTTCTGAGCCATAAAAATTAGGGTTGCTTTGGAACAAACAGATTTGGCTAGGGTTTCTGAGAGAAAATGAATATTTTTCATTTAAGAAAAATATTCCAAAGATTATATTAGGGTGGATCAGAAGTGAAATGATGATTTAGGAGGGAAGTGAAGCACTTGGGTGAAAGCCAAGGATGCCCAAGTGTTAAGTCCATATGAAAAGATTCAAGAACTCCAAGTTTTCAAAAAAATTCAAATGAAAATCAAGCAAATAAGAGAGGGCAAAAACCAGGCTGTCACAATAAATCCTTACTTCCCTCTGCGAAGGGCCTATCTTTTACTTTTATGTATTTACTTTCATGCAAGACTCAAAGTTATTCTCTCTATTCCTTTTTATTTTTCTCTTTTGGCAAGCATCATGTGTTGAGGAAAGATCTAGGTACATATGTCTGGTTGAATATGGGTAGCATGAGTTATTATTGTTGACATCACCCTTGAGGCGAATACGTTGGGATGCAAAACAATAAGCCCCTATCTTTCTATGTGTCCGGTTGAAACGTTTTGCTCATGTGTATGCGGTGAGTGTTAGCAATCATAGAAGACTATATGATGGTTGACTTGTGGAGATCTTACTTAGACTCCGTTGAATAAGTTGGATTGAAATTGCTTGGTGACTAAGAACATAGGTTGTTGAGTTTCAGGAGAGTTCATTGTTTAAACCTTAACATGTGAATTAGTTGCCACTATAACATGAGAAATTTTATGAGAAAGAATTGTTGTTATAATGCTGGAAAAAGTGACAGAAATTATCATTGATCAATCTTATGCACTTTACTAGCATTCACACTTCATAAATTATTTCTTTTATCATTTACCTACTCGACGACGAGTAGTAATTAAGCTTGGGGATGCTGATACATCTCCAATGTATCTATTATTTAGAAGTATTCATGCTGTTATTTTATCATTCTTGGATGTTTTACAATCATTTTATAGCAACTTTATATCATTTTTTGGGACTAACCTATTGATCTAGTGCCCAATGCCAGTTGATGTTTTTTGCTTGTTTTTTACATCGCAGAAAATCAATATCAAACAGAGTCCAAACACCGCGAAACTATTTTTTGGATTTTTTATGGACCAAAAGGAAACCAATGGGTCAGAGCAGCACTGGGTGCCTCGAGGCACAACCCACCAGTAGCGCCAGCTCACTGGCGCGCCAGTGGGTTGTGCCCACCTCGGTGGCCTCCCGCACCCCCTCTTTGCACTATAAATTCCCAAATGTTTCGAAACCCTTCGGGGTTAACCTAGATCAGAAGTTCCACCGCCGCAAGGTCTCTGTATCTGCGAAAACCAATCTAGACCCCATTCTGGCACCCTGCCGGAGGGGGGAATCATCTCCGGTGGCCATCTTCATCATCTCGGCGACCACCACGATGAGGGGGGAGTAGTCCACCCTCGGGGCTGAGGGTTTGTACCAGTAGCTATGTGCTTAATCTCTCTCTCGTGTTCTTGAGATGTCACGATCTTGATGTATCACGGGATTTGTTAATATAGTCGGATCATATGGTGTTTTCCTCTCTCTATCTTGTTGTGATGAATTGAGTTTTTCCCTTTGAGATTACATTGTTATCGGATTGAATACTTTCATGGATTTGAGAACACTTGATATATGTCTTGCAATTGAATACTCGTGGTGATAATGGGGTATCGTATTGATTCACTTGATATATGTTTTGGCACTCAACTCGCGAATTCCCGAGGTGACATTGCGGTAATATATGCATAGGGGTTGATGCATGTTCTTGTATTTGTTTCTCCGGTAGAAATCTTGGGGCACTCTTTGAAGTTCTCTGTGTTGGATTGAGTATTATGAATATGAATTTGCTTTGGTGTTATTTTAGTACGAACTCTAGGATAGATCGAACGGAAAGAATAGTTTTGTGTTATTTTAGTACGAACTCTTGAATAGATCGAACAGAAAGAATAGCTTTGAGGTGGTTTCATACCCTACAAACAATTTATTCTTATATTCTCCGCTAGATAGGAACTTTGGAGTGATTCTTCATCGCACTTTGAGGGGTGGTTATATGATCCAACTATATTAGCATTGTTGAGAGGTTGCACTAGTGAAAGTACGGACCCTAGGCCTTGTTTTTAAGCATTGCAATACCGTTTTTGTGCCCGTTTACTATTTGCTACCTTGTTGTTTTTATTTATTCAGATTATAAAAATATATTTCTCCCACCAATATCACACTTTTATCACCATCTCTTCGCCGAACTAGTGCACCTATACAATTTGCCATTGTATTGGTGTGTTGGGGACACAAGAGATTTCTTGTATTTGGTTGCAAGGTCGTTTGAGGGAGACCATCTTCATCCTACACCTCTCACGGATTGATAAACCTTAGGTCATCCACTTGAGGGGAAATTGCTACTGTCCTACAAAACTCTACGCTTGGAGGGCCAACACGTGTCTACAAGAATAAAGTTGCGTAGTAGACATCACTCAGCCATAGGTTCTATAAAGTATGCCATGTTGTGTAACAAACCTGTTGTGTACCTTGCCATGAGTTTGGCAAGGGGGTACGATAGTGATCCAGGAGTGGATCACTGGACAGCGGTCAAAGTTATCGTTAGTTACCTTAGAGGACTAATGAAATGTTTCTCGGTTATGGAAGTGACAAAGAGTTCGTCGTAAAGGGTTACGTCGATGCAAGCTTTGACACTGATCCGGATGACTCTGAGTCTCAATCTGGATACATATTGAAAGTGGGAGCAATTAGCTAGAGAAGCTCCATGCAGAGTATTGTAAACATATAAATTTGCAAAATACATACGGATCTGAATGTGGCAGACCCGTTGACTAAACCTCTCTCATAAGTAAAACATGATCATACCTTAGTACTCTTGGGTGTTAATCACATGGCGACATGGACTAGATTACTGACTCTAGTAAACCCTTTGGGTGTTGGTTACATGATGATGTGAACTATGGTTATTAATCACATGGTGATGTGAACTATTGGTGTTAAATCACATGGCGATGTGAACTAGATTACTGACTCTAGTGCAAGTGGGAGACTGAGGAAATATGCCCTAGAGGCAATAATAAAGTTGTTATTTATATTTCCTTATATCATGATAAATGTTTATTATTCATGCTAGAATTGTATTAACCGGAAACTTAGTACATGTGTGAATACATAGACAAAACAAAGTATCCCTAGTATGCCTCTACTTGATTAGCTCGTTAATCAAAGATGGTTAAGTTTCCTAACCATAGACATGTGTTGTCATTTGATGAACGGGGTCACATCATTAGAGAATGATGTGATGGACAAGACCCATCCGTTAGCTTAGCATTATGATCATTTAAGTTTTATTGCTATTGCTTTCTTCATGACTTATACATATTCCTCTAACTATGAGATTATGCAACTCCCAAATACCGGAGGAACACCTTGTGTGCTATCAAACGTCACAACGTAACTGGGTGATTATAAAGGTGCTCTACAGGTGTCTCCGAATGTGTTTGTTGGGTTGGCATAGATCAAGATTAGGATTTGTCACTCCGTGTATCGGAGAGGTATCTCTGGGCCTTCTCGGTAATGCACATCACTATAAGCCTTGCAAGCAATGTGACAAATGAGTTAGTTGCGGGATGATGCATTATGGAATGAGTAAAGAGACTTGCCAGTAACGAGATTGAACTAGGTATGATGATACCCACGATCGTATCTCGGGCAAGTAACATACCGACGACAAAGGGAATGACGTATGTTGTTATGCGGTTTGACCGATAAAGATCTTCGTAGAATATGTAGGAGCCAATATGTCCGCTATTGGTTATTGACCAAAGATGTGTCTCGGTCATGTCTACATAGTTCTCGAACCCGTAGGTTCCGCACGCTTAATGTTCGATGACGATTTGTATTATGAGTTATGTGATTTGATGACCAAAGTTTCTTCGGAGTCCCGGATGAGATCACAGACATGACGAGGAGTCTCGAAATGGTCGAGAGGTAAAGATTCATATATTGGAAGGTTGCATTCGGACATCGGAATGGTTCCGAGTGATCCGGGCATTTTTTTCCAAAGTACCGGGAGGTTACCGGAACCCCCGGGGGAAATGATGGACCTTATGGGCCATGGGAGAGAAGAGGGGACAGCCTACCACTACTAGGAAAAAGGCTAGCAGCAGCGCGGGAGTAGCGCGGGTATAGGCGCTACTAATAAGGCGCTGCAGCTATTGCTTAGCAGCAGCGCGTGCCAGCCCGCGCTACTGCTAGGACAAATAGCTGCAGCGTTTGTTCGTTACAACGCTGCTGCTAAGGTAACTACTTGCAGCGTGTTTTCTGCCCATCGCTACTAGTACTTTTTTTAATTTTTTATTTTTATTGTATTTATGCGCCATCATACAAATATTGGTACAATACTAGTTATGAGGTTTACATCATTATGTCCATAACAGTGTGTCAAATGAAGGTGGATTAGGTTCAAGTGGAGGCAATATGTGGTGCATGTCAAAGTATACTACTAATCCAAACTTGATCTAGTTTGGACTAGTAGTACTTTCGATGTGCACCACATGTTGCCTCCACCTGAATCTAATCCGCCAAAGACAAGATATTTAATCATCATCATGGTCATTACCACCAACAGTATTTATTTAATCACCACTAACACTAGCTAATAATAATCATCATAGTCATTACCACCAACACTAGCTATTTTATCATCATAGTAATAGTGTAGCACATCATCATCCTGAAACTCATTTCTAGCTAGCTAATCACTCCTGCTGCTCTCTCTTAGGTAAAACAACATAAAACATGTGTAGCTCTCCTCCTTGATCAAGTTGGAGCATGCAGATGAACCTGCCTCCTAATCGTGGAAAGCGCCTCTGTTTGCTGGCCCCTAGTACTTCTCTGCGCTCCCCCAACACATATTTGGTCCAGTCTTGCACTATTAAGCATCCGTCACTAATCTTGAATGCACTAGAGTAATCTGTAGGATATCTTGGCCGTAAGCTGATAATACTCATGGTACCTTTAGTCTCGATCCCATAAGGCACAACATTCATCGGGAGTCCCTGTTGAAGAACATCGTATGGTAACATACTTAGCAATGAAGTTTAGCTTCAAAAATAATGTATGGAAAAGATGCAATGAGGACAAATAGTAAAAATCTTACCATCCTTCCTAAATGGATGTGACCGTAGTTCATTACGAACACTATTGGTCGCACGTTTTCAGTACTAACATTTATAAATCCAGGAAGAAAATTTTCCTTGACAGTATCAAGATCCTCAAGCCATGAAACATAATGACTTAGCTCCTCGCAGTTTAGTTCAGCCTTGGGACAGTAGTAGGTCCTGTCTACCAAGTGCTGGACATGTTTGCTTGCATCGAAATAAGCTGACAATACAAATTAGTTGTCAACTATTTCTGAATAAACAATATCAAAGACATAAATATGGTTGAGAAACTTACATAATGGTATAACTGGAGGCGTCTGCACATCGACCCAGATGTCGGTATTACCTTCAATATCATCTTCCGGACGAATATCAAAGGTGATAACCATATCATGCTCAAATGCATAAGTCTTGCATAGAGCTCGCCATGTTTTGCATCCAAAATATGTGTAGTCATCTGAATTGTATAATTTTGCATGGAAAATATAACCATGCTCGGTCTTCAAATAAACTTTCTTTACCTCCGCAGTATGACTGAAACCTATCTTATCCAATACAAAAACTCTTGCATGGCAGGGGATACGCTAGTAGAATAGTAAAAAAATATAAGTTCAAGCAAATGAAGCAGATGTCATGCTTAGCTACGAAAAAGACTTGTCGTTATGACTTCATGTATCCACTTGAAGTTCTCACCCAGCTTGATGTTGAGCGCCTATCATCATCTAGGAAGATTCCGTCGCACAGGGCGCTTCGTCTTCGCAGATTTGCAAATACCGAAATCCTTTTCGTCGTCAGACATTTCCTATGTTCATAGTTAAAACATTAATTGAAAATCGATCGAAGACAACTACCAGGATACTCAACACACAAATCCGGGGCACTAGATATTTCCTACATATTCTGGCACAAGTCATGCCAAAATTCACGGAAAAATCCGGCATGACCTTTGCTAAAATAGGACATATCGGCGCCTGAAATTTGCCGAACGAAATGAATCAACACTCCGCAAAACATAGGCCACTCGAAGGTGTAACATGCAAACATGACCGGCCACTTGGATATTGAGCAACACAAGATATACATTTCAAAATATCTTATAGGACTCAAATTAGCATGCATTCAATAAGCAAAAGTAAATCATCTCATGCGTCCCTACATCGTCGAATATTATCACTAATACATCACAAATAGTGTCATACATATAACATCACTAATACAACTAAAACCTAGCACACGATGGGTATCGGCGCGGGCGGTGGACACCCACAGAGAAGGAATCATCACGGGATCATAGCTCCAGTGAGATCCCTGGAGAACCTGCCAGGTATTGGAGAACGACATGTGCTCCAACGCAAACAAGTAGCGACGGACGTGCGCGTCCTCCTCACTGACACGGTGACGCACCACCTCCGCGGAGTCCTCAAGCCTCTGGATCGTCACTGGCCCACGCGACCGCCACCAAAGAAGGTTCGGGTCAACGACAGGCTGGCTCCTCACCAACTTGCGCCCCCCGATAGGTAGCGCCTCCCAGTACCACCCCGGCGGAGCCCGGTCCCGGACATGGCCGATCTGGTCAAGCACGTGTCGTCCTCCGCCGACTCGACGACAAGGATGCGGGATAGGCATCGTCCACGTCGAGGCGGGAAAAATTGCTTTAACTAAAAAATAGCAACAAGTTCTTACTAACTAGTTCTATTAATTCAACTAGTTCTTACTAAAAATAAACTTACTATAAATAAAAGGGTTTTTATCACTTATGCCACCGGTTGTGTCTCACTACTCAATTTTGCCACTAGGAATTTCAACTGCTCAAAAATGCCATCACTTCGTTAGGTACATGCTCAAAAATGCCACTGGATACCATTATTGTGATCTCAAAACCCTTTTGCTATGTTATAGTGACATAAATACCTATGAACCAACATACCAGCTCTCTCTCTATCTCACTACAATAAAGTGTGGGGCCCACTTAATCCTAACAACGTTCTTATTTTCCTGTAAAATTATTCGCTTGGTTACTCCTGACAAGTAGGGATACACTTAGGAACTGACATATGGGTCTAGACTTATTTTTGTCATATAACATGGTCAACGGGTTTGACATGAAAATAATAATGTCTAATGGCATTTCTGAGCAAACATCTAACGGGATGGTGGCATTTTTTAGATATCTAATGGCATTTTTGAGCAAGCATCTCACAAATCGATGGCATTTTTGAGCAGTTGTAACTTCTAATGGCAAAACTGAGTAGTGGGACACTATTAGTACCTAGTTGTTAATATGCAACTAAAATAAACTTACTATAAATAAAAATAAACTTAATATGCAACTAAAATATAAAGAAACCCTAGGCAGATCAGGTAGGGGAGAGGGAGGGAGGCGTGCTCACCTCGGGTGCCTGCTGACGAGGAGGGGCAGGCGGCGTCGGGTCGGCGTCGAGGCGGCGTTGAGGTCGGGGCGCGGCGTTGAGGTCGGGGTCGAGGCGGTGTAGAGGTGCGGAGGCCGGCAGCAGCCGACGGGCGGCGGCGGCGAGTGGAGAGATTTGGGGAAAGTGTGGGCGTGGGAAGGACGAACCCGGCCCGTGGTTAAGTCGAAGTAGCGATGGCGTCGAGAAAAGCGCTGCTGCTACATTAGCTACAGCGCGTTCGCTGATACACGCTACTGCTACTCCTTTCTCTTTTTTCCCTTTTTCATTTAGTTTCCTTCACATTTTATTTGTTTCCTTTCACCTTATTCTATTTCTTTCATTTTCAATTACCTTTCCATTTTCTTTCCATTTAATTTTATAACCTTTAGCAGCAACGAGTTTACATTAAAACGCGCTGCTACAAATAGCATAGCAGTAGCGTGGTTCTTCATAGATCGCTACTACTATGTGTAGCTTATGGGCTAAGCCGTGGGAATTTTAGTAGTAACGTGTGTACAGCAAGACGCGCTGCTGCTATATCTTTATCTGCAGCGCGGTTACCTCAGGCGCGCTACTGCTAATTAGCACCAGCGTGCTTTCTTGACCCACGCTGCTGCTAAAGTTCTGTGTATAGGGTTTTCCCTAGTAGTGTACAAGGGGGAGGCGCCCTCCCCCCCAAGTGGAGTCCGAATAGGAAGGGGAGGGGGCGCGGCCCCCCATTTCCCTCTTCCCCTCCTCTCGTTCCCCCTTTTCCCCCTCCGTAGAAAGGAAGGAAGGGGGACCGAATCCTACTTGGACCGGGAGTCCAAGTAGGACTCCCCCCCTTGGCGTGCCCCCTGTAGGGCTGGCCTCCTCCTCCCCCCTCCTTTATATACGTGGGAGGGGGCACCCCAAAGGCACAACAAGTCTTCTCTTAGCCGTGTGCGGTGCCCCCTCCACAGTTACACACCTTGGACATATCGTCGTAGTGCTTAGGCAAGGCCCTGCGTCGGTAACTTCATCATTACCATCGCCACGCCATCGTGTTGACGGAAATCTCCCTCGTCCTCAACTGGATCAAGAGCTCGAGGGACGTCATCGAGCTGAACGTGTGCTGAACACGGAGGTGCCGTACGTTCGGTGCTAGGATCGGTTGAATCGCGAAGACGATCGACTACATCAACCGCGTTACTAAACGCTTTCGCTTTCGGTCTATGAGGGTACGTGGACACACTCTCCCCGCTCGTTGCTATGCTTTTCCTAGATAGATCTTGCGTGATCATAGGATTTTTTTTTGAAATACTATGTTTCCCAACACCGGTGCGGCCGACCGAAATTTTGGCCGGTCGCACCAGCGCCACCCGATTCAACGGCAACGACCATTGGATTTGGCAGCTGTCTTCTTTCCTAGCTTCCCGCAGAGCACAATCAACACAAAAAAGGAAAAAATCTTCACGACTGCGCGTGTGTGTATCTCCTCTGTAGCACTCGTGACGCCTCCGCTCGTCACCACAACCGTCGGCCGTTGTTTCACAGCCTGCTCGCCGTTGCTCCACGCTCGCCCGCCGTCCACTGCGCGTCGTTGCTCGACGCTCGCTCGCCGTCCAGTGCACACCACTGCCCGACGCTCGCCCGCCGTCCACTGCCTGACGCTCGCCCTCTGTGCACTGCTCGCCGCATGTCACGCCGTCGGTTCCAGCATCACCGGCAACAGTTGTAGTATCGCGGCAGCTGGTTGTAGCTTCGGACGTCCACTACTCGCCCCTCGTCGTGCCGTCGGTTCCAGCAACAGCGCCAACAGTTGTAGCATGGTCCTCCATTGCAGCACATCGCGCCTTCAGTTCCAGCATCACCGGCAATGGTTGTAGCATCGCAGCTGGCATCGGATTGCATCGCACGCCGGCAAAGCATGTTGTAGCATTACAGTTGGCCGGTTGTAGCAAATAGAGTCGACGGTTCCAGCACCTAAATTCGCTGGTTCCTGCAGTCGACATCTCTAGTACCAACTTCATTGCCTCCGTCTTCCGGCATCGGAGATTGCTGGTTGCAGCTTTCCATGTCGATGGTTCCAGAATGGCGGAGTGCCGGTTCCAGCACGGCGGGGCGCCTTCTGCGGTTCTGCCTGGGAGACCCAGGTTCGAGTCCACACTATCCCACTTTTCTACCTTATTGTATAACTTTTTTATCGGGCAGATTTACATACTTTTTAAAATATTTATCTTTAGATCCTAACTCAAAATCTAATATACTATATATAAAAATTCCTAAAATAATGTGTAGATATCAATTATGCTATTATCTTGCATGTCAATCATTTATAAAATAACATTTGTTCTTTTCATTTTCTTATCGGGTAGATTATTTTTGTTTTCTAATAAATTGAAAACATCTTGAGTACATTTTAAAAATCATCCCACATTTATGTTTTTTGCGCAACATCACTTACCATATTGTTTGTCGTGCATTATCTTGAAAGGTTTCAAGGGATTTACTGATGACGCCGAGTGGGTATATGAGGAATGATTTTTTTTCTCCCGATGCAACGCACGGGCATGTTTGCTACTACCTCCGTCCTGGTTTATTGGTCCCCTTTGTAATTTGTGCCAAATTTTAATCAAATATTTAACTAACAAAATGTTAATACATGTCAACAAAAAGTATATCGTTGGATTCGTATTTCAACATACCAGGACGGATGTAGTAGTTATTATAAAATTGTTATTTTTGTGTTGCGCATAATACTGCAGATTGTTATTGTTATCCGTTAAAATTGTCCATGTAGTTGAAAACGAATATTCCTGGCTTGAAAATAAAATTCTTTTCATCTGCTTAAAAATAAATATTAATTTTTTTGATAATTAAATATTCATGATCTGTTGCATAAATATTCTGGTATATTATAAAAATCAAATAATGAAAAGAAAAATAAAAAGAACAAACACTAAAATAAAAAGGAAATATATTTAAAAAAACAATACAAGAAAAAAATGGATAAATAGAAAAGAAGAAAAAGAAAAAACGTAAAAGAAAAAAGGACAAACCGCAGCTAGTGGCCTGACTGTGTTGCCTTGGGCTGGAAATCCGCCGAAAGCCCGATAACCCGTAGCTTAGCGTTTAGCAGCCACAAGTGAGTAGAATAAGTTTTCTGTCACTTTATTTATGATGCTGCAAACTCTCATATGTCAAGAGGAGAACCTTCCATTTCGCGAACCCCATCATCAATATATTGCACTCTTTAAATTTAACAATATTTGTTTTTTAGGTTTGTATGTCTATATTTTTGTAACATAATTATTTACTAGCATGCAGTATCTCATTTTGTGGCACTAAGAGTTTAACACTAATTCAATTAATGATTTTGACAATAACAGTTACACGTGTTATGTTGGACACCAGCCTATCTTCTGGTTGTGGATGTGATGGTTCCAATTATTTCAAAGACTATAACAAACACTGCACTTTCAGTGTTAGGGCATCCTCCTTTCTGTGTCTCCGATGAAACAAATCAATATTTGCACACCCATAGGTCACAACAATATGGGACATTATTTAATAAAAACAACAGTGTTCGAACATAAAAGGTTAAAGGAAATTAAAAGCAAAATGCAAATTGAAGTTGAAAGGCTCCTCTTATTTCTCAAAATGACAGGAGGAAGGGGTCTTAATTTGTCTTAGTGACCTCATGAATAGCGTTAGCCAAATAGGCGACATTTCCTGTTGTTACACCAGCCATGCTGAAGGAGGAAATATCAATAAAATCAGTTGTAAGTAATCCATGAAATGCACTAATGCAGAGAGATGTATTGAGAAATAAGAATAAAAAACTTTCTGTTAAGCAATTATGAGCACCTTATCCTGCCATTACGAGTCATGTATATGTGGAATTCATTTGTCAAGCGATCAACTTGTTCAGGTGTCATCCCGCTGTAGCAAAACATGCCAATCTGTTCACGAAAGTAAAGCACTCTCTTTTATATTAGAGCTATTGACAACCGCCGATGGAATGGCATGGCAAAACTCTCAGCAATGCATATATGAAAGTATATAAGGTCACTTACAAAGCACAAAGTAAAATTTAGCTAAATTATTGTCAAAGTGTGTAGAATAGTAATACAATGCTGTTTGAAACCAGAAAATTTGCAGCATCAGAACATCTTAGAAGGTTAAAGTGAGTGCTGTTCCCACCATAAAACAGAAAACCAATTTCAGTGAAAAAAAAAAAACATTCCTCCTTCCCCAAGGTTATAAGTCTGAGGGAGCCAACCAAAGACAGGGCCTCCAGATATCAGTTTTTATGGGAACTAATTACCTTTTATGAACCAACAACTAACCTTCCATTCTAAGGAGTGTAACTTCCTTGTAATTTTAATTGTTTGAAACAGGGGCAACATATTTGCCACAATCAATTGATCAATTTAAGAGAGGTTTTAGGTACTGAGGCCAAAGCAAAAAAAAAAAAAAAATCTACTCTCCTGGCATCATCCTACCCGAATGCTTTGCACCAGTGCAAACCCAAATGGCTCCTACACCCTTTTACGTTGGCCAAGATGTTGTACAGTAAAATGATCTTGATGGGCATGTGGGCAGTGATCTAACTCAAATGGCGCCCACACCTGTTACATGTGGGCAGTGATCTACCCCAGCCCAAATTACAGTAAAAAGATCTTGATGGGCATTACCTGATTAGTAATATGTTCCCATGATAATGGTGAACCCAACTTTTCAAGACTCTCCTTAAGTGCTTTTCGCATTCCAATAATGCGATCAGCCATACCCTGAGATAATAAATAAATGGTAAAATACTGTTCAGAATCAAACCCATCAATTCCTATGATTATCAAATGATTCAGGATTTTTTTTACTTCAATGATAGTCAGGATTTAGGAAGAAGGACTTTGTAGTTTACCTTGACCTCCTTCAGCCATAAGCTTTTCAGTGCTGGATCACCAAGGATAGTGGAAACAATTAGTGCGCCATGAAGGGGTGGGTTGCTGTACATAGGTCTGGCAATCTGTTGTAATTGGCTCTTCACAGCAACTGCTTGTATTTCATCGTCACAGAGAATACTGCAGAAAATGTTAAAATATAGGAGATCAGGCCATGGCCTAGGAAACATATGAAAAGTTTTAGCTTAGTCTTTAGTGTCACATACTTTGTTTCTCTGATTTTTTTTACTTCAGTGAATAGAGCGGAAAATGTTCAGAGTACATTAAATGGATGCCTTGACAAGTAAAAAAAATGCTAATTTTGAAGGATAACATTTACTCTTCAAGAGCATCTTCATGTAATGCTTAAGTCTACTTAAATAAAGTACTTTCAGGCTGTACACAGTGCACAAATAAACATACTGACATCCTCAATTCAGAGAAATTACTGGGAAGCAACTTGACATAGAACACAAACACTAACAAGTAGCTGCAGAAAATAGAAATAAGAAAAGGTAGCCAGTGCAACAGACATCGATACTTAAGTGAGAACAGATATGGAAGATACATGATAGATTACCATAGGAAAAATGTGTACCTAAGGCATCCTGCTCTTTGGCCATAAAGTCCCATGTTCTTTGCATACGACTGTGCACAGCCAATTTGATGTCCATCTTCAAGAAAGATCCTAATAGCCTTGGCATCTCTCTCTGGGTCACCACTGGCAAATCCTTGGTACGCCATGTCAAAAAATGGGAAATGGTTCTTCACCTGAAAATGCCAAACAAAAATACAGCTGCATGACACTGGTAAAATAATATAAGGAGTGGCCATTCTCCAATTTATTGCCATCTGTACCTTAAACTGGTGAGATATCTCTCTCCATTGTTCCTCAGAAGGATCAACCCCAGTGGGATTGTGAGCACACGCATGAAGCAAAAAGAAGGAACCCTCTGGAGCATTCTGCATGTGTAAAGAAACACAATTCTGAATCAGTGACAGATAAGCTGTCAACAAGACAGAAATCCCCACAGAAAATGGGAGGTTTTCTGTGCCAAATCACAGCAAACTATAATTACTTGTGTAACAGTGTTAGTGGAAGGATGAGTCGTGTTAGTTAACAAGAATTGACATCTAACTATACAGCACTTGTAAAAATGTTCATACCTTGATATCATCCATTAGGCCTGCAAAGTCCAGTCCTCTTGACTCTGGATGGTAGTAGGCAAATGTTCTTTGTGGTACCTGGGCATCCCTCCAAATGTTGTGATGGCTGAATAAGTTCATACAGTTAGCTATTATCAGAGGGTGCCAACTCGATGGAAAAAAATTGTATGAGACCGGGTCTCATAGACCAGCTTGTGAGACCCTATCGGATGAGCGACATGTGGCATCGACAATCTCAAAGCACCCTAATCCCACTTCACGTCTGATCCCAATCCCAACAGCTGATTCCCGATTCCAGAACCCCACGTACGTACGCACATCCTTCATCGCTCTAATAGGTACGTGGGACTAGGGTTTTCTTTATTTTCCTCGCGTCTATGGCGGCCACGCCCAAGGGCCTCGACGGCGGCGGCCAACCGGCACGACGCAGCAGCGAGGACCTCTCTTCCATGACCTCGCCGAAGAAGCTCGTTGCCGGCGGCCTGTCGGACGGCTCGTCCATGGCGGATGCATGCCATGATGTTGGCCCGGCGGACACCACATTCATGGCGGCCGTGCGCCAAGGCGTCGTTGCGGACGGCCGGAGGTCGTCGCTGCTGCGTCATGCGGCCCTTGGGGTTTTGGAACGCGACGACGGAGACAAGCAAGTGCACTGGCAAGGAGCAGTTAGACGCGTCTCTACGAGGAGTCGGTCCGGCCGTCCGCAACGACGCCTTGGTGCACGGCCGCCATGAACGTGGTGTCCGCCGGGCCAACATCGTGGCATGCATCCGCCATGGACGAGCCGTCCGACAGGCCGCCGGCGAAGAGCTTCTTCGGCGAGGTCATGGAAGAGAGGTCCTCGCTGCTGCGTCGTGCCGGTTGGCCGCCGCCGTCGAGGCCCTTGGGCGTGGCTGCCATAGACGCGAGGAAATAAAGAAAACCCTAGTAGACGCGAGGAAATAAAGAAAACCCTAGTCCCACGTACCTGTTAGAGCGATGAAGGATGTACGTACGTACGTGGGGTTCTGGAATCGGGAATCAGCTGTTGGGATTGAGATCAGACGTGAAGTGGGATTAGGGTGCTCTGAGATTGTCGATGCCACATTGTCGCTCATCCGATAGGGTCTCACAAGCTGGTCTATGAGACCCGGTCTCATACAATTTTTTTCCCAACTCAGATGATGCTCGAAGAACATTTGAAATTTTGCTATATATATAAGTGCACTACGACTATGCTCAATTTGGTCCCTGAATTGTATTTGGTAACCTACTGGAAACTTGTAACCAAGAATTAGGTGTCAAGCCTCGGCACCCATGAATGTGAGAAGGTCAAAGTAGAATGTATCCTAACTCACTTTGACCATGTAGGCGTAGGTATGTAGATCTGTGAATCCGGCAAGAAGCGTTTCTGGAAATCTGCAAAGAGGCGACATGCACCAGTCCCTGAAAGAGCCTGCACTGCCGCGATCCTCTTGTCCTTGATGAACTCAGAATCCTCCCCGTATGCCAGCTTCAGCGATTCCTCAACCATCTTCACGCTTCCTCCCATCGGAAGGTACTCCCTGTTTTACAAATCCCGCCAGGGAAAGAAATTGAGAACTCATGGTAACCGTTCATGTACTAAAATTGCATTACAGTACCATTGAAATCCATTTTTGATTTATTTTTTTTGCATTATTGTAAATTTGGAACATCGTGCTATTTTTAACTGCACAGCCGGAATTTAATAATCCTTTTTACAATTCCTCAAAAAAAAAGCATTCCTTTTTATACGAAACTCCTCTAAAAAAAATCTGTGGACTCTCAAGGTGCACAAAAGTTAGACTGAAACTTCCACATGCTGTATTAGGGCATCTCCAGCCGTTCGGCCCCCCATGGCGCCTAAATAGAGCGGCTCTGGGCGTGCGGCGCTTAGTTCGCCCCGGGGCGACCTAGCTCCCGCCACGCCCCACGCCGCCCTGTGATGCGGAAATTTAAACTTGGTCGTTCCTCGCTCAATAAACGCCGCAAATCCGCGATCGGACGTAGTCTGGCGTTATAAAAACAGAGCGCCGCCGCCGCAAGTTCGCGGCGCAACGATTCACTCGGCGGGTCGGCTCCAGCGTTGGCGGAGTCGGCGCGCGCTGGCTCGTCGGTGTCGGAGCTGCTTCGGTGCTGGGCTGCGTCGGCGCTGCTTCGCACCGCTGGGCGGCGCGTAGAGGCGCTGCTCGGGCTTGGCGTCCGTGTGGTCGTGGGTGTCGCGGCGTTGCCGCCGGCAGCTCGCTTAGGATGAGGCCGCGGTGCATCGTACCACGCCTTGAGCTTCGTCGTTGTTCGGAGCATGTCCGCCTACCATCGGAAAAGCCATGTCGGTGTTCCTCTTCTTCGCAGCGACGTTCGTCCGGAGCAGGTCGAGCTTGATGGCGTTGTTCTTCATTAGCGACGACCACCGGCCTCGGTCTTCTTTTTCGCGTAGGGACGGCCCGGCTCGGGCGCCGGCGAGGCAATGCTCGATGGACTCCTGCACTCGCGCGGTTGCCGCGCCGGCGCTTTTCCCCTTCTTTGCCAATTTGTGGTCGTCCGGCCGCCCCTCCGACGCGCCCGAGTCGTCGCGTCCGCTTGCCAGGCGTCTCCTTGGCCTTGTCGAGGGCACGTCGGACTTCCGCCCACTTCGCACTTGTCAATGCGCTTGTAGACGTGGAGGTGCTTGAAGTCGGCGTCTTGGTTGTCGCCCCGATACATGGCGAACATACGCAGCAGCTGCGCGAGGGACGAACAGTTGGCGGGCGGCGGGCATAGGGGACGAAGATATGCGGGCGAACGGCGTGCGTATTCGATCCTCAACGCTGGCGCCGCTCTCCGGCGAGCCGCGACCTCTCGACGATTCCATGCCATTTGTTGCACGCCAACCGGATACGCCCCAATGGTTCGCCATCGCTTTGGAGCCGCGCCGCATGTAGACGCCTTTGAAGTAGGGGTCGACGAGCTTCGCGTAGCCGGGCGACGATGAACCCCATGGAGATCCGGCGCCTTGCTGTCCCTGGCGCGATCGGGCGTGGTCGACGACGGTGGATTCATCCTCACTGGTCGACCGATGAGGAAGACGCCGCCGCTGCCGCGTTGTCGCGGGCCTTCTTGGCTATGGTTCTGTTCGCTGTCGGCGGTGATCGCTTCAGCGTCGCTGAACTTCCACCTCCACTCGGCGCTCGACAGCCCGGTGGCTTGATGGCGGCGCCTCGCTTCTCGCTTTGGCTGGGCCATGGCGCGATCGCGGTTGCGCTGCACATGCGCTGCATGGCGATTTCTTCACGGCGAAGCGGGAGGGGTTTGGCGGGAGAAAGGGAGAGAATGGCGGAGGAAGGCGAGCGAAGGGAGAGATGCGAGGAAAAGCGCCAAGAACGGCGGAAAAGGCCTCGGTCGCCTCCAGGCGGCCCCACGCTTTTTTTCGCTTGTGCCGCTCCCCAAGCGCCCCAGGCGCTGGTTCGCCTGGGTCCATGGCACCAGTTTTGGCCCGAGCCGCGAAAAACGGGCTTCGGAGGCGCGACTGGGGCCTTTTTTTGGCGCCGGCGCGGCAAAATCGCTTGGGGAGGGCCTGTTGGGGGCGCGGCTGGAGATGCCCTTAGAGTATTAGACTCGGCTGGAAGTGCGCCATGATCCCGTCAATAATTTCTTGATAGCGAAATCGACAAATGTGCATACTTATTGTCGAAGAAAAATTCACAGAGTAGAATTGGGATGATCTATCACAAGACTGCAAGGCAATGCAGGCAACATGCATAAAGCTAAGCTTTCGCCCACGTCAATTCATCATCAATTGAGTCCTCACTCCGCAGGACCAAGAAAACTGCACCCACAACCGCATTAATGGAAAAAGGAAGGGCCAAGAGAGTCCAGAGGAAAGGCGGACAGCGAGATCTCACATGTTGGTGCTCCCGGCGATGCGCCGCTCCGCCTCGCGCACGCACTCGAGCACCACGGGCTTCCCGTCGTCGTCCCGATACGCACCCTGCGGCGCAGCAGGAAAAAGAAGTCATCAGCCCCTGCGATCCGCACCCATTTTGATCGCGGCACCGCGAGAACAGGGCATGCGGGTGAAGAGGAAAGAGGGAGCAACACGTACGACGCCGACGTTCACTTTGTCTGGCGAGGGGTCGGCGAGGAAGGCCTCGGTGACGCCGAGGATGGGGTCCTTGGCGGCCGGCTCCACGTGGCCGAACCACGACGCCATGGACCTCGCTGCCGGCAGGAGCGGCCCGCACCTCCGCTGCCTGACCGCCGCCGCGGCGCGAGACATCGCCATGCCGTTGCTGCGCGCGGCGCCGGCGCGTGGCGAGGTCGCTGCTGCTGGAGAAGAGAGGAGATGGCAGGTGACTTGGGTCTTGGGGAAGCGGCGTGGCACGGCGCTTTGCTGCAGCTGGCGTGTTGCGTGCCGCTATGTTGTTCTGTTCCAGGGCCTTGGGCTCTTCTAGAGTTTGTTGCGCCAGTACTACTAGTTCAATGAGGTCATGCGCGGCCGCAGGTGGGACCTACTTGTAAGTGTGCCGGTTGTTATGTTGGCCGGAAGGCACTCTCGCGAAGGCGAGTTTACACACCTGCCTGTAACTTACCGTATACATATACTAGTAGAATGCTTGTAGGTTGCTACGGGCTATAATGATATAAATAAATTAAAGAAATGATTAAGATTATCTTTAAGGTCGAAGCTCGTACCTTCCTCATATATTCGATTATGTTCCGTCATCAAACAGGCACCCAGTGGGCTCCCCAAAACGCAATCGTCTAGACAATTAAAACTCCCTCAAATCTAACCCATATGTAGGAAAGAAATATCGCTGTCCGAACTATCCACCATGTTATTTTAACACGGGTCCCAACATAAAAAACCCACCCTATGATGCACCCTTTCCTTTTACTGGCGGAACGTTTCCTTCCCGCTCGGTTTCCCGCCGCAGCAGGATATTTCTCATGGAGCCCTCTTTTTCAAAACCGGATGATGCCCACCTCATCTTCGCCATGGCATCCTCTTTCCTTCACATCATACTTCCGTACGGACCGCCAAGGAGGAGTCATCTCGCCAATTGCCCCTCGCTCTGCCTGATCCCCTCCTCCCGTATTCGTGCTGGTCCACCACCCCATCAAGGAGACGAGGTAAAGGCCGACGTGAACCCCCCCCCCAGCTGAGCCAAGAAGGTAGACCCGATGTCTCTTAAGACATTGCCATGATGTAACATATAGTAGAATGTCATGCATTACATATTCTCGATGACATGTTCATCAAAGAGACGAAAGCCCTAGCTTGTGTAGGGCGGACCTTCTTGGCTCTTTAGTAACACAAATCCTTTTTACCCCCGCAAAAAAAAAAGAGATGAAAGCCATTGTGCTGTTGTGCCTTGACCACCAATTCCTCACCTTCCGGTCCTCGCCCGTCACCGCCATTGGCTAGTACACCAGGAGTAAAAATGAAGAAGATAACCATGTAACTGAACAATTCAGAGAAACTACCTATAGGTGAGGTGGTCGCTCCTCCATCATATTATTTTCGGGTTCCCACGTTCTCAGAGCAAACAATAATGCTTAACTTCATAATGAAAGCGATAAACTTGACTCCTGCAGCGTCTCCAATCTCTCAAGCCCACACAAGTCATGAATTGTGCCAATGACACCGACCATGCAAATTTAAACTCTTTTGGTTTAATAATCAAACCAAATAGAGTTTATAGTGCAAGATCTAACAATTAAAATAATTGAATTATATGCATAAATAGTACTGCAAGTCCTTGCAACTATGAACTGACCACTTTTGCTACTTCAGTCAACAGAGAACATCAAACATTATTACACATTTCTGGCCTCACTAACGAACACCCAAAAACATTAGATATGTTCATATCAAGGAACTCAGCCATATACTTGACACATTAAATTGAAATGACCACAGAGAGTAAACGATTAAACACAATTTACACCAAGTTAAGATTGTACGATGAGCACACACTTCTTTGGAAAGTTTCATTAGCCAGCATAGTTGCTCCCATTCAGCTTTTGATAGCTAGTAGTGTGCACGTGAGCAACAAAAATGAAAGTATTAAACAATTACAAAGGCAGCAGATTGTACGTATACAATTGTGGATGTCCAATCTTTAAAGACAAAATACTAATTAGTTGTTCCAATCAAAGATTAAAGAATATCAATATAACCACAAAAAAGTATGATAGAAAATCTACGTTCAGTACACATCAATGGAACAATATAAACATTACCCTCTTCTTGGTACTAAATGCTCCCACCGTAGTACATGGACATATTTCTCCCTAGGTGACCCGACAAAACAACAAAGTAGTGCTATCAAAATCACCACCAAAGGAACGTAAGATAAAAGAATTACGTATAAAAGCAATAGTTTCTACTAGTGGAAAACAATAAAATCTAAATAGACGATGGATGAGAAACAACATCAAAATAGGTAATGTGATACTCACACTCGGATGATGTGGTCCAGGGTTAAACTTGTCCAGAAGAAATTTTGAAGGATCTAGTGGAATTCTTCCTTTTGTAAGACTCGGGTTTGTTGCTTTTGTAAAAGAATGACGACTCCATACAAATGTTATTCCTTCTAAACTGGTGCTTCTCAGCAAACTACTGATTATTCCATGGCAATTCATGACAAAAATTAATCATCCATACCACTGATTACCTTTACATAATAGCACGTATCGCTCCTCTTCGACCGGCTTGGTAAATTTGACGCCATTTTTATCGATTTTAATAATTCTGAATTTTAGCTCCTTATAAATCAACCATGAAAATGGCGTCAAATTTACCAAGCCGCAGGCCCATGAGGACACCATGGCGCCGCCCATGTTCCATGAGAGCATAGCGCCACCACATTGTGTCGCCTGCATTCCCTAAGAGCACAGCTCCACCATATTGGGCTGCCCCTACCGGCGCATGGCCTCGCTCCTCCACTACCATGGTGGTGTCCCAATGAATGGCTGCATCTCCATGCCCTTCATCATCTACAGTTTCTCTAGAAAATAGAGCAACGTGTTGAATCTATCCTGCACCACAGCCTCGCTTGCGTCGTCATGCTCACATGCCTTGGTATTTAAGGCGACAAATGATTACTCACTTCAAGAATAACATGGCGACCAAATAAAGCATTATTAGCAAATTTATGTTATTTCTACCAATCTTGCAATCATGTTCTATATGGCAAGATCCCATTATGAGATTATTGGTGCCGATAAGCTACAAAAAATGCTTGCTCATAAAAAGGGAAAAGTAAGCCCATCAAATATATTTAAATGACACGGAAGTACAGGTACAAGATTTAGAGGAGCCATGAATAGCAGTACCTTCCGATCTTGTTGTTGTTACCAATGTATCTGTGGCAAGCATTAATCCTCCTGGCCGAAGGGGAGAAAAATCCATTAACATTCCGCACAAAGTATAAGATCTCAAGACACCACATGAAATGCTCATCATTGAAATGTAAATGTCCACGTGTTAGCTGAAAAGAGAAGATTGTCAAAACCATAAACATAGAAGTTGGTTCGCGGCGGTGCGGCCGGATCTATGCCCGAGCGTGGGCCTTGATCGCTGGATTACCGTCGGCACGGTGGCGTGTGCAACTCGTCGGGAGCTGGGCAGATTGTCACATCCCTAGTTCTGGTATGACCTAGACTAGCTAGTCATGTGTGCATCATGTTTAAATTCCATTTAAGTTTGAAATGAGGATTTGTGAAACCCTCAGAATCATTTCTGGAAATGACCCAGATAAAAATTGCTTCAATTTGGCCCAAGAAAATGTTCCTGTTTTCTCTAAAAATATTGGTCAGAGGTAAAATTCCAACCAATATTTTTGGGAGCTCAGAAGTATTTATTTTTGGCCATTTGAATTAATGCAGTAAATATTTGCCTTGGATATATATATGTTATATATATAATATATGTCCAAAAATTATGCTAGTTGTTGAGGAGTTCTGGAATAATATAAATAGCTCCTACAAAAATTGGCATAAGAAAATAAATTGATTTAGTAATTTTATTAAATCAAAACATATGTCAGAAAAATAGAAAAGAAACAAAACCAGAAATGCTTACCTGTGCTCACCTGAGGCCTGGCACTGTGCGGCCCAGCTGGCCGGCCCGGTTCTGTTCTGGCCCAGCCCACCAGGGGCATAGCCGTCTTCCTCCTCTTGCCAGTAGGCAGAGGGGAAGCGGTGCCCGGCGCCGTGCGCGCCGGCATGCAGCTGCCTGCCTGGCGTCCTTCTCGCCGCCCTGGAGCGTTTGGACGACGCCACACGCCCCCCGGACCCTCTCACTCTCCCCAATCCTCCTCTCTCCTCTCCCTCGCTTTCTCGCGCGACGCCCGAGAACCACCGTCACCGTCGCACGCCATTGCCGCGCCACCGCCACGGACTCGCCTCCCCGACAAGTCCAAAAGCTCCGCGCCGTCTTCCTCGTCCTCGACGCCAAGCCACGCGCCTCGGGAGGCCATGGAGCGCCGCCATCGCCATTGTCTTCATCTCCGGCAACCCAAGATCGCCCTCGCCGTTCCGGTCGCGTTCGACCCTCCTCGAGCTCGCTGACGATGTCTACGTTCTCCCCGTGAGCTCTACTTCGTTATCCCCTCCTCCCCGTGCTCGTTTGCCCCGCCTAGCTAGCTCAAATTGCCGTGCCCGAGACCTCATCGCCGCCGCCATGGTGCCACTGTACACACTGCCACAACCGCAACCGAAGCTCACCGCCGCTCTCGGTGCCCTCCCCCGCCGTTGCACCCAATCGCAACCCCCTAGTGCCCGTAGCACCTAACCCGACGCACTCGATGCGGCCGCCGCCGAGCTCCGCCCGCGAGCTCCGCCGCCCCCGCCTCTTCCACTTGCTCCAGACGACGCGGATGAGCGCTGCTCTCGCCGTGGTCTCCGCCGCCCAAATGGTCGCCGGAGGCCGATCCCGAGCCTCCGCCACGCTCGCTCTCGCCGGCGGCTAAACGCCGGCGGGATTGACTGGTCAACCTGCTAATTAACCCCCAGCTGACCCAGATTTGACCCGTATGGGTCAATGACAGGTGGGGCCTGGCCCTGACTAATTTTTAGTTAGGGAAATTAATTAACCTCTGTTATTTAGCTATGACACTGACGTGTGGAGCCCACACGCCAGGTTTGACCCCAGTCAGCCGCAGTTGACTTGCTGACGTCATGCTGACCTCAAGCTGACGCAATAAATGATTTCTGGAATTAAAATAAATCAGGAAATTCCAGAAAATAGCCAAAACTTCAAAAATTCATATAAATTCAACCGTAGCTCAGATTGAAATAATTTATATATGAAAAATTATCAGAAAAATGCAATCTATCCATCTGTACCAGTTTCATGCATGATAAAACAACTTATACCTGCTGTATAGGTGAAAACACATGAATGGCATTTATAAGAGCTTATTTTGGAGTTGCATTTGAACCTTTGGTTCAAATGGACTTCAACCTAATGAATGCTAGTTACATTAGCTCAAACAACATCACATCTTCATGCCATGTTCATGCATCATATTGTTGCATATGCTTGTGTATTGATTGCCGGCATCGTTCCTTCTCGATAGGTCCTGCTCCGGAGTCCGTTCCAGAGTACCTGTCTATGAAGCAGTGCCCCCCCTGTTGATCTACTAGGCAAGCAAACCCCCTTGTTCATTCCGATACAATCCTACTCTCCCGCTCCTGCTCTCAGTTATTGCATTAGGACAACAACGATTCATCTGCTACTTTGTGCTGCGGTAGTTGAACCCATTCCTCTGCATGACCTGTCATTGCCACAGTAAATAGTTGAAACCCACTAGCATGTGTAGGAGTTGATTGAAGCCATTGTTGTGTTCCTACCATGCCATGCCTGCTATTTCTTAGAGTTTGTTAGGTCTGATTCATTGGGAATGAATTGGAGTACAGTGCTCTATGTTCTGGTGCTGAGAGTGAACGTGTGAACACGATTTGGTAAAGGTAGCGGTGAGAGGCCATGTAGGAGTACATGGTGGGTTGTCTCACCGAACCGCCCTAAGCTAATCGAAGTTCTATGTATGTTGTCCAATGACTAGCTACTACCACACATTGAATGCTTAAGTGCCCTCTCGACTTATTAACCAACTTGACCTCTGCCTAGGAGTCGCAACTAGTTTCGTGTTTGTAGGTAGTGTTAGTAGTCTACTGCGGCACCCGCCAGTGGGCTTGGGACAGACTAGGCACAAGTGGCACGTGTACCAAGCGAGATCCATCCGCGAGGTGGGCTTGGGAACCCCGCACACATCGCTTGGGGTCGTGAGCGACACCCGCCGGATCTCCTTGCGGATGGAACCCGAATAGGCGATAAACCTGGGCTAGAGTCTTGTGTGGTTAGTCGGTCATGGCCGACACCTCGCCAAAGCTTCCGCTGAAGGTTGCCGAGGTACATGACGTGTACATGGTGATAAGTGGTGAGAGCGTGTGTGAAGAAGTACACCCCTGCAGGGTTAACATGATCTATTCGAATAGCCGGGTCCGCGGTTATGGACTTCTTGGATGCTTACGTGGTACATAGACAACTTGAAGTGGATACTATAAAATGCTCAAGACAGTGTGAGTGCTATGGATGGCCTTCTCGTATGGAGACGGGAATGAATCCATAGTAGTGTATTGTGTGGTGTCTAGTGGACTGCAGCGCCTATATCACCTCAAGGAAGTTCTCGTAGTCGAGAATGTGATAGCCACAGAGTCAAAGCTGGCTTGCGCAACTAAACCCCACATTACCTTCTTGATACAAATGCATGTATAATAGGATCTGATGTAAGTCTTGCTGAGTACCTTTGTACTCACGTTGTTTTATTTATGTTTTTGCAGCGGAGACTTCGGTCTTACTAGTGGTTCCGCTTGACTTCATTTAGTAGCTTGTTACCTCAGCTACGATCTTGTACCCTTGGGAGGGTCTTATAGATAGTCAGGCTTCTCACCTTTTTCTTTTGTAGTTGTCTCAGTACTCGGACATGTAATGCTTCCGCTTGTTGCTTGTATGCTCGTATGATGGGTCCTGTGACCCCTGCTTGCAATAATGCTATGTGGCTCTTCCGAGCCTTTATCTATATGAGTTTGCGTTATGTTGTGATGCCATGTTGTACATCACATACTTGCATGTTATGCGACGTGTAACGTGTATTTCTATGTGGGATCCGACAACCTAGTTGTCTATCCTTGGTAGCCTCTTATGGGGAAATGTAGTCTAGTGCTTCCACCGAGCCATGGTAGTCCGCTACAGCCCGGTTTATCGGAGTCCTGCTAGCCCAAAGACTACTGCTCCGGAGCACTTGATCTGGCCGGCATGTGATTCACTTGCCTCGTGTTCGTCCTTCGAGGAAATGTCACGCGGTGACATCCGAGTCCCGCTTAGCTGCTACAGCCCGGGTTCCTGAGTCCTGTTAGCCCTGCTACAGCCCGGATTCGCACGCCGACCGACATGCTCGATGTTGATTCATGTATGCCTGTCCCCATAAGTTAGTGCCACTTTGGGTTCACGACTAGTCATGTCAGCCCGGTTCTCATCATATGGTTGCTAGCGACACTATCATATACGTGAGCCAAAAGGCTAAATGGTCCCGGGCCATGGTAAGGCGACACCTGTGGGAATACCGTGCGTGAGGCCGCAAAGTGATATGAGGTGTTCTGTGCTAGATCGGTGTGACTTAGAATCGGGTCCCGACAGCTTTGGTATCGAGCTCGACCGCCTTTTAGGATTACCAAGCTAACTCGGTCAAGTTGAGTCTAGATTTTTTTAGTTATGTAAGGGAATTGATTGTGGGAAGGAACGTAAGGCTCTTTTTACTCCTTATATCTCATGGCCTTCTGATCTGAGTCATCCTACCTTTCCTACGGGGTTAAGGAACTAGGCTTTCTTTCCGTCTATCAGGATCACGTGTTACTACTCCGTAGTCCCATAGGATTGGATGATCAGAGTCATACCCCAGTTTTCGAGTACTTCCGGTGCAGTCTGTTTAGTATTATTCCAGAACCTTGAGTGATGATTACTACCCCATTTTAGCAGGATGTCTACCGAGCATTTTACTGCCGTTATGCTGCCGAAATTGCCCTAGGAGTCCGAGAGATACTAATTTCCTTGTCCTACAATCTATAGCTTATAGTTGATGCTGATTCCGTCCTTGGTTTCATTTCTCAGGATGTCATCAGTTAAGCGAAGTTCTGTTGCTCGTAGCCAGAACCATGGAGATGGTAGGGATGAGGATCCTCCCGACCAGCCTTCATTAACTACTAGGAAAAGGCCTACTAATGGCGCACCTAATTTTGGCATTAATGGCGCATTAGTGGTGCGCCATTAGTGCCACGCCATTAGTATATTTTACTAATGGCGCACCACTGTTGCGCCATTAGTATCTGGTGTACTAATGGCGCACCACTGAATGCGCCATTAGTATATACAATAGTGCGCCATTAGTATGCCTCCCAGGGGGCCATGTATACCCAAGTGCTTTGGCATACTAATGGCGCACAATGGCAAGATGCACCATTAGTAATTCGAATACTAATGGCGCACTGCTTAATGATGCGCCATTAGTATTCTTTTATATACTAATGGCGCATCGTGATTTGATGCGCCATTAGTATGAATATTAGGTTTTTTATTTTTTATTTTCTGTTTTTGCACAGGTTACAAAATGTATAATTGGACAAAATATAGACAGCCCACATCAACAACAGATTCATCGAATACAATAGAAGATTAGTCTCTGAATACAATTCATCATATTAGTCTATGAATACAATTCATCATATTAGTCTCCAAATTGAAAAGACCGAACAAAGATAGAACATTATATTACAAGTCTCGAGACCGCGAGTAGCGAGTTTGTCTTCACATTACAAGTCGATATCGATCATCTAAACTACCATCACATAGAAGAGAGCTGCGGTCATCACGATGAGCATCATCACGATGAAACTCGCCTTCATCCGGTTCCTCCAACGCCCCTCCCTCTCCCGCTAGATAGCGGGCGATCTAGATTCGGCCTCGCCCTAGTGGTGTACCCTTTGTAACTGTTATCGCTGAATCGGTGAACCTGTCTCCGACACTCCTCCCGCCGTCAGAGACTCCGGGAACCTTACCCTTGTACACGACATACGACGGCATCGCTATGCACTAGCCAAACGTAAACGTTAGTACCAATTCACGCACAATACATAAGCAATATATAAGTATGCAATGTAACGATCGGAAGAGAAAAGCAAGACATTAATAGCATCGATTACATCTAAGTTAGAACGACTCTCAAACCAAAGAGACATACTACAAGTTCATTAAAGTTTAATTACAACATGAGCCAATCGATGTTTCAGAACTAGACACAAGATCACCGCTTTCGACCGACTCAAGGGACCGGAGCGGATGAAGCCGCCGCTCATCGTGGGAGTCATGATAGAACGGGCGTTGTCACCTGCATTTGTAGCATTGTGTCGATGTCACCGTGGACGGTTGATTTCGAGGTAGAACTGCCCGAGGTACGGCGACATCTTGATGGATGATTTCCGCAAACTCCGATCGATGCAAAAGAATTCTTATCTGATGTCCGCGCCCTGGATTGCCGACATGCTCGCGCCCAATCTTTGAGTTTACTCGGTAGCGGTTGATGATGGTCCCGCACGATCGCCTCGCATGTGATGGATGGCGAGTAGGCACCCTTCGATCGCCAGCGGTTGCTTGACGCAGCAGAACGTCAGACAGGGAGAACACGGCTTGCCGATTTCATTTAATAGGCCGGTGAAGGTGCTCCAGATTGGGCGAGCTGGGAGAACATCATCAAGAACCTTCTTGACATTTGTGTAGTCTACGCTCGATCGACGGTCCGGTCGAGATACGTGGCCATGGAATATTTGGGGCTTAGGAGGATGAGCGGCAATGTGTGTCACCGCAGAAAACACGGAATGTTAAAAGAAAACGATCAAATCTAAGAATTCATATGTTACGGGCGGTTGAGGGAGGACTTACTCGGAAAGTAAGGCACGAGGAAGTTATCCTTATCTTGGTTTGCCGTAATGACGCCTTCGAGGTAAGAACTCGCGACTTGCCGGTCCCCAGCGCTGCCCAAGATCTTGGCACGCATGTAGAAGGGGTAGACTATCACGATGTCCGGGTCTTGTCGCGAATGATCCGATTCCATACTCAAATAAAATAGCCGAACGAAGGTGTAGTGCAGCGGATGAAGGTTCAACATAGCGTGGATGTCATCAAACCGCAGGACGATCGTGACGCCCGATGGAGTTATCCACAAAGCCCTTGCCCTCCGCACCTTGGCCACGAAAACCGGTATGCCACATCCTTCTCTCGAGACGCCGCTTCTCCAAAGAAAGAACACCGTCATGCAGACTCCGTGATAGCACCGGTTGCAGCATTGAGCATATTTCTGTAGCATCGCCCTTCCCGCCACATGCACCTCCTCGAGATATCCTCGTGAAGGTGGCCCGCCCCGAGCACGGATCGTATTCGGTGCCGGCTGGCCCGCACCCTTGTTAGTCTTTCTTTGCGCGCCTTCTTCTTCTCCTGTAATGGGACCGAAGTTCTGCTCACTGCACCGCCTTCTTGAGTGTGTTGGGGATGATAATATTTCGCACCTTGCCTATCCGAGGCTCGTGAAGTCGGCAGTGGAGGCGCCTCCGAGAGCTGAACGGCGACGACGCTCGCTGTAACTTGGCTTCTCCACGGTACCAGCTAGATCGCGACGCCTTTTGTTGGGTTGGGTTCTTGAGAAGGAGGCCCCATGAAGTCGCCACCGCATCCATGATCGGCAAATTATCGATCGACGCTGGCAAATGTATCGTCGTCGCCGCCGCTCGATCCCGTGCCATATGCATGTTTGGATCCAAAGGGCATAGGGATGTCCGCACCGCTGGCGGCGGTCTTGCCATGGGGCCGACTTGGCGATGACACGATCGGGCGGTGTTGTCTTTGGGGTGGTGTCCCCGCCTCAAACGAATCCGCTCTTCGCCAAAGCAGGGCCAGCTCAGCAGCGCCGAGGGTCATCACGCCATCATCGCCGGCCCCGACGGGTCGAATCGAGGTAACAACTCGTCGCAGCTCGGCAGCACCGAACCAGTTCAACCCTAAACCAGTTGGTGGCATCCGGTACCGTGGAACAAGGTTGCCCGTTGAATGATTTTTCCTTGGCGACATCGACCAACTCGTTGTTCACGGCGCGTGAGAGTGCACGAACGTCGGCGGCGCCGCGAAAACATGTAGGGCGCCGTGGATGCCCACCAAAGGCAAGGAGATGAAGTCCTCGACCGAGAGAGGCTTAATTAGTTACCGTGATGATGGCGCCGAGCTCGGCTAACGTCGAGGCACCGCCAATGGCAGGCGCAGTTGACGGAGGGGCCGCTTGCTGCAGAGGTGCCGCGGCGCGACACCGGTGCATTAAGCTCCGTGCGGCGCCGGAGACACCAATGCCGCCCGCCGGAGACACCAATGGCTCCCGCCATCGCATTCTCGCGAAGTTGCTGGCCGTGAAGCTAGGAATCGGGCGGCCCCTGTTACGCCCGCAATCCACGACTCAACCCTGGATCAAGGTAGACACAATGGCGTGATCGCCGCCCGAGTTGTTGTTGCACTTGCTCTTGGACAATCTCCGAATCCGCGCCACCTGTGTTTTGAGTTCTTGAACCTCGCTACCGCTTTCCGAGCTGGTCTTTTCTCCTTCCGCACACCAAATGTATAGTATGACCCCATTTTGTGGACAAGCCTTTGCCGCCACACGACCAGCCGACGAGGGCTTATCGAGCTTATCCTTGTTCTTCATTACATTGAACGCCTCTATTTAGAGTGGTGTCCCAAGGGTTGCTTTTAGTCTACCCCTGCCATCGCTTTCATCGCTCAAGGAAGGAATGTGAACCATTTAGAAATTTGGCTTCATTAATTAGAATGCAACCATATGGAGCTAATTACGGGGTGGTATTCCTTACGTAACAACCTCAAGCGCCCTAGTCTTCGGATCCGTGGTAAGCTCCTTTGTTTTTGGGTCCTTCTTGTACCGGCCCTCACAAAGTTCCTGGTCTGCTTGTCACCAGATTTATCAAGAGGGCGGTAGGTTTGCTCGGCACACTCAAGGCCCTCCTTGTCCCATACAGCTCCGCCACTCAGAATCGCCGGACCGAGTGTGTGTTCCCTAAGTTCAGCTCCGCATTTCTTTCCCCATCGACTTGATTTGGAGTTTGCGGCGCGAGCAATGGATCTTGAAGTCGCTAGTAGTCATCTGCGGTGATCGAAGGATTTTTCTCCTTGATCTTCTCATAACTCTCACCTTTCTCGATCATTCTCTTCACATTGCTTTTCCAAGTAGATGTGGCCTTGCTCATCTTCGTGAGGGCAGCATTGTTCACTTTATTACCTTTGAGGCTTGTGTTTTCAAATTCAGCGGGAACTTGTATCGCTCAGGCAACTTCGTGAAGAGGAGGTTGCGAAATTCCTCACCAGATGCCTCGTGTTCTCGGTGTTGATCGAGACGGTGCTCGGAGAATGCACCCGAGCTGAAGCGAGTACCCTTGACTATTCGCTCGGGCGCCGTTGGATTCCCGCCGAGTCCACTTCAGAACTTCCTCCTTGAGGGTGCGGAGCACGGTCGGCGCCGTCCTTCCGCTGCCTCTTCTGTTGGCTGCCATCTCAGCGTGCACCGCCATCATCGATGGTGGCATCTCGGCGGCACCATCGGTGGTGGCATCTGGGTCATACTCGGCGGTACCATCATTGGTCTCGTGGATCGTGGGAAGGCGGCGGCCTCATACAAGTGAGGTTGTTCCTCCATCTCCGGGACAGCTCCTGAATGCCTTGCCGCCTCAACCCCGGCCTCATCGTTGTTGGCCATGTTTTCTCTAAATAGGAACAAAGTTTGGTCAAAAGTTGGTTATTGTCAAGGAACAAGATCATGGTCTCATCATTTAGGGTTTGTCGACACCGAGGCATCCTAAAAGATAAGCTTTTATCATTGAGGGTTTTTCGACGCCGAGGCACCCTAAAAGCCTAAGCTTTCATCATTAGTCACAGTATTTCATATGTCCTATTTTAGCAAAGTCATGCTAAAATTCACGGAAAATTTCAGCATGACCTTTGCTGAAAATAGGACATATGGAGTATCTTAATTTGCTGGAACGAAAATTAATCGACATTCCAGCAAACTCAAGGGCCTCTCGGTGGACAAGGCAAAAAGCCTCCATCACAACAAAGCAAATCATTGCATGGGCATACAGATGCTGAAGTAAGAACGCCGTAAGTAGCATTA
Organism: Aegilops longissima; assembly: GCA_021605205.1. Classification (NCBI taxonomy): domain Eukaryota; kingdom Viridiplantae; phylum Streptophyta; class Magnoliopsida; order Poales; family Poaceae; genus Aegilops; species Aegilops longissima. Next base: position 610,881,541 of record CM038682.1, on the reverse strand, counting down.
AACCATTTCCACAAGATTATGGTGATTTGAGATCATCTATTTATGTTCGCAAAGAGTAGTTTATGATCTAAGACTAAAAGGAAATGCACCAAAGAGTACTAAATTGTCGGTCAGTCTCCAAAACTGATCCCAGATTTTAAACAGTCCCTAGCAAGAACACAAATGTGGAAGCAAGTCAATCGCACAACATAAGAAACAAATTGGCAGCTACTGGCTAGAGCTAGTATTATGTTATCATGTTTTCCTAACAGATTATAGGAACCTCAAATATATGATGTTTTGCAAATGGAGATTATAAGGAACACCCACATTCGCAAGTTCACGGGTTACTACATTGTATATATGAGACTGAAAACATCAGTTTCGGAGAAATGAACTAGATAATAAGATTAGAAGATGAACTTGTAATAGTTTCACGAGGTTTGCTGACACCGTAAGTACACTTTCTACCTAACATCGCTCAAAACACAGAGTAATCTACTTGCGTAACAAAGATGAGAACTTCCAATTTTTTGTATATCATCATCATTTTCATAAATAACTTTGCTTGATATGTCACCTTGGTTCAAATTAATGGAGATTTGGGCTCTCGATTTATTGGTTGTTGGTTGACTACTCTTTTCACTGGATTAAAATAAGCACATACACATAACCGACAAAGACACATACACATCACTGATTTAACGAAATTTGCACACAACTCAAGAGCACTTCATCATCATATAAAGTATACATCAAAATTGCCAGCCAGAATCAACATTACAAAATCAAAGGAAAAAACAGAAGCATTCTCCAAGCAACAAGTTTGCTTCTTCTCTTCCAACATAGAACTAATTCAGAAGAAAGAACATAGATGTCTTAAGGACGCCGGCAACGAGCGCCATCGCCCCACAGCACATACTTTGTTTTTTAACTTCTAGGCACAAGCGAGATGCAAATAGCATAGAAACTGCCGCATGTTGCTTTTTAACAGATACCTGACAAACTCTATGGCATACACTAGCGGTTGTAGCAATAGCAGGCAGGCATACAACAAGAGCACACTCTCATTGACTGGTTACATATTTGTGTACATATATAATTACTAGCTATCTTGAAAATGATATGGATTTTACTCAGCTTCCCTACAATCACTTTACACTTATCTGTTATTTATGTGCAGGTGTTTGAGACATCCACCTTATTCTAGGTTATAACTCCAGTAGCATTGTAATTATACAAATTATTATCATGGCAGTTGTGAGCGTATGTGTATATTGATAGTATCCTCATCGCTTTGTAGTTACTTGGACATCAGATGTGACAAATATGTACACAAAGGGGCCACCATTGGTACATGCCCTGTCCACCATATGTATTTCAGAATCATGTCTTAGTTATTAATCTACTGATAGTCCATAAGCTAAATGCTGTCAATGCTCATGACCTAGTCCGACAAACAAACACACTCTACTACAGACCAAGGCACACAACATATACCTGTGTTCATTTTAGATGGGCATATATCGCAACCAAACAGAGCGTAAGGCACCCCACTATAGACCAACTAAAGTGGTGTAGAAGTACATACAGCCTACTCCAAAATCATGAATGCAGATGCAGGGGCTTCATACCATGAGCAATATATGTACTCAAAAATCATGAATGCAAAGGCTGCAATGTTTGTGCTGAATTGCATATACAAAGACAGCTTGATGATTGCATACACCGTTAATCGACAAGAAGAGTAGTAAGATGATCAAAATACATTGTTAGGATTCAGCCTCGACAATTGGGTGTATACAAAGGTCAATCGACAGTAGTAGAGTGAGGGGAGAGGGGAGCTCACGGGGCGGTGGTGTGGACGGGCGACGAGGTGGGGCGACGAGGTCCGGGTGGTGGTGTGGTGCCCGGCGACGGTGGTGTGGACGGGCGGCGTCCCGCCACCGCAACGAGGGCGGAGGGGTGATGGCGAGTCGGCCGGGCCACCGAGTCGGCCGGGCGAGGTCAACGGCGAAGCGCCTCTTCCTCCTCCTTCTCCCGGGAAAGCGGCAGTGGCGGCGGCTCGGGAGAGGAGAGGGCGGCGCAAGGCCGGGCGCCGGGCGGACACGAGGACGACGGGCGGCATCACAAGGCTGGGCGGCGCCGAGGCGGCGGGCAGCAAGGCTGGAGAGGAGAGGAGAGGGAAAGGGATCGAGGAGAGGGCGAGAAGGGATCGAGGGCCGGGAGGAAATATGGATGGGGCACATACTAATGGCGCACCACCCTCGGCGCCTATAGTAGATCCATACTAATGGCGCACCTCACCCCGGTGCGCCATTAGTATTTTTTTGATTTCTGCCGAGCCAACAGTTAGCTCCCACTGACCTGATCCACACCAAGTTCCTCTACTAGCTCGACCGGTCACAGCCAGTTCTCACACCAGAGGTCCTGGGTCTGATTCCTGTGCTCCACAATTTTTTATGCATTTAAAATGCTGTTTCATACTTATTTGTGTTTAAATATATTCAAACTTATTTAAATCATAACAGTAATATTTTTTTGTAAGACAGTAATAATTTTTTTAAAATATCATCAAACAGAATGCCGGTGGAGCGGGAGGTGCGCTTGTGCGGGGGGTCATGGCGGCGTGTTGAGTAGGGAGGGTGCGGGGGTCAGCGGTGGCGGTTGAGTAGGGGAATCGATGGTGCGGGGGGTCGGCGGGCGGCGGCCGTGGACTGGGGTGCTCGGCGCGAGGGGACCGGATCCGCGAGGTGGGATAGCGATCGAGATGGAGGGGATCGAGATCGAGTGTCCATGAAATTTAAAAATATTCATGATAGTTCAAAAAGTGCCCATGAAATACAATCGAGAAATGAAGGCTACGATTTAAATACAATCGATCTTAGCTAGCTATCTGTTCACATTCTTCTTGCCCTTCTTTTTCGCAAATGGAGTTCTTCCGTGGAACGGACGATTTTAGGTAGGGTGGTCCCGCTTCTTCTTGTGGTGTATGCTGCTACTTCATCATCATCGCCATGTTCGATCCTCGTGTCGCCGCATTTGTCAAGTCTTGCTCATTGGCTACTCCATCCATTCCGATGATCTTCCTTTGCCTCTCCTCACGACAACACGACCGGCTTTATGGTCGGTAATGAAGAAGCATTGGTCCACTTGGGAAGCCAGTACCCATGGCTCATTTTTCAAGGTGACGCTTATGCCCATGGTCTTGGATTTGGCTTCGTATAACCATGGTGGTGAAATATCGGTCTTCTTTAGGACGCTCTTGGCCCATCTCGACACGGAACATCGGCACCTTCTCTCCAACAGAGCTCAGCTCCCAGATCTCCTCGATCCTTCCGTAGTATCTGCCTTGTCCTTACCGTGTAGGATTCCATCGTTACCCGGAGTTATGATAACCATCGCTCTTCATGTCCTTGTCCTCGTGTAGAATGTGTAGCCGCTGATATCGTGACGCCTCATAGGTCATCAGGTTGTGCTCGGCGCCTCGTGACAAGGAGAATATGAGTTGTTCTTCCGTGGAAGAATCCTCATGTAAAGGGTACGATGTAAGCTTCGCTTGAACCAACGCGTGAAACATGAGTTGTGCTCTTTGAGTATATCTCCGTCCGTCCTCTCGCTGGCCTCGGCCATTGTACGCCTTCTCAATAAAGGTTTTGTGCTCTACCACCCAAGGATCGACCACGCCTATGTGTTGTAGCGCAACTAGGTTTGCTCTTTCAAAGTCGGCGAAGTCGACCAAGTCGACATGCATTTCGGGCGACCTCACGGTGACCCCATCCAGCGAGCCCGCCGAGGTGCTCGCTGACGGGCAGACCAACGGGTTCTCGATGCCTAGATAATTCGTGCAGTAGGAGATGCACTCTTCGGTCGAAAGCCCTCGCTATACTTCCTCTCGACGTGACATGTTCCGAACGTATCCTTTGATGACACCATTCATCCTTTCGAACGGCATCATGCTGTGCAGGAACGCCGCCCGAAGTTGATGATATCCTCCACGATATGGACCAGCAGATGCACCATAACGTCAAGAATGCGGGCGGAAGTACATCTCAAGCTCGCATAGTATCACCACGATCTCTTCCTGTAGCCTTCGAGTTGCCTCACGCCAATCGACTTCCGAGATGACGCCGAAAAAGTTGCATAGGCCAAATAGCGTTTCACGGACGTGCGCGCCCATGATCCCACGGATTGCAATCGAAGTATTCGTCATCAAGACGTGCTACCGTGAGACTTCATCCCGCTAAACTTCGCTTCACTGGGTCTAGGTATCTCGCTTATCTTCCCCACAGAATCGAAGGAAGTTTTACCCTAGGAGGCAGGTGAAAACTGCTCGATCTCCTCCCGACTTAGAGTGAAGCACGCGGAGGGTAGTCATTTCCGGTCTTCTTGGCCTTTTGCCTTTGTGACGACTTTTCGTGGTCCCGCTTCGCCTCATCATCATCATCATCATCATCATCATCATTAGCGTGAAGCTCCCGCCCGATGCCCATTGATTTCAAGTTTGCCCTTGCTTTCGCCCATCTTTGGTCCTCTCGCATGTTGAGCAGGGTACCAAGCAGACTCGCACACGCTCTTCGTGATATGCATGACATCAAGGCTGTGAGGCACACGGTGGATCTTCCAAGACGACAAGTCCCGTAAAACAGACCTCGTTTTCCATACCTTCAGCAGCGCCTCTGGCGCTTTTCGCTTCTTTCCGGCTCGCGCCTTTTGCTTCTTTCCGGCAAAGGCAGTCTTTCCAATTTTTCAACGGCTTGTCTATTTCTCGCCGCCGTCAGACACGGGCGTTTTGGGTTCGGTTTCACCATCGAACAGATCCTTGCGCTTCTCCACGGGTCATCGTCGCGAAGCCACCTTCGATGTCCCATGAACACGGTTTTGAAGACCCGGATCTCTATCTAGCTGGCGATACGTTGTGTCATCTATGCACCTTACGCATCCGAAAATCCGTGGACTACCTGCCCCGCGAGATATCCGTGAATCGAGATAGTCGTGGCACCGCCGTGAGCAGTGCGGCTCTCATAGGGAAATATTCTTTCTCTGCGGGCCCCACGATTGGCTGGCGTTCCACAAAGGTGTCAAGCTCCTCTTTCAGCAGCCCCCAGACATGATTGATGGCGTTCCCTGGTTGTTTCGCCCTTCAATTAGCATACTCATGTGAATGTACTTCCTCTTCATGCACAACTGTGGGGGAAGGTTGTACATCCACACAAACACAGGCCAGGTGCTATGTGTGCTTCTTTGGCTGCCAAACGGATTGACTCCATCGGTGCTCGCGCCCAGCAGGATGTTCCTTGGATCGCTCCCAAATTCTGGTCTTGAAGTTCAACGCTGCCACCGCTCGCATCCTTAGGGTGACTCGCATCTTGTCTTTTTATCTATCTCCGGATCATTTGCGCTATCATCTTCGCTTCTTCTCCTCCCTATCCACGCGCTAACGCAGGAGATTTGCTACCTTAGGGTCCGCAAAATACCGCCGCAGACGAGGAGTGATCGGAAAGTACCACACCACTTTTCGAGGAGCTTTTTTCCTCTTCTTGTATCGAGTGACGCCAAGACACCGGACATATGGTAGACTCCGCGTGCTCGCCCCGATAAATGATGCAATTGTTCATGCACACTATTTCACGTGCGGTAAATCCAGAGGACACACGATTTTCTTCGCCTCCAAACTGGTCGGGCACTTGTTCCCCTTGGGAAGACGTTCGCTGTAACGACATGTTCTCGCCGAAACATGCATCGGTCATTTTGTGTTTTACCTTCATCACCGAGCCATGAGCGTTACTTTCAAAGCGGTATCCTCGGCCTGCATCCTTCATACAATGGAGTAACGCGCCTAACCTCAAGTTGATCCATCTTGGCTTTCTCTCGGCGGCAGCTCTTGCGTTATCCGCCCGCTTGAGAAGCAGCTCTTGAATATGAGGGTCCTGCACCCAGCCCATCGATGGTCCAGCGTCGCTCGCTCCGCCGCATCATCATCTTCATGATCATGCCCGCCGCCTGCTCCGCATCTTCCTCATCATTATGTCATGCATCTTCTACATGATGATCGTGTACAGATCACCGCCGTGATCATCTCCGGGATTCTTCATCTTCTCGCCTACCGAGCCGCGGTGGTTGTCTTGCTGCCCTTCCTTATTTCTTGCCCGCCCCCATGGACGACTTCGTAGTCATCTTCATCACCTTGCCACCGATAGCCATCCATGAAACCACGCAAGAGCAGGTGGTCCCAAGACCTGCTCGAACTGGTCCGCAATAAGGCTCTTCACTTGCATCTTCGACACGGACATCTTATCTCCGCCTCGTTCTTTTGAAGCATCTCGCCTTCGCGGACCTCAAAAACCTATTCACGATGCCTTCGGTCATCGTGGCGGACTATGGTCGTCATGGGTAGAGCAAAACGATATTTTAGAACCAAGAAAAATTTGGCATGACTTTCCTAAAAATAGGACTAAAAGAATGCTTAATGCCAAAATTCTCGCCAAACGTAAATGAATCAACATTCCTGCAAAATATTGGCAACTATCGATTTCAAATACCGTACACCTCCAAACACAAACACATATGCAACACCACAAACATATGCAACACCACTAACATACATAGATCTAGCTAGGCCATAAAAAGTGCATGTGCACATTGTTGTAGGGAGAACCACATAAATATAGCTTCCCCTTACTTACCTATTAAAACAAGGTAATTTAACCACTTAATTTGAATGAATCTATGGTGGAAATGAGGTGAAAAGAGGAGGACCCGAGACAAGGAGGAGGTGGAGAGAATGAAGTGGGGAGAAAGTGAGTGTGGGTAGGAGAGGCTGTCCAAAATATCTTGTTGTTGCTCACTTACTAATGGCGCACCAACACTAAATGCGCCATTAGTAATCCAGTTACTAATGGCGCACCTTCCAGCGGTGCGCCATTAGTAGTTTTGCAAAAAATATATAATGGCGCCTGATCCACAAAAGCGCCATTACTAGTTTAAACTAGTAATGGCGCACTGCTGATCAATGCGCCATTAGTAGTATTGCAAAAAAGGAATAAAAATATAATAAAAAACAACATTAGTGGCGCACTCCCGGACGGGTGCGCCATTAGTAGTTACAACTAGTAATTGCGCACTTTGTCTGGATGCGCCATTAGTATGTTTGGACAGGCGCACTAGTTCAATTTTTTTTAATACTAATGGCGCACCCTGAGCCTGGTGCGCCATTAGTAGTTTCATCTCTAATGGTGTATCAGCAGGTGGTGCGCCATTAGTATATACTAATGGCGCACCCATTGTCTGATGCACCATTAGTGTCAATCCCATCTATAGCCCTTTTTCTAGTAGTGTGGCAGAGTTCATGTTAGAGAAGGAGAGAAACAAGCGTGAGTCTAACCGTTTGTTGGCACGTATCGAGGAGAACACCGCACATCAGTTCAAAGGATCGGTGACCCTTCATGACTTCATTCGCTTGCACCCACCCACCTTTCATCATTCCATTGAGCCACTGGATGCACATGACTGGCTCCGTAGCATCACACACAAGCTCCGTTCTACGAACGTAGCTGAAAATGACAAGGTCACCTATGCCACATACCATCTGGAAGGTCCCGCTAGTCTTTGGTGGCAGAACTATGAGGCTATGCTTCCAGCTGGTCAGATTCCTACCTGGAGAGATTTCACTGAGGCTTTTCGCGAGCATCACATTCCTGAAGCCCTCATCGATCGCAAGAGAGAAGAGTTCTGTAGTTTCACCCAGGGTAAGATGGCTGTTGATGCTTACAGCAGAGAGTTTGAGAACCTTGCCCGCTATGCTTCAGAAGAGGTGTCCACGGACGCTAAGAAGCAGGCTAGGTTCCGGAAGGGTCTCAACCCCAAGTTGCGTCGTGATCTCCACTTGCACCTTTGCAATACATTCCAGGCTCTTGTGAACAAGGCCATTAACGCTGAGACAGCTCAGCTCACTTACGAGGAGTCTCGTAAGCACACCCGTGAGTTGGGATCTTCTTTCGGTTCGGGCTCGCAGAAGCGCCGGATTTGGGTTCCAAACTCCGCTCTTCCTCCTGGATATACACCGACGCCATCTTATGTGGCGCCTCACCCGGTTCACTTATATGCACCACCCAGGCCTATTGGTGGACCACCTGCCAATACGGGTCCACGTCCTATCTCCAAGATTTGCTACAAGTGCGGAGAGCCAGGTCACATTGCCCGTATTTGCACTCAGACCAGAGTTGCTCCACCCCAGCCCGAGAAGTCTGTTGGCCGCGGTAGTAAGCCATCACGCAAGATGATCCGTGTCAAGTCAGCTCCCGCTGAACATGGACGTGTGCATCACGTCTCAGCTAAAGACGCTCATGATGATCCAGATGTCGTTCTTGGTACACTCCTTGTCAACTCGTCATCCAAAGATCAGCCTGCTCGACATCGAGCATCTCATTCCTTCATTTCTGAAAGCTATGCCCGCTTGCACGACATGTCATTTTGTGATATGCCCTCCCGCTACTCATTCAAACTCCACGGATCCAAATGGCAAACTTCTTGTGTAAGCCATGGTAACGAAATCCTTGTTGATGACTTGTATTCCTTGCCTCACTTATAGCCCTCAAGTCTTCGGATATTAACATCATCTTGGGTATGGGTGGATGACAGCTCATCATGCCAAGATTGATTGTTACACCAGTCTGTTCAGCTCACACACCCCTCGGCAAGATAGTCACCGCTCCACTAGAGTTGCAAAGCGCCGCTCTATTCTCTTAATGCCAGCCCTCTTCCGCACCTTGAAGATATCCCAAAGAGTCCGTGACTTTTCGGATGTCTTTCAGAGGAACTGCCAGTGTCCACCGACAGAGATGTAGAGTTCGCTATAGATCTTATCCCAGAACCGCCCCAATTTCTAGGAGACCTTACAAGATGGCACCCTTAGAACTAGCTGAGCTTAAGAAACAACTTGATGAGTCCTTGCAAAAGGGTTTCATCTGTCCTAGTTCTTCTCCTTGGGCTTGCTCCGTCCTCTTCGTCAAGAAGAAGGATGGTACGGACCGGATGGTTGTAGATTATCGTCCCGTTAACTTGGTCACGATAAAGAACAAATATCCGCTCCCCAGGATCAACGATCTGTATGATCAGCTCGCTGGGTCCTCAGTCTTTTCCAAGATGGATTTGAGGTTAGGATACCACCAAATCAAGATCAGAAACGGGGACATCCCCAAGACAACCTTTGTCACTCGTTATGGCCAGTACGAGTACACCGTCATGTCCTTTGGTCTAACCAACGCTCCAGCTACCTTCTCCCGCTTGATGAACTCGATCTTCATGGAGTACTTAGATAAGTTCGTCGTGGTTTACCTCGATGATATCCTTATCTACTCGAAGAACGAGGAAGAGCATGCCGAACATCTTAGACTTGTGCTAGAAAAGCTCAGAGAGCACCGCCTTTATGCCAAGTTCTCCAACTGTGAATTTTGGTTGCCAGAAGTGACCTACCTAGGCCACGTAATCTCTGGTAAGGGCACTGCAGTCAATGCCGAGAGAGTTAAGGCCGTTCTCGATTGGACTCCACCTGAAACCGTTAAACAAGTTAGGAGTTTCCTTGGTCTAGCCAGCTATTGTCGCCGCTTTGTTGAAAACTTCTCCAAAGTAGCTAAACCCTCACGGAACTTCTCAAGAAAGATAAAAGTTCGAGTGGTCCCCACAGGTGAGTACAGTTTTCAGAACCGAAAAGACGCCTCGACTTCTGCTCCCATACTTGTGCCACCGGATTTCACGAAGGACTTTGTTATTCATCGCGACGCCTCACGACAGGGACTAGGTTGCATTCTTATGCAAGATCGTCATGTGATTGCTTATGCATCTCGACAGTTGCATCCACATGAGGAGAATTATCCTACACATGATCTAGAGCTTGCAGCCGTAGTCTATGCACTCAACACTGGCGACATTACCTTCTTGGTAAACGCTATAGATCTACACCGATCACAAGAGTCTCAAGTATATCTTCACCCAACCAGATTTGAACCTTAGGCAAAGACGATGGTTGGAGTTGATCTCAGATTATGATCTAGGGATTACCTACACCCCAGGCAAAGCCAATGTCATGGCTGATGCGCTTAAGTCAGAATCCTATTGCAACAATCTCATGTTGCAGCAGGGCCAACCATTTCTCCATGAGGAATTCTGTAAGCTTAACCTTCACATGGCTCCTCACGGATTCCTTCCTACCTTGGTGGCGAAACCTACCCTCGAGGATCAGATCATTTCTGACCAGAAGTTTGGTAGGGGTGTTATCCGCATCAAGAGAAACATTAAGAAGGGAGTTGGTGGATGTTTCTCTATGGATGATCGTGGTGTTGTTTTCTTTGAGAATCGCTTGGTGGTTCCCAAGAATCAACATCTGCGAAAATTGATTCTTAAGGAGACGCATGAATCCCCTCTCACGATTCATCCTGGTAGTACTAAGATGTATCAAGACCTACGTCAGAGGTTCTGGTGGACTAGGATGAAGAGAGAAATCGCCGACTTCGTTGCCAATTGTGACGTTTGTCGTCGTGTTAAGGCAGAGCATCAAAGGCCTGCTGGCACCCTTCAGCCTTTAGCTATTCCCGAGTGGTAATGGGATAAAGTTGGTATGGACTTCATCACCGGCTTTCCCAGGACCAAGAAAGGGAATAATGCTATTTTCGTAGTCATTGATCGTCTCTCCAAATTGGCGCACTTCCTACCTGTTCGAGAGAGTATCACTGCTAGTCAGCTCGCTGACTTATATATCTCTCGAATAGTTTCACTCCATGGTGTTCCACTAGAGATCAATTCAGACCGTGGTAGTCTTTTCACTTCTCATTTACGGAGAGTTTCCAAACTGCCATGGGAACCCATCTTTCCTTCAAGCCGCTTTCCACCCTCACCGAGTGGTCAGGTGGAAAGGGTCAACCAAATTCTCGAAGACATGCTTAGAGCTTGCGTTATCTCATTCGGTATGGATTGGGAGGAATGTCTTCCTTTCGCCGAGTTTGCTTATAACAACAACTATAAATCCAGTCTCAAGAAAGCTCCTTTTGAGATTCTCTATGGACGAAGATGTCGAACACCTTTAAACTGGTCAGAAACCGGTGAAAGACAATTCTTTGGACCGGGCATGATCTAGGAGGCAGAAGAGCAAGTTCGCATCATTCGTGAGAACTTGAAAACAGCCCAGTCTCGTCAAAAGAGCCAGTATGACCGTCGTCATAAGGAAGTGGCTTATGAAATTGACGACAAGGCTTACCTTCGGGTTACTCCTCTAAAGGGTACCCATCGTTTCGGTATCAAGGGCAAGTTGGCTCCTCGTTACATTGGTCCTTTTCGCATTCTCGCTAAACGAGGAGAGGTTGCCTACCAATTAGAACTACCCCCACATCTTTCTCGAGTTCATGATGTCTTCCACGTCTCTCAACTCAGGCGTTGCTTCTCGGATCCTATCCGCGGAGTGGACCATGAAACGCTTGATCTCCAAGATAACCTCACATATCGAGAGTACCCGGTTCGCATTCTTGATCAAGCAGAGCGAGTCACTCGACGCCAGAACATCAAGTTTCTCAAGGTTCAGTGGTCTCATCATTCCGAGAGAGAAGCTACTTGGGAGCGAGAAGATCGTCTTCGACTGGAGTACCCCACCTTCTTTCCACAGTGGTCTCATCATTCCGAGAGAGACTTAAGTACCTCTTGCTTGGAACTTGGCGGTCTTCAAGATATGCTTGGTTTTGCAGTGCTTCTCTTGGTAGTCTTTGTTTCAGAATTTGTTCTTAGGTTGCCCTAATCAGCTTTGGTGTGAACTTGTTCTAGTCAATACTCATCTCAATATTGTGACTGATCCTAATATGCCCTTGTAGCCGGATTTTGCCTTGAGTCTTTCTCGTCGTCCACGGTCATGTTTCTAATCATTTGAACACCGTTAGCACCACAATCAACTCCAGCAGGAACTCCACATTGTGAAGATTTCTATAACCAAGCATTTGCTTATATTGAATCACAGAACGCCGTGTTTCCGAAAATCAAAACTAAGACAATGGTCAATTTCCACTAAATAAACTTCCAAACAGTTTCCTAATAGGCGTAACATTTCTGAAAACCAAAACTAAGCAGGCACATGCTTAAGAAGAACAAAACGGCTCACAAACATGACACGATACTTAAGTCTCCCAAGCACAAAGCACAGCATGATTCTTCATGTCGATGGCGCCCACCCATACTTTTATAAACCAACTTTATCATCATGCGCTCCACATACTTATCTACAAATACTAAGAAAGTTGCAACACTTACCTAGAAGGGAGGTGGTCGGGGAGGAGCTCCGGGAGGGAGAGGTCGAGGGCGGCGTCACGGAGGTCGGAGAGGTCGCTGAAGGCGCTGGCGGCGATGGTGCCGGTGAGTCCCAGCAGCGAGAGGCGGAGGAGGTGGAGGCGGAGCGGCCTTGGGCTTGGGCTGGGCGGAGAGGCGCCGGAGGAGGAGCGGGGCGGGCGTCGAGGCGTCGAGGCGGCGTCGGGGTGGCGTCGAGGCGGCGGGGCAGCGGCGTCGGGAGAGGAGAGGGGAAGGGGATCGAGGGCGAGGGCGAGGGAGAGGAGAGGGGACGGGGATCGAGGGTCGGGGAGGAAGTACGGATGGTGGGGGCGGCACAATACTAATGGCGCTCCACACCTCGGTGCGCCATAAGTACATCCATACTAATGGCGCACCTTGCCCTGGTGCGCCATTAGTATTTTATTTTTGATTTCTGCTCGAGCCAACAGGTTATCTTCCACCCGACCTGATCCACATCAAGCTCCCTCTACTAGCTCTCTTTGGTCAGCAGCCAGTTCTCACACCAGAGGTCCTGGGTTCGATTCCTGTGCTCCACAATTTTTTATGCATTTAAAATGCTGTTTGATACTTATTTGTGTTTAAATATGTTCAAACTTGTTTAAATCATAACAGTAATATTTTTTTATAAGACAGTAATAATTTTTTAAAATATCATCAAACAGTAATGCCGGTGGAGCGGGGAGGTGCGGGGTGCGGGGTCGGGCGGCGGTTGAGTAGGGGAGGGTGCGGGGTCGGGGGGCGGTTGAGTAGGGGAATCGAGGTGCGGGGGTCGGCGGCGGCGGCCGGTGGACTGGGGGGGTGCTCGGCGAGGGGACCGGATCTGGCGAGGTGGGATAGCGATCGAGATGGAGGGGGATCGAGATCGAGTGTCCATGAAATTTAAAAATATTCATGATAGTTCAAAAGTGCCCATGAAATACAATCGAGAAATGAAGGCTACGATTTAAATACAATCGATCTTAGCTAGCTATCTGTTCACAATCTTCTTGCCCTTCTTTTTCGCAAATGGAGTTCTTCTGTGGAACGGACGTCCTTTAGGTAGGGTGGTCCTGCTTCTTCTTGTGGTGTATGCTGCTACTTCATCATCGTCGCCATGTTCGATCCTCGGATCGCCGTGCTTGTCAAGTCTTGCTCATTGACTACTCCATCCATTCCGATGATCTTCCTTTGCCTCTCCTCACGACAACACGATCGGGCTTTGACGGGTCGGTAATGAAGAAGCATTGGTCAACTTGGGAAGCCAGTACCCATGGCTCATTTTTCACGGTGACGCTTGCCCATGATCTTGATTTGGCTTCGGGTATAACCATGGTGGTGAATACCGGTCTTCTTTTAGGACGCTCTTCGCCCATCGACACGGAACATCGGGACCTTCTCAACAGTAGCTCGGCTCCCAGATCTCCTCGATCCTTCCGTAGTATCTGTCCTTGTCATTACCGTGTAGGATTCCATCGTTACCGGAGTTACGATAACCATCGCTCTTCATGTCCTTGGCCTCGTGTAGAATGTGTAGCCGTTGATATCGTGACGCCTCATAGGTCATCGAGGTTGTGCTCGGCGCCCGTGACAAGGCGAATATGAGTTGTTCTTCCGCGGAAGAATCCTCATGTAAAGGGTACGACGAAGCTTCTTCTTGAACCAACGCGTGAAACATGAGTTGTGCTCTTTGATTATATCTCCGTCGTCCTCTGTTGGCCTCGGTCATTGTCGTCTTCTTAATAAAGGTTTTGTGCTCTACCACCCAAGGATCGACCACGCCTATGTGTTGTAGCGCGACTAGGTTTGCTCTTTCAAAGTCGGCGAGTCGACCCTCTAAGTCGACATGCATTTGGCGGCCCTCACGGTGACCCCATCCAGCGAGCCTGCCGAGGTGCTGTTGACGGCAGACCAACGGGTTCTCAATGCCTAGATAATTCGTGCGATAGGAGATGCACTCTTGACCGAAAGCCCCCGCTATACTTCCCTCTCGACGTGACATGTTGCGAACGTATCCTTTGATGACACCATTCATCCTTTCGAACGGCATCATGCTTTGTGCAGGAACGCCGCCCAAGTTGGATGATATCCTCCACTATATGGACCAGCAGATGCACCATAACGTCAAGAATGCGGGCGGAAGTACATCTCAAGCTCGCATAGTATCACCACGATCTCTTCCCCGTAGCCTTCGAGTTGCCTCACGCCAATCGACTTCCGAGAGATGACGTCGAAAAAGTTGCATAGGCCAAATAGCGTTTCACGGACGTGCGCGCCCATGATCCCACGGATTGCAATCGGAAGTATCTGCGTCATCAAGACGTGATGTCGTGAGACTTCATCCCATGAACTTCGCTCACTGGGTCTAGGTATCTCGCTTATCTTCCCAGCAGAATCAGAAGGAAGTTTTACTCCTAGGAGGCGGTGAAAACTGCTCGATCTCCTCCTCGACTTAGAGTGAAGCACGCGGGAGGGTAGTCATTTCCGGTCTTCTTGGCCTTTTTGCCTTTGCGACGACTTACTGTGTCCTACTTCGCCTCATCATCATCATCATCATCATCATCATCATCATCATCATCCTCATCATCATCATCATTAGCGTGAAGCTCCTGCCTGATGCCCATTGATCTCAAGTCTGCCCTTGCTTTCGGCCCATCTTTGGTCCTCTCTGGCATGTTGAGCAGGGTACCAAGCAGACTCTCGCACACGTTCTTCGTGATATGCATGACATCAAGGCTGTGAGGCACACGGTGGATCTTCCAAGACGGCAAGTCCCGTAAAACAGACCTCGTTTTCCATACCTTCAGCAGGCTCTGGCGCCTTCGCTTCTTTCCGGCTCGCGCCTTTTGCTTCTTTCGGCGGTGGGCAGTCTTTCCAATTTTTCAACAGCTTGTCTATTTCCTCGCCGCTCCTCGACACGGCGTTTTGGGTTCGGTTTCACCATCGAACAGATCCTTGCGTTTCCTCCACGGGTCATTGTCGCGAAGCCACCTTCGATGTCCCATGAACGCGTTTTCAAAGACCCGGATCTCTATCTAGCTGGCGATCGTTGTGTCATCCATGCACCTTACGCATCCAGAAAATCCATGGACTACCTGCCCCGCGAGATATCCGTAATCGAGATAGTCGTGCACCGTCATGAGCGGTGCGGCTCTCATAGGGAAATATTCTTTCTGCGGCGCCCCACGACACTGGCGTTTTCCACAACGTGTCAAGCTCCTCTTTCAGCAGCCCAGATACTGATTGATGTCGCTCCTGGTTGTTTGGCCCTTCAATTAGCATACTCATGTGAATGTACTTCCTCTTCATGCACAACCAGGGGGAAGGTTGTACATCCACACAAACACAGGCCAGGTGCTATGTGTGCTTCTCGGCTGCCAAACGGATTGACTCCATCGGTGCTCGCGCCCAAAGACGATGTTCCTTGGATCCTTCCCAAATTTTGGGTCTTGAAGTTCAACTCTTGCCATCGCTCGCATCCTTAGGGTGACTCAGATCTTGTCTTTTTATTTATCTCCGGATCATTTGCGTCATCTTTCGCTTCTTCACCTCCCTATCCGCGTGCCAACGCAGGAGCTTTGCTACCTTAGGGTCCGCAAAATACCGCTGCAGACGAGGAGTGATCGGAAAGTACCACACCACTTTTCGAGGAGCTTTCTTCCTCTTCTTGTATCGAGTGACGCGCAAACCGGACATATGGTAGACTCGCGTGCTCGTCCCGATAAATGATGCAATTTTTCATGCACACGTGGTATTTCACGTACGGTAAATCCAGAGGACACATGATTTTCTTAGCCTCCTCCAAACTGGTTGGGCACTTGTTCCCCTTGGGAAGACGTTCGTGCTGAATGACATGTTCTCGTCGCTACGCGTCGGTCATTTTGTGTTTTACCTTCATCTCCGAGCCATGAGCGTTACTTTCAAAGGGTATCCTCGGCCTGCATCCTTTATACAATGGAGTAACGCGTCTAACTCAAGTTGATCCATCTTGGCTTTCTCTCGGCGGCAGCTCTTGCGTTATCCGTGCTTGAGAAGCAGCTCTTGAATATGAGGGTCCTGCACCCAGCCCATCGATAGTCCAGCGCCGTCGCTCGCGCCGCATCATCAACTTCATGATCATGCCCGCCGCCCGCTCCGCATCTTCCTCATAATCAATCCTGCATTTTCTACATGATGACTGTGTACAGCATCACCGTCGTGATCATCTCCTGGGGATTCTTCGTCTTCTCGCCCGCCCGAGCCGCGGTGGTTGTCTTGCTGCCCTTCCTCATTTCTTGCCCGGCCCCCATGGACGACTTCGTAGTCATCTTCATCACCTTGCCACCGATAGCCATCCATGAAACCACGCAAGAGCAGGTGGTCCCGCACCTGCCCGGAATCCGGGTCCGCAATAAGGCTCTTCAGCTTACATCTTCGACACGGACATCTTATCTCCGTCTCGTTCTTTTGAAGCATCTCAGCCTTCACGGACCTCAAAAACCTATTCACGATGCCTTCGGTCATCGTGCGGACCATGGTCGCCTGCGGGGTACAGCAAAACGATATTTTAGAACCAAGAAAAAATTTGGCATGACTTCCCTAAAAATAGGACCAAAAAGAATGCTTAATGCCAAAATTCTCGCCGAAACGGAAATGAATCAACATTCCGGCAAAATATTGGCAACTATCGCATTTCAAATACCGTACACCTCCAAACACAAACACATATGCAACACCACAAACATATGCAACACCACGAACATACATAGATCTAGCTAGGCCATAAAAAGTGCATGTGCACATTGTTGTAGGGAGAACAACATAAATATAGCTTCCCCTTACTTACCTATCAAAACAAGGTAATTTAACCACTTAATTTGAATGAATCTATGGTGGCAATGAGGTGAAAAGAGGAGGCACCGAGACAAGGAGGAGGTGGAGAGAATGAAGTGGGGAGAAAGTGAGTGTGGGTAGGGGAGAGGCTGTCCAAAATATCTTGTTGCTGCCCACTTACTAATGGTGCACCAACCCTAAATGCGCCATTAGTAACCCAGGTTACTAATGGCGCACCTTCTGGTGGTGCGCAATTAGTAGTTTTGCAAAAAAAAACATACTAATGGCGCATTGTTCCACGATGCGCCATTACTAGTTTAAACTAGTAATGGCGCGGTGGAACAGTCGCCATTAGTAGTTTTGCAAAAAAGGAATAAAAATATAATAAAAACAACAACATTAGTGGCGCATTTTTTTGATAGGTGCGCCATTACTAGTTACAACTAGTAATGGCGATCGAGTCTGAATGCGCCATTAGTATGTTTGGACAGTAGCATAGTTCAAAAAAATTTGATACTAATGGCGCACCTTGGGCCAAAGCGCCATTAGTAGTTTCAACTCTAATGGCGATCGGAAGGTGGTGCGCCATTAGTATATACTAATGGCGCACCGCTTGTCTGGTGCGCCATTAGTGTCAATCCCATCTATAGCCCTTTTTCTAGTAGTGCAGGCTAGATCGGTGTGACTTAGAATCGGGGTCCCGACACAGATCCGTCGGGATTCTACCCTTGTCTGGTCCTTGACAGCGCAGGCAACTCCGGGTGAAACCCTAGATCTCCTTGGGATCGAGCGATGGCGGCGCCTTTGCGTCGTAGTCCCTCTTTAGGGCATCATTTTGGAGTTTACTCCGGTTGAAGGGACCAGCGACGTCGGTGGCGCACGTCTGGTCGAGCAACTGCCGATGAAAATCGTGCCGACTACGGTCATGGCGGACGATGGTTGCGTCTTAGATGTCGTTCCTTTGTCGAGGCATCGTCGTTGCAGTCTGCGTCATCAGGCTTGGGATGCTCCGGGGGAAACCCTAGATCTGGGTCTTCCGGATCGAATGATGATAGCGTTTTATCGCTTTCCCTCCTGGGGGCATCGTTTTGGAGCAAGTGATGGCTGGGGGCTTGGTGGAGCGGTGCTTCATCTCACACATTGATGGCGGCGGTTATCGGCGGCATGGCGCTGTGGAGGCTCGGCGTTTGATGCGCGGGATGGACTCGCGCAGGAGGAGGTAGCTGTCTGGCGTCATGGTGATGTCGATGGCTGAGTGGCCAGACAAGGTAGATGCCTCAATATGATCTGAAGACGGACCTGTGGAAGATGGCGGCGACGACACATGAGTGCGTCTGACCGGATTGTGCCCCAGACCCGGTATGTGGCTCGGCTGGGGCTTCCGGTTTTTGATGTTAGGCTTAGGTGAGTGGTCTGAGTGGCCCAGTTAGCACCCCTTCATCGTATGGATAGGAGTAGCGGCATATGTTGCCAAGATGGTGGATTCAGGCATATTGTTGTAATACTTTGTAAGGTCCTCGAGAATAATCAATAAAGTGGCCGTATGCATCTTCCAGATGCAGAGACCGGGGGTCATCCTCCTTGTTTAAAAAAAGTAGTTTTCTTGAATAAGGAAAGCTAAGAAAACATTACACTCTGTCACATCAGTACACCAAAGTCAAGTTGATGCAAAATGTTATATTTATGGTATTGGCACTTAACACAAACAACATGATAGTTCCCAATTACGGTGTTTTCCTCAATGATTATTCCTCCACGAAAATCTGGACCAAGCATAGCACCACTGCCAGAAACCAAATTCCAAAGTATGAATTGGGGTCACTGTATGTTAGTGGCATCTCATATTTTCACATATCTTGCAATTTGCTACATGCACTATCCTAGAACTTCGTAAATCTCAGATTGAGTGCTGCTGCTATGGCTTAACTGTTGACAAAAATACTACGTGCTTCATATGGGGGGAAACTCTCTTTCTAAACTAATAAACCTCTGATCAAGAACCTAAAAAGAGTTGTGAAGTCTTTCCGAATCCGTACCAAAAACATATATTACCAGTAGTACTGCTGACCTTGGAACTGCATCCATCATCATCTTGTGTAGTTATTCAAGTTATGTCCACAACAACCTGATCCATCGTAGAGTTTTAGGTTTATTTTTGCGAAATATACCGCACCTGAACGAAATTGGCGAAATTCGGTTTTTCAGATTTTTTCCAAAAAATTACGGACGAGAAGCTCGATTCAAAATTTGAATTCTTGAACAAAAATGAGCGGATTTTGAACAAAAAATGACCGAAACTGTCCCCAAAAATCGGAATCCCACATCAACAAGAATAAAGCATAACATAGCTGTACAAAAATGTTCCATTGATTGAATATACACACATGTGTTCCTGCTGCACCATCAGAGCCTCACGCTGCCCAGGTAGGTGCTCCTGCTGCATCATCCGATTCAGTTCCGGCCGCCCGGACGAGCGCGCCCGCGGCCCAGCCACCAACGCGCGGGACTGATGCTAGGATGGCTGATGATGGGGCAATTTGGTGCTGCCCAAACAGTACCAGCAGATCAATATGTGGCCTATGGTCAGACGCCGCAGAGGGGCCTGCGGGAATCTGCACATCACAAAAGAAGACACGACGGACAAACCATGAATTAGCAGCCGAGCGATTGCTTGCCTTAGGGTCGATGCGGACGATGCCCACACACGAAAGAAGATCAGATTGAGCGCGATTAGCCGTAGACCCAACGGGAAGAAGGCAGAAGGAAAGATGACGGGAGGAAGGCGTCGTGGTTGCCGTCGTTAGGGCCTCCACTACAGGGAGAGATGCAGGAGCGAGCGGCGAGCAAAGGGAAGAAGAAGAGCGCATTGAGGACATCACCGAGAGCCTGCTCCGCTGTGGCTACGGCGCTTATTTTCTCAACCCGTCGCTATCCCCAATGTGATATGGCAATGACCTGCGTGGTTCCTGTAATGGTGGAGGCGGAGGAGGAAAGCATCAGGATGAGGAGCTTGCATATCAGAGAGAGATTAGGGGGCTACGGAACGAAGGAGAGAAAACCGCATTGACGGGTATTTATCACGGTGGAATTGATTATGTTGATTTGAGATCGCTAGCTCTAACGCGTGAAAGTAGAGAGGGCGACGAACGAAACGACGTACCACACCTTACCATCACGACCGCAGACTGAGTAGAGATTAGGAAAAAGCTAAAAATTGATGCGTTAGGAAAGTTAGGATTTTGAATTGATATTCATAAAAATAAAGTTTTATTGTTTGGCAACATGATATCAGTACCTGCCTGTTTGTGACGTGCCTGGTTAGAAAAGTTAGGATTTTGAATTAATTTTCATGAAAATGAAGTTTTATTGTTTGGCAACGTGATATCAGTACCGAACTGTTTGTGACGTGCCTGGTTAGAAAAGTTTGCAAATATTAAGAAAGTTTTTTTTTGAGAGGGTGAAAAATTCAACATGAAGATATGGAGATGAAAGATGAGATGAAAATAAACCAGACGAAAATAAATCATGGATGCTATTCACCAACTGGGACATTAGGAGTAGAGATTTTCAAAAAATCCGTTATTTGTTTCCAGAAAATTCGTTATTTGTTTCCTAAAAATAAATTGCATTAATTAGAAAGATCGGTTGATTTGGATAAGTTAGGAAAGTTTAGTTCGTGATTTTTTCTGTGTTAGGAAAGTGCCGCTTTCGTAAAAAAAAAGAGCGGAAAGAAAAATAAACCGGTGTGGAGTGGTGGTGAGAGTCGGGACGAAAAAAATCAGCGAAAAAAACCGTGGAAACTATTCTCCAACTCAGACATTAAGAATAGAGATAATAGCTTAAAAAATAAGCAAAACACGACACAGTTTGGTTTTGCAAAGTTATGCAGCCAAACCATACAAAGTATTGAGAAAATACTCAAAAGCTAACAAAAAAAGTACACGACAAAACAAGTCAAAAAACGCTAAGAAAATCCTCAAAATGTGAAAAAAAAAAACACACAAAAAAACAAAAAACACTAAAGCACACAAATGTGCTAAACGCCTCTAGCGAACTGTCAACAAGAAGCATAGTAGACATTGCTTGTCATGCCCGATGAATTATCACACTTATCCACAGCGGCCCCATAAGGATCACAACACGAAGAGACACCGTCGCCGCACTACATGAAGTGGGCAAAGGTTTTCAACTTGACTGTCGGAGGGTAGGGAGAGGGTCAAGGTGCTGCCCCAAGAGGATCACGACACCCACATGCGTCGTCGCCGCCGCCGTCGAGGCGTAAAGCTTTTCCTCGACCACAACCGGAGAACATATCGCAAACTCAGCCCAACGAAGATCCCACACCAGTGCACTGAGAAAACCGGATATAAGAGCGTGGCCGCCACTGCCGGCTAGAACCTTGCTAGGATCACCTGCCATCCCACATGGCCGAAGCATACCACCAACACCCGCTACGGCGTCGCTTGCCAGAGAGCCAGCCCGTGTAGCCTCACCATCCAGGGCTGCCACCCCCGCATCCAAGAGAGACGCTCGACCGCCGCCAGGGCACCAGGCCATCGAAGCACATGCATAGACTTGGACAACGTATGGGTGGAATTGCAGTAGCCACAACCAGGATCAACCAACACCTAAGCCGGCCCACGTACAAAGGAACCCGAACATGGCGCCAGACCCTAGCTGGGTCCAGCCCCATCTCTGTTGTGGGCGTAGATCATTTGGGCCAGCCCAACATCATCGTTGGGTAGCCCTGGAAGACGAGATGTCGGAGTAGTGGACCTCCATGGGCCAGATCCGGTCTAGCCCTCGGAGCCAGCCACAACCTAACCATAGATCTACCCCGTCGTCACTGAAGACCTACACGCCACCCTCGCCCGCCACTGGTCATGGCCTGGCACGAGGACGTCCCACCCCTGCACCGAGGGATAGGTTGCCTCGCGCTGCCCAATGCAGTCGGCAGACCGGAGCACCAGAGCGCCATTCCTGGGCATGCCGGGGCTCGAACCCGCGACGCCACCACAAGAACACTTGCTGCCCCTGCCATAGTACATTAGTCTGCATGCACGTTGGGTCGTCGTTGTTAGCCTCTGAGCGCCACATCTGCCAGATATGGTGTGCATGATCCGCACAACTGCTACGCTGGCACCAGCCTTCCATGACGCGACCGTGTCGCCACCACACTGCGCGGGAGGATATGTCCTAAAGGTATCTTTTATTTTATTTTTCCTGTTTCAACTACAATTATATCATTTTGACATAGTCCTAACACCAATTATTATTATTATTATTATTACTGATTAGCTTAGTAATTGAGTGCACAGTGAAAGTTGTTGATTTTGGATTTTCCAGGAAAATCAATTTTATAGAACTAAAAAATGAATTTTGTTTACTTCTGTTGTAATCAATACTTTCAAACACAAGTTGCATTTATCCTTGTAACTAGCAAGGCTACTAAAAATAACAATATTACCAGTTTCCTTGGTAGCCAAGGCAAAGGTTTGTATTTGTGTGTGCATGTGATGATCATTGATTGTAGTCCAAATAATCCTACTGGTTCGATAAACCTTAAGGTTATCCATTTGAGGGAATTTGTTGCTTACTACAAACCTCTGCACTTGGTGGCCTAACACCTTAGTATATTAGAGGAAGCAAGCATTTTTCCTGACGCCATTACAGGGAGATATTTTCTATCACCATAGGTCCTACACTTCTTTACTTTACTTCCTGTTGTCTACTTTGCTTAGTGACTTTTTTATTAGTTCTTATCTTGCTTTTCCACTTTCCTAAAAACTGAGGAAAACATAAAATAATTTTATTACTTTTGTTTTACCTTGTTATCATGGCTAATAGTTCATTTTTCACTACTTCCCTGAGCTGGAAGTTCTCCACTTTAATCAAGAGGATGGAGAAAGTTTAAAGGATGTTTGGTATAGAATCTGAGATGCTCAAATAGACCCGCTAACAAATGCTCAAATGCTTGCTTATAAGAAACTTATATGTTGGGTTGACCCCTAGTACCGGCCCATTCCATGGTGTTGGTTGTCCCCTGTGTTCCCCGTCCCTAGTCCTGGTAGGGCTGGATCCAGGTAGATCTTGGCACCTGTGACCGGGTGTATATGTGCGTTGGCCGGTATCCAGGATGTTCGATCTTGACCGTGGCGGTTCCGCTCTGGTGTTGTTCGTGTCTAGGTGCCTAGTTATCGACGACATGTGCTTCTGGTGTCGACGGTGGGTCGATCTTGGGTGCTAGGTGGTGGCCCTTGATGGTGAGGTTGTGCGTCTGACTCCATGGCGAGTAGCATGTCAGCGGGGGTGGTGCCTCTAGCGAGAGGAGGCGTGATGGGTGATCCTGGTGTCCTCACTACTTCAACGTTTACGACTCCATGATATGGACTTGTAGGTCTTGGGCTGGCAAGGCGTGCCCTCCCTCGGGTTGGGTCGAGTTCGATGGCACCTCAGGTGTGAAAGGATTGAGATGGACCTAGAGGGGGGGGGGGGGTTAATAGTTAAAATACAAATTTTGATTCTTACTTAGGAATTTTTGGCAATAGTGCGGAATATGAAAGTGTGCCTAGCAATTGTAAGGGTGAATCTAGTGCAGAGCAATATATTCAACTACAACAAAGTAGCAAGGTAAGCAAGCACAATGAGATATATGTAAAGATTAAGAGGCAAATAACCACAAGTGAAAAGTTAGGGTTAGGAATAACCGCAACTCGAAAGACAAGGATGTATGTCGATGTTCACTTCCTTGGAAGGAAGCTAATCACTATTGGGAGGGGCGGGTGTTACCACAAATGCACGCCAACACCACGAAGGCTCACCCTATTTCTCCCCTTCAGACAACACCACAAAGGTATTTCCCGACCACTAGTGATAGACCTTAACATGGTCTTCAAACCTTCACAAACTTTCTGGGGTAATCACAATGAACAATTCCCTCTTAATAATGGGGGATCCCTATGTTAGGTTGATCTCTCTCCCGTTCGAGCCCAACAGGTCAAACGGACCCTTGCATCGCGCCCTGATCGGGGCGCCCAACCAAACCATGGTTGGTGGGCCCCTGTGACCCGCGCTATATAAACAGAGGTGGGGGCCGGGGCTGTGATATGAGGTTCACCGCTGCCACAAACCCCACCGATAATCCCTACCAATCTAGGGTTAGCAAGGTGCTCACGGGAAGCTCCACCACCGCCGCCATCCACTCTCTGCCATCACCGCCATCGCCATCCACCATGGCCACCTCAGCGCGATCATCGACTCAGAGTGAAGGTAGGACCACCGGATTGATCTAGCCTAACCGATCCAGAGGATCTAACAATGGCATCAGCCAGATGATAATCCCCAAGTGCAAGGAATCATCGTAGCACTTTCCAAAGGTGGAAGTGATAAGTATGAGTGTCGAACCCACAAGGAGCTAAAGGTAAGATCAATATTCTCTCAAGCCCTATCTGCCACTGATACGACTCTACGTGCACTGAACGTTTGCTTCCAAGCAACGAGAAATAAATTACGTTGTGGGTATGAAGAGGATAACTTTGTATGGTATCGGAGAGCTAAAACATAAAAGTAGGTGTTGTTATCATAAAGTTAGAATATAATACTAAATAATATAAATAGCGAGTGTGGAATAATGATGGATCGGTGTGCGGAATTGTCCTAGGCAATCGTTAACAAGACCGGTAATCACTATTGCAGTTTCATATGAGGGAGAGGCATAAGCTAACATACTTTCTCTACTTGGATCATATGCACTTATGATTGGAACTCTAGCAAGCATCTGCAACTACTAAAGATCATTAAGGTAAAACCCAACCATAGCATTAAAGCATAAAGTCCTCTTTATTTCCATACGCAACAATCCCTCTTACTCGGGTTTGTGTTTCAGTCACTCACCAACCCACTATAAGCGAATCATGAATGTATTGCAACACCCTACAGCGGGAATCCCTCACGCTTGTGCGACACGGAGGGCACCATAGGACAGCACCAAAGTAAAACATACAACTCATACCAATCTAGATCATCAATCAACCCAAAGACAAAAGATATCTACTCAAAACATCATAGTATGGCAACACATCATTGGATCATAATATGTGGCATAAAGCACCATGTTCAAGTAGGGATTACAGCGGGGTGCGGGAGAGTGGACCGCATAAAAGAGATGATGATGGTGATGTTGATGAAGACGATCACCGTGGCGATGATTCCCCTCCCGATGGCACTCCGGCGCCACCGGAAGAGAGGTTCTCCCCCTTGTGATTCTTCCTCCATAGCCTCCACCTTCTGGTCCTTGGCCTTCATGGTGATGAAGACCCCTCCGAGATACTCCTCCCTGGCCACCGGTGATGATGGCCCCCTCCGGCAGGGTGCCGAAGAGGGCCTAGATTGATTTCTCGTGGCTACAGAGGCTTGCGGCAGCGGAACTTCTGATCTAATCTCCGTTCTGGAAGTTTTAGGGTACGAGAGTATATATGGGTGCAGGGAGAACGTCGGTGGACTTTCGGGCTGGCCACGAGGTAGGGGGGTGTGCCCCCCACCCTCGTGGGAAGCCCGGGACTCCCCTGGTGAGCTTCCGGTACTCCATGGGCTTCTTCTGGTCCAAAAACAGGTTCCGTGGAGTTTCAGGTCTTTTGGACTCCGTTTGATATTCTTTTTCTTCGAAACACTGAAATAGGCAAAAAAACAGCAAATCTGAGCTGGGCCTCCGGTTAATAGGTTAGTCCCAAAAATAATATAAAAATGGATAATAAATCCCAATATTGCCTAAAACAGTAGATAATATAGCATGGAGCAATCAAAATTTATAGATACGTTGGAGACGTATCGGGCATCCCCAAGCTTAATTCCTGCTCGTCCTCGAGTAGGTAAATGATAAAAGATAATTTTGATGCGGAATGCTAGTAAGTGCTTAAGTTTGATCAATGATAATTCCAATCACTTTTTCTAGCATCAATATGTGTCATAATAGCAGCTTATCTCATAAAACTTTTCATGATCAAGTAACAATCTATTCACGATGTCAAGCATGGTTCAGAAACTTCATTGAGAACTAACAAACTATAATCTCAGTCATTGAAGCAATTGCAATTTATCATAACATCAGAAAGAGTCAAGAATAGAGCTTTTCAGCAAGTCCACATACTCAACTATCATATAGTCTTCTACAATTGCTAACACTCATGCAATACTTGTGGTTATGGAGTTTCAGCCGGACACTGAGGAAGATAGGGGCTTATTGTGTTGCCTCCCAACATATTCACCTTTAGGTGATGTCAACAATAATAGCCCATGCTAACTTACATCCAATTGGATATATATATATATATCATGATCTTTCAAACACAAGGAGCTTGCCAAAGGATAAAATGAAAAAAAAGGGAATGGTGAGGATCACCTTGACTCAAGCATAAAGTAAAAACATAAAGTAAAAGATATGCCCTTCGTAGAGGGAAGCAGAGGTTGTCATGCGCGTTTAGGGTTGACGCACAAAATCTTAATGCAAAAGAACGTCACTTTATATTTCCCCTTGTATATGGACCTTTATTATGCAGTCCGTCGCCTTTATTACTTCCACAACAAGTTCGTACAAAGCTTATTTTCTCTGCACTAATAAGTCATGCATATTTAGAGAGCAATTTTTATTGCTTGCACCGATGACAACTTACTTGAAGAATCTTACTTAATCCATAGGTAGGTATGGTGGACTCTCATGGCAAAACTGGGTTTACGGGTATTTGGAAGCACAAGTAGTATCTCTACTTGGTGCAAGGGATTTGGCTAGCATGAGGGAGAAAGGCAAGCTCAACATGTTTGGAAGGTCAATGACAATATACTTTAACTAAGATGTCGGAAAACATAAACCATTACGTTGTCTTCCTTGTCCAACGTCAACTCTTTTAGCATGTCATACTTAATGAGTGCTTCACAATCATAAAAGATGTCCAAGATAATATATTTGTATGTGAACCTCTCTTTCCTTATTACTTCCTATTAATTGCAACGATGACCAAAACTACGTTTGCCAATTCTCAACAACTTTTATGCCTCATACTTTCTATGTGTGAAGTCATCACTAACCATGTTATAAGCAAATGAAACATATAAAAGTTCAGGTTTATGACATTCAATTCATTCCCCCATTTACTCAAAAGATATACATGAAGCATGTGAGCAAATGACAAACTACTCCAAAAGATACGAGTGAAGAATACTGAGTAGTAAAATTATTAACTAGCCATGGGAGGATTCTTTTTTATTCAATATTTCAGATCCAATGATTTTATTCAAACAGCAAGCAAAACAAAATAAAATAACATTGCAAGGATAGCACAACTCATGTGAAGAAGCAAAAACTTAGGTTCAACCGATACTAACCGGTAGTTGTTGAAGAGAGAAGGTGGGATGCCTAGCAGGGCATCCCCAAGCTTAGATGCTTGAGACTTCTTGAAATAATGTCTTGGGGTGCCTTGTGCATCCCCAAGCTTGAGCTTTTGTGTCTCCTTAATTCCCTTTATATGTCGGTTTCCTAAATCTCAAAAGCTTCATACACACCAAACTCAACAAGAACTCGTGAGATAGGTTAGTATAAACCAATGCAAAACCTTATCATTTTATACTGTAACAAATTACTAAAATTATTATTCAACATTGCATACTAAATGCCTTTGCATATTTAATACTCCTATCCTCAAATAGAATCATTAAACAAGCAAACCTATGCAAACAATGCAACCATAACAGCAATCTTCCAAAACAGTATAGTCTGCAAAGAATGCAAGATTCATCATACTTCCCTAACTCCAAAGATTATGAAATAAAATTGCCACTGTAGTAAATTTATCAGAGCTTATTATGCAAAAGGTTTCAACATTTTAGCACATTCTGACTTTTCTAAGGAATTTTTGCAACAGCGGTAAACTTTCTGTTTTCAAACAGCAACATGTATACTAGAAAAATAAGCATGGTAAAGGCTATCCTTGACATTTTTATTGAAAATAAAGATGCAAAACATTATTCTAAATAGCATCTAGCTAATAATAACAAAAGAAAATTACGCTCCAAGTAAAACACATATCATATGACGAATAAAAATATAGCTCCGAGTAAGGTGCACCGATAGTTTTGAAGACGAAAGAGGGGATGCCTTCCGGGGCATCCCCAAGCTTAGGCGCTTGAGTCTTCCTAGAATATTACCTTGGGGTGCCTTGGGCATCCCCAAGCTTAGGGTCTTTT
Source organism: Aegilops longissima (assembly GCA_021605205.1). NCBI lineage: Eukaryota > Viridiplantae > Streptophyta > Magnoliopsida > Poales > Poaceae > Aegilops > Aegilops longissima. Next base: position 610,853,215 of record CM038682.1, on the reverse strand, counting down.
GAAAGTGCAACTACCCCTAGGTGGTTTTCGTAATTCATAACAACATATAGCTCATTGAGCTAATGCTATTCCAAGACAAATATTTCAGGAAAGCTCAATGAATGGCATGGCATGGATGATGAAAGTGGATCCTCAAAATATTAAGGACACAGGATTGGCTCAAGCTCAAAATCTCAAGACTCTACATTTTACATTTTAGTGATCCAAGATCACATTGAGTCTATAGGAAAAGCCAATACAATCAAGGAGGGATGAGGTGTTGCTTAATGAGCCTCTTGCTTCAAGTGCTTAGTGATATGCTCCAAAAACCCTCAACTACTTTCTCACATCCACATATGACCTAAACCCAAAGTCAAAATTGGTCCTACCAATTCTTTTATCCGGCGCCACCGAGTTCAGATGTCATAGCCACTGCCACAAACCCTAAGCAAATCGGTCTCACCGATAGGGATCTCGGTCTCACCGAGATGGGATTGTAATCTCTCTGTTTCCCTTCGTAACGTTTCGGTCTAACCGAAGTGAGCGATCGGTCCCACCGAGATTGCAATGTAAACTCTCTGGTTCCCTTTCGTAACATTTCGGTCTCACCGAAAAGAGTGAATCGGTCCCACCGAGTTTACCTGACCAACTCTCTGGTTAGGTAATTACCAAAATCGGTCTCACCGAGTTTGTGTAATCGGTCTCACCGAGATTACGTTATGCCCTAACCCTAACCATATCGGTCCTACCGAGTTGCATGTCGGTCCCACCGAAAACCCTAACGGTCACTAGGTTTTACTGAATCGGTCCGACCGAGTTTGTTGATTCGGTCCTACCGAGTTTGGTAAATTGTGTGTAACCATTAGATTTTGTGTGGATTCTATATATACCCCTCCACCTCCTCTTCATTCGTGGAGAGAGCCATCAGAACAAACCTACACTTCCAACTTACCAGTTCTGAGAGAGAACCACCTACTCATGTGTTGAGGCCAAGATATTCCATTCGTACCATATGAATCTTGATATCTAGCCTTCCCCAAGTTGCTTTCCACTCAAATCTTCTTTCCACCAGATCCAAATCCTATGAGAGAGAGTTGAGTGTTGGGGAGACTATCATTTGAAGCACAAGAGCAAGGAGTTCATCATCAACACACCATTTGTTACTTCTTGGAGAGTGGTTCTCCTAGATTGGCTAGGTGTCACTTGGGAGCCTCCGACAAGATTGTGGAGTTCAACCAAGGAGTTTGTAAGGGCAAGGAGATCGCCTACTTCGTGAAGATATACCGCTAGTGAGGCAAGTCCTTCGTGGGCGACGGCCATGGTGGGATAGACAAGGTTGCTTCTTCGTGGACCCTTCGTGGGTGGAGCCCTCCGTGGACTCGCGCAACCGTTACCCTTCGTGGGTTGAAGTCTCCATCAACGTGGATGTACGATAGCACCACCTATCGGACCCATGACAAAAACATCCGTGTCTCCAATTGCGTTTGAATCCTCCAAACCATTCCCTTTACATTCTTGCAAGTTGCATGCTTTAAATTCCGCTGCTCATATACTCTTTGCATGCTTGCTTGAATTGTGTGAAGATTGCTTGACTTGTGCAAAGATAGCTAAAATCTGCCAAAGTCTAAAATTGGGAAAAGGTTAAGTTTTTAATTGGTCAAGTTGTCTAATCACCCCCCCCCCTCTAGACATACTTCAAGGTCCTACAAGTGGTATCAGAGTTTGGTCTCCATTTGCTTTGATTTCCATAGCTTTTGGTGGTCATAGCCTTGGTTTCACAACCTAGGAGAGTATGGCGTCTAGCGAGGGAAATTATCACCGTAGAGGTCCTTACTTTGATGGCACTAATTTTGCTAGTTGGAAGCATAAGATGAAAATGCAGATTCTCGGACATAACCCCGCCGTTTGGGCTATTGTGTGTATTGGCTTGCAAGGTGAATTCTTTGATGGGAGAGAACCAAACCATGAAGCTAGTGCGGATGAATTGAAGATGCTGCAATACAACGCTCAAGCTTGTGATATCCTCTTCAATGGCTTGTGCCCCGAAGAATTCAACAAAATCAGCCGTCTTGAGAATGCAAAGAAAATTTGGGATACTTTGATTGATATGCATGAAGGTACCGACTCCGTCATGGAATCCAAGTTGGATATGCTCCAAAGTCAGCTTGACAAGTTCAAAATGAAGGATGGTGAAGGTGTCGCTGAAATGTACTCTAGGCTTGCTCTTATCACAAATGAGATTGCCGGCTTAGGAAGTAAAGAGATGACCGACAGATTCATCATCAAGAAGATCCTAAGAGCATTGGATGGAAAATATGATACCGTGTGCACATTGATCCAAATGATGCCAAATTACAAAGATCTCAAGCCAACAAAAGTCGTTGGAAGAATTTTTGCTCATGAGATGTCACTCAAGGATAAGGAGAAACTTCACAACAAGTCAAGTGGTGCTTACAAAGCCTCATGTGAAGCCCCCACATCATCAAGTGAGAAACAAACCTTCAATGAAGAATTGAGATTAATGGTGAAGAACTTCAACAAATTCTACAAGAGTAGAAGCAAAGAAAGAAGCTCTAAGTCAAGGTCCTACAATGACAAAAGATCTTCTAGTCGAGGCGCAATTGCTACAATTATGGGAGACCGGACACTATTCCAATGAGTGTACGGCACCCTACAAAAGAAGAGAAGATTCTCCAAAAGAAGAAGTAGAAGAGAAGAATCACCACCAGAGAGAGAAGGAGTAGAGATGATCGTTATGAGCGAAGACCCTCACGGAGAAGCAAGGATTAGGAAAGGAAGGACAATTCATCAAAGAGCTTCACAAAACGAAGACATCAAGCTCATGTTGGTGAATGGGTATCCGGCTCCGACTCCGACAATCACTCCGAGAGAAGCTATCACTCCGACTCCGAATATACTCAAGATGAAGGTGTTGCCGGTCTAGCACTTGTGTCAACCAACTCCTACGACATATTTGATTCACCAAATGAAGGAATTGGAAGATGCTTCATGGCCAAAGGTCCTAAGGTAACACACCCCGAGTATGTTGATTTTAATAGTGATGAAGATGACTTGTTAGGTGATGATGATTTACTTATTGACAACTCTAGTGATGAATACTATGATGAAACGTTTAATCATGCTAATCAAGATAAAACGAATGACAATGATAAGGAGAAGATTGAGCTTCTAACTAAAGAACTAAACACTCTTAAGTTAGCTCATGAAACTATCTTCGAAGATCATCGAGAACTTTTAAGGGCTCATGATATGTTACGCTTTGAAAAGCTCAATGTTGAGCAAGAGCATGAGTTATTAAAGGCAATCAATGATGATCTCCGTAAGAAAAGTTCTTCTTACATTGCCAAGCGTTTACTCTTATCTACTTACATGCCTCAAGTCAAGTCTAGTAACAAGAACAAGAAAGATTCTTCCTCTAGTAGTAACAATAATAATGCTAAATCCAATAATGTTGCTTCTAGTACTTCTCTTGATTCCACTAATGATTCTCTTAGCCAAGTTACACTTGAGCAAGAAAACAACTTATTGAAGGGAATTATAGAGAAAGGTGTATACAAGAGCCTTGCGGGAGTAAGCAATTCAAGGAAATTATGCATAAGCAAGGAAGGCACCGGAAGAATCAAGGTGTTAGTTTTGAACGAAAGTTCAATGCCAATGGAGTTGAGTGGGAAGAAGATCAATACCCCAAGACGAAGTTTGTTCCTCAACAAGAGAAGTATGATCCTACTTCCTTCAAGGGAACACAAGCACAAGATGATCTTCCACCACAAGACCACAAGAACAAAGGCAAGGACAAGCTTCAAGAGGAGATTGATGCATTTGAAGAAGCACCTAAGGCCTTGGTCAAGTGGGTTCCCAAGACTACGTCAAGTTCGACTTCATCAAGTACAACTACAACTCCAAGTCCCATCAAGATGATGTGGATCCCGAAGAAGAAGAACTAGAGAGTTCTTGAGGGTGACTCCGCCAACATTCTTCACTCATATCATTATGGCAAGGACAAGTGCAATCAACTTCCATATCATGCACTAGTTCAAGGAGTCACAAACCCTCATGTTGGTAAGGCAAGGGACAAGGTAACCTAATGTTTTCATGGACATCATCTTGTGTGTGCATCACTCTATGTCTATGGATATTCTTGTTTGTTCCTTGTTGGACTAACCCATGTAGGTATTGAAAGTGCAACTCACTCCAAAGGATTGCTCCAAATGATCTACATCAACATTGATCATCCACATCTTCAACACCTACATGAAGTCATCATCGACAAAACCCAAGGTTAGTTCATCCCTCTAAGGGGGGATCTCACATCTAGGGGGAGCTTAACTCTAAGAATTGAGTCAAAGCAACTCTAATGATGTGAACACATCAATGCATTATGTAAAAGTGGTAACCCCACTTGAGCTTAAACGATGAGTATGACCTATGATAAAATGTTCTCATTTGACTCCTAAGTCAATATACTCATATATAGATGACCTAGTCATCGCCAATTGTTTGATAGATGCTAGAATTGTTTGTGCATGCTTTGTCACATATTTCATTTGTCATTTTATTGTGTGAGCATGTTGGTTGCATATTTTACTCATTCGAGGACATCCACTTGTTGTTTTGATTGATTGGTTTCTTTTTTCTTTGGCCAAGTGGATGGACAAGAATGACTAAGAACCTTTTGTAGCTATCTATGCTTTTCTCATCTCAAACTCTATTCATGCTACATCACAAAATTTGATCAAGTCAGATTCGAACCACTCTGTGTGAGGAGCACTCGGAGTCCCCGATTCGTCATAGACTTAAACTTCCAAAACTTCTTTGTGCTTTTCGGTCTGACCGATTCCTCCATTTTGGTCATACCGAGATCACTAACTCGATCTAGGTTTTCAATCTCGGTGCAACCGATTTGAACTTTTTGGTCACACCGATTTGCTGCAACTGTCAACAGTTATGCATCTCGATGCCACCGAGTTGTTCCACTCGGTCACACTGACAGTGTCGGGCTATATATTCACACGGGATTTTTTTTGGAAAACTTTCTCCAAAACTCTTCGTCCGCGCATAGCTCGCTCTGCCTTCTAGGTCTCCGGATCGTCAACCTCGTCGCCAGCCGCCTCCTGTCGCTGGTCTCCGCCGCCGTCAACAGATTTCATCTCCGCAGTTGCCGCTGTAACGAGTTCATCGCCGAACTAGCGTATGAACTCGATAACAGTGCTATCCTTGTCTGATTCTCAGCACATTGTGTTCATTATGATTCTTGCCGTGATTGAAACACCTCTATCCAGTCAAAACAATCCTTAGAATAGATGGGATTTGAATATTTAGGGTTAGGTTTCCGCCGAAACCATGTCGGACCCACTGAGTTGAAAAACTCGGTCTCACCTATTCGGCTAACGCCATTGCACTAGTAACTCTCGGTCTGACCGAGAATTGCAAATCGGTGTGACCGATTTTAGAACTTTGTGAAACCCTAGCAGTCTCGGTGCCACCAAACTGTGACTCGGTCTGACCGAGTTCACTAGTTTAGGTTCCAAAACTGCTTCGGTTTCACCGAGTTTGAAAATCGGTTGATCCGAAATGCTTTCTATGGAAAACTAAAACTAAGTTTTTGAATCATTCTTTTGCAAAAATCTCTGCATTTTGTGATGCTCATCCACTCTATCTCATCTATAACTATTCACAGGGTCAGCAGTCAGTGTTTGCAGCATGTCAGACCAAAGTGACAGCCAGAACAAGTCAGAGGAGCAGATTCAGATGAGTGAGGGCACTAGTCCCTCTAGCAGCTCAGATGAGGGAAGCATAACCACTCCCAGCAATTTGCCCAAAGCTGCCACCAGGACAAGGAAGAAGAGAACCTCAGAATCTGAGGATGTGGATTATGTGGCAGTAGAAGATGAGGCCATTTCAAAGAATAAAGTGCTCAAGAAGGAGTATAGCTCAGCTGCAGTTAAGCCAGGGATGAAGATCAAAAGGCCAGCAGGAAGACAACCCATGTCTAAAGCCAGAGCCTCCACTCAAGCATCTTTGGAATCCCAACCCAAAGAGCCTGCTGCAGAAGGAAAGAAAAGGAAGGAAAGGGTTAATAAGACCGTGGCCAGAGTGATTGGAATGCCTTCCATGATGGAAGAAGAAGAAGAAGAGGTTGCTGCACCAGCACCCAAGGTACAGAAGCTGATGGGTGATGCTATAAAGTCAGGGGCTGCAACATCAAAGCCCAAAGAAGCACCCAAAGCTGCCTCCAAGCCCAAGAGTGCACCTTAGAGGAATACCAGGAGTATGCCAGCTGCTGAGAAGAACAAAGCCCCAGTGCCTGAAGTTGCTGCTGAGGAAGATGATGAAGGACAAGTCCTGATGAAGCTCAAACCCAAGATTCCAGACCACAATGATGCTCATCCTGTGGCTGAGAACATGAAGATCGAGGAGAGACTCGGGGTTGAGGCTATGGAGAGTCGAGATCCATATGCCACCGGAGAAGGACTGCTGTTGATTACAGGTTCCACACAAAGGAACAACAGGATTTCTATGAGACAATCTTGTTGGACAAGAAGCCTATAGTGTGTGATATGAGGTGGGTCGACTGGACCTACATAAAGGAGAATGAAGAACATTATCCTGGAGTGTATGACAGCTTCAGTGCGTGTGGAGTTGCAGACTTTGTTGGGCAGAAGCTCACAAACTGGAATGGTGAGCTCATTATGCAATTCTACTCCACAGCACATTTCTATCCAGATGGCAGGATAGTTTGGATGTCTGAAGGTACGAGATACCAATCAACTATTGAGGAATGGGCCAATCTGATCAATTCCCCAAAGGAGAGTGAAGATGACTTGGATGTCTATGCCAAGAAAAAGATGGATCACAATTCTATGTCACATATGTACAAGGAGATCCCAGACAAAGCTCTTGAGACTTTCAAGTTTGGGTCAGTCCATTTTCTTCTGTCAGGACTGCCAACGATCAACTGGATCCTAAGGCACACTCTTTTGCCCAAGTCAAGTGACCACAACATGATCAGAGGGCATGCAATTAATTTTCTACACATATTTGATGTGCCACAGAAATTCAAGGTCATGAGCCTCATGGTTGAGACTATCAAGAGGACAGCAGCAGACTAAAAGAGAAGTTGTGGATATGCCCCCACAAATTCAGGAGTTGATTAACTCAAAGATGGGCACAGGAAAATATCTGTTGGATAAGGAACACTTTGTTCTCTATCAAGACTTTGAGGACAATCAAGTTGTGATGAATGAGAATGAACCATCACCAGTACAAGCTTAAGAAAAGAAGGAGAAAGCAAAGAAAGAGAAGGCTGCCAAGATGCCAACTCAAGGGGAGGCATCTGAGTACTTTTTTAAGAGCAAGCAGGACCAGCTTGGTTACTTGATAGCATCAACTCTGAGGATTGAGAAGGGGTTGGCCACCCTAACTCAAAACCAGGAGAGCCTGGAAAGAATCATGGAACAAAAATTCTATGGTTTAGATGTCAAAGTAACTGAGATCCAGTCAGTTGTGGAGCAGCTACAGGATAACATGCAGGAGAGGAAGGGCAGGACAACTACTGATGCATTTGCCAGAGTGCCTCGAGCTCAGAGATCAGCTGCAGAGCAAGTAACAGACACTAGAGTCACTTCATCTGCACCAGCTACAACTCCAGTTCAACCAGCTCCAGCACCAACTCCTTCAGCTCCATCCACATCAACTGAAGTCTTTGTCCAAGGAGCCATCTCTACGCCACCAACTGAAGACCAAGCCTGAGAGACGATATAGTACTATGCATTTTCTAGGAACTTTTTGGTAACTTGTTGCCAAAGGGGGACAAAAATGTATAGATCATAGGCTTCGAGAGAGAGAGTTTGCTTTTGTTCTCTCTTGTCTTCTTGGTTGAAATTTGTTTGCTTTTGATTGCTTGAGATACTATGCTATTATCTGTGAGACATTGATGATCATGTGTTTGATCATAAGCTACACTTATGCTTGTTAGATGATATTATCTTACTTATCCTTATATGATCATTCACTTTGCTTGGTGATGAGTGAATGTATTCAATCTTTATTATTTTGAGCGCTCCACCAAGATGTATGTTACATGGAAGAGTAACACATGAGCCTAATTCCTTGTGCATTTGCAGTCCAAAGCAAATCTTAAACTATGCACAAATTTAGGGGGAGCTCTTGCTTATCACATACTTCTCAAAGCGACGATGTTTTTAAATCTTATTATCATTTGTTGAAGCTTTGATCTATATGTTGTCATCAATTACCAAAAAGGGGGAGATTGAAAGTGCAACTATCCATAGGTGGTTTTGGTAATTCATAACAACATATAGCTCATTGAGCTAATCTATTCCAAGACAAATATTTCAGGAAAGCTCAATGAATGGCATGGCATGGATGATGAAAGTGGATCCCTCAAAATATTAAGGACAAAGGATTGGCTCAAGCTCAAAAGCTCAAGACTCTACATTTTACATTTTAGTGATTCAAGATCACATTGAGTCTATAGGAAAAGCCAATACTATCAAGGAGGGATGAGGTGTTGCTTAATGAGCCTCTTGCTTCAAGTGCTTAGTGATATGCTCCAAAAACCCTCAACTACTTTCTCACATCCACATATGACCTAAACCCAAAGTCAAAACCGGTCCTACCGATTCTTTCTATCCGGCGCCACCGAGTTCAGATGTCATAGCCACTGCCACAAACCCTAGGCAAATCAGTCTCACCGATAGGGATCTCGGTCTCACCGAGATGGGATTGTGATCTCTCTATTTCCCTTCGTAACGTTTCGGTCTAACCGAAGTGAGCGATCGGTCCCATCGAGATTGCAATGTAAACTCTCTGTTTCCCTTTCGTAACATTTAGGTCTCACCGAAAAGAGCGAATCGGTCCCACCGAGTTTACCTGACCAACTCTCTAGTTAGCTAATTACCAAAATCGGTCTCACCGAGTTTGTGTAATCGGTCTCACCGAGATTACGTTATGCCCTAAGCCTAACCATATCGGTCCTACCGAGTTGCATGTTGGTCCCACCGAAAACCCTAACGGTCACTAGGTTTACTGAATCGGTCTGACCGAGTTTGTTGATTCGGTCCTACCGAGTTTGGTAAATTGTGTGTAACGGTTAGATTTTGTGCGGAGGCTATATATACCGCTCCACCTCCTCTTCATTCGTGGAGAGAGCCATCAGAACAAACCTACACTTCCAACTTACCAGTTCTGAGAGAGAACCACCTACTCATGTGTTGAGGCCAAGATATTCCATTCCTACCATATGAATCTTGATCTCTAGCCTTCCCCAAGTTGCTTTCCACTCAAATCTTCTTTCCACCAGATCCAAATCCTATGAGAGAGAGTTGAGTGTTGGGGAGACTATCATTTGAAGCACAAGAGCAAGGAGTTCATCATCAACACACCATTTGTTACTTCTTGGAGAGTGGTGTCTCCTAGATTGGCTAGGTGTCACTTGGGAGCCTCCGACAAGATTGTGGAGTTCAACCAAGGAGTTTGTAAGGGCAAGGAGATCGCCTACTTCGTGAAGATATACCGCTAGTGAGGCAAGTCCTTCGTGGGCGACGACCATTGTGGGATAGACAAGGTTGCTTCTTCGTGGACCCTTCGTGGGTGGAGCCCTCCGTGGACTCGCGCAACCGTCACCCTTCATGGGTTGAAGTCTCCATCAACGTGGATGTACGATCGCACCACCTATCGGAACCACGACAAAAACATCTGTGTCTCCAATTGCGTTTGAATCCTCCAAACCCTTCCCTTTACATTCTTGCAAGTTGCATGCTTTAAATTCCACTGCTCATATACTCTTTGCATGCTTGCTTGAATTGTGTGAAGATTGCTTGACTTGTGCAAAGATAGCTAAAATCTGCCAAAGTCTAAAATTGGGAAAAGGTTAAGTTTTTAATTGGTCAAGTAGTCTAATCACCCCCCTCTAGACATACTTCAAGGTCCTACATCTTTCCACTCCTTATTCTCCTCATATCGATATCTCACCGAAAACTTTAAAACTTCAATCACACAAAACTTAGCCAAACTTCGTGAGATAGGTTAGTATGATAAAGAGCAAACCATTCACTTTGGTACTGACAAAGACAAGGTTCATAATTGTTTTCACACAACGCCTACTGTACCATATCATTTCTACAATTTATATTGAGGAATATAAGTCATAGAAACTAGCAAACAAGCAAACTATGCAATGAAAACAGAATCTGTCAGAAACAGAACTGTCTGTAATGATCTAAGCAATAACTATACTTCTGCTACTCCAAAAATTATGAAATAAATTGTTGGACGTGAGGAATTTTCCTACTAATCTTCTGCAAAAATAATCAACTCAATAGCACTCTTTTGTAAAAAATGACATCTATTCTCGTGAGCGCAAAGTTTCTGTTTTTTACAGCAAGATCACATTAGCTTTCACCCAAGTCTTCCCAAAGGTCTTACTTGGCACTTTATTGAAACAAAAGATATAAAACATGATTACTACAGTATCTTAATCATGTAAACACACAAAAACAGTACGGGTAAATATTGGGTTGTCTCCCAACAAGCGCTTTTCTTTAATGCCTTTTAGCTAGGCATGATGATTTCAATGATGCTCACTTTAAAGATAGGAATTGAAACACAAAGAGAGCATCTTGAAGAATATGACTAGCATATTTAAATCTAACACAATTCCTGTCGTGGAATTGTCACGGCAGATGTCCTCGTGCAAGGACTTAGTCATGGAGCCATCGCAACTAGGAAGCTTAAAGGGGTTAATCGGGACAAAGGACACAAGAGGTTTTATACTAGTTCGGCCCCTTGCTGAGAAGGAAAGCCTACGTCTAGTTGGGGATATAACTATTTGTGTAAGCCGCCCTGGAGGGGCCGGGTTACACAAAGAGTACTCACCAGAAAGAAGCCCAAGGCCAAGCATGAAGATGGCGGTTCAATAAAGGGTTTAAGGCCCACATGCGACTTAAGGCCCGTTGTAGTAAACCGCCATAATGGCATGACTTGTATCATAAGGAAGATTTAACGAGTCACCGAGCCGGACATTGTTTATAAGCCGGCCGGGACTCTGTAGGCCACAGGGTGTCAACCCGTGTACATAAGGGGACGACCTGCTGGCGGCTTAGGGCAAGAAACAACCCATCGAGAGCCGGGCATAGCGCATCCCGCTCCCTGGTCATCGAAACATCAAGCAATACCAACCCAACTAGACGTAGGCTTTCCTTCTATGCCTAGGGATTTTGTGAGCACACAACTTATGGGAACAAGAATCAACTAGCATAGGAAGGCAAAACAAGTATAACTTCAAAACTTTAAACACATAGAGAGGAAACTTAATATTATTGCAACTCCTACAAGCATGTATTCCTCCCTCATAATAATTTTCAGTAGTATCATGGATAGAAACTTTTTTCTCATACTAAATTGGAACCTCCTCCGAAATAGTGGAATCATTACTAGTTAAAGTTGACACTCTTCCGAATCCACTTTCATAAATATCACACTAAGATTCAACATTCTCCAAAATAGTGGGATAACTAATTCCTAGAGTTGACACTCTTCCAAACCCACTTTAAATGATAGAATTATTCATACTCCAAAATATATAAGTGAAGTTCATGGAGCATTCTACAACTAACCAATATCCAAGCTCAAAGTGTATAAGTGAAGCACATGAAGCATTCTATAAAACCATACTCAAAAGATTTAAGTGAAGCACAAAGAGCAATTCTATAAGATCATACTTAAAAGATTTAAGTGAAGCACATGAAGTATTCTATAAATAAATGAAGGGATATCTCATCCTAGGATATTTCTAGAAGAAAAATAAAAACACAAAGGACACAAATCATGTGAACAAAACAAAACCCGAGGTATACCGATAATTGTTGAAGAAGAAAGATGGGATGCCAACCGGGGCATCCCCAAGCTTAGATGCTTGAGTATCCTTGGAATATTTACTTGGAGTGCCTTGGGAATCCCCAAGCTTTAACTCTTGCCTCTCTTTATTCTTCTCATATTGATAGCTCCTCGACCTTCTGACACTTCATCCACACAAAACTTTTAACAAAAACTTGTGAGATCCGTTAGTGTAATAAAGCAAATCACTACCTTTAGGTACTGTAATGAACTCATTATTTATTTGTATTGATGTTAAATCTACTGTATTCCACCTTCTCTATGGTTCATACCCTCCGATACTACTCATAGATTCATCGAAATAAGCAAACAACACATGCAAAACAGAATCTGTTAAGAACAGAACAGTCTGTAGTAATCTGGAAGTTTGGCAAACTTCTGTAACACCTAAAATTATAAACTAAATTTGAAAATTTGAAAAATTTGTACTGAAGTAATGTGCAAAACGAATCAGAACCATTTGACTTTCCAGTTAAAAATGTAAATTCATTCACTACAGCCAAAGTTTCTGTTTTTGTTTTGCACAAAACAAACAAGCAATCTAATCATCCTAAAACCAAAGCTTGGCATATTATTTTTATAATACAAGGAATATATACAAGGGGATAATTATTTACAGAGAAACTTCCATGAAAAATTCTACATTGTTTCCGTGAGCATGAGCACAAGTGCTCAAGGTTAAACCCTCACTTCTTCAATGCAAAACCTTCCAATCACTTCTCTTTTTGAGAAACTTTTTAGGCACGAGAGGCAAGTAACAATTTTTTTTTGTATTTTAATTTTTTAATTTTTTTTGTATGTTTCACCCACAACTAAACAGAAACAAAAAGGAAAAACAAAATCTACTTAGTGAAGGAAGTAAACAAGCACACACGAGAATATCAACCCCACGCTATTGCTCCCCTGCAACGGCGCCACAAAAGAGCTTGATAATACCCAAGTGCAAGGAATCATCATAGCACTTTCCAAAGGTGGAAGTGATAAGTATGGAGTGTCGAACCCACAAGGAGCTAAAGGTAAGATCAATATTCTCTCAACCCCTATCTGCCACTGATACGACTCTACGTGCACCGAACGTTTGCTTCCAAGCAACGAGAAATAAATTACGTTGTGGGTATGAAGAGGATAACTTTGTATGGTATCGGAGAGCTAAAACATAAAAGTAGGTGCTGTTATCATAAAGTTAGAATATAATACTGAATAATATAAATAGCGAGTGTGGAATAATGATGGATCGGTGTGCGGAATTGTCCTAGGCAATCGTTAACAAGACCGGTAATCACTATTGCAGTTTCATATGAGGGAGAGGCATAAGCTAACATACTTTCTCTACTTGGATCATATGCACTTATGATTGGAACTCTAGCAAGCATACGCAACTACTAAAGATCATTAAGGTAAAACCCAACCATAGCATTAAAGCATCAAGTCCTCTTTATTCCCATACGCAACAATCCCTCTTACTCGGGTTTGTGTTTCAGTCACTCACCAACCCACTATAAGCGAATCATGAACGTATTGCAACACCCTACAATGGGAATCCCTCATGCTTGCGCGACACGGAGGGCACCATAGGACAGCACCAAAGTAAAACATACAACTCATACCAATCTAGATCATCAATCAACCCAAAGACAAAAGATATCTACTCAAAACATCATAGGATGGCAACACATCATTGGATCATAATATGTGGCATAAAGCACCATGTTCAAGTAGGGATTACAGCGGGGTGCGGGAGAGTGGACCACGTAAAAGAGATGATGATGGTGATGATGATGGTGATGTTGATGAAGACGATCACCGTGGCGATGATTCCCCTCCCGATGGCACTCCGGCGCCACCGGAAGAGAGGTTCTCCCCCTTGTGATTCTTCCTCCATAGTCTCCACCTTCTGGTCCTTGGCCTTCATGGTGATGAAGACCCCTCCGAGATACTCCAGCCTGGCCACCGGTGATGATGGCCCCCTCCGGCAGGGTCCCGGAGAGGGCCTAGATTGATTTCTTGTGGCTACAGAGGCTTGCGGCGGTGGAACTTCTGATCTAATCTCCTTCTGTAAGTTTTAGGGTACGAGAGTATATATGGGTGCAGGGAGGACGTCGGTGGACTTTCGGGCTGGCCACGAGGTAGGGGGGCACGCCCCCACCCTCGTGGGCAGCCCGGGACTCCCATGGTGAGCTTCTGGTACTCCATGGGCTTCTTCTGGTCCAAAAACAGGTTCCGTGGAGTTTCATGTTTTTTGGACTCCGTTTGATATTCTTTTTCTTCGAAACACTGAAATAGGCAAAAAAAACAGCAAATCTGGGCTAGGCCTCCGGTTAATAGGTTAGTCCCAAAAATAATACTATAAAAATGGATAATAAAGCCCAATATTGCCTAAAACAGTAGATAATATAGCATGGAGCAATCAAAATTATAGATACGTTGGAGCGTATCGGGCATCTAAGCTTAATTCACCGCTCGTCCTCGAGTAGGTAAATGATAAAAAGATAATTTTTGATACGGAATGCTAGTAAGTGCTTAAGTTTGATCAATGATAATTCCAATCACTTTTTCTAGCATCAATATGTGTCATAATAGCAGCTTATCTCATAAATTTTTTCTTGATCAAGTAACAATCTATTCACAATGTCAAGCATGGTTCAGAAACTTCATTGAGAACTAACAAACTATAATCTCAGCCATTGAAGCAATTGCAATTTATCATAACATCAGAAAGAGTCAAGAATAGAGCTTTTCAGCAAGTCCAGATACTCAACTATCATATAGTCTTCTACAATTGCTAACACTCATGCAATACTTGTGGTTATGGAGTTTCAGCCGGACACTGAGGAAGATAGGGGCTTATTGTGTTGCCTCCCAACATATTCACCTTTAGGTGATGTCAACAATAATAGCCCATGCTAACTTACATCCAATTGGATATATATATATATCATGATCTTTCAAACACAAGGAGCTTGCCAAAGGATAAAATGAAAAAAAAGGGAATGGTGAGGATCACCTTGACTCAAGCATAAAGTAAAAACATAAAGTAAAAGATAGGTCCTTCGTAGAGGGAAGCAGAGGTTGTCATGCGCGTTTAGGGTTGCTGCACAAAATCTTAATGCAAAAGAACATCACTTTATATTGCCCCTTTTATGTGGACCTTTATTATGCAGTCCATCGCCTTTATTACTTCCACAACAAGTTCGTACAAAGCTTATTTTCTCTACACTAATAAGTCATGCATATTTAGAGAGCAATTTTTATTGCTTGCACCTATGACAACTTACTTGAAGGATCTTACTTAATCCATAGGTAGGTATGGTGGACTCTCATGGCAAAACTGGGTTTACGGGTATTTGGAAGCACAAGTAGTATCTCTACTTGGTGCAAGGGATTTGGCTAGCATGAGGGAGAAAGGCAAGCTCAACATGTTTGGAAGGTCAATGACAATATACTTTAACTGAGATGTCGGAAAATATAAACCATTACGTTGTCATGCTTGTCCAACGTCAACTCTTTTAGCATGTCATACTTAATGAGTGCTTCACAATCATAAAAGATGTCCAAGATAATATATTTGTATGTGAACCTCTCTTTCCTTATTACTTCCTATTAATTGCAACGATGACCAAAACTACGTTTGCCAATTCTCAACAACTTTTATGCCTCATACTTTCTATGTGTGAAGTCATCACTAACCATGTTATAAGCAAATGAAACATATAAAAGTTCAGGTTTATGACATTCAATTCATTCCCCCATTTACTCAAAAGATATACATGAAGCATGTGAGCAAATGACAAACTACTCCAAAAGATATGAGTGAAGAATACTAAGTAGTAAAATTATTAACTAGCCATGGGAGGATTCTTTTTTATTCAATATTTCAGATCCAATGATTTTATTCAAACAGCAAGCAAAACAAAATAAAATAACATTGCAAGGATAGCACAACTCATGTGAAGAAGCAAAAAAACTTAGGTTCAACCGCTACTAACCGATAGTTGTTGAAGAGAGAAGGTGGGATGCCTACCAGGGCATCCCCAAGCTTAGATGCTTGAGACTTCTTGAAATAATGTCTTGGGGTGCCTTGGGCATCCCCAAGCTTGAGCTTTTGTGTCTCCTTAATTCCCTTTATATGTCGGTTTCCTAAATCTCAAAAGCTTCATACACACCAAACTCAACAAGAACTCGTGAGATAGGTTAGTATAAACATGTAACGCCCGGATAATCATGCTACAGTAATCCCACGCTAATCGTGCCATGACACCTCGGTTACTGTTGCTATCCTCACAATAATTTGGAACCATTCGAAATTCAAATTCAAGTTAATGATAACAATAAAAGTTTTCAAAAATTAAAACTAAAATGTTCGGTGGTTGTCAAATATTACAAAGGTAATTGTGGTGAAGTAAACACATTTTTATAAAATGCCTAAATACTTTTAAATGAATTTAAACAGAAAAGAATTAATAAAGAAAACTAAACTAACAAAAAAAAACAGAAAGCCCCCTCCCTGCCGGGCCAAGTGGCCCAGCTGGCCTGAGCCGTCCGAACGGGCCGGCCCATGCACCCACCCGGCCCGCCTCCCCCTGCCGCCTCCTTTCCCTGTTCCCCGGCAGAGGGAACAGGCAATCCGCCGCACCCTCTCGCCGGCGACGGCGAGTGGATAAGGACGCCGACGCTGCGCCCCCTCGGTCTCCCCTCCCCACTCGCCCCCACGCTCGCCCTCGGCCCCTGCGCCTCTCCCTCTCCCCTCAGATCCACCTCGCCGCTCCTCGCTCTCCGCCATGGCCGAGCGCCTTCCTCGCCACCGCTCGCGGTAGACGCGACCAGCGTCGCCCATTCACCTCTCTGACAAGTCCAACAGCTCCGCCTCGCTCCTCTGCTTCGACTACACGACTGGATCGAGCCCCACAATGCCCACGACGCCGCCTTCTTCCTCCTCTGCTCCGACGGGCTTCGTCGTCGTTCTTCACCAACTCCGGCGACCCCCCCCCCCTCTGCTGCTACTAAACCCTTCACCGGCCTCCGTGTGTGCCGCTCGGTGAGCTTCCGCACCTCCTCCCGACTCCCCTTGCATCGGGTCTGACCGCGCCCGTACTCCGACGACCGCCGCGGTCAAGCTCGCCCCCGTGACCCCCGTGGCCGCAGCCCTCGTCTGAGATCGCTGTCGTGCTCAGAACGCTCGCAGGAGCCTGTGGCAACCACCAGCGCCCCCTCCCGTGCTCCTAGCCCGATTCCACCCGTGACCGAGCTTCGACCTCCGCCGTTGAGGTCGCCGCCGTCGTGCACCCCGCTCCGCCGTGCGTAGCCCCAAAGCGAGCGCGGCCGCCTCCTCTTCGAGCAGCGCTATCGTGCGGACCAAGCGGTGCCCGTAGCCCGTTTCCGGCGAAGTCCCGAGCCGCTCCGCCGCGGTTTTGGTCGCCGGAGTTGTCTCCGGCGCCGACGCCGACGTGGCGCAGTGGGCCCCGCCTTTGTCTCACTGCTAGTGGAGCCCAGGGACACTAGTTGACTGGGTTGACCAGTCAACCTGCTGACTTGGCAACCCCGACCAGCGACTAGTGGGGCCCACCCCTAATTAGCGGAGTTAATTAAATTAGTTTAATTAATCTAAATTAGTCACTGACAGGTGGGCCCAGTAGTTTAATAACTGAATTTAGATTAGTTTGAACCTTGCTTAACCCATTGTCTATGACAGGTGGGTCCCCCATGTCAATTTGACCAGTCAACCGAACTGTTGGCTGCTGATGTCACTCATACGCCATCTTGACGTCATATTCCATTTCATTAATTTATTTAATTCCGAAAATGTTTAAACCTTTAGAAATTCATAGTAATTAAACCGTAACTCCGATGAAAATGTTTTCTATATGAAAGTTGCTCAGAAAAATACAACGAATCCGAATACGCGGTCCGCTCATCTGTCACATGCCCCTAGCATGATGAACTTGGAACTTTCCCCCTCTTTTCCTTTGTCGAAAGCATAAAACACCGGGATACTTTCCGGATGTTTCCCCTTCCCAGTATCACCACATACGCGTTAGGGCACGCCTAGCATCACGCTTTGCTTTGTCATGCATCGTCATGCATCTATTTGCTTAAATATTCATTGTTTCTTCCACTGTTCTCCACGGTAGACTACGAGACCGACTGCTCTTGCCCGGTTCGACTACGGAGTTGGCGACCACTCTCTCTTGCCGAGCAACCAGGCAAGCCCCCTTGATCACCAGATATCGCCTATTCTACACTATCTGCTTGCATTAGAGTAGTGTAGCATATTCTTGCTTTCGTTATACCTATCACGATGCATAGCATGTCCTTGCTACTCTTGTTGTTACCTTTACCTGCAATCCTACATGCTTAGTATAGGATGCTAGCATTTTCATCTGTGGCCCTACATTCTTGTCCGTCTGCTGTGCTATACTATCGGGTCGTGATCACTCGGGAGGTGATCACGGATATATACTATATACTTATACATGATACATGTGGTGACTAAAGTCGAATCGACTTGTGGAGCACCATGAGTGGATCTTTGAGGCGGAGCGACAGGGCAGGTTGAGACTACTTGGGTGAGAGGTGGGCCTGGCCCTGGTCGGCGTTGGCGGATACTTAACACGTTTAACGAGATCTGGGTATTTGATCTGAGTCTGGCCATTTGGTCTATACGCACTAACCATCTACGTGGGAGTAGTTATGGGTATCCCGGCGTCGTGGTATCGGCCGGCACTTCGTGACATCGGCGGATCGAGCGGCGCTGCTGGATTGGATTGGGAACGCCACTAGGCTAGGTGCTGCTTCCGGCCGCCCACGCAACGTGCAAGTGTGCTCGGGGCGATGGGCCCAGACCCTGTGCGCTTAGGTTTAGACCGGCGTCTTGACCTCTCTGTTGAGCCTAGGTGGGGCTGCGACGTGTTGATCTTCCGCGGCCGGGCATGACCTAGAAAAGTGTGTCCGGCCAAATGGGATCAAGTGTGTTGGGTTATGTGGTGCACCCCTGCAGGGAATTTAATCTATTGAATAGCCGTGATCTTGAATGCAGACGACTTGGAGTTGTACCTTGACCTTATGACAACTAGAACCGGATACTTAATAAAACACACCCTTCCAAGTGCCAGATACAACCGGTGGTCGCTCTCTCTGAGGGCATTGAGGAGGGGATCGTCGGGTAGGATTATGCTATGCGATGCTACTTGGAGGACTTGATCTACTATCTTCTACTTGTTGCAAGGCGGAGGCTGCGAGCGTAGTCTTGACGGGATTAGCTATCCCCTCTTATTACGGCATTCTGCAGTTCCGCCCATCGATATGGCCCTTTACACATATATCCATGCATATGTAGTGTAGCTCCTTGCTTGCGAGTACTTTGGATGAGTACTCACGGTTGCCTTGTTCCCCTTTTCCCCTATCTCTACTCGATTGCTGCAACAGACGATGGAGCTCGGGAGCAGACGCCACCGTCAATGGCGACTACTACACTGGAGGTGCCTACTACTACGTGCAGCCCGGCGGCGGCGACCGAGGAGTAGTTAGGAGGATCCAGGCAGGAGGCATCGCCTCTTCGATCTGTATCCCGGTTTGTGCTAGCCTTCTTAAGGCAAACTTGTTTAACTTATGTACGTACTCAGATATTGTTGCTTCCACTGACTCGTCTATGATCGAGCACTTGTATTCGAGCCCTCGAGGCCCCGGCTTGTATTATGATGCTTGTATGACTTATTTTATTTTTAGAGTTGTGTTGTGATATCTTCCGTGAGTCCTCGATCTTGATCGTACTGCGTTTGCGTGTATGATTAGTGTCTGATTGAATCGAGGCGTCACAAGTTGGTATCGAGCCGATTGCTGTAGAATCCCCTTCCACACTCCTTGGCGAAGTCGAGTCTAGACATTGCAAAACTTTTACTAACTTGGCTGTGTGCCTTACGGGCCCACGCCGCCATCGAGTGGTACTAGGATCTTTTACTCCTCGACCTTTACTCGGGACTCTGAACTCTCTTCTACTCGGGTTAAGCGAATTTACTAACTAACACTAGGATCCCGTGACCACATTCACCCCAAAGTTGGATAAAGCCATAGTTATTCCTTGGAATTGTATTTTGATCAATTTCCACACTGTCATTTGACTCCTTTGAAACATCTTTGTTTTCAGATGGAACCCACGAGGCAGGTCGTGCGCCACACGACGGCCATTGGTGCCTCGGGGTCACCTGCGGTGCTAGCAGAGATGATGACCTATCTGGGTTATCGCTGGCACCCTGAGTACACCGTCTTTGAGGAGTACCGGACTTTAACCAGAGCGATGCCGAGCCATCGTCCACCTCTACTCTCGGGAGTATGACTCCACTACTGTGCTGCACACCGCACATGGTGTTGGGGTGACTATCGATATGGCATTCCACGATGCTGCTTATGCTGCTCTGACACGTCTTCGTGGAGAGTATTGGGAGTTGGACACCTCCCCCTTCAGGCACATTGCTATCGCATCTGATGTTGGTGAGGAGGGTTACTACGCTGCTGCCTACTCCACTATCACCTGAGAGCCCTTCTACCATCAGAACTTTGTTCTGCATGCTGATGGGCTGGATCGAGCTAACCGAGCTCTTCGCCACGAGTTGTACACCACCCGTCAGCACCTTTACCGTGCTCTGACGCTGTTGCACCCCTTTGTCCGATCCAGAGAGCTGCCGCGTTCTGCGATCTACCCAGCCAGGACCATGATGCCCCAGGGTGTCGGTTGGCCAGAGGTGGGAGGCTACTCTCCCGCACTTGGTCCTCTTCTGCCACTTGGGCGTCGGGTTACGCACGAGAATATCCATGGCCCTGTGTCACCGGCGTGGAGGACTATCCGCTACCACACTACCAGCTTTCGGGCTGCAGCTACCTCCAGCATCCGCGTGGGACTGATGTAGGCTTGCTTGTTAAGTGTTAGATGCATTCGCGCGAACTGCGTGCCGCCTATGATGTCTTAGTCTATGTCTTGAACTCGTGTGCGAACTCTATGCATGATCCCTTTTGTAAGATATGCCGAGTACTATGTAGTTTCTATCGTGTAGCTTTCATTATGCATGTTTCATCATGAATGATTCTTGTCCTTTGCAAATTTCTCAATTGCTGAACTACCCCTATTATATATTAGCAGGATGGTTAGACCAGCTGGTCGTGGTCGTGGTGGCAACTTCCCACCACCGCCTGAGTACATGGCTGGTATGATCCAACAGCTTGAGATGAATCGCCAGTTCATGGAAAACATGATGGCTCAGTTTCCTCGCCCCAATATGAACTAGCAGCCAAACACAGCAACTCTGCAGGATTTCATGCGCCTTAACCCAAGTGTGTACCGCAGCTCAACCCAGCCCCTGGATGCTGATGACATCACCTATGAGATGGAGTCTGCTGATGTAGCCCCTGCCAGCTATGTCACTTTTGCTTCCTTCTTCCTGAAGGGACCCGCAGCTCAATGGTGGGACAGCCACATGCGTACTCTGCCAGTTGGAACAATCATCACCTGGCCAGACTTCCAAGCTGCTTTCCGTGCCTGCTTCATCCCTCAAGGAGTCATGGACAGGAGGAAGCATGAGTTCCGCAACCTCACCCAAGGCAACAAGACTGTTGAAGCTTATCAGCGAGAGTTTCTGGACTAGTCTCGCTATGCTGAAGAGGACATTGCAACTGATGCACGCAGACAAGAGAAGTTACGTGACGGCCTTCAAGTCGACATCAAGCTCGCACTTCTAGTGCGACTTTGCCGATTTCGCCACCTTGGTGAACAAAGCTATCAATGTCGAAACTGGTCTGCAGGAATACCAGAGCTCTAACAGGCGCAACCGTGACACGGGCTCATCTTCGGGCCCGTCCTCGCAGAAGCGTAAGATATGGATTCCCAACAGCATGTACCAGCCAAATGCACCTGCCCCAAGGCAGAGCTATGCTGCACCTCGTCTGCCTACTCCAACTAGGCAGCCAGGGCTTCCAGCTCCACCACCCCAAGCTCCTATTCCCACTCCCAATAATGGCTTGTGCTTCAGGTGTGGTCAACCAGGGCACCGTGCTAGAGAATGCAACCAGAACCAGAATTAGCTGGCCCTTCCAGCGACTGGCCGTGGAAGCAACCAACCCCGCAACAACAATGCCAAGCCTTATGGTCGAGTTCATGCCAACCACGTTGATCTGAACGAAGCTCAAGACCAGCCTGCTACTGTGATGGGCACACTCCTCGTAAATTCAGTACATGCATCCGTTTTATTTGACACAGGTGCATCGCATTCATTCATGTCAGAAGATTTTGCATGCTTGCACAACATTTAATGTGAATACATGAATGCTTCACTATTAGTACACACCCCTGCGGGCCAATGTCGAACCTCCATGATTTGCAACGACGTCCCCGTTGAAATCGAAGGACTGGAATTCCTTGTCTCACCCATCGTACAGAAGTCTTGTAGCATTGACCTCATTCTGGGAATGAATTGGTTAAAGGTGCATACTGCTTCTATAGTTTGCGCCACTAAGACCGTCCATCTGCTACACCCTTCGGATGAAATAGTTACTTACCAAGCTCATCGGTGCAAAATTTGAGGCACGGCTTTATGCCTTGAATGCATTGAATCTGCACCACTCGAGGGTATTGAAAACATTCCGCGTGCGGGAATTCCTCGACGTCTTTCCTGAAGAACTCCCAGGGATTCCCCTGCTAGAGCTGTTGAATTCGTTATCGACTTGAAACCAGGCACCACTCCTATAGCCAAGCGACCCTACAAGATGCCGCCGCATGAACTCCTTGAGCTTAAGGAGGAAATCGACAAGTCTCTTCGCAGTGGTTTCATTCGCCCAAGTTGATCTCCTTGGGGAGCACCTTCCCTCTTTGTCAAGAAGAAGGATGGGACAAACCGATTGGTCCAAGACTACCGTCCTATAAATCAAGCTACCATTCAGAATAAGTATCCTCTTCCTCGGATCAATGATCTGTATGATCAAGCGGCTAGTTAAATCGGTGTTCTCTAAACTCGATTGGAGGTTGGGTTACCACCAGATCCGTGTTCGTGAAGAGGATATCCCAAAGACCGCATTTGTGACTCGTTATGGTTCATACGAGTACACCGTCATGTCTTCGGCAACCAATGCTCCAGCCACCTTCTCTCGATGATGAACTATATATTCAAGGATTACCTCGACAAGTTCGTCATGGTTTATCTGGATGATATCCTGGTATTTTCCAAGAACGAAGAAGAACATCTTTGAACATCTTCGTCTTGTCTTTGGAAAAGCTACGAGAGCATCAACTTTATGCCAAGTTCTCCAAATGTGAATTCGGCTTCCCAAGTGACCTATCTCGGGCATGTCATCTCTAAGGATGGTATTGCCGTCAACCCTGAACGTGTTCAGGCTATTCTTGATTGGACTCCTCCGAAGAATGTCAAGCAAGTCAGAAGTTTTCTCGGTCTCGCCAGCTATTGGCGTCGATTCGTCGAGAACTTCTCCAAGATTGCCAGGCCTCTGACTAACCTATTGCATAAGGGCATCAAGTTCCAATGGACAGATAAATGTCAGGAAAGTTTCCAGGCACTCAAAGACAAGTTGACTTCTGCCCCAGTACTAGCTCCTCCTGATACTAAGAAGGACTTCGTCATTTACTGCGACGCTTACCGTCAGGGATTAGGCTGTGTCCTAATGGAGGAGCGCAAAGTGATTGCCTATGCCTCTCGACAATTGCGCCCTCACGAAGAGAACTACCCAGTTCACGACCTCGAACTTGTTGCTGTCATTCATGTGCTAAAACAGTGGCGACATTACCTTCTCGGTAATCGTTGCGAGATCTTCACCAACCACCAAAGTCTGAAGTATCTATTCACTCAGCCAGACCTGAACCTCCGTCAGCAGAGATGGATGGAGACTGTTGCAGACTTTGACTTGGGTATTTCCTATACACCAGGCAAGGCTAATGTAATGGCTGATGCCTTGAGCCGCAAGTCTTACTGCAACCACCTCCAGGTTCACAAAGTTCAGCCCTCACTCGTTGAAGAATTCAGAAAGATGAACCTCCATATTGTTCCTCCGGGTGCACTCGCTCCCCCTCCTAAGGAGTTTCGCAAGATGAACCTCCATGTTGTTCCCAGGGGTTCTCTCAATACCCTGGTTGCGAAACCAGATCTTGTGGACACCATCAAATGGATACAGAAATGTGACGATGAAGTCGAGAGGATTAAACGTTATCTCGCAGAAGGAAAGCCCTCATTCTTCACTGTGGATGACGCAGGCACCTTATTCTTCAAAGGTCGCCTAGTGGTACCGAGTAAGAGGGAAAACCTGAATCTGACTCCAAAGGTTATGAAAGAAGCTCATGATCGCCTTTGTCTATTCATCCCGTAGCACCAAGATGTACCAAGACATTAAATCGAGATTACAGTGGTCTAATATGAAGCAAGACATTGCTCGTTATGTTGCTGAGTGTGATGTTTGCCGTCGTATCAAAGCAGAACATCAAAGGCCTGCTGGAACTCTGCAACCTATCTCTATTCCTGAATGGAAATGGGACCATGTTGAAATGGACTTAAATCCTTTGGATTTCCCAAATCGCAGAAAGGTAATGATGCTATTCTTGTCGTTATTGACCGGCTTTCTAAAGTTGCACATTTTACGGCGGTCAAAGAAAGCGATCTTTGCTAGCCAGCTTGCAACTCTCTATATGTCCGAATTGTTTCACTTCACGGTATTCCACCTGGTTATCGATTCGGACCGTGGCAGCTTATTCACTTCAAGATTCGGGCAAGTTTCAAGAAGCTATGGGGACTCACTTATCTTTCAAGATCTGCGTTTCATCCATGATCACAAGGGCAAGTTGAGCGTGTCAACCAAATTCTCGAAGACATGCTTGAGCTTGTGTTATTTCCTTCGCAAGAAATGGAGGAATCTCTCCGTATGCTGAGTTCTCTTATAATAATAGCTATCAAGCTAGTCGAAGATGGCCCCTTTGAAGTGTTATATGGACGAAAGTGCTGAACCCCTCGAACTGGTCGAAAGCGGGAGCGCCCACTCTTGGTCCGGATATTATCCAACATGTCAAGAACAAGTCCGCATTATTCGCGAGAATCTCAAGACTGCTCGATCACGTAAAAGAGTAATTATGACCGTCATCATAAAGACATGGTCTATCAACTTTGGCGAAAAGGCCTATCTTCGCGTTACACCAATGAAGGGTGCTCACCGCCGGGATCAAGGGCAAGCTAGCTCCTCGCTATATTGGCCCATTCACTATTCGGAAAGGCGTGGAAAAGTGGCATATCAACTGGAGCTTCCGTCGAACCTTTCTCAGGTTCACGATGTGTTCCACGTGTCACAACTCCGACGCTGCTTCAAGGACCCAATCCAAGCAGTGGACCATGAAGTGCTCGAATTGCAACATGACCTCTCCTATAAAGAGCATCCGGTCCGCATTCTCGACCAAGCTGAACGCCGCAAACGCCAGAAGGCGATCAAGTTCCTCAAAGTTCAGTGGTCGCACCATTCTGAAGATGAAGCCACCTGGGAACTTGAGGATCGCCTGCGTGATGAATACCCCGCACTATTTCCTTCTACCTCCTAAATCTCGGGACGAGATTTCTTGTAGTGGAGGAGATTTTTAACGCCCGGATAATCATGCTACAGTAATCCCACGCTAATCGTGCCATGACACCTCGGTTACTGTTGCTATCCTCACAATAATACGGAACCGTTCGAAATTCAAATTCAAGTTAATGATAACAATATAAGTTTTCAAAAATTAAAACTAAAATGTTCGGTGGTTGTCAAATATTACAAAGGTAATTGTGGTGAAGTAAACACATTTTTATAAAATGCCTAAATACTTTTAAATGAATTTAAACAGAAAAGAATTAATAAAGAAAAGTAAACTAACAAAAAAAAGAAAGAGAAAGCCCCCCCCTGCTGGGCCAAGTGGCCCAGCTGGCCTCAGCCGTCCTAACGGGCCGGCCCATGCACCCACCCGGCCCGCCTCCCCCTGCCGCCTCCTTTCCCTGTTCCCCCAACCCGGGTGAAGCAGGGGCGTCCGCCGCACCCTCTCGCCGGGCGACGGCGAGTGGATAAGGAGCGCCGCCGCGCCTCTCTCCCCCTCCCACTCGCCCCCACGCTGCGCCCTCGGCCCCGCGCTCTCCCTCTCCCCTCAGATCCACCTCGCCGCTCCTCGCTCTCCGCCATGGCCGAGCGCCTTCCACGCCACCGCTCGCGGTAGACGCGACCATCGTCGCCCGTTCACCTCTCCGACAAGTCCAACAACTCCGCCTCGCTTCGACTACGACTACGATCGAGATCAAACGCCCAGCACGCGCCGCCGTCTTCCTCCTCTGCTCCGACGGGCTTCGCCGTCGTTCTTCACCAACTCCGACGACCCCCCCCCCTCTGCTGCTACTAAACCCTTCACCGGCCTCCGTGTGTGCCGCTCGGTGAGCTTCCGCACCTCCTCCCGACTCCCTTTGCATCGGGTCTGACCGCGCCCGTACTCTGACGACCGCCGCGGTCAAGCTCGCCCCCGTGACCCCTGTGGCCGCAGCCTTCGTCTGAGATCGCTGTCGTGCTCAGAACGCTCGCAGGAGCCTGTGGCAACCACCAGTGCCCCCTCCCGTGCTCCTAGCCCGATTCCACCCGTGACCGAGCTTCGACCTTCGCCTTTGAGGTCGCCGCTGTTGTTGCACCCCCGCTCCCGCCGTGCCGTAGCCCCAAAACGACGCGGCGGCCGCCTCCTCTTCGAGCAGCGCTTATCGCATGGACCAAACGGTGCCCGTAGCCCGTTTCGGCGAAGTCGAGAGCTCGCCCGCGTTTTTGGTCGCCGGAGTTGTCTCCGGCGCCGACACCGACGTGGCGCAGTGGGCCCCGCCTTTGTCTCACTGCCAGTGGAGCCCAGGGACACTAGTTGACTG
Source organism: Aegilops longissima (assembly GCA_021605205.1). Taxonomy (NCBI): domain Eukaryota; kingdom Viridiplantae; phylum Streptophyta; class Magnoliopsida; order Poales; family Poaceae; genus Aegilops; species Aegilops longissima. The sequence goes on along the minus strand of CM038682.1, from coordinate 610,826,399 downwards.
GGTTGACCAGTCAACCCTGCTGACTTGGCAACCCCCAGCCACTGACTAGTGGGGCCCAACCCCTAATTAACGGGAGTTAATTAAATTAGTTTAATTAATCTAAATTAGTCACTGACAGGTGGGCCCAGTAGTTTAATAACTGAATTTAGATTAGTTTGAACCCTGTTTAACCCACTGTCTATGACAGGTGGGTCCCCCATGTCAATTTGACCACTCAACCGAACTGTTGGCTGCTGACGTCACTCATACGCCATGCTGACGTCATATTCCATTTCTGTTAATTTATTTAAGTCAGAAAATGTTTAAACCTTTAGAAATTCATAGTAATTAAACCGTAACTGCGATGAAAATGTTTTCTACATGAAAGTTGCTCAGAAAAATACAACGAATCCGAATACGCGGTCCGTTCATCTATCACATGCCCCTAGCATGATGAACTTGGAACTTTCCCCCTCTTTTCCTTTGTCCGAAAATGCAAAACACCGAGGATACTTTCCCGGGTGTGTTCCCCCTTCCCCGGTATCACCACATACCGCGTTAGGGCACGCCTAGCATCACTCTTTGCTTTGTCATGCATCGTCATGCATCTGTTTGCTTAAATATTCATTGTTTCTTCCCCCTCTTCTCCCTGGTAGACTACGAGACCGACGCTGCTGCTGCCCAGTTCGACTACGGAGTTGACGACCACTCTCTCTTGCCAGAGCAACCAGGCAAGCCCCCCCTTGATCACCAGATATCGCCTATTCTACTCTATACAGCTTGCATTAGAGTAGTGTAGCATGTTACTGCTTTCCGTTATACCTATCCTGATGCATAGCCTGTCCTTGCTACTACTGTTGTTACCTTTACCTGCAATCCTACATGCTTAGTATGGGATGCTAGCATTTTCATCTGTGGCCCTACATTCTTGTCCGTCTGCTGTGCTATACTATCGGGCCGTGATCACTCGGGAGGTGATCACGGATATATACTATATACTTATACATGATACATGTGGTGACTAAAGTCGGGTCGGCTTGTGGAGCACCATGAGTGGATCTTTGAGGCGGAGCGACAGGGCAGGTTGAGACTACCTAGGTGAGAGGTGGGCCTGGCCCTGGTCGGCGTTCGCGGATACTTAACACGTTTAACGAGATCTGGGTATTTGATCTGAGTATGGCCATTTGGTCTATACGCACTAACCATCTACGTGGGAGTAGTTATGGGTATCCCGGCGTCGTGGTATCACCGGCACTTCGTGACGCCGCCGGCGTCGGCGGCGGCGGCGCCGGATTGGACTGGAACGCCACTAGGCTAGGTCTGCTTCCGGCCGCCCATGCAACATGCAGGTGTGCTCAGGGCGATGGGCCCAGACCCCTGTGCGCTTAGGTTTAGACCGGCGTGCTGACCTCTCTGTTGAGCCTAGGTGGGGCTGCGACGTGTTGATCTTCAGCGGCGGGCATGACCCGAAAAGTGTGTCCGCCAAATGGGATCAAGCGTGTTGGGTTATGTGGTGCACCCAGGAAGTTAATCTATTGAATAGCCGTGATCTTGATAACAGGACGACTTGGAGTTGTACCTTGACCTTATGACAACTAGAACCGGATACTTAATAAAACACACCCTTCCAAGTGCCAGATACAACCGGTGGTCGCTCTCTCTCAGGGCATTGAGGAGGGGATCGCCGGGTAGGATTATGCTATGCGATGCTACTTGGAGGACTTCAGTCTACTATCTTCTACTTGTTGCAAGACGGAGGCTGCCAGAAGCGTAGTCTTCGACAGGATTAGCTATCCCCCTCTTATTCTGGCATTCTGCAGTTCCGCCCACTGATATGGCCCTTTACACATATATCCATGCATATGTAGTGTAGCTCCTTGCTTGCGAGTACTTTGGATGAGTACTCACGGTTGCCTTGTTCCCCCCATTTCCCCCTATCTCTACTCGATTGCTGCAACCAGACGATGGAGCTCAGGAGCGAGACGCCACCGTCGATGACGACTACTACACTGGAGGTGCATACTACTACGTGCAGCCCGCTGACGACGACCAGGAGTAGTTAGGAGGATCCCAGGAAGGAGGCCTGCGCCTCTTTCGATCTGTATCCCAGTTTGTGCTAGCCTTCTTAAGGCAAACTTGTTTAACTTATGTCTGTACTCAGATATTGTTGCTTCCGCTGACTCGTCTATGATCGAGCACTTGTATTCGAGCCCTCGAGGCCCCTGGCTTGTATTATGATGCTTGTATGACTTATTTTATTTTTAGAGTTGTGTTGTGATATCTTCCCGTGAGTCCCTGATCTTGATCGTACACGTTTGCGTGTATGATTAGTGTACGATTGAATCGGGGGCGTCACAAAACCAATGCAAATCCTTATCATTTTCTACTGTAACAAATTACTAAAATTATTATTCAACATTGCATACTAAATGCCTTTGCATATTTAATACTCCTATCCTCAAATAGAATCATTAAACAAGCAAACATATGCAAACAATGCAACCATAACAGCAATCTGCCAAAACAGTATAGTCTGCAAAGAATGCAAGATTCATCATACTTCCCTAACTCCAAAAATTATGAAAGAAAATTCCCACTGTAGTAAATTTATCAGAGCTTATTATGAAAAAGGTTTCAACATTTTAGCACATTCTGACTTTTCTAAGGAATTTTTGCAACAGCGGTAAACTTTCTGTTTTCAAACAGCAACATGTATACTAGAAAAATAAGCATGGTAAAGGCTATCCTTGACATTTTTATTGAAAATAAAGATCCAAAACATTATTCTAAATAACATCTAGCTAATACTAACAAAAGAAAATTACACTCCAAGTAAAACACATATCATGTGACGAATAAAAATATAGCTCCGAGTAAGGTGCACCGATAGTTTTGAAGACGAAAGAGGGGATGCCTTTCGGGGCATCCCCAAGCTTAGGCAATTGAGTCTTCCTTGAATATTACCTTGGGGTGCCTTGGGCATCCCCAAGCTTAGGGTCTTTTCAAAGTGCAACTACCCCTAGGTGGTTTTCGTAATTCATAACAACATATAGCTCATTGAGCTAATGCTATTCCAAGACAAATATTTCAGGAAAGCTCAATGAATGGCATGGCATGGATGATGAAAGTGGATCCCTCAAAATATTAAGGACAAAGGATTGGCTCAAGCTTAAAAGCTCAAGACTCTACATTTTACATTTTAGTGATCCAAGATCACATTGAGTCTATAGGAAAAGCCAATACTATCAAGGAGGGATGAGGTGTTGCTTAATGAGCCTCTTGCTTCAAGTGCTTAGTGATATGCTCCAAAAACCTTCAACTACTTTCTCACATCCACATATGACCAAAACCCAAAGTCAAAATCGGTCCTACCGATTCTTTCTATCCGGCGCCACCGAGTTCAGATGTCATAGCGACTGCCACAAACCCTAGGCAAATCGGTCTCACCGATAGGGATCTCGGTCTCACCGAGATGGGATTGTAATCTCTCTGTTTCCCTTCGTAACGTTTCGGTCTAACCGAAGTGAGCGATCGGTCCCACCGAGATTGCAATGTAAACTCTCTGTTTCCCTTTCGTAACATTTCGGTCTCACCGAAAAGAGTGAATCGGTCCCACCGAGTTTACCTGACCAACTCTCTGGTTAGCTAATTACTAAAATCGGTCTCACCGAGTTTGTGTAATCGGTCTCGCCGAGATTACGTTATGCCCTAACCCTAACCATATCGGTCCTACCGAGTTGCATGTTGGTCCCACCGAAAACCCTAACGGTCAGTAGGTTTACTGAATCGATCCGACCGAGTTTGTTGATTCGGTCCTACCGAGTTTGGTAAATTGTGTGTAACCATTAGATTTTGTGTGGAGGCTATATGTACCCCTCCACCTCCTCTTCATTCGTGGAGAGAGCCATCAGAACAAACCTACACTTCCAACTTACCAGTTCTGAGAGAGAACCACCTACTCATGAGTTGAGGCCAAGATATTCCATTCCTACCATATGAATCTTGATATCTGGCCTTCCCCAAGTTGCTTTCCACTCAAATCTTCTTTCCACCAGATCCAAATCCTTTGAGAGAGAGTTGAGTGTTGGGGAGACTATCATTTGTTACTTCTTGGAGAGTGGTGTCTCCTAGATTGGCTAGGTGTCACTTGGGAGCCTCCGACAAGATTGTGGAGTTGAACCAAGGAGTTTGTAAGGGCAAGGAGATCGCCTACTTCGTGAAGATATACCTCTAGTGAGGCAAGTCCTTCGTGGGCGACGGCCATGGTGGGATAGACAAGGTTGCTTCTTCGTGGGTGGAGCCCTCCGTGGAGTCGCGCAACCGTTACCCTTCGTGGGTTGAAGTCTCCATCAACGTGGATGTACGATAGCACCACCTATCGGAACCATGACAAAAACATCCGTGTCTCCTATTGCGTTTGAATCCTCCAAACCCTTCCCTTTACATTCTTGCAAGTTGCATGCTTTAAATTCCGCTGCTCATATACTCTTTGCATGCTTGCTTGAATTGTGTGAAGATTGCTTGACTTGTGCAAATATAGCTAAAATCTGCCAAAGTCTAAAATTGGGAAAAGGTTAAGTTTTTAATTGGTCAAGTAGTCTAATCACCCCCCCCCTCTAGACATACTTCAAAGTCCTACAAGTGGTATCAAAGCTTTGGTCTCCATTTGCTTTGATTTCCATAGCTTTTGGTGGTCATAGCCTTGGTTTCACAACCTAGGAGAGTATGGCATCTAGCGAGGGAAATTATCACCGTAGAGGTCCTTACTTTGATGGAACTAATTTTGCTAGTTGGAAGCATAAGATGAAAATGCATATTCTCGGACATAACCCCGCCGTTTGGGCTATTGTGTGTATTGGCTTGCAAGGTGAGTTCTTTGATGGGAGAGAACCGAACCATGAAGCTAGTGCGGATGAATTGAAGATGCTGCAATACAACGCTCAATCTTCTGATATCCTCTTCAATGGCTTGTGCCCCGAAGAATTCAACAAAATCAGCCGTCTTGAGAATGCAAAGAAAATTTGGGATACTTTGATTGATATGCATGAAGGTACCGACTCCGTCATGGAATCCAAGTTGGATATGCTCCAAAGTCAGCTTGACAAGTTCAAAATGAAGGATGGTGAAGGTGTCGCTGAAATGTACTCTAGGCTTGCTCTTATCACAAATGAGATTGCCGGCTTAGGAAGTAAAGAGATGACCGACAGATCCATCATCAAGAAGATCCTAAGAGCATTGGATGGAAAATATGATACCGTGTGCACATTGATCCAAATGATGCCAAATTACAAAGATCTCAAGCCAACGGAAGTCATTGGAAGAATTGTTGCTCATGAGATGTCACTCAAGGATAAGGAGGAACTTCACAACAAGTCAAGTGGTGCTTACAAAGCCTCATGTGAAGCCCCCACATCATCAAGTGAGAAACAAACCTTCAATGAAGAATTGAGCTTAATGGTGAAGAACTTAAACAAATTCTACAAGAGTAGAAGCAAAGAAAGAAGCTCTAAGTCAAGGTCCTACAATGACAAAAGATCTTCTAGTCAAGAGCGCAATTGCTACAATTGTGGGAGACCCGGACACTATTCCACTGAGTGTACGGCACCCTACAAAAGAAGAGAAGATTCTCCAAAAAGAAGAAGTGGAAGAGAAGAATCACCACCAAGAGAGAGAAGGAGTAGAGATGATCGTTATGAACGAAGACCCTCACGGAGAAGCAAGGATTCGGAAAGGAAGGACAATTCATCAAAGAGCTAGACAAAACAAAGACATCAAGCTCATGTTGGTGAATGGGTATCCGGCTCCGACTCCGACAATCACTCCGAGAGAAGCTATCACTCCGACTCCGAATATAATCAAGATGAAGGTGTTGCCGGTCTAGAACTTGTGTCAACCAACTCCTATGACATATTTGATTCACCAAATGAAGGAATTGGAAGATGCTTCATGGCCAAAGGTCCTAAGGTAACACACCCTGAGTATGTTGATTTTAATAGTGATGAAGATGACTTGTTAGGTGATGATGATTTACTTATTGACAACTCTAGTGATGAATACTATGATGAAACGTTTAATCATGCTAATCAAGATAAAACGAATGACAATGATAAGGAGAAGATTGAGCTTCTAACTAAAGAACTAAACACTCTTAAGTTAGCTCATGAAACTATCTTCGAAGATCATCGAGAACTTTTAAGGGCTCATGATATGTTACGCTTTGAAAAGCTCAATGTTGAGCAAGAGCATGAGTTCTTAAAGGCAATCAATGATGATCTCCGTAAGAAAAGTTCTTCTTACATTGCCAAGCGTTTACTCTTATCTACTTACATGCCTCAAGTCAAGTCTAGTAACAAGAACAAGAAAGATTCTTCCTCTAGTAGTAACAATAATAATGCTAAATCCAATAATGTTGCTTCTAGTACTTCTCTTGATTCCACTAATGATTCTCTTAGCCAAGTTACACTTGAGCAAGAAAACAACTTATTGAAGGGAATTATAGAGAAAGGTGTATACAAGAGCCTTGCCGGGAGTAAGCAATTCAAGGAAATTGTACGCAAGCAAGGAAGGCACCGGAAGAATCAAGGTGTTAGTTTTGAATGAAAGTTCAATGCCAATGGAGTTGAGTGGGAAGAAGATCAATACCCCAAGACGAAGTTTGTTCCTCAACAAGAGAAGTATGATCCTACTTCCTTCAAGGGAACACAAGCACAAGATGATCTTCCACCACAAGACCACAAGAACAAAGGCAAGGACAAGCTTCAAGAGGAGATTGATGCATTTGAAGAAGCACCTAAGGCCTTGGTCAAGTGGGTTCCCAAGACTACGTCAAGTTCGACTTCATCAAGTACAACTACAACTCCAAGGATTCCCATCAAGATGATGTGGATCCCGAAGAAGAAGAACTAGAGAGTTCTTGAGGGTGACTCCGCCAACATTCTTCACTCATATCATTATGGCAAGGACAAGTGCAATCAACTTCCATATCATGCACTAGTTCAAGGAGTCACAAACCCTCATGTTGGTAAGGCAAGGGACAAGGTAACCTAATGTTTTCATGGACATCATCTTGTGTGTGCATCACTCTATGTCTATGGATATTCTTGTTTGTTCCTTGTTGGACTAACCCATGTAGGTATTGAAAGTGCAACTCACTCCAAAGGATTGCTCCAAATGATCTACATCAACATTGAGCATCCACATCTTCAACACCTACATGAAGTCATCATCGACAAAACCCAAGGTTAGTTCATCCCTCTAAGGGGGGATCTCACATCTAGGGGGAGCTTAACTCTAAGAATTGAGTCAAAGCAACTCTAATGATGTGAACACATCAATGCATTATGTAAAAGTGGTAACCCCACTTGAGCTTAAACGATGAGTATGACCTATGATCAAATGTTCTCATTTGACTCCTAAGTCAATATACTCATATATAGATGACCTAGTCATCGCCAATTGTTTGATAGATGCTAGAATTGTTTGTGCATGCTTTGTCACATATTTCATTTGTCATTTTATTGTGTGAGCATGTTGGTTGCATATTTTACTCATTCGAGGACATCCACTTGTTGTTTTGATTGATTGGTTTCTTTTTTCTTTGGCCAAGTGGATGGACAAGAATGACTAAGAACCTTTTCTAGCTATCTATGATTTTCTCGTCTCAAACTCTATTCATGCTACATCACAAAATTTGATCAAGTCAGATTCGAACCACTCTGTGTGAGGAGCACTCGGAGTCCCCGATTCGTCATAGACTTAAACTTCCAAAAATTATTTGTGCTTTTCGGTCTGACCGATTCCTCCATTTTGGTCATACCGAGATCACTAAGTTGATCTAGGTTTTCAATCTCGGTGCAACCGATTTGAACTTTTCGGTCACCCCGAGTTGCTGTAACTGTCAACAGTTATGGATCTCGGTGCCACCGAGTTGTTCCACTCGGTCACACTGACAGTGTCGGGCTATATATTCACACGGGCAAAAATTTGGAAAAATTTCTCCAAACCTCTTCGCCCGCGCATAGCTCGCTCTGCCTTATAGGTCTCCCGATCGTCGACCTCGTCGCCAGCCGCCTCCTGTCGCTGGTCTCCGCCGCCGTCAACAGATTTCATCTCCGTCGTTGCCGCTGTAACAAGTTCATCGCCAAACTAGGGTATGAACTCGATCACAGTGCTATCCTCGTCTGATTCTCAACACATTGTGTTCATTATGATTCTTGCCACGATTGAAACACCTCTATCCAGTCAAAACAATCCTTAGAATAGATGGGATTTGAAAATTTAGGGTTAGGTTTCCGCCGAAACCATCTCGGACCCACCGAGTTGAAAAACTCGGTCCCACCTATTCGGCTAACGCCATTGCACTAGTAACTCTCGGTCTGACCGAGAATTGCTAATAGGTGTGACTGATTTTAGAACTTTGTGAAACCCTAGCAGTCTCGATGCCACCGAACTGTGACTCGGTATGACCGAGTTCACGAGTTTAGGTTCCAAAACTGCTTCGGTTTCACCGAGTTAGAAAATCGTTTGATCCGAAATCCTTTCTGTGGAAAACTAAAACTAAGTTTTTGAATCATTCTTTTGCAAAAATCTCTGCATTTTGTGATGCTAATCCACTCTATCTCATCTATAACTATTCACAGGGTCAGCAGTCAGTGTTTGCAGCATGTCAGACCAAAGTGACAGCCAGAACAAGTCATAGGAGCAGATTCAGATGAGTGAGGGCACTAGTCCCTCTAGCAGCTCAGATGAGGGAAGCAGAAGCACTCCCACCAATTTGCCCAAAGCTGCCACCAGGACAAGGAAGAAGAGAACCTCATAATCTGAGGATGTGGATTATGTGGCAGTAGAAGATGAGGCCATTCCAAAGAAGAAAGTGCTCAAGAAGGAGTATAGCTCAGCTGCAGTTAAGCCAGGGCTGAAGATTAAAAGGCCAGCAGGAAGACAACCCATGTCTAAAGCCAGAGCCTCCACTCAAGCATCTTTGGAATCCCAACCCAAAGAGCCTGCTACAGAAGGAAAGAAAAGGAAGGAAAGGGTTAATAAGACCATGGCCAGAGTAATTGGAAAGCCTTCCATGATGGAAGAAGAAGAAGAAGAGGTTCTTTTGACACCCAAGGTACAAAAGCTGATGGGTGATGCTATAAAGTCAGGGGCTGCAACATCAAAGCCCAAAGAAGCACCCAAAGCTGCCTCCAAGCCCAAGAGTGCACCTAAGAGGAATATCAGGAGTATGCCAGCTGCTGAGAAGAACAAGGCCCCAGTGCCTGAAGTTGCTGCTGAGGAAGATGATGAAGGACAAGTCCTGATGAAGCTCAAACCCAAGATTCCAGACCACAATGATGCTCATCCTGTGGCTGAGAACATGAAGATCAGGAGAGACTCAGGGTTGAGGCTATGGAGAGAGTCAGATCCATATGCCACCAGGAGAAGGACTGCTGTTGATTACAGGTTCCACACAAAGGAACATCAGGATTTCTACGAGACAATCTTGTTGGACAAGAAGCCTATAGTGTGTGATATGAGGTGGGTCGACTGGACCTACATAAAGGAGAATGAAGAACATTATCCTGGAGTGTATGACAGCTTCAGTGCGTGTGGAGTTGCAGACTTTGTTGGGCAGAAGCTCACAAACTAGAATGATGAGCTCATTATGCAATTCTACTCCACATCACATTTTTATCCAGATGGCAGGATAGTTTGGATGTCTGAAGGTACGAGATACCAATCAACTATTGAGGAATGGGCCAATCTAATCAATTCCCCAAAGGAGAGTGAAGATGACTTGGACGTCTATGCCAAGAAAAAGATGGATCACAATTCTATGTCACATATGTACAAGGAGATCCCAGACAAAGCTCATGAGACTTTCAAGTTTGGGTCAGTCCATTTTCTTCTGTCAGGACTGCCAACGATCAACTGGATTCTAAGGCACACTATTTTGTCCAAGTCAGGTGACCACAATATGATCAGAGGGCATGTAATTAATTTGCTACACATATTTGATGTGCCACAGAAATTCAAGGTCATGAGCCTCATGGTTGAGACTATCAAGAGGACAGCAGCAGACCAAAAGAGAAGTTGTGGATATGCCCCCACAAATTCAGGAGTTGATTAACTCAAAGATGGGCACAGGAAAATATCTGTTGGATAAGGAACACTTTGTTCTCTATCAAGACTTTGAGGACAATCAAGTTGTGATGAATGAGAATGAACTATCACCAGTACAAGCTTAAGAGAAGAAGGAGAAAGCAAAGAAAGAGAAGGCTACCAAGATGCCAACTCAAGGGGAGGCATCTGAGTACTTTTTGAAGAGCAAGCAGGACCAGCTTGGTTACTTGATAGCATCAACTCTGAGGATTGAGAAGGGGTTGGCCACCCTAACTCAAAACCAGGAGAACCTGGAAAGAATCATGGAACAAAAATTCTATGATTTAGATGTCAAAGTAACTGGGATTCAGTCAGTTGTGGAGCAGCTACAGGATAACATGCAAGAGAGGAAGGGCAGGACAACTACTGATGCATTTGCCAGAGTGCCTCGAGCTCAGAGATCAGCTGCAGAGCAAGTAACAGACACTAGAGTCACTTCATCTGCACCAGCTACAGCTCCAGTGCAACCAGCTCCAGCACCAACTCCTTCAGCTCCATCCACATCAACTGAAGTCTTTGTCCAAGGAGCCATCTCTACGCCACCAACTGAAGACCAAGCCTGAGAGACGATATAGTACTATGCATTTTCTAGGAACTTTTTGGTAACTTGTTGCCAAACGGGAGAAAAATGTATAGATCATAGGCTTCGAGAGAGAGAGTTTTCTTTTGTTCTCTCTTGTCTTCTTGGTTGAAATTTTTTGCTTTTGATTGCTTGAGATACTATGCTATTATCTGTGAAACATTGATGATCTTGTGTTTGATCATAAGCTACACTTATGCTTGTTAGATGATATTATCTTACTTATCCTTATATGATCATTCACTTTGCTTGGTGATGAGTGCATGTATTCAATCTTTATTATTTTGAGCGCTCCACCAAGATGTATGTGACATGGAAGAGTAACCCATGAGCCTAATTCATTGTGCATTTGCAGTCCAAAGCAAATCTTAAACTATGCACAAATTTAGGGCGAGCTCTTGCTTATCACATACTTCTCAAAGCGACGATGTTTTTCAATCTTATTATCATTTGTCGAAGCTTTAATCTATATGTTGTCATCAATTACCAAAAAGGGGGATATGAAAGTGCAACTATCCATAGGTGGTTTTGGTAATTCATAACAACATATAGCTCATTGAGCTAATGCTATTCCAAGACAAATGTTTCAGGAAAGCTCAATGAATGGCATGGCATGGATGATGAAAGTGGATCCCTCAAAATATTAAGGACAAAGGATTGGCTCAAGCTCAAAAGCTCAAGAATCTACATTTTACATTTTAGTGATCCAAGATCACATTGAGTCTATAGGAAAAGCCAATACTATCAAGGAGGGATGAGGTGTTGCTTAATGAGCCTCTTGCTTCAAGTGCTTAGTGATATGCTCCAAAATCCTTCAACTAATTTCTCACATCCACATATGACCTAAACCCAAAGTCAAAATCGGTCCTATCGATTCTTTCTATCCGGCGCCACCGAGTTCAGATGTCATAGCCACTGCCACAAACCCTAGGCAAATCGGTCTCACCGATAGGGATCTCGGTCTCACCGAGATGGGATTGTAATCTCTCTATTTCCCTTCGTAACTTTTCGGTCTAACCGAAGTGAGCGATCGGTCCCATCGAGATTGCAATGTAAACTCTCTGTTTCCCTTTATTAACATTTCGGTCTCACAGAAAAGAGCGAATCGGTCCCACCGAGTTTAGCTGACCAACTCTCGGGTTAGCTAATTACCAAAATCGGTCTCACCGAGTTTGTGTAATCGGTCTCACCGAGATTACGTTATGCCCTAACCCTAACCATATCGGTCCTACCGCGTTGCATGTTGGTCCCACCGAAAACCCTAACGGTCACTAGGTTTACTGAATCGGTCCGACCGAGTTTGTTGATTCGGTCCTACCGAGTTTGGTATATTGTGTGTAACGGTTAGATTTTGTGTGGAGGCTATATATACCCCTCCACCTCCTCTTCACTCGTGGAGAGAGCCATCAGAACAAACCTACACTTCTAAATTACCAGTTCTGAGAGAGAACCACCTACTCATGTGTTGAGGCCAAGATATTCCATTCCTACCATATGAATCTTGATCTCTAGCCTTCCCCAAGTTGCTTTCCACTCAGATCTTCTTTCCACCAGATCCAAATCCTATGAGAGAGAGTTGAGTGTTGGGGAGACTATCATTTGAAGCACAAGAGCAAGGAGTTCATCATCAACACACCATTTGTTACTTCTTGGAGAGTGGTGTCTCCTAGATTGGCTAGGTGTCACTTGGGAGCCTCCGACAAGATTGTGGAGTTGAACCAAGGAGTTTGTATGGGCAAGGAGATCGCCTACTTCGTGAAGATCTACTGCTAGTGAGGCAAGTCCTTCGTGGGCGACGGCCATTGTGGGATAGACAAGGTTGCTTCTTCGTGGACCCTTCGTGGGTGGAGCCCTCCGTGGACTCGCACAATCGTTACCCTTCATGGGTTGAAGTCTCCATCAACGTGGATGTACGATAGCACCACCTATCGGAACCACGACAAAAACATCCGTGTCTCCAATTGCGTTTGAATCCTCCAAACCCTTCCCTTTACATTCTTGCAAGTTGCATGCTTTAAATTCCACTGCTCATATACTCTTTGCATGCTTGCTTGAATTGTGTGAAGATTGCTTGACTTGTGCAAAGATAGCTAAAATCTGCCAAAGTCTAAAATTGGGAAAAGGTTAAGTTTTTAATTGGTCAAGTAGTCTAATCACCCCCCCTTTACACATACTTCAAGGTCCTACATCTTTCCACTCCTTATTCTCCTCATATCGATATCGCACCGAAAACTTGAAAACTTCAATCACACAAAACTTAGCCAAACTTCGTGAGATAGGTTAGTATGATAAAGAGCAAACCATTCACTTTGGTACTGACAAAGACAAGGTTCATAATTGTTTTCACACAACGCCTACTGTACCATACCATTTCTGCAATTTATATTGAGGAATATAAGTCATAGAAACTAGGAAACAAGCAAACTATGCAATGAAAACAGAATCTGTCAGAAACAGAACTGTCTGTAATGATCTGAGCAATAACCATACTTCTGCTACTCCAAAAATTATGAAATAAATTGGTGGATGTGAGGAATTTTTCTACTAATCTTCTGCAAAAATAATCAACTCAATAGCACTCTTTTGTAAAAAAAATGACATCTATTCTCGTGAGCGCAAAGTTTCTGTTTTTTACAGCAAGATCACATTAGCTTTCACCCAAGTCTTCCCAAAGGTCTTACTTGGCACTTTATTGAAACAAAAGATATAAAACATGATTACTACAGTATCTTAATCATCTAAACACACAAAAACAGTAAGGGTAAATATTGGGTTGTCTCCCAACAAGCGCTTTTCTTTAATGCCTTTTAGCTAGGCATGATGATTTCAATGATGCTCACTTTAAAGATAGGAATTGAAACACAAAGAGAGCATCTTGAAGAATATGACTAGCATATTTAAATCTAACACAATTCCTGTCGTGGAATTGTCACGGCAGATGTCCTCGTGCAAGGACTTAGTCATGGAGCCATCGCAATTAGGAAGCTTAAAGGGGTTAATCGGGACAAAGGACACAAGAGGTTTTATACTAGTTCGGCCCCTTGCTGAGAAGGAAAGCCTACGTCTAGTTGGGGATATAACTATTTGTGTAAGCCGCCCTGGAGGGACCGGGTTACACAAAGAGGACTCACCAGAAAGAAGCCCAAGGCCAAGCATGAAGATGGCGGTTCAATAAAGGGTTTAAGGCCCACATGCGACTTAAGGCCCGTTGTAGTAAACCGCCATAATGGCATGACTTGTATCATAAGGTATATTTAACGAGTCACCGAGCCAGACATTGTTTATAAGCCGGCCGGGACTCTGTAGGCCACAGGGTGTCAACCCGTGTATATAAGGGGACGACCTGCTGGCGGCTTAGGGCAAGAAACAACCCATCGAGAGCCGGGCATAGCGCATCCCGCTCCCTGGTCATCGAAACATCAAGCAATACCAACCCAACTAGACGTAGGCTTTCCTTCTATGCCTAGGGATTTTGTGAGCACACAACTTATGGAAACAAGAATCAACTAGCATAGGAAGGCAAAACAAGTATAACTTCTAAACTTTAAACACATAGAGAGGAAACTTAATATTATTGCAGCTCCTACAAGCATGTATTCCTCCCTCATAATAATTTTCAGTAGTATCATGGATAGCAACTTTGTTATCATACTCAATTGGAACCTCTTCCTAAATAGTGGAACCATTACTAGCTAAAGTTGACACTCTTCCGAATCCACTTTCATAAATATCACACGAAGATTCAACATTCTCCAAAATAGTGGGATCACTAATTCCTAAAGTTGAGACTCTTCCAAACCCACTTTAAATGATAGCATTATTCATACTCTGAAAGATATAAGTGAAGTTCATGGAGCATTCTACAACTAACCAATATCCAAGCTCAAAGTGTATAAGTGAAGCACATGAAGCATTCTATAAAACCATACTCAAAAGATTTAAGTGAAGCACAAAGAGCAATTCTATAAGATCATACTTAAAAGATTTAAGTGAAGCACATGAATTATTCTATAAATCAATGAAGGGATATCTCATGCTAGCATGGTTCTGGAAGAAAAAGAAAAACACAAAGGACACAAATCATGTGAACAAAACAAAACCCGAGGTATACCGATAATTGTTGAAGAAGAAAGATGGGATGCCAACCGGGGCATCCCCAAGCTTAGATGATTGAGTATCCTTGGAATATTTACTTGGAGTGCCTTGGGCATCCCCAAGCTTTAACTCTTGCCTCTCTTTATTCTTCTCATATTGATAGCTCCTCGACCTTCGGACACTTCATCCACACAAAACTTTTAACAAAAACTTGTGAGATCCGTTAGTGTAATAAAGCAAATCACTACCTTTAGGTACTGTAATTAACTCATTATTTATTTGTATTGATGTTAAATCTACTGTATTCCAACTTCTCTATGGTTCATACCCTCCGATACTACTCAAAGGTTCATCGAAATAAGCAAACAACACATGCAAAACAGAATCTGTTAAGAACAAAACAGTCTGTAGTAATCTGGAAGTTTGGCAAACTTCTGTAACACCTAAAATTATAAACTAAATTTGAAAATTTGAAAATTTTGTACTGAAGTAATGTGCAAAACGAATCAGAACCATTTGACTTCCCAGTTAAAAACGTAAATTCATTCACTACAGCCAAAGTTTCTGTTTTTGTTTTGCACAAAACAAACAAGCAATCTAATCATCCTAAAACCAAAGCTTGGCATATTATTTTATAATACAAGGAATATATACAAGGGGATAATTATTTACAGAGAAACTTCCATGAAAAATTCTACATTGTTTCCGTGAGCATGAGCACAAGTGCTCAAGGTCGACCCTCACTTCTTCAATGCAAAACCTTCCAATCACTTCTCTTTTTGAAAAACTTTTTAGGCATGAGAGGCAAGTAACAATTTTTTTTTTGTATTTTCATTTTTTTAATTTTTTGTATGTTTCACTCACAACTAAAAAGAAACAAAAAGGAAAAACAAAATCTACTTAGTGAAGGAAGCAAACAAGCACACACGAGAATATCAACCCCACGCTATTGCTCCCCGGCAACGGCGCCAGAAAAGAGCTTGATAATCCCCAAGTGCAAGGAATCATCGTAGCACTTTCCAAAGGTGGAAGTGATAAATATGGAGTGTCGAACCCACAAGGAGCTAAAGGTAAGATCAATATTCTCTCAAGCCCTATCTGCCACTGATTCGACTCTACGTGCACCGAACGTTTGCTTCCAAGCAACGAGAAATAAATTACGTTGTGGGTATGAAGAGGATAACTTTGTATGGTATCGGAGAGCTAAAACATAAAAGTAGGTGCTGTTATCATAAAGTTAGAATATAATACTAAATAATATAAATAGCGAGTGTGGAATAATGATGGATCGGTGTGCGGAATTGTCCTAGGCAATCGTTAACAAGACCTGTAATCACTATTGCAGTTTCATATGAGGGAGAGGCATAAGCTAACATACTTTCTCTACTTGGATCATATGCATTTATGATTGGAACTCTAGCAAGCATCCGCAACTACTAAAGATCATTAAGGTAAAACCCAACCATAGCATTAAAGCATCAAGTCCTCTTTATTCCCATACGCAACAATCCCTCTTACTCGGGTTTGTGTTTCAGTCACTCACCAACCCACTATAAGCGAATCATGAACGTATTGCAACACCCTACAGCGGGAATCCCTCACGCTTGCGCGACACGGAGGGCACCATAGGACAGCACCAAAGTAAAACATACAACTCATACCAATCTATATCATCAATCAACCCAAATACAAAAGATATCTACTTAAAACATCATAGGATGGCAACACATCATTGGATCATAATATGTGGCATAAAGCACCATGTTCAAGTAGGGATTACAGCGGGGTGCGGGAGAGTGGACCGCGTAAAAGAGATGATGATGGTGATGTTGATGAAGACGATCACCGTGGCGATGATTGCCCTCCCGATGGCACTCCGATGCCACCGGAAGAGAGGAGGAGAGGTTCTCCCCCTTGTGCTTCTTCCTCCATGGCCTCCACCTTCTGGTCCTTGGCCTTCATGGTGATGAAGACCCCTCCGGGATACTCCTCCATGGCCACCGGTGATGACGGCCCCCTCCGGCAGGGCGCCGGAGAGGGCCTAGATTGATTTCTCGTGGCTACAGAGGCTTGCGGCGGCGGAACTTCTGATCTAATCTCCGTTCTGGAAGTTTTAGGGTACGAGAGTATATATGGGTGCAGGGAGGACGTCGGTGGACTTTCGGGCTGGCCACGAGGTAGGGGGGCGCAACCCCCACCCTCGTGGGCAGCCCGGGACTCCCCTGGAGAGCTTTCGGTACTCCATGGGCTTCTTCTGGTCCAAAAACAGGTTCCGTGGAGTTTCAGGTATTTTGGACTCCGTTTGATATTATTTTTCTTCGAAACACTGAAATAGGCAAAAAACAGCAAATCTGGGCTGGGCCTCCGGTTAATAGGTTAGTCCCAAAAATAATATAAAAGTGGATAATAAAGCCCAATATTGCCTAAAACAGTAGATAATATAGCATGGAGCAATCAAAAATTATAGATACGTTGGAGTCGTATCACAGATTGGGTTTAGACTTTTCGGTAGAAAGAAATCAAAGCAAAAGTTCATCCCTCTCCCCAAAGAACCCTAGTAGGGCAGAGAAAAGCAAAAAAACCAAAAGTTCACCGGAGTATGGTCTTGGGGCTCGCCGGCAAAGACCACACAAGGCCGCGCCGTCCCTCTCAATTCAGATGCGCATCAGCAAGCCGAGGCATCCGAAAGAAGGACACCACCCTGCAAAGGGCAAAGGGGGCATCGTAGCCACGCCATTCAACAGTGGCGCGCTTCCGCTAAGGGAAATGCGTCACCTGCGAAGGGAAGGCAACGGCGCCATGGATCGTCGTCGTCCATGAGGCACAGAGGAGGATCTCCCGTGTCTCTCTGCCTCTCTGTTGTAGTGGAGATGGATAAAGAAAAGCAAGGGGGAAGATGAATCGTGGCCTTTCAACCCCGTCGCCAGCGGCCGGACAAAGACTCGCCGGTGGCCTTGCGGGAGAGGAGCAGATGATGGCTCCGCCGCATCTCTCTCTCTCTCTCTTTGTCAAAGAAAAGGGAAGAAAAGGAGCCGCGGCGTGGCGCGGTGGCAGTAGACGCCGCCGCCGGCGGCCGGGCGCGGTGCAGTGGTGCTCGACGCCATTGACGGAGGCACGGGGGTGAGCCCGAAAGGATAAGGGCTAGGGTTCGCTTGGGGTTTCGGTCGGCTCCTGTTTTGTTCGAGCGAGACGAACGCTGAATCGTCCGATCGGACTGGACGACCACGATTGAAACCCTAGCTCGGCGCTGGGCCTATTAGGCCGAAAGAGGGGTTGAGCGCTGCCGCGCGCTGGGCTGTGGCCGGCTCGCGCAACGCGGCAGGACGTAGGCTAGTTTTAGCCCCACTGTGTGTCTCACGCGCTGGGCCGCGGCCAGCCGCAGCAAGCGTTCGGCCCAGGCCGGGCTGCCCTGAAAGTTTTTCTCCTTTGATTTGTTTGTCCAGATTTTGGGCAGATCTCAAATAGTTTTTCTATGCAAATTTTTGTCCAACGAATTTTTTTGTTTAGAAAATAGAAAAGTAAACAGAAAAAGTTTGTGAAAATGAAAATAGAAAATTTCAGAAAAATAAATGTTCATGAATTTTACAAAGAAAATAATAAAGTTCATGAATTCTTATTTGGTCAAAGAAAAGTTTCTGTAAAGAATAAAAGTTCATGAATTTTTATTCATGATTTTCCGCTGCGTAAATGATTAATAGTGCTCTTTTACAAAGAAAATAAAAGTTTAGATAGAATTAAGTTTTTAAGAGCATGTTAAAGTGATTATTAAAATGAATATGATTATTTTATTTTAATGACCAACATTGTTAATAACATGATCATGTCTTATTCTTGAAATTAAAGGTGCATTTATTTCTAATATTTTGCCAAACGGTAATATAGATTTAATTGCATAGATAATTGTATGTTTATTTTGACCAATGTTAGATTAATGCATATGATTGTTATAATTATCTCACTTAAATTGTGATTTCAGGAGGCTTCCACTTGCTGAGTTGCCTAAAAGATGTCCGACACTTAGAGGTGACAACTACACTGAGTGAAGGAAGAAAGTAGAACTGGTATTTTTCTGTGCTGAGCTGGACTGGGTTGTGGACACTGAAGGAAATATGCCCTAGAGGAAATAATAAAGTTATTATTTATTTCCTTATATCATGATAAATGTTTATTATTCATGCTAGAATTGTATTAACCGGAAACATAATACATGTGTGAATATATAGACAAACAGTATGTCACTAGTATGCCTCTACTTGACTAGCTTGTTAATCAAAGATGGTTATGTTTCCTAACCATGAACAAGGAGTTGTTATTTGAGTAACAAGGTCACATCATTAGTTAAATGATCTGATTGACATGACCCATTCCGTTAGCTTAACACTTGATCGTTTAGTATGTTAATGCTTTCTTCATGACCCATACATGTTCCTGTAATTATGAGATTATGCAACTCCCGTTTACCGGAGGAACACTTTGGGTACTACCAAACGTCACAACGAATCGGGTGATTATAAAGGAGTACTACAGGTGTCTCCAAAGGTACTTGTTGGGTTGGCGATTTCGAGATTAGGTTTTGTCACTCCGATTGTCGGAGAGGTATCTCTAGGCCTTCTCGGTAATACACATCACTTAAGCCTTGCAAGCATTACAACTAATGAGTTAGTTGTGAGATGATGTATTACGGAACGAGTAAAGAGACTTACGTAACGAGATTGAACTAGGTATTGGATACCGACGATCGAATCTCGGGTAAGTAACATACCGATGACAAAGGGAACAACGTATGTCGTTATGCGGTTTGACCGATAAAGATCTTCGTAGAATATGTAGGAACCAATATGGGCATCCAGGTTCCGCTATTGGTTATTGACCGAGAATGGTTCTAGGTCATGTCTACATAGTTCTCGAACCCGTAGGGTCCGCACGCTTAACGTTTCGATGACAGTTCATTATGAGTTTATAAGTATTGATGCACCGAAGTTTGTTCGGAGTCCCGGATGTGATCACGGACATGACGAGGAGTCTCGAAATGGTCGAGACGTAAAGATCGATATATTGGACGACTATATTCGGAGTTCGGAAAGGTTCCGAATGATTCGGTATTTTCGAGTACCGAGAGTTACGGAATTCGCCGGGAGAAGTATTGGGCCTTATTGGGCCCTGCGGAAAGAGAGAGGGCTGCCTAGGGCAGGCCGCGCCCCAAGGCCTAGTCCGAATTGGACTAGGGGAGGGCCGCACCCTTCTTCCCTTCCCTTCCTTCTCTCCTACTCCTACTAGGAAAGGAGGAGTCCTACTCCGGTGGGAGTAGGACTCCCCCTTGGTGCGCCCCTCCTAGGCCGCCACCTCCTCCCTTGCTCCTTTATATACGGGGCGGGGGCACCCCATGACACACAAGTTGATCTACGGATCTTTCCTTAGCCGCAGCGGTGCCCCTTCCACCATATTCCACTTCGGTCATATCGTCATGAGCTTAAGCGAAGCCTCGCGCGGAGAAGTCATATCGTCGCTGAGCTTAAGCGAAGCCCTGCTTCGTGGAGCATCATCATCGCCACCACGCCGTCGTCGGTTGTGGAACTCATCCCCGACGCTTTGCTGGATCGGAGCCCGGGATCGCCATCGAGCTGAGCGTGTGCAGAACTCGGAGGTGCCGTCGCTCGGTACTTGGATCGGTCGGATCGTGAAGACGTCGACTACATCAACCGCGTTGTTATAACGCTTCGCTTTCGGTCTCACGAGGGTACGTGGACATACACTCTCCCTCTCGTTGCTATGTCATCACCATGGTCTTGCGTGTGCGTAGGAAATTTTGAAATTACTACGTTCCCCAACAAAGTGGCATCCGAGCCAGGTTTTATGCGTTGATGTCATGTGCACGAGTAGAACACAAGTGAGTTGTGGACGATACAAGTCATACTGCCTACCAGCATGTCATACTTTGGTTCAGCGGTATTGTGAGATGAAGCGGCCGGACCGACATTACGCAGACGCTTACGCGAGACTGGTTTCACCGCCCGAGCACTTGTTGCTTAAAGGTGACCGGCGGTGTCTGTCTCTCTCACTTTAGTTGAATCGAGTGTGGCTACGCCGGTCCTTGAGAAGGTTAAACGGAGTCTATTTGACGAAGTATCGTTGTGGTTTTGATGCGAGGTAAGAACGGTTCTTGCTCAGCCCGTAGCAGCCACGTAAAACTTGCAACAACAAAGTAGAGGACGCCTAACTTGTTTTTGCAGGGCATGTTGTGATGGGATATGGTCAAGACGTGATGCTATATTTTATTGTATGAGATGATCATGTTTTGTAACCGAGTTATCGGCAATCGGCAGGAGCCATATGGTTGTCGCTTATTGTATGAAATGCAAGCGCCATGTAATTGCTTTACTTTATCACTAAGGAGTAGCGATAGTCGAGAAGCAATAGTTGGCGAGACGACAACGATGCTACGATGGAGATCAAGGTGTCGCGCGGTGACGATGGTGATCATGACGTTGCTTGGCGATGGAGATCACAAGCACAAGATGATGATGACCATATCACATCACTTATATTGATTGCATGTGATGTTTATCCTTTATGCATCTTATCTTGCTTTGATTGACGGTAGCATTATAAGATGATCTCTCACCAAAATTATCAAGAAGTGTTCTCCCGAGTATGCACCGCTGCGAAAGTTCTTCGTCTTTGAGACACCACGTGATGATCGGGTGTGATAGGCTCTACGCTCAAATACAACGGGTGCAAAACAGTTGCGCACGCGAATACTCAGGTTAAACTTGACGAGCCTAGCATATAACAGATATGGCCTCGGAACACGAGACCGAAAGGTCGAGCGTGAATCATATAGTAGATATGATCAACATAGTGATGTTCACCATTGAAACTACTCCATCTCACGTGATGATCGGACATGGTTTAGTTGATTTGGATCACGTGATCACTTAGATGACTAGAGAGATGTCTGTCTAAGTGGGAGTTCTTAAGTAATATGATTAATTGAACTTAAATTTATCATGAACTTAGTCCCGTAGTATTTTGCAGATTATGTTGTAGATCAATAGCTCGCGTTGTTGCTTCCCTGTGTTTTTATATGTGTTCCTAGAGAAAATTGTATTGAAAAATGTTAGTAGCAATATTGCGGATTGGATCCGTGATCTGAGGTTTATCCTCATTGCTGCACAGAAGAATTATGTCCTTGATGCACCGCTAGGTGACAGACCTATTGCAGGAGCAGATGCGCACGTTATGAACGTTTGGCTAGCTCAATATGATGACTACTTGATAGTTTAGTGCACCATGCTTAAACGGCTTAGAATCGGGACTTCAAAGACGTTTTGAACGTCATGGACCATATGAGATGTTCCAGGAGTTGAAGTTAATATTTCAAGCAAATACCGAGTTGAGAGATATGAAGTCTCCAACAAGTTCTATAGCTAAAAGATGGAGGAGAATCGCTCAACTAGTGAGCATGTTCTCGATTGTCCGGGTACTTCAATCGCTTGAATCAAGTGGGAGTTAATCTTCCAGATAAGATAGTGATTGACAGAATTCTCTAGTCACCATCACTAAGTTACTAGAACTTCGTGATGAACTATAGTATGCAAGGGATGACGAAAACAATTCCCAAGCTCTTCGCGATGCTAAAATCGCGAAGGTAGAAATCAAGAAAAACATCAAGTATTGATGGTTGACAAGACCACTAGTCTCAAGGAAAAGGGCAAAGGGAAGAAGGGAACTTCAAGAAGAACGGCAAGCAAGTTGCTACTCGAGTGAAGAAGCCCAAGTCTGGACCTAAGCACGAGACTAAGTGCTTTTGCTACAATGGAACTGGTCATCGAAGCGGAACTACCCCAAGTATTTGGCGGATAAGAAGGATGGCAAAGTGAACAAAGGTATATTTGATATACAGATTATTGATGTGTATTTTACTAGTGTTCGTAGCAACCCCTCGGTATTTGATACTGGTTCAGTTGCTAAGAGTAGTAACTCGAAACAGGAGTTGCAGAATGAACAGAAACTAGTTGAAGGGGAAGTGACGATGAGTGTTGGAAATAGTTCCAAGATTGATATGATCATCATCGCACACTCCCTATACTTTCGGGATTAGTGTGGAACCTAAATAAGTGTTATTTGGTGTTGAGCATAAATATGATTTGATCATGTTTATTGCAATACGGTTATTCATTTAAATAAGAGAATAAATTGTTGTTCTGTTTACATGAATAAAACCTTATATGGTTACACACCCAATGAAAATGGTTCATTGGATCTCGATCATAGTGATACACATATTCATAATATTGAAACCAAAAGGATGCAAAGTTAATAATGATAGTGCAACTTATTTGTGGCACCGCCGCTTAGGTCATATTGGTGTAAAGCGCATGAAGAAAACTCCATGCTTGATGGACTTTTGGAATCACTTGATTATGAATCATTTGATGCTTGCGAACCGTGCCTTTTGGGCAAGATGACTAAAACTCCGTTCTCCGGAACAATGGAACAAGCTACTTGACTTATTGGAAATAATACATACCGATGTATGCGATCCAATCAATGTTGATGCTCGTGGCAAGTATTGTTATTTTCTGACCTTCACAGATGATTTGAGCAGATATGGGTTTATCTACTTGATGAAACATAAGTCTGAAATAGTTGAAAGGTTCAAAGAATTTCAGAGTGAAGTGGAAAATCATCGCAACAAGAAAATAAAGTTTCTGCGATCTGATCGTGGAGATGAATATTTGAGTTACGAGTTTGGTCTTCAATGAAAACAATGTGGAATAGTTTCACAGCTCACGCCACCTGGAACACCACAACGTTATGGTGTGTCCGAACGTCAGAACCGTACTTTATTATGATATGGTGCGATCTATGATGTATCTTACCGACTTACCACTATCGTTTTGGGGTTATGCATTAGAGACAGCTGCATTCACGTTTAATAGGGCACCATCTAAACCGCTGAGATGACACCGTATGAACTATGGTTTAGCAATAAACCTAAGTGTCGTTTCTTAAAGTTTGAGTTGTGATGCTTATGTGAAAAAATTTCACCGATAAGCTCGAACCCAAATCGGAGAAGTGCGTCTTCATAGAATACCCAAAGGAAACTGTTGGGTACACCTTCTATCACAGATCCGAAGGCAAGTTTTTCGTTGTTAAGATGGATCCTTTCTAGAGAAGAAGTTTCTCTCGAAAGAAGTGAGTGGGAGGAAAGTAGAACTTGATGAGGTAATTGTACCTTCTCCCTTATTGGAAAGTAGTTCATCACGAAATCAGTTTTAGTGATTTCTACACCAATTAGTAAGGAAGTTAATGATGATGATCATGAAACTTCAGATCAAGTTGCTACCAAACCTCGTGAGGTCTTCCAGAGTAAGATCCGCACAGAGTGGTACGGTAATCATGTTCTGGAAGTCATGTTACTAGACCATGATGAACCTACGAACTATGAGGAAGCGATGATGAGCCCAGATTCCGCGAAATGGCTTGAGGCCATGAAATCTGAGATAGGATCCATGTATGAGAACAAAGTATGGACTTTGATGGAGTTGCCCGATGATCGGCAAGCCATATTATATAAATGGATCTTCAAGAGGAAGACAGATGCTGATAGTAGTGTTACTATCTACAAATCTCGACTTGTCGCAAAAAGGTTTTCGACAAGTTCAAGGTGTTGACTACAATGAGATTTTCTCAACTGTAGCGATTCTTAAGTCTGTCCGAATCATGTTAGCAATTGCCACATTTTATGAAATCTGGCAAATGGATGTCAAAACTACATTCTTTAATGGATTTATTAAAGAAGAGTTGTATATGATACAACCAGAAGTTTTTGTCAATCCTAAAGGAGCTAACAAAATGTGCAAGCTCCAGCGATCCATCTATGGACTGGTGCAAGCATCTCGGAGTTGGAATAAACGCTTTGATAGTATGATCAAAGCATATAGTTTTATACAGACTTGCGGTGAAGCCTGTATTTACAAGAAAGTGAGTGGGAGCACTACAGCATTTCTGATAAAGTAATGTGAATGACATATTGTAGATCGGAAATAATGTAGAATTATTCTGCAAAGCATAAAGGAGTGTTTAAAAGGAGTTTTTCATAGAAAGACCTCGGTGAAGCTGCTTACATATTGAGCATTAAGATCTATAGAGATAGATCAAGACGCTTGATAAGTTTTTTCAATGAGTACATACCTTGACAAGATTTTGAAGTAGTTCAAAATGGAACAGTCAAAGAAAGAGTTCTTGCCTGTGTTACAAAGGTGTGAAATTGAGTAAGACTCAAAACCCGGCCACGGCAGAAGATAGAAAGAGAATGAAAGTCATTCCCTATGCCTTGGCCATAGGTTCTATAAAGTATGACATGCTGTGTACCAGATCTATTGTATACCCTGCACTGAGTTTGGCAAGGAGTACAATAGTGATCTAGGAATAGATCATCGGACAGCGGTCAAAATTATCCTTAATGGAATAAGGATATGTTTCTCGATTATGGAAGTGATAAAGGTTCGTCGTAAAGGGTTACGCCGATGCAAGTTTTGACACCGATCTGGATGACTTTAAGTCTCGATCTAGATACATATTGATAGTGGGAGCAATTAGCTAGAGTAGCTCCGCAAGAGCATTGTTGACATAGAGATTTGCAAAATACATACGGATCTGAATATGGCGGACCGCTGACTAAGATTCTCTCACAAAGCAAAACATGATCACACCTTAGTACTCTTTGGGTGTTAATCACATAGCGATGTGAACTAGATTACTGAATCTAGTAAACCCTTTGGGTCTTGGTCACATGGCGATGTGAATTATGGGTGTTAATCACATGATGATGTGAACTATCGATGTTAATCACATGGTGATGTGATCTAGATTATTGACTCTAGTGCAAGTGGGAGACTGAAGGAAATATGCCCTAGAGGCAATAATAAAGTTATTATTTATTTCCTTATATCATGATAAATGTTTATTATTCATGCTAGAATTGTATTAACCGGAAACATAATACATGTGTGAATATATAGACAAACAAGATGTCACTAGTATGCCTCTACTTGACTAGCTTGTTAATCAAAGATGGTTATGTTTCCTAACCATGAACAAGGAGTTGTTATTTGAGTAACAAGGTCACATCATTAGTTAAATGATCTGATTGACATGACCCATTCCGTTAGCTTAACACTTGATCGCTTAGTATGTTAATGCTTTCTTCATGACCCATACATGTTCCTGTAATTATGAGATTATGCAACTCCTGTTTACGGAGGAACACTTTGGTACTACCAAACGTCACAACGAATCGGGTGATTATAAAGGAGTACTACAGGTGTCTCCAAAGGTACTTGTTGGGTTGGCGATTTCGAGATTAGGTTTTGTCACTCCGATTGTGGGAGAGGTATCTCTAGGACTTCTCGGTAATACACATCACTTAAGCCTTGCAAGCATTACAACTAATGAGTTAGTTGTGAGATGATGTATTACTGAACGAGTAAAGAGACTTACCGTAACGAGATTGAACTAGGTATTGGATACCGACGATCGAATCTCGGGTAAGTAACATACCGATGACAAAGGGAACAACGATGTCGTTATGCGGTTTGACCGATAAAGATCTTCGTAGAATATGTAGGAACCAATATGGGCATCCAGGTTCCGCTATTGGTTATTGACCGAGAATGGTTCTAGGTCATGTCTACATAGTTCTCGAACCCGTAGGGTCCGCACGCTTAACGCTTCGATGACAGTTCATTATGAGTTTATAAGTATTGATGCACGAAGTTTGTTCGAGTCCCGGATGTGATCACGGACATGACGAGGAGTCTCGAAATGGTCGAGACGTAAAGATCGATATATTGGACGACTATATTCGAGTTCGGAAAGGTTCGAATGATTCGGTATTTTTCGAGTACCGGAGAGTTACGGAATTCGCCGGGAGAAGTATTGGGCCTTATTGGGCCCTCAGGGAAAGAGAGAGGGCTGCCTAGGGCAGGCCGCGCGCCCCAAGGCCTAGTCCGAATTGGACTAGGGGAGGGCCGCACCCTTCTTCCCTTCCCTTCCTTCTCTCCTACTCCTACTAGGAAAGGAGGAGTCCTACTCCCGGTGGGAGTAGGACTCCCCCTTGCGCGCCCCTCCTAGGCCGGCCACCTCCTCCTTGCTCCTTTATATACGGGGCAGGGGGCACCCCATGACACACAAGTTGATCTACGGATCTTTCCTTAGCCGTGCAGCGGTGCCCCTTCCACCATATTCCACTTGGTCATATCGTCGGAGCTTAGGCGAAGCCCTCGCGCGGAGAAGTCATATCGTCATGAGCTTAGGCGAAGCCCTGCGTCGGTGGAGCATCATCATCGCCACCACGCCGTCAGGTTGACTGAACTCATCCCCGACGCTTTGCTGGATCGGAGCCCGGGATCGCCATCGAGCTGAACGTGTGCAGAACTCGGAGGTGCCGTACGTTCGGTACTTGGATCGGTCGGATCGTGAAGACGTACGACTACATCAACCGCGTTGTTATAACGCTTCCGCTTTCGGTCTACGAGGGTACGTGGACATACACTCTCCCCTCTCGTTGCTATGTCATCACCATGGTCTTGCGTGTGCGTAGGAAATTTTTGAAATTACTACGTTCCCCAACAGACACTCCACAGCCGGTCAGACCTATAGAGCCAGTCAGAGAGGCACTGATGATGGTGCTGCGTGGGATAAAAAGAGGGGGGATCATGCTCCTTTGGAGATGTTATATTCGATAGAAAACCAAAAGTGGGTCAATGCAAACAAAAGGCGCATGGCATTTATAAAGAATACAATTGAGAACGGCATCGTGGGCTCAATTGCAGAGTGCACTTCTGCAGGGGAGTTGCTTACAAAGATAAAGAGCCAGTTCACTGGCTCTTCAAAGATATATGCCACCCAGTTGTTAAAGCAACTGGTGACAGAAAACTACACAGGTGGTAGTCATGGAATAAGAGAGCACATCCTCAGGATGAGCAACATGGTAGCTAAGCTTAAGCCCATGGATGAGGATCTGGAGATAAAACCAGCGCTCCTGGTCCACCTTGTCATGGCTTCACTGCCAAAAGAGTTTGAAACTTTTGTTGTAAAGTACAATATGTCCCCTGGAACATGGGACATTGAAAAGACAATAGCAATGTGTGTCCAAAAAGAGGATAGACTCAAAGCCTCGCATGGTGGTTCACTCAACTATGTGAAGGATCATAAGAAAAAGAATTACAATCAAAACAACAAAAGTTCCCCTTCAAAGCCTCATGGAAAAGCTCCCTATCAACATCAGCAGAAGCCTTTCCCAGTGGACAAAGACACATGTCTCGACTGTAAGAAGACCGGGCATTACAAGAAAGACTGCCCTGATTGGCTAAAGTTAATCATGGCAAAAGGAGGGATTCCATTCGACGCGGACTACGCAAAGAAGCAAAAGACGCATTGAAGTGGCAAACGGAGTTGAAGCAGAAGTTACAGCCGTCGGCAACATCTCCTTGGGGTTAGCTGATGGATTCAAGATTCTTCTTAGAGATGTTTTATATGTTCCATCATGTCATAGAAACTTGATTAGCGTTTCATGTTTTGACGAAGATAATTATGAATGTTATTTTGGACATGGCAAGTGTGCCATATGGTTAATAATGCTTATGTGGGTGATGCTTTACTACACGATGAGTTTTATTCATTATCACTACGTGAAAAAGTGCATTATGTGTGTAATGTGAATGAGCATGTTGCGTCGAATAAAGAACAAAATAAAAGAAAGAGAACACACGACTCATCGAAATTACGGCACTATCGCTTGGGCCATATTTCCAAGGGGAGAATAGAAAGATTAGTCAAAACTGAAATTCTTCCTCCGTTAGAATTCTCAGACTTAGAACAATGCATAGATTGCATTAAAGGAAAGTATATAAAACAAAGCAAAAAGGATGCAATCCATAGCACATGCACACTAGAAATCATCCACAGTGACATTTGTGGACATTTTCGGTGAAGAGTGTGGATGGATATGACTCGTTCATAACATTCACAGATGACTAATCTCGCTATGGATATATTTATCCAATCAAAGAATGATCTGAAGCGTTGGATAAATTTAAGGTAGTCAAAGCTGAAGTTGAAAATCAGCATGATAAAAGAATAAAGATAGTAAAATCCGACCGTGGGGAGAGTACTACAGTCGGCACACTCCATATGGCCAAGTCCCTGGACCTTTTGCAAAGTTCTTGCAGGAGACTGGCATAGTAGCCTAGTATTCAATGCCGGCGAGCCTCAGCAAAATGGAGTAGCTGAAAGGCACAACCGTACACTTATGGATATGGTGCGCATCATGATGAGTTACTCCACCTTGCCATTGGGATTATGAATGGAGGCACTTAAAACCGCCATTCACATTCTCAACATAGTACCAAGCAAGTCGGTGCCTAAAACACCGTACGAGCTATGGACAGGAAGAGTGCCCTCCCTACAACACTTCACGGTGTGGGGGTTCCCTGTTGAGGCCAAAATGTTTAATCCAAACATTGCAAAGTTAGATCCCAAAACAGTGAGTTGCCACTTCATTGGCTATCCAGACAGATCAAAGGGTTTTCGTTTCTAATGCCCAGACAGATATAGAAAGTTTGTAGAAACAAGACATGAAGTCTTCTTAGAGGACGAAATGATGAGTGGGAGCTTGGTAGCTCAGAAAATTGATCTTGAGGAGAAGAGGGTGCATGCACCTAATCCGATGATTCATGAGCCATTTTTCTCACTACCAGTTGCAACTCCACCCGTGACAACTATGGGGGTAGACCCGGAACCTGTCCGTCAGGAGCCAACTGAACCTGTTGTCGAGCATGAAAGGGAGGTGCAACATCAAATTTTAGAAGAAGTGCCAGAAGTTGAGGCACAAAATGTGCCAGAAACTGAGGCCCTTAGAAGGTCTACAAGGCACAAAAAGTCAGCTATTCCTACTGATTATAAAGTTTATAACACGGGAATAGTTCATACAGAAAAATATCCCACCTCATATGAAGAAGCCATGAGAATCCCTCATTCATCGAAGTGGATGAAGGCAATGGAAGACGAGATGAAATCGATGAGTTCCAAAGATGTTTGGGACTTAGAGGAAATTCTAAAGGAGCCAAGACAGTAGGCTGCAAATGGGTCTACAAAACTAAGTATGACTCTAAAGGGAATGTAGAAAAGTATAAAGTGAGACATGTGGCAAAAGGATTTACACAAAGAGAAGGGATAGATTACAATGAGACATTTTCTCCAGTCTCATGTAAAGATTCCTTCAGAATCATAATGGCATTAGTTGCTCATTTTGATTTAGAGTTACATCAAATGGACGTAAAGACGACGTTTCTCAATGGGGATTTAGAAGAAAATGTCTACATGAAACAACCCAAGGGTTGTATCATGGAAGGCAAGGAAAATATGGGATGTTGTATGAAGAAATCCATTTATGGATTAAAGCAAGCCTCTAGACAGTGGTATCTAAAGTTTAATCAAACAATTAAAAGTTTTGGATTTAAAGAAAATATTAAGGATAACTGCATTTATGCAAAGTTTTAAAATGGGAAATATATTTTCCTAATCTTGTATGTGGATGATATCCTGCTTGCTAGCAATGATGTTAGTCTACTATAAGAAACAAAGTTCTTATCCTCAAATTTTGACATAACAGATCCTGGTGAAGCACCATATGTTTTGGGCATACAAATTCACCGAGATAGGAACAATGGAGTCTTAGGACTATCGCAGAAAGCATATTTAGAAAAGGTTCTTCAAAAGTATAATATGCATGCGAGTAAAGCCACACCTGCTTCGATAGTCAAGGGCGATAGTTTTGGGAAATTCCAATGTCTCAAGAACCAGTACAAGATCGATCAAATGAAAGCAGTACCATATGCTTCGGCTGTTGGAAGCTTACAGTATGCACAGGTGTGCACTCGCCCTGACTTGGCTTTTATCACCGGGGTACTCGCACGGTGGATATCCAGAGAATCCAGGCATAGAGCACTGGAAGATGGTAAAGAAAGCATTGCGTTATGCGCAAGGCACGAAGGACTACATGCTAACATACAGGAGATGCGATTCCCTAGAGATAAAAGGGTATTCAGACGCAGATTTTGCGGGGGACAGAGATGATAGAAAATCCACGTCAGGATACGTGTTCACTCTCGCTGGGGGAGCTATTTCGTGGAAAAGCTCCAAACAGTCGATAGTTGCATCATCCACGATGTATGCAGAATTCATAGCATGCTTCGAGGACACGGGGCAAGCGATATGGCTAAATAAATTTATACCCTACTTGAAAGTGGTAGATTGTATTCACAAACCACTAAAGATGTACTGTGACAACCAGCCCACAGTATTCTATGCTCACAACAACAAGTCAAGTAATGCTGTCAAAACAACTGAGATAAGGTATTATGTTGTGAAAGACAAAATCCAGGATCAAACAGTAAGTCTCGAGCATATACGGACAAAGGATATGCTTGAGGATCCGCTAACGAAAGGCTTACCACCGAATGTGTTCAAGGAACACTTAGCTGGCATGGTTTTAAAGGAAAGCCTTGTGATTCCTGGATCATGAGAGGCCAAAAAAGAACAAAATTTGTTTCTAAACAAAACGTATGTTGTAGCTGTATGAATCTATCGGCAATTAAGTCATGACGATGAAACATGCTCTATGTACCAATATGTGATGAAACAAATAAACTAGAAAGTATAAGGTTAAAAGTAAAGTTGATATCAAGGGGGAGAATGTTAGGTTGATCTCTCTCCCGTTCGAGCCCAACGGGTCGAACAGGCCCTTGCATCGCGCCCTGATCGGGGGCGCCCAACCAAACCATGGTTGGTGGGCCCCTGTGACCCATGCTATATAAACAGGGGTGGCGGTCGGGGCACGTTATATGAGGTTCACCACTGCCACAAACCCCACCGATAATCCCTACCAATCTATGGTTAGCGCGGTGCTCATGGGAAGCTCCACCGCCGCCGCCATCCACTCTCTGCAATCACCGCAGTCGCCATCCACCATGGCAACCTCGGTGGGATCATCTACTCAGAGTGAAGGTAGGACCACCAGATTGATCTAGGCTAACCGATCTAGAGGATCTAACACCCTATACTCAAGAACAAACAGAAAAAGCCTATGCTTCATATTTTTGTTTCTTCGTTCTCGAGCAATATAGAAGTACTTAGTCCATGATCCACACACATATAATTCCACGATGACTAAAAAATGTGATATACTTGACAATCATGATTAGGGCTCTATATGTATTTTGTCAATAACATCAAAATATGATTAACGGCATGATTGCACTTTCAAGGTGGTAGTGGCGAGGATCCAAGCAAAAGCCCTGGACTTTGGCGCCGACGATGGTGATGCCTACAGGTGTCACTTGCCTATTGGGGTCATCATTTTGGGTTCGTCTCAGAATCAGGGTTTCGGGTGAAAACTTTAGTTCATCAATTCAAGCTCGGTGGTGGTGGTGCTTTCCTCCATTATCCTTTTGAGGGCATTGTCAGGGAATTCAGGTACCTTCTGGTTGCAGCGTAGCAGCGTATCGACATCTTCAGGCGTGCTTTTATCCTGGTGTGATGCTTCTTCGGCTCTGGTTTGATGGTTTCTCTTTGTTGGGGATATAACTACTAGGTATGACCCGCTCAGATGGGTCCGGGTCATGCCACTGGCGGTTTAAAGATAAAGAAGCCCGATAAGGTCCAAGAAGATATGAAGATGGCGGTTCATAAAGTAGGCTTATTGAATGCCCAAGATCCAGAGGCGACTTGAGGCCCAAAGAGATGTGCCGCCATATGTTTAACTTGTTTTGTAAGACAAGCTTAGTTAGAAACCCATCCGGTCACGTTGTGTGAGCTGGCCGGGACTCTGTAAGCCGCCGGGCATCAACCTGTATATAACAGGCTGACCCAGCGGCGGGTTAACTGAAGAAACAACTGATCGAGAACTAGGTCAAGCGTATTCGCTCCCTGGTAATCGAAACCCAAGCAATACAACCTAAAGCAGGCATAGGCTTTTACCTCATTGAGAGGGGCCAAACCTAGGTAAACTCTCTGTGTCCTTTGTCCCGTTTAACCCCTTCAAGCTAACCTAGATGCGATGGTTCCACACCTAAGTCCTTTTGCTAGGGCATCTGCCGTGCTAAGTCCACGACAGTTGGTGCCCACCGTGGGGCCAGTGCATGATGGTTTCAAGTTCTTGAAGGCCAGCTTCTCAGGGATCAAGGGATATGCCGTGGGCCGGATGACCAAGAGTCGCCGCGGCATGATCTACATCGACGACGCAGGCTGGGGTCACGAGGCCGATTCAATCGAATATGGGTACCGGGTCCCCTTCGGCGGAATCCACGTCTTCATCGGCAAGATCGGTGAGTCGGGGCCTGAGTCGGACACCTGCACCGACATCATCAAGATGGCTCGGCATGCGCAAACCGCTGCGGTTCAAACCGCCATGAAGCATGCTTTTGTGGATTTTATTCATGCAGCGGATCTTAAGGAAGGATTTGTATCTGGTGGAGAGACGGCCATCTACTCTGATGATGAGTCCTCAACCGGCGAAACCAATTCCATGTATCAGCTGCAAGACGGCGGGCTTGGGGGCTGTTTCGATGGCGACAGTATTACGGACCCCTGTGAGCCGCCGAATAGGGTTGCGATCTTCATTGCCGGCACACAACGGGTGCTCAATTCAACAACCGCTGCGGCTATGATGTCCGGTTCAACGGGCGAGGCAACGGTCGGAGTGAGCGATTATGCGCGCCCGCCGGCTCAGGTTCTGTCCGAGCTCTTGGACGCTTTGGAAACTTTAATGGGGGCAGAGGTAACCCCAGAGACTCAAGCACAACATAAGGTGGACGTCGCGAAGCTGCGAGATGAGATAGCTCAAGACAAGGAAGAGCTTAGCGCTGAGAACGCTAGGATGGCAACAGAGCGAGCCGCCTTGGACGCGTAATCGCAACGGATTCAAGCTGAGGCTTTCCGGTTAAGTTTGGATCAGACTGCATATAACGCCGTTCTAAGAAGGAGGCACCAGAGTTGTTTACCTCCGGAGTACGATGCAAGGAATCTTTTCAACACTCCTGGGGCAGGACCAAGTAACCCGCCCGAGGTAACCCGGGCTATTGAAACACCCGCAGCCAGGGCGACGGCTCAACCACATGTTGCGGATCCGCCCCGTTTGAATCTAACCCCACCTCAGCAAGTGCCTACACCACCGGGTCATTTTTCTAATCCTCTGGATAATATGATTGCTGCGGCGTCACGGCTGGCGGCTCTTCCGGTGCAAGGCGAGTCTCCTGCGGTGGTTGAAGCCCGGAAGGTTGTGGAGCTTCTTCAGACGGCGGTGGCTTAGCAGGCGGCTTATTCGTACAGCCGCGATCAGATTCATTTGACTCCACGCCACAGTCGGAGTTACAGCCGGCGGATTGAGTCACCGGTGGTTTCGAGCAGTGAACAACGCCGTAACCAACCCCGCGGGCATGACCTGCCACGTGCTGATAATGAGGCTCAAGCTTTGGTGGATCAGGCCAGGGCACGTCGGGTGGCGGAGCTGACGGCTCAGCTGGCAGCTCATCAGCAGCCTCAGCGTAACCCATCGGTGTCTGTGGAAGCTGGGATGACTTCTAGGACCGTGGGTGTGCCGTTTCTGGTACCAGCTTTGCGTAATGAGCGCCTGCCCAAGGATTTTAAGGGTCCCCGTAAGGTGCCCAATTATACAGCGGACCAACCCCCGACGGCTTAGATTGAGAGTTATGAGCTAGCCATGGAGATGTTGGACGTCAATGACGTTGTGTCACTGGTATACGTCGGTGCTATACAAATGGTTTTTAACCCCTTTCTGCGATGGTGTTCGGAACCGTCACCTAGTGAGTGTGGGCGATAGGGGGGTCCTTCCCACACGACCCAAAAACCGTCGGGGATATGCCCTCCTGGCACACACGCTCGGCAAAATGCGGTCGTGTGCGACCGGCGAGCACTCAAATACAGAAATACATACAATAGTGCTAAAAAATTCAATTATACAGGAGAAATCATTTCCGGTCGTAAGTACATCCCACACAGTCAGTCACCGCTAAACATTTCCGTTCGTATATACATCCCACACAGTCACTCCATGGAAAACGTTTGCGCAAGGTGGCATAACGCAAACAGTTTTCAAGAGAATGTCATTTGTGATTGTTCATTGATCCAACACGGTTTATTCCTACAAACTATGTGGGTTTCCTGAGGTCATCCCCACGGTGTTTTCTCAATACCGTTTGCAATAGGAAAACCCAATTAGCAAGCTAATTGGCCAATTAGTGGGCTGATTGACCTATTATTAGTAATCCATTTACTAATCTAATTGACATTCATATTAAGCACATAATATATTCCATTTACATATTAAGGAAGCAGGATTTCATAATTGAAATACATCGGAGTACAACATGATATAGCTTTAGCACTCAGTTACCCCATTACACAACTGCACCAGCAGTAAGTTTCACATGCAACATCTAGAACCTTTCGAAATTAGCATCATAGACGGTACATAGAGAGATGCATCTCATCTGGAAAACTGCTGAAGCGGAAGGCGAATATTGAGCCTTCATTCATGTTGAAGGTCTTTGCAACTTTAAGCTAGTGCCTGTGGATGATTGACCGTCCATCCTTCGACCTCTTCGGGAACACTTCAATATTGAACCGTGAGTGTTGTATGAAAACTTTCCTCGCCTCCTGACCATATAGGTGGTTTGAGAGGTAATCATCAATGAACCCTGAAAACAAGGATGTGCATAAATATCTTCTCTATGTTGGAAATGGGGCAAAGGAATACAAAAAGGCAAGGTATAATAGTTAGTACCATCTTGTAAACCTCAGTGCTTCCCATTGTTTCCCTGCAACACATATAAGGTAGTTAGTCATCAGGTTAAGTAAGTGTTCGCATGCTATCAATAAAATATGTTGATGATAAATAAGCACATTGTAGATTCATCAGATTAATTCAAGCCACATGGAAAACCCATTTATCCAAACCAAGCATGATTAAGAACTAGAAAATATAGCACTTGTATATGTTTCTCATGTATTAAGTGCATCCAAATTCAATTTATTCCTCACATGGTATACAATAACAGCATCCACAACAATTGAACATCGCATTGCAGAATTGAACCAAGAAGTTAACTAAACACCACAACAAATTAACCAAACGTTAACTGAGCACCACATTGCACAATATAACATACTCCTAATAGAAGATCAGACAGTTAACAAAACCAATCATGCTTAAAAACTTGGAAATATAGCAATTGTATTTGTTTCTCATGTATTTAGTACAACCAAATTTGATTTATTTCTCACATGGTATACAATAACAGAATGCTGCCACAACAATAGAACATCGCATTGCAGAATTGAACCAAGCAGTTAACAAAACACCACAAAAAATGAACCAAACATTAACTGAGCACCACATTGCACAATATAACATACTCCTAATGGAAGATCAGACAGTTAACCAAACCAAGCATGCTTAACAACTTGGAAATAGCAATTGTATTTGTTTCTCATGTATTTAGTACAACCAAAGTTGATTTATTTCTCACATGGTATACAATAACAGAATGCAGCCACAAAAATTGAACATCGCATTGTAGAATTGAACCAAGCAGTTAACTAAACACCACAAAAAATGAACCAAATGATAACTGAGCACCACATTGCACAATATAACATACTCATAATAGAAGATCAGGCAGTTAACCAAACCAAGCATGCTTAACAACTTGGAAATATTGCACCCTGAAGAATTGAACATCACATTTGCAGAATTGAACCAAGCAGTTAATTGAACACCACATTGCACGACATATAGAACATATACACTATAGCATAAGATTGCATGGTAAAAGTAGATAGCACAATTCACTAGAATTTTTTAAGGAAAGGTAGTAGCTAGCAAACTGAACATGGGTCCTTATAGTGAGCTAATAAGACAAGCTACTCCTCATTGTCGGAGATATCTATGACGATTGCTCCTTGGACATGGAAGAAGGCGAGGCCTTCGCATCGTGGGTGCCCTCGTTGCAGTGGTGAGTTGCCCGAGCCGCTCCGGGCAACAACCTGCTGGCTCTCGAGATGAGGTAAGCACGTGCACGCTGAGAAAACACCTCGTAGTCTTTGTCGAAGGCACTGATGGTGGCCTCGAGAAAACGCCATGAACTATCGTTTAAAGCAGCCAACCGCGTCGCCGCGTCGGTGCGCGAGGCGTCAACGGTGGCCTCGACGGCGAGGTGCTCCTTCAAGATCTGGGGGTCAGCACGATTGGCAGCCATCGCGACCTCATCCGCGCGTGCGGCCGCGATTTGCTTCTCCGCTGCCAATTGCTCCTTGAGACCCTGGCTATACTGCGTGCACCATGGCTTAGGCCAGCGCTTATTTGGTGGAGGGGTCGGTGATTTGGGTGGAAGGTGTCGCGCTCGCGCCGACGGTTGGGGCATGTGGGATGTGAAAGGAGGACGAGGATGGGGGTCGGGTGTGGATTACATGCCTGGATAGGCGAGGCCGAGCCGCGTGAAGGAGGGTCGCCGGCGAGGAGGTGGCACTGCAAGCAAGGAGTGAAGATTTCAACTTGGAAAGGAAGGCGGAAGCAAGGGAAATGTGGCTTTTGGTATGGGGGAGGGGGTGGGGAGGTAGATATTTCCGCGGAAGCAGAAAATCTGGAATTGCTTCAGCAAAAAACTGGCATGGAAAGTGTCATCAGACACGGTCCCTTATTCAGAGAGGGTTGTGGACTATAGCCATCGCACCTTCTCACGTAAGCCGTATGCGTACTATACTCCGACGGTGCTCCAAGATATTTTCTGATGCATCTCACACGGTTGGTTATAATAAACTGTGTGGGATCTACTTGATTTTTCATCTTGATTTGAATTACATAATGGGGTCACAGCGGCCATGGACGGTGTTTGAATTGCTAGCCCTTTTATCTGCAGTGAACATGCAACAATATGTGTGTCATAAAAGAATTGGGACTATTCAGGGTTCGTTTGGACATTTTTATGCATTAAGTGAGTTTTCAATGTATTTATTCAAATTTGAACTACATGCACATGCTTCAGTGCATATAAATTGGTTAAAAAATCAAATGTTTGTCCTTGGGTGCATGCTTAGGTCCCATGCAGGAAATGGGAATGAATGTCAAACACCCTGCCACCGTCGCTCGGCAAACATTGAGATACCTGGTTTTTAAATTCTAGTAAATCCAAAACTCGTCTGAAATTCATGAAACTTGGCATGCTATCATGGAGCGGCATCAACATGTTGTGGTAAATTTTTTGTCCCATTTGGGGCAGGTTTGGGTATATGTTTCTCACAAACCAGAGCTTCTCACAACAAGCATGATGGTTTCGGTAGGGAACGCCTTTGGGGATGAAACGATATCCATTGCCTCTTATTGCTTTAAAACTCTCATGTCAATATAGAACAATAGGAGTGTTGTGTTATTTTTTGTGATTTTTCGGGGTTTGTTTGGACATTTTTATGCATGAAGTGAGTTTTCAATGCATTTATGTGCATAATTCAAATTTGAACTACAAGCACATGCCCAGTGCATATAAATTGGTTGGAAATCAAATCTTTGTCCTTGGGTGTATGCTTAGGTTCCATGCAAGAAATGGGAATGAATGTCAAACACCCTGCCACTGTCACTCGGCCACAAACATTGAGATACCTGGTTTTTAAATTCTAGTAAATCCAAAACTCGTTTGAAATTCATGAAACTTGGCATGCTATCATGGAGCGGCATCAACATGCCATGGGAAATTTGTTGTCCCATTTGGAGCAGGTTTGGGTATATGCTTCTCACAAACCAGAGCTTCTCACAACAAGCATGATGGTTTCGGTAGGGAACGCCCCACCTTTGGGGACGAAACGATATACATTGCCTCTTATTGCTTTCAAAAAATTTCTCGTGTCAACATAGAACAGCAGGAGTGTTGTGTTATTTTTTGTGATTTTTC
Source organism: Aegilops longissima (assembly GCA_021605205.1). Classification (NCBI taxonomy): domain Eukaryota; kingdom Viridiplantae; phylum Streptophyta; class Magnoliopsida; order Poales; family Poaceae; genus Aegilops; species Aegilops longissima. The sequence goes on along the minus strand of CM038682.1, from coordinate 610,787,570 downwards.
GGGGTTCGTTTGGACATTTTTATGCATTAAGTGAGATTTCAATGGATTTATGTGCATAATTCAAATATGAACTACATGCACATGCTCCAGTGCATATAAATTGGTTGAAAAAATCAAATCTTAGTCCTTGGGTGCATGGTTAGGTCCCATGCAAGAAATGGGAATGAATGTCAAACACCCTGCCACCGTCACTCGGCCGCAAACATTGAGATACCTGGTTTTTAAATTCTAGTAAATCCAAAACTCGTCTGAAATTCATGAAACTTGTCATGCTATCATGGAGCGGCATCAACATGTCGTGGTAAATTTTTTGTCCCATTTGGGGCGGGTTTGGGTATATGCTTCTCACAAACCAGAGCTTCTCACAACAAGCATGATGATTTCGGTAGGGAACGCCCCACCTTTGGGGACAAAACGATATCCATTGCCTCTTATTGTTCTCAAAAAAATTCTCGTGTCAACATAGAACAACAGGAGTGTTGTGTTATTTTTTATGATTTTTCAGGGTTCGTTTGGACATTTTTATGCATTAAGTGAGTTTCCAATGCATTTATGTGCATAATTAAAATTTGAACTACATGCACATGCTCTAGTGCATATAAATTGGATGAAAAATCAAATCTTTGTCCGTGGTTGCATGCTTAGGTCCTATGCAAGAAATGGGAAAGAATGTCAAACACCCTGCCACCGTCACTCGGCCGCAAACATTGAGATATCTAGTTTTTAAATTCTAGTAAATCCAAAACTCATCTGAAATTCATGAAACTTGGCATGCTATCATGGAGTGGCACCCGACATGCTGTGGTATTTTTCGTTTCCATTTTGAGAGAAGGCTCACTCGAATAACAACCAACAAAGGCATTTTGAAAAAATAGCTACCACTTTAATATCTCAAACATTTGTATAATTCAAACCATGTGTGTTATGTTAACCATTCACGTGACGCCACATGTCTTGGTTTTCAATGGCTATAGGTTTTAATGGCTCTTGGTCGCAAACGTTTTAGATAGAACACCCGTATGCAAAGTGAGAGCAGGATTTGTGCATCTCTTGAACACAAACGGTTCTTTTGGATGACCCGTGTGAACCACTTACAAACAATTTGGTAAGATTTGCATCTGTCATATTGGGTATGTTCCCATTTTTCAAACTAGAAAGATTGACATTTGTTGATCTAGTAACATTGACATTTTCCAACCTTGTAACACTGCGATTTGTCAAAATATGAAACTAAAAATCACTAGCAGTATCTAATTTTTACAACTAAAATTCAGTAATTAAGCATAGATGGAGGCGAGGAGGCGTGTTCAGCCGGGCATGCAGCAGGCGGCGCAGTACTATTCGATTTGACAGCATGCGGCGCAATTCCCGATACGGCTTTAATGCAGACGAGGGAGAGGGTAGCGGTTCCCGAAATGCTGAACGTCCAATGATGCATCCTCCTTCAATTAGCATCGTGTGAATGCATGAGGGAAGTAATGGGAGGAGGACCGGGAAAAGAGGCAGCACGACGTGAATGCAACGCAGTTTGCACTCATATAAAGGCGCCTCTCCATTCCAATGCATCTACCACATCGTACGCACCTAAGCATTTTCCTAAGCACCTACACTAATAAGCGCAAAAGTGATCACTCCAGACCCATGGAGGCGATGCGTGCGAGCGGCCAGCGGCTGTGCCAGATGGTCCACGACGCCGGCCTGCGGCATGGCACCGTGGATTGTCTCCACACGGTATTGGCGACCGGCTGGTGGATGGCCGCCATCGACGCCAGCTACGACTCTTAGTACGACCAGATGATCGTTCGCACCACCAACAGGTTCACCGTCATCAATAAGCTCATGGAAAACATCGCCGTACTCCTCCTGCCCGCGCGCCCGGGCTCCTCATTGCCTACCACCCTAATCGGCCTCCATGGTCGGAACCTCTTTCAAGCACTGGTGGCCCTGCGACTGCCCGCCGATGCCACGAAGAATGTCCACCTGGAGGTCGCGCTCGCCACGAGGCACCTCGCCCTGCAAGAAACCGTCGACCTACACATCCATGTGTACGAGCGAATCGTGTACATAGGTATCTACAAGGACAACGAGGACGCTACAACGTTGGCCTTCTTCAACCGGCTGGAACCCTTGGATGTCATTACTGAGAAGCACCTTGACCTCGCCACAAAAGCCGTTGCTCCTTAGCCGCCGGTCGGTGGCCCGACGCACTGAGTTGAGGAGGAGGAGGTCGTACGTTGATGGATTCATCTTTCTTCTTGCCTCTTGTAACCACCACTGTGATCGCATCATCGTGGCCTTAATTCTTATTGTGCTATTGCATTCTCGTTCTAGTCAATACAGACATGTGTGATCCCGTTGATTGGCTTGAATGAAGGTCTATCCCGTTACTTTACGACATGTTTCCAAAACATGGACCTCGAGGTTAATTTAACTAATAGGACAAAGCATTATATACATTCAACGCAATTAAATGTTTTCCAAAAAAAGTGATATGATTTCTGTGAAACTTATAAGTCATGTATGTCAAATTAACCTCTGTGTACTTGTTCTTGAATTAGCCTCTGGGCCTTTTTGCCGCGTATCACACACATCTTGTTAAGTTGAACCGTTTATGTTCTCTTCCCTAATCGAAAACAGTTCATTCGACTGAACCGTATGCCGTATATCACACACACCTTGATCTGGCTGACCATTTCTATTGCTTTCCCCAATAGCAAACAGTTCATCAGAGCGAACCGTATGCCGTATATCACACACGCGTTGATATGGCTGCCCGTTTCTTTTGTTCTGTCTAATCGCAAATAGTTTGTCTAGACCAACCGTGTGCCCTGCTTCGCACACGCAACTAAAATCTGAACTGTGTTTGATGCGTCCGTCATCGCAAACGTTTTGCACCTTTTTTGACGGTGTTTTTACACCACCGTTTGCGATTATGGCATCGCACACAGTTTCGTCGAAGGGTCTCTGATCGTAGTGTCGCGTTAGCAGCATCCTGCAGTAGTGTGTGCGCTAAGTATTTCACCATGATGTTGGATGGGCCGGCTCGCACCTTACTAAAAGGGCTGCCCCCTAACTCCATCCGATGAGTTGAAGGCGCGTTTTATTCAGAATTTCAAGGACACATGCAAGCAGCCACTGTCGATTCTTGATTTAGACACTTGCATCCAGAGTGAGGGTGGGTCAACTGCCCATTGGGTACGTTGGATCTCTGCTATTATCCACTCCTCGGACAGTATCATCGCCGGCTCAGCTGTCCTGATTTTGGAGAAGAATTGCCGGTTCCTTCCCCTCAAGCAGAAGCTGGGGCGGCTTAAGTGCCACTTCAATGATATGGGAGAGCTCATGGTGGCTCTCGGCAAATATGCCGACTCTGATAGCACTAAGGATCCTGAGTCTGATGAGGAGAAAGCTGGTAAGGGGAAGAAGAAAGGCAATGCGAAGGGACAGCAGCACAATACGGCGGGTTAAGGTAATAATGGTAAGCGCAAGCAAGTCGACGGCGGTTCGGACTTTGTGGCCAATACCAACGCGCAGGGTAATAATCGGCGTCGAAAGGGGAAATCATGAACACCCCGGTTTGGCGGGCCCAAGTTCAACCTTGGGGCGATAATGAATCAGCCTTGCCCAAAGCACGGTACTCAAGATAAGTCGGCCACCCATCTATGGAAGGATTGCTTCATCATGAGGGAATACAAACATTCCGGCTTTTATCAGGACAATCATGGCCCGCATGGTGGGTCAGGATCCGGCTCTCAAGGGCCCGGCTTTGGAGGTGGCGGTTCAAACTCTGGTTTTCAGGGCCAAGGCAATCAAGGCGGTTTCAATCAATAGCCTAATCAAGGTAATCAACAGCAGCAGTCCGGTTATCAGAGTAATCCAAAGCAGCTGAATTGTGGTCACTATCATGTGTTTACCATGAGTTTGTGCAAACGGGATCAGAAGATTCATAAGCGGGTAGTGGATGCGGTTGAGCCGGCAGTCCCTCGATAGTTGTGATGGTCTAAACAGCCTATTGTATGGAGCCGTGAGGATCACCCGCCACGGGTTGACAATCCGGGTCAATTGGCTTTGGTAATTGCTCCTCAGGTTGGAGGATACAAGTTTACAAAGGTGCTTATGGATGGAGGTAGCAGTATCAATATCCTTTACTATGATACTTTTCGTCGTATGAATTTGACAGACAAAGATCTTAAGCCGTCTTCTACTATTTTTCATGGGGTGGTGCCTGGTAAGGCGGCATATCCGATGGGTAAGATAGCTTTGGAAGTGGCTTTTGGCGATGATCATGATTACAGAGCTGAGACATTGACTTTTGGGGTGGTCAAGATCAAGAGCCCTTATCACGCTTTGTTTGGACGGCTGGCTTATGCTAAATTTATGGCGCGGCCTTGTTATGTTTATCTGCAACTTAAAATGTCGGTTCGTAAGGGTACCATCACGGTGCATGGTGATAGAAAGGTAGCCTTGGAGTGTGAACAGGGGGATGTTGCTTATGCTGAATCAGTTTGTGCAATAGAGGAGTTCAAATTCTACAAAGATAATGTTGAACCGGCGGATATGACCCCCTTGAAGAAGCCAACCACGGAGCATGACCCTTTGTTGAAGTTTAAGTCGGCAGATGACACCAAGCAAGTTGACTTTGTTCCTGGTGATTCATCCAAACAGTTCAGTGTCAATGCCAATATGGATCCAAAATAGGAAAGCGCGCTCATCGAGTTCATCTGTGAGAACTGGGACATCTTTTCATGGAAGTCTTCAGCCATGCTAGGTGTACCGAGGGAACTCGCTGAGCACACTCTCAATTTTGATCCAAAGTTCAAGCCGGTTAAGCAATTCTTTCGTCGTTTTAATGAAGAGAGGCGCAAGGCCATTGGTGAAGAAGTGTTCCAGCTCTTGGCGGCCGGGTTTATCATTGAAATTTTTTCATCCTAAATGGTTGGCTAACCCGGTGATGATCCTTAAGAAAAATGGCACTTGGCGCATGTGTGTGGATTACACGGACTTTAACAAGGCCTGTTCGGCTGATGCCTTTGCTCTCCCCTGTATTGATCAGATCATTGATGCTACGGCAGGTTGTGAGCGCATGAGTTTTTTGGATGCTTATTCTGGTTATCATCAGATCAAGATGGTAATTAAGGACCAGGAGAAGACATCTTTCATCACTCCCTTTGTAGCCTTCTGCTATGTATCTATGCCTTTTGGGCTCAAAAGTGCCTAGGCGACTTATCAGCGGTGTGTTCAGAATTGCCTCCACGACCAGATTAGACGCAAATTTCATGCTTATGTGGATGATATCGTTGTGAAATCTAGGAAGGAGACCTTGTTAGATGATTTGAAAGGGACCTTTGACAACCTCCGGGTTTACAAGATGATGCTTAACCCGGCCAAGTGTGTCTTTGGTGTGCCAGCAGGCAAGCTACTAGGTTTTTTGGTTTCTGAAAGAGGCACTGAAGCTAACCCAAAGAAAATCAAGGCTATCACTTCTTTGGCTAAGCCAGCATGTATTAATGACGTCCACCGTCTGGCGGGTCGTATTGCGGCTTTGAGCCCATTTATAAGCCGTTTGGGCGAAAATGATATCCCTCTGTACCAGATGATGAAGAAAACAGATCACTTTGTCTAGAGTGATGCTGCCAATCAGGTATTTGAGGCACTGAAAAAGCAGTTGGCTGAGCCACCGGCCCTTGCATCTCCCATTGATAAGGAGCCCTTGCTTTTATATGTGGCCGCTAACAGCAGAGCCGTCAGCGTAGCATTTGTTCTGGAAGGAAAGGAATCAGGCAAGGAATATCCACTTCATAGGCCGGTTTACTATGTCAGTGAGGTACTCATTGAATCTAAGCAGAGATACCCACATTGGCAGAAGCTGGTTTATGGAGTGTTCATGGCTAGTCGTAAGTTGAAGCATTGTTTCCTTGGGCATCCCATCACTATGGTCAGTTCTGCTCCCCTCGGGTGGCCAAGTGGGCCACTGAGCTTGGACCCCATGGTTTGAAATATATGCCTCGGACAACCATCAAGTCTCAGGCCCTCATGGATTTCATCAATGACTGGACAGAGCTGCAGATGCCTGAGGAGAAGTCTATTAACACGTATTGGACTATTCATTTTGATGGGTCCAGGCAGCTGGAAGGCTCGAGGGCTGGAGTTATTTTGACTTCCCCATGAGGTGATAAGTTTTGCTATGTTTTAAGGTTGATGTTCCCTTGTACTAACAATACAACTGGGTATGAGTCCTTGCTCCATGGTCTTCAGATGGATAAAGAGATGAACCTAAGCCGGGTAAGGTGCTTTGGCGACTCACATTTGGTGGCTCAGCAAGTCTCACGAACTTGGGATTCCAAAGACCCGCTCATGGCGGCTTATCGCCGGGCGGCTGATGCTACTGCTGGTCATTTCAAGCGTTATCAAGTGGAACATGTTGATCGCAGGAAAAATGAGGCGGCTGATGCTTTAAGCTAGCTAGGGTCTCAGCATAAACCGGTACCACCTAATATTTTTCTTGATGTTCTGAATAACCCTTCAGTTAAATTGCCTACGGAAGAGGATCTTGCTATCCCTGACCCGGAGGCACAGCTGGTGGTAGCTCTTCATGCTATTCCTGATTGGACAGTTCCATATTTGGCTTATATGACCCGGGATGAGTTACATGAGGATGAGACTTCGGCCAGGCAAATAACTCGGAGGTCTAAGTCAATGACCATTGTCAATGGCGAGTTACACCGATGCAGTGTCACAGGGGTGTTTCAGCAATGTATCTCTCTTGAAGAGGGTCGTGAAATTCTAAGGGAGATTCATGAAGGAGATTGTGGCCATCATGCCGGATCTAAGTCTCTTGTAGCTAAGGCTTTTCGTCATAGGTTTTATTGGCTGACGGCTCATGATGATGTGGAGGATCTAGTTAGCACGTGCGACTGTTGTCAGAAATTTTCCAGACGAGCTCATGTGCCGACTCAAGAATTGAGGATGATTCCAATCAATTGGATGTTTGCGGTCTGGGGGCTGGATATGGTTGGACCTTTTAAGAGATCCAAGGACAAAAAGACCCACCTGTTGGTGGCGGTTGACAAATTTACAAAGTGGGTAGGAGCAGAGCCGGTCAGTAAATGTGATGTGGCAACGGCGGTTCAATTCCTTAAAAAGGTGATTTTCTGTTTTGGCTACCCTCACAGCATCATAACTGATAATGGTACTAATCTGTCTAAAGGTGCTATGAAAGAATTTTGTCAACGAGAACATATTCGTCTTGATGTTTCGTCTGTTGCTCACCCCTAGTCCAATGGTCAAGCTGAAAGAGCCAATCAAGAAATCTTGAGAGGCATAAAGCCCCGGCTTATGGTCCCTTTGCAGAGGAAGTCGGGTTGTTGGGTTGAGGAGTTGCCCTCAGTGCTGTCGAGTATCAATACTACCCCCAACAGATCCACAGGTTATACGCCTTTCTTCATGGTTTATGGAGGAGAGGCGGTTCTTCCTAGTGACATCCGTCACGACTCATCCCGTGTGGCGGCTTACGTTGAAGCTGATAATGGAAAATGATGTCAGGATGATCTTGACCTTCTAGATGAGGAGCGTGACCTTGCAGCGGAACACAGGAAAGGTGATTAGTGTTTCATAGGAAAGCTGGTCTGGTAGTACTGATGCCATCGGATTAGAAACATCCACGCGCTGCTCCACCTGCTGGAGGCGTTCGCTGCCATGCGTTAGACAGGTTGTTGTGCTTGGCAGGCGCTCGCTGCCATGCGTTAGACAGGTTGATGTGCTGTGTTTTCCCGAATAAAAAATCAACCTATGTGTGGTACGTGAGGTGAGGACAAGAGTAGTCACTGTGCAGCTGAATAAACAAATACCATCTCATACTGCCAAGCATGCTACTCTAAAAAAACAAATATGTACATTTCATAGTCCATCTGAACACATTATCTTGAGAGTTTCCTCCGGTTCGTTGTTCCATAGTTTTATACCTACATTCCTTTCCTATCCTGGTCCTCTTTTCTGCCCCTTTATTCCAATCAAGCCTAAATATTTGGTATAAGGGCATGGGACAAGGTGCACCAGTGAAGAGCACCATGTACATAAACAGGGGCATAAAGTGGTGATTCATAGTTTGTTGCCCCGAGAAACAAACATCCAAGAAACATATCTGGGTTGGTCCCATTTTGTTCACTCTAGCCACCTACTCCTATGTGTGGATAACAAATCTAGTCCTGGTCATACCACTGTACAGCGTTACCCCTATATTTCCTTTTTCGACCAAGAGACCGTTGGATGACCATCAGTACTACTTTCATCCCCTTTCCTTCCTGTTTGTACCAAGTCTGATGTACATACTAAATTCCCCCACCCCCACTTTATTTCAATGACAAGTATTTTCGGACGCAGGGAGTACAAGATTCGACTCCATGAAGTAGCTTTACCTCTAACAATAGAAAAAAAATAGGTGACGTTGGACCATCCGATCGAGAGGGGCTGAGAGGTAGAAAATGATGCACATGCAGCGACGTAGCGAGCTGGGGAAGTAGAGCTAAGGCGGTTTCGAACGAAAATATACTTGAAGGTCGTCGGGATGTGGATAGGTGGGCGGCGGGAGGCTGGATCCGCCCACAGGCAACGACGAAGGGATCGGAGGACCTCCCGCGCCGGCGCTTGGCCAGAGATAACGGTGCGGCCGGCAGTGGGTCTCCTCCCTCGCTGTCGACGACGGCCTAAACGCTGCCCCTCCTCCCCTTCACCGGCGGAGGGGGATACGTCTGGATCTGTAACCAGCGGTGAGGATAGAAAGCCAGTGTTTTTTGAAGGGAGAAAGACAGTGTTACTACCCCTATCTTGTTTAGATCTGGAGAGGATGAGAGTGTGTGAATAGAGCAGCCCTAACAAGCAAGCGCGGAGGCTCCGGCCTATATATAAGTAGTGGGGTAGTTTTCCTTTTTCACTCCATCAAAACAATCGTTTAAAATTGTGTACTACTCCTACATGCCAGGTCGCGGTTTTTTTAGTTGTTGATTGTTTTTTCAGATAGCTACCCGCTTGTTCCAAGTGGTGTTACGGTGTGCCAGGTCGCACTTTGTATCGTTGAGGTCTGGTACTACAATTCCCTCCATTAAATGAACAACCACCCCCTCGTAAAAATTGTGAACAAGCCCACGGCTAAGATTAGCGGAAACGTGGGTTGCCCCAACATGCATTATTATTTATATTTTCTACTCCCTCCGTTCCTAAATATAAGTCTTTTTTATTAGCCACACCTAAGACAAGAAATTTTTTTTTATTAGCAGTGAACCCCACATGTCATAGACACAAAAATTGTGGCAAGATTCCCTTAGGCAAGCCAAAGTGTGTCTAACAATTTGAGCAACTCAGGTTAGGCAAGTGTGGCAAGTGTGGGAAAAATAATGTGGCAACATAAGACAAACATAGTCACAATCCAAACAGCCCCGTAATTTTTTGTGACATGCATGAAAATTTGGTTAATTAAATTTATAGTAAAAATTTGGCAAGGTGCATCAAATCAACAGATGCAAGTATCAAAAGGAAAGTCGCGGCATGCATGCATGCGTTGTACTCCCTCCGTTTCCAAATATAAGTCTTTTTAGAGATTGCAACAAGTGACTACATACGAAGCAGAATATGTCTACTCCTACATACGAAGTAGCCCATTTGAAATGTGTAAAAAGACTTTTATCGAGTGCAGTGGTTTGATGTGTCGCGTCAACTCGTACAAGACCGAGAAATTTGATTACTATGACGCCCTCTCCCTCGCAGACGAGCTCCGGTGCCTTAACTGCACCTTCCTTTGGCTGCATGACAGGTGGGCCAACCACCTGTTGGGCCCACCTGTCATAGATGCAAAGGCAGGAGCAGTAAGTAGAAGCTTTCGCTACACGCTATCTCTCCTGCACGAGGTTGACGGACATGCAGCAGTGGATTCGATACTGTAGAAGTAGGAGTAACATAATTGTTCGTCTTCTCGAAGAGGCAAAGAGCCAAGCGCAAACCGAACGTGGCAATTGCGAACGCTCGCGTGGTGCGGTTCCTTGGAGTACTAGCCAGGCTCTTGCATGAGACAAAATTTCTATTGTTTAACAATTAAACTCCATTATCCATTGGTTGATACTCATTATGCATAGGTCCACGCGCTTAGCACCGTTTCCTCCTGGGGTCACCAATGTTTATTTGCTAATTAACAGCATTCCATGCAATTAACTAGCCATTGCAAGTCATTAAAAGCATGCACACCTCTCATCTCTTATTGGTTGATACGTATGTCAAGAAACAAGAAACAAGGTAGAAATTAATGCACCGCGCCTAAGTGTTTTGGGACTATTAAGTTTTCGTAAGATGACTTACACACCTAGACGGAGGGAGTAGTATAGACCTGTAAACCGGAAAGGAGTATTTGCCTTTCTAGAGATTTCAACAAGTGACTAGACTACACCGTGTGTAGTAGCCCTCCTTCCGGTTTATAGGGCTCAAATCTCAAATCTCATGAACCAAGGCATTTTGCGATTGGAGGAACGATCAGATCTCGTACTTTACAAAACTACCCTAATTAAACTCATGCATTAATTACGTAGTTCTCTCGTTTTCCTCTCCGCCTTGGTCGCGTGCACAATATTGAGCACTCCTATATGACTAGCCGCTCTATCTACATGCGGACATTTCAAAGCATCCGGCCCGTGTGCCATCCACCAAATCACAGCGAGGTGCTGATCGAGACTCACTGTCACCCCGTGTGGCTGTCATGACCCATCATATCACAAAACCCACACCTTCAAGAATGGTAAGGTGGCCTCCAAGTTGGACTGGACGAAGCAACCATCATTTCATTGGAACGCTCGCTCAAGCCCTTTCTTCCCTTTATTTAAGAAAACCTCACCTGTGCTACTCACTTGTGCCATTTTTCTTCTCTACCGACGAAGGAAAGGTGGGCTAAACAGTTATGCTGCTATATTTTCATTCCAATAATCTTCTTTTTGCGCAATCGACCGATTCTCACATCCTATTCTTTTCCGCTTTCATTGCGATTGTGGTTTCCTTTCGATTGCTTTTTGTTTGTCAGTTCATTGATGGATCCTGGAGCACTAGGCAAAGAGTTGACGGAGGACAACCAACTGGTGACAGAGATCTCCAGGAAGCGAGCACCGACCAACGAGTTGACCATGTTGGCGGGCCAACCCATGGAGACGAAGAACTCCAAGAAACAAGCACTGGCCAAAGAGTTGAGGACGTTGGCGGACGAACTCCTCAAAGAAAGTTGGAAGAACAGCAAGGGCCCCACCGTGCCTACCCCAGGAACTCTGATTGCCACCTATGTGAGGCTCAAGACCGAGTTTGAGGAGATAGTCGCCGTTGAGAAGCAGTATTCCCCTGGCAAGGTGATGGCCCCCATCGAGGACGAGGTGATGGCCGCCGGAGGGATGAGATCCCCTGGTGAGCTGCACAAGATAAAAACTAATGTCTTATTACCATAGTTGTGGTTTTTTATTATTCGCAATGTGCTTGCTTTTGATTATTTGCAATGTGCTTGCTAAGATGTTAGGGTTGTGCAGGTGCCGGTGGTTGTCCTTGATGATTCCGATGTCGTGGCCCGTCCTGTTGGCATCGCCTCGGAGATTGATTCCGATGCCGCTGTCCATCATGTGGACATCACCCCAGAGATCGATTCCGATGTCGCGGTCAGTCCTGGGGACATCGCCCCAGAAATCAATTCCCATGCCGCTGTTCGTGCTGTGGTCATTGCCCGAGAGATCGATGAGAAGAAATAGTTGGTCGCGCTAATCCTTCAGGGTAGTTTGCATTGCCCTGTGTTTAATTACCAGAACGATGCGTGTTATCAAACCATCTTAGGGCTAGTGCACTGTCTTGTGTGGGCGGATTTAGCTACTTTTTTTTGATAGTGAATCATGCGATGAATCATGCGAACCCTCTCTGAGTTATGGAAACAGATGTATCCTCACCAGCTTTTGATGTAATATATGGCATGCTTAGATGTAGTTTTGAACTGTTTATCATATCAGCAGGCTTGTTTGATGATTCTTGGTGTTAGTAGGCTAGCTATCGTATGAAGCTATAGTACTTGCAAAACACTCACCAAAGAGAAACATTGGGGCTGATGAGCTCGTGGTACGCTTATACTTATCCCTCGTCGATCGACCAATAGCCCTAGCTCCTAAAATTGTAGGCTTAGCGATCGATCAGACAATAGTTGACATACATTCAGGCCTCATTTGGTTCATAGGGTAGGAAAATCGTAGCAAAAGTACAAAGAACGTGCAACACAAAATCATAGCAGTGCAGAGACGTAGAGGGTGCTTGGATACGTTTTAGTCCCATGACTAAAAGTAGTGGGACTAAAACTTGCTAGCCTCACCCATGCTTGGATCCAAATACTAAAGAGACTAAAATCAAGTTATTGAACATTTATTATCCTCCAAACCCTCCAATCCAGAACTCGCATGTGTTAAAGGAGAGGAATTAAATGAGGAGAGAGAGAGGGCTAATACATATTTTAGTAGGTTTCCTATGACTAAAAAATTTTAGCCTCAAGACTAGTCCTAGCCTCTCTTTAGTCAGGGGTGCTTGGAACTTTAGCCTCTAAAAGAGACTATTTTTAGTCAGACTAAAAATAGTCCCTTGGATCCAAGCACCCTCGTACTCCCTCCGTTCCAAAATAGATGACCTAGGTGGGCTAGTTTGGCCTAGTGGGTTTCAGTGATATGACGTGGTACGGTGTCGTCCAGTCTTCGCGTGTGGTAGCAGTATTGTGGGTACAGTAAGTTTTCTTGAAGAAGCGGAATTCAACGAAGTCATGATGGTTCCTTCGTCCGAACAACTTACAGTGGGGAAGGTTGGGCCTGCGATACGACCGGGGTAGACCAGGATAATTTTGTGCATGGCGGTGGACCAGATGGTCGACGCCCCACATGTCGGCGAATGAAAGTATTCTTTCCGATATAGAGGACGAGCAACGAGTATTCATTGTTTATTTTTATGAAAGCTATTGTCTCCATCTGTTACTCCTTGACTTTGTCAATGCCTCTCTCTCCTCCACATAGCGGGGACTACTCCTCTGTTCCCAAATATTTGTCTTTCTAGCCATCTCAATGGACTACAACATACGGATGTATGTAGACATGTTTTAAATTGTAGATTCACTCATTTTGCTCCGTATGTAGTCATTTGTTGAAATCTCTAGAAAGACAATTATTTAGGAACGGAGGGAGTACTTGCTATGCATGCAGCGGCAGCTGGCGCCTTGAGGGCAGGCGGTGAGAGCGGGCTCGAAGCGGTCCGGACTCAAAGATGGCCCACCTCACATAATCACCGATATTTCTTGGAGTCCGTAGCGCGGGCGGGCGATCTCTTCTCCTCTCCCGTTTCTCTCTTCTCAGCCGACGCCATGAGCGATTTCGCTATCGATGGTTTATTCAATTACGGTCCCACATGTCGCTGAAATTGCAAGACAACGCGTGTCCCTCCGGTGAGCGGCGGCGAGCGACTGTCGGGTTGCAACACGTCACGAGTCGTAAGTGTGCCGCTTTTCCTTTAGAACTTGCGGCGTAACATTTTCGCGCGATCGATCGATAGAAATCCAGAACAAAATGACGAGGGCGGTGCTTTCCCGCCGTTAGGCGGGCTAGTTCGAGTGATATGACGTGCTACTGATGCCGCCCACTTGATCCATTTTATGTAAGCAAGAGTTTACACTCTTACGCGGAGGAGTGCGAACACCGCGGATCTGATTTTGATCGAGGGATAACTGTTCCCTGCCAAATAATAGAGGATTGTTAGCGATTATAGCATGATAGTTAGGGCATCTCCAGTGCTTGCCCACAATTTTACACCGGCATCTGTCCGAGGACACTAATGGATGCCATCCGATGCTGCCCGCATACCTTTCGACAACTATATGAACTAACCGAACGAAATTCGTGCAAACAAAGCAAATTTCAAATTGACCGGATGAAATTCATTACATTTCGAGAACTTCTCCTATAAACTGGATGAAATTCATTACATATTTCGCACAAACCGTACTAAAACCTCATCAGAACCTAATCTAAACGATCGCCGGCCCCGACCACCATGTCCGCCATGAACCCGAGAAAGCAGGCCATTGCCTTTGCCTCCTCCTTATCCGCCTCAATAACCTCCTCCTCCGAGCACAAGGTTATGAAGATTTCCGCCCCACGCCGCCATCAAGCGGCTAATCGCCGCCGATTTTTATCCCACCAAGCTTGGCGTCGACTGAGTGGAGGAGCGGTGGCCTTCCTAGGACCAGACCGGTGGCGACCTACCGTGTACTACTCTTCCTCGCTGCCGGCTGCGCCAACGCACGCGCGCCGGCTTCCTGGTCGTGGCGGCGGAGGGCGGCCGAGGGGGAGCATGCGATCTCCTTCGTTTGCTCCTGTGACAGTACGTCGAAGAGAGCTTTGGAGCGCGCCAGGAGGGGAGCCGCCGATGTCCCTCGTCTGCTCCTGCGACAGTACGTCCAAGAGAGCTTCGGAGCGCCAGGATGGCATGGTTGAAGTGGTGCCGACAGAAGGAAGGGACCGGAGGAGAATAAGTGTGGGTCTTTGGCTATGGCTGGGAGCTAGGGCTCAAGTTAATATAGCGGGCGAATGGCAATGAGCCGCGGCACACGGATGGACAACTGGCGCCGGAGTAGGTTCGTCGGGCGTGAATGGGGACGCTACTTCACTGACTTAACTGCAGATGCATTTGGGTTACTGACATGTGGGCAGAACGGGCGTCTGGCCCGCATGTCGCTGACACACCAATTGCACCTGCAGTTAAGTCCGTGAATGCGCATTGACATTCTGGAGAGACGGTGACCGTTTCAGCGGAAGCGCGCTAGCGATGGAAGGGTTTTGGTGTGCAGTGGCACTAAGATCGGTCGCTCACGATAGTACATACTTCGTACCATACTACCATAGTACCCTCTCTAGCTTAGGTTGTTTTATAGATTGTCGTTGTGATGGACGATATAGTACATGAGCAAGGCGGTCCGAGTATGACCGTTGGTGTTGAGCCAGGTGAATACATGTTCGGCGTTCGCGTAGGCCTCCATCAAACGTCTAAACAGTAATGTCAGGCAACACCGGGGCGCGCAGGTGATGGGCTCGCCGTTTGCGTTGCGCCATGAGCAGGACTTTGATTTAGAGGGCGACGTGCATGCATTAGCATGCTTTGACAGCGTGAGCGCGAGTGTCTAACGCGAAGTATTTCATTTTCATTTGGCTGACGAGGGTGCGTTGCAGCGACGAGTCCGTGGTTTGATTCCCCACATACGCATAATTTTGGTTTTTACAATATTTCTTTCTCCATTCACAGGTAGGCCCGCGTAGATAGATAAAGAACATGAGCTGATGAGGCGCATGCGGACTGTTTGACTGGTCAACCATACAAATATGGAGCTATACGCTGAGCCAGTGACTGTATAATCACCATATCTCATATACAATGATCAAAGTGAGCAATCAAGACAAGTTCGATGACCGCCAATGCATTTTACTCGGTAATAAATGACCAGGATTGAAGGGGAATCCTAATTTGCTTCGTCTTCTGTCCTTGAGCTCTTGACAAACCAATGCACTATACGGTTGTCCGGCCACTCCACCCAAGAGCTGTCACCAAGCATCGTTCATGCCACCGCGCCGCACACTAACCGGTAAAGCAGCGATGGCATCCCGCCGCGCCAGGTTCCTCGCGGCCCACGAACGCACACAAAATGGTAGGGAAGCGATGGCATCCCGCCGTGCCGAGTTCATCGCCGCTCGCAACCTCACAACTATGTGGGAGGAATTTGAAGATGCCAAGGCCGAATGGGCGGTAGAGCAAGAGGTTGCCAAAGCCGCACAGAGGGAGCGGAAAAGTCGAAAGCACTCAAGAAAAGAGAGCCCGCCGCAAGAAGAAAGAAAAGGACGACGCTGCTGCTTGGAGGGGTCGGCGGAGATCCAAGCACGGTGGGGTGTCACCGACAAAGCCGGAAGGAGAACGACGGCGTCTGGCCAGCATGTGAGAAGTAGTAGTACTAGTAGTTAGTGTGTGTGTGTGTCTGTGTCTGTGTCTGAGTACGAGCATGTACCAGTACTACTAGTTACTACTATAGTTTTTAGAGAAAATTACCAGTACATTAGCTTAGACTAAATGGAAACATTCCTATCCTATGCATCAAATGGCATCTCTTTCTCTATAGGAATTGAGATGCATGTCATCTCACTTCCTATGATTTTCATATTCCTATCCTATGAACGAAAGGAGGCCTCTATTGGAGTAAATACTATAGCTAGCAGTACTGCTGGTACAGTAGTTTTCTTCAAGAAGCGGAATTCAACAAAGTCATGATGGTTCCTTCGTCCGAGCAACTTCAAAGTGGGTAGTGGGTCTATGATTTGACGGCTCATTAGTCATTGTTATCGGGCGCGACGACTGGGTGACTCTCCCTTGAGTTCTGCGTGCATGGCAAGTGGACCAGGATGGTCGACGTCCCACATGTTGGCGAACGAAAGTATTCTTTCGAAATCGAGGAGCAAGGAAACCGCATGGTATAGTATCACTGCTGATTGGTTCACAAAAAATAGTATCACCGCCGATTTATAATTATTTTTATTTCGATGAATGCTAGCGTTTCAACTCTTACGACGAAGGATGCCAAACACGCACGCGGCTGGATGTCCCACACGCCGAAAGGAGGGACATGAACAGCGTGGTAGAGCCCAACGTAAAAAAGCAGCGTGGTAGAGCGTCTCCACTTCTTCCACTTCTGGGTCGGAGACCACACGTAGTAGTACTTAGTGGTATGAACGATACAAAGTGCAACCTAGAGAGAAAGACACGTCTAGTTGGAATGTCTCGGGCATACACGTAAACAAATATAAAAGTTAATATGTGCCTCCAACTAATATAGTAGTAGTAGAGTACTTAGGCACGCATCCATAACATCACCAGGCATTGCACGCACAACATTTAGTGGTAGTACGTAGTAAGAGACAAATGCCGCCCAAGAGTTCCCTTCTCGAACTACTTTTGGGTGTTTGGTAGAGTGTATGGAGGGTGCATGAGTCCACACTAGTTTAGCACAAATACACTAGAAGCATGCATGAAGAGGGTGTTGAGTTGAGCATGCATGAAGAGGGAACAACTATGCTGAGACGAGAACGCAACCAAACACACCCTATATGCCACGCATGTTCATACCATTTGTGCCTTTCTACTTCACTTCTGCGCTACATTACTCAGGTTCGTGACGCCCACCTCGGGTACATGTCCGTCTCAGTAGTTCCAGTCCCACGTGTTCTTCATATAGATGGAACGATCGTTGCATAACACGTGCACCTTGATGCTAGATGTCTCGCGTGTTGGCAAAAGGATGAACAAAGCTCACGTAAAAAATAGAGTGGAAGAACAATAGATTCCGGACGACCGAGAAGGAGCAAGGAACCTCGTAGGAGCGCCTCGCACTCATAATATTTAATATTATTCAGCGATATAAAATTAACCAATCATCTCCATAGTGGAATTTGGAAGAGTACGAAACACGGCAGCCCAAGTGTAGTTACATCATACTAGTACATGGCTAACCCACGCTATCACCATATTTCTTGGCTTCCGTGCGACACCTATCTCTAGTAATCCAGCAGCCTGTATCGCTTCTCCTCCTCGCCTCTATCAAAGTGCGGCGGGCTGGCGTTTCTACCGCCTATTGAGGTCGGTTAACTATCACATGTTAGCGACATGCCAAGAGCATTCTAAAAAATTCCTTTCACGCTCCATTTTCAAAAGAAAAAATCCTTTCACGCATTTAATTTTCCTGTATGCTTTGAGCAACTTGCATGTCCTATACTGCTCCTGCTTGATGCTCTAACTTAGCTAGAGGTTAGACTAACTCATGACTAACCCTGAACTAACTATAGCCAAAGAGGTGTTTGGGTGACAGGGTTAGATTGACAATAAATGCACTTCATGGAGAGAGAAAAGTGATTTTTCAGTGGTCCCAATGAGAACTATCTCCAGTTAGCACCTCTTGGGTGGGATAGTTTTTTTGGTGGGTTCGGTGCAACTTGCTCCAATTTAAACCCTCATGCTTGGATACTTTAGGGCTATTTGAGCCCCAACTAGCTCAAACTAACTCTAACCCATGGATCCAAACAGGGCCTATGGCCAGTCTCGACGCGGAGCAGTCGCGTGCACCGGGAAGAGGCGCTCTCTCGGCCGTCGCGCCACTTCAAAGTCAGCGCCAGTGAGAGGTCGCCTCCGCTCTGGCCGGGCATTAATGCGGCACTGAAACCTGAGGCGACGCTGACCGTTTCACGCGGAAGCGCGCCGGCAAGGGAGTATAGGTTTTGAACCGTTTGTGTAGTAGTAATGGTAGTTTGCAAAACTACTCAATTATTGCACTCAGTTTCCTAAGGAATTGTGGTAAAAAACGTTACTCCACAGCTCGCTTCCCTTCTCCTTCCTGCTCGTGATTTACGTGGCCATGTTAACGTGGTTGTGTCAAAAAAATGTCACTTCCTGCTCGTGATTTGCGTTATATAATTACAAGCAAGATTCTTGTGCATTGCACGGAACATCAATATGCATTCTTTTACAAAACACTTGTTGTGATTGACCCATGCGGGAGTAATCCCATGTGTAAAAACTAATGATATCTCGAGAATTTTATCGGAAAACTGGTATCCCGAGAATGTCATCGAAAAAATGAAAGATGAGAGATAAGGCGGGGAGGAGTGGAGTGTGGTGGTGACTGGTGGTCGGAATGGGCGGAGGCATGGGGATGGGCCAGCGGCAAGCGCAGTGGCAGGCCACCATGCATGCTAGATTGTTCCAGAGACTTATTCCTTTTTTAATTGCTGAGCAATGAGGTTGCGGAAGATAATGATGTGGAGAGAGGTGCGGGTATCTTTTGTAAAATTATCATAGTTTTCTTTCTATCCGCCGATATAGATCATACGGTCTCAGATTATAAGATGGCAGGCACACCATCATCGCCAACTCTTTTTTTATAAGGGTACAGATGATAAGTTTGCTGACTACTAAAGTAAAGTGGAGCCTGTCCATGTTATGCAAGTAAATAAAGGTGATTGCTTATCATACGGGTAAGGTTGGATGAAGGGTGGTAGGAACAAATGCTCCGCCTAGAGCATGTGTGTGTGAGATGGAGTCTTAGTGTGTGTGTGGGGTGTGTGTGTGTGTGAGAGAGAGAGAGAGAGAGATAGGAGAGAGAGAGATGGAGTCTTAGTTTGTGTGTGTGTGAGAGAGAGAGATGGAGTCTAAGTGTGTGTGGGGGGAGGGGTGCGTGCGTGTGTGTGTGTGTGTGTGTGTGTGTGTGTGTGTGTGTGAGAGAGAGAGAGAGAGATGGAGTCTTAGTGTGTGGGGGGTGCGTGCGTGCGTACGTGCGTGCGTGCGTGCATGCGTGCGTGTGTGTGTGTGCGTGCATGCGTGCGTGTGTGTGTGTGTGTGTGTGTGTGTGTGTGTGTGTGTGTGTGTGTGTGTGTGTCGCGGGGTCCTCTGTGGCGGATGTAATTTAAGTGTGCATGGCTTCATCATAGAGAGGTGATGTGTATGGCAGAGGCCACCAACGATGGGGTGCGAGAGAGAAAATGCCCGTAGAAAGAGAAGAGAAGGTGCGTGCGCATGAGAGGAGTCAACATCGAGAGAACGTGTTTGTTCGAGAGACACCGAGGAAGACTACTATATATCGATGGTGCATGTAGGCGGGAATTAAACAAAGGGATGGTCTTATTGGTTTCGGGATATAGGGAAGAGTGAGAGGCGCGGGGGGGTAGCTAGAAGGAGATTGTTAAGTGTGAGTGTGTGTTTTGCCCATCCAGGCGGAAGTTATGTGCACAAAAGAGGAGAACGATTCGATGTGGCGTTAGGATTGAGGGTAATTAACTACGTATAGAGACATAGAGACCTTGAACGTGCATGTGTGAGAGGTATACATGTATACGTGAGATAAAAAAAGAAGACATAAGTCATAAGATCAACGACATGGGAGAGACGGCGGTATGACAATATGCATGCATGTGAGAATGCAGGGAAGAAGGCCCGACAATTGAGCATGTGTTTTTGTCTTTAAGAGATAGTGGCGTGGGTTGGAGCATGCATCTATGGCGAGCAGAGGGGGTGAGGCGCAACGATTGTGCAAAAGAGATCAACCTATAAATGCATATGTATGGAGAGACATATATAGTGTGGGTGATAGGAAGCAAGACTCCGTGCGAGAAAGAAATGTTGACGGAGAAACTACAGATAGATATAGAGATGGAGATGCTAGCTAGAGGGACATCCGTTAGTTTGGGTGTTGGAGATGACCGTCGGGTGGTTCAAAGGGTGAAGTTATATATGTGTGTGAGAGGGCACTTGACTGCATGTAGAGAGAGACATATGTAGTGTGCGTGATAGGAATCAAGAGTGAGGGCGAGAAAGAAGGTTGATGGAGAAACAGATAAATAGAAAGATAAAGATGCTAGCTAGCTAGTGTGCGTTAGAGATAGGAGTCGAGTGGATCAGAAGGCTGGGTTATGTGTGTGGGTGTGAGAGAGATAGAGAGAGGGTGCATGTGAGTCACATACAAACAGATGTCAGAGAGAAATGAGATCCAGAGAGACGGAGTTTTGTGTCTCATGAGAGAAAGATATTTCACAACGAGAATGATAGCTAGAGAGACATATGAGGGAACACAAGATATCTCTAGGGAGAGAGGTGTGTTTGAGCGACATACAAGAGAACAATGGAGAAATATGAGACCACGGGAGACAGAGTTTGTGTTTGTGTGTGAGAAAGAGATATTGAAGAGGAAGAGTCGAGGTTCTCATATCTAAGGAGCGAAAGACATCTCAGATGAGGGGTGTGCGATTGGCACACATGGGAATAGTTGAGAGAAATGAGACCCAGGAGACAAAGGTTTGTGTTTGTGTGAGAGAAAGAGATTCCACATGGAGAATCATAGCTAGAGACACATAGCAGGGAGCGAGATATACTTAGAGAGAGATAGAGTGATGAAGGTCGAGGAGAGAGTACCGTCAAGTGTGTTACTTAAGATAAAAGATCATTGTCGACATACAGTTAGCACGAGAGATGCCTGAGAGACGATGAACGCGTATAGGTCCAGAGAGATAGTCCTATATAAGCATGAGTGATAGCTATATGAGACGAATATATGGATTAAAGGGGATTCAAATATTTAAACTGGAGATCACGACATCGATAATATCATAACGCAAATTGGTGTATCAAACATGCATATTCATTTGAATTTGGGCACGCGTGTAATGTTATATAGTTTATCAATATTGGTGATCCATAGATTCTTCAATTACAAACAATGCATGGTTTATATGCAATTAATGTCTAAACGGGATTAAACTATATGTTGTGTGTGTGAAACACATTATACATGTTTGAGAAGTTAAAAAAAACCCGCATGAAACACACATTGATTGGAGACAGTTAGCGAGGAATGCATACATTGGATTTCAACATAAAGTGGTTTCAAATATTTGAAAATCCAAATTGATGGATACAACCTTATGAATCTGAGATCATGCCATTTGTAAACCATATTTATGTATAAATGGTGTTGTGCTTTTGAAAGTATATATAAAAAATGATGTATATAGAATGTAATTCCAATTGAAAATGGATCCCCTTGAAAAAATAGTAGAATACAAACGGGATTCGAATTGAGTTGGCACGGTAAACGTGCACTGTGCAAAATTTGAACGAAGCGGGGAAAGTCGCAGTAACCCCGCCTGAAACCAAAATCTGCGAGACGGAAATCACTATGCCTATCCCTGCCACGCAAAGCCTATCTGCTGGATTTCTATAGGTTTCGATAGGGGTAGGTTTGTAATTTCACCCAAACGTGACGTAACCGCCTCTCACCCGGATTCATACGGTGGGCGCCAAAACACAGTGTACCCTCGGCCAAATCGACTCCTCCTCGATTCATATTCATACACGGTGGGCGCCTAAAACAAACTCTCGTCGGCAAATATTCGTGTATGCGAGATTACCGCCCTATCCCCAACCGACTAATGTTGTTGTGATGTAGTAGAAATTTGAAGCGGGGCTAAGTTTGTAAATTTCTCGCATTTGAGACAAGCGTGCCTCTGAATACATGGTTCCCCTTCCTCTCTACCTCCCTTTTCCCCATTCGTACTCCGTGGGCGCCAAAACACCCTCTCCACCCCCCCCCACCACCGTCCGCCGTCCGCCACCCCATCCACCGCCGTCCTCCTCCACCATGTCGGAGCTGATACCCCGACGCCGCCGTCCATTACAAGAGATCGACCTCTCTCATCCACGCCTTCGGACCGGGATCCTTGCATCCCGTCCTCTCGCTTCATCCCCGCCGTCGTCCACCTTGCCGGCGCCGCTCCTACGACCGTCTCGTCCACCACGCCCCGCCGCCACCGTCTACCCTCCTAGATCTGCTTCCATGCCGCCGACAGCCATCGCTACCGCAGCACCGTCAAATTCTCAGCAGATGCGTACACGGTGCCGCACCAGAGGCGATACTCTTTCGTATCTGCTCAACTTGTTTATCGCAGCAAGAAAATAGATCGCCACTGCTTTACTCTGATTTCTTGTCTTGGTTGCAAAGTTACCTTTGTCCGGTTTGCACCTTCAGATCCGCCATGGCACGCTCAACACTATACTCCCAATGCTTATGGTTTTCCCCTTTTATATTCCACACTAGTTAAATCACAGTAGACTAAATTTCAAAATTGGGTCAGTCGATTTTTCAGAGCTCGCCGGAGTTCGCCGATGCGATCCAAGGGGCTCGGGTGGTTGTGGGGCCTCGCCGAATGAAGAAAACTCTCGGCGGGTGGGGGTGGGGTGGCGGAGGAACACAGCGATGGGGGCGGTGGTCCGCCGGCGTCCGTCTTGCGGTGTTCTCAGATGGGAAGAATTAAGAGACGAGGAAGAAGAAGGGTTAGGAGATGTAGGATCTTCATCCAACCGCTGGAATGGTCGAGACAGCTGGGAGTTGCATTCTTAATGCGCCTCGTTCATCTTGTGTGGGCACTACGCAACCAACATTTTATTATCCAAAATCTGCTTGCTCTTCTTTACCATGTTCGATAGTGCTGGCTCTGACGTGATCGATAGGCTTTCAATTACTAGCCGCAATACAACACCGTATTTTCAAGCCAGTTCCACTTTCCGATTTATATATCGTGGTTATGGTGTACCCCTGTTATGTACACTATGATCTGCCTAGTTGTTGTGTGCTCTTGTTATCATGGTTTGGCAATAAACGCTGTATACAGTATATTATGAACCTATCATCTGCCAGATATCCTTACTTCTAGAGCCTATTTTTTGTGTACTTGTGCCAGATTATATAAATGCACGCACGATATTACAGCACACATGAGCTCTCTCATCAGAATCCAGTGATAGCACATAAGTGTTTACAGGGGCGCCCCTATATTAAAATATCATCTACATTACAAAGATAATCTCACAACTATTTATGTTTTCATGGTTCTCAGATATTATACGCAATTACAGTGAATATCAGAATCCGCGCATCAGAAGAATATTGTGGAACACTGCAATGACTTACAAAATTGGCACCATTGAGTGCCATTCTGGAAGCAATGAAACTCGTACACTCCCCACCTGTTGATTCTTGTTCAGAATATCATCCTAATGACTATTCTAACCTCGAGGAGTCAAAGGCAGATGGCCTGTCCTGTTCACCCATCAAGGTGTCTGTTCTAATTTGGCAAGGTTTTATTGATTGTGCGTATCTTGCATATGTTGTCTTGCATTTCTTCTACTTTGTTGCACCACCATCTGCTTAGTTTACTCATCATATAACTCGAGATGCCATGCCCATCCATTATCAATACGTATTCCATCGTCGTCATACCATGTTTTTCCACTCAAATGTTGTCCTTGTGCATCGACATCAAAAGGAAGAGGGTGATTGCCGAACCTCAAGGAGCACCAAGAAAGTTCTTGAAAAATGTGGTGGTGCTAGAGAAATCGACAGCGCCCACTTATATTGGCTGTACAACCGGTGACACAAAACATAGGACCGACTCCAGCAGACTGTACCCATACTTCACCGCCACACCACTAGCCCCACCACATAGGACCTGCACTCCAGCAAAAGGTATACCGATTTCATTTGCCATAGCACCAGTCGTACCACGTAAAAAATCCCACTCCAGCAAAAAGTACAACAAGTCCACCGTCGAAGACCTATCCCAACCGCAGAGATGGCCAATTCCGCAGATTGGAACCCCATTCCATTTATTCCCAGTTTAAAAGACAATGCTTTCAATGTTGTTAGGGACTACGTGCATATATTCCCATCATGAGAAGATTATAGTGAAGACAAACACCATTTTCACATCTTCCGTCCAACTTACGTGTAAGTGCTATTATTCATGGTTATTATTTTCCTGTTTTTCGCTAATCGAACACATCAATGATTTACATTACATTGTTGTAACTAGGTGAGGGTCAATCTGGATAGTCATGACGAGCAAAGCTTGCTTGTGCTTTTCAAGGAAGCATTGCAGCAGTATCGGCGTAACCTGAGGAAATCACACTTTGATGGCAAGTCTATAAACGAATTTCCGATGAAGTCTCCTTACTAAATTTAGAAGACATTGAATGGAAAAACCTTGTTATGCACTGGTCTCGCTCCTGTGATGAGGTATCGTCTATGAAATCACATGACAATTTGAACTTCTACTTTTCCGCATGTGCCTTACGGATCTTTTTGCAGGAAATCTGCTCAAGAAGAATTCGGTTTGAAAAGAACGACAGGATATCGCAAATATGCTGCCCGCTGCTTTGCTCTTGTTAGTACATATTGTCCTGTATCATTGTACTTGCATACATACCTGGTTCATTATGTGACAGCAGTATGCATGATAGCTTGCTTATCAATTGTTCGCTCCAAATTATATGATCTGTATGAATGGTTACATTAGTGTAGAATATATCCAATGCCAATGAATTTTTTAGCTCTGCATTGTTCTTGTAAGTACATGCTGTCCTTTATCACTATACTTATATTGACAGTAGTTGTTCATGTACCATCACTCGCAGCTTATTTTCCTTTGCCTCCATTTTCTACACATCGATCTATATTTACTCTCACCATAAGGTTGGTCTTCAAGAAGTTTAGCTGTGCATTGCTCTTGGATGTGCCTTTTGCATGTATCGCTGCACATACATTTATAGCTACTTGGTTATGTAGCATCACTCTTCATCTTATCTTAAATATTCTCCATTTTTTCAGATATTATCACATCTATATTTACTCTTAACAAAATGTAGAATAAAGGGAATGCTTATGAAGAACATTCTGTGCTAAACTTCTTGAATTGCCCCCCCATCAAGATGGACAAGGGCTTTATAGAGCCTGTCTTCACCAAGAATGTAAGTTTGTCCTTCTCAAGCCTTCAAACTTTGTTGTGTATATTTGGTTAGGCATGACTGCAACAGCTTGTTTATTTTTGGTGTTTGCATCAAATTGCATGTTTAAAGTTTATTATGTAGTTCATAAACAAAAGTTTGTCCTTCTCAATTTAAGTTTTCAGTTGTACAACCAAGTTCCTTCTTCATACCATGTAAATTAAACTATACTGAGCAAGTGATCTTCTTTTGCACTACATGTATGCTTCATTCTTCATCCGTAATCCGGTGGTGTGGTGAACCTACCCACTACAAAGACAATGTCATATTCTGCAATGTCTTAACTATGAACAATGTCATATCACCCGCAAAAAAATTTATACTTTCTCCGTCAAAATACTTGTCATTGAAATGGATGTATCTAGATGTATTTTAGTTCTAGACACATCCATTTTGATGACAAGTAATTCCGGACGGAGGGAATATTATTTAAGCCGTCTCTTTATTTGCCAATCTGAAATGGGATAAATTGACAGCACACTAACCATTGATACTTATGAGTTCTTGATCTGTAATCCAGTGGTGTCATGAAGCTGCCAACTCCTTCACAATGTCATTTCCTGCCATGTCTTGACCTGAACAATACTATATTGTGTTAATGCAATTTTAAACTGTGTCACTTTATTAAATCAAGAAGAAATGTGATGAATTGTCAAGACTGATACTTTTATGTGCAAAACCTGTCATCCGTCTCGCTTGTTTATCTTTTAGAGTGAGGAAGATATAAGTGTTGAACAAGCGCTAGATCTCATCATCTTGCTCATTTGCTTATGCTGCAGACTCCCAATGAGGCTAACCTTTCTTGAACTCTATTGAAGTCTTTGTCGGTTTTGTATATTATTTTATCGGCGTGTTTATTTGCAATCGGTGGCGATCTTTGATGCCCAATGTATGTAATCTATTTCGCTTGTGCTTTATTATCATAGTGGCAAACTTTGATGCCCGTGGATGTAATATGCCGTAATTTTTTATTGTATAGTCTAGGTTTTTCTTATTCACGATGCTGCAGTTATTTTATCAGTATATATATCCTGTCTTCGCAAAGAACCGCCAAACCGTAAAATTACGGTACATAATCGGGCCGTCATGCAATCACGATGTATGATCCGCATCATGGGCCCCGTCAAACCGCCCACTAGTAGATTCGGTCTTTAATAGGTCGAGTAACCCCGACCCTCTTTTCGCAAGAAAACTCAATGGGCTTTCGGACGCCGAGAAGTAGGTGGACTCAAACGCGCGAATAGCTCACGGGCGGCAGCAGCCGAAATGGACCCCGACCCATGATTGTGCGAATCAATTCATGGGCTTTTAACAGCCAAAGTTGTCTCGGTCCTTGTTTGGCCCAATCGATATCGGTTGCGGCGGGCGGATGCAAACCGGGCGTAGTTAGGCCCAACTATATGACGGGCTTTAACAGCCGAAATTAATATAGGGCCAAAATGTTAAATGGGCCCTTAACAGGCGAAACTAATATCGGGCGAATTACTAAATGGGCCTTTAGCAAGTGGGCCCAAAAGCATAGCGCCCAAATAACGGGCGAATCGATATGGGCCATAATTGAGCCCAGAGCCTCTTAAACGCCGGACTGATCTGGCCGTGATTTGGCCCGTAAAGTGGGACGCTTTAACGGGCGGATCTTATATGGGCCATAATTAGGCCCGGAACGTGGCAGGCCATTAATGGACCGGATCAAATATGGGCCGGCATTTGGCCCAAAACATGGCAGTCAGTTAATGGGCCAGCCTACTAGGGTCCTCAAAATCTTATGGGCCTACAGCTGGGCCGGCCCATTAATGTCGGTGAAATCTCGTGGGCCTTTAGCTGGGCCGGCCCATTATGATCCGCAAGAATTTTGTGGGCCTTTACCTGGGCCGGCCCATTATGGCACACAAAAATCTTGTGGGCCTTTACTGGGCCGGCCTAATATGGCCCGCGAAATCTTGTGGGCCTTTAGTTGGGCCAGCCCATTATAGTCCGCAAAATCTCGTGGGCCTTTAACTGGGCCGGCCCATTATGGTCCGCAAAATCTTGTGGGCCTTTAGTTGGGCCGGCCCATTTAAACTTGATGGGTCGTGCCACGTGTCGACGTATCATAGGCGCCTTCTGTCCAATGAGTGGATGACATCTGTCCCAACGATGAGCCGACACGTGTTTCCTCCAGCCAATGATGATTTTACACGTGGAAATTTCCCATTGGTCGAGGCTGTTAACGGGTTATCGGATCCAAAATCCGACCCGATAGCTTAACGGTGTTCCGTTACGGTGCATGCCATGTGTCAGTCACCCTTGACGGATGCACTTCTGTGACGCGCGATTTATCGTCATGGAAGTGGACACTTCCGTGATGATAATTTTGGTAACGTCATGGAACACTTCTACGATAGCACAGGTATGACTATCTTGATTCTGTCATAAATTTGTCATGGATGTACATGCATGACAAAAAACGCGACCTACTGTGACAAACACGTATCATCACGGAAGTGTATTTTTTTGTAGTGAAGTGCGCCGCGTCTCTCTGGTCCGTTCAGGTTGATGCAGCGGCAGGAGTTGGTGACGTTGGAGGAAGACGGCGGCGGAGGAGCTCGGGTCTGCAGAGGCGTTGCGAGGAGGAAGATGAAGACGAGGAGGCAAGGGTGAAAAATGAAAAGAAGGAATATTGAAGGCCCAAGATCCAGATGGCATGCGCGGGAATCGAGGAGGTCAAAAAATGACATCACTTATTTATAAGGGAGTGAATAGATGGCATGCACGATATCGAGGAGGTCGAAAAATGATTTTGTGTCTACAGAGACGCCTCGATTTTTGGAGGTTCATTAAGATAAGGATCTGTTAAGATATCCTGGGCTTTGTGCGCAGTTAATGCGCCTGATGTCATGGCGGGTTACTGCCGTTCTGTGAAGTGACGTCATGGCGGGTTATAGCAGAGTTCATGAGGAATTGATGATAGAAGTTTCTGCCAAGTCAAGTAATGAAGATTGATGTGAACAAGTTCAAATCAACCTGGGGCCTAATGTTGGGGATATAACTATAGGGTATGACCTTCCCAGATAGGGCCGGGTCATGCCAATGGCGGTTTAAAGATAAAGAAGCCCGATAAGGTCCAAGAAGATATGAAGATGGCGGTTTAAAAAGCAGGCTTATTGAAGGCCCAAGATCCAGATGTGACTTGAGGCCCAAAGAGATGAGCCACCATATGTTTAAATTGTTTTGTAAGACAAGCTTAGTTAGAAACCGAGCCGGTCACGTTGTGTCAGCCGGCCGGGACTCTGTAAGCCGCTGGGCATCAACCTGTATATAAAGGGGTGACCCGGCGGCGGGTTAACTCAAGAAACAACTGATCGAGAACTAGGTCAAGTGTATTCGCTCCCTGGTAATCGAAACCCAAGCAATACAACCTAAAGTAGGAGTAGGCTTTTACCTCATTGAGAGGGGCCGAACCTGGATAAACTCTCTGTGTCCTTTGTCCCGTACTCCCGTTTAACCCCTTCAAGCTAACCTAGCTGCGATGGTTCCACACCTAAGTCCTTTTGCTAGGGCATATGCCGTGTAAAGTCCACGACACTCTTCAATATGTCGTCTTCCTCATTCTCACTGCCATCGTAGTCCACCTATTCCTCGTCCTCTTCCTCATGATCACCTTCTACTTCCGTCATATTTGTATCCAGAGCACTTCTCTTATTGCTCTCAGCAGACTGGTTCAAACTATTCCTTGCTCATGGTTTCCTTGGAAGCCTTTTTCTTTAGCAAAAATGTATCCCAAAGCTCCAACTCTGTTAGCTGTCAAACCAGGTTGAGTGGAAGGAATCTCATCACACTCATAGAAGCAATGGATTGAGGAACATAACTCTCCAGCCCTATCTTTTCATTCTGCATGCTTGCTGGACAATGACACCAATTAATTTGCTGCAAACTGTTCTTCCTGGGAAAATCGGTCATTTTGAAGTAATATGTGTAACATTAGGATAACCATGCCCTTG
Source organism: Aegilops longissima (assembly GCA_021605205.1). NCBI lineage: Eukaryota > Viridiplantae > Streptophyta > Magnoliopsida > Poales > Poaceae > Aegilops > Aegilops longissima. The sequence goes on along the minus strand of CM038682.1, from coordinate 610,758,138 downwards.
TAGTGTTTGCGCTCCCATGTTGCTGTAAAATCCCCTGGACGAATCTTATAGGAAGTTGTTCACAATCATAAGTTTGTTCTATTAAAAGTACAGTTAGTATCTCTAAATTTTACAGGTTTCGTACTAAGAAAATTGCTATGTATAGCTAATCAACCATATTTAGATTGTGAATGCACTTTCATTTGCCTGATTAGCTCAATCACTGTTAAAGCAAATAAAAGGCATGCAAATGCAGAGCATATCCTACTCTTACTGATCATGCACGTTCACATCTTTTTCCATGCATGATTTCATGAAAATGATATCACAATATTGTTTGATGTTAGCTCGTAATTACATCTTTGTTCAATGGAGCATTTATGTATTGATATTTGATATGCTTATCATACAAAAAACTGTTCAATTTACATAGCAGAGGTGCATGAATGCTTGTTTCCCCAAGATATCTAGTCGTCTAGAATGCTTATGATTTCTACTTGTTAAGTTGCTTTGGTTTCGAGTTAAATTCCAGTGAGGTGTGCAATGACTAGATTAGCTCATGTAAACTTGTTATTAATGGTTGCAGTACAATCGAGTTAGAGCAATGTGGTTGGCAGAAAACTGCTGCTTATTCATTGTTTGAACATGATCAGCCACTTTTGGAAAAGTTAGACTGGATATTTACCAGCCCCCACTGGACTACTGCTCATCCATCTACTATGGCTGTACCACTGGCAAAAATCACATCTGACCATGTACCTATCAAAATACAAATTGACAGCAATATCCCCAAAAGCCAGATATTCAGATTTGAAGAACATTGGACTGAATTTAGTGGATTCCTTGATACTGTGGAGAAACACTGGTTGAATTCCACTCATTTTTCTGACTCTGCAAAAAACTTAAATTCCAAGTTTAAAGCTATTAGAAGAGGTCTGAAAACATGGAGCAAACAATACTCCCAATTGAACAAAATAATTGAAAATTGTTGTTTCTATGTGAAGTTAATTGATGGTCTTGAGGAACAAAGACCACTGTCTAGAGTGGAAAGGAATTTCAGGATTTTGCTCATCAATCATACAAACAAGTTACTGGAGGCAAAGAGAATATATTGGAGAATTAGGGCAAACATCAGATGGGCAAACCTAGGTGATGACAATACTAAATTCTTTCATGCCATTGCTACTTATGTCTTTAGGCACAACTACATCACTTATCTTATGACAATGGATGGACAACAAGTTTTTTATCATTACCATAAAGCTGCTATAATTTGGGCACCTTTCAAGAATAGGATTGGCACTGAAACAAACTGCACACAAAACTTTGATATATCCCACCTTGCTATGGATGATGATCTACATGATCTTGACAGACCTTTCTCCAATGAAGGAATTGATGATATCATCAATAAAATGCCCAATGACAAATCTCCTGGACCTGATGGTTGCAGTGGCCTATTTATGAAGAAATGTTGGCACATCATCAAACAATATTTCTACAAATTCATCAATGATTTCTACAATGAAATTGTATCTCTTTCTCCAGTTAACACTACCTACATAACTCTGATACCTAAGAATGATAATCCTGAAACTCCTGATGATTATAGGCCCATACCACTTGTAAGTATGCCTATCAAAATAATTACCAAACTTCTTGCTAACAGAGCACAGCAGATTATTATATCTAGAGTTAGCAAGAATCAATATGGCTTTATCAAGACAAGGAATATTCAAGACTGCCTTACATGGAGTTTTGAATACATACATATGTGCCACAAGTCCAAGAAAGAAATCATCATTTTTAAGATTGATTTTGTTAAGGCATTTGATAAGGTAAACTATAAGGCCATCTTATTCATGATGAAGCATCTGGGATTTAGCAGTAAATGGATTAGATGGGTCACATCTATCTTATCTACTGCCACCACCTCTGTCATCCTAAATGGTGTACCAGGTAAGTGCATACAATGCAAATGTGGTGTCAGGCAAGGAGATCCCTTTTCCCCCTTACTGTATGTTATGGTTGGAGAATTATTACAAATCAGGGTTAATGAAGCATGGAGGAATGGATTACTATCTTTGCCTATTGAGACCAACTATACTGAATGCTACCCCATCATACAGTATGCTGATGATACCCTAGTTATCATGCCTGCTGATGAGGCACAAATCAGGAATTTTATTGAGATCCTTGACAATTTTTCCAATTTCATAGGGCTTGTAGTTAACTACAGTAAATCCTCGATGGTACCTATCAATATCTCTGATGATAAAGCTCAGGATCTGGCTAATACCTTTAACTGCAAAAAAGAAGCCATGCCATTTACATATCTTGGTTTACCAATGGGATCTACAAGGCCTAAAGTTTCTGATTTGATGCCCATGGTATCAAGACTTGATCACAGACTATCTGGCATTGCTTCCATGATGTCATACTCTGGGAGACTTGTACATCTCAAGTCCATAGTTGCCGCTCTGCTAATTTTTGCTATGTGCTGCATCAGAGTTCCTCCCACCATTCTGGACCACTTTGAAAAGTCTGGTAGAAATTTCCTTTGGTATGGCAATGACATCAATAAAAAAGGAAATTGCCTAATCAAATGGGATAATGTTTGTTTGCCAAAAAAAAAAGCAGGGGGTCTGAGAGTGCTAGATCTAAGAATACGAAACAAAACTTTGCTTACAAAATTCCTTTTCAAATTTTTTTAACAAGCATGATATCCCCTAGGTTAACCTTATCTGGAACAATTACTATGACAACGGTGAGGTACCTAGTTTCCCTACCAGGGTGGGATCCTTCTGGTGGAGAGAATGTTGTTCTATCTTGAAAGATTTCAAGGATATGACTATTAGCTATGCTGGGAATGGTAATACAATAAAGTTATGGTCAGATAAATGGTGTTCACATATACTTTCGCAGTCAATGCCTCAGCTATATTCTTATGCAAAAAATATTGATATCACCCTTGCAACTGTCAGCAACTTGGAAGAAAACGACTTTTATGACTTGTTTCACCTGCCTATGTCCACAATTGCAGTCCAACAGAGTAACAACCTCAAAGTGATGATCAATAGCAGAGTTAACCAGCAAATGCCAGACTCATGGAAATTTCATTGGGGTGGCACAAAGTACTCTAATAAGAGAATATACCTTGAATTCATGGGAAATCCTGCTGATGCTCCTAAACCATATCAATGGATATGGAAGTCTTGTTCTCTCCCCAGGCAGAAATTCTTCTTCTGGCTTCTATTGCAAGACAGACTCAACACTAGAGATCTGCTCAACAGGAAGAATTTCTACATAGAGACAAGTAAGTGTGAGTTATGTGATGATGAACCTAATGAACATCTAATGCACCTCTTTTTTAGCTGTGATTTCAGCCAAAATTTCTGGAAGAACATTGGCTACCAATGGGACACTGATTATAACCTGATAGAAATGCTCTTGGAGGGTAGGAAACAAGATACTTATGGATGTTTTAAAGAGTGCCTGATTGCTGGTTGCTGGAGCCTATGGAAACACAGAAATAGCATCATATTCGATCACAAGGTCAAGGATATGGCATATTGTTTAGCCATGTTCAAGAAGCACTTCAGCATGATCATAAAGAAGGCAAAACCTGGTTTGAAGGAGGGCATGCAAAGTTGGCTAGACCATTTGTAGACTTTTCGTTTTATTTCATTCATGCTCCATCATGTACATCCATTTGTAACTGTCCCATTTTATAAATGAAAATGAAAGTTACAGTGGGGGTCTTCCCCACTGTTTGTTGCTCAAAAAAAAAGTTTGCATCAGCTAATTATGTGACTTGTTAACTTGTAACTGTGTCTAATTTATGATGAATGCACTGTTATTTGAACTATGTTTTATTTTAAATCCCAAAAAACTCAAACTGATGGGCAGAACCAGTGACTGGTAGAAACATCTGCCTGTCTGTGATCGCTTGCCTGTCGGTGTAGACTGCCCCTTAACAGACTGGAGGTTAGCGACAGGCGCTAGGCCTGTTAAACTTGTTAACTTGTAGCACACAAAGTTTTCAAACTGCAGGAACATGAGTAAACTGGGTACTCCTATATATGGACTGAGAGGATAAACTTCCCTATTGCCAAAGTACGCATCAGGCTCACGAGTAAAAACAATGCTAGAATCAACGTGTGACAATTTAATACCATCTAATTATCATGGACTCGGAAAAAGGTCTTCTAAAAGAGCACGTATCTGACATCCATCTGAAATAACAGTCACACTCAAATCCCTTTTATTTTCAAAAATTGAAGTTGTCCTTAGAGAAACAAACCTCCAATCACATGGAGTTCCATCCCTTTGCAGCAGGAAGAGGTGGGATGCTCTGCTCATTTCTGAAGAAGTCATCAGGATCCACCATGGCCTTGACTGCTGCCAACCTCTCAAAATTGCCCTTGAAGTACTTCTCCCCCCAAACTTTAGCCTCTGCATAACTGGTCACATTGTCGCCCAATTCATTCCTGCCAAGATCCAGGTCTCTGTAGTTCACATACCCAGTTCTTGGGTTCTTGGATACATATGGCTTCATCTGCTTGTACAGACCTCTGACCCAGGCCATATGCTTATCATACACATCTGTTCCGTTCTCAGACCAAGAGGAGTAGTATTGGAGGTTGTACAGGTTCCCCTTCCGGTGCGGGAAAGGCGTCGCAGAAGGCGCGACGCTTCCCATTCTGCCGCCGTAGGGATCTAGGATGAGGATCCCGGCTTCCAGCTTCGCCAGCCATGTCCATGTGCTCTCCCAGACGTGCCATGGGATTGGCAATTGCACGTAGTCAGACTTAGCTTTCACATAGCTGTCTGGTTTGGTACCCCTGTCCAATAGCAGCTCTAATGGCTTGGAGCTGGAGTGAAACGCGAAATACACGGTGGACTGGATCCAGGTGATCTCCTCGCAGTCTGCTCGCACCATTCCAAGATCAGAGAAGTGAGCTCGCACGAGACTGACGAGGCGGTCGCATCGGCCAAGAAACAGGGACTGAAACTGAGCGTCCTGGTTACTCACGACGGCTCGTAGATAGAGGTCGGGGGGCAGGGCCGGCGCGATTTCTTGCCATTTGGCTATGAGATGGGTGGCGGATTGGTTTCTTGACCGACGGATGGTGAACACCGTGACCGCCTCCGGCACGCGCACGAGCCGGAGCTTCCAGGACAGCACGACGCCGAAGCTCTCGCCGCCGCCACCCCTGATGGCCCAGAAGAGATCTTCCCCCATTGTGGTCCTGTTCAGGAGTTCCCCGCTGGCGTCCACGAGGACGGCATCGAGGACGTGGTCGGCGGCGAGGCCGTACCTGCGCATCAGCGTGCCGAACCCGCCGCCGCTCAGGTGGCCACCGACGCCGACGGTGGGGCAGACCCCGGCGGGGAAGGCGAGCGCGCGGCTCGCGGCGGCCACGGCATAGTAAAGCTCGCCGAGCGTGGCGCCGGACCCGACCCAGGCCTCGGCGCGCGCGGGGTCGACGCGGACGGCGCGGAGCGCGGCGAGGTCGAGCAGGGCGAAGGGCTCGCGGGGGTCCAGGGAGTGGTAGGAGAGGCCCTCGTAGTCGTGGCCGCCGCTGCGCACGCGGACGCGGACGCCGTGCAGACGGCCGCAGCGCACGGCGGCCTGGGCGTGGGAAGCCTCCCCGGCGGCGACGATCACGAGAGGCCGTGGGGTGCCGGGCGTGACGAAGCGGAGGTTCCGGACGGAGGAGAGCAGGAGCGGGGAGTAGGACGGGGAGGGCGGGGTGTGGAGGAGGTCGGGCGGGATGGCGGCGGCGAGGCAGTGGAGGAATGCATCAGCGGTGGATGCGGCGGAGGAAATGGATGTGTTGCAGGGGAGGATGCAAAGGGCCAGGAGGAGCCGCAAGATTGCCTCTGTTCTTGACATGTTTGATGCTGCTAGTATGTGGGTGTGGGAGCAACTCTCCCCCGCTTGGATGCCTGCATTTCTTGTTAGAGCCTCCACAAAGCACCTCTCGGACGTTTTTAGGGAAAGACTGTGTGAGATCTCGTATTAGATGAGATTAATTTTTTTGAAACAAAACACATGCTCAAACATTCTTAGATTTTTTGTAGACGCACATCAATATTTGATGTACAACCTCAAAATGTTTCAGCTCCTACTTCAGCTTACATTAATTGAAAAAAAAAAGACAATCACCATTCACAGTCGAATTTGTCTTTTTTGAATCTTCACATGGATGTTGTCAAATAATTTGTTTTTTTAATGTCTAAATATGATTATTATTTTTAGGTTGATCTCACGGTCTCACCTAAATGTGAGATCTCATATAAGTCTCCCCCATTTTTAGTGACCCATTTCATGTTATGCTCACATGTTTAATCTCCTTTAAAAAAATGAAACTTCCTATTTATTCGTTTTCAATTATAGCTATACAACAAACACCCGAATAAAAATAATTGCACCCAGATCTGTAGACCATATAGCGACGACTATAAGCACTGAAGTAATCTGAAGGCGCGCCGCCTTCATCGCCCTTCCCTCATCAGAGCCGGGCAAAACTTATTGTAGTAGACAGTCGGGAAATCGTCATGCTAAGATTTGATAGGACCAACGCACTAGAACAGGAACCGCCGCCATGAAGAAACACGTAGATCAAAAGGATCCAACTCAAAGACACACGAACATAGACCGGATCTGAATAGATCCAGCAATGACAACCACCGATTGAATCCTTCGAGATCCGCCAAAGACACATCTCCACAAGCCCTCTGACGATGCTAGATGCACCACCGGAACGGAAGCAAGGCGGGGAGAATCTTATTCCATCTTCAGGGAGCTGCCCTCGTCTTGCCTTCTTGAACAGGACGCAAACCCTAACAAAACGCAAAGAAACATCTAGAAACCAAGCCCTCCCGCCGGCAAGGGTGGGATCCAACACGCCTCTATGGCCATTTAGCCACCAGAGACGAGGCGGATCGATGGCGGCGCCGGCGGGAGGTAAACCCTCAGATGCTTAATCTCCTTCCCATTATTTCTTCTAATCTACACAACGGTGCTTCGATTCTAGATAAGCTCTGTCAAAAAAATGTGTGTTGATGTTGTGCTTCCATTCAGGCGGCCGGTTCCTGATTTTGTGGACTGTAAATCTTCAATTCTGTGTTCATGGTTGTAGCTTTTTAGACGAATTTCAAAAAGTTCTTCGCACACATTTGGCAGTTTGAAATTTTCTTTCACCACTAGCTTTATCTTGCTATTTCACACGACTTTTGTGTTGTATATTTTCTATTCGACCCTCGTAGATGAGTAGATTAACATATCCCTACCGCACTGCACAAACGTGTTCATGTGTGCATGTTATGTTGGATGAATTTTGTAAATTCTTTGCACACGTTCAACTATTTAAAAATTATTTAAGCACTGGCTTCATTTTGCTGTTTCACATTATTTTCGCGACGTACATTTTCTGTTTCATCAGTCGTAGATGATTAAATCTACTTCTCTCTACTGGATTGCACAAACATGTTCATGCATGCATGTTATTTTGGACGAATTCCATCAAATTCGTCGCACACAGCTGGTCGTTTGAAATTTCCTTTGACTACTAGCTTCATCTCTTTGTACACACAACTCATATGTTGTAAGTTTTTTATTTTGAATCTCATAGACAAAGTTCTTCAAGTGTAGTGGTCTGAAATAAATTTATCATGTGAACACGAGGTGAGATTAACCATCTGTGCGCATGCAAACCAAACGACAGCATGTTGCATCTAGGGAGAAAATGCTTTTAGCCAAATATCCATGCGTGTGTTTCTTCTGAGGCAGACTAGAGGAGATGCATGCAATCAAACTCGATGCAGAACATAGCCCATGGGCTATTTTTTCCTCAGCCAAGCTCCACCAGGCTAGGCTAATCGAAATTTCAAAAATGATGCGAGTAACCAAACATGCCCTGATTGAAGGAAATATGCCCTAGACGCAATAATAAAGTTATTATTTATTTCCTTATATCATGATAAATGTTTATTATTCATGCTAGAATTGTATTAACCGGAAACATAATACATGTGTATGAATACATAGACAAACAGAGTGTCACTAATATGCCTCTACTGGACTAGCTCGTTAATTAAAGATGGTTATGTTTCCTAACCATAGACATGAGTTGGCATTTGATTAACGGGATCACATCATTAGGAGAATGATGTGATTGACTTGACCCATTTCGTTAGCTTAGCACTTGATCGTTTAGTATGTTGCTATTGCTTTCTTCATGACTTATACATGTTCCTATGACTATGAGATTATGCAACTCCCGTTTACCGGAGGAACACTTTGTGTGCTACCAAAGGTCACAACGTAACTGGGTGATTATAAAGGTGCTCTACGGGTGTCTCCGAAGGTACTTGTTGGGTTGGCGTATTTTGAGATTAGGATTTGTCATTCCGATTGTCGGAGAGGTATCTCTGGGCACTCTCGGTAATGCACATCACTTAAGCCTTGCAAGCATTGCAACTAATGAGTTGGTTGCGGGATGATGTATTACAGTACGAGTAAAGAGACTTGCCGGTAACGAGATTGAACTAGGTATTGAGATACCAACGATCGAATCTCGGGCAAGTAACATACCGATAACAAAGGGAACAACGTATGTTGTTATGCGGTCTGACCGATAAAGATCTTCGTAGAATATGTGGGAGCCAATATGAGCATCCAGGTTCCGCTACTGGTTATTAACCGGAGACGTGTCTCGGTCATGTCTACATAGTTCTCGAACCCGTAGGGTCCGCACGCTTAACGTTTCGATGACAGTTATATTATGAGTTTATATGTTTTGATGTACCGAAGGTTGTTCGGAGTCTCGGATGTGATCACGGACATGACGAGGAGTCTCGAAATGGTCGGGACATGAAGATTGATATATTGGAAGCCTATGTTTGGATATAGGAAGTGTTCCGGGTGAAATCGGAATTTTACCGGAGTACCGGGAGGTTACCGGAACCCCCCGGGAACTTAATGGGCCTTAGTGGGCCTTGGTGGAAGAGAGGAGAGGCGGCCAGGGCAGGGCCGCGCGCCCCTCCCCCCTAGTCCGAATAGGACAAGGAGAGGGGGGCGGCGCCCCTCCTTTCCTTCCTCCCCTCCACCTCTTTCCCCTCCCAAGTCCTAATCCAACTAGGAAAGGGGGGAGTCCTACTCCCGGTGGGAGTAGGACTCCTCCTGGCACGCCCTCTCTCCTGGCCGGCCACAACCCCCCCCCCCCCCTTTGGTCCTTTATATACGGGGGCAGGGGGGCACCCTAGAGATACAACAATTGATCGTTTGATCTTTTAGCCGTGTGCGGTGCCCCCCTCCACCATAGTCCACCTCGATAATATTGTAGCGGTACTTAGGCGAAGCCCTGCGCCGATAGAACATCATCATCGCCACAACGCCGTCCGTCGTCTTGTGAAACTCTCCCTCAACACTCGGCTGGATCGGAGTTCGAGGGACGTCATCGGGCTGAACGTGTGCTGAACTCGGAGGTGTCGTATGTTCGGTACTTGATCGGTCGGATCATGAAGACGTACGACTACATCAACCGCGTTGTGCTAACGCTTCCGCTTTCGGTCTACGAGGGTACGTGGACAACACTCTCCCCTCTCGTTGCTATGCGTCACCATGATCTTGTGTGTGCGTATGAATTTTTTTGAAATTACTGCGTTACCCAACAGTGGCATCCGAGCCTGGTTTTATGCGTAGATGTCATATGCACGAGTACAACACAAGTGAGTTGTGGGCGATATAAGTCATACTGCTTACCAACATGTCATACTTTGGTTCGGCGGTATTGTTGGATGAAGCGGCCCGGACCGACATTACGCGTACGCTTATGCGAGACTGGTTCTACCGACGTGCTTTGCACACGGTGGCTGGCGGTGTCGGTTTCTCCAACTTTAGTTGAACCGAAAAGGCTACGCCCGGTCCTTGCGAAGGTTAAAACAGCACCAACTTGACAAACTATCGTTGTGGTTTTGATGCGTAGGTAAGAACGGTTCTTGCTAAGCCCGTAGCAGCCACGTAAAACTTGCAACAACAAAGTAGAGGACGTCTAACTTGTTTTTGCAGGGCATGTTGTGATGTGATATGGTCAAGACATGATGCTAAATTTTATTGTATGAGATGATCATGTTTTGTAACCGAGTTATCGGCAACTGGGAGGAGCCATATGGTTGTCGCTTTATTGTATGCAATGCAATTGCCCTGTAGTGCTTTACTTTATCACTAAGCGGTAGCGATAGTCGTAGAAGCATAAGATTGGCGAGACGACAACGATGCTACGATGGAGATCAAGGTGTCGCGCCGGTGACGATGGTGATCATGACGGTGCTTCGAAGATGGAGATCACAAGCACAAGATGATGATGGCCATATCATATCACTTATATTGATTGCATGTGATGTTTATCTTTTATGCATCTTATCTTGCTTTGATTGACGGTAGCATTATAAGATGATCTCTCACTAAATTTCAAGATAAAAGTGTTCTCCCTGAGTATGCACTGTTGCCAAAGTTCGTCGTGCCCAGACACCACATGATGATCGGGTATGATAAGCTCTACGTCCATCTACAATGGGTGCAAGCCAGTTTTGCACACGCGGAATACTCGGGTTAAACTTGACGAGCCTAGCATATGCAGATATGGCCTCGGAACACTGAGACCGAAAGGTCGAGCGTGAATCATATAGTAGATATGATCAACATAATGATGTTCACCATTGAAAACTACTCCATTTCACGTGATGATCGGTTATGGTTTAGTTGATATGAATCACGTGATCACTTAGAGGATTAGAGGGATGTCTATCTAAGTGAGAGTTCTTAAGTAATATGATTAATTGAACTTAAATTTATCATGAACTTAGTCCTGGTAGTATTAGCATATCTATGTTGTAGATCAATAGCTCGCATTTAGCTCCCCTATTTTATTTTTGATATGTTCCTAGAGAAAAACTATATTGAAAGATGTTAGTAGCGATGATGCGGATTGGATCCGTGGTCTGAGGTTTATCCTCATTGCTGCACAGAAGAATTATGTCCTTGATGCACCGCTAGGTGACAGACTTATTGCAGGAGCAGATGCAGACGTTATGGATGTTTGGCTAGCTCAATATGATGACTACTTGATAGTTTAGTGCACCATGCTTAACGACTTAGAATCGGGACTTCAAAGACGTTTTGAACGTCATGGACCATATGAGATGTTCCAGGAGTTGAAGTTAATATTTCAAGCAAATACCCGAGTTGAGAGATATGAAGTCTCCAACAAGTTCTATAGCTAAAAGATGGAGGAGAATAGCTCAAGCAGTGAGCATGTGCTCAGATTGTCTGGGTACTACAATCGCTTGAATCAAGTGGGAGTTAATCTTCCAGATAAAATAGTGATTGACAGAATTCTCTAGTTACCATCACCAAGTTAGTAGAACTTCATGATGAATTATAGTATGCAAGGGATGACGAAAACGATTCCCGAGCTTTTCATGATGATGAAATCGACGAAGGTAGAAATCAATAAAAGCATCAAGTGTTGATGGTTGACAAGACCACTAGTTTCAAGAAAAGGGGCAAAGGGAAGAAGGGGAACTTCAAGAAGAACAGCAAACAAGTTGCTGCTCAAGTGAAGAAACCCAAGTCTGGACCTAAGCCTGAGATTAAGTGCTTCTACTACAAAGGGACTGGTCACTGGAAGCGGAACTGCCCCAAGTATTTGACGGATAAGAAGGATGGCCAAGTGAGCAAAGCTATATTTGATATACATGTTATTGATGTGTACTTTACTAGTGTTTATAGCAACCCCTCAGTATTTGATACTGGTTCAGTTGCTAAGAGTAGTAACTCGAAACGGGAGTTGCAAAATAAACAGAGACTAGGTGAAGTGACGATGTGTATTGATAAGTGATTCCAAGATTGATATGATCATCATCGCACACTCCCTATACTTTCGGGATTAGTTTTGAAACTAAATAAGTGTTATTTGGTGTTTGCGTTGAGCATGAATATGATTTGATCATGTTTGTTGCAATACGATTATTCATTTAAATTAGAGAATAATTGTTGTTCTGTTTACATGAATAAAACCTTCTATGGTCATACACCCAATAAAATGGTTTGTTGGATCTCGATCGTAGTGATACACATATTCATAATATTGAAGCCAAAAGATGCAAAGTTTATAATGATAGTGCAACTTATTTGTGGCACTGCCGTTTAGATCGTATTGGTGTAAAGCGCATGAAGAAACTCCATGCTGATGGGATTTTTGGAATCACTTGATTATGAATCACTTGATGCTTGCGAACCATGCCTTATGGGCAAGATGACTAAGACTCCGTTCTCCGGAACAATGGAGCGAGCAACTGACTTATTGGAAATAATACATACTGATGTATGCAGTCCGATGAGTGTTAAGGCTCGCGGCAAGTATCGTTATTTTCTGACCTTCACAGATGATTTGAGCAGATATGGATATATCTACTTGATAAAACATGAGTATGAAACGTTTGAAAAGTTCAAAAGAATTTCAGAGTGAAGTAGAAAATCATCGTAACAAGAAAATAAAAGTTTCTACGATATGATCGCAGATGCAAAATATTTGAGTTACGAGTTTGGTCTTCAGTTAAAACAACATGAAATAGTTTCACTACTCATGCCACCTGGAACACCACAGTGTAATGGTGTGTCCGAACATCGTAACCGTACTTTATTAGATATGGTGCGATCTATGATGTCTCTTACCGATCTACCACTATCATTTTGGGGTTATGCATTAGAGACAACTGCATTCACGTTAAATAGGGCACCATCAAAATCCGTTGAGACGCCACCTTATGAACTGTGGTTTGGCAAGAAACCAAAGTTGTTGTTTCTTAAAGTTTGGGGCTACGATGCTTATGTGAAAAAATTTCATCCTGATAAGCTCAAAACCCAAATTGAAGAAATTTTTCTTCATAGGATACCCAAAAGAGATAGTTGGGTACACCTTCTATCACAGATCTGAAAGGCAAGACATTCTTTGCTAAGAATGGATCCTTTCTAGAGAAGGAGTTTCTCTCGAAAGAAGTGAGTGGGAGGAAAGTAGAACTTGATGAGGTAACTGTACCTGCTCCCTTATTGGAAAGTAGTTCACCACAGAAATCTGTTCCTGTGACTACTACACCGATTAGTGAGGAAGCTAATGATGATGATCATGTAACTTCAGATCAAGTTACTACCGAACCTCGTAGGTAAACCTGAGTGAGATCCGCACCAGAGTGGTACGGTAATCCTATTATGGAGGTCATGTTACTTGACCATGACGAACCTACGAACTATGAGGAAGCGATGATGAGCCCAGATTCCGCGAAATGGCTTGAGGCCATGAAATCTGAGATGGGATCCATGTATGAGAACAAAGTATGGACTTTGATTGACTTGCCCGATGATCGGCGGGCCATTGAAATTAAATGGATCTTTAAGAGGAAGACGGACGCTGATAGTAGTGTTACTATCTACAAAGCTACACTTGTCGAAAAAGGTTTTTGACCAAGTTCAAGGTGTTGACTACGATGAGATTTTCTCACTCGTATCGGTGCTTAAAGTCTGTCTGAATCATGTTAGCAATTGCCGCATTTTATGAAATCTGGCAAATGGATAACAAAACTGCAATCCTTAATGAATTTATTAAAGAAGAGTTGTATATGATGCAACCAAAAGGTTTTGTCGATCCTAAAGATGCTAACAAAATGTGCAAGCTCCAGTGATCCATCTGTGGACTCGTGCAAGCATCTCAGAGTTGGAATATACGCTTTGATGAGTTGATTAAAGCATATAGTTTTATACAGACTTGCGGTGAAGCCTGTATTTACAAGAAAGTGAGTGGGAGCACTATAACATTTCTGATAAGTATATGTGAATGACATATTGTTGATCGGAAATAATGTAGAATTATTCTGCAAAGCATAAAGGAGTGTTTGAAAGGAGTTTTTAAAGAAAGACCTTGGTGAAGCTGCTTATATTGAGCATCAAGATCTATAGAGATAGATCAAAACGCTTGATAAGTTTTTTCAATGAGTACATACCTTGACAAGATTTTGAAGTAGTTCAAAATGGAACAGTCAAAGAAAGTGTTCTTGCCTGTGTTACAAGGTGTGAAATTGAGTAAGACTCAAAGCCCGACCACTGCAGAAGATAGAAAGAGAATGAAAGTCATTCCCTATGCCTCAGCCATAGGTTCTATAAAGTATGCCATGCTGTGTACCAGATCTATCGTATACCCTACACTGATTTTGGCAAGGGAGTACAATAGTGATCTAGGAGTAGATCACTGGACAGCGGTCAAAATTATCCTTAGTGGAATAAGGATATGTTTCCCGATTATGGAGGTGACAAAAGGTTCGTTGTAAAGGGTTACGTCGATGCAAGTTTTGACACTGATCCAGATGACTCTAAGTCTCAATCTGGATACATATTAAAAGTGGGAGCAATTAGCTAGAGTAGCTCCGTGCAGAGCATTGTAGAGATAGAATTTGCAAACTACTTACGGATCTGAATGTGACAGACCCGTTGACTAAAATTATCTCACAAGAAAAACATGATCACACCTTAGTACTCTTTAGGTGTTAATCACATAGCGATGTGAACTAGATTATTGACTCTAGTAAACCCTTTGGGTGTTAATCACATGGTGATGTGAATTATTGGTATTAAATCACATGGTGATGTGAACTAGATTATGACTCTAGTGCAAGTGGGATACTGAAGGAAATATGCCCTAGAGGCAATTATAAAGTTATTATTTATTTCCTTATATCATGATAAATGTTTATTATTCATGCTAGAATTGTATTAACCGGAAACATAATACATGTGTGTGAATACATAGACAAACAGAGTGTCACTAGTATGCCTCTACTTGACTAGCTCGTTAATTAAAGATGGTTATGTTTCCTAACCATAAACATGAGTTGTCATTTGATTAACGAGATCACATCATTAGGAGAATGATGTGATTGACTTGACCCATTCCGTTAGCTTAGAACTTGATCGTTTAGTATGTTGCTATTGCTTTCTTCATGACTTATACATGTT
This sequence comes from Aegilops longissima, assembly GCA_021605205.1. Classification (NCBI taxonomy): domain Eukaryota; kingdom Viridiplantae; phylum Streptophyta; class Magnoliopsida; order Poales; family Poaceae; genus Aegilops; species Aegilops longissima. The sequence goes on along the minus strand of CM038682.1, from coordinate 610,743,083 downwards.
CCTATGACTATGAGATTATGCAACTCCCGTTTACCAGGTGAACACTTTGTGTGCTACCAAACGTCACAACATAACTGGGTGATTATAAAGGTGATCTACAGGTGTCTCCTTAGGTACTTGTTGGGTTGGCGTATTTTGAGATTAGGATTTGTCACTCCGATTGTCGGAGAGGTATCTCTAGGCCCACTCAGTAATGCACATCACTATAAGCCTTGCAAGCATTGTAACTAATGAGTTAGTTGTGGGATCATGTATTACGGAACGAGTAAAGAGACTTGCCGGTAACGAGATTGAACTAGGTATTGAGATACCGACGATCGAATCTCGCGCAAGTAACATACCGATGACAAAGGGAACAACGTATGTTGTTATGCGGTCTGACCGATAAAGATCTTCGTAGAATATGTGGGAGCCAATATGAGCATCCAGGTTCCGCTATTGGTTATTGACCGGAGACGTGTCTCGGTCATGTCTACATAGTTCTCGAACCCGTAGGGTCCGCACGCTTAACGTTTCGATGAAAGTTATATTATGAGTTTATATGTTTTGATGTACCGAAGGTTGTTCGGAGTCCCGGATGTCATCACGGACATGACGAGGAGTCTCGAAATGGTCGAGACATGAATATTGATTTATTGGAAGCCTACGTTTGGATATCAGAAGTGTTCCGGGTGAAATCAGGATTTTACCGGAGTACCGGGTTGTTACCGGAACCCCCCGGGAGCTTAATGGGCCTTAGTGGGCCTTGGTGGAAGAGAGGAGAGGCGGCCAGGGCAGGGCCGCGCGCCCCTCCCCCTAGTCCGAATAGGACAAGGAGAGGGGGGCGGCGCCCCTCCTTTCCTTCCTCCCCTCCACCTCTTTCCCCTCCCAAGTCCTAATCCAACTAGGAAAGGGGGGGGGGGAGTCCTACTCCCGGTGGGAGTAGGACTCCTCTTGGCGCGCCCTCTCTCCTGGCCGGCCGCACCCCCCCCCCCTCCTCCGTGCTCCTTTATATACGGGGGCAGGGGGGCACCCTAGAGACACAACAATTGATCGTTTGATCTTTTAGCCGTGTGTGGTGCCCCCCTCCACCATAGCCCACCTCGATAATACTGTAGCGCTTAGGCGAAGCCCTGCATCGGTAGAACATCATCATCGTCACCATGCCGTCGTGCTGACGAAACTCTCCCTCAACACTAGGGATGGCAATGGGTACCCATTACCCACGTACCCTACGAGTAAAAACCCTATTAGGGTAAGGGTATGGGACAAAAAATTATCCATGGGCATATGAATAGGGATATGTTAAACCCATCGGATAGAATGGGTACGGGTATGGGATCATGTAACCCGTACCCACATACCCATGTACCCATATAAAATCTATATGAACTCAAAATTGCCTCTACACTTCATCAAGAATTTGTGATCTCAAAATATACGACTGTGTGATGATGTTTTGATGTGTTGTTGTTTACGAGAAAGTGATGTTGTTTATTAAATATGATGTTGTTTATGATGTGTTGTTGTTGTTGTTGTTGTTATAATCTATTGTTGTTTATAGATTATAATTATATGTTGTTTTGATGACTATGAGTAGTTCAAACTGATGCTTTGCAAACATGGGTAATTTTACCCATGGGTACCCATGTACCCTGTCGGGTAACAGGCATGGGAAAAAATTATACCCATTGATGGGTATGGGTAAGGGTGATGGGTAAGCTCAAAGGGGATGGGTAAAGGTATGGGGTGGCTCCACCCGTACCCAAACCCTGCGGGTGCCATCCCTACTCAACACTCGGCTGGATCGGAGTTCGAGGGACGTCATCGGGCTGAACGTGTGCTGAACTCGGAGATGCCGTACGTTTGGTACTTGATCGGTCGGATCATGAAGACGTACGACTACATCAACTGCGTTGTGCTAACGCTTCCGCTTTTGGTCTACGAGGGTACATGGACAACACTCTCCCCTCTCGTTGCTATGCATCACCATGATCTTGCGTGTGCGTAGGAATTTTTTTGAAATTACTGCGTTACCCAACACTGATGAACTCGCCAAACCCCAACTCAAAGGGAGATGGAAAAAGGAAAGGGAGGTCTAAATAATTGTTTTCAGGTGTTAGGGACAACTTGAGAAGCTCATATGTTGATTGATGCAAGTAGATGTGGAATATATTTTATTGACTGGGAGGCCAATTCGGACGCTAGACCTCTTCGGGATGAGTTTATCCTAGCAGGTAATATTGGTTGTAACAAAGTGGACTATTGAAGTGATTGAGATGGTGTAGAATGGTGTCTATTCGATCGGACCTGCGGTGACCATCCTTGATGATTGTAACTTTTTCTTAGTCGCAATTTTGATTATATTAGTTTTTCTTGCCCTAGGAAGCCAGCATGACAACACATGTTTTAGCTAGTCATGGTGTGGGTTCCTTGAGCAATGTACGGGACATGGAACCCTCGACTTTTTGGTGCATGTAATAATTTACAATGTAACTATTTTGCCAAGATAATAAAATCCATCAAGAAGCCTGGTTGGACCAGCAAAACGGCCTTCTAAAAAACTATCAATTTCCCCGATTCCCAGTCTTCTTCATTCTCCCTTTTTGATTAGACACCTCCTTTGAACCAACGCCGTGATACCCTTCTTTTTGCAACTACTTGAGTGAAAACCTTCCTATTTCAAATACTAGCTTCCCCTTGTATTCTGGTTAATTCTTTGGAAAATGTTTTCTTATGTGCACACCAAAATTCTGTCTCATAGGAGCTCTGAAGAACATGCTTAATTTGTCTCTGAACTATGTGTTTGTTCAGAGCAAATGCCTCTAAGTTCATGGTGATGGATCAACCTCTACGGAATCAGCAATGATGTGATGTTTTGTATTCTTGAAGTATCTTGTGAGCATCTAAATGAGTGTAATCCTCATGTATGTTGGCACACAACATAAGAGTCGAGGTTTTTGTTGACCACAGGTAAAAAAACATTTATGTTTGGCACCCCCCGCCGGCATCGCCCGCTTTGACGACTCGAGGGCGAAACCCTAATACCACCGCCACCTCCCCCACCTCACCTTCTCCCCCTTGCTGTCGCCTGAGGCGCCCACCAGCAAAGCCTGGATGTATCCGGGAAGCCGGTGGCGGGGCCCTTCTCTGGCTGCTCAGAACGGGTGCAACGGGTGCTGTCCTGGGCTATGCTCCTCGGTTGGCATCCCAGCTTGATCTCGTCCAGGGGATAGCGACTGTGGTCCTCGGCCAGCTTCCCGACTAGATCACATCCAAGGGGCAGTAGTTGTTGTCCTGGGCGATGCACAAGTGCGGGCCGACAGAGGGCTTCGATCTCTTGTGTTTGTGCGTGTGGTAATGGCACGGAGAGCGATCTTCCACGAAGTTATGTCCCGTGTGGCTGGCCTCAGTTTGATCTAGGCCGGCGGGCTGGATGCAATGGCGAGGGTTCCCCGTTGAAGACCAGCTTGGGCGGCAAAGGACTGTGGAAGCTAGTGGTGTTCCCCCTTTCCGTGAGCTTTGGCCGAGTGGTGATCCGGGCCTCCTCGGTCCTATGTTTGGCTTGGTTCTGCCCAGTCCTATGCTCGGCGATGTCGGGCGGCTGGTTGTGCCTTCTCTAGGAGCTTAGGCTGCCTAGGATGCAGTTGAGGTGGGTTGCACAAATCCCGGTAAATACTAGTATTGGCATTGTTAGTGCCGGCGACATTGGCATCTGCGGATGTCACCCCCTCCTTGGAGGTGCAATTGTGAATCCATCGCACTCACTGACCTCTTTTCTTTCAACTTTGGGTGAAAACCTTAGATCGAGCTTTTCCTAGATTAGATGGTGGTGTTGTCTTGGACATCAGTACCTCCTTGGATGCGTCATTGGGGAGTAGTGGATGAGTGTTATCGGGGAGTGTCCTGTTGCTTGGGGAGCTTAGATAATGGTGCTGCCGGCGGGGGAGCTGATTGGGGCATGTGATCAGTTGGAGGTGGAGCAACATCATATTGTTGGGAAAGATAGTATAGAACAAAAAAAATTGTCCTACGATCATGATTCTAGGAACACGAGAAGATGCATTAGAGGTTTAGATCGGATTGTTACCAACTTCGAGTTGTAGGGAAGAGGAGTTGGTGTAGATCGAACTTGAAGTACCTCAAACCATCCACGGTGATCCCTTGATGGCCCACAAGTATAGGGGATCAATCTTAGTCCTTCCGATAAGTAAGAGTGTCGTACCCAACGATGAACGGAAGGAAATGACAAGCGGTTTTTAGTAAGGTATTCTCTGCAAATACTGAAAGTGGCGGTAACAGATAGTTTTGTAGCAAGGTAATTCGTAACAAGTAGCAAGTAACAATAGTAGCATGGTGCAACAAGGTGGCCCAATCCTTTTTACAGCAAATGAAAAGCCGGAAAGTTCTCTTATAATAAGCAAAGCATTCTTGAGGACAAACATGAATTCTCGTCTAGTCACGTTCATCATGTTTAGTTGATTCACGTTCGATACTTTGATAATTTGATATGTGGTGGACCGATGCTAGGGTGCTGTTCTTACTTGAACAATAAACCCTCTTATGATTACCCCCTCTCGCAAGCATTAGCAACTACGAAAAAAGAATTAAGATAAATCTAACCATAGCATGAAACATATGGATCCAAATCAGCCCCTTATGGAATAACGCATAAACTAGGGTTTAAGCTTCTATCACTCTTGTAACCCATCATCTAATTATTACTCCCAAATTCCTTCCCTTAGGCCCAAGTATGGTGAAGTGTCATGTAGTCGACGTTCACATGACACCACTAAAGGAAGAACAACATACACATCATCAAAATGTTGAACGAATACCAACTTCACATGATTACTTATGACAAGACTTCTTCGGTGTCCTCAAGAACAAAAGTAACTACTCACAACTCATATTCATGTTCAAGATTAGAGGTGTATTGAATATGCTTAAGGATCTGAACATATAATCTTCCACCAAATAAACCAACTTGCATCAACTACAAGATGTAATCAACACTACTAGCAACCCACAAGTACAAATTTGAGGTTTTGGGACAAAGATTGAATATAAGAGATGAACTAGGGTCTGAGATGAGATGGTTCTGGTGAAGATATTGATGAAGATTGGTCTTCCCATGACGAGAGGATCGTTAGTGATGTCGATGGCTTCGATTTCCCCTTCTCGGAGGGAAGTATCACTCGCAGAATCACTTTGCCGGAGAGCAAAAGTGCCCCTACCCAGGTTCCACCTCGAGACGGCAGTGCTTCATCCCAAAGGTCTTCTTTTGATTATTTTTCTGGGGGAAATGGCATCATATAGGAGAAGGAGGCCCCCGGAGGCCTGCATGTGGGCCCACAACCTTGGGTGGCGTGCCCCAAGGGGGCGCCACCTGAGCTTGTCGCTCACTGGTGGGTCCCCTCCCGATTATTCTTCTGCAAGTATTTTTTTATTAATTTTAAAATAATTCTCCGTAAATTTTCAGGTCATTTGGAGTTGTGGAGAATATCTATCTCTATTGTAGCTTTTTCAGGTCCAGAATTCCAGCCGCCGGCAATCTCCCTCTTCATATGAAACTTGCAAATTAAGAGAGAAAATGCATAAGAATTGCATCATAAAGTGGAATAATAACCCAAAACATAATAAATAACAGTAGGAAAACATGATGCAAAATGGACGTATCAATTCCCCCAAACTTAGATCTTGCTTGCGCTCAAGCGAGTACCGAACTCGATAATCATGACCATGCATATATAGAGAGAGAGGTGTCTATAAACTTTTCATGATCATTATTATAGCAACAATATATCATCATAAAACTTCTCATGATCAAGTTACAATTCATTCACAATGCTAAAGTATGAACCATAAACTTCACTGAAAACCAACAAACTATGATCATATATATTTAGGAGCAGTTTTTATTGCTTTTTGCACCAATGACAACTTACTTGAAGGATCTTATTCAATCCATAGGAAGATATAGTGGACTCTCATGGCAAGAAACTGGGTTCAAGAGTTTCTGGATCATTCTACACGTGTGTATGAGTTTTTCTTTGAATCTCATATTTAAGAATCATAGCAGTTATAGCACAGGATATAAAATATTTAATTATAAACATGGAAATAAATAGTACAAATTTTATTGTGGGGGATAATGGTGAAGGAGTTGACGAAGGTCTTGAGCACATGTGTGATCCTATCCAACTTCAGAGCAAAATCCAGCGATGTTCCAAAATTTTATCCAAATGCATCAACGTATTCGTCATTGAGGAACTCATGAGCGGCTCTAGAATGATCTGGTTGAGCATTTGTGGCCATATAAAGGAGAGAACTCGAGCATGTGTGCAAGTTGAATTTATGTTTGAAATATTTCATTTGAAAACTTTATGTTTGGATTGTAATATTTATATTTGAAGTATTGTTGAATTTCAATATTTGCACTATTTGAAGATTGATGCTATATATCTGTACTTATTTTGAGTGATGCGGACATAAAAGAAAACGAAAACAGGAGCGGATAGGGTAGACGTTTGGTACAGAGGGTTGAATGGCCCGCTCTCGTATCTGTGTCAGTGGACGTTTATTATGTCCAATTTTGGGTACGCCATTGGAGATGCCCTAATATGTGATTTCTCAACTTGTTTCTCCTTATTGGCCCTACCCGCAAGAAGACGACACACCTTTCACCCTCGAGGCTTTTGCTTATTCACAGCTTTGTCGCATATGCATTGTTTATCCACCTGTATGTCCGCATCTTCTCTTTCTCATAGCATAACTGGTTTCTGTATATTTCGTGAGAAAGACTTTGACGATGGGTGGAGACGATTCTGATCATCGGTTACAACACGGGACGATTTTGCATCTTAGCAATCAGGAAACCAACACTCATAGGTTGTTGACCACACTCGGGTACAATCAACATGGCCGCAAATGCCTAATACGCACAAACAATTGAGAACAAATAATAACTATGACGACAATATGAATATTCCGAATATAAATGCAGTATCGATGAAAAGTCGGGGTTCCAAAAGTGGTCTTGTGATAGTCGTTGGAAACGAATGCAGCACAAGTGATTTTCTAATTTTGAGGAGTAGATTACACATCCACAACAAGTTTGAATTTCACTATATTTTGGACATCTAGACTTCAGTCCTTCGAGTCAAGTAACTTCTTCAAGACAATATGGTGTCATGAGATGAATAGTGCGGATACGGTCATTTTTCTAGTTTGCCCATCGCGGATATGATCGCTTTGAGGCTTTTTTTCTTTTTTCATCGCCTATACATAGCTTTGGTCCTATATGACTTTCTATTATTTGGCGTGTTTTTATGTCGTGAGTTTGTGTTGGTTGCACAGATCCCAATATGCAGAGGCCGGATGTGTTTTCATCGTATTTGTATCCTCTTGATACTATATTTTGAGTTAATATAAAATCCACCCTTTATCGAGAAAAAGAACTTCTTCAAGACAAGAGAAAAATTAACATTCCCTTTCAATTCTGCGTCGTGCCATTGCCACCTGGTAATCCAAGAGGAGGAATGCTCTGCTCGTTCCTGAAGAAATCACTGGGGTCCACCTTGGCCTTCACCGCCGCAAGCCTCTCGAAGTTATCCTTGAAGTACGCCTCGCCCCAAACTCTCGCCCTCTCGTAGCTGGTCCCACCGCCGTCGCCACCATATTCGTTGACGCCGAGGTCCAGGTCCTTGTAGTTCACGTACGCGCCCCTGGGGCTCTTGGATACGTACGGCTCCATCTCCCGGTGCACCCCCCTGACCCAGCTCATATGCTGCTCCGACGCCTCCGTCGTGTTGTCCCACCAGAATCCGTAGTACTGCAAGTTGTAGAGCGCGCGCCGGTGCGGAAACGGCGTCGCCGACGGCGCGACGCGGCCCATCCTGCCGCCGAAGGGGTCGAGGATGAGCAGCCCGGCGCCGTCCTCCAGGAACCAGCTCCACGTGCTCTCCCACACGTCCCTCGGGATGGGCTCGTGCACGAAGTCCGACTTGCCCTTGAAGTACCTGTCCGGCTTGGTGCCCCTGTCCAGGAGCAGCTCCTTCGGCTTCCCCGTGCCGTAGAACGCGAAGTAGAGCACGGACTCGATCCAGCTCATCTCGACGCAGTCTCGCCGCGTCACGCCCAGCTCCGGGAACATCTTGGTCATCGTCGCGACGACGCCGGCGCACCTGCCGAGGTACAGGGACTCGAACTGCGCGTCCTGGTTCTGCACGACCACCCGGAGGATAATGTCGCGGGGCAGGGCCGGCGCCACGTGCTGCCACTTGGTGAGGAGATCGCTGGCGGATTGGTTTCTTGGCCGGTGGACGGTGAACACGGTGACGGTAGCCGGCACGCGCACCAGCCGGAGCTTCCAGGACACCACGATGCCGAAGCTCCCGCCCCCGCCGCCCCGGATGGCCCAGAAGTGGTCCTCCCCCATGGCAGCCCTGTCCAGGAGCCTCCCCCTGGCGTCCACCATGATGGCGTCGACGACGTGATCCGCGGCGAGGCCGTGCTTCCGTAGCATCAGGCCGAAGCCGCCGCCGCTGAGGTGCCCGCCGACGCCCACCGTCGGGCCGACACCGGCGGGGAACCCGAGACGCGCGCTCTTGTTGGCGATGCCGTAGTAAAGCTCCCCAAGCGTGGCTCCGGACTCGACCCACGCCGACCTGCTCCGGACGTCAACGCGGATGGCGCGCAGCGCCGCCAGGTCGACGACGGCGAAAGGGCGAGCCGCGTCGAGGGAGCGGTAGGAGAGCCCCTCGTAGTCATGGCCACCGCTGCGCGGGCGCACGCGGACGCCGTGCACCGCGCCGCAGCGCACGGCTACCCTGACGTGTGTGGCGTGGGTGGCCTTGACGATGACGAGGGGCGTCGGGGTGGCCGGCGGGACGAACCGGAGGTTCTTGATGGAGAACTCGAGGACGGACGGGTAGGATTCCGACGACTGAGTGTACACGATCCCCGGAGGAAGGTGGAGGGCGAGACAGCCTACGAAGTCGGTGGTGTTAACGCTGGTCACCGCGGCGGCCGTGGAGATGGCAACGCAAACGGCGGCGAGCAGCGCAACCAGGACGCTCCGAGCTACGGCCATCGTGTGTAGCTTGATTCGAGGACTGAGGAGTCAGCCGGAGGTCGCAACTTATAAACTTGTTGGAATTGGAACTTTGGAAGTAAAGCCGAAATCACTTGTCGCAACCAGTAGGAGTGTACTCTGTGCTTGGTTGCGGTTGGTTGCATCGATCCGCCACGTCTTTCCTCGGCAGGTTTTGTTAAGCTTCAGGAAATGGTCGCACAACAACGATATTTGCCGTCAAACTAGTCAAATTTGAGCGATCGAATCGAACCATATGCCACCAGTTGGCCCCTCTGGGATTCATCACACGGCAGAGCCGCCCGTAGACTAATAAAACTACAGTATCCAAGTGTTGGCTAGTGAATTTGGTGGTATTGATATCGCAATCGAAAGCTGAATTTGAGCAATTTAAGATGTATAATAACTGTACAATATTCGAAATCTTCAGGTTTTATATGCAAAAAGATATCTTCGCGTACACGGGTAAATGCATTCATGTAGGCACAAAGCCTGCCGCTCATAGTGACATGTCCATACAAAGACCTAAATAACTTTCCAAAATAAAGGACGACAATGCATGACTGAACGAGCGGTGCGCATGGACCCTTCACTAGGAGATGTTGCGGTATTGATTTGCTTGTGTCTTGGGGCTCTTGGCTCGAGCCAGCTGAGACCAAGTCTAGCGGAGAACACGAGGGTTGGCTAAGAGTGATGTTTTACTTAAGCGGGAGATGAGTTAGTTAGTGCCGTTTCTTTTAACCATAAGCTACAAATGACCATCTTTTTTTTTTCTCAAATGGTTTGGATTCCTTTATTTGTCATCTGAAAGAAATTAAAGATATGAGAGGGCCAAGCCGTCTCTGATTAGAGCATCTCCAACAGATGATGTATAATTAGGCACTCAGAAACAGTTTTAGGGGACCAAAATGTAGGTTTTAGGGCATCCAAAATTTTTACGCCATAGCATATGATGTAAAATAGGATACCATAAAATTTTGGGCCGTAGCAGATGATTTAAAATAGGGCACCCAAATATTTTTCTTCTTCTCCACAATTGCATACATATTGTTTTTCACGGGGCACAATTGCATACATATTTGGCCTGCAGTTTGGTCTTTCAGCACAACATAACACTTCGCTTTCTTTGTTGGTGGATAACCCAATTCCACGCCAGTAGCTCGACACATTGCTACAATTGGCCCCTGGAGTGGTGATTATGGTCTAAGAAATGAAAACTTGGAGGTCTCTGTTATGCTTGTCTCTGATGATGCAGGCATTCACTTCAATCAGCTAGGTGCTATCAGCTCTTTTCATACTGTCACTTCATTTGTGTCCCGTGAAGAGCTTCGGGATGATTCTGAGACAAATTCCCCTATTACAAGCTTGGATCTGAATGAAACGAGCAATGCACACTACTGCAGGATGCTGCTAATGCGACACTACGATCAGAGATCCTTCGACGAAACTGTGTGTGATGCAATAATCACAAACGGTGGTGTAAAAAACCCGTCAAAAAAGGTGCAAAACGTTTGCGATGACGGATGCATCAAACACGGTTCTGATTTTAGGTGCTTGTGCGATGTAGGGCATACGGTTCAGTTCAATTAACTATTTGCGATGAGGAGGAATAAAAGAAACGGGCAGCCAGATGAAGGTGTGTGTGCGATATACAACATATGATTCACTCGGATGAACTATTTCTGATTATGCAACACAAAAGAAACGGTCAACCAGATCAAGGTGTGTGCGATATACGACATGCGGTTCACTCGGATGAACTGTTTGTGTTGAGACAAGAGAACAGAAACGGTTCAATATAACAAGATGTGTGTGATACGCGACAAACAGGTCTGTAATCAGAAATTTGTGTGAAGACCGATAATAACATAGACGGTTGCTGCTAGTACGACGTGTGTGTTGTGCAATGGGATTGCATATAGAACAACAACATATATATATATATACACGCGCACACACACACACACATTTATAAGGACATGGTTGCATAACCAAATTAAACATCCACTTACATAGGTGGCTACTACAACCATGGCATTTGCACACACACCAAAGTAAACTATTACATGCATAATTACATAGGTGGCTACTACACACATGACATTTCCACACACCAATAAAGTAAACTATATATTACATGCATGATTAACTAGCATACACGATCATCTGGTCATCATCTACTTCTTGTGAAGCTTTCTCTGCTTGTGGCTCGATCCGGGCTCGTCGATTTGGGTAATGAGGCACTTCCTCATGTCAATGATCTGCATGTGCATCTCATAGCATGTGTACACGCTCTTGGCCGCGAACCTGAGGTGAGGTTCATCCAGTTGCGGCATCCAGGCCTTGTGCCAGGATACGAGACTTGTTCTCTGAGTATCCTGCTTCATCTTTTCGTAGTAGGGGTCGATGATGGCCGAGGCGAGTTCAACCAGGGAGTCCTTCTTCGTGCTTCCCCAGACCCTGTTGTGCTCACGGGTTTCGACAAGGTTCTTGCAGACCAAGCCCGTAACCCTGAGCACTTTTACATCGTCGGTGGTTTCCACCGTGGCGAACTTGTAGTCAGTGCTGTTGACAAACCTATTGAAACGGTTGCAAGGCTCTGTGGCCATGCAGTAATGGTAGATGAGGACATGATGTTGCACGCACAACTGGGCGACGGCAACCTTTTGATCTATGCCAGGACGACCGGCGGTGTATTGGAGGTCGATGCCGACCACCTTGCACTTGTCTCGAGTAAGTGATATCGCTTGAAGTTACGTCGGTATTTCCCCAAAGAGGAAGGGATGATGCAGCACAGTGGCGGTAGATATTTCCCTCAGATATGAAACCAAGGTTATCGAACCAAGTAACACAACGTAAACAGCCCCTGCACACAAATAACAACAACTCGCAACCTGACGTGTTAAAGGGGTTGTCAATCCCTTTCGGGGTACAATGCCAGAAACGGTGCGCGGACGGGAGAAAGTTGTGATAGATTGAAATAATAGATCACAAATAAAATAAAGTGCAACAAAGTATTTTTGTATTTTTGGTTTAATAGATATGAATAAAAGTGCAAAGGAAAAGTAGATCGCAAGCAAATATATGAGAAAGAAGACCCGGGGGGCCGTAGGTTTCACTAGTGGCTTCTCTCGAGAAAGATAGCAAATGGTGGGTAAACAAATTACTGTTGAGAAATTGATAGAATTTCAAATAATTATGACGATATCTAGGCAATGATCATTACATAGGCATCACGTCCAAAATTAGTAGACCGACTCCTGCCTGCATCTACTACTATTACGCCACACATCGACCGCTATCCAGCATGCATCGAGTGTATTAAGTTCATGGAAAAACGAAGTAATGCAATAAGAACGATGACATGATGTAGACAAGATCCGTTTATCTATGGCGGTAGATATAGATCCCATCTTTTTATCCTTAGTAGCAATGATACATACGTGTTGGTTCCCTTTCTGTCACTGGGATCAAGCACCGTAAGATCGAACCCACTACCGGGCACCTCTTCCCATTGCAAGATAAATAGATCAAGTTGGCCAAACAAAACCCAAATATCGGAGAAGAAATACGAGGCTATAAGAGATCATGCATATAAAAGATCAAAGAAACTCAAATAACTTTTATGGATATAAAAAGATATAACTGATCATAAACTCGAAGTTCATCAGATCCCAACAAACACACCGCAAAAAGAGTTACATCATATGGATCTCCAAGAGACCATTGTATTGAGAATTCAGCGAGAGAGAGAGGAAGCCATCTAGCTACTAACTACGAACCCGAAGGTCTACAAAGAACTACTCGCGCATCATCGGAGAGGCACCAATGGAAGTGGTGAACCCCTCCGTGATGGTGTCTAGATTGGATCTGGTGGTTCTGGACTCTGCGGCAGATGGATGAATATTTCGTCGACTCCCCTAGGGTTCTGGGATTTTGGGGTATTGATAGAGCAAAGAGGCGGTCCGGGGGCACCCAAGGTGGGCACAACCCACCAGGGCGCGCCAGGGCCTCCTGGCGCGCCCTGGTGGGTTGTCCCCTCGTCGGGACTCCCACCAGGTGCAACCAGGGCCCAACTTCTTTCTTTGGCCCATAAAAAATCATCGTGAAGTTTCGTGGCATTTGGACTTCGCCTGATATTGATTTCCTGCGATGTAAAAAACATGGAAAAAACAACAACTGGCACTTGGCACTATGTCAATAGGTTAGTACCAAAAAGTGATATAAAATGACTATAAAATGATTGTAAAACATCCAAGATTGATAATAAAACAGCATGGAACAATAAAAAATTATAGATACGTTGGAGATGTATCAGCATCCCCAAACTTAACTCGTACTCGTCCTCGAGTAGGTAAGTGATAAAAACAGAATTTGTGATGTGGAGTGTTGTTCATCATGTCATATCATATTCTTTTATTTATAGCATGGACATTTGGACTTTATGTGATTTAAAGCAATAGTCTAGTTTTGACATAATAATTTAGATACTCAAGCATATCAACAAGAAACTATGTCTTTCAAAATATCAATGCTAAAATAAGTTATCCCTAGCCCATCATGGTCAAACATTGATCCATTCATGAAACACACTCGAATATTAGCTACACCCAATACTTAAGCACGATCATATTGCCTCCTAGTTGGTGCTTTTGTAAGTGAAGATGGAGACTCAAATTCAAAATAAAAATTGCATAAAGTAAAAAACAAAGGCCCTTCGCATAGGGAAGTAGGGATTTGTAGAGGTGCCTGAGCTCAAAGCGAAAAAAACTAGAGATAAAAAACATTTTGGGAGGTGTATCCATCCCACCAACGAAAACGACTCAGAGTTCCGAACACTTTTCATGCTAGATATGCCATAGGCGGTTCCCAAACAGAAAATAAAGTTTATTCCTTTTTCCACCATTCTTTCACTTTTCATGGCTAGTTGTATCCACGGGTGCCCTCCATACCAACACTTTCCAAGGAATTTATTATTTGACAACATAAAGTAAATTCATTTTTGCATTTCTGGACTGGGCATCCCTAAGACCTTTGCCTTACTCTCGTGCAATGACAAGTGAATAAACACTCATCGTAAGAATAACACATCCAGCATTGAAAATATTAGCCACCCGTTATTATTCTGCAAGCGAAACAAACACACAAAAGAGAAGTTTATTTTGAAAATTAGAGATGGCACATGCAAATTTGCTTAGAATGGCAAAAGAATACCGCATATAGGTAGATATAGTGGTCTCATGTGGCAAAATTGGTTTAAAGGATTTTGGATGCACAAGTAGAGGTCATACGTAGTGCAAAATGAGGGCTAGCAAAAAGATTGAGAAGTGACCAACCAAGAAACGAATAATATCATAAGCAAGCATTAAGCATAAATAACACCGAGTAACGCACCACAAGTAGGATATAATTTTCATTGCATGATTACTGACTTTCGTGCATGCATAGGGAATCACAAACCTTAACACCAATATTCTTACTAGAGCACAATTACTCATCAACATAACTCACATATCACATCATCATATCTCAAAACTATTACTAAGAATCAAGTTTATTTTGTCCAATGATCTTCATGACATTTTATTTTTCTTTATCCTTCTTGGATATCTATCACTTTGGGACTAATTTTCATGTGTTGCTTTTCATAAGATCAAACAAATATAAGTGTAGATCATGAGCATAACAAATTTTCTTTCTCTCAAAATAATTTAGGTGAAGCAAGAGAGAATTTCTTCAAAAAAATTACTAACTCTCAAATAAATCTAAGTGAAGCAAGAGAGCATTTCTTCCAAAATACTAAGCAGAAGGTGCTCAAAAAGATATAAGTGAAGCACTAGAGCAAGTCCTAGCTCATAAAAGATTTAAGTGAAGCACGGAGAGCAAATCTAACAGGTCATGATATAATTTTGGCTCTCTCAAATAGGCGTGTCTAGCAAGTATTGATGACTTAAAACACAAAATAAAACAAGCAAAGACTCATATCATACAAGACGCTCCAAGTAAAGCACATATCATGTGACGAATAAAAATATAGACTTGAGTAAAATACCGATAGTTGTTGGAAGAAAGTGGGGATGCCACTCGGGGGCATCCCCAACCTTAGTTGGTTGCTCATTCTTGGATAATAGCTTGGGATGTCGGGGCATCTCCAAGCTTAGGCTCTTACATCCTTCCTTCATCCATCGTAAGATAACCCAAAACTTGAAAACTTCAATCACACAAAACTCGACAAAACCTTTGTGAGATCCGTTAGTATAAGAAAATAAATCACTACTATAAGTGTTGTATCAAACCAATTCATATTTTGTTTTCGTATTATATCTACTGTATTCCAAATTTTCTATGGCAAAAACTCATCAAAGAAAACCATAGAGCCATCAAAATAAGCACACAACACAAAGAAAACAGAATCTATCAAAACAGAACAGACTGTATCAATCTGAATTTTGCGAATACTTATGGAACTCCAAAAATTCTACCAAATTAGGACGACCAGGGTAATTTGTATACTAATATTCTGCAAAAAGAATAAGAGCAAAAGCTCTTTTCTGTGATTTATTAAAATTATTTTCGTGAGCGCAAAGTTTCTGTCTTTTTCAGCAAGATCAAACAACTATCACCCAAGAAGATCCTAAAGGCTTTACTTGGCACAAACACTAATTAAAACACAAAAAACACAATCATACCAGTAGCATAATTGTGTAAACACACAAGAACAGAAAGCAAAAAGCAAAAATAAAATTTATTCATTGGATTACCTCCCAACAAGCGCTATAGTTTTACGCCCTTAGCTAGGCATAAGGCAAGGATCTAAGTTTTGTCATCTTTGGTCAACTCTTCAATCAAACACTTAGAATCCCTCAAAGATTTAGCATAAATATTTTCAATAACAACACTCCTAGGAATAAATTCAAAGATTTCATTCTTGCAAAAAGGATCTCTTATCACTTCAACAAAATCAGGGTGGATACTAATCATCTTAAGATCTCCTTTATTGCTATCACTAGAAGTTGCACCCTTGTTTCTGGATCTCCTATTCTTTACGGGAGTTTCCTCAATAATTTTAGTGCTAGTAAAAGCCGTGCTTAGATTACTAAAGATTCCTTCCAATTTATCGATCCGAGACGGACTTTCTTCTATTCTTTCATGGATTAAAGTGCCCCTCTCTTTTAACAACTTAAAAATATCGCCCGCTTTTGACCCAAGATTAGTAGCAAAATTATGCATCTTTTTATGTATAATTTCCATATGATCTTCAGTGAGCATTTTCTTTTCGATAGCATCTAGTCTTTCCATAACATGTTCAAGAGTCAACATTGTTTCATTAACCATAAGAGGTGGTGAGCCCACTAAATTTCCCATAGCATTAAGAGCATCAAAAGGAGGACTCATTAAGAAATTTCCACCAAATAATCGTATCAAGCACGAATCTATACCAAGTGGTGATGCCAACATAAAAACAACGCAGAAGCACAATGGTAGATTGCTTACGGATAGATCTATTATGAGCATTGCAAATTCTATACCAAGCATCTTTCAAACTTTCTCCTCCCCTTTGTTTAAAGTTGAGAACCTCATTCTCGGGAGTGCAAGCAATAGAGGAGGAATTATCCATAATGACAAATAAGATCTCACATACAAAAACAGATCCGCAAAAAAAACAACGAACGGGAAAAAAGTGAATAAAACGGAAAATTTTGTGAAGTGGGGGAGAGGAAAACGAGAGGCAAATGAAAAATAATGTAAATTGCAAGGAGATGAGATTTGTGATTAGGAACCTGGTTATGTTGAGGATCCTCCCCGGCAACGGCGCCAGAAATTCCCTTTTGATGTCGCTTGAAGCTACGTCGGTATTTCCCCAAAGAGGAAGGGATGATGCAGCACAACGGCGTAGGTATTTCCCTCAGATATGAAACCAAGGTTATCGAACCAGTAGGAGAACCAAGCAACACAATGTAAACATCCCCTGCACACAAATAACAACCACTCGCAACCCGACGTGTTAAAGGGGTTGTCAATCCCTTTCGGGGTACGACGCTAGAAACGGTGCGCGGACGGGAGAAAGTTGTGATAGATTGAAATAATAGGTCACATATAAAATAAAGTGCAGCAAAGTATTTTTGTATTTTTGGATTAATAGATATGAATATAAGTGCAAAGGAAAAGTAGATCGCAAGCAAATATATGAGAAAGAAGACCCGGGGGCCGTAGGTTTCACTAGTGGCTTCTCTCGAGAAAGATAGCAAACGGTGGGTAAACAAATTACTGTTGGGAAATTGATAGAACTTCAAATAATTATGACGATATCCAGTCAATGATCATTACATAGGCATCACGTCCAAATTAGTAGACCGACTCCTGCCTGCATCTACTACTATTACTCCACACATCGACCGCTATCCAGCATGCATCTAGTGTATTAAGTTCATGGAAAAACAGAGTAATGCAATAAGAACGATGACATGATGTAGACAAGATCCGTTTACCTATGGCGGTAGATATAGATCCCATCTTATTATCCTTAGTAGCAACGATACATACGTGTTGGTTCCCTTTCTGTCACTAGGGTCAAGCACCGTAAGATCGAACCCACTACCGGGCACCTCTTCCCATTGCAAGATAAATAGATCAAGTTGGCCAAACAAAACCCAAATATCGGAGAAGAAATACGAGGCTATAAGAGATCATGCATATAAGAGATCAAAAAAACTCAAATAACTTTCATGGATACAAAAAGATATAACTCATCATAAACTCGAAGTTCATCAGATCCCAACAAACACACCGCAAAAAGAGTTACATCATATGGATCTCCAAGAGACCATTGTATTGAGAATTCAGCGAGAGAGAGAGGAAGCCATCTAGCTACTAACTACGGACCCGAAGGTCTACAAAGACTACTCACGCATCATCGGAGAGGCACCAATGGAAGTGGTGAACCCCTTCGTGATGGTGTCTAGATTGGATCTGGTGCTTCTGGACTCTGCGGCGGCTGGATGAATATTTCGTCGACTCCCCTAGGGTTCTGGGATTTTGGAGGTATTTATAGAGCAAAGAGGCGGTCCGGGGGCACCCGAGTTGGGCACAACCCACCAGGGCGCGCCAGGGCCTCCTGGCGCGCCCTGGTGGGTTGTCCCCTCGTCGGGACTCCCCCCAGGTGCAACCAGGGCCAAACTTCTATCTTTTGGCCCATAAAAAATCATCGTGGAGTTTTGTGGCAATTGGACTTCGTCTGTTATTGATTTCTGCGATGTAAAACACATGGAAAAAATAGCAACTGACACTTGAATAGGTTAGTACCGAAAAATGATGTACAATGACTGTACAATGATTGTAAAACATCCAAGATTGATAATAAAACAACATGGAACAATCAAATATTATAGATACGTTGGAGACGTATCAGCAAGCAACTGCTCAACGTTGTTGATGTAGTCGTCCACCACCGCCGGGTCGATGGTGTACACCACCGAGAGATCCGTCTCCCTCGCGTGGGTCTCCACTCTATGCTCGCTGAACTCCATTGTAGCGCCGCTAGACATCCCCTCTCTATGTGTAGTCGTGGGTGTGCTTGTTGTGTTGTGGGCGCGATCGAAAGGTTGAAGAGACTAAGATTATTATGGCCGCGTGAATTAAATTGGAAGCCGGACGGTCAAGAATATCGGCAGGCCCTAATGGGAATTCTAATATGCAGCGCGTAACTCCATCGTGTCGCACGTAACTGCATCGCGTGGCAACACGCGCGACGCAACCGCATGCATATGGGCCCCCCGACGTGATCGTGGACACGCCTAACCACTGGCAGAGCGCGTGCGGAGGGACGCGAGCAGAGTGCTCCGCGGTCACCTCAATGGCGAGCAACTCTCCCACTGGCTCCGGCGCGCCTCCTGCCGCCACCCCTAACCCCAGTGCGCCTCCTGCCGCCGGGCCCCCCAGCTCGGGCACACCTCCCGCCACCGCCCTCGAACTCCAGCGTGCCTCCCGCCGCCTTCCATCCCCACTTCTCCAAGAACTCTGGACCGAAGTGGTGTCGTCCACTGCGCCCTTCTCTCTGTCGCCCAATCACTCCACCCCTTCTGTCAGGTGAGGCTCATGGGGTCGCATCCCACACGCGTGACCTGCACAGGCATATCTTGCCGACCTTCTCCCGCACTTGTCTTCGACCTTCCCGGCATTTCTCACTGCTGCAGCGATGGCCTCTCCCCCTAGCCATGCGTCATATCCCTCAGGCTCGAGCTGTCGTGAGTGGGGAAGCCACCTCTTGGAGACAGCGCCGAGGATGCATCCCATGCGGTGGAGAGCAGCAAAGGCCAGGGGCCACACATGCAGACTAGGAAGGTCGACGAACAACGCCACTGCCTTCGGCTGCCTGCACGCCACCGCTCCCCTTATAGCATGTGCGCGTTGATGCCAGCCAATTCCTCTCGCATATGTTGTTGAAGTAGAAATGTGCAGCTGGGGAGCCGCTCGTGCATAAGTGGCAAAAACAGGGATGTACGATCCAGTAGAGCAACATACAAGTGAGGAGTTCAATTTGAGTTTGCTTTTCAGTCATATTCTATGGCTGAATGTTATCATACCCATTGTTTTCTCAACCTCCCGTTTCATATCAAAAAGCACTTCCTCACCGTGTGACACAGGTTCAGTTTCAAGCTCGACAGATGTTTCAATTCGAACATTTTTCAATCAAGTACGGGTTACCCTGCTTATTTTTCAACACTGCTTATTTTCCTATCGATGTCCACCAAGTATTTTCAGTATATGTCCACCAAGTATTTTCAGTCTAGGGAGATTTCATTAGAGACAGCAGGAACCATGTTCAACACTGCTTATTTTTCTGTTTTAGACTGGCGAATCCTCATATTGGTGGACATCGACTTTGTTACTCTTCTACTGATGAATTTTGTACGGGTTAGTTGTAGATGGATCATGTGTACGAGAAGTTGAATTTCTCCTTGCCTATATAGTGTTCTTCTCAAGCACCATGTGCCCATGGATGGAAATTCTCAAGAAAAATTTGCCTAGGGTTGTGTTTGTGTGCTCCTGTTCCGGTGTACCTTGTAAAAATGAGGAAGTTCAGACTTATCTTTGTGAAGGTTCAATGTGTGTACCGGTTGCAGGAATTCACAAATTAAAAAAATATATATACTTGAGTAGTGTATGCCGCGTGTGTGGGGAGTACTAAATATGTTCCGCGGGTGAGAAGTTCATAGTTTCTGTTGCTAATAGTCTAAAAAAATCGCTTTTGAAAAAACAACACACCTTTATTGTCCAAAAAAAGAGTTGAACACAAGAAAAAATATCAGTTGACAAGTGAACCTTGTGAATCCAAGGTTTTAGAAAAAGGTTCTATTCTAAAACATCATGTACATATGTAGCGACCAAACCTCAGACGGTCAAGCCTCTGTGTATCTGTGCCATCCCTGGATCAGTATGCTGGCACACACAGTACATCAATGTATATATCAAAGTGCAATCACATGTATAAATAACGTAAAATGATATATACCTCATAAGTCTCAGCGGAAACAAGTAATCGGGTGTGGAGTCCCATCAACGCCATCGGCAGGTTGAGTGTAGACCGTAACCCTGTATCGTAACTCTTACTCGTCGAAGAAAAACCTGCAACATGATAAGTTGCAGCCGTGTAGGTCAGTACATTGAATGTACCGGCAAGATCACTGTAAGAAAAACAGATGATATAACTATTCTATATGCAATATGGCTTTGTGGCTTTGGGTCTGAGTTTTGTTTGCGTAAAAGCTGGTTTTATTTTTCCCTACAACAAAGGAATATCAGGAGTCTGTACTATGGAGTTTTCTATCATGACATGGTTCCGCCAACCGATGTCTCATAGCCCAAATCGTCATAAGTTGCCCACAATTAAGTTATCAGTCCGGTGTTGAGAGTTCCGAGATAGATCCAAGTCCAGATGCTCAAATTGTCCGTAACCGGGGACACGGCTAATCGATTAGGTTTTAACCCTCTGCAGAGGTTTGTACACTTTACCCGCAAGATTCGATCCCTCTTTTTACGTTCTCGCACTTGAGGTGTTTGAGAACAAGACGACGAAACATGGTCTTCGAAGAGTTCCTCGACCACCGTCCGGTGCTCATCCAATCCTACCGTAGTTCTACATCTGCTAGCACCGCCCCACCAGAGTCACAACTAAGGTCAACCAAGCGAGCCCATAGTGACTTGCGGTTGCACAGTAAGCTTCCGGGCATGAAGTATTCTTCCGTCTCTTTGAGTCTGGGTGAAGCTTTCCGCAAGATGTCATGGCGCTTCTCCATGCATCCCGGCCATCCACTGGTTTCTCCAGGGTGCCCGTCAACCATCCTTCACCCAGTAATGTGTATTGAACTCTTGTCTCGAGTCTTGAAGTCTTGAGGTCTTGAAGATGCAGTCCTTGCAGATGCCATCACGGAGTTGTCGTCATTGACGTAGAGTCGTCCATTCTCACACCACCCCCGAGCACTCATACCAAACCTCGTCTACTATATCGTAGCACTAAAATAAATAATGTCCCGGGCTTGGTAACAGGGTGATGGGTTCCTACCTCATGCATACTACTCAACTACAAGAATTCAATATCACTACTGTAGGGTTGTTGCAAAGATGCCACTAAATGCAATAAAACATAGGTATGAAAGCATGGTCAAAGTGAACTTGCCTGGTAAGTTGATGAAGATAACAACGCTCTCGAAAATAACTTGATATTATTCGTCACTCCGATGAAAATCTATATAGTCAAACATAGCATTCATATAAGCAAACATACAAGCAAACAATTCCAACACTCATAAAAAAACCAACAAATAAATTGCAAAACAACAAGGGACACCAAATAAGAACAACAAAGGAAAACTACACAACAAAGCTCTAAGACATAACATAAAAAAACAGTTTTGTCCTAAGTAAAAACTTAACAACAATTAAAACACTAAAGCAAAAAGTTAATAGAAAATAAAATGTAAAACAACTAAGTTAACAGAAAGTATTTTTCATAAAATTTTATTTGCAGAAAGAAACAAATAAAAGCTTTTATAAAACACTAACTATGACCTAAACAAGTTTTCATACAAAACTAAATAAAATAAATTTTAAAATAAAACAAAATTTTCTTTTGTTGACTAACAGAAACAAAACTAAATTTTTCGAGAGTGTCAAAAATAAATAATTTAAAACTAATAAAAACAATAAAGAAAAGACTAAAACAAAACTCTAACTAAAATAATACTGTTTTGCTAAAAATTTAATTAAAAATAAATTAAAAACAAAATTTCAGAAGTCTACTGTTTATAAAAAGATCAAGTGATCACTAGCAAAAGAATTAATCAAAAAAGCTATTTTTTAAATAAAAGTTATTAGCAATCTAGTGTTTGTAAAAAATCTGTTTAAAATCGAAAATTTAAAGTTTTCAAAAGTATTTTTTCGTTGGTTTCTCTGAATAGACGGGATTTTTCTGAATCCGTAGAAAAAAGAATCATCAAAATCGGAGTCGTAGATCTAAAGATATAAAAAAACAAAACTGAATATAAATCTTAAACAAAAACGAAAAAGAAACAAATTGGTGCGCTAGCTACCTACGTAGCGGGCTGTACAGGAGTGTGCAATCCGAAGCTATATTGCGCTCGGCCGTAAGATCACTAACACGTACATGTATGTTTAATTAACAGAAGACCGGCGAACCGGTTCAACCTAAACGGAAGAAAACCATTCTACCAAAACAAACCGATCTACTAAACCAAACGGGTTTTTTTAACTGAAAACGAACAGATGAACTGAACGCTTACAGAGAACGGAAACGTACGTTAGGGCGGCTCGGTTCCGGTGGGGCGGCGGCTCCGGCGGTCGCAGGCGGCGACGGAGGTGTCCGGAGGCTGAAGTGAGGTCTGGCCCGTCCTGTGGTGGAGTCGGAGATGGTCGGCGATGACGAACGGCGACGGGACGAAGCGGTGAAGTTCGGTGCTCCGGATGCTCCGGAGACGATGTCGAGGTTGGGATGGCTTCTGTAGATGGAGAGGGAGTGCAAAACCATGTCAAAGAGAGTCTAGGGATCGTGAGATGTCGAAAACCAAAAGGAGGATGATCGGGATCTCTCATCGTCGTTGGAAACTTGCGATGAACTGCAGCGTCTGCGTCCAGATTGGAACGATGATGGCGGACGATATGGTGGGTTTTGGCGAGGGGTTTCGAAGGGAATCGGTCGAGGAAGGTCGTGGCTATTTATAGGACATATTTCTTGGGCCTGGGGTTGGCTTGGGATAGGTTTTCCACGAAGATCGGGCGCGGGCGGTGCCGATGCGTACACATATGTTTCTCTGTTTACGTTCGTGGGAAAGAAGAAAGAAGAGGTGGGGCCAAGCGCCGGTGTGTGAGAGAGAGATCGGCGTGGGGAGGAGGCAATGACGGCGATGGGACTCGGGGTTGGGCGCTGCCTTTTTTTTCTGCGTGGGGTTAGCACCTGGGACGCTTGCCTCTCGGCTAGCGTTAGCGCTGGCGGTGGTGGGCCATGGCCTCATTCATGTCGCTGGGCAGGCTAGCGCTAGCTAGGCCGACTTGCTGCGTTTTTTGAAATAAGACAAAGAAGGATATATATATATATATATATATATATATATATATATATATATATATATATATATATATATATATATATATGATATAACTTTATATAGGACATATATATACCAAAACTTTTCGAAAAACGATTTCCTACAACGTGAACTATTTCTAGGAGTAAACTAAAATGTACAAAATTTCAAATAAAGCAAATAGTGCTACTCTTGCATTTTAAAACCAAATAAAATTATTTTAAAATACCAAAAGGATTTCAAATTAATTTTTTTCTCCATTTTTTAATTGTAGGGAATCATTTTACCCTATTTTCCATTTATTTATTTTAGGAGAAAAATAATTTGAATAAAATCCAAATAATTCCAAATTTGAAAGGGGTTTCAAAATACTTTCAAATGATTTTCAGTTTGATTCTTTTAACTTCCAACTCTTATTTCATATAATTGAAGAAGTCCTTTTATCTTCTCTCGTGAAAATCATTGAGTTGCATAAAGTTTTGAATTTGAAATATTTTCAGATGGAATTCAAATCTTTTCAAAACCCTTTTCATTTATTTAAATGGAAGAGTCATATCATCTTCACTCTAGGGTTTTGTGATGAAATGAATTTGAATTCATGGAGATCATAAATGCAAGGTGGAAGTTTGGGAAAGTCATTTCATTCCCTCTCATTCAACTTTCAGAAAGTTTCAAATTTCACTCAATTTCACACAAGCAACCACACCACTATCAAACAAACAAGCACAATTATTTATTTCATATAACATTCCAAAATTTAGAATTTTGGGATGTTACAACATAAAGTGAAACAGTAACAAAAATATAAGGAAAAAATAGTGGAGCAGTTCGTTTTTTATAATAAAAGTAGGATTTTCCCCTTTACTAGAAATAAACCAATAAGTTCAAATAAAAAAGCAGACCGGTTCACAAATTATACAAAAAAGGTATTTTTTTCCCCCTCTCTAGAAAAAAACTGGAGGTTCAAATTTAAATGCCGGAGAAGTTCAATGTTTCTTAAAAACCTAAGAAGGCCAAATCAAAACAATAGAGCAGCTCCAGAAGTTTATAAAAAATTGTCCCTCATTTGTTAAAAAACTAGAAGTTCAAATTTAAATAACGGAGCGGTTCGATGTTTATTACAAACCCCAAAAAGATCAAACACAAATATACAAAGCATCTCAACACGAATTCATATAAAAAGGATTTTATCCGTTAAAAAAGCCTAGAAGTTGAAATCGAAAAAATGCAGCAGTTCGATAGTTATACAAAATTTAGATTTTCCTCATTATTAAGGAATGGAAACAAGAACTTCAATTTTTTTTAAATAGAGCAGTAAAAAATTCATAAAAAAGGATTTTCACCGTTTTTTACAGAACAACTCTAGAGGTTCATATTTAAATAACGGGTCAGTTAAATATTTATTAAAAAACTAGGATTTTTTCGTTACTACAAGGAAATAAACCTAGAACTCCAAATTACGAAAATAGAGAATTTCGATATTTATAAAAAAAACTTAGATTTTTACTTGTTACTAAAGAATAAAAATGACGAAGTTCAAATTCAAATAGAGGAGTAGTTCGATGCATACAGGAAACTCCAATTATTACCGTTTCTAAGAAAAAAAATAAAACTATGAAGTTCAATTTACAAAAAAAATGTTTGATGCTTATTTAAAAACATATATCCTTTCTGAGAATATGACTAAGAGTTGAAATAAAAATAACAAAGAAGTTTGAAGTATATAAAAAACTCAGATTTGTTGCAAGAAGTTCACGTGCACCTCCGTGCACGGTTTGGAATTTATATTGCGTGACGTCCGACCTCCAATTACATGTTTTAACATGGCAAAAAAATGATGACCGACCTTCGATTGCGTGTAATTCGACGTATGCACAAAATTGTGACAGAAGTTCATATTGAAAACAACGAGAAGTTCAAGTACGACAAATGAATGCATTTCAGGTGAGAATAAAAGTATAGAAAAATAAAAGCTTAAAAGGTTTGTTGAAAAAAGTTCAATTGCTCTGTCTGGGGAAGTTCAAAAATTCTTGCGAGAGAGGTTCACCTTGTATTTCCACGTTCAAAAACACAAAAAAGAAATTATTTTTTTGCATTTTAAAATAATCCTCTCAAACCACAAAGAAGTTTAGTTATTATTTGGGAGCAATTTGATTTCAAGAAGAAAATAAAAAATTCAAATTATAAAAACGAAAAACGTTCAGGTACTATATGGTGTGTGTTTAATATGAGAAAAATGAATTAAAAGGCAAGTTTTCCTCGTTATAAAAGAATGAAAACAAGAAGTTCAAAAATTAAATAACAAAGAAGTTCAACTTTTAATAATAGAGCGCTTCAAAATTTCATAAAAAGATTAAGGAATAAAACCAGGAAGTTCATATTAAAAAGATGAAGAAGTTCGATGATTATATAAAACTCAGATTTTCCTCGTTATTAAATAATGGAAAAAATAACTTCAAAAATTAAATAAAAAGAAGTTCAACTTTTAATAATAGAGCGCTTCAAAATTTCGTAAAAAAGGATTAAAAATTCAGATTAATATTCATAAAAAACTCGAATATTTTCATGTAACCGAGAGAAGTTCAGATTGATAACTGCCAGAAGTTCAGGTACTACACGGTGTGCATTTTGTATTAAAAAAGAATAAAAAAGCAAAGACTAAAAGTTTTATTGGTATAAGTTCAAGTCCTCCGTCAGATAAAGTTAAAAAAAAATTTGTGAGAGTTGTTTGTACAAAAGGAATACCATTTATGTAACACTAACGAATGGATGAGAAATTTACAAACGAAAATAAAATAGCAGGGAGTTCAACTACTACGCTGAATGAATTTCAAATGAAAAACTTTTAAAATCGTCGCGAGTATGAAAAACTGATCAACACAGGAAAGTTGCACGTTTACATCAGCTTTCCATCGGTATATCACTTGCTCAATTCCGGTGAGTGGATAGAGTGCTACGAGCAGTGGATGGAGATCTATTAGCAAAAAAAGCACGTGAAAAACAGAGTGGAGTTCAAGTAGACATGCCAAGAAGTTCAGCTACTTCATGTGGTGCATTTTCGAAGAATCTGTTTCGCGAAAAAGGCAGAACGAATGATCTCGCCATTTTCGAAATTACTTGAAAACGACTGGGAATCACAGAAAACCATCAATATGAAAAAGTTTCGCATTTTCTTAGCTTTTCAGCGGTATACTATTTGCCCCATTCCGGTTAAGTTTGTAGAAATTACGGTGAAAATACCTTTTTAGCCATTTTCAAAATTGACTTAAAATAGTAAGGAATTGGGAGAAACAATATATACCAAAGAGTTTCGCATTTCCTTAATCTTTCCAACGCCATATCATTTGCTGCATTCGGACATACGGTTAAAAAAATAGATCGATAATACGAACTCAGTGGAACTTGTACCGTTTTCTAAATTACTCTTAAATCGTTCAAATTTAGAAAAAACTTTCTACATGAGAAATTAGCGCATTTTCATAAGCTTTCCAACACCATATCATTTGCCTCAATTGGATTAGCCGTTTAGAAATGACATCAAAAATACAAACTCGGCTGTTCGGTTTGCGAAATTTTATGATTTTTCAAATTACTTTTTAACCGTAGGAATTAGAGAAAACTTTCAACATGTGGAAGGAGCGGTTTTGCAGCAGCTTTCCAACGCCTATTATTTGCCTCATTCCGATAAACGGTTTAGAAATGCGATCGAAAATACGATTCACGTTTTTTGTTTGAAGAAAAAATGATTTTCAAAACTACTCTTAAACAGCTTACATTTTGCCAAAAATTTGACTTGGGTCATGATACTGGTGTCCATAGCTTTTGAATGGTGTATCGCAAGCCCCATTTGGGAAATGTTGGCCGAAGTTCAACCTAACACTAGGGGAAGTTCAGGTCGAACAACTCAGGCAGTAAAATTGCAAAAAACGCAATTTCATCACGAGCCGAGAGCAAAATCCGCCAACGAGCGAGATACCTATTTAAAACCGGTATTTAGTTGCTAAAAAAGTTTCTAGATTACACTAACATCATATAGAACACGACTAACCAGAATAATTCGCGGGGGAAGCCACGGTTGCGAAGATAGCCCGAAGGTCGGGTTCATATAGAGGGAAGTTCAGACGCGTTACTCAGACAGTTCAGGTTGTGATCAGAATATTATTCTGATCCCGTGATCAGAATAGTGTTTATGTACACACACACACACACATACATCTGGGCTATTATGTTTCGCGTAACAGAATATTATTCTGTTACCCTACTTGAACTGATGGTTTGAGGCGATTGCACTGATGATTTTCATCTCGTCGAACTGAACGTCTTTTTGTCAAAATGGGGCGTGTAATATATTGTTGGAAATCTCTTTACATCTACATTATAAATATATAAGAATTTTTTGCAAAATCATCACGGTTTAAGAGTAGTTTTGAAAAAAACCGTTTTTTTCAAAACCAAAAACGTGAATCATATTTTGGCTCAATTTTCAAACGGTTTGTCGGAATTGAGCAAATAAGATGGCATTGTAAAGCTGGTAAAAATCCGCATCTTCTATATATCTAGTGTTTTTTCAAATTTTATACAATTAAAAGTAATTTGAAAATGGTGAAATTCTGGGTGAAAGGTATTTTCGCGTTTTTTTGCAAACGGTTTGTCGGATTGACACAAATGATACGGCGTTGGAAAGCTATGGAAAATGCGCATCTTTTCCATATAGAAATGTTTTTCTAATTCCTTACATTTTAAAAACGAATTCGAATACGGT
Organism: Aegilops longissima; assembly: GCA_021605205.1. Lineage (NCBI taxonomy): Eukaryota > Viridiplantae > Streptophyta > Magnoliopsida > Poales > Poaceae > Aegilops > Aegilops longissima. The sequence goes on along the minus strand of CM038682.1, from coordinate 610,714,648 downwards.
CAAATCTGATTTCAAACGCGATTTTTTTTAAGTTTGTCGAAATTGGGCAAATAATATACCCTTGGATAGCTATCGAAAATTCGAATGTTAGTCATGTTGAACATTTTCTCTACTTTGTAACCGTTTAAGAGTAATTTTGAATAAGGTGAAACCCATCGTGTTGTTTTTTCGTGTCTAGAAAACAGAGTACTCGTACTGATCTATGTCTATGTTTGTACTGAGGTATTTTTCACATAGTAGTTTTGAATGGTACCGAAAAAAAGTACTTTGAATGGATGTCTGCTCCCATATTTTAAGAGTAATTTTGAATACGGTGAGACTCATCGTGCTGTTTTTCTGTCTGAAGAGACAAGTACTCGTACTGATCTATGTGTGTATTTGTACTGAGGTATTTTTCAGAGTAATTTTGAATGGTTCCGAGAAAAGAGTATTTGCACTGATGTTCGTATGGGTTTGTACTGAGCATGTTTTCACATACTAGACTTCACTCTATTTTTTGGGCATCATAGTCCCCGAACTTGCATGGTTTATATCGTTGAAATGAATAATATTTTTTCAAAAGGAAATAATTTCGTGTGTTTGTTTGTTTTTTAACTCAATTTTCTTGCAAGATGTTTTGGACTTCTCTTGTTTTGCGACTTGAACTTTTACCATTTGATTTTTCATTGGGTTTCATTTTGTTTGAGCTTTTTTCACAAACTTATCTGGGATGTCGTGTTGAACTTACAACTTTTTTAATTGTGAACTTGTTGTGTTTTTACAATGCCAATATGCATGAGAGCAGCGCGAGGACAACGATAGAAGGAAGCTGTGTGTGGTGATCGTGGAAGCACTACAGGGCTAAGCCATAACGGTGGTTGATGGCAAGCCGGCACGGCACGACAGGCGGCAGAGAGGCATGGGGACGGGTGGGCGGCGCACTGACATGACACTTGAGAGGCGCCTGCTGGACTTGTCCCATCTGGATGGATCAGTTGCAGAATTTGGACGTTTTCTTGGACGTCAACGTCACATAATACCAAAACCTAACCATCTTTTATTTTTCAAACTGATCATTGTTTTTAATTCGTACTGATCAATATCTTTGATTCAGACCATTTTTTTATTCTTGACCTGATGTACGTATGGGTTTGTACTGAGCGTGTTTTCACAAATTAGAGTTTATTCTGTTTTTATATGGTTCTCGTAATTTTATAACGGTTTACGGTATCATAGTCCCCGAACTTGCATGGTTTATGTCATTGAACTCGATTATATTTTTTCAAAAAGAAAATGTTTTGTGTGTTTCTTTTTTAAACTCATTTTTTTGCAATGATGTTTTGGACTTCTCTCATTTTGCGACTTGAACTTTTAACTTTTGAATTTTCATGGGTTTATTGAACTTGCTTGATTTTTTGCATTCAATCCTTTTTGGAACACCAGACACGTCATTGTTTGCACTTGACACTTCCACATTTCTATTTTTGGGAAACGGTTTGTTTTTAATTCAAACTAATCATTGTTTCTAGTTCTAACTGATCATTTATTTTTAATTCAAAATGTTCATTGTTTTTAATTCAGTCATTTTTAATTCAAACTGATAATTGTTTTTAATTGAACTGATCACTCTTTTTAATGCAAACTGATTTTTAATTCAAACTGACCATTATCTTTAAGGTACGCAAATTATACGGTAGACTTCTCTAGACCTTTTGGCTAGTGAAATTTCTTTTGTATATCTTAAGAACTGATATAGATACGTTTGAATTGTTGCTCACAAAAAATGGGCCACTCTTGCTTTACAAAGTGTTATGAAGAGTCCCGAAGAGTACTAGTTGTACTGATCCACATGGACAGATTTGCTACGTACAGCTTATGGAATTATACAATATACTATATTTGTCATCTTTTTATGACATAATTACACATCAGCAAGTCTAGCAGCACCACCTCTCGACATAGTCTCCTTTGCGCTAGCTGTTACCGGTCTTGTTCCTTGGCATAGCCTCAGTTTCTATAAGATCAAAAGGGCAGGCATGAGAGAGAGATAAATGGAACCAAACCAAGCACACACTTTTGTATATGTAACTACAAGAACAATGACAATGACAATGACATCGAGTAAGCGGCTGCATCACACAATCAAACAACTAGTAATTACAAGAACCTCGCCTATAAGAAAAATTAAGAGAAAAAAGGAAATGGAGACATCAAGTAACAATAACAAAAACAAGACATCATATAATCATGTTTGCCTGAAATAATAGTAGAAATAGACTAATCAGACTGAACTGGACTAATATCAAAAGGTTGCATGAACTAGAGAGCATAGATGGACTAGAGGCTGATAGGAGCTCGTATTCGATCAACAATGCAACTGAAATCCAAAGATTCCAGACCATGCAGACTAGTTCTATCTTCAGTAGAGTGATTCATAGACTAACTTTTATACAACCACTCGTTTTCTGGACGTTTTAGGGCGGGAAACACTTTTTTTAACTTTGTCTTCAGGGTGCAAAAGATGCACGGTGCAGCATTGAGGCATTAAAGCAAACATTCGCAAGGTAAGTTGAGTGGAGTAAAATCCGCAGCTTCCATTGCAGCAGAGATGACGTCGACATGCACTGGAGCATGGCGTGCTGGAGTGATACACTTCGCGCCTACTCGTTGTTGCGGTACCCTGCACACACCAGCCAATAGTTAACCGCGTGGACTGAATAACAGCTACAATAAGAATTGAATTGGATGAAATTTACAAATTGAACTGAAAGAAAAAATTAGACACCACAGGTACATCTAGAAAAAAAAGGTCGTAGTTAGTACCAGCTACTAAACTAATATACTAGATATTGAACTTATAGATTGCATATTGGTTAACTTTTACACTTGACCGGAGTAATCAACATGAACTTTTCTCTATCAAAGTTACAACATGTATTCCTAGACGATAACATATGAACATCAGGGAAACAAATGTTTGAACGTCCGAGACTGTAGTGTGTGAACTTGTCAATGTAAACAGAAAATATTTCAGGAAACATGCTAAAATTGGTCCTGTTTAGTGATCAAGAAAATATTTAGAGATCACCGTTCAAAATCTTGTTTGTGAACACTTAAGCGAGCAGCAATTGAGCATACGTACAGATACAAGGATGAGATGACGAAAGCTGACCTTTAGGAGATGCCGAAAAAGAATAGCCAACGACGGTGGTTAAATAATTTTGTAGACCACACGAATTAGAAAAATGAACCACTAGTTTTCTAACTAGAGAACTGTAGGAATTAGCAAAACTGAACTACCCTGTTATAAAGAAATGAAGAGAGTTAATAAAATGCTAACAAGTAGTACTAAATAGGACTATTACAAAGAACTGGTTTAGTACCTGAACTTGGCTTAGGGACAGATGCATCACTGAACCTGGCCGTCCACGACAACATACATGAAGTCGGCATAGACTTGTACTTGAACTTGCCACACATCCACACTAGCACCAGCAGCACAAGTTGAAAAACACATGGCAGCACATTCAGTTGAAAATAGAAGAAAGCAGAACACAACATTTAGAAGATGCTCCAAACTCCACACACGATCAAGACCAGGATGCTCCTCGTCGAGCACTGGCCGAGCGTCCGGAAGACGCAAAGTTGAACAGCTAGAGCAGATCAACCAGGACGGGCTCCACAGATGCATGGGGGGGGGGGAGGAGAGAGGCGCGCGGCCGTCGGGAAACATGTGTGACATGATTTTGTGGTGGAATCTCTAATGTCCTGAATGCATTACATGAAAAGAGAAAGGGAGAGGAGTCATCAAACACACACATCCAAAGTGCATGTCTCTCGTTTCATGAGCATTTTCAGTGCAGGTTCAAAACCATGCACTTTGCCTTTTGATGCTTAAATGCACCTACAGTGCAGGTTCATTACTGAGGTATTTTTCACTAATTCAAGACACTTTTTGGCTTCATAGGTGCATTTTCAGTGCTGAATACCCGCTACCAAGTCTGCATGAACAGTTCAAGAACTCGGGATCATAGGTAGCAGTTCATTGGTTCAAATAAAACAGGCGTCACATGTGGATGAACAGTTCAACAATTCAGGTTTCATCAGTGCAAAGCTCACATGAATGCAAGTGGAGATGCTCGATCCAGAGAGAGGAGGGGTCGTACCGGGGGTGGCGGTTGTGCTTGCCCATGGCTAGAATAGGCAGCGGAGCGCCGTGGTGGAGGAGATGGCTGGGGCGGGGGTGGCACGCCAGCAAGTTGGCGTCGGCCGGCTCGATCCGGAGTCCTCGCTCGTCGGCGAACCTATCCACGGAGGAGAAAGCGAGGTGGCTGATGGGAAGGAGCAGCAGTATATGGCGGAACGCGGTTGGGGCTTCGACTGATGTCACCTGGACGGTGGAGCAGGCGCATGGCAGAGCTCGGAGGCGGCCACTTTTGGGAAAGAGTGGGGGTAGGGGGCGGCCGACAAGCTGGGGGAGAGGGGCGGCATGTCGAGGGAGCGGGGCAGCGTGGCGGCGCATCTAGGGAGAGGGGCGGTGCGGCGGCGCATCTGGGGAAAGAGACGACGACGCGTCGGGGTAGAGAGGTGGCGCCGCGGTGGGGAACTGGGGTGGGCGTGGGCGACGCGAGGCGGCGGGTCATGGGGCGGCGGCGAGGCAAAGGCGGATGGGATCGGGGACTCGGGAGGTGGGTGGGCGACTTGGTGTGGAATTGCTTTTTTTTCTTTTCAATCCATCCGGTCCAGGCCTGTGGGCTAGATTCAGGAAATTGTGTCGCGAGAAACTGTGTCGCGCGCGTAGAGCGGAGGGGCGCGCCGACGGGCGCGAGCAGAGCGCGCCGCGGCGCCTAACGGCGAGCACAACACACTGCGGCGCCTAAGGGCGTGGGCGACGCGAGGCGGCGGGTCATGGGGCGGCGGCGAGGCAAAGGCGGATGGGATCGGGGACTCGGGAGGTGGGTGGGCGACTTGGTGTGGAATTGCTTTTTTTTCTTTTCAATCCATCCGGTCCAGGCCTGTGGGCTAGATTCAGGAAATTGTGTTGCGAGAAATTGTGTCGCTGCAGAGAGCGGAGGGCGCGCCGACGGGCGCGAAAGCAGCGCGCGCGCTGGCGCTTAACGGCGAAAGCATTAACGCACTGCGGCGTCTAACGGCGAGCAGAGCTTACCGAGGGACGCAAGCAGAGGCCGACACAGTGATACGTGGCAAATAAGACGAACTGTGCGAGCGATGTGGGAGACATCAAACACAAATCAGATTAGGGTTGCGTGTGCGATACGTGGCATACAGTTGATCCATCCGAGCAGTTTGTGATGGAATAAGCCATGTGTTTTGCGGGCAAACGGTTGCTGGTATATAACCTTAAATTTAACCCAAAAAAATGTTAATGCATGTTACAAGAATTGTATAACTGGAAACTATGTTCAAATACGAATCCAATGATATAATATTTGGCGACATGCATTCGTATTTTATTAGTTAAATCCTACTTATAAACTAGGACGGGGTATAGTAGGTAATTAAATTGCAAACGTTTTTTTTTTGTATTAACCGTATGTGTACGTGTCCTTTCGTCCTCCTCTCGCACGTCTTGTCACCCCGCTAACGCAAACGGCTTACAGCGCAAGCTTGCGCAGCGCGCGGGGGCATTCTTTTGGCCAAACGGTGGCTCGAAGTGGCGCCAATGAATCGTCGGTGAGCCCGTTCCCACGCAACCTCACAGGTTCCCGCGCAAGCTTCCCGCCCGGCTCGGTGAAGTCCCCCAAAATCCCAATGCTTATCGGCCTGCTATATAAACCCTCACGATCGGCGAGTCCTGCCTTGAATTTTCCCGTCCCTCCGTGTAGCTTAAATTGTCTGCTTCTCCCACAATCGACAATGGCACCGGTTCGTCGTTGTCGCTCAGCCACTCCACCGTTATGAGAGGACAGCTCCAGCTGGGAGGCTACACCGCGGCGGCGGCTCAGTCCCCGGCATAGTGTAGTGCGCGTGATGTCCCTGTTGGGTGTGCGCGGAACACCGACCACACACTCCGCCGCCGGTGCCTGTCGGCAGCTGTTGCCGGCCGTCGTTGCCACCACACAACCGTCGAAAGCCAGGGCCATCACCCGCTCGGCCACCGCGGCCTGAAGGCTGGAGGTGGCCGTCGTGGTCGCCACCCCACTGCCGGCCATCACCCGCTCCGCCACCGTGGCCCGCAGGCGGGAGGTGTCCGTCATGGCCGCCACCCCACTGCCAGCCATCACCCGCTCCGCCACCGCGGCCCGAAGGCGGGAGGTGGCTGTCGTGGCCGCCAACCCATCGTCGGCCGCCGTGGCCGCCAACCCACCGTCAACCGCCGGGATCATCACCCACTCCGCCACCGCCGTCCGAATAAGAGAGGTGGAGGTGGAGGCTCGCATGTGCGTCAGCGACCTTGCGCGCTACATCGAGTTCCTGGGGGAGGAGGAGGAGCGCCTCGTCGAGCATGCAAAGAGCCTTACCGCAGCCGTGGCCGCAACACACGCCGAGGCAGAGGCGAGGAATCAGGAGATCAACGAGCAGTCCGGCTACTTCGAGAGGGATCGTCTGGAGCGGCAGTGGGTGTTCGGTGGCGGCGTCATTGAACGCAAAGCAGCGGCAGCACCGATTGCATTTGTCCAGCTTGTCGGTAGGCTCCTCCTCCTCCTCTGCCTCTTACTGAGCGCGCTCGGCAGAGGAGAGGCTGCCGAAAGTAGGACAAAGCCCCCCCGTAGTAGTAGTTAGTATTTAGGGGCTATTTTGTTCATCTCATCTGACTGTAGATGTGGTGGAACTATACAACTTACTTAAAGTTAGCTAGTATATATAGTTGAACTAGCTATTTCAGTATGTGGTTGGCAACAATTGGGGAAAAGTTTGGTTGGTTCAGCTATCGAGTTGAACTGTTTGTATAAATTAAGAACGACCGCTTAATCTATGAATGAAATCTATGCTTAATTACTGAATTTTAGTTGCAAAAATTAGATAGTGCTAGTGATTTTTAGCTGCATATTCTGACAAATTGCAGTGTTACAAGGATTGACAAATGACAATGTTACTAGATCAACAAAATTCAATCTTTCCAGTTTGACAAATGGCAACATACCCAATATGACAGATGCAAATCTTACCAAATTATTTGTACGTGGTTGCACACGGTTCATCCAAAACAACCGTTTGCGTTGAAGGGATGCACAAATCCTACGCTGCGAATTTTCCCTCGACTTAAGGGGGAAGACCATAGCTCTCACTTTGCATACGTGTGTTCTATCTAAAACGTTTGCGATCAAGAGCTGCAGAAAATCCTGCTCGGCACATTTTCTCTTGGCTTCCTGGGAGGCTATCGGTTTGCATACGAGTGTTCTAACTAAAACGTTTGCGATCAAGATCTACACAAATCCTGCTAGGCACATTTTCCCTTGGTTTCCTGGGGAAGTTGTCAGTTTTGCATACGGGTGTTCTAACTAAAACGTTTGCGATGAGTGTTTTATATTTAAAGACCGTATTAAACTACGGCTTGGGCGCCATTAATGGAGAGGATGCGAGCAAGGCGGGCGGCCATGGAAGTCAAAGGGCTCGCTTCCCAGTGAGCCTGCGCGACGTACAGCTCGCACGCTTCCCTGTGAGCCTCCGCATTGGAGTACAACTCACACGCCTCCAATTTAGTCAAGCACTCAAGCACCTGTCCGCACGACACCTCCTAGCCATTAAAATAGTAAGGCGTGGCGTCACGTGAATGGTTAACAGAACGCACACAATTTAAAGTATACAAAACGTTTGAGATGTCATAGTGGCAGCTATTTTTTTCAAAATGCCTTTGTTTGCTGTTATTCAAGTGCGCCTTCTCTCAAAATGGACACGAAAAATATCACAGCGTGTCGGGTGCCATTCCATTATAGCATGCCAAGTTTCATGAATTTCAGACGAGTTTTGGATTTACTAGAATTTAAAAACAAAGTATCTCATCGTTTTGCCGGCAAACAACGCCCTAGTGTTTGAAATTCATTCCTATTACTTGCATGGGACCTAAGCATGCACCCAAGGACACATATTTGATTTTTCAACTAATTTATATGCACTGGAGCATGTGCATGTAGTTCAAATTTGAATTATGCACATAAAATGCCTAGAAAACCCAGTTAATGTACAAAAATGTCCAAATGAACCACGCAAAATTTCAAAATTAAACACAACACTCATGTTGTTCAATGTTGACACTAGAAATTTTTTGAAAGCAATAAGAGGCAACGGATATCATTTCGTCCCCAAAGATGGCACCTTCCCTACCGAAACCATCACGCTTATTGTGAGAAGCTTATACCCAACCTGCTCCAAATGGGACAAAAATTTTACCACGACATGTTGATGCTGCTCCATGATAGCATGCCAAGTTTCATGAATTTTAGACGATTTTTGGATTTACTAGAAATTAAACCGAGTATCTCAATGTTTGCGGCCGAGCGACGGTGGCAGGGTGTTTGACATTCATTCCCATTTCTTGCATGGGACCTAAGCATGCAACCAAGGACACATATTTGATTTTCAACCAATTTATATGCACTTGAGCATGTGCATGTAGTTCAAATTTGAATTATGCACATAAAATGCCTGGAAAACCCAGTTAATGTATAAAAATGTCCAAACGAACCCCGAAAAATTCCAAAATTAAACACAACACTCCTGTTGTTCTATGTTGACACTAGAAAATTTTTGAAAGCAATAAGAGGCAATAGATATCGTTTCGTCCCCAAAGGTGGCACGTTCCCTACCAAAACCATCACGCTTGTTGTGAGAAACTCTGGTTTGTGAGAAGCTTATACCCAAACCTGCCCCAAATGGGACAAAAATTTTACCACCGCATGTTGATGCCGCTCCATGATAGCATGCCAAGTTTCATAAATTTCACACGAGTTTTGGGTTTACTAGAACTTAAAAACCAAGTATCTCAATGTTTGCGGCCGAGTGACGGTGGGAGGGTGTTTGAAATTCATTCTCATTTCTTGCATGAGACCTAAGCATGCACCGAAGGACACAAATTTGATTTTTCAACCAATTTATATGCACTGGAGCATGTGCATGTAGTTCAAATTTGAATTATGCACATAAAATGCATGGAAAACCCAGTTAATGTATAAAAATGTCCAAACGAACCCCAAAAAGCTCCAAAATTAAACACACCACTCCTGTTGTTCTATGTTGACACTATAAAAAAAATTAAAGCAATAAGAGGCAACAGATATCGTTTCGTCCCCAAAGGTGGCACGTTTCCTACCGAAACCATCATGCTTGTTGTGATAAGCTCTGGTTTGTGAGAAGCTTATACCCAAACCTGCCCCAAATGGGATAAAAATTTACCACGGCATGTTGATGCCGCTTCATGATAGCATGCCAAGTTTAATAAATTTCAGACAAGTTTTGGATTTTGCTAGAATTTAAAAACCAAGTATCTCAATATTTGCGGCCGAGTGACGGTGGCAAGGTGTTTGAAATTCAGTCCCGTTTCTTGCATGGGACCTAAGCATGCAACCAAGGACACATATTTGTTTTTTCCACCAATTTATATGCACTAGAGCATGTGCATGTAGTTCAAATTTGAATTATGCACATAAAATGCCTAGAAAACCCAGTTAATGTATAAAAATGTCCAAACGAACCCTGAAAAATTCCAAAATTAAACACAACACTCCTGTTGTTCTATGTTGACACTAGAAATTTTTTGAAAGCAATAAGAGGCAACGAATGTCGTTTCATCCCCAAAGGTCACACGTTCCCTGCCGAAACCACCACGCTTGTTGTGAGAAGCTCTGGTTTGTGAGAAGCTTATACCCAAACCTCCCCCAAATGGGACAAAAAAATTACCACGACATGTTGATGCCGCTCCATGATAGCATGCCAAGTTTAATGAATTTCAGACGAGTTTTGGGTTTACTAGAATTTAGAAACCAAGTATCTCAATGTTTGCGGCCGAGTGACGGTGGCAGGGTGTTTGAAATTCATTCCCATTTCTTGCATGGGACCTAAGCATGCAACCAAGGACACATATTTGATTTTTCAACCAATTTATATGCACTGGAGCATGTGCATGCAGTTCAAATTTGAATTATGCACATAAAATGCCTAGAAAACCCAGTTAATGTATAAAAATGCCCAAACGAACCCCAAAAAATTCCAAAATTAAACACAACAGTCTTGTTATTCTATGTTGACACTAGAAAATTTTTGAAAGCAATAAGAGGCGATGAATATTGTTTCGTCCCCAAAGGTGGCACGTTCCCTACCGAAACCATCACGCTTGTTGTGAGAAGCTCTGGTTTTTTAGAAGCTTATACCCAAACCTGCCCCAAATGGGACAATTTTTTTACCATGACATGTTGATGCCGCTCCATGATAGCATGCCAATTTCATGAATTTTAGACGAGTTTTGTATTTACTAGGTTTTAAAACCAGGTATCTCAATGTTTGCGGCCGAGCGACGGTGGCAGGGTGTTTGACATTCATTCCCATTTCTTACATGGGACCTAAGCATGCAACCAATGACACCTATATGATTTTTCAACCAATGTATATGCACTGGAGCATGTGCATGTAGTTCAAATTTGAATTATGCACATAAAATGCCTAGAAAACACAGTTAATGTAAAAAAAATGTCCAAACGAACCAAAATTCCAAAATTAAACACAACACGCCTGTTGTTCTATGTTGACACTAGAAAATTTTGAAAGCAATAAGAGGCAACAAATATCGTTTCGTCCCCAAAGGTGGCACGTTCCCGACCGAAACCATCACGCTTGTTATGAGAAGCTCTGGTTTGTGAGAAGCTTATACCCAAACCTGCCCCAAATGGGACAAAAATTTTACCACGGCATGTTGATGCCGCTCACGATTGATGCCATGGAGCCCCTTCCCCAGGAGACCATCGGGCGTGAGCTGGACATGGAGGCGGCAATGGAGATCGACGAGCACCAGCCATAGTAGTACTCTTTATTTTGTTTAATTAAGAGCGTCGGTCTTTAATTTGTTAGAGTAATGTTTAGGTCAGCTAGCTCTGTTTAATTGCTGAACTTGCTCGATTAAGAAGTGTGGGTGTGTTGTAGTCTCCTTTGTGTACTCAAATTATGCAACGATGTGGATGACCACTGTAACCAGCGAAGTTCAAACCAAAATTTTTGACTTTCAAACTCATCACACACGGGTTAAGCTATCTGAATCGTTTGTGATGTTCACATATCATACACAGTAATTAATAAGGGACCGTATCTGATGACACTTTGCGCGTCAGTTTTTTCACTGAAGCGATTCCAAATTTTTGGCTTCCACGGAAATGTCTACCTCCCCGCCACATCCCCCTTACCAAAAGACACATTTCCCTGTTTCCACCTTCCTTTCCAAGTTGAAACCTTCACTCCTTGCTTGCAGCGCCGCCTCCTCGCCGACGACCCTCCTTCACCCTGCTCGGCCTCGCCTATCCAGGCAGGTAATCCACACCCGACCCCATCCTCCTCCTCCTTCCACATCCCACAGGCCCTAACCGCCAGCGCGACACCTTCCACCCAAATCACCGACCCTCCATAAAATAAGCGCCGCCCTAAGCCATGGTGCGCAGTATAGCCAGGGTCTCATTTGGCAGCGGAGAAGCAAATCACGGCCGCACGCGCGGATGAGATCGCGATGGCTGCTATTCGTGTCGACCCCCAGATCTTGGAGGAGCACCTCGCTGTCGAGGCCACCGTCGACGCCTCATGCGCCGATGATGCGACGCGGTTGGCTGTTTGCACTACTAGGGAAAAGCCTAGCAGCAGCGCGGGTTTTAGGCCTCTCAGTAGCGCGGGGGCCGGCGCTACTAATAAGGCGCTACAGCTAACTTATAGTAGTAGCGCCTCTTGTCCCACGCTACTGCTATACATGAATAGCTGTAGCGCTCTTTAGGAAAGGGCGCTGCTGATATTATCTGCAGCGCCTTTTACAAGGAGGCGCTACTGGTAAAGCGGCGCTACTGCTAAAATTTCCCCCCTCGCTACTACTAGTTCTATTAGTTTTTTCCCTACATATTTTTTTTGTATTTGAATAGGCTTTATACAATAATATTTAGCATATCATACACATACAAATGTAATCATAGCATATACATACAATTAGCCTCATCAAATCATGTCTGCATCATCGTAATCATCATCCAACACAAAGTGGTCTCTCGTCATCATCTCGAAAATAGCGATACAAGTCTCGATTACTTGCAAATGCATCGCCATCCATCTAAACAATGATATACCCGAGAAGAGCTATCACTTTGAGTACATGATTTCGTATCCCTCTCTCGCATTAGCGTGAACCTAAACTAACTACTGCCTGTCGCACGGAAACCGGTACACCTGGGCCTGACACTCCGGCCACTTGTCATATATATACTCATGGCGTAGTGAAAGTGCGTTATATCGACTAGAGGGGGGTGAATAGGCGATTTTTATGAATTCTTCACTGAGGAATTTGCCGGTGAGGAAATTCCTTAGCGAAGAACTACTTGCAGCGGAATAAGTACTCAGAAGTAAGGATAACAGAATATAGGCATGGTCATCATGATAAAATGAAGACAAGCACAGAGTACAGAAAGCGTAATCACAGGATAACACAAGATGAAGACAAACAGACTGAAGAAATTGAATTGAGGAAATTGAGAAAGTCTTCAGTCAAAGTCTTCAAACGCAGATGTGATGAAGCACTTAACACAGTAATGAGGAAATGAAAGAGTTGAGGAAATAGAACCAGTAAGGTTGGTGAAGACAATGATTTGGTAGACCAGTTCGAACTACTGTCTCGGTTATGCGTGCCGGTTGGAGCGGCTGAGTATTTAAACTCGAGGACACACGATCCGGACACTCGCCCCGAGCACGCAGCTCAGACACCAAGTCCTCACCGTATTCTCCTTGAACTAAGGTCACACAGACCTCGTCCAATCACTCGTGGTAATTAAGTCTTCAGGCGACTTCCAAACCTTCACAAACTTGGTCACTTGGCGATCCACAATTCCTCTTGGATGCTCTAGACCATGACGCCTAACCGTCTGGAAGAAGCACAGTCTTCAAAGGTAACAAGCGTTGGATCCACGCAGGATCAATCTCTTTAGTGATGCTCAATCACTTTGGGTTTGTAGGTGTTTGGGTTTGGGTTTTCCTCACTTGATGATTTTCACTCAAGTCCTCGGAGGATGGGATGCTCTCAATTGACAAGTGTCATTTTCTCTCAGAGCAGCCAACCAGCTAGTGGTTGTAGGGGGCGGCTATTTATAGCTTAGGGAGCAGCCCGACATGATAAGACATAAATGCCCTTCAATGATATGACTGTTAGGTGGATAAGCTATTTTGAGACAGCTGGCGCGTAGCACAACAACGGTCGGAAATTTGAGGTTCAAATTCCTCAGGGCTATCATGTTCCTCATTGTGTAGGCAATCCGCACTGGCGAATTCCTAATTCCCCAGTCAGAACAAATTCCTTAGCGACCATAAGAACTTCGTCTCTGTCACTGAAGAAATTGATTGAACTGTATGAGATTTCCAACGGCTTCACTCGAAGGGATTGGTAGGTGTAGGATTTTGAGTTGAGCATCACATGGAAATTTTTCCTTAGTATTTCCTCGACCCCTTTAACAGTACGGTGTTTCCTATGACTCAATAAAGAGAAAACGAAACTACGAAAACAAAAGTCTTCACGCTTCATGTTCCTCAAATGAATACTAAGTCTTCAAGGTCACACCAATTTCTTCACTTTCAAAGTCTTCAGAAAGTCTTCAGAATACCAAAGTCTTCAGTCAAGGAACTTCATTTTTAGGGCTCGACTTTCACTGTAAATATCAAACTCCTCATAGACTTATGGACCTGTGTACACTCATAAACGCATTATACCCTTAACCTATAAGTCTTCAATACACCAAAATCACTAAGGGGCGCTAGATGCACTTACAATCTCCCCCTTTTTGGTGATTGATGACAATATAGGTTAAGTTTTCAATGGGGATAAACATATGAAGTGTAAATACTGATATTGAGGAATTTGATTGCAAGATATAGAAGAACTCCCCTTGAAGATGTGCATAGTGAGGAATTTTCTTTTGAGGCAATGCACACTTGAAGAGTTGAATCATGGAGATCTCCCCCTATATCTTGTAATTCATACATGCATTTGACATATAATATGAAGAACTTGAAATGCATGATGAAATATGGTGACTGATGTAATTCAGCATGCGTGTATTAACATATAACGAGGAATAAGCATGCAGAGGAACACATTAAAAGTATCAGAGCACCATCGGGTTTAAGATTACAACTCGATCCAATAAAGTTTCAGAAGAGCGAGAGTTGTAACTTAGCGAAGAAAAAAAACGCCCATATAATAGACCCGCTTGAAGACTAACTCAAATTTCTCCCCCTTTGTCATCGAATGACCAAAAGGATCGAAACTGAGGACTAATGCCCCTGAAGAATATCAAGTTGATGGAGGAGCGCCAGCGTTGTCGGGGTCATTTGTCGTAGTAGGGCCTGCCACAGTGTCATCCAAGTCTTCATTTTCATCAGTGTCGCGCGATGAAGAATAGGAGCTTTCTGATGAAGACTGAGGAGTAACTCACGATCAGTCATCACCCTGGGTGCTGTGGCTTGAGGATTTTTCTTGGCAGAGTTGTTAGCGGCAGAGTCATGTGTGGCAGAGTCATCATTGGTTGAATAGGATGCAGCCTTGCGAAATTGACCATCCAATGGATGGATGCCTTCATCTATCATAGCAGTTGCCTTGCCTTTATCATCAGCTGAGGAAAATGTCCGTTTGAGGACTTCAATTGGAGGCAAGTAGCTGCAGTGGTTCAGAGTGTCAGCCTTGTAATTGAGTGAAGATCTTGTCCTGATGAATCTCATAATCCATGGTGCATAAGGCTTCAGCTCAAATGGTGACATAGCAATATTTGCCAGAGTCCTCATGAAGAAATCATGGAAGTTGACGAGAATGCCATGAATGATATTGAAAAGCATATTCTTCATGATGCCAACGACTTCCTCATCATTTGAGTCGTGGCCTTTGATAGGACTCATTGTCTTCGTCAGAATGCGATAGACAGTCCGAGGCACATATAGTAATTCCTTGACGAGGAATTTGGTTCGAGGGCCTACCCTGGCTTCAAAGGCTTCATCAACACTTGCATGTAATGATTTGTAAGCTCAGGTTCGCTGTAGACGCAACGAACACCGTCAAGGGGAGGACTGAGTGGGAGGGCACGAAGAAATTCAGTTGCTGGTGCCTTGTAGTGAGTATTTTCTGACATCCAGTCCAGCACCCATGAGTTCACATCTTCAGAATCTCCTATGATGTGCAGCGTCGCATAGAACTCGAAGAATGAGTTCTTCATTCCAATCACATATGTCGGTCAGAAGTTTAACAATCCAGCGTCGTGAAGAACACCGACGATCGCTCAAGCCCAGCAGAGATTCCATGTCCACATGAGGAATGTGTGCGTGATCAAGACTTTGTCTTTGTTGAACAATCTTGAGGAATAGAAATTGGCTTGACTAGCAGTCCGAAATGCCTCTTCCTTATGCAAGCGAGTCATATGGGTTGTAATCATGAAGAACACATGCTCGCTAAAGAAATCTTCAGCCTTGAACTTTTGCTTGCGTGAGAATGGATCCTTTGGCTTTGGCGGTGGAGTGTCGATGAGTTGCATCACGACCTCGTGAATCGCAATCTCGTGTTCTTCTTGGTGAGGAATTTCTAGTTCCTCTTGATTGCGATCTGCGTTGTCATATGATTAGCAAAGAAGCAGGTTCTTCAAAGACTAGTGGCTGGAATTTCTTCATGCACAGACAAGGTGGGGTGAGTTTCTTCAGAGCCCATTTGAACGGTTGGTGCAGGGGACTGAGGTATTTGTTGTAGTGGGGTGAAGAGTGGAGAATTGGGGTGCTGACTTTCCCAAAAGTCATCATTCATCACTGGCGTAGTACACCCAATATCCACGTATTCATCTTCCATTTCTTCAACGCCAGCCTCTTCAGCTGTGAACTGAGGCATTGGCGAGGAAACAACTGGTGTTGAAGGGATCGTATCCACTTCAATTTCTTCATCAATCTGCTCTGACGAAGCAGCAGAATGATTTTTTTCATCAGATCCTCTAGGGATCACATATTCTTCACCAAAAGGAACAAGGTCCTTTGATGGCATGGTTGAGATTGGAACAACATCAATGGGATTTTCAAACGAGCTAGTCATATGCTTCATTTTCTTCGGAGCTGAAGAATCTGAAGCAGCCGATGCTTTCCTTTTCTTCACTGCAGCTCGCTCTGCAGCCTTGGTCTTCTTCACATCTGATGCAGATGGAAGGATAGGAGTTGGTGTAGGCGCAGGAGGAGCTGAGGAATCTGATTGAATTTCCTCAGGCACAACTGATGCAGTTGCCCTAACTTCTTCATTTTCTTCAGGCGCACCACTAGTGGATGCCCTGGCAATTTCTTCAGTGGCTGGTATGGAGTCATCAGCCCCGAACTAACATTTTCTTCAAGAGCTGAAAGTCATCGGTGGTCTTGGCATGTTCTTCAAGAGGGCTGAGCGAAGCTTCACCGAGGAACTTCTTGTTGCGATGGAGCTGCAACATTGGCGAACTTCTCAGTCAGTTTAACAAACCTGACTTTGGCTCCTTGCCAATCAGCATAATAAGCATCGAAATCATCGCTGAGGGCTTTGATTTCAGACTGGATCTTTGTAAACTTATCGGTCGTCAAAGAGACAACGTTTTCCTCAGAACTTCTCTTTCTGTGATCGAGCCTTCTTGATCTGCCTGGCCTTCTCAAATTTCCATTTCTCTTCAGAGATGAAATGGGTCAGCATGTGACTTTGGCCAGGAGTCAATTTGAAATCAGGCATAGGAGTGTTTGGGTCCTTGTGCTAGAGATCAATGTAATCGAGGATCAACTTAGGATCCAATAGCAGTGGCACAGTTGTGCCTTTGGCTCTAGCGGCCTTTTCTTGTCTGTCTCTGAAGATTTCTGCAAGTTCATCATCATCAGCTTCATCGTCAGATGGCACTTGGAAGGCAACCTGTTTCTTCTTAGGACTTGGCCGAGGACCTCGTCCAGCCGTTGCCTTAGTTTTCAGCAGAGTGGGGCCCGATGAAGAATTTGGTGCAGCTGAGGAACTCGCTGAGACACCAGAGGCAATAGAGATGCCCGCAGTCCTTTGGCACGTGGTCAGATCCACAGGTGCTGAGGACTTTGCCGGAGCAGCTAAGGACTTTGGAGGAGCAGGAGCAGCATGAGGAATTGGCCGTGAGGGCTTTGAAGATTCTGGCCGTGAGGGCATTGCTGAGGAACTTGGCCGTGAGGGCACTGTTGGTGAAGCACTTGGCTTGTGCGCGGGCTTCTTTGCCATTGATTTCCTAGGCTTGACAGAGGCCTCAGTGGCAGCAGCAGTAGCAGAGAGTCTTCATTGAATTTCCTCACTGCTTCTTTGGCTTGTCTAGCCAACTTGGCTTGGCGCTTGGCCCATTCTTCAGAAAATCCTCACCATGCTTGATGTTGGTGGGGTTGACTTCTTGGCAGTGCCAATGGAGCTCTTGGGCATGGAGGATTAAGTGCGAATTTCTTCATATACTTTGGAGTAACATACCTGTACTCCTCCATTCTCTTGCCCATCTCCTTTCAATCCTCTGTGTCGACTTTGCGCTGATTTTTGTTCTCCTTTCCGAACTTGGCCTCATCAGGTGTGCATTAGTCTTTGTAAATGTCCTCAGGGATCTCAAAAGCAGTCATGACCTCAGGCTTCTTTCCTCCTTTCTGCGGCTTCTTACCGTCTGCCATATTCTTCAGTTGAGGAATTTGAACAATCGAATTCTCTGAAGAAGTATGCAACTTTTCTTCGAGGAACGCTGCAAATGAGTTAAGTTGATGAGAACCTAGTGATTCAACAGCGGACATGAGTACCTGTGAACAGAGTATAGTTGCGAGGAATTTGGAGAGGTCATATGCGCTCTCAGAAGGTTTTTCAAAAGGAACAAGTTTGAGGAATTTGACCAGATGAGTCTTGAAGAATTTCACTAAGCGTTCTTTGTCTTAGGTTCCAGAGTTGTATAGATCGAAGATCCACACAATTGAGGAATCTTGAAGAAAAATGATGCTTAGAGAAACGAATCAAGAACAGATGACATGTGAGGTGTTTTGTGTGTGAGGACTCGAAGAATAAAACACCTTTGAAGATTTTGTAGAGAAAATTTGAATCAAAGAGGGCAGTAAAAGTAACTTTTAATTACCCTGGATGAAGAACACGACGAAATGTGAGGTGTAGATTTGAAGCTCGTCAGTTCAGATCTTCCGCGCCCTAACTCGGCGGAGGAAGACAGCTACGGCGGCGGCGGAGTGAAGATTTCCGAGGCCGGCGCGAGTACGACAATGACGAGGTCGAGGCAATGAAGCTCTTCCTCACCGGCAACGATGGAGTAGCGGCGGCGCTAGGGTTTGAGAAGCTCGAGCGGGAGAGAGAGGTTGAGCGGAGTAAAGGAAGTGAGGAAGGGGAGAGGGGGTATTTATAGTCGTAGTGAAAAACTGTTCGCCCGAAGATTTAGGACGAATGTGCCCCTGACCCTTTTCATTCGCGTGACATGTGTCACCCACGTACTGTAAAGTGGAGATCGTGTCAGATCGTGGGTGAATAGATAAGTCTATCGTGGGATGCGGAACGGTTTGAGCGGCAAAGCCGAAAATTTTGATAAGATTAGTTTTAAAGTTCCGTTCGCAATTTCTTCAGCTGACAAGGACACAGTGAAGATTTTGAACGAGTTTCAAATAGAACGCACATGAAGAATTTGTGAATAGATTGGGTTGAGTATAGCATAGAGGGGGAAGGGTCCGATCACATTCACTTAGCAGAAAACGCAACTTGAAGAAATAGCCATAAGTGAATGCTGTAGAGGACATAAACTCATATATATATATCCAATGAAGAAAAACAACGGAAACAGTGAAGATTTTGCAAAGTTGAAGAATTTGAAAAACTGAAGAATTTCAAAACTGAGGAAAACTGAAATTGAAGATTTTCAACTTTGGTGGTGGCATGACCCACCGTATAAGAATGATGATTTCAGACACCGCGTACAATTGTCATAGGGTTCTGAGAATCAAATTCTTCATTAATTTCTTCACACTTAGAGTGTTATTCTTCATTGATTGAAGAAAACGTTTCTTCATGTGTTGCACATCTAAGTCATCAATTTTGCATAAGTGTTAGGATGAGTGTCCTTTTCAAAGAACATTCAAGACTCTAAGATATTTAGCTCACACCGCAACTTGCTAAATCTCTTCTCATCCAAGGGCTTTGTGAAGATATCGGCTAGCTGTTCTTCGTCTTCACATGCTCAATAGAAATGTCGCCTTCAACACATGATCACGAAGAAAATGATGACGAATCTGAATGTGCTTTGTCTTCGAAAGTTGAACTGGGTTGTGAGCAATCTTGATGGCACTCTCATTGTCACGAGAGAGAGGCACATTCTTCACGTTGATGCCATAATCCTTGAGAGTTTGCTTCATCCACAGCAATTGAGCACAACAAGAACCAGCAGCAATGTACTCTGCTTCCGCAGTAGACAGTGATACGCAGTTCTATTTCTTAGAGGACCAACAGACTAAAGATCGTCTGAGGAAATGACAAGTACCAGATGTTGACTTGCGGTCCACACGATCACCAGCATAGTCAGAGTCAGAATATCCAATGAGATCAAAAGCGAGCCCTTGGGGTACCATAATCCTAGTGTTGGTGTGTGAGCTAGATATCGAAGAATATGCTTCACAGCCTTATGGTGTGATTCCTTCGGTGTAGCTTGAAATCGGGCACACATGCAAACACTAAGCATTATACCTGGCCTAGATGCACATAAGTACAATAAAGAACCAATCATGGAGCGGTATACCTTGTGATCGAAGTCAATACCATTTTCATCAGTGCATAGATGGCCATTTGTGGGCATAGTAATTTTAACACCTTTGCAATCTTGCATGCGAATTTCCTCGTAACATCCTTGAGGTATTTATCCCGAGATATGAATATGCCATTCGCTGTTGATTTAATTTGAAGACCTAAGAAGAATTTCAACTCTCCCATCATAGACATTTGATATTCTTCACTCATCATATAGGCAAATTCATCACTATAACGTTGGTCAAGACATCCAAAGATAATATCATCAACGTATATTTGGCACACAAACAATTCACCATCATAAGATTTAGTAAAGAGAGTAGGGTCAAGTGAACCGGGTGTGAAGCCATTCTTCATGAGGAATTCCTTCAAAGTGTCATACCACGCCCGAGGGGCCTGCTTGAGGCCATAGAGGGCCTTGTTGAGTCTGAAGACTTTGTCAGGATTCTTTGGATCTTCAAAACCTGGGGGTTGAGCAACATATACCTCTTCCTCAAGCTTACCATTGAGGAATGCACTTTTCACATCCATTTGATATAAAGTAATATCATGATGGTTAGCATAAGCAAGTAATATGCGAATAGCCTCAAGTCTAGAAACAGGTACAAAAGTTTCATCGAAATCAATTCCTTCAACCTGTGTGTAGCCTTGAGCTACAAGTCGTGCCTTATTCCTCACCACAAGGCCATTTTCATCTTGCTTGTTGCGATAGATCCACTTTGTGCCAATGATATTATGCTTGCGAGGATCTGGACGTTTGACCAGTTCCCAGACATTGTTGAGCTCGAATCGATGTAATTCTTCTTGCATGGCCTGAATCCACTCGGGCTCGAAATGCTTCATCTACCTTAGTGGGCTCTGTGATAGAGAAAAAGCATAGTGACCACGAAGTTAGATAAATGTGAAGCTTTTGAGCGTGTGAGAGGACCTGGTGCTTCAATGTCATCGATGATCTTGTCAACTTGCACTTCTTTTGCAACGTGAGGATGAGCGGGTTGTCGCCGAGGAATTTGATCAGCATTTTCTTGAGACCATTTTCTTGACATTATCTTCAAAAGGCCATTTCGACGTTCTTCACGTTCGAATGAATTCTTGAGATTCTTGATGGGAATGACATCCATGATCGCCTTGAACTTGATAGAATCCTCGGTGCTTGTTCATCTATCATAGAAGGTAGGTGCTCTCTTTGCGAGCCATTAGTTTCATCGAATCGACATCTACAATTTCAACAATCTTGTGAAGAACATTGTTGAAGACTCAGAGGTGTGCGAGTCCTTCCGTAACCAAGCATAAAACCTTCATGTGCTTTCGTGCAAATTTAGCATTGTGATGAGGATCTCTAATCCAACATTTAGCATCAAGACTTTGAAATAACTCACATTGGGTTTCTTGTCGATTGTGGAGTTCATAGGCGTCTTATTGAAGAATTTGTGAAGATATACCCTGTTGATGATGTGGCACGCAAAGTGTAAGTTGCCTCAATCCAGAAGTGACGAGGCGTCTTGTACTCATCAAGCATAGTGCGAGCCATCTCAACAAGAGTTCTGTTCTTGCGCTCCACGACGCCATTTTGCTGAGGAGTATAAGGAGCAGATAACTCATGAGTAATACCAAGTTCATCAAGATAGTCATCAAGACCAGAATTCTTGAACTCGGTTCCATTGTCACTCCCGATGTGCTTGATCTTCACACCAAAATTGGTTGAAGCCCTCAAGGAAAATCGTTTGAAGACTTCCTGCACTTCATGTTTGTAAGTAACAATGTGTACCCATGTGTCACGAGAGTAATCATCAACAATAACAAAGCCATATAGAGATGCATCATTAGTGATTTGTACATCCACTATCGAGGACCCACTTAGTGGCTTTGGGTTGATCATCCTGCAGATGAATTAGTGCAGCTTACAAACTCATATACTTCATGAGTGAAGAATATGATATCAAATTCATCAGATGGATTTCATCAAGAAGTAAAACAGATATAGCAGTATGAGGACGTGTGAAATGAAAGTTCATTTCTTCATGATTAGCCTGCGTCCTTTCAGGCATTTTTGTCGGGCCCCAAAGAAATTCTTGAGACGTTAAAGCACATCTGGAGACCTGACCCTGCAGAAGAGATTAGTTCTTTTTCTTCACCACCCACATCTGAAGGGGTGGCAAAGAGTTCATCACTCTGCGAGCTCCATATGAGAATGGTGGCAGAGAAGCCAAACCATTTCGTTTCACATAAGAGGGGTTAGGGTAAGCCTATGAATAAGCAGAGAAATTCTTCGAGGACTTATGAACATAATGGTTTGAGGAATAATGCACATATTCATAGCCCTTAGCTCTACCCTGCGAAACAGAGTTGTTAGCACGATGATAATCATATGAGGACTTTGATCCTTTTGAGGAATTTGGTCCGTATGAGGACTTGGATCCATATGAAGAATTTGGTCCATATGAAGAGTTTGATATGGGGTTCCTATTCTTCACAGGTGGTGTCATGAGGACATTCACCTGAAGACTTTCAAGGCACCTTTTGGGAACCCAGCTTTTCTTCACAGGGGAACCGTTCCTGCAGTTAGTGCCAACATATCTAGCAAATACTTCACCATTCTGATTTTTGAACAGTTTATAGTTGGAGTCAAATGACTCATCAGAAGAATGAGGAGATTCACATGTAAAGCCAGATAAGTTAGATGGATCAACTGGTGGTCCCTTTGTAGCAACCCATGAGGTTTTGGGGTACTGCTTAGGCTTCCAGTATGTACCATCAGCATTGATTTCCCCCTCAAAGGCAATACCCTCTTTACTAGGGTTCCTATTTAGGATCTGCTTTTTAAGCACATCACAAAGAGTCTGATGCCCTTTGAGGCTTTTGTACATGCATGTCATGTACAATTCCTTCAGCCCTGCATTGTCAGTGATACTAGCAATGTCCTCAGATGAGGAATTAGTGATAGCAGAGGCAGGTGAAGAATTTGTAACAATAGAAGCATTTGAACATTCAGGTGAAGAATTAGCAGATTCACGTTCAATGCATTTTAAGCATGGAGGAACAAATTCTTCCTGAGAAGCGCTGATTTGTTGAGCAAGTAATGAATCGCGCTCCTTTTGAAGATCTTCATAACTCACTCTTAGCTTCTCAAGATCTTGCTTTCTTTGAAGAAATTCATAAGAAAGCTTCTCATGATCAGATAAGAGAGTGTTATGATGAGCTTGAAGGCTGTCAAACCTAGACTGAAGTCTTTGAAGATTTTCAGTCAAGGCTTTAGTGCGATCCATTTCTTCACCCAACATATCATCACTTTTGTCTAGCATGTTTTGAACCTTTTCAAAAGCCCTTTGTTGTTTTACAGCAATCTTAGCAATTTTAGAGCAGTTGGGCTTGAGGTTTTCATCAGATTCATTCTCACTAGATTCAGAGGAGGTATATTTGAGTACCTTGGCACCTTTTGCCATGAAGCCATAGGTGGGAGCATAGTCATCATTGTCTTCATCAGCCTTGTTGGTGAGGTCATTTTCTTTAGAGTTGAAGATAGACTTGTCGATTTAATGCGAGATCGAGAGCCGGGCTCGCCACACGCACTCGGACTCCTCGGATGCCTCCTCTTCCTCATGTTCCTCAGATTCAGCCTCAGAGTCCATTTCCTTGCCAATGAATGCCCGAGCCTTCTTGGAGCTGCCCTTCTTGTGAGATGAAGACTTCGAGGATTTTGATGATGAAGATTTTGATGATTTCTTCTTCTTCTTAGCGTCATCAGAACTGTAATCCTTGTATTTCTTATTCTTTAATTCATTTTCCCACTGAGGACAATCTTGAATATAGTGACCAGGTTTCTTGCATTTGTGGCATAGCCTTCTCTTGTAGTCACCGGATGAGGAATCACTTGCTCCTTGAGGATTTTCCAAAGCGCCACGCCTTGAGAACTTCGAACTTCTTCACGAAAGTGCTAGCTCTCGCTCGATTCTTTAGGATCACCAAGGCTGCTACCGTAATCTTCACATTCAGATTCGAGATAACGCCTTGGCCTTGTGGCACGTGATCTGCCATAGCTCAAACCATAGAGATCTCTCTTTCAGCAAAGTGGAACTCATGAGTATTTAGCCTCTCGAGGATATCACGGATCAAGTGACTTGTAATCAGCACGTTCATGTATCATCAATGCCAGAGTATCAAATGAGGAATCAAGCGATCTCAGCAATTTCTTCACCACCTCATGGTCGGTGATGTCAGTGGCACCAAGGGCTTGAAGCTCATTTGATATGTCAGTGAGGCGATCAAAGGTTTGTTAAACATTTTCATTGTCGAGTCTTTTGAAGTGGTTGAAGATATTGCGAAGAACATCAACTCGAGAGTCACGCTGAGTTGAGACTCCTTCATTTACTTTGGACAGCCTATCCCAGATAAGCTTAGCAGTTTCCAAAGCACTCACTCTTCCATACTGTCCTTTGCTCAGATGGCCACATATGATATTCTTGGCTTGAGAATCGAGTTGCTTGAATCTCTTCATATTGGTAGCGTTCAGTGAGGGTGAGACAGAGGGAACACCATTTTCCACAACATACCAGAGATCGTTATCAATTGCCTCAAGATGCATTCGCATCTTATTCTTCCAGTAGGGGTAGTCTGTCCCATCGAAGGTAGGACAGCCGCAGAGACCTTGATCATACTTGCGGTCGACATAACTAAAACTCCAGGCGGTTAAACCAAAATCACACAGAACAAGGGAGTACCTTGCTCGATACCAATTGAAAGTGAGTTATATCGACTAGAGGGGGTGAATAGGCGATTTTATGAATTCTTCATCGAGGAATTTGCGGTGAGGAAATTCCTTAGCTAAGAACTACTTGCTGCGGAATAAGTACTCGAAGTAAGCATAACAGAATATAGGCATGGTCATCATGATGAAATGAAGACAAGCACAGAGTCGTAAAGCGTAATCACAGGATAACACAAGATGAAGACAAACAGATCAAGAAATTGAACTGAGGAAATTGAGAAAGTCTTGATCAAAGTCTTCAAACACAGATATGATGAAGCACTTAACACAATATTGAGGAAATGAAAGAGTTGAGGAAATAGAACCAGTAAGGTTGTTGAAGACAATGATTTGGTAGACCAGTTCCAACTTCTGTCTCGGCTTGTACGCCCTGTTGGAGCGGTGAGTATTTAAACTCGAGGACACACAGTCCGGACACCCAGTCCTGAGCACGCAGCTCAGGACACCAATTCCTCACCGTATTCTCCTTGAACTAAGGTCACACAGACCTCTTCCAATCACTTGTGGTAAGTTTTCAGGCGACTTCCAAACCATCACAAACTTGGTCACTCGGCGATCCACAATTCCTCTTGGATGCTCTAGACCATGACGCCTAACCGTATGGAAGAAGCACATTCTTCAAAGGTAACAAGCGTCGGATCCACGCAGGATCAATCTCTTCAGTGATGCTCAATCACTTTGGGTTTGTAGGTGTTTGGGTTTGGGTTTTCCTCACTTGATGATTTTCACTCAAAGTCCTCGGAGGATGGGATGCTCTCAATTGACAAGTGTCAGTTTCTCTCGGAGCAGCCAACCAGCTAGTGGTTGTAGGGGGCGGCTATTTATAGCCTAGGGAGCAGCACGACATGATAAGACATAAATGCCCTTCAATGATATGACCATTAGGTGGATAAGATATTTTGAGACAGCTGGTGCGTAGCACAACAACGGTCGGAAATTTGAGGTTCAAATTCCTCAGGGCTATCATGTTCCTCACTGTGTAGGCAATACGCACTGGCGAATTCCTAACTCCTCAGTCAGAACAAATTCCTCGTGACTGTAAGAACTTCGTCTCACATCAAGAAATTGACTGAATCTGTATGAGATTTTCAATGGCTTCACTCAAGGGATTGGTAGGTGTAGGATTTTGAGTTGAGCATCACATGGAAAGTTTTCCTTAGTATTTCCTCGACCCCTTTAACGAAGACGGTGTTTCCTATGACTCAAGAAAGAGAAAACGAAACTACGAAAACAAAAGTCTTCACGCTTCATGTTCCTCAAATGAATACTAAGTCTTCAAGGTTACACCAATTTCTTCACTTTCAAAGTCTTCAGAAAGTCTTCAGAATACCAAAGTCTTCAGTCGAAGAACTTCATTTTTAGGGGTCGACTTTCACTGTAAATATCAAAATCCTCATAGACTTATAGACCTGTGTACACTCATAAATGCATTAGACCCTTAACCTATAAGTCTTCAATGCACCAAAATCACTAAGGGGCACTAGTTGCACTTACACGTAGCACTTCTTCGCCATCTATGATCTATGCACCTGCATCGTCACATGAGTCGATGATATGCAACATATATAGTTGAGCAACAGAAAGAGACAGACTTGGCAAAAATAGAAACAACATATCATAAGCATAAATAACAAAGTTCATCGTACCAAAATGCGATAACTAGAGTCATTTTCGCTAGTCGAGGAGGAGGACGGTTTAATTACATCACAAATAAAGTTTCACCATGCATAACTCAAAGTTTTGTCATACATAAAGTATGGACTAAACGGACACATTGTCATATATCGACAATCACTCCACCATGTCGTGCCATCCATCCATGTCAGGGAGATAGTCCTCGAGCTTAGTGAAAGGCTTCATGTCGAGACGCTGAGAGGCTATCCATGTTCGGACGTCTTCCCGCGACATTTGTCCTTCTCCGTAGAACATCCCTGGTTTTCCGACGACCTCCTTCATGATGATTTGTGCAAGTTCGCGCTGGATGTTATAGAACTCAGCTCGAAGTCGATGATCCTCGATATCTCCTATGTCCTTTGCCCATTGCAGAATATGGGCATCGCCGGATCTATGTGACATGCGAAGGTTCTGGTGATCCCATCTGTACTCCAGCATGTGGTGTAGGACACAGAATCCATCATTAAGAGAATCATTCGGTTCTTTGGATGCAGCAGGTCGGTCTTATGGGTGAAGGCGACCGCCGCCCTTCTCTTCTTGTCCCCGACCTCTCCACCCCTTGCTTGGTAGTAAAACATAGCACTGTCGAGAACATCCTTGATGTGGGTGTAATCCTTTTTGTGAATGTTCTTCGACGAGTCCAAGTAAAGAGCATGGGAGAATCGGGGGTAGAGGATGTTGAGGATGGCGCGCCCGCCGCTGCGCAAAATAAGTACACCTCAAATTAATTAGACTCCACCGTGCAAATGAATGATTGAAATCGAAGGAAGGATAGCGGCGCGAATAACTTACACATGATGATAAGGCACGAGAATCGCCTCCTTGTCCTTATTGGCGAGCATGAAACTGATGATGTAGTCCCTCGCGTATTCACCGTGCTTTGCACAGACTCCCAAGAAGCCCTCGTGCATGTAGTACGGGTTAGCACACAGATATGAGGTATCTGCTCAACCCCGATGATGTAGTTCATGTGCAAGGCATAAAGGCGGACAAACATAAAATCCAGCTTCTTCACGTGAAACATGTCGAATATGTAATCGAATCAGAGGAAGAACTTATCCGCGGGGAAGCAGTCGACGTACGACATTTGCCGTGGAACGTTAACCACGTAGAGTGGGTATCGTGGATCTTTCGAGGCGATGAGGCCTTTCTCTACCCGCAGCACATCGTCATGAAGTCTCCTTAGATCGCTGAATCTGGCCCGTAGCGCTGTTGCAGGTAGGATTGGTTGACCGGGGATATGCCATTTATCCGCATCGGGGATATCTATACGGTCCTGAAGCCGAGGCTGCTGAGGCGGCTGGATCATAGAATCAACTTTTTTGCCTTTCCTCGCTCTCTTCCTAGACTTCTTTACTACCGGAAGGTCATCCATATTACGTTGAGACGGCAATTCAGGCACTGACTCATGACGCTCAAACCCTGAGGAGGCGCTAGTATAGACATACTGTTCAGCGCCATCGTCATCCTCATCCTCATCCATGGCGACGTCATCAGCGACTAATGGATCCTCCTCCTTACCCCGTCCGCTATCATCCAACCCGACACCCGACGCTAATTGGGTAGGTAGGGTGTTGATGTTCATACCTTGCTGAGGCTGCGTGCTCGTGGGTGTGCTCCCGGCCGCCTCCAGACAAAGCAGACTCTTTGGCCACAACAGGACCCACCCATTGCAACAATCACCAAGCCGCCACGGGGTCTCGTCGTCATCCCCCACTAGTATTAGAGGAGGCAAATTCTCGTGGCCCGGTTTGACACTGGCCACGGAAACCTTGAAGACGTTCGGGGGGATCGACCAGCTGTGGAACAATGGTTCCTTTGGCTCCATTATCGTCGCCTTCCCCACGTCCACCTTCTGGTCGCCGATGGTGTACAATATGGTGCACGGAGTTTCGTCGGCCTGGAAAGAAAAGTCTGCGACGTGAGACATCCGAAAGGCAACGAAAACGGAGATTATACATTTATATTGAAGGGGCGGTGTGGCGATACCGTGAGGGCATCGAGCTCAGCCAAAGACGGCACCGCCGAGCATGTCCGGTCGGGAGCCGGCAAGGGAGCAAAAGGGAGCAGGTGCTCCCAAGAAGTCGCAAGGGAAAGTCTCTCTTTTTTTTTTGGATTTTGCCTTGTCTAAGTGAAAACGGCGGAACCAAGGAAGTAGACAAATCTGCAACCACCTGTTTTATGCGGCATTGCCGCTATGCGATCGCTTGAGATGATTTCTTCTCAACCGCAATCTCAACCTTCTTGTCGATGTTTTCTTGATTAACCTCCGTCTTTCCTTTCTCTCCTCCGTGGTCTCACGGTAGTACTTCTTCCGTGGCGCCGTCTCCGACACGTGCGCACGCGCCCATACGACGGTCGTGTATCCACCGTTTTTCGTTTCAATATGTTCAACGCCCGGTTGAATGGAGTGTCCCACTTGGCCTCGCCAATGCCTCGACGGCGAAGTCGCCGCCGCAATCCTATGCTGCTCTCTCTACAAAAGGCACAAGGATCGTTTATAAATATGACAAACGTGTGCAGTCGAATTGATCAGAAACTAAAATTACCAGTAGTCTCATGAACTCCGTAATGACCGGTTTTGTCTCGTAAACCTTCTTCACTGGGTCCCAACGGTGCCGGGCCCTGAGGACGTCACGCTCTTGCGGGACGGTGAACTCTGCCAAGGGGTCTGGGATGCCCAGACTCGCGGCTTCCGCGTCCTCCTTGGCCCATTTGGACCTCTTTCCGCCGTAACCACGGCTTCCGAGGTGGTGGCTCCCAATGTTCCTCTCTTGAAGCCCCTTCATGTACTTAGACTTTTTTTGGTAGCTTCGGCCTCACAAGCCTCCTTGAATATTTGAAACTGCTCTTCCGTGATTGTCGGATTATCCTTTACAATCTCGGAGTAGGGTTCCTTCTTGTCGATGATCTTTGCTTTCACTCGATTTTTCTAGGCGGCCAACGCGTCGCTAAACTTGTTCATGGCATATTTGTTTATCTTCTTCATTGCCGGGTCCTCATCTGGATCTTCATAATCCATCTCATTCCGGCCCGGGAACAAGAATATCTGGTGAAACTTCTTTAGGAGGGAGCTCCTCATATTTTCTATCTTCTGTAGTTTCTCATCGTTGATGGTGGCGGTTGTCCGTACGATGCAGCCTATTTGATTGCCGTAGCACGAGCGCGCTTCCTCGGGCGCCTTTGGCTCGAAATTGCCGTCATCCACCTCCGTGACCACCAGTCTAGTAGTCATGAGTTTGTTAGGAAGCCATTGCCTCTTTGCTTTCGGTTCTACACCGGCTCCGCTCCCCGAGGCAGTGCCGGTCTCAGTCTCAGCGCCAGTCTCGATGCCGGTCTGAGTCTCGGCGCCGGTCTCAATCTCAGCACTGGTCTGCGTGTCGATCTCAGTCCCCGATCCCACCGGTGGGCCCAGCAACAACATCGGTTGATCATCGGCAAGGCTAAAAAATTCGTCTGCTGCCCGGTAGACGTCGTCACAATCACCAGAACCCTGTCCTTCATCGTTGCTAGCCATGTTTCCTATGATTAAATCTAGTCAATTAATTCTAGACCTAATAAAATGAATAATGACATAAAAAAGGCCTATTGTTTTGCAGGAACGTTGACTCCTTCCTGGTGTGGCAAATCCCGGGCACTCGATATGTCCTAGTTTGTAGCACAAGTCATGCCGAAATTCATGGAAAATTTCGGCATGACCTTTGCTAAAAAGTGGACAAATCAAGAACCTGAAACTTGCCGGAATGGAAATGAATGAACATTCTGGCAAAACATATATAGGCCACTCAGCTTCATTGAAACAACAAAGCCACTTGGGCACAATCGAACCACTTCAATGAAAAGATATAATCAACAATAAAAGTCTAGGAAGGGATCATATTTAAAATAAAACTTGCCTAAATAACCTAGATAATTAACCTAATTAAACTAGTTAACCTGACTAGTTCTCTGTCAAAGCCCTAACTAAATTTTTGCACTAACCTAGATAATTAACCTAATTAAACTATTTAACCTAATTACTTCTCTGTCAAAGCCCTAACTAATTTTTTGCCCTAACCTAGATAATTAACATAATTAAACTAGCTAACCTATGCATGAGAGAGAGAGAGAGAGGAGGGGTGGGGGCTTACAGAGGATGGATCTGGTGGTGGCGAGGGAGGTAGGGGCGTCTCCGGTGACGGCGAGGGAGGCAGTTGTGGCGAGGGAGGATCAGGTGGCGTCGACGGTGGCTCCGGTGGCATTGATGAGGCCGCGTGGCTCCGTGGCGTTGGGGGCGGATCCGGTGGCGTCGATGGCGCACGGCTCTCGTGGCTCCGGGGGCGTCGACGTCGGCAGGAGACGACGACGAAGTGGGGCGACGGTGAATCGGGGAGACGGCGGCGGGGTGGGTCGAGAGATTTGGGGGGCAAGTGGTGGCTGGGGGGATTCGATTTTTGGTTAAGTCAAAATTAGCGGTGGCGCGTTGCATAAAACACGCTTATAGCTAAGGTAGCTATAGCGCTTTTTCCAAAAGCGCCATCGCTATAGCTATGTAATTTTCTCCTTTTTTATTTCCTTTTCATTTTCTATAGCGGGGGTGCGGGAAGCGGCTGCAACTACGTTAGCTATAGCGCCTCTTACGAACACACGCTACAGCTATGCCTTTCTCTGTTTTTTCGCCTTTTCATTTATTTTGCTTTACATTTTATTTTTTTCTCCTTTTTCTGTTTCTTTCATTTTCATTTACTTTTCTATTTGTTTTTCATTTTATTTTATTTCCATTAGCAGTAGCGCTCTTCTTAGGAAACGCGCTGCTACTCATGTCCTAGCGGTAGCGCGCTTCCTCCAAGCCCACTACTGCTATGCGTAGCCTATCGTTCCACCAATGGGAATATTAGTAGAAGCGCTTTTACGTTCACACGCGCTACTGCTACAATTGTATCTGCATCACGGTTTATTCTGAACCGCTACTGCTATCTAGCACTAGCGCCCTTTTTTGACCCGCGCTGTTGCTAAATTTCTGTGTATAAGGTTTTCCCTAGTAGTGTTGGTTCAATTCTGCAATGCGATGTTCAATTGTTGTGGGTGCATTCTGTTATTGTATACCATGTGAGAAATAAATCGAATTTGGTTGTATTAAATACATGAGAAACAAATACAATTGCTATATATCCAAGTTGTTAAGCATGCTTGGTTTGGTTAACTATCTGATCTTCTATTAGGAGTATGTTATATCGTGCAATGTGGTGCTCAGTTAATGTTTGGTTCATTTGTTGTAATATTTAGTTAACAGTTTGGTTCAATTCTGCAATGCAATGTTCAATTGTTATAGGTGCATTCTGTTATTGTATACCATGTGAGGAATAAATTTGTCGGCGTTCTGGGAACGGGGGTCCCCAGACTTGCCTGCCTGCGGCCAGCGGCGTGGCTCAAGTGGGGGCCCAGTGCAGCCTAGCTTCATCAGCTCAAGCTCAAGACCCTCGCGAGGGGCCAAGCCTCGCGGGGCGGACGATAGGAAGCTTCCTCAGGAGCAGCCTCATCAGGCAGGCTCACGAGGAGGTGGAGAGATCAAGGCAAGGGCACCTCGCGAGGAGCCCGTGACGCAAGCCATGACGATCGAGACCAAAGGGCGCCAGCAGGCGCCGGCCTGCACAAGGTCCTTGTTTCCTTTGATTGCAAAGGGGCAAGCACATGCCAAGGCATCAGGCAAAGGTTACCGTTTCGGTGCAACAAGACCATTTCCAGCAGAACGGCAGGATGGAGGTCATCTTGGAGCCCAGGACGGCGTCATCGTCAGAGCCTTTGGTAGCCGAAGACTAACTTTAGTCAGGATAAGTGTACCAGATGTTCCCCTTCAAAATGGCCAATTGTTGGCGCCCTTCCCGCTCATTATTTGGGAAGAGGCCCAGGGCCTCCCTCTATAAATAGGACTAGCCACCACAGAGTAGGGGATCGAGAAAACGAATCATTTATATCGAGAAAACAAATCGTCCAAAGAGAGAGAAGCGAATGAACTCACCCAAGCAGTTCGTCGCACCAGCTCAAGAACAGCCCTCGCGAGGTTGTTCTCCCTTTGTACTATTCATCATCAGCCCCTGAGGCAATCCACCACACCACACACTGGAGTAGGGTATTACACCACAATGGTGGCCTGAACCAGTATAAATCTCGTGTCCCTTGTGTGTTCTTCTTTCTAGCCTAGATCCTTTGCGAGACTTCGAGACGTGAGCTGGTAGGGGAAAGATCTTCGTGAGCACCCGAGAGTTCGAACCTCAAGGGTCTGCCGGAACCCGAAATCCGACATTTGGCGCGCCAGGTAGGGGTGCGCCGGAATCTTCCTTCCGCTAGTCACGTGGGATCTTCCGTCGCGTCCATGGCTGACGCTCGCCGAGCCCACGCCGAGCGTCGGGCTGCTCTCGCCACCCGCGTCGCCCAGACGGCGCCCGTCGGCGGTCGCCCCCGTCGTTCCCCGTCGCCTGCCGCCAACGCCGCCACCGGCCCAGCGGGGAACAAGCAGCAGGCCTCGTCCCTGCATCCTTCGGTGCGGCGGGAAGGCCGCACCGCCACCCCGTCGCTGACTCCAGCTGGTTCGTCGTCCCACGCCCGTCGCGCCCCCATGGACGCGCATGCTGTGCTGCTCCTGGCGCGTGAGCTCCTGCACTACCGTCCCATTCACGACCTCTATGAGGACTGACTCGCCCGCATCACCGAGCTCGTCAGCGCCGCAGGAGGCTCTCCTATGCCATCTCTCTCGCCGCCTCGCCCTCCATCCGGCGCAGGAGGCGAGGATCAGGAGGTGCCTCCGCCACCTCCTCCCCAGGAAGGCGCCCTGGCTCCAAGGCGCATGGCCCCAGGACGAGACCCTCCGCTTCCAGCGCCTGTGCGACAAGAAAGGAGTTGCCAAGAAAACCCCCGTCCCTAAGAAGGTGCCCGCGTGCTCCCAGCATCATTTCGCCATGACCGCATCCCTGCGCCACCACGTCAAGACCCCGCGTTGCTCCAGGCAGTGGTACGCGGGAATC
The DNA here is from genome assembly GCA_021605205.1 of Aegilops longissima. NCBI lineage: Eukaryota > Viridiplantae > Streptophyta > Magnoliopsida > Poales > Poaceae > Aegilops > Aegilops longissima. The sequence continues at coordinate 610,681,284 of CM038682.1, read as the reverse complement.
CCCAGGAGCATGCCCCGCATCAGCAGATATCTCTGGTGGCCACTTCAGGCTGCCGCGCCTTCACCGTCGAGCTACGTAGCGTCACATGGCCCGGCAAGTTCAAGCCGGACCTGCCTCCTCGCTACGACGGCACTGCAGACCCCGCGGAGTTCGTCCAGCTCTACGAGTTGGGCATCGAAGCTGCCAGCGGGGACGAAAATGTCATGGCGAACTGGTTTCCCATGGCGCTCAAGGATGGTGCCCGCACCTGGCTCCTGAACCGGGCTCCTGGCACGATCTCCTCCTGGGACGAGATGCGCACCCGCTTCATCGCCAACTTCCAAGGCACTCGCGACCGGCCCCCGACCATGAGTGATCTGCGCCGCATCAAGCAACAACCAAGGGAGACCCTGCAGAAGTACATCCAGCGCTTCAACAACGCTCGCCTCAAGATCCCTAGGGTGACTGAGGAAGCCATCATCTCAGCCTTCTCCGATGGCGTGCACGACATCAAGATGAAAGAGGATCTAGCAATCCATGAAGACCTGTGCACATCCCTGGAGCTGTTCAACTTGGCGACCAAGTGCGCCAGGGCTGAGGAAGGGCGCCTCTCCCTCCTCGAGCTTCCGGCTGCCGACCCAGAAGAGAAGAAGCCCAAGATCAAGGACGTGAAGCGTAAGGGAGCTGCTGTGCTCGCAGCGGAGCCAGACACCAAGCAGCCGGTACTGCGTGTACCACGACCTCCACACCCACAACACCAACGAATGCCAAGAGCTCAGGGCTGTGCGAGATGGGCGCATCGGCCGACGCCCCGAGCGCAGTGACCGTGGCTATGGCCGAGGAGGAGGAAGAGGCGGAGGACGATGGGAAGACCGTGGCCCTCGCCAAGGGTGGCATGACCGACTTCGCGAGGACCGCTGGCAGGACTAGTCACGCGAGGGAGGTTGGAGGTATCAGCCTCGTGAGGACCGCCCTCAAGTCAACACATGCCTCCCTCCTCTGCCACCACCGCCGAGGAGGAATGAAGACCATCATCAGGATGAGGGGGCTGGGGGCTTCCAGGAGCCGTGCGCAATCGCTTGCATCCTAGGCGGCGCTCAGGCCCCAGCCTCTCAGCGCATCTTCAAGCAGTTTGCTCGCGAGGTGAATGCAGTCTTCCCCAAGCTTGAGGCCACACGCCCTCTCAGGTGGTCTGCGTGCGCTATCATGTTCAGCTCAGCGGATCAGCTCAAGTGCGCAGCAACGGCCGGAGTCCTCCCGATGCTCTGTTCCCCAGTCATCAGCAATGTGCAAGTCACCAGGACCCTCATCGATGGCGCAGCGGGACTCAACGTCCTGTCCGTCAAGACATTCAACAATCTCCAAGTGCCATATGATCAGCTTCAGCCAACCAAGCCTTTCTCAGGAGTCATCGATGGTTCCACTGTTCCGATAGGGCAGGTTCGCCTTCCAGTCACCTTCGGGGAGCGCAACAACTACATCACCGAGCTCATTGACTTCGACGTCACCCACATTCGCCTGACATATAATGCCATCCTCGGGTACCCAGCCCTGGCCAAGTTCATGGCAGTGACTCACCATGGCTACAATGTCCTCAAGATGCCAGGAAGCGGTGGAGTCATCACAGTGCCCTGTGAGGAAAGGGATGCAGTGTGTTCTCTTGAGCGTGCCTTCCAATCCGCGGCAATCGAAGAGCCAGATCAAATGAGCGGGAGACTTCCTGAGGCAGTCCCTAAGAAAAAGAAGGCTTCACCTGGCCCAAACCCTCAGGAGGCAGGCACCTCCAGAGGCGTTGCGTCGAGATCGCGCCCGTCAAGGGCGCCACCTCTATCGCATAGGAAGGCGCGCCCGACGCCCTCCTCGGGCAGGGCTCGGGGCTCTTTCTGGGAGAGCCACCGACTTTGCCAAGGTCACGAGGGAGGCGCTCGGGCACCACTTGGAGGCGTGCTTCAAGGCACGTTTCCCTCAGGAAGGTATGAAGCAAGGAGGGCCAAACCCTCAGGAGTTCATCGCGAGGAACACTCAGGAGCTACAGGAGTCAAGGGTCATGCGCGGCAGCCGCCCCTTGCCTGCCGTGGCCCCACATCCATGCGAGGATGGTGGGCTGCACGTCTGCATTGATGTACCAGGGCTCAACCGCGCGTCTCAGGAGCGCCTCTGGCCTTCACGCGTGGGGCGTTGTGAGGGTCCACCTCATAGCTATGTTCGCATGCCTTTCGGCCTGCCGAACGCGGTCGTCGCTCATCAGCGCCTGCTGAGGAGCATTCTGGAGGCTCAGGAGGCCAGGCATCACGCGGTCCTAGCGGAGATGGAGATGGCCCTCGAAGATCCACCTATGCCCCTGGAGCCTCCCGAGGCTCCAGGCCCCGAGAGCTCGTGAGGGTCGGCTTCCTCACCGCGCGTCGTCCGCTACTTCAGCACCATTTCATCTCCAACAGTATCAGGTGACATCTTTCAAAGTTCCATTTTTCAGCTGGGAGCGCCCGCAGGGCTGCATCATTCCCAGGTCGCATGGGTTCGTCCCTGCGGCATGTATCCGTTTTGCTTATGCTCTTTACCTACCTTGATGGGGGCCCCTCGGGCTGCATTATCCCCAAGCCGCTTGGGCCTGACCCAATGGCGTTTTCTTTTTCCGCATCTATCTAAATGGATTTGCTCTTTCGTGCTTAACATGCTTGACCTAATCGCCTGCTCGATTGACACCTACCTTCCGAGCCGCTTGCTCTGGCACGTCACTTGCGCACGGGTCCGTCCCTGCAACGCGATAAATCTGAGTGGTCGAGCTCTGGCCGTGGCAGCCCCACAAGGAGCCACCTCACCAGGCCCTCAGTGCCCCAATCACTCCCTCGGAGCGACCAATGGTTGGCTTGCAACCGTAACAACAAACCTTGTTTCCCCTCGTGATTGGTATGCAGGACCCACTCCAGAAGTAACGCTGGGGACGTCGCGAGCGTTCTCTCCTTCTCTCCGGCATGATCCGCTTGCACGTTAAAAGGGGGGCGCCTGAGCATTGCGACTCATGGGCTCTTACTGGCTCTCAATCCCTCACCCCCTGGCCTTGACCCACGGCATAGCGACCTGTCATACCAGCGGCGGCTGAGCTCGCTCGAGGGCCGGGGCCTGAGGACGTAGAGCATCAAGGAAAGTGCGGGGGAGAGGGAAGAAGCTCACGGGGACCTAACCCAGCAACACCTCAGCTGCCGCCGCGCAGGCCCGGCACCTCGACGAAAACTACACCAAACCCACGAGATAAGTCACACGAAAACTGATTCGACTCAGCGCTAAACCCTCGCCTAGTGCAGCTCTGTCACGACAATGTTGCCTACCTTTCTTGCCCAGCGGTGGCTGCTTGAGCGCTAAAGGGGACCTCCTGAGCATCGCGACTCAGGGGCACTTACTGGACCTTGGGCCGCTCACCTCCTGGCCATGACCACGGCATCGCGACCTGGCATACCAGCGACGGCTGAAGCCTGCCTGGGGACCGGGACCTGTCAGCTTAGAGCATCAAGCCCTCATGAGGAAAGAAAGGGGGAGCCAAGCCGGGACAGGACAAGCATCTCGCATCAATTCATAATAAGGATAAAATATTCACAAAAGACATGGCCGGCGCCTTACATACCCCCGCAGGGTGGTACTTCGATTCCTCGTAGGGAACAAAAGGTGCTAATCCTAAGGAACGCTAAATACGGGCGCCTCCGCAGGAACCGCCATCATCAACAATGGGCCATCAGGCGCCGGCGCCAACCCCATCCAGATCAGCAGCGCTGGCGGCCTGAAGCACCCGCCCTGCTCCGAGCACGACGCGAGCTCGGGGGCTCGTAGCTGTCGTCGCTCGTCTCCGGAGTCTCATGAAGCTCGGCGGGGTCGCTGGACCCTCCGGCTCCTCCGCTGCTGCCCGAGGAGCTGCTGGGGAAGCGGTTGGCGGGCCTGGTCCTCGCCACGACGATGCCCCGGCCGCCTTTCTCGAGGCAGCACTCCAGCCGGCGTCCTTCTGCGTCGAAGACCTTGAAGAACATCAAGGAGGCTCCATCGTATTCGAGATGGATTACAAGGGCGCCCCCTGTCCGGCAGACCCGGGCGATCTCGCCCTAGCCACGGGTCATGTAGACCTTGCCCGGAGCGACAACCTCAACCTCCGCTCCGATCGCAGGGGTACTGCAGTCAGCGTGCTGCAGCCAGAGCTTAAGAGGCCCCCTCGGCGGGATCTCGAAGGAGAAGGAGGGAGGAAGGCGAATCCAATATCGAGGAGGCATGGCAGCGTGGAACACAAGCTCACGAGAGGAGCCCTCGGCATGGACTCCAGGAGGAACGACGCGCACCACCGTAACCCGCCGGCGTCGACGGCGGCACCGCCGGTGTCGCTCGGCGCCTTCTTCTCTAGGGCCCTCGATGCGGGCGTACAAGGGCAGCGGGAACCCAGGCGGCAGCCGCTCGTACCAGGGCCTCGATGTCTCCTGCCGAGCACCCTCATCTCGGCGGCAGAGGGCTAGCCGTTTCTTCGGCGGAAGCAGGTCGGGACCCTCTCGGGGGGCCTTTCCCTTCTCTTCTGCAGGAAACCGGCGGATTGGTGCCGTTGGCGTAATGTGGAGCAAGGGCAAGGAAGAAGAAGGAAAGGAGTAGCGGGAAGGAATGGACTGGAAGGGCTCGCGCCGTTCCGTACATATAGCCGGAGGAGGCCAACTGTCGGCCTCCACGACCGCAGGTAATCATGACCCATTTTTGCATGCAGGGACTTGTCAAGTCATGCAGTTGCCGAGGCGTCGTGGGGAAGCGGAGGCGCCCACGTCCAATCAACCGCCACGCGGCGCCCAAGGCCGCGGCTGTTGGGGCCCGCGGCGCTTCGCACTTGCCCCTTCGCTTCTCTTCTAAGCCAAGTCCGGGCGCGCCTTGGGCACAGGGGCTCTTGTCGGTGTTGCGGGAGCGGGGTCCCCAGACTTGCCTGCCTGCGGCCTGCGGCGTGGCTCAAGTGGGGGCCCAGTGCAGCCCAGCTTCATCAGCTCAAGCTCAAGACCCTCACGGGGCGGACGACAGGAAGCTTCCTCAGGAGCAGCCTCATCAGGAAGGCTCGCGAGGTGGCGGAGAGATCAAGGCAAGGGCACCTCGCGAGGAGCCCGTGACGCAAGCCATGACGATCGAGACCAGGCGGGTGCCAAAGGGCGCCGGCCTCTTGATGTCCTTGTTTCCCCTTCGGTGCAAAGGGGGCAAGCACATGCCAAAGCATCAGGCAAAGGTTACCGTTTCGGTGCAACAAGACCAAAACCAGCAGAACGGTAGGATGGAGGTCATCGTGGAGCCCAGGACAGCGTAATCGTCAGAGCCTTTGGCAGCCGAAGACCAACTTTAGTCAGGATAAGTGTACCAGATGTTCCCCTTCAAAATGGCCAATTGTTGGTGCCCTTCCCGCTCATTATTTGGGAAGAGGCCTAGGGCCTCTCTCTATAAATAGGACTAGCCACAATAGAGTAGGGGATCGAGAAAAGAATCGTTCAGATCGAGAAAACAAATCGTTCAGAGAGAGAGAAGCGACTGAACTCACCCAAGCAGTTCGTCGCACTAGCTCAAGAACAGCCCTCGCGAGGCTGTTCTCCCTTTGTACTATTCATCAGCAGCCCCTGAGGCAATCCACCACACCACACACTGGAGTAGGGTATTACACCACAATGGTCGCTTTGAACCAAGTATAAATCTCGTGTCCCTTGTGTGTTCTTCTTTCTAGCCTAGATCCTTTGCGAGACTTGAGACGTGAGCTGGTAGGGAAAGATCTTCGTATGCGCACCCTGAGTTGAACCTCAAGGGTGCCGCTGAACCCAAATCCGACAAAATTGAATTTGGCTATACTAAATACATGAGAAACAAATACAGTTGCTATATTTCCAAGTTGTTAGGCATGCTTGGTTTGGTTAACTGTCTGATCTTCTATTAGGATTATGTTATATTGTGCAATGTGGTGCTCAGTTAATGTTTGGTTCATTTGTTGTGGTGTTTAGTTAACTGCCTGGTTCAATTCTGCAATGTGATGTCCAATTGTCGCGGGTAGAATTTTGTATTGGTGTGCATGTGAGGAATAAATCAAATTTGGCCGCACTTAATACATGAGAAACATATACAAGTGCTATATTTCCTAGTTCTTAATCATGATTGGTTTGAATAAATGGGTTTTCCATGTGGCTTGAATTAATCTGATGAATCTGCAATGTGTTTATTTTCCATCAACCTATTTTACTGATAGCATGCGAACCCTTATTTAACCTGATGACTAACTACCTTATATGTGTTGCAGGGAAACAATGGGAAGCACTAAGGTTTACAATCGAGGTTAGCACGTGCATGGTCTGTTGTCTAATAGCACATTATTGTGCAATTGCAGGAACCATTCTAATATTAGTTTTTTAACAACTTGGTCTTGCACATGTAGGTCCTTCTGTCATAGGTTTTGACCCACTGTTCGACCCTTTTTTACATATGCGGAAATGAGTTGTCCATGAATATCAGTCAAGTCAAGAAACTCAGAAAGATTGTTAGGATAAAGAAATTAGCGACAAAAAACAACAGCAAGATCTTTATCTGCACAATGAATAAGACACCAGTTCACTACGGGATGGTACTAACTATTATACCTTGCCTTTTTTATTCAGTTGCCCCATTTCCAATGTAGAGAAGATATTTATGCACATCCTTGTTTTCAGGCCTTCCCAAAGCATTTCACTGATGATTACCTCTCAAACCACCTGTATAGTCAGGAGGCGAGGAAGGTATTCATACAACACCCATGGTTCAATATTGAAGTGTTCCTAAAGAGGACGGAGGATGGACGGTCAATCATCCATAGGCACTGGCCTAAAGTTACAAAGACCTTCAACATCAATGAAGGCTCAATATCCGCCTTCTGCTTCAGCAGTTTTCCAGATGAGATACATCTGTGTATGTACTGTCTATGATGCTAATTTCGAAAGGTTATAGATGTTGCATGTGAAACTTGGTGCTGGTGTAGTTGTGTAATGGGGTAGCTGAGTGCTGAAGTTATATGATGTTGTACTCTGATGTATTTCAATTATGAAAATGAAATATATTGTGTGCTTAATATGAAATGCCAATTAGATTAATAAATAGATTATTAATAATCTGACAATTAGCCTGCTAATTGGGTTTTTCTATTGCAAAGGGTTATTGAGAAAACACCATGTGCGATGCATTCAATAACGCACACAGTTGCTAGGAATAAACCGAGTTAGATTAATGAACAATCACACACGACATCCTCTTGAAAATTGTTTGCATTAGGCCACCTAGCGCAAACGTTTACCACATAAAAACTGTGTGTGATGGACAGTCTTTGACACACAGTTTCTTCTACGCACCGCGTGTGATGCATTCAATAACGCAAATGATAAAATTGTTAATACCGTGTGCAATGGAAACGCTATCACAAGCGATTTAACGGGGAAAATTGTGTGTGATGTACTTGCGAAAAGAAATGTTTTCCTTGGAGGACTACGTGGGATGTATATACGAACGGAAACATTTAGCGGGGACTGACTGTGTGGGATGTACTTGTTGGGGAACGTTGCATAAAATAAAAAAATTCCTACATTCACCAAGATCAATCTATGATTTCATCTAGCAACGAGAGAGAGAGAGAGATGCATCTAAATACCACTTGTAGATCGCGTGCGGAAGCATTCAAGAGAACGGGGTTGAGGGAGTCGTTCTCGTCGTGATCCAAATCACCGGAGATCCTAGCGCCGAACGGACAACACCTCCGCGTTCAACACACGTACGGTCAGCGTGACGTCTCCTCCGTCTTGATCCAGCAAGGGGAAGGAGAGGTTGATGAAGATCCAAGCAGAAGACGACGGCGTGGCGGTGGAAGCAGCGAGGGTTCGGCAGGCTTCGCCAAGCAACTACGGGAGGAGGAGGAGGTGTAGCGGGGGAGGGGCGCCAAGTGCAAGGTGCGGTTGCCTCCCTCCCCTCTATATAGGGTCCCAGGGCGCGGCCCTAGGAGATGGGATCTCCTAGGGGGCGGCGCCAAGGGGGTGGAGTGCCCCAAGGCAAGTGGCGCCCCCTCCCCTAGGGTTCCCAACCCTAGGCGCAGAGGGGGGGGGCCCAGGGGGCGCACCAGCCCACCAGGGGCTGGTTCCCCTCCCACTTCAGCCCATGGGGCCCTCCGGGATAGGTGGCCCCACCCGGTGGACCCCCGGGACCCTTCCGGTGGTCCCGGTACAATTCCGGGTGACCCCGAAACTTTCCCGATGGCTGAAACAGCACTTCCTATATATAATTCTTTACCTCCGGACCATTCCGGAACTCCTCGTGACGTCCGGGATCTCATCCGGGACTCCGGACTACTTTAGGTTTGCTGCATACTCATATTCATACAACCCTAGCGTCACCGAACCTTAAGTGTGTAGACCCTACGGGTTCGGGAGACATGTAGACATGACCGAGACGGCTCTCCGGTCAATAACCAACAGCGGGATCTGGATACCCATGTTGGCTCCCACATACTCCTCGATGATCTCATCGGATGAACCACGATGTCGAGGATTCAAGCAACCCCCGTATACTATTCCCTTTGTCAATCGGTATGTTACTTGCCCGAGATTCGATCGTCGGTATCCCAATACCTCGTTCAATCTCGTTACTGGCAAGTCACTTTACTCGCATCAGTAATGCATGATCCGTGACCAAACACTTGGTCACTTTGAGCTCATTATGATGATGCACTACCGAGTGGGCCCAGTGATACCTCTCCGTAATACGGAGTGACAAATCCAGTCTCGATCCGTGTCAACCCAATGACACTTTCGGAGATACCGTAGTGCACCTTTATAGTCACCCGATTCGTTGTGACGTTTGGTACACCCAAAGCACTCCTACGGCATCCGGGAGTTACACGATCTCATGGTCTAAGGAAAAGATACTTGACATTGGAAAAGCTCTAGCAAAACGAACTACACGATCTTGTGCTATGCTTAGGATTGGGTCTTGTCCATCACATCATTCTCCTAATGATGTGATCCCGTTATCAATGACATCCAATGTCCATAGTCAGGAGACCATGACTATCTATTGATCAACGAGCTAGTCAACTAGAGGCTCACTAGGGACATGTTGCGGTCTATCTATTACACGTGTATTACGATTTCCGGATAATACAATTATAGCATGAATAAAAGACAATTATCACGAACAAGGAAATATAATAATAATCCTTTTATTATTGCCTCTAGGGCATATTTCCAACAGTCTCCCACTTGCACTAGAGTCAATAATCTAGTTACATTGTGATGAATCAAACACCCATAGAGTTACGGTGTTGATCATGTTTTGCTCATGGAAGAGGTTTACTCAGCGGATCTGCGACATTCAGATCCGTATGCACTTTGCAAATTTCTATGTCTCCATCTTGAACATTTTCACGAATGGAGTTGAAGCGACGCTTGATGTGCTGGTCTTCTTGTGAAACCTGGGCTCCTTGGCAAGTGCAATAGCTCCGGTGTTGTCACAGAAGAGTTTGATCGGCCCCGACGCATTGGGTATGACTCCTAGGTCGGTGATGAACTCCTTCACCCAAATTGCTTCATGCGCTGCCTCCGAGGCTGCCATGTACTCCGCTTCACATGTAGATCCATACGCGCTCGCTTGCAGCTGCACCAGCTTCTTGCTCCACCATTCAACATATACACGTATCCGGTTTGTGACTTAGAGTCATCAGATCTGTGTCGAAGCTAGCGTCGGCGTAACCCTTACTGACGAGCTCTTCGTCACCTCCATAAATGAGAAACATATCCTTAGTCCTTTTCGGTATTTCAGGATATTGTTGACCGCTGTCCAGTGTTCCTTGCGGGATTACTTTGGTACCTTCCTACCAAACTTACGACAAGGTTTACATCAGGTGCTGGTACACAGCATGGCATACATAATAGACCCTATGGCTGATGCATAGGGATGACACTCATCTCTTCTATATCTTTTGTCGTGGTGGGACATTGAGCCGAGCTCAATTTCACACCTTGTGTCTGAGCAAGAACCCTTTCTTGGACTGATCCATTTTGAACTTCTTCAATATTTTATCAAGGTATGTGCTTTGTGAAAGACCTATGAGGCGTCTCGATCTATCTCTATAGATCTTGATGCCTAATATATAAGCAGCTTCTCCAAGGTCCTTCATTGAAAACTCTTATTCAAGAAGGCCTTAATGTTGTCCAAAGTTCTATATCATTTCCCATCAAAAGTATGTCATCTACATATAATATGAGAAATGCTACTGAGCTCCCACTACTTTCTTGTAAACGCAGGCTTCTCCATAAGTCTCAAGATAAACCCAAACGCTTTGATCATCTCATCAAAGCGAATGTTCCAACTCCGAGATGCTTGCACCAGCCCATAAATGGATCGCGGGAGCTTGCACACCTTGTTAGCATTCTTAGGGTCGACAAAACCTTCCGGCTGCATCATATACAGTTCTTCCTTAAGATAGCCGTTAAGGAATGCCGTTTTGACGTCCATTTGCCATATCTCATAATCATAGTATGCGGCAATTGCTAACATGATTCGGACGGACTTCAGCTTCGCTACGGGAGAGAAAGTCTCATCGTAGTCAACCCCTTGAACTTCCCGATAACCTTTAGCGACAAGTCGAGCTTTATAGATGGTAACATTACCATCCGTGTCCGTCTTCTTCTTAAAGATCCATTTGTTTTCTATCTCTCGCCGATCATCGGGCAAGTCTGTCAAAGTCCATACTTTGTTTTCATACATGGATCCTATCTCGGATTGCATGGCTTCAAGCCATTTGTTGGAATCTGGCCCGCCATCGCTTCTTCATAGTTCAAGGTTCTCCGTTGTCTAACAACATGATTTCCGTGACAGGGTTGCCATACCATTCGGTGTGGAACGTGTCCTTGTGGACCTCTGAAGTTCAAGAGTAAATTGATCCAAGTACCTTGATCATCATCATTAATTTCCTCTCCAGTCGGTGTAGGCACCACAGGAACATTTTCCTGAGCTGCATTACTTTCCGGTTCAAGAGGTAGTACTTCATCGAGTTCTTCTTTCCTCCCACTTACTCCTTTCGAGAGAAACTCTTTTTCCAGAAAGGATCCGTTCTTGGCAACAAAGATCTTGCCTTCGGATCTAAGGTAGAAGGCATACCCAATGGTTTCCTTGGGGTATCCTATGAAGACGCATTTTTCTGACTTGGGTTCGAGCTTTTCAGGTTAAAGTTTCTTGACATAAGCATCGCATCCCCAAACTTTTAGAAATGACAGCTTAGGTTTCTTCCCAAACCATAATTCATACGGTGTCGTGTCAACGGATTTAGACGGTGCCCTATTTAAAGTGAATGTAGCTGTCTCTAGAGCGTATCCCCAAAATGATAGCGGTAAATCTGTAAGAGACATCATAGATCGCAACATATCCAATAGAGTGCGATTACGACGTTCGGACACACCATTACGCTAAGGTGTTCCAGGCGGCGTGAGTTGTGAAACGATTCCACATTTCCTTAAGTGTGTACCAAATTCGTGACTTAAATACTCCTCCACGATCTGATCGTAAGAATTTTATTTTTCGGTCACATTGATTCTCTACCTCATTCTGAAATTCCTTGAACTTTTCAAAGGTCTCAGACTTGTGTTTCATCAAGTAGACATACCCATATCTACTCAAGTCATCGGTGAGTGAGAACATAACGATATCCTCCATGAGCCTCAACGCTCATTGGACCGCACACATCGGTATGTATGATTTCCAATAAGTTGGTTGCTCGCTCCATTGTTCCGAAGAATGGAGTCTTGGTCATTTTGCCCATAAGGCATGGTTCGCATGTGTCAAATGATTCATAATCGAGAGACTCTAAAAGTCCATCAGCATGGAGCTTCTTCATGCGCTTGACACCAATGTGACCAAGGCGGCAGTGCCACAAGTATGTGGGACTATCGTTATCAACTTTACATCTTTTGGTATTCACACTATGAATATGTGTAACATCACGTTCGAGATTCATTAAGAATAAACCATTCACCATCGGAGCATGACCATAAAACATATCTCTCATATAAATAGAACAACCATTATTCTCGGATTTAAATGAGTAGTCATCTCACATTAAACGAGATCCTGATACAATGTTCATGCTCAAACTTGGCACTAAATAACAATTATTGAGCTTTAAAACTAATCCCGTAGGTAAATGTAGAGGTAGCGTGCCGACGGCGATCACATCAACCTTGGAACCATTCCCGACGCGCATCGTCACCTCGTCCTTCGCCAGTCTCCGCTTATTCCGCAGCTCCTGCTGTGAGTTACATATATGAGCAACAGCACCGGTATCAAATACCCAGGAGTTACTATGAGTACTGGTAAGGTACACATCAATTACATGTATATCAAATATACCTTTAGTGTTGCCGGCCTTCTTGTCTGCTAAGTATTTGGGGCAGTTCCGCTTCCAGTGATCCTTCCCTTTGCAATAAAAGCACTCACTCTCAGGCTTGGGTCCATTCTTTGACTTCTTCCCGGCAACTGGCTTACCGGGCGCGACAACATCTTTGCCGTCCTTCTTACCCTTGCCCTTCTTGAACTTAGTGGTCTTATTGACCATCAACAGTTGATGTTCTTTCTTGATTTCAACCTCTGCTGACTTCAGCATTGAAAATACTTCAGGAATAGTTTTCACCATCCCCTACATATTGTAGTTCATCACAAAGCTCTTGTAGCTTGGTGGGAGCGACTGAAGGATTCTGTCAATGACCGCCTCGTCCGGGAGGTTAATGTCCAGTTGGGACAGGCGGTTGTGCAACCTGGACATTTTGAGTATGTGCTCACTTGCGAACTATTTTCCTCCATCTTACAACTATAGAACTTGTCGGAGACTTCATATCTCTCGACCGGGCATGAGCTTGGAAAACCATTTTCAGCTCCTCGAACATCTCATATGCTCCGTGTTGCTCAAAACGCTTTTGGAGCCCGGTTCTAAGCTGTAAAGCATGCCGCACTAAACGAGGGAGTAATCATCAAGACGAGACGCCAAGCGTTCATAACGTCTTGGTTCTCTCAGGATGGGTGCTTCACCTAGCGGTGCTTCTAGGACATATTGTTTCTTGGCTTCTATGAGGATGATCCTCGGGTTCGGACCCAGTCCGAATAGTTGCTGCCATCATCTTTCAGCTTGGTTTTTCTAGGAGCGTTGACGTTCATGGTGACATGAGCGTTGGCCATTTGATCTACAAGACATTTTGCAAAGATTTTAGACTATGTTCATGATAATTAAGTTCATCTAATCAAATTATTTAATGAACTCCCACTCATATTTGACATCCCTCTAATCATCTAAGTGTTACATGATCCGAGTCGACTAGGCCGTGTCCGATCATCACGTGAGACGGACTAGTCATCGTCGGTGAACATCTCCATGTTGATCGTATCTTCCATACGACTCATGCTCGACCTTTTCGTCTCTTGTGTTCCGAGGCCATGTCTGTACATGCTAGGCTCGTCAAGTTAACCTAAGTGTTTTGCATGTGTAAAACTGTCTTACACCCGTTGTATGTGAACGTAGGAATCTATCACACCCGATCATCACGTGGTGCTTCGAAACGACGAACTTTAGCAACGGTGCACAGTTAGGGAGAACACTTTCTTGAAATTATTATAAGGGATCATCTTATTTACTACCATCGATCTAAGTAAACAAGATGCATAAACATAATAAACATCACATGCAATTATATATAGTAGTGACATGATATGGCCAATATCATATAGCTCCTTTGATCTACATCTTCGGGGCTCCATGATCATCTTGTCACCGACATGACACCATGATCTCCATCATCGTGTCTCCATGAAGTTGCTCGCCAACTATTACTTCTACTACTATAGCTAACGGTTTAGCAATAAAGCAAAGTAATTACATGGCGTTGAATCAATGACACGCAGGTCATACAATAATTAAGACAACTCCTATGGCTCCTGCCGGTTGTCATACTCATCGACATGCAAGCCGTGATTCCTATTACAAGAACATGATCTCATACATCACAATATATCATTCATCATTCATCACAACTTCTGGCCATATCACATCACATGACAATTGCTGCAAAAACAAGTTAGACGTCCTCTAATTGTTGTTGCATCTTTTACGTGGTTACAATTGGGTTCTAGCAAGAACGTTTTCTTACCTATGAAAAAGCCACAACGTGATTTGTCAACTTCTATTTACCCTTCATAAGGACCCTTTTCGTCGAATCCGCTCCAACTAAAGTGGGAGAGACAGACACCGCTAGCCACCTTATGCAACTAGTGCATGTCGATCGGTGGAACCTGTCTCACGAAGCGCACGTGTAAGGTCGGTCCGGCCGCTTCATCCCACAATACCGCTGAAGCAAAATAAGACTAGTAGCGGCAAGAAAGTTGACAACATCTACGCCCACAACAGATTTGTGTTCTACTCGTGCAATAGAGAACTACGCATAGACCTAGCTCATGATGCCACTGTTGGGGAACGTTGCATAAAATAAAAAATTTCCTACGTTCACCAAGATCAATCTATGAGTTCATCTAGTAACGAGAGAGAGAGAGAGATATGCATCTACATACCACTTGTAGATCGTGGGCGGAAGCGTTCAAGAGAACGGGGTTGAGGGAGTCGTTCTCGTCGTGATCCAAATCACCGGAGATCCTAGCGCCAAATGGACGGCACCTCCGCGTTCAACACACGTACGGTCAGCATGACGTTGTTGGGTAACGTAGTAATTTCAAAAAATTTCCTACGATCACGCAAGACCATGGTGATGGCATAGCAACGAGAGGGGAGAGTGTCCGTCCACGTACCCTCGTGAGACCGAAAGCGAAGCGTTATATCAACGCGGTTGATGTAGTCGTACGTCTTCACGATCCGACCGATCCAAGCACCGTTACTCCGGCACCTCCGAGTTCTTAGCACACGTTCAGCTCGATGACGATCCCCGGGCTCCGATCCAGCAAAGCGTCGGGGAGGAGTTCCGTCAGCACGACGGTGTGGTGACGATCTTGATGTTCTACCGTCGCAGGGCTTCGCCTAAGCACCGCGACAATATGACCGAGGTGGAATATGGTGGAGGGGGGCACCGCACACGGCTAAGGAACGATCACGAAGATCAACTTGTGTGTCCTAGGGTGCCCCCTGCCCCCGTATATAAAGGAGCAAGGGGGAGGGCCGGCCAGCCCTTGGGGCGCACCAAGGGAGGGGGGAGTCCTCCTCCTAGTAGGAGTAGGACTCCCCTTTCCTAGTCCTACTAGGAAGAGGGAAGGGGGAAGGAAAGAGAGGGAGAGGGAGAGGGAAAGGGGGGCGCCCCTCCTAGTCCAATTCGGACTCCCCATGGAGGGGGGCGCGCCACCTCCTGGTGCAGCCCCTCTCTCCCTCTTGGCCCAATAAGGCCCATAACTTCCCGGGGGTTCCGTAACCCCTCCGGCACTCGGTTTTCTCCGGAAACTTCCGGAACCTTTCCGTGTCCGAATATAACCATCCAATATATCAATCTTTATGTCTCGACCATTTCGAGACTCCTCGTCATGTCCGTGATCACATCCGGGACTCGAACTCCTTGGTACATCAAAATACATAAACTCATAATATAACCGTCATTGAAACTTTAAGCGTGCGGACCCTACGGTTCGAGAACTATGTAGACATGACCTAGAACCATTCTCGGTCAATAACCAATAGCGGAACCTGGATGCCCATATTGGTTCCTACATATTCTCGAAGATCTTTATCGGTCAAACCGCATAACAACATCGTTGTTCCCTTTGTCATCGGTATGTTACTTACCCGAGATTCGATCGTCGGTATCCAATACCTAGTTTAATCTCGTTACCGGAAAGTCTCTTTACTCGTTCCGTAATACATCATCTCACAACTAACTCATTAGTTGTAATGCTTGCAAGGCTTATGTGATGTGTATTACCGAGAAGGCCTAGAGATACCTCTCCGACAATCGGAGTGACAAATCCTAATCTTGATTCATGCCAACTCAACATATACTTTGGAGACACTTGTAGAGTACCTTTATAATCACCCGATTCGTTGTAGACGTTTGGTAGCACACAAAGTGTTCCTCCGTAAACGGAGTTGCATAATCTCATAGTTGCAGGAACTTTGTATAAGTCATGAAGATAGCATAAGCAACATACTAAACGATCAAGTGCTAAGCTAATGAAATGGGTCATGTCAATCACATCATTCTCCTAATGATGTGATCCCATTAATCAAATGACAACACATGTCTATGGTTAGGAAACATAACCATCTTGATTAATGAGCTAGTCCAAGTAGAGGCATACTAGTGACTATCTGTTTGTCTATGTATTCACACATGTATTATGTTTCGGTTAATACAATTCTAGCATGAATAATAAACATTTATCATGATATAAGGAAATAAATAATAACTTTATTATTGCCTCTAGGGCATATTTCCTTGATCTCCCACTTGCACTAGAGTCAATAATCTAGATTACACAAGAATGATTCTAACACCCATGGAGTCTTGGTGCTGATCATGTTTTGCTCGTGGAAGAGGCTTAGTCAACGGTCGCAACATTCAGATCCGTATGTATTTTGCAAATCTCTATGTCTCCCACTTGGACTTGGTCCCGAATGGAATTGAAGCGTCTTTTGATATGCTTGGTCCTCTTGTGAAATCTGGATTCCTTTGCCAAGGCAATTGCACCAAGATTGTCACAGAAGATCTTCATTGGTCCCGATGCACTAGGTATGACACCTAGATCGAAATGAACTCTTTCATCCAGACTCCTTCATTTGCTGCTTCCGAAGCAGCTATGTACTCCGCTTCACATGTAGATCCCGCCACGACGCTTTGTTTAGAACTGCACCAACTGACAGCTCCACCGTTTAATAAAAATACGTATCCGGTTTGCGATTTAGAATCGTCCGGATCAGTGTCAAAGCTTGCATCGACGTAACCATTTACGACTAGCTCTTTGTCACCTCCATATACGAGAAACATATCCTTAGTCCTTTTCGGTATTTCGGGATGTTCTTGACCGCTGTCCGATGATCCACTCTGGATTACTTTGGTACCTTCCTGCCAAGCTTACAGCTAAGCATCGTCAGTGTGGTACACAGCATTGCATACATGATAGAGCCTATGGCTGAAGCATAGGAACATTTTTCATTTCTCTCTATCTTCTGCTGTGGTGGGCATTGAGTCGACTCAATCTTACACCTTGTACTACAGGTAAAAACCTTTCTTTGCTCGATCCATTTTGAACTTCTTCAAAACTTTATCAAGGTATGTGCTTTGTGAAAGTCCTATTAAGCGTCTTGATCTATCTCTATAGATCTTGATGCCCAATATGTAAGCAGCTTCACCGAGGTCTTTCATTGAAAAACTTTTATTCAAGTATCCTTTTATGCTATCCAGAAATTCTATATCATTTCCAATCAACAATATGTCGTCCACATATAATATCAGAAATGCTCTGAGCTCCCACTCACTTTCTTGTAAATGAAGCTTCTCCAAAAGTCTCATATAAAACCATATGCTTTGATCACACTATCAAAGCGTTTATTCCAACTCCGAGAGGCTTGCACTGACCATAAATTGATCGTTGGAGCTTGCACACTTTGTTAGCACCCTTTGGATCAACAAAACCTTCTGGTTGCATCATATACAACTCTTCTTCTAGAAATCCATTCAAGAATGCAGTTTTACATCCATTTGCCAAATTTCATAATCATAAAATGCGGCAATTGCTAACATGATTCGGACGGACTTAAGCATCGCCACGGGTGAGAAAGTCTCATCGTAGTCAACCCCTTGAACTTGTCGAAAACCTTTTGCAACAAGTCGAGCTTTATAGACAGTTATATTACCATCGCGTCGGTCTTCTTCTTAAAGATCCATTTATTCTCAATAGCTTGCCGATCATCGGGCAAGTCTACCAAAGTCCATACTTTGTTCTCATACATGGATCCCATCTCAGATTTCATGGCTTCAAGCCATTTTGCGAATCTGGGCTCACCATCG
Source organism: Aegilops longissima (assembly GCA_021605205.1). Classification (NCBI taxonomy): domain Eukaryota; kingdom Viridiplantae; phylum Streptophyta; class Magnoliopsida; order Poales; family Poaceae; genus Aegilops; species Aegilops longissima. Next base: position 610,663,267 of record CM038682.1, on the reverse strand, counting down.
CTTCTTCATAGTTCGTAGGTTCACCATGATCTAGTAGCATGATTTCGAGAATAGGATTACCGTACCACTCAGTGCGGATTTTGTTCTGGTTGATCTCTGAGTTCGGTGACAACTTGATCTGAAGTTTCATGATCTTCATCATTATCTTCCTCACTAAGCTGGTGTAGGTGTTACGTAAACTGATTTACGTGACGAACTACTTTCAATAAGGGAGCTGGTACTATTACCTCATCAAGTTCCACTTTCCTCCCACTCACTTCTTTCGAGAGAAACTCCTTCTCTAGAAAGGATCCATTTTAGCAACGAATGTCTTGCCTTGGATCTGTGATAGAAGGTGTACCCAATTGTCTCCTTTGGGTATCCTATGAAGACACATTTTCGATTTGGGTTCAAGCTTATCAGGTTGAAGTTTCTTCACATAAGCATCGCAACCCCAAACTTTCAGAAGCGACAACTTTGGTTTCTTGCTAAACCATAGTTCATAAGGCGTCGTCTCAGCGGATTTTGACGGTGTCCTATTTAACGTGAATGCGGCCGTCTCAAGAGCATATCCCCAAAATGATAGCGGTAAATTTGTAAGAGACATCATAGATCGCACCATATCCAGTAAAGTGCGATTACGACGTTCGGACACACCATTGCGCTGTGGTGTTCCGGGTGGCGTGAGTTGCTAAACTATTCGCATTGTTTCAAATGTAGACCAAACTCGTAACTCAAATATTCGCCTCCACGATCAGATCGTAGAAACTTTATTTTCTTATTACGATGATTTTCAACTTCACTCTGAAATTCTTTGAACTTTTCAAATGTTTCAGACTTATGTTTCATTAAGTAGATATACCCATATCTGCTTAAATCATCTGTGAAGGTGAGAAAATAACGATATCCGCCACGAGCTTCAACATTCATCGGACCACATACATCTGTATGTATGATTTCCAACAAATCTGTTGCTCTCTCCATAGTACCGAGAACGGGTTTTAGTCATCTTGCCCATGAGGCACGGTTCATAAGTGCCAAGTGATTCATAATCAAGTGACTCCAAAAGTCCATCAAGATGGAGTTTCTTCATGCGCTTTATACCGATATGACCTAAACGGCGGTGCCACAAATAAGTTGCACTATCATTATCAACTCTGCATCTTTTGGTTTCAACATTATGAATATGTGTATCACTACTATCGAGATTCATTAAAATAGACCACTCTTCAAGGGTGCATGACCATAAAAGATATTATTCATATAAATAGAACAACCATTATTCTCTCGATTTAAATGAATAACCGTCTCGCATCAAACAAGATCCAGATATAATGTTCATGCTCAACGCTGGCACCAAATAACAATTATTTAGGTCTAAAACTAATCCCAAGGTAGATGTAGAGGTAGCGTGCGATTGCGATCACATCGACTTTGGAACCATTTCCCACGCGCATCGTCACCTCGTCCTTTGCGGTGTTAAGCAATCCGTAGTCCTGTTTGAGTTGCAAATATTAGCAATGAACCAGTATCAAATACCTGTGTACTCTGCGAGCTCTAGTAAGGTACACATCAATAACATGTATATCACATATACCTTTGTTCACCTTGCCATCCTTCTTATCCGCCAAATACTTGGGGCAGTTCCGCTTCAAATGACCGATCGCTTGCGGTAGAAGCACTCGTTTCAGGTTTAGGTCCAGACTTGGGTTTCTTCTCTGATCGACAACTTGTTTGCTGTTCTTTTGAAGTTCCTTCTTCTTCCCTTTGCCTTTCTTCTTGAAACTAGTGGTCTTATTGACCATCAACACTTGATGCTCCTTCTTGATTTCTACCTCCGCAGCTTTTAGCATTGCGAAGAGCTCGAGCATAGTCTTTACTAACCCTTGCATATTATAGTTCATCACGAAGCCTTTGTAGCTTGGTGGCGGTGATTGAAGAATTTCATCAATGACACAATCATCGGAAGATTAACTCCCAGTTGATTCAAGTGATTGTAATACCCGGACATTTTGAGTATGTGCTCACCGATGAACTATTCTCCTCCATCTTGCAGCTATAGAACTTATTGGAGACTTCATATCTCTCAATCCGGGCATTACTGTTGAAATATCAACTTCAACTCTGGAACATCTCATATGCTCCATGACGTTCAAAACGTCGTTGAAGACCCGGTTCTAAGCCGTAAAGCATGGCACATCGAACTATAGAGTAGTCATCAGCTTTGCTCGCAGACGTTCTTAACGTCGTCGGTTGCATCAGAAGCGAGCACTGGCACCTAGCGGTGCATCGGGGCGTAACTCTTACGTGCAGCAATGAGGATAATCCTCGAGTTCGGACCCGATCCGTGTAATTGCTACCATCATCTTTCAACTTTGCTTTCTCAAGGAACGCATTAAAATTCAACGGAACAACAAAGACGAGCCATCTATCTACAGTAAACATAGACAAGCAAAATACTATCGGTACTAAGTTCATGATAAATTTAAGTTCAATTAATCATATTACTTAAGAACTCCCACTTAGACAGACATCTCTCTAGTCATCTAAGTGATCACGTGATCCAAATCAACTAAACCATAACCGATCATCACGTGAGATGGAGTAGTTTTCAATGGTGAACATCTTATGTTGATCATATCTACTATATGATTCACGCTCGACCTTTCGGTCTCCGTGTTCGAGGCCATATCTGCATATGCTAGGCTCGTCAAGTATAACTGAGTATTCTGCGTGTGCAAAACTGGCTTACACCCGTTGTAGATGGACGAGAGCTTATCACACCGATCATCACGTGGTGTCTCGGCACGACGAACTTTGGCAACGGTGCATACTCGGGAGAACACTACTTGATAATTTTAGTGAGAGATCATCTTATAATGCTACCGTCAATCAAAGCAAGATAAGATGCATAAAGGATAAACATCACATGCAATCAATATAAGTGATATGATATGGCCATCATCATCTTGTGCTTGTGATCTCCATCTCCAAAGCACCGTCATGATCACCATCGTCACCGTAGCGACACCTTGATCTCCATCGTAGCATCGTTGTCGTCTCGCCAACTATTGCTTCTCGACTATCGCTACCGCTTAGTGATAAAGTAAAGCAATTACATGGCGTTGCATTTCATACAATAAGCGACAACCATATGGCTCCTGCCGATTGCCGATAACTCGGTTACAAAACATGATCATCTCATACAATAAAATATAGCATCACGTCTTGACCATATCACATCACATCATGCCCTGCAAAAACAAGTTAGGCGTCCTCTACTTTGTTGTTGCAAGTTTTACGTGGCTGCTACGGGCTGAGCAAGAACCGTTCTTACCTACGCATCAAAACCACAGCGATACTTCGTCAAATAGACTCGTTTAACCTTCTCAAGGACCGGGTGTAGCCACACTCGGTTCAACTAAAGTGAGAGAGACAGACACCCGCTTGGTCACCTTTAAGCAACGAGTGCTCACAGCGGTGAAACCAGTCTCGCGTAAGCGTCGCGTAATGTCGGTCCGGCCGCTTCATCTCACAATACCGCTGAACCAAAGTATGACATGCTGGTAGGTAGTATGACTTGTATCGCCCACAACTCACTTGTGTTCTACTCGTGCATATGACATCAACGCATAAAACCAGGCTCGATACCCTTTGTTGGGTAACGTAGTAATTTCAAAAATTTTCCTACGATCACGCAAGACCATGGTGATGGCATAGCAGAGAGAGAGTGTCGTCCGCGTACGCCTCGTGAGACCGAAAGCGAAGCGTTATATCAACGCGGTTGATGTAGTGACGTCTTCACGATCCGACCGATCCAAGCACCGTTACTCCGGCACCTCCGAGTTCTTAGCACACGTTCAGCTCGATGGCGATCCCGGGCTCCGATCCAGCAAAGCGTCGGGAGGAGTTCCACAAGACGACGGCGTGGTGGCGATCTTGATGTTCTACCGTCGCGAGGCTTCGCCTAAGCACCGCGACAATATGACCGAGGTGGAATATGGTGGAGGGGGCACCGACACGGCTAAGGAGCGATCACGAAGATCAACTTGTGTGTCCTAGGGTGCCCCCTGCCCCGTATATAAAGGAGCAAGGGGAGGGCGGCCAGCCCTTGGGGCGCACCAAGGGGGGGAGTCCTCCTCCTAGTAGGAGTAGGACTCCCTTTCCTAGTCCTACTAGGAAGAGGGAAGGGGAAGGAAAGAGAGGGAGAGGAGAGGGAAGGGGCTGCGCCCCTCCTAGTCAATTCGGACTCCCCATGGAGGGGGGGCGCCACCTCTGGTGCAGCCCTCTCTCCCTCTTGGCCCAATAAGGCCCATAACTTCCCGGGGGTTCGGTAACCCCTCCGGCACTCCGGTTTTCTCCGAAACTTCCGGAACCTTTCGGTGTCGAATATAACCATCCAATATATCAATCTTTATGTCTCGACCATTTCGAGACTCCTCGTCATGTCCGTGATCACATCCGGGACTCGAACTCCTTGGTACATCAAAATACATAAACTCATAATATAACCGTCATTGAAACTTTAAGCGTGCGGACCCTACGGTTCGAGAACTATGTAGACATGACCTAGAACCATTCTCGGTCAATAACCAATAGCGGAACCTGGATGCCCATATTGGTTCCTACATATTCTCTGAAGATCTTTATCGGTCAAACCGCATAACAACATCGTTGTTCCCTTTGTCATCGGTATGTTACTTACCCGAGATTCGATCGTCGGTATCCAATACCTAGTTTAATCTCGTTACGGAAAGTCTCTTTACTCGTTCCGTAATACATCATCTCACAACTAACTCATTAGTTGTAATGCTTGCAAGGCTTATGTGATGTGTATTACCGAGAAGGCCTAGAGATACCTCTCCGACAATCGGAGTGACAAATCCTAATCTTGATTCATGCCAACTCAACATATACTTTGGAGACACTTGTAGAGTACCTTTATAATCACCCGATTCGTTGTGACGTTTGGTAGCACACAAAGTGTTCCTCCGTAAGCGGAGTTGCATAATCTCATAGTTGCAGGAACTTTGTATAAGTCATGAAGATAGCATAAGCAACATACTAAACGATCAAGTGCTAAGCTAATGAAATGGGTCATGTCAATCACATCATTCTCCTAATGATGTGATCCCATTAATCAAATGACAACACATGTCTATGGTTAGGAAACATAACCATCTTCGATTAATGAGCTAGTCCAGTAGAGGCATACTAGTGACTATCTGTTTGTCTATGTATTCGCACATGTATTATGTTTCCGGTTAATACAATTCTAGCATGAATAATAAACATTTATCATGATATAAGGAAATAAATAATAACTTTATTATTGCCTCTAGGGCATATTTCCTTCAGACGTCTCCTCCGTCTTGATCCAGCAAGGGGGAAGGAGAGGTTGATGAAGATCCAGCAGCACGACGGCGTGGTGGTGGAAGCAGCAGGGCTCCGGCAGGGCTTCGCCAAGCAACTACGGGAGGAGGAGGAGGTGTAGCAGGGGGAGTGAGGCGCCAAGTGCAAGGGTGCGGCTGCCCTCCGTCCCCCCCTATATATAGGGTCCCCAGGGGGGCGCCGGCCCTCGGAGATGGGATTTCCTGGGGGGGGCGGCGGCCAAGGGGGGTGGAGTGCCCCCCAAGGCAAGTGGGGCGCCCCCTGCCCTAGGGTTCCCAACCCTAGGCGCAGAGGGGGGGGGGGCCAGGGGGAGCGCACCAGCCCACCAGGGGCTGGTTCCCCTCCCACTTCAGCCCATGGGGCCCTCCGGGATAGGTGGCCCCACCCAGTGGACCCCCGGGACCCTTCCGGTGGTCCCGGTACAATAGCGGGTGACCCCGAAATTTTCCCGATGGCCGAAACAGCACTTCCTATATATAATTGTTTACCTCCGGACCATTCCGGAACTCCTCGTGATGTCCGGGATCTCATCCGGGACTCCGAACTACTTTCGGTTTGCTGCATACTCATATTCATACAAACCTAGCGTCACCGAACCTTAAGTGTGTAGACCCTACGGGTTCGGGAGACATGTAGACATGACCGAGACGACTCTCCGGTCAATAACCAACAGCGGGATCTGGATACCCATGTTGGCTCCCACATACTCCTCGATGATCTCATCGAATGAACCACGATGCCGAGGATTCAAGCAACCCCCGTATACTATTCCCTTTGTCAATCGGTATGTTACTTGCCCGAGATTCGATCGTCGGTATCCCAATACCTCGTTCAATCTCGTTATCGCAAGTCACTTTACTAAATACCGTAATGCATGATCCGTGACCGGACACTTGGTCACTTTGAGCTCATTATGATGATGCACTACGAGTGGGCCAGTGATACCTCTCCGTAATACGGAGTGACAAATCCCATCTCGATCCGTGTCAACCCAAGCAGACACTTTCAGAGATACCGTAGTGCACCTTTATAGTCACCTAGTTACGTTGTGACGTTTGGTACACCCAAAGCACTCCTACGGCATCCGGGAGTTACACGATCTCATGGTCTAAGGAAAAGATACTTGACATTGGAAACGCTCTAGCAAAACGAACTACACGATCTTGTGCTATGCTTAGGATTGGGTCTTGTCCATCACATCATTCTCCTAATGATGTCATCCCGTTATCAATGATATCCAATGTCCATAGTCAGGAAACCATGACTATCTATTGATCAACGAGCTAGTCAACTAGAGGCTCACTAGGGACATGTTGTGGTCTATCTATTCACACGTGTATTAAGATTTCCGGATAATACAATTATAGCATGAGTAAAAGACAATTATCACGAACAAGGAAATATAATAATAATCCTTTTATTATTGCCTCTAGGGCATATTTCCAACAGTACTTACGACCGGAAACTATTTCGCCTGTATAATTGTATTTTTTAGGAGTACTGTACGTATAACCGTATTTGGTCGCTCGCCGGTCGCACATGGCCCCATTTTGCCGAGCGTGTGTGCCAGGAGGGCATATCCCCGACGATTTCTCGGTCATGTGGGAAGGACCCCCTTATCGCCCACACTCACTAGGCGACGGTTCCAAATGCCGACACAGAAAGGGGTTAAAACCGTTTGTATAGCACCTCGCTGTACCAGTTGCAGTTGTTCTGTACCAACCTCCACCTTCCTTAACGATTGCCCCAACTATTGTTCTTTTTCAGCTGGCTGGTACTGTCATCCAGAATGATGTTTCTCAAACTGAATCAATGATGCCAGTGGGCTCTTCTACTGCTTCAACTAATGAACCTCCCCCTGGGTTAACGTCTCTTGGGCTTGGCCTGGCCATAGTGGGCCTGGCCCCTGCTTCCTCCGGTCCACTGATGACTCATGGACGCCGTACCAAAGCCATGGCACTTGTTAATACTGAAGTCAGATGCAGCACCAGGGCAGCGTCATAGTGCGCCTGTGCCTGCTCCATGGTGAAGCCCCCACGCACCGGCACTGGCTCCAGCGATGTGTCATGGTTGGTCCCCGACTCCTTTATGGGGTCATTGTTGGAGACCTCGGGGGAGTTGGCTGGCATGCCGGCTTTGATTAGCCTGGCACGACAACTCTGCCAGGAGGACACAAGGGGGGTGACCTCGTGCCTCATCTCTGTCGATAGGCTATCCTACTCGCGGTCATGGTGGGTGTGGTGCAAGGGAGGAGAATGGACCGTTGTGTTGTGGTGTAGAGTTTAGCCGGGTGTCGCCGCCTGTAAATAGCGGATTTTGGTGAGGCCAAGCGTCTGGGTGCATCAATGCATGGCGCCTGAGTTGGTTCATCGGCTAGCGAGCCAGACTAATGGCGGTGTACGGGCATGGCAGATATCCATCCTGCCCCGTACAACATGCGTCTCACCGGCATTGAACAGTTGCGGACACCCGGGAGGCGGTGCAGGCGACATTCTTGGCCGGCGCACCTATTCAATGCCGGTGCAGTGAGGTCGCGTTCGCTATGGGCCCGTGTCGAAGCGACCGCTCTACATCAGCATGAATGCGGATAGCGGGTGCTGGGCGGGAAGTGCGTGCGGGGGAGGGAGTTTCTTTGGTGGTCCAGATTAGTCAGACGTGAGTGTGGTTGCTATTCGGACACCCGCAAACCCCCCCTAATTTTTCTTCGGTGTGCGGGGAAAATGCGTCCGAACCGCCGAACGGATCAATACAAAATCGTGTTGGATGGCAAAACACATCCATACCGCGTGGTCTGGCCTTATGTAGATGGTTTGAGGACTCCTCCCCCACCGGCGTATTCGGCTAGGACTCCTCCCCCACCGGCAAGGACTCCTCCCCCACCGGCGTATTCGCTAGGACTCTTGTTATCCTAGGCCTCTGGTGCACTATATAAACCGAGGCCGGGCTAGTCGATAGAGATATACAACAATCATGATCATCATTGGCTAGCTTCTTGGGTTTAGCCTCTACGATCTCGTGGTAGATCAACTCTTGTAATACTCATATTCATCAAGATCAATCAAGCAAGAAGTAGGGTATTACCTCCATAGAGAGGGCCCGAACCTGGGTAAACATTGTGTCCCTTGCCTCCTGTTACCATCCGCCTTGGACGCACAGTTCGGGACCCCCTACCCAGATCCGCCGGTTTTGACACCGACATTGGTGCTTTCATTGAGAGTTCCGTTGTGTGTTCGGAAAAAGGTCGATGGCTTGCCTGCAGATCAACTGCGACTTCGGCATCTTTGTTACCAGCTCGACTGGTCACCTTGGTTCGACCAAGGACTGCGCCCTACCTCCGATCATCATGTTCGGATGAGGGCCTTCATCAACATCAACTCTGATCTCTATCAAGATCATGAAGGAATCATCCAGGGAGCCCGGGGGCTCAACGTCAACATTGCCCTCAGGCGACTGTGCCTTTTTTTGGACGACGAACTTGTATCCGCCGCCACCGCCTTCTCGAGTGTCGTTTTAATAATTACTTCGGTGGAATTGTGCGGAATTGAGTCTACAATGACCCTGGAAAATTTCGTCGAGTTCCGATGGAGGAATCTCCGGCAATCTCCGATATACCGGAGCCGCATTGAATCTGGACGAGGACCCGGACGAGCTTGGAGCGTGGTGTCCAGCATCTAGCTCGGACGTCCTTTGGAAGATCCAACCGTTGATCGGCTGTGGAATTCCTATATCTACCACCTGTCAAGCATTCAGCTCGATCCGACCGTCCAAACTCTGGGAACCTCCCGATTATTGCATCACTTTTCATATCTGTTTCCTAAGCGAATACGGATCCGACCCGAATTCATGTTTCTTTATGAACGTGATATTTGACAACCTTTTTAAAAGGAATTTTCTTCTAAGGTATTGCGCATTGATTTTAACACGCGTTCATAAAATTTTAATCCTCCTCTGAGGTAATCTTCGCCATCACGCTGGTGTCAAACCAGTCCGGCAATATAGCTCCACGGCTGCCGACCTGCGCTGGACATGTCGTCGCTTTTTGAGTCGAGCTCAACTTCTTCGGATACTCACCTCGGTGAGACGAACAAGAGTTCGGAATAGCCAAAGATAAATCATCACCAACATCACCGCCCCACGTATTACACGGAGCGGGCACACCGGCATCGCCGCACGACCACTTCAGCAAGCCCGTATTGACCACGTCACAAGCTACGACCTGCATCGGCATGGACGAACTGTTGCTTCATCGAGCCAATGTCCACCAATGTCGGAACTACTTCAACAACTCGGCTGACATGGCAGCTGCAACATCCCCTCATTGATCTGCTCCGTCTCCTCGTCCGGACCGGGGGCTTCGTCATCCCTTCATCAGCACACTCCGGTAACTTCGGCGACACCAGCCAACCAGCTTTGTCACATCAGCTGGACCGGGGGCTTTGCCTCGGCGAGTCAACCTTTACCAGCGTCGCCATGCTATCGCTTCATCGCCCATCAGGCAATGGGTATGCGGATCGAGTCCCAATTTTGGGAGTCTCTTTTCTTCGGACTGCTACAACGCATAAACCCCACAGGTGCTATTAATCCTAACAAATTTTGCATGTTGGGTTTATTTTTCTTAAGGACTTATTACTCCGGTTTGTTCCATCATCTGTACAAAGGTCTATCAAATGGCGGCCACATTAAAAATGGTCGCGTGGTGGTTCGGTCAGTTTACGTACATAGTTCGGCGAACGCCGCATCCGGAGCCCGGACCGCCCTACAAATTCAGGCTTTGTAACTGCGTCACGCTGACGCCCTGCATCGACATTGGCTTCAGCACCAGGTAATGGATTTTGACTGCGTCGGGTGGTCTCTTCAGCGTCACTCTGCCGGCCTACATTGGCCGTGCTACGTCGCCACTTCGGAGTGCCGAGCTATTTGCTCCGCCACCTCAGGACCGGCTTGGGGGATGGAACCTTGTCCCGCATCAAGCTCGGACCGCGTCATCAATACCGAACACATTAACCAGCTAAGTTGCCTTCATGCTGAAAGTTTTAAATTTTTAATTTGTTCGGTTCGACCAAGCATTATACATTTTTTTGGAAAAAAGTTGCTTGTAAAAAATTTCCTTGTCCAAACTTTGTTTGTGACGCACAAATTCAAATACCCCGTTTACTTGGGGGCTCCCTTGCTGGAGCTTTTTCCCCTTGCATATGATTATACTTGTACGGCTTCGTTCCTTGTTCGTGTATTATGCCACAATATGCACCATATTGACCTAAGTGATTTGCAAGCTGGGTTGCCTTGCTCCTGTGTTTACCCCTACGTTCCCGATTGTTCGGCTAGGGAGTAAAGGGAGCACCTCTGCGTTTGTCACGATCGGGTCACCCGAGCCGGACCTCAGACTGGGTGAAGCCGAAAGCTAGTGCTCTTACTGTTTTCAATTATGGTCGGCACACAACAGAACTCATGAGTACAAAAAATCTATTGCACAAGTCTCATATTAACAATGAGCGCCAAAGAAAGGTATCGGTGGGGGTACTATTTTCTTCGAAGATGCTTCTTACATTTATCAGTAATATAGCATAAGTTCCCCGAGCGCTTTTGTCATTACAGCCTTATGACCTGATTGCCTGGTTATCGGAAACACCGCCGATATTCTCGACGGTGGAGTATATAACACTTTTCGGTCCTTGATCGAAGAGGGAGAAGCCGATGGTCGGTTAAGGCAGCGTTTAAAGTTCGGGTGAACATAGATATGATATAAGTACTTCGGTACATACAATCATTCTTTTATCCAAGTCACTCGGGGGCTCTTAAATTTATGTGAGCTGTTTTATAATAAGTGTTCTTCTTCTTAGTCATTGCAAAGTCTTTTTTCTATCACTCCTTTTTTCGACGCGAGTGTGCGGTCAATAGCCGGGGCGCCTAATTTCTCTCTCAAAGCCGCTAAAGTTTGCTAAACTGGCCTAACGAGAAGTACTCCGCCTTTGGGATAGGAGGTTGAAGCCATAGGCTGACCCGCTTGAAGTCTCGAGATAGGATGTGTCATGTTAAAGCACGACAGAAACACCTTTTTTTTTCTAAGACCAATTTTTGATTTGGCACCGAACACTTGATCTAGTTCGGACATTAAACTTTTGAATGAGTTTTTTGGCTTTTCGAGGCTATGGCACTTTTAAACTATTTATGCGTTTCCCGCATAAGTCTCGCAGTGCAACGCTGGACACCTTTAGAGATTCGGCACAAACATTCTCGGATATTTCTATATATGCATCGGTTTCGAATTGTGTCTTCGGTCAATAGTTGGGTTGCCCGGCTCCTGTGCTTGCCTCCTACGTTCCGCTTTGTTCGGCTAGGTGTGCAAAGGGAGAACCACTGCGATTGTGCTTCCAGCTCGCATGGTTAAGCACCTCAGTGGAGAAAGCTAAAAACTGACTATCACAATAGGCGTAAACCGGTCAGCGATCCGATGACTATGTTAAATGACGGGTCGTTCATAACATTGGCCGAAGTGTTTACGGCTTGACCTCGGCTGTCGCCGAACACTAACCGGGGGCTCATAGCTAGCTTCCCAGTATAAAGCTCCTATGACTAAGCGAAAGTTTTAAAGCCCGCATATCTGATTGCCTCGTTTCTGCTAACACAACCGCCTTCGGGCACCGAGACGTCGGCTAAGGGTTGTTTTGTTAGTACGGAAACACCCTGCGTAGTATCTACCAAGGGGTAGAAGCCGACGATGGGCCACTTTCAACTGATAAACGGTCAGAATGGAGTTAAAATAATGATGTAAAGTACTTAGATACATAGAATCAATACACATAATCTGTGATTTTACTCTGGATATCGATCCTTAATTCGGCCACCCGTGCCCACATTAAGGCTCGGGGGCTACTGGGCTTTGCGCTCATTATTGACAAATATTAAAGGGGCACATCGATCCTCTGATCTGGTGTTGCCACCCGACCAGTGTCTCGGGGGCTACTGCATTGCCTATTTCAATGCAGAAAATTTCAATTACCAAGTGTTTGGCTTGACCGAACTTTGGGAAAGCACGTCTTCGAACAGCAATAAGTACCATCTGGACCTATCTGGCATCAAGCTATATATCACGGTGACTTCTCACGACCCTCTCCCAGGGGCCCGTTCTCCGATCACTATTATCTCTAATATATTACACTGCGTTTTTATTCCTATGTATGCTGCCGAGCTAGGAATTGATCCTCAGGACGATTTCGCGCATCGACCTGAGTCTCAGGGGCTACGGGGAACAACGGTTTTTATGCTTGCCTTCAGGTGCATCTCGGGTCTTAGACTGATACACACCTTGAGGGCTACTGGATATACATCGGCAGAGAATAAACTGCACCAGTTACAAATATTCACAAAAATCAGCCCACGGTCGGGGTGGTGCACCACCTCGGGGGCAGTCCGACATAAAGCTCGGGCACCAGCAGCGGCTAGCTCCATAGAGGGCATTTCCGGCATTAAGCTCGGCTACACTCCTTCAAATTTTTTGTACCAAGATGATCTATGACATCTTGGATATAGTCCGGCGTTGGAGCTCGGATACAGTCCGGCGCTGGAGCTTGGACACAGTCTGATGCTGGAGCTTGGACACAGTCCGGCGTTGGAGCTCGGAAGCAGTCCCGCATTGGAGCTCGGACGCAAGAGTACACTGCCTCTCGGGAACAACTTCAAAACCCGAGGCGTGGCATAAAAATAACAAGGCATTGATAAAGGCCGGAAACTTAAAGGGGCTCCTCGGATACCCGACGTGTAAACTCTTCGGATGCACTTCAGCGATCCTCAAGATCGAAGATGAGAAGATTTGTTGAACCAGTTTTCAAGACCGACGACCGAAGATGAAGAACAGTTCGGAAGAATCGAGGAGCGTTCCTAACTTGAAGACCGGTTCAGGGGGCTACTGACGGTGTCCTGGGCTAGGGGGTACTCACCATGTCATCTCCCGATCTGTTAGATCGGGCCGAGGACCCCCATGGTCGTATACTTATGGGCCAGTTCGGACAGCTGCCGCATACAAGGAAGATTCCACAAAACTTGGCGATCAAGACAAGGACTCCTCCCCCACCGGCTTAGTCGGCTAGGACTCTTGTTATCCTAGTCCTCTGGTGCACTATATAAACCGAGGCCGGGCTAGTCGATAGAGATATACAACAATCATGATCATCATAGGCTAGCTTCTAGGGTTTAGCCTCTACGATCTCGTGGTAGATCAACTCTTGTAATACTCATATTCATCAAGATCAATCAAGCAGGAAGTAGGGTATTACCTCCATAGAGAGGGCCCGAACCTGGGTAAACATTGTGTCCCTTGCCTCCTGTTACCATCCGCCTTAGACGCACAGTTCGGGACCCCCTACCCGAGATCCACCGGTTTTGACACCGACACCGTTGCCGGGGAGCATAGCTCTATTCTTTGAGTCACTTGGAATTTATATCTGCTGGACACTATGAAGAACTTGAAAGACACTAAGACAACAATTTATCCCTCAATTACGAGGGGAGGTAAGGAACTGCCATCTAGCTCTGCACTTGATTCACCTTCTGTTATGAGTAAGCTAGCGACACCTAAACCTGCTTCTGCTATTCGTTCCGATATGTCGCATGTTATTGATGATGCCACTTCTGCTATGCATGATACTTATGATGAAACTACTTCTATGTTTGATACTACTATGCCCCTTGGTGAATTTCTAGATGAACAAATTGCTAGGGCTGGAGAGAAAGAAATTATTGAATCTGAATATGATGATGAAAGTGATGATGAAAATATGCCTGATATTCCTGAGGGTTATGTTTTTTATATGGAATCTCCTGGAGCTATTTTTGCTTGCAAAGATAGATATGAGCTCAAGAGTTTATTAGTTAAATGGAACAAAGAATCTCTTAGAGACTGAATGAAACCTGACCCTGCTTTTGCTACTTCACCTATGTGTGTTCCTGATAAGGATTATGAATTTTCTGTTGATCCAGATATAATTACTTTGGTCGAATCTGATCCTTTTTATGGCTATGAATCTAAAACTGTTGTGGCACATCTTACTAAGTTAAATGATATAGCCGCCCTGTTTACTAATGATGAGAGATCGCGCTACTTTTATATACTCAAAATATTTCCGTTCTCATTAAAGGGCGATGCTAAGATATGGTTTAATTCTCTTGATCCTGGTTGTGTGCGTAGTCCCGTGATATGATTTATTACTTCTCTGCTAAATATTTCCTGCTCATAAGAAACAAGCTGCTTTGAGGAAATTATCAACTTCGTGCAAATTAAAGAAGAGAGTCTCCCACAAGCTTGGGGGAGGCTTCTCAAGTTACTTAATGCTTTGCCTAATCATCCTCTTAAGAAACCTGAAATACTTGATATCTTTTATAATGGACTAACCGATGCTTCCAGAGATTACCTGGATAGTTGTGCTAGTTCTCTTTTCAGGAAAGAACACTGGATGGAGCTGAAATTCTATTGAATAATATGTTGACAAATGAAAATAATTGGGCACCTCCTGAGCTAGCTACTGCTCCAATTACTGAGCCTATCCCTAAAACAACTCCAAAGAAGAGAGGTGTTCTATTTCTCAGTCCTGAAGATATGCAAGAGGCAAAGAAATCTATGAAATAAAAAGGTATTAAAGCTGAAGATATTAAAATTTTACCTCCTATTGAAGAAATACATGGTCTTAATCTACCGCCTGTTGAAGAAACTTATGATATTGATCCATTACTTATTGAAGAACCTCCTGATCCGATAACCCGACACAGGTAGTAAAGGTAAACTCTCTCTACAGATATGACAAAGCTGAAGTCCCTCCTACTAAAATTGCTAGGCAATGCTTGGATGAGTTTGATAATTTTATTGTCAAACAAGAAAATTTTAATGCTTATTTTGGTAGACAATTGAAATATGATTCCGATATGATCAAACGCTTGGGTGATTATTTGGCTAATATTAGAGGTGAACTTAAACTTGTTAGAAAACATGCTTCTATGGTTACCACTCAGTAGAACAAGTACTTAAAGCTCAGAAAGAAGTGCTTGATGAAATGAATAGTAAGAAAAATGATTATGCTGTTAGAGTGGCTACTAGAACTGGTAGAATGACTCAGGGACCTTTGTATCCTGAAGGCCTCCCTAAGAGAATCGAGCAAGATTCTCAGAGAAATAATATTGATGTACCTAGTTCTTCTAAAAGGAAGAAAAGAAAATGATAGGACTTTGCAAACTTCTAGTGAACCTATTGCTGAACCACCTGAGAATCCAAATGATATCTCTATTTCTGATGCTGAAACAAAATCTGGTAATGAACATGAACCTAGTGAAAATGTTAATGATGCTGTTCATGATGATGCTCAACCTAGTAATGATAATGAAGTAGAAGTTGAACCTGCTGTTGATCTTGATAACCCACAATCAAAGAATCAACGTTATGATAAAAGAGACTTTGTCGCTAGGAAACATGGTAAAGAAAGGGAACCATGGGTTCAGAAACCCATGCCTTTTCCTCCGAAACCATCCAAGAAAAAGGATGACGAGGATTTTGAGCGCTTTGCTGAAATGATTAGACCCATCTTTTTGCATATGCGATTGATTGATATGCTCAAAATGAATCCTTATGCTAAATATATGAAAGATATTGTTACAAATAAAAGAAAGATACCGGAAGCTGAAATTTCCACCATGCTTGCTAATTATACTTTTAAGGGTGGAATACCAAAGAAACTTGGAGATCCAGGAGTACCTACTATACCATGCTCCATTAAGAGAAATTATGTTAAAACTGCTTTATCTGATCTTGGAGCCGGTGTCAGTGTTATGCCTCTCTCTTTATATCGTAGACTTGACTTGAATAAGTTGACACCAACTGAAATATCTTTGCAAATGGCTGATAAATCAACTGCTATACCTGCCAAGTATTTGTGAGGATGTACTGTTGTGGTTGCAAAGCGTTACTATTTTAACGGACTTTGTTATTCTTGATATTCCCGAGGATGATAGTATGTCTATTATTCTTGGAAGACCTTTCCTTAATACTATAGGGGATGTTATTGATTGCAACAAAGGCAATGTCACTTTTCATGTTAATGGTAATGAGCATACGGTACATTTTCCGAGGAAACAACCTCAAGTTCATAGTATCAACTCTATTGGAAAAATCCCATCGATTATATTTGGAGGTTTTGAATTGTCTCTCCCTACTGTCAAGAAGAAATATGATATACTTATTATTGGGGACGTCCATATCCCCGTTGAGATAACATAGTATTATTTGAAATTTCTCCGGTTCCATGTTAGTCGGAATGAGTTTGTTAACAAGACCTGATCAACCTTGTTAGTGGATTCCTTTTGATGAGCATGAGATGGATGAAACTAGAAGCACAACCTTCTGTACCCTCTTTATAACTTTCTGTTATTTAGTAGAAATAAAGTAAAAATAGTATTTTTTTTGTCCATCTCCTGATTTATCTATGCAATATAAAAATATCCCGAAAATAAAGTTCTCAGAATGCCATGCCAATTTAATATGATTTTTTCGGGAATATTTGAGGATTTTTGGTGCAAAAATTACCGCGGGGGGAGCTGCCACCTGGCCACGAGGGTGGAGGGCGCGCCCTACCCCCTGGGCGCGCTCCCCTGTCTCGTGAGCCCACGGTGGCCCTCCTCCACTTATCCTTGCACCCATCTTCTTCCTCTGCCTCACACAAACCCGAAAAACCAACTCAAGCACGAGTTCCAGCCACTTTTGCTGTGATTTTCGATCTCCTTGCTCAAAGCACCTCTCGCAAAACTGCTTGGGGAGATTGTTCCTTGGTATGTGACTCCTTCATTGGTCCAATTAGTTTTTGTTCTAGTGCTTTATTCATTGCAAATTTGTGCTGCATAGGTGACCATGTTCTTGAGCATGCATGTCAAATTTATATGGTTCCAAGTAGTTCTAATACTTGATAAAAGCTCTAGGCACTTGTAGGAGTAGTTGCTATCAATTTTATTGAAGTTGGTTCACTTTTGTTTGAAGTTACTAAAAATTTCAGATTATTTCAGAAAATAATGAAGAGACTTTTGAGGGGCTCGTCGAGCCGAAGCTCGAAGGAAAAACAAAAGGAAGAAGCACGGAAGCCCAAATATAATTTGCCTCACACCACAGAGGTCCGGCCGTGTGAATGGCCTTCCGATTACTTCTTGAGGAGAGCCGGAATTTATGAGGATTTTTATTTATTAATTGAGAATGCTGGCCTCACCAACTTCCTCCGTGACCAACGTCATCAATATCTCTTACTCACAAATACTTTTGTGCAAAACTTCTACTATTTCCCTAAGGAATCACCTCCATCAGTAGAGTTTCATTTATATGACGTTGTTAAGAAGATGCCATTAGCTGAATTTTGCGAGGTTTGCAAAATACCCTTTGAGGGTACCTTGGATGAACCACACCGTAATGAAGTAGAATCTTTTATTAACACTATCACTGTGGGAGAAACCAGGAAGGTTTCTGATGCAAGAATTACTAGCATACATTTTCCTGTTTTACGCTACTTTGCCTTATTTGCTAGTCGTTGCTTGATTGGTCGCGGGAACTGTGGAAACCTTAGTCTTCCTGATATTATCATTTTGTTCCATGGTTTATACCGCAACAACACTGTTAGTATGGGCGGAATAATTGCTAGACGGTTAAGTTTGAACCGTACTAAAGGCCCTATCTTTGGAGGTATTTATGCTTCGCGCCTAGCTGCACATTTTGACATACCTATTAGGCATTTGGAGAAAGAAGAAACATCGTTGCCCAGTGCTTATTTAGATTATAAGAGTATGCTAGCGCATGACTTTCTTGTTAAGGGCAAGGAAGGGGAGCTTAAATATATATTGTACTTTGATAAACATCACCCTGAGACTATTACTTTGCCTGTTCCCTCCTTGTTTAACTTGTCTGCAGGTCCTCACCTTGTTCCGTGGGCGGCCGTTCAAGCCTATCGGAATCCTGCACCAGCCCCGGAACCGGAACCACAAGATGAGCCTCCACGACAGTGTGTTTATTCTTGGGATTCGGAGGCGGTTGCCAGCCAGTGGCAGTCAGAGTCCTCTTCATTACAGTATGATCCCAACTATTCTTCGTCGCAGTATGACCCCAGCTACACCTACGGGTATCCGCCAGCTATCCTCGGCAATAAACCAACAGGCCAAAAGCCTAAGCTTGGGGAATACGTATTTCTCACCGACATTACATTTATGTTCACAGACACTCATTGCTAAATGTCGGTGCTCATACTCTTTCACTGTAATATCCATGCTAGTTTATTTCCTTTTTCCCGTTTTCTTCTTATGTGTCTGTTAAACTTTAAGAAAAACAAAAAAAAAATATTAGTAGTAGTTTATTTTTCCTTCTGTAGTAGTAATCATTAAAATGAAAACCCAAAAATATTTCCCGATCTTCTTTTGCTTGTTGGGAGCTTTCCCGTGTAAATAGTTTTTATTTCATTTCTTTTCTCTGGGGGTCAGTAGGATAAGACCATGATTAAATTGTTGAAGTGGCTCTTATATGCATCATTGTTGATTTAACCAAGAGCCCATATTGCCTTGTCTTCTCCTGTTTATTGAATGCTCGCAAATTCCAGCTTAGTCCAATGCACGTGCACTCTTATTATTATTCACATCGTTCGGTCGTGCAAGTGAAAGGCAATTATGATGATATATGATGGACTGACTAAGATGTGAAAAGCTGGTATGAACTCGACCTCTTTTGTTTTTGTAAATATGATGAGTTCATCGTTCTTGATTCAGCTTATTATGAATAAACATGTTTTGCAATGACAATTAGAGATTATAGTTGCTCGTGCCATGCTTGTTTAGCTATGAGTTACAATGGTTTACCTTGCGTGCCAACATGCTATTAAAATGGTTGTGATGTGGTATGAAGGGGCGGTATCCTCCTTTGAATAATTTAAGTGACTTGGCTTGGCACATGTTCACGCATGTAGTTGAAACAAATCAACATAGCCTTCACGATATTTATGTTCATGGTGGATTATATCCTACTCATGCTTGTATTCAATGTTTATTAATTTTAATGCTCATGACTGTTGTCGCTCTCTAGTTGGTCGCTTCCCAGTCTTTTGCTAGCCTTCACTTGTACTAAGAGGGAATACTGCTTGTGCATCCAATCCCTTAAACCCCAAACTTATTCCATATGAGTCCACCATACCTTCCTATATGCGGTATCTACCTGCCGTTCCAAGTAAATTTGTATGTGCCAAACTCTAAACCTTCAAATAAACATTCTGTTTTGCATGCTCGAATAGCTCATATATCAACTAGGGCTGACCTTATCTTCCGTGTTAGGCGGGTTATCCTCAAGAGGAGTGGACTCCGCTCCTCACTCACGAGAAAATGGCTGGTCACCGGGATGCCCAGTCCCATGCTTTATGCAAACTAAATCAAAATAATTGCAAACAAAACTCCCCCTAGGACCCATTGAATGTTGGAGGCACTCGTTGTTTCGAGCAAGCCATGGATTGATGCTTGTGGAGGAGGGGGAGTATAAACTTTACCATTCTGTTTGGGAACCGCCTATAATTTGTTTAGCATGGAAGATATCGTCATCTCTTAGTTGTTATGTTGACAATGAAAGTATGCCGCTCAAAATATAATTTATCTCTATTTCAAAACCGAGCTTTGGCACCTCTACAAATCCATGCTTCCCTCTGCGAAGGGCTTATCTATTTACTTTTATGTTGAGTCATCACCCTCTTATTAAAAGCACTAGCTGGAGAGCACAGCTTTCATTTGCATTCATTACTGTTAATTTATATCGGGTATGACTATGATTAGATCTCTTTTACCATGAATTACAATGTCTAGTCAGTCCATGATCTTTGAAGGTGCTCTGCATTTATGTTTTGCTGTCTCAGAAAGGGCTAGCGATATACCATCTTGTTATATCATATTATGATTATTTTAAGAAAGTGTTGTCATCCGAGATTTATTATTATGGCTTGCTAGCTGATTATGTTATTGATATGAGTAAACATGAGACCTAGGAGTTATTGCAAATGTGGTTAGTTATGATCTTTGCTGAAAACCTGAATGCTGGCTTGACATAGGTACAACAACAAGAGCAAACCGAGTTTGTAAAGTTTTTCTTTTCTCTTTCAGTTTGTCAACTGAATTGCTTGAGGACAAGCAAGTGTTTAAGCTTGGGGGAGTTGATACGTCTCCGTCGTATCTACTTTTCCAAACACTTTTGCCCTTGTTTTGGACTATAACTTGTATGATTTGAATGGAACTAACCTGGACTGACGCTATTTTCAGCAGAATTGCCATGATGTTGTTTTATGTGCAGAAAACAAAAGTTCTCGGAATGACCTGAAACTCCACGGGATGTCTTATAAAAAATAATAAAAAATCCTCGCCAAAGATGAAGACTAGGGGGCCCACACCCTGTCCACAAGGGTGGGGGGCACGGCCCCCCCTCTAGGGCGCGCCCCCTACCTCGTGGGCCCCCTGGACACCTTCCGACGTGATACGTCTCCAACGTATCTATAGTTTTTGATTCCTCCATGCTACTTTATCTACTGTTTTAGGCTTTATTGGGCTTTATTTTCCACTTTTATATTATTTTTAGGACTAACCTATTAACCGGAGGCCCAGCCCGAAATTGCTTTTTTTGCCTATTTGATATTTGAAGAAAAGGAATATCAAGCGGAGTCCAAACGGAATGAAACCCGGGAACATGATTTTCTCACGAGCGTGATCCGAGAACTTGGAGTGCAAGTCAAGAAGCAACCGGAGCCTCCACGAGATAGGAGGCGCGCCCCCTATAGGGCGTGCCCCTGTCTCGTGGGCCCTCAGCGCCACCGACGTACTTCTTCTTCCTATATATACGTATTTACCCCGAAAACATCCAGGGGCACCACGAAACACAATTTCCACCACCGTAACCTTCTGTATCTGCGAGATCCCATCTTGGAGCCTTCGCTGGCACTCTGCCAAAGGGGGAATCAAGCATGGAGGGCCTCTACATCAACATCCTTGCCCCTCCGATGAGTTGTGAGTAGTTTACCACAAACCTACTGGTCCATAGTTATTAGCTAGATGGCTTCTTCTCTCTTTTTGGATCTCAATACAATGTTCTCCCCCTCTCTAGTGTTGATCTATTCGATGTAATCTCTTTTTGCGGTGTGTTTGTCGAGATCCGATGAATTGTGGGTTTATGATCAAGTTTATGTATGAATAATATTTGAATCTTCTCTGAATTCTATTATGTATGATTAAGTTATCTTTGCAAGTCTCTTCGAATTATCAGTTTGGTTTGTCCTACTAGATTGATCTTTCTTGCAATGGGAGAAGTGCTTAGCTTTGGGTTCAATCTTGTGATGTTGTAGGACCTTGAGAAGAGGTGTCTAGAGGGGGGGAGGGGGGTGATTAGACACTAAGTAGCAAAGTTGCAGTTTTTAAGTTTCTTTAAAGTTTGATTGGAGTTTAGGCACAAGTTTAACATTCACAACATATAGCAAGCAAGCATGCAAGGAGTATATGAGCAGCGAAAAATAAAGTATGCAACTTGCAAGAATGTAAAGGGAAGGGATTGGAGGATTCAAACGCAATTTGGAGACACAGATGTTTTTGGCGTCGTTCTGATAGGTGGTGCTATCGTACATCCACGTTGATGGAGACTTCAACCCACGAAGGGTAACGGTTGCGCGAGTCCACGGAGGGCTCCACCCACGAAGGGTCCACGAAGAAGCAACCTTGTCTATCCCACCATGGCCGTCGCCCATGAAGGACTTGCCTCACTAGCGGTAGATCTTCACGAAGTAGGCGATCTCCTTGCCCTTACAAACTCCTTGGTTCAACTCCACAATCTTGTCGGAGGCTCCCAAGTGACACCTAGCCAATCTAGGAGACACCACTCTCCAAGAAGTAACAAATGGTGCGTTGATGATGAACTCCTTGCTCTTGTGCTTCAAATGATAGTCTCCCCTACACTCAACTCTCTCTCATAGGATTTGGATTTGGTGGAAAGAGGGTTTGAGTGGAAAGCAACTTGGGGAAGGCTAGAGATCAAGATTCATATGGTAGGAATGGAATATCTTGGTCTCAACACATGAGTAGGTAGATCTCTCTCAGAAATAGGATCTTTGGAAGTGTAGGTTGGTCGATGGCTCTCTCCACGAATGAAGAGGAGGTGGAGGGGTATATATAGCCTCCACACAAAATCTAACCGTTACACACAATCTACCAAACTCGGTGGGACCAAATCGTTAAACTCGGTCAAACCGATTTAGCAAATAATGTGACCGTTAGGGTTTTCGGTGGGACCGGAATGCAACTCGGTAGGACCGATATGGTTAGGGTTAGGGCATAACGTAATCTCGGTGAGACCGATTACAAAAACTCGGTGGGACCGATTTTGGTAATAAGCTTTCCAGAGAGTTGGTCAGGCAAACTTGGTTTGACCGATTATTAAAATCGGTGGGACCGATTTTGATAATAAGTTAACCAGAGAGTTTGCATTGTAATCTCGGTAGTACCGATTGCTCAAACTCGGTGAGACCGATTTTCATAATGGACATACACAGAGAGATTACAATCCCATCTCGGTGAGACCAACAAGAGATAAAAGTGTTAGTCCAACAAGAGATATGTTGTCATTAATTACCAGAACCACCTAGGGAGCACTTGTGCTTTCAATCTCCCCCTTTTTGGTAATTGATGGCAACATACATCAAAGCTTTAGATAAAGATATAAAGAATAGCAAGTAAAGCTTTGGAAAGACATGTAACAAGCATAGGCTCCCCCTACATGTACGCAATCATGTGAATATGAAATATAGAAGCATGTGATAGCATAACGATGATAGAGCAGGCAATGTGTTACATGTATCTTGGCTATATGCATCAGAGCAAAAAGTATTAAAGAGAATACCTTCATGCCCATGAGTCCTTCTTGCAAACAGTATGTACATCAGCAAGAATTCCTCATACACATGATTGTGATGCATATACTTACCTTGTAGTCTTGAGTTGGCTTAGGGTGGAATGAACCTGCGTAAACAGGGTTAGACAACACAGATGCACCTACTAGCCAGAGCAAACAAAAGAAACCACAAGAATACCAAGACTGGGATGACATGTAGAGAGTGAGTACTAAGTACCACATTGGATTAGACATGTCCCCAAGAGTAAAGATATGCAATGAATTTAAATGATCTCTTTCCCTTAGATGTCTTGCTCCCCCTGAATCTAACATGCGATACTGGGAGAAGATAGGGAACAGAAAATCAAAGCTGAAGGAAAACAGAGCTGAAAGATATGAATGATGATCAGAGCTAAAGTTCAGAGCTAATGTATGCTAATGCAAAATTGAGCACAACAGATCATATGAACATGTCTCTCCCCTCAAGAAGACATGTGGACATCTCTCCTCTTGAACACCAAGCATCTGGGATCCTTGAGAAATACTTTCTACTTAAGTATCCTCTCCCCCTGGAGATCTCTCTCGTCTTTTGAGGGTCTCTCTCCCTAGAAGGTCTCTCTATCCCCAAATGATAAGCTTTGATGTTCTTTCTCTCCCCCTTTGACATCAATTTCCAAGAAGGGTCTTCTGGAGTCTGTCGAATGGGTTTGGTCCTTGAGACACAGAACAAAGCAATGATGAAAATTTGATAGTTGTAGAGGACAAGGTTCATTGAGTGGAGCTGGATCAGAAGAAACACAGAATATGTGGCAAAGAGTTTTTCCTGTTATGAAATCGGTGGCACCGAGTGGTATGCTTCGGTCGTACCAAAAAGATTCGGTTGGACCGAAAATAACAAATCGGTGTAACCGAGTTCATCGCAGAGAAAACACTTGTCACCTCAGCTCACTAGACTAGTAAGATCTCACAAAGATTTGCAAGGAATTAGCTGAATGATATGCAAGGAATTAGATGCAGAAAATGCAAAGAAAACAGAAAGAAATCTAGATGAAGTTTTTTTTGAAAGGGGAAACACAAATGCATGAGACAAATGCAAAAACTCAGAAAAGAACACAGGAGAACTTCATCTAGAGATGGTCAGCGACAAAGTCACCTATGTTAGAGTATATTGACTTAGGAGTCAAGTGAGATCACTTGATCATAGGCCATACTCATTGTTTAAGCTCAAAATGGGGTTGCCATTTTTCGTTTAAGCATCTTGATGTATTCACATCTTGTCGATTTGCTTTAACTCATGACTCGGAGTAAATCTTCTCTAAGATGGAATAACATACCTTGGTTGCTGGTGTTGTCCATGTAGTTGAACTTGCGTGGGTTGCTCAAGGTTGATGTAGCTCATCAAGAATTTGGAGCACCACTTGGAATTTGAGTCCATCTACCTACATGGGTTAGTTCTGGCTCCTGGGCTCCGACATCTAGTTGCGACAACCAGGTAGAAAGGAAAGGGGAAAAAGGGGAGAAAGCAACCATGAGTACTCATCCAAAGTACTACATAAGCAAGGAGCTACACTACATATGCATGGGTATATGTGTAAAGGGCCATATCGGTGGGTGAGCTGCAGAATGCGAGAATAAGAGGGGATAACTAATCACGTCGAAGACTACGCTCGGCAGCCTCCGTCTTGCAGCATGTTGAAGAGAGTAGTGAAGTCCTCCAAGTAGCATCGCATAGCATAATCCTACCCGCGATCCTCTCCTCGTAGCCTCATTAGAGAGTGACCACCGAGTTGTATCTCGCACTTGAAAGGGTGTGTTTTATTAAGTATCCGGTTCTAGTTGTCATAAGGTCAAGGTACAACTCCAAGTCGTCCTGTTACCAAAGATCACGGCTATTCGAATAGATAAACTTCCCTGCAGGGGTGCACCACATTACCTGACACGCTCGATCCCATTTGGCCGGACACACTTTTCGGGTCATGCCCGCCGCGGAAGATCAACACGTCGCAGCCCCACCTAGGCATAACGAGAGGTCAAGACGCGGTCTAAACCTAAGCGCCACAGTGCAGGGCCCATCGCCTTAGCACACCTGACGCTTGAGGGCGGCCGAAAGCAGACCTAGCCTAGCAGCGTTCAGTCCAACCAGTAGGCTTGCTTGCTCGATCGCCGACGTCACAAAATGCTTGGTGATACCACGGCGCGGTTGCCCATATCTTGTCCCACATGGCGGTTAGTGCGTATAAGGTCAACGACCCAACTCAGATCAAATACCAAGATCTCGTTAAGCGTGTTAAGTATCCGCGAATGCCGAACAGGGCCAGGCCCACCTCTCTCCTAGGCGGTCTCAACCTGCCCTGTCACTCCGCCACAAAGATCCACACAGAGGGCCGTCGGGACAAAGGTCCTTTCAGCCCCCAATCCGTGAATCACTCGCGGGTGCTCCTCGAGCCGACCCGACTTTAGTCACCACATGTATCATGTATAAAGTATATAGTATATACCCGTGATCACCTCCCGAGTGATCACGGCCCAATAGTATAGCATGGCAGACGGACAAGAAGGTAGGGCCACAGATGGAATACTAGCATCCTATACTAAGTAGTAGGATAGCAGGTAAGGGTAACAACTGTAGCAACAATGACAGGATATGCAGCAGAATAGGATTAACGAAAAGCAGTAACATGCTACACTACTCTAATGCAAGCAGTATAGAGAAGAATAGGCGATATCTGGTGATCAAAGGGGGGCTTGCCTGGTTGCTCTGGCAAGGAGGGGTCATCTTCGGGTGTAGTCGAACACACGGACATCGGCACCGGTCTCAAAGTCTACCGGAAAGAAGTAACGGAGGGGGAACACAATAAATAACAGAGCAATCAAATGTAACACAAAGCAAGACGCGGCAATATGCGGTGCTAGGGGTGACCTAACGTAGTGGTAGGTGATACCGGCGAAGGGGGAAACATCCGGGAAAGTATTCCCGGTGTTTTGCGTTTTCGGACAGATGAACCGGAGGGGGAAAGTTGTGTTTTTGCTATGCTAGGGATGTGTGGTGGACGAACGGGCTGCGTATCCGGATTCGTCTCGTCGTTTTGAGCAACTTTCATGTACAAAGTTTTTCCATCCGAGCTACGGTTTATTTTATATTAATTTAAAAAGGACTTAATCATTTTCAGGAATTAATAGATTTAATTTAAACCAAAAATAGGTTTACTACATCAGCATGACGTCAGCGGTCAACTGTGACTGTTGACCGGTCAAACTGACAGGTGGGGCCCGTTCGTCATTGTCTTAGACTAACTAAGCAAGTTTAATTAGTTTAATTAAGTCATTAGGTCAATTTAATAGATTTAATTAAGTTTATTAATTATCAAATTAATTAATATTTTTCTAATTAATTTTCTAATTCTTCTTTTTTTAATGGGGCGTGGGGCCCAGTTGTCAATGGCAGAGGGGGTTAAACGGGTGGGCTACCGGGTGTGGGTGTACGGGCACCAGACTCGGGCGCCGCAGCGCTCGATCCGGGACGCGGGGCGCGAAAGGCCCGGAAGGGAGCCGACGCTGCCGGTGCCGTGAGACCTTGGCGGCGGATGGCGCGCACTGTGAGCAGCGACGCACTAAGCAGAGCAGCAGTCGGAGTTCGGCCTCGCGGCAAACGATGCTAGGGACGGCCAAAACGAGCAAGGGGAGGGGGAAATGGACGGCGGCTCACATTGGAGCTGTAGGGATGGCAGCGGGCTCGTGGTGGTGCTTGAGGCAGCGAGGTCAGGGCGGAGATGGCGATGGTGACGCGAATCCCGACAAGGTCGGGGAGGCGGCGGCTTGGTGCTCCTCGGGCAGCGAGGCGGCACAGGAAGATGAACTTGGCGCCGGGGACGACGTTGATGCAGTTGGATCCGTCCAGGAATGGGAAGGGGCGGTGGAGGCCGGCCGGACTTGCTCGTTGGTGCGACGGAGGTCGGGGTAGAAGGACGTGGGGGCGCGGATCCGGCCAAGTCTTCGGCGGGATGATGGCGCAAGGACGAGGGGAGTAGTTGTGGGGCGGAGGCAGCGGTTCCGGTGGTGTTGGTGCAGCACACGACGACGGCGCCGTTGTCCAGGGCGGCGGGACGTGGTGTGGGTCGACCCGGGAGGCGTCGGGGTCGGGCCCCTCCCCGATCCAGATGGGATCGAGAGGAGAGGGGGGAGAGGGAGTGGCGTCGTGGCGGGGGGGAGTGGGAGAGCGGTAGTGGCCTTGTAGGCTAGAGAGAGTGGGACGGGCCGTGGGCTGGCCTGGCGACCTGGTGACCCGCTGGGTTGAGGCCTAGTTGGGGGGTATTTCTTTTACATTTTTCTTTTCTGTTTATTTACTTTTCTCTACAGTTTCAATATACCTTTAACTTTTAAAAATACAAAAAATAGCTCCTAAGTCAGTATAGCTAGATATACTACTGCCACCTTTAATTATGGCACCCAAATAAAATAGCCTAACATTTTACTAATTATAAAAGGCAATAATTAATTGATTAAGCCACTATTTTATTTAGCTTAGTGCATTTAACTATTTCATAAAAACTTGGTTTCTTCATCAATATTACTTATGAATTATTTGACACATCTAGAACATTTTAGTTTTATATTTTGAAAACTTTGTCGTTTGACATTAATTTGAATGTGAATTTGAAAATGTTTCGAATCATTGCGAGGTTAGCAACAGTAAGAGTGATGACGTGGCATCATTAACAGAGGTTACTGTAGCTTGATTATCCGGGCGTCACAATTCTCCTCCACTACAAGAAATCTCGTCCCGAGATTTAAGAGGGGAGTAAGGGGGAAAGTTCTGGTTAAGAAATTCTAGTGAGGGTTCTCGGTCTTTGTTACTCTTCTCGAAGAGGTTGAACCAATACATTGATGTCTTAATTTCTCTGCTTCAGGTCCTCGTGATGAAGTTTGTCATCCTTCCTTCAGGATCTTCACCGTACTTACGGAAGGGTGAGAAGGGAGAACCCTATAAGGACAGATTCTAACAAGATCGAGCATCAGACAGTTAACCCAGGGGAAGAAGCATAAGTATCTCTCGAATTGAAACTTAATAAGATGTCGAGAGCAAAGTAAGAAGGTACCATGAGAAGTTTCAAACTGATAGGCAAGCGTTCAATGACTATCAGAAGGTGAAGGGGTTCAGAGCAACGAGAATAAGTATTGTGTTTGATACCCGAATAGATCACTTGGCAACGGGCCCGTAAGTTACATAAGAAGTCAAGCGCGAGGAATAACTTTGGAAATTGGGGGTGTACAGGAGAGTCAGGTTTCGATCCTGTGGAACTGTGGGTTATGGGCCCACCATGTGGGTTTTTTTGGAGTAGTGACATCTTGCACGGTCATGATAGCAAGGCATGTTAGGGAGTACCATGTCAGCTATGTCGGCAACAATGTTGGTACCAAGGGCGAGGGACGAAGAGAACCATTTTCCTGCTCGTTGCAACGAGGCGGACCAATAGGCAAAGTTCTCGTCCATCAGTGGTTACCGGAATGTCATCAACGAAAGTAACAGGGTCTTACTGACAGAATTGTACACCGAGGGGTTTACATAAGCAGGGAATTAATATTGCTTATATCATATAAATCACAAGAAGGTTTAAACAAACCAATGGAAAGGAAAAGTGATTATCAGGTTTAAACAAAACAATGGAAAGAAAAATGTGTATACACACATATTTCAGGGGTATATCCTTCCCAAGGACAAGCGGAGCATGATATACATGACAGGATAGAAAATAGGAAACCATTTAGGTAAGTGGGGAGGAATCTCATGATATTACCCATACAACGGTGTTACGATAAATGATAAAGAAAACTTAGCATTGTGCTTCAAATGCTCTTATTGAAAATCGGATTACCACAGGCATGCTTCGAGATAGCATTGGCATGGTCTTCAAGCAAAGGTCAGACTTTGGATACAGGAAGGATCCATCAGGAACAACTTGTAGAATAAGTCTTACAATTTCCTCATGGAAGAATGGATAACCTTGCTAAAAAGGAAACTATAACAGATGGGTCCTTCGCCGGTGTCTTTGGGCATGACATCACCTTACCAGTCATAAAAGACCAGTGTTATAACTCTTGGAAAATGTTCCAACCATCATATCTGACCGAGAATCAGACCTGATCGGTGTTAGGATACCTCAGACTCAGGATGCCCGAGAAGAGAAGGTGCGACACAAATTGACGAGATGACATTGTAAAATTCTCGGGAAATGAACTATGGAAGCGAGTTCCGAAACAAGAGTTCATCAGTAAACCAACGAGAGGATGAGGAGGTGGATGATGGAATCAACGACAATTCCTCGAGGTTTCCAATAAGATGGATTTCCACAATTATGTGAACAAGGAGATAACAATTGTCAGATCAAATGATATAATGATGTATGTTCGAGGAAAACATCCACAATTAAACTTGCTTGACAGGTGCACCCAAAATATGGGGATGGGTTGCACGATAAATATTAGGACGACGACTTAATGAACAAAAGAATTAAAATGAATCAATTGACCATTCACTTCAAAGCAATAGGGTTGCTGGGAATTTTGAATTCACACATCATAGTTCAATTGTCGGTATTTCGGTTAGAAACAACACGGGGACAAAGAAAGAATGGTGATGATGAGAAGTATCACTAAACCAAGAATTCTTAAGAGGTGGAGTAATCCTCACGACATTCTTGACATAAAAGATGGTAACACTCCAAGGTAAAGAAGAACAAATGCTGGATAGCAAGGAACTCAAGGTATAACACAAAACACGAACAAGTTTGTGTTGGAGGGAAGGCAATAAAGTGGCCGATGATAACACAAATCATCGAGGGCAAGGATGGTATTTCTCTTCATGAATCCGGTTGATATCCTGAAAGAGCTCGTAAGGTTGATGATGATCATGACACATTTGTCGAGAGATTTCATGAAGATGTAGTCAATCAGCGACGACGTCAAGTCAAAGGAATGACGAAGCAAGAGGTTATTGGAACCACAGTTACGACACAAAGTCGAACTCAAGCTTGTTGTTTAAGGTGAAAGGGTATGACGAGGAAAATCGACGTAAGCTTAGCTATCGTCGCAAATTGGTGCTCCGAGAATAAGGACCAGGTAGCACAGTTAGAATCATCACGACAATGATATAGCCAAACAGGCTAGGAATGGCGTGGTCAGGTACAAACTCATACTTATAAAAGCTTACTGAAGAGTTGTTGAACCGTAGTGCGGACTCGGTTCAGTTATCGGTGTCTTTGAGTGTTTAATAACTCAGAGCCCGTGAAAAATTGGATTCAGTGGGAAGGTAGCACTTGATGAAGAACTCATAAGAAGTTATGCAGTTCCATGATAATCTCGAGGTACCAGGGGGGTAATACTCGACGACAGATCAAAGTAGAGGTTGGACTAGGGTAATGCTCTACAGAAGACAAGTACTCTAACTTGTCCGAGAAATGGAATCAAGAAGAAAATATGGTCGGAACCACGGTTGCAAAAGACCAATTCCCATATATAAGATGAACTTATACCAAATAGGGTTTAAGAGAAGCATCCATGATAAGATCAGCATCGTGTCCATGGGCATGAACGCAAGGTTCAAGGTCGACTCCCACTTGTTCAACGCATAACCTTTCATTCACCTCTCGTATTTCAAAAATGACATTAGTTGTTGAAAGATTTTACCTGGTGCAATACCAGATAAGTATGACCCGTGAAATCTTTCGGGTTCACACGGATTAGGGAAGGCATAGGCTCAACCCATCGGGGCAGCTAGGAGTATACACCCCAAATTTCAAGAATAAATAACACAAACTCGATAGTAGTGCATGCTTGAGAAAGCAGAGGATACAATTTACCAAAGGCATTATGTATCCGAGGAAAGGCTCACAAGCTTATTGAATATGAAGGACGTTGTCGGATAAAATTCAACAAAGGATCTGGTGGTCCATAAGGGATCTGATGTGAGCATCGGTACTCAACCAGAAGAAGAAAGCATGCAAGGAGATCAGATGATAGAAACAACTGACTACTTCAAAGCTCAATTGCAAAGGAATTATGAATTCCAAGACAAGGGATTAGAAGCAATGCTCCGATTACGGATGGATAAGTTGAATAGCCTTAGGGTACAATCGATGGCAATTTGATTGGTTGAGATCCAGCTCATGTTCGAAAGACGTCTGAGCCGGAAAGATAATTTATAAGGATCAACTGATGATTGCGTGCATTTGCACACATATAGAATCAACGGGCTTAAAATGATAGTGACAAAGGATGCCAATAAGATTACTAGACTTATGAGATTAACCAAAATGTAAGCAAGCAAGAATTTCAAGAGCAATAGGCTCCTGAGAATTTTTGGAAGATCGAATGGTATTTCAAAGATTGGTGACATACATGAATCAACTGGGGATGAGTGGATACTTGGTAAGAGCGAGGAATTATCCGTAGGGGTATTCATGTGGCAAAGAACTGCAAGGCAGTAGGCACAAAGTATTCTTGAAACAATAGAGAGAATTTTGGTGTATCTTGTAATAACAAGATCAACTAGGAAGCATTGTATGAATGGAGAGTATACGTGGTTATCCATAGGGGTTTATCGATGGAGGGGAATCACAAAAGCGACGCCATAAAGTCTCAAGAGAAAATCGGAGAGTATCTTCGGATCCTTTGGTTCAGTAGACAATCATCTGTAATAAGGGGCTCTCCGGGAGAAAATATTATCGAGAACCTAGAGTCCGAGTTAGTAAAATCGTTTAACCCGAATAGAAGAGATGTCAGAGTCCCAGAGTATAGGTCGAGGAACAAAAGATCTTACTACCACCCAATGGCGACGTGTGCCGGTAAGACACACAGCCATGTTAGTAAAAGTTTTTACAACGTCTAGACTCGACTTCGGCCAAGGAGTTGGGAAGGGGATTCCTACATGTATTCGGCTCTGATACCAACTTATGGCGCCCCCGATTCAATCATACACTAATCATGCACGCAAACGTGTACGATCAAGATCAGGGACTCACGGGAAGATATCACAACACAACTCTAAAAACATAAATAAGTCATACAAGCATCATAATACAAGCCAGGGGCCTCGAGGGCTCGAATACAAGTGCTCGATCATAGACGAGTCAGCGGAAGCAACAATATCTGAGTATAGACATAAATTAAACAAGTTTGCCTTAAGAAGGCTAGCACAAACTGGGATACAGATCGAAGAGGCGCATGCCTCCTGCACAGGATCCTCCTAACTACTCTCGGTCGTCGTCGCAGCAGCTGCACGTAGTAGTAGGCACCTCCAGTTGTAGCGCCGTCGTCGGCGGTGGCGTCGCTCTGGCTTCGACATCTGGTTGCGACAACCAGGTAGAAAGGAAAGGGGAAAAGGGGAGAAAGCAACCGTGAGTACTCATCCAAAGTACTGCAAGCAAGGAGCTACACTACATATGCATGGGTATATGTGTAAAGGGCCATATCGATGGGTGAAGCTGCAGAATGCCGTAATAAGAGGGGATAACGATCCCGTCAAGACTACGCTCGGCAGCCTCCGTCTTGCAAACATGTAGAAGAGAGTAGATGAAGTCCTCCGAGTAGCATCGCATAGCATAATCCTACCCGCGATCCTCTCCTCGTAGTCCCTGTTAGAGAGCGACCACCGAGTTGTATCCGCACTTGAAAGGGTGTGTTTTATTAAGTATCCGGTTCTAGTTGTCATAAGGTCAAGGTACAACTCCAAGTCGATCCTGTTATCAAGATCACGGCTATTGAATAGATAAACTTCCCTGCAGGGTGCACCACATTACCCGACACGCCGATCCCATTTGGCCGGACACACTTTTTCGGGTCATGCTCGCCGCGGAAGATCAACACGCCGCAGCCCCACCTAGGCATAACAGAGGTCAACACGCCGGTCTAAACCTAAGCGCCGAAGTGCGGGCCCATCGCCTTAGCACACCTACGCTATGAGGGCGGCCGAAGAAGACCTAGCCTAGCGGCGTTCGATCAATCTGGCGCGCGCCGCTTCGGTCCGACGTCATGAAATGCTTCGGCTGATACCACGACGCCGGTTGCCCATATCTTGTCCCACGTGGCGGTTAGTGCGTATAAGGTCAACGACCCAACTCAGATCAAATACCAAGATCACGTTAAGCATGTTAAGTATCCGCGAACGCCGAACAGGGCCAGGCCCACCTCTCTACTAGGCGGTTTCAACCTGCCCTGTCGCTCCGCCACAAAGATCCACACAGAGGGCCGTCGGGACAAAGGTCCTTTCAGCCCCCAATCCGTGAATCACTCGCGGGTGCTCCTCGAGCCGACCCGACTTCAGTCACCACATGTATCATGTATAAAGTATATAGTATATACCCGTGATCACCTCCCGAGTGATCATGGCCCGATAGTATAGCATGGCAGACGGACAAGAAGGTAGGGCCACAGATGGAATACTAGCATCCTATACTAAGCAAGTAGGATAAAGGTAAGGGTAACAATCAGAGTAACAATGACAAAGGCTATGCAGCAGAATAGGATTAACGGAAAGCAGTAACATGCTACACTACTCTAATGCAAGCAGTATAGAGAAGAATAGGCGATATCTGGTGATCAAAGGGGGGGCTTGCCTGGTTGCTCTAGCAAGGAGGGGTCATCTTCGGGTGTAGTCGAACACATGGACATCGGCACCGGTCTCAATGTCTACCGGAAAGAAGTAACAGAGGGGGAACACAATAAATAACAGAGCAATCAAATGTATCACAAAGCAAGACGCGGCAATATGCGGTGCTAGGGGTGACCTAACGTAGTGGTAGGTGATACCGGCGAAGGGGGAAACATCCGGGAAAGTATTCCCGGTGTTTCGCGTTTTCGGACAGATGAACCGGAGGGGGAAAGTTGCGTGTTTGCTATGCTAGGGATGTGTGGCGGACGAACGGGCTGCGTATCCGGATTCGTCTCGTCGTTCTGAGCAACTTTCATGTACAAAGTTTTTCCATCCGAGCTACGGTTTATTTTATATTAATTTGAAAAGGATTTAATCATTTTCAGGAATTAACAGATTTAATTTAAACCAAAAATAGGTTTACTACATCAGCATGACGTCAGCGGTCAACTGTGTCTGTTGACCGGTCAAACTGACAGGTGGGGCCCGTTCGTCATTGTCTTAGACTAACTAAGCAAGTTTAATTAGTTTAATTAAGTCATTTGGTTAATTTAATAGATTTAATTAAGTTAATTAATTATCTAATTAATTAATATTTTTCTAATTAATTTTCTAATTCTTCTTTTTTTAATGGGGCGTGGGGCCCAGTTGTCAATGGCAGAAGGGGTTAAACGGGTGGGCTACCGGGTGTGGGTGCACGGCACTGACCCGGGTATGCAGCGCCGATCCGGGACGCTGGGGCGCGAAAGCGCCCGGCAGTGGAGCCGACATCGCTGGTGCCGAGACGCAGCGTCTGCGGACGGCCTTGGCACAAAGGAGCGGCGGCGCACTAGGCAGAGCAGCAGTCGGAGTTCGGCCTCGCGGCAAACAAAGCTAGGGACGGCCAAAACGAGCAAGGGAAGGGGGAAATGGACGGCGGCTCACATTGGAGCTGTAGGGATGGTAGCGGGCTCATGGTGGTGCTTGAGGCAGCGAGGTCAGGGCGGAGATGGCGATGGTGACGCGAATCCTGACGAGGTCGGGGAGGCGGCGGCTTGGTGCTCCTCGGGCAGCGAGGCGGCACAGAAGGATGAACTTGGCGTCGGGGACGACGTTGATGCAGTTGGATCCGTCCGGGAATGGGAAGGGGCGGTGGTGGCCGGCCGGACTTGCTTGTTGGTGCGGCGGAGGTCGGGGTAGAAGGACGTGGGGGCGCGGATCCGGCCAAGTCTTGGGCGGGGACGGTAGCGCAAGGACGGGGGGGGGGGGAGGGGGGAGTAGTTGTGGGGCGGAGGCATCGGTTCCGGTGGTGTTGGTGCAGCACACGGCGACGGCGCCGTTGTCCAGGGCGGCGGGACATGGTGTGGGTCGACCCGGGCGGCGTCGGGGTCGGGCCCCTCCCCGATCCAGATGGGATCGAGAGGAGAGGGGGGAGAGGGAGTGGCATCGTGGGGGGGGGGAGTGGGAGAGCGGTAGTGGGTTAGGGTTTGCGGTCAAGGTGGAGTGGCCTTGTAGGCCAGAGAGAGTGGGACGGGCCGTGGGCTGGCCTGGCGGCCTGGTGACCCGCTGGGTCGAGACCTAGTTGGGGGGATGGGTATTTCTTTTACATTTTTCTATTCTGTTTATTTACTTTTCTCTATAGTTTCAATATACCTTTAACTTTTAAAAATACAAAAAATAGCTCCTAAGTCAGTATAGCTCGATATACTACTACCACCTTTAATTATGGCACCCAAATAAAATAGCCTAACATTTTACTAATTATAAAAGGCAATAATTAATTGATTAAGCCACTATTTTATTTAGCTTAGTGCATTTAACTATTTCATAAAAAATTGGTTTCTTCATCAATATTACTTATGAATTATTTGACACATCTAGAACATTTTAGTTTTATATTTTGAAAACTTTGTCGTTTGACATTAATTTGAATTTGAATTTGAAAAGGTTTCGAATCATTGCATGGTTAGCAACAGTAAGAGTGGTGACGTGGCATCATTAACACAGGTTACTGTAGCTTGATTATCCGGGCGTCACATCTATGTGCTTCACTTATATCTTTTGAGCTTGATAGTTTTGCTCATAGTGCTTCACTTATATCTTTTGAGCGTGATAATTTTTGCTCTAGTAGTTCACTTAGATCTTTTAGAGCACGGTGGTATATTTGTTTTAAAGAAACTATTGATCTCTCATGCTTCACTTAGATTATTTTGAGAGTCGTTAATAGCATGGTAATTTTCTTAAATATTAATATACTTGGTATTCAAGATATGTGAGACTTTCTTTTGAGTGCGTTGAATACTAAGAAAAGTTTGATGCTTGATAATTGTTTTGAGATATGAAGATGGTGATATTAGAGTCATGCTAGTTGAGCAGTTGTGAATTAAAAGAATACTTGTGTTCAAGTTTGTGATTCCCGTAGCATGTACGCATGGTGAACCGTTATGTGATGAACTCGGAGCATGATTTATTTATTTATTGTCTTCCTTATGAGTGGTGGTCGGGGACGAGCGATGGTATTTTCCAACCAATCTATCCCCCTAGGAGCATGCGCGTAATACTTTCCTTTGATAACTTCTAGATTTTTGCAATAAGTATATGAGTTCTTTATGACTAATGTTGAGTCCATGGATTATACACACTTTTCCCATCCTTCCACCATTGCTAGCCTCTCTAATACCGCACACTTTTCGCCGATATAATACACCCACCATATATCTTCCTCAAAACAGCCACCATACCTACCTATTATGGAATTTCCATAGCCATTCCGAGATATATTGCCATGCAACTTTCCACCGTTCCGTTTATTATGACATGCTCCATCATTGTCATATTGCTAGCATGATCATGTAGTTGACATCGTATTTGTGGCAAAGCCACCGTTCATAATTCTTTCATACATGTCACACTTGATTCATTGCATATCCCTGTACACCACCGGAGGCATTAATATGGAGTCATATTTTGTTCTAAGTATCGAGTTGTAATTCTTGAGTTGTAAGTAAATAAAAGTGTGATGATCATCATTATTAGAGCATTGTCTCAGTGAGGAAAGGATGATGGAGACTATGATTCCCCCACAAGTCGGGATGAGACTCCGGACGAAAAGTAAGAAAAAAAGAGAGAAAAAGAGGCCATAAAAAAAGTAAAAGGCCCAAAGAAAAAAAGAGAAAAAAAAATGAGAGAATAAGAGAGAAGGGGAAATGTTACTATCCTTTTACCACACTTGTGCTTCAAAGTAGTACCAAGATCTTCATGATAGAGAGTCTCTCATTTTGTCATTTTCATATACTAGTGGGAATTTTTCATTATAGAACTTGGCTTGTATATTCCAATGATGGGCTTCCTCAAATGCCCTAGGTCTTCGTGAGCAAGCGAGTTGGATGCACACCCACTTAGTTTCTTTTGTTGAGCTTTCATATACTTATAGCTCTAGTGCATCCGTTGCATGGCAATCCCTAATCACTCACATTGATATCTATTGATGGGCATCTCCATAGCCCGTTGATACGCCTAGTTGATGTGAGACTATCTTCTCCTTTTTTGTCTTCTCCACAACCACCATTCTATTCCACATATAGTGCTATATCCATGGCTCACGCTCATGTATTGCGTGAAGATTGAAAAAGTTTTGAAAATGTTAAAGTGTGAAACAATTGCTTGGCTTTTCATCGGGGTTGTGCACAATTTAAATATTTTGTGTGGGGAAGATGGAGCATAGCTAGACTATATGATTTTGTAGGGATAACTTTCTTTGGCCATGTTATTTTGAGAAGACATAATTGCTTAGTTAGTATACTTGAAGTATTATTATTTTTATGTCAATATGAACTTTTGTCTTGAATCTTTCAGATCTGAATATATATACCACAATTTAGAAGATTTACATTGAAATTATGCCAAAGTATCACTCCGCATCAAAAATTCTCTTTTTAACATTTACCTACTCGAGGACGAGCAGGAATTAAGCTTGGGGATGCCTGATATGTCCCCAACGTATCTATAGTTTTTGATTGCTCCATGCTACTTTATCTACTGTTTTAGGCTTTATTGGGCTTTATTTTCCACTTTTATATTATTTTTGGGACTAACCTATTAACCGGAGGCCCAGCCCAGAATTGCCGTTTTTTGCCTATTTCAGTATTTCGAAGAAAAGGAATATCAAACGGAGTCCAAACGGAATGAAACCTTTGGGAACGTGATTTTCTCACGAACGTGATCCAGAGAACTTGGAGTGCAAGTCAAGAAGCAACGGAGCCTCCACGAGATAGGAGGCTGCCCCCTATAGGGCGCCCCCGTCTCGTGGGCCCTCGGCTGCCACCGACGCACTTCTTCTTCCTATATATACCCACGCACTCGAAAACATCCAGGGGCACCACGACAATTTCCACCACCATAACCTTCTGTATCCGCGAGATCCCATCTTGGAGCCTTCGCCGACATTCTGCCGGAGGGGGAATCAAGCACGGAGGGCCTCTACATCAACATCCTTGCCGCTCCGATGAGTTGTGAGTAGTTTACCATAGACCTACGGGTCCATAGTTATTAGCTAGATGGCTTCTTCTCTCTTTTTGGATCTCAATACAATGTTCTCCCCCTCTCTTGTGGAGATCTATTCGATGTAATCTCTTTTTGCGGTGTGTTTGTCGAGATCCGATGAATTGTGGGTTTATGATCAAGTTTATGTATGAATAATATTTGAATCTTCTCTGAATTTTGTTATGTATGATTAAGTTATCTTTGCAAGTCTCTTCGAATTATCAGTTTGGTTTGGCCTACTAGATTGATCTTTCTTGCCATGGGAGAAGTGCTTAGCTTTGGGTTCAATCTTGCGGTGTCCTTACCCAGTGACAGAAAGGGTTGCAAGGCACGTATTGTATTGTTGCCATCGAGGATAACAAAATGGGGTTTATATCATATTGCGGCAGGAGTCGTCTACTTGTTATGGACGTGATGCCTATATACATGATCATGCCTAGATAATCTCATAACTAGGCGCTTTTCTATCAATTGCTCGACAGTAATTTGTTCACCCACCGTAATACTTATGCTATCTTGAGAGAAGCCACTAGTGAAACCTATGGCCCCCAGGTCTATCTCTTATCATATTTGTTTCCAATCTACTTTTATTTGCATCTTTACTTTTTGCATCTATATTATAAAATACCAAAAATATATTTATCTTATCATACTATCTTTATTAGATCTCACTTTATGAAGTGGCCGTGAAGGATTGACAACCCTTTATTGCGTTGGTTGCGAGTTCTCGTTTGTTTGTGTAGGTGCGTGGGACTTTTGAGGAGCCTCCTACTGGATTGATACCTTGGTTCTCAAAACTGAGGGAAATACTTACGCTACACTTTGCTGCATCACCCTCTCCTCTTCGAGGAAAACCAACGCAAGCTCAAGACGTAGCACGACTCCAACTCCAACTCTATATATTGGCTTTCAGGGAGAAAAAAATCAGAGAGAAGAAATCATCACGTTTTACGATACGGAGCCGCCGCCAAGCCCTAAAACCTCTCGGGAGGGCTGATCTGGAGTCCGTTCGGGGCTCCGGAGAGGGGGATTCGTCGCTGTCGTCATCATCAACCATCCTCCATCACCAATATCATGATGCTCACCGCCGTGCGTGAGTAATTCCATCGTAGGCTTGCTGGACGGTGATGGGTTGGATGAGATTTATCATGTAATCAAGTTAGTTTTGTTAGGGTTTGATCCCTAGTATCCACTATGTTCTGAGATTGATGTTGCTATGACTTTGCTATGCTTAATGCTTGTCACTAGGGCCCGAGTGCCATGATTTCAGATCTGAACCTATTATGTTTTCATGAATATATGTGAGTTCTTGATCCTATCTTGCAAGCCTATAGTCACCTATTATGTGTTATGATCCGACAACCCCGAAGTGACAATAATCGGGATACTTCTCGGTGATGACCATAGTTTGAGGAGTTCATGTATTCACTATGTGCTAATGCTTTGTTCCAGTTCTCTATTAAAAGGAGGCCTTAATATCCCTTAGTTTCCAATAGGACCCCGCTGCCACAGGAGGGTAGGAAAAAGATGTCATGCAAGTTCTTTTCCATAAGCACGTATGACTATATTCGGAATACATGCCTACATTACATCGATGAATTGGAGCTAGTTCTGTGTCACCCTATGTTATGACTGTTACATGACGAACTGTAACGCCCCCGATGCGGCTATATCTCCCACGTGTCGAGGCACGACTTAGAGGCATAACCGCATTGAAAGCAATGTCGCAAGTGAGGTAATCTTCACACAACCCATGTAATAATTAAGGGAAAGAGATACATAGTTGGCTTACAATGCCACTTCACACAAGACATAGATAAACATCCATCATTGAGTACACTCAAGGTCCGACTACGGAACCAAAATAAAAGAAGATACCCCAAATGCTACACAGATCCCGAATCGTCCCAACTGGGCACCACTACGATCATCAGGAAAGACACATAGTAACGACCACGTTCCTCGTCGAACTCCCACTTGAGCTCGGATCGTCACCTGACCGGCCTCGTCGGAACCTGCAACTGTTTTGAAGTATCTCGTGAGTCACGGGGACTCAGCAATCTCACACCCGAGATCAAGACTATTTAAGCTAATAGGAAGGACAGAGTAGTAAAGTGGAGCTGCAGCAAGCGACTAGCATATATGGTGGCTACTTCGCAAAAGAGAGCGAGAAGAGGAGCAAAGCACGGTCGTGAAAATAGTAGCGATCAAGAAGTGATCCTGAACTACTTACGCCGACATAACTCCAACACCGTGTTCACTTCCGGACTCCACGAGAAGAGACCATCACAGATTACACACGGTTGATGTGTATTTTATTGAGGTCAACTTTGGGTATTCTACAACCGGACATTAACAAATTCCCATCTGCCTCATAACCGCGGGCACGGCTTTGAAAGATATTACCTGCAGGGTGTCCCAATTTAGCCCATTATAAGCTCTCACGGTCAACGAAGGATATTCCTTCTACCGGAAGACCCGATCAATCTCGAATCCCGGACTACAAGACATTTCGACAGCAATAAAACAAGACCAGCAAAGCCGCCCGACAGCCGACAAATCCCGATAGGAGCTGCACATATCTCGTTCTCGTGGCACATCCGGATGAGCAGTCCATACAACTAAAACCAGACCTCAAGTTGCCTTGAGGGGCGCTGACAGACTCTAGTTCGGGCCAGCACTCAAGGAGCACTGGTCCGGGGTTAAAATAAAGATGACCCTCGGGCTCGCGAAAACCCGGGGGAAAAGGCTTAGGTGGCAAATGGTAAAACCAATGTTGGGCCTTGCTGGACGAGTCTTATTCAAAGCGAATTGTCAAGGGGGTCCCATAAATCACCCAACCGTGTAAGGAACGCGAAATCAAGGAACATAACACCGGTATGACGGAAACTAGGGTGGCAAGAGTGGAACAAAACACCAGGCATAAGGCCGAGCCTTCCACCCTTTACCAAGTATATAGATGTATTAATTATAGCAGATATATATATATTGTGATATCCCCAACAAGTAAACATGTTCCATCAAGGAACAACATCTCCATGTTCCAACAAGGAACAAACTTCAGCTTCACCTGCAACTAGCAACGCTATAAGAGGGCTGAGCAAAGCGGTAACATAGCCAAACAACGGTTTGCTAGGAAAGGATGGTTAGGGGCTGACATGGCAATATGGGTGGCATGATATAGCAAGTGGTAGGCATCGCAGCATAGGCATAGCAAAAGAGCGAGCAACTAGCATAGCAAAGATAGAAGTGATTTCGAGGGTATGGTCATCTTGCCTGCAATGTTCTCAGAGTTGTCGAAAGCTTGATCCTCGTAAGCGTTCTCAACAGGTTCCTCGTTCACGTACTCGTCTCCCGACTCTACCCAAAGCAACAACACAAACAAAGGAACCACAATAAATCACGGTGCAATGCACAATCAACATGATGCAAAACATGACATGATATGCGGGATGCGATATGCAATGCGTATGTGCGCCCGGAAGGTAATGATGAACCAGGCATCAACTTGGCAAACCAAGCATGCCACTGGAAAGATGAGATGATTTCGGTTGAAATCGATATAAAGATCACCGGAATCGGATGCACGGTTTGCAAATGACAAGCAAAACAAGAATGGCGCAAATCTGCCATTAACAGCATGATGCCACTTAGCAAGCAACAATTAATTAAGCTACTGCACCCAAACGTACCAACAAAGTACATGGCAGTGATCTACACAAGATGCTCGACAAAAGATGAACACTGAGCTACGGCTAGTTCACATCATAACATGTTCAAACAAGCATGGCAAAAGTGCACAAAATATCAGGCCGGACATGGCAAAAACAGCATCAGGTTGCAATGTTCAGTGCAGCATAACTACATGCTACAGGAGCTTAAAATAGCAAAACATGGCATGGCATGAATCTACTCAAAGCATAGAACAAAAGTCCCTTACTGACCATAAGCCAAAAAGGACTAGAAAATATAGTAACACCCATGTCAAAATTGAAAGTTTCGTTAACAGATTCAGCAACATGACATGTCAAAAACTGATAACGAGTAGGCATGTTTACAAGCTCAATGCACTCACTACAGAGCCTCAAATGATAAACTAAGCATACATACATCAAGAAGACATGACATAGAAGACATACATGGCAAGAACAGTGACATAGCATAAATGGATCAACCACAACAAGCTTGGCAAAATTGAATAACATGTAAACAATCTGCCAGGAATCATTTGATAGCAAAAGTAGAGCTCGATTGACTCAAGCTATGGCACTCCGTAATTGCAAACAAAGGCATGGATGGATAGAGAAAGACATGTTTTACAAAACACCCTTACTGAAGTATCTCAAAATATGCATAGATCTCTTGGTATCATCAAGTTAACATGGCATCAAAATCAGCTAAAACAGGGCTGAAACCAGCAACATCAGGACACCTACTTTGCATGCTTGTGCTAGTCACCACATAGATCACAAAAATACATGGCATACACCCCTGGAAAGATGGCATGGCATATTTCAAAACACATGTAGGACTCAAATACATAGGGTGCACACATTAATCATGGCAAAAATAACAAAAGTGCAAGTTCTGTTACGAAACAGAAACTAACATCACATAGCACTCTTCCAACAGCATTTCGGGCATCAAGATGAGCTCAAATGAAAATGATGCAATGGAATGAAATGATCTACTCTTCGAGACGACCATTTTGACATATTGTACGCGCAAAATGG
This sequence comes from Aegilops longissima, assembly GCA_021605205.1. NCBI lineage: Eukaryota > Viridiplantae > Streptophyta > Magnoliopsida > Poales > Poaceae > Aegilops > Aegilops longissima. The sequence goes on along the minus strand of CM038682.1, from coordinate 610,620,090 downwards.
AGCTACGATGACAAAGTTACAGCACGTTGAAAAAGCAACAAAAACATTGGATGCAAAATAACTTAGAGAAAATTAGGAGGGGGAGAAGTCAACGTGCACGTGGCCCGAGGCCGAACGGATCGGGCGGCGACGGGCGCCGGGCTGCTCACGAGCTCGCTGGGAGGAAGGAGCTCGCGGGGCCGGGGCCGCCGGGCGCGGGCGGCCTTGGCCGGGCGAGGGAGGCCGGGCGAGGAGGAGGAGCCATGGGGAGGGCGGCGGCGGCGCGCGGCGGCCGAGGGCGGCGACCACCGCCAGTGGGCGGGCGGTGAGGCGGCCGGTGGCGCTGCGCTGCCGGCGCGCCTTGGTGGCGGGGGCGGCGGCGCTGGCTCACTGGGCTCTTGCCTGAGCCCTCATGGGCCCAGCGGGCGAGGGCGGCGAAAGTGGGCGCCGGGTGGCGACGTGGCGCCCGCGATTGACCCGGGCGGCGACGGCGGACGCGTCCGGCTCGCCGGGACGTGTCCGGCGCGGAGGGGAAAAGCTAGGGTTTCGGGGAATGATCCGGTTTGGAGGGGGTTTGCTTAAATAGGCATAGAGGGAGCTAGGAGAGTCCAAATGAGGTGTAGTTTTACCACACGATCGTGATCGAACGACGGAGAGCATGGAAGTGACTTAGATGGGTTATTGGGCTGTTTTGGAAGGGTGTTGGGCTGCAACTTAAAAGAGGCCTTTGCGAGAGTGCGGTTAACCGTTGGAGTATCAAACGAGCTCCAAATGACCCGAAACTTGACCGGTGGTCTACGGGTGGTATACCAAGGCCACTAGACAAACCTCGGTCCATTTCGAGAAGGTTTAATACCCACACACGGAAAAACGTAAAAGGGACCGCCGGGGGAGATAGGAGTGCCGGATTGCAAAACGGACAACAGGAAAAATGCTCGGAATCCTGAGACGAACACGTATGCAAATGCGATGCACATGATGACATGATAGAAAATGCATGACATAGACAAAATGCAAAAGAAGAAAACCCAACCACGGAGGGAATATCATATATCAATGCCGAAAATGGCAAGAGTTGGAGTTACAAATATGGAAAGTTACTTCCGGGGTGTTACAACACTCCACCACTACAAGAGGATCTCGTCCCGAGATCTAGGACTGAAAGAACTCCGGATATTCGAACGGAGGTGATCCTCGCGCGCCCGTGTAGCTTCTCGGTCGGAATGGTGTGACCACTTCACTTTCGGAATTTGATTGACTTGTTGCGAGTCTTGCACTCGGTTTCTTCAAGAATAGCAACGGGTGCTCATGATAAGAGAGATCTTCTTGAAGGTCAATCTCTTGAAGTTGATAGTGCGTTCAGAGTCTTGAAGCACTTGCGAAGCTGTGACACGTGGAACACATCGCACGTTTGCAAAGTTGGGTGGAAGCTCAAGTTGATAGGCGAGATCGCCTCTTTTCCCAATGATCTTGAAAGGACCCACGATCTAGGGGCAAGCTTCCTTTGATACCGGGCGGCGAGTGCCTTTCATTGAGAGACGCGGAGGTAGACATGGTCTCCGATTTCAAAAGCCACATCACGGTGCTTATCATCATAATAGCTCTTCCGCGCGATTATGCGGCTTTGAGATTCTCACGAATGACTTGGCACATTTCTTCCGCTACGTGATCAAGTCATTGCCAAGAAGTTGGCGCTCACCTGTCTCGAGACCAATTGAGAGGAGTACGACACTTTCGCCATAGAGAATTTTGAATGGGGCCTTGCCCGAACTCGCTTGGAAGCTGTTGTTGTAGGAGAACTTCGGCATATGGAAGACAATCTTCCCACTTCATACCGAAAGAAATGACACAAGCCCGAGCATATCTTCAAGGATTTGATTAACTCGCTCAACTTGGCCACTTGTTTGGGGATGGAAAGCTGTCTTTGAAACGAATGTTGGTGCCCATGGCCTTCGAAAAGAATCCCAAAACTTGGAGGTAAAGATGCTGCCACGGTCTCAAGAGATCACTTGAGGAATGCCGCAAGGAGACAATCTCGAGGTGTATAGCTCGCCAACCGAGCTGCTGTGATGGATTCTTTGATAGGAAGAAAATGAGCCACTTTAGTAAGCTTGTCAATGACAACGAAGATATCATCATTTCCACGCTTGGACTTAGGAAAGCCACCACGAAGTCCATTTCAATATGGTCAAACTTCCATTCAGGAATAGCAAGAGGTTGAAGGAGACCAGCTGGTCTTTGGTGTTCTGCTTTCACTCTTCTGCAGACATCACACTCATTCACGAATTGAGCAATTTCTCGCTTCATTCGAGTCCACCAATATGACTGCTTGAGGTCATGGTACATCTTCGTACTTCCAGGATGAATGGATAGAAGCGAATTGTGAGCCTCGTTCATAATGACTTTTCGCAGATCACCCTTAGGAACCACAATCCGGTCCTCGAAGAAAAGAGTGTCTTTGTCATCAATGTGGAAGCACTTGTACTTGGAAATGCCCTTGTCGATACCACGCTTCACCTTTTTCACCATGGCATCCGAAGTTGAGCCTCACGAATCTGATCTTCCAAAGTAGGAGAGACTATGAGGTTGGCAAGAAAGCCTTGAGGAACAACTTGAAGATTCAGCTATGGAAAGCTTCACAGAGATCCGGCTGAAAGGGCTTGAGGATTAGACTGCTTGCGATAAGCCTTCCTGCTCAAAGCATCTGCAATGACATTGGCCTTGCCGGAGTATATTCAATACTTGGGTTGTACTCTTGAATCATTTCACCCATCGAGTCTGCTCGAGGTTGAGGTTGGGCTGGGTGAAGATGTACTTGAGACTCTTGTGATCGGTGAAAATGTCCACTTTCCTTCCCAACAAGAGATGTCTCCATGTAATCAATGCATGGACAATGCCGCCAACTCAAGATCGTGAGTGGGGTAGTTCTTCTCGTTGGGCTTCAATCTGGCGAGAGGTATAAGCCACAACTCTTTTCTCTTGCATTAACACAGCACCAAGACCTTGAAGAGAAGCATCACGAAAACTTCAAATGGCTTGGATTCATCAGAGGAGTCAAGACAGAGCTGTGACGAGTTTCTCTTTGAGGGTATTGAAAGCAACGCCACATTCGGGAGACCGGACATACTTCACATGCTTCGGAGGAGGTTGGAAAGAGGCTTTGCAATCTTGGAGAAGTTCTCAACGAATCTTCGCAATAGCTTGCAAGACCAAGAAAATCTGGAGCTGCTTGACATTCTGAGGAGGTTCCCAATTCACAATTGCAGACACCTTCTCGGGATTAACAGCGATGCCCTTGGCGGAGATGATATGACCAAGATAAAGCACTTCATCAAGCCAGAATTCACATTTGGAGAACTTCGCATAGAATTGATACTCTCTGAGCTTGTCTAGCACCAATCGCAAATGTTTGGCATGATCCTTCTTATTCTTGGAGAAGACCAAAATATCATCAAGATAGACCAAGACGAATTCATTGGTGTAGGGGTTGAAAATGAAGTTCATCATCCGAGAGAATGTTGGAGGAGCATTGACAAGGCCGAAAGACATGACAGTATATTCATAAGAACTAAAGCTTGTTCTGAATGCTGTCTTGGGAATATCTTGTTCACGAATGCGAATCTGATGATACCCCATACGAAGATCAAGCTTGGAGAACACTGTAGCACCTTTGAGTTGCTCGAAAAGCTCATTGATGTTGGGAAGTGGATACTTGTTCTTGATTGTCTTCTTATTCAATGGACGGTAATCGACGCAAAGTCGGTCCGTGCCATCCTTCTTCTGGACAAAAAGAACACCACAACCCCAAGGAGATGAACTCGGTCTGATCAAACCCAGACGCTCTTGTTCATCGAGCTGCTTCTTCAATTCCTTCAGCTCATCAGGTCCAAGCTTGTATGGACGCTTACAAACGGGTTCAGTGCCAGGCTCAAGATCGATAACGAACTCAACTGGCCGATAATGAAACAATGCGATGCACCGGTATCAAATAAAACTTTGGCAGGAATATCATTAACTGGAAGATTACCCATGATCACATCAGAAGAATCCTCTGACGCCCCCGATGCGGCTATATCTCCCACGTGTCGAGGCACGACTTAGAGGCATAACCGCATTGAAAGCAATGTCGCAAGTGAGGTAATCTTCACACAACCCATGTAATAATTAAGGGGAAAGAGATACATAGTTGGCTTACGAATGCCACTTCACACAGTACATAAATAAACATCCATCATTGAGTACACTCAAGGTCCGACCACGGAACCAAAATAAAAGAAGATACCCCAACTGCTACACAGATCCCCGAATCGTCCCAACTGGGCACCACTACTGATCATCAGGAAAAGACACATAGTAACGACCACGTTCCTCGTCGAACTCCCACTTGAGCTCGGATCGTCACACCTGACCGGCCTCGTCGGAACCTGCAACTGTTTTGAAGTATCCGTGAGTCACGGGACTCAGCAATCTCACACCGCGAGATCAAGACTATTTAAGCTAATAGGAAGGACAGAGTAGTAAAGTGGAGCTGCAGCAAGCGACTAGCATATATGGTGGCTACTTCGCAAAAAGAGAGCGAGAAGAGGAGCAAAGCACGGTCGTGAAACTAGTAGCGATCAAGAAGTGATCCTGAACTACTTACGCCGACATAACTCCAACACGTGTTCACTTCCGGACTCCGCCGAGAAGAGACCATCACGGTTACACACGCGGTTGATGTGTATTTTATTGAGGTCAACTTCGGGTATTCTACAACCGGACATTAACAAATTCCCATCTGCCTCATAACCGCGGGCACGGCTTTCGAAAGATATTACCCTGCAGGGGTGTCCCAACTTAGCCCATTATAAGCTCTCACGGTCAACGAAGGATATTCCTTCTACCGGGAAGACCCGATCAATCTCGGAATCCCGGACTACAAGACATTTCGACAGCAATAAAACAAGACCAGCAAAGCCGCCCGATTGTGCCGACAAATCCCGATAGGAGCTGCACATATCTCGTTCTCGAGGCACATCCGGATGAGCAGTCCATACAACTAAACCAGACCTCAAGTTGCCTTGAGGGGCGCTGCACTGACACTCTAGTTCGGCCAGCACTCGAAGGAGCACTGGTCCGGGGTTAAAATAAAGATGACCCTCGAGCTCGCGAAAACCCGGGAAAAGGCTTAGGTGGCAAATGGTAAAACCAATGTTGGGCCTTGCTGGACGAGTCTTATTCAAAGCGAATTGTCAAGGGGTCCCATAAATCACCCAACCGTAAGGAACGCGAAATCAAGGAACATAACACCGGTATGACGGAAACTAGGGTGGCAAGAGTGGAACAAAACACTGCATAAGGCCGAGCCTTCCACCCTTTACCAAGTATATAGATGTATTAATTATAGCAGATATATATATATTGTGATATCCCCAACAAGTAAACATGTTCCATCAAGGAACAACATCTCCATGTTCCAACAAGGAACAAACTTCAGCTTCACCTGCAACTAGCAACGCTATAAGGGGGCTGAGCAAAGCGGTAACATAGCCAAACAACGGTTTGCTAGGAAAGGATGGTTAGGGGCTGACATGGCAATATGGGTGGCATGATATAGCAAGTGGTAGGCATCGCAGCATAGGCATAGCAAAAGAGCGAGCAACTAGCATAGCAAAGATAGAAGTGATTTCGAGGGTATGGTCATCTTGCTCGCAATGTTCTCGAGTTGTCGAAAGCTTGATCCTCGTAAGCGTTCTCAACAGGTTCCTCGCTCACGCACTCGTCTCCCGACTCTACCCAAAGCAACAACACAAACAAAGGAACCACAATAAATCACGGTGCAATGCACAATCAACATGATGCAAAACATGACATGATATGCGGGATGCGATATGCAATGCGACAATGCGCCCGGAAGGTAAATGATGAACCAGGCATCAACTTGGCAAACCAAGCATGCCACTGAAAGATGAGATGATTTCGTTGAAATCGATATAAAGATCACCGAATCGGATGCACGGTTTGCAAATGACAAGCAAAACAAGAATGGCGCAAATCTGCCATTAACAGCATGATGCCACTTAGCAAGCAACAATTAATTAAGCTACTGCACCCAAACGTACCAACAAAGTACATGGCAGTGATCTAAACAAGATGATCGACAAAAGATAAGCACTGAGCTACGGCTAGTTCACATCATAACATGTTCAAACAAGCATGGCAAAAGTGCACAAAATATCAGGCTGGACATGGCAAAAACAGCATCAGGTTGCAATGTGCAGAGCAGCATAACTACATGCTACAGGAGCTTAAAATAGAAAAACATGGAATGGCATGAATCTACTCAAAGCATAGAACAAAAGTCCCTTACTGACCATAAGCCAAAAAGGACTAGAAAATATAGTAACACCCATGTCAAAATTGAAAGTTTCGTTAACAGATTCAGCAACATGACATGTCAAAAACTGATAACGAGTAGGCATGTTTACAAGCTCAATGCAATCACTACAGAGCCTCAAATGATAAACTAAGAATACATACATCAAGAAGACATGACATAGAAGACATACATGGCAAGAACAATGACATAGCATAAATGTATCAACCACAACAAGCTTGGCAAAATTGAATAACATGTAAACAATCTGCCAGGAATCATTTGATAGCAAAAGTAGAGCTCGATTGACTCAAACTATGGCACTCCATAATTGCAAAAAAAGGCATGGATGGATAGAGCAAGACATGTTTTACAAAACACCCTTACTGAAGTATCTCAAAATATGCATAGATCTCTTGGTATCATCAAGTTAACATGGCATCAAAATCAGCTAAAACAGGGCTGAAACCAGCAACATCAGGACACCTACTTTGCATGCTTGTGCTAGTCACCACATAGATCACAAAAATACATGGCATACACCCCTGGAAAGATGGCATGGCATATTTCAAAACACATGTAGGACTCAAATACATAGGGTGCACACATTAATCATGGCAAAAATAACAAAAGTGCAAGTTCTGTTACGAAACAGAAACTAACATCACATAGCACTCTTCCAACAGCATTTCGGGCATCAATATGAGCTCAAATGAAAATGATGCAATGGAATGAAATGATATACTCTTCGAGACGACCATTTTGACATATTATACGCGCAAAATGGAGCTACGATGACAAAGTTACAGCACGTTGAAAAAGCAACAAAAACATTGGATGCAAAATAACTTAGAGAAAATTAGGAGGGGGAGAAGTCAACGCGTGCACGTGGCCCGAGGCCGGATCGGATCGGGCGGCGACGGGCGCCAGGCTGCTCATGAGCTCGCCGGGAGGAAGGAGCTCGCTGGGCTGGGGCTGCTGGCGGCGCGGGCGGCCGGCCGCGAGGGGGGAGGCCGAGGCGAGGAGGAGCCATGGCGGCCAGGGGGGCGGCGGCTGGCGGCGGCGGGGGGAGGCGACCACCCAGGGTGGCGGCGTGGCGGCGTGGTGAGGCGGCCGCGCGGAGGCGGCGGCGCGCGGCCGGGGCCGGGCGGGCGCTGGGCGGGAGGCGGGGGAGCGGGCGGCGGCGCTGGCTCACAAGGGCTCGCCTGGCCTCAGGTGGCCGGGGAGGGCGGCGGAAGTGGGCGCCGGGTGGCGACGTGGCGCCCGCGATTGGCCGGCGGCGACGGGCGGACGCGTCGGCTCGTCCGGACGTGTCCGGCGGCGTGGAGTGGAAAAGCTAGGGTTTCGGGAATGATCCGGTTGGGGGGGTTTGCTTAAATAGGCATAGAGGGAGCTAGGAGAGTCCAAATGAGGTGTAGTTTTACCACACGATCGTGATCGAACGACGGAGAGCATGGAAGTGACTTAGATGGGTTATTGGGCTGTTTTGGAAGGGTGTTGGGCTGCAACTTAAAAGAGGCCTTTCTTGAGAGTGCGGTTAACATTGGAGTACCAAACGAGCTCCAAATGACCGAAACTTGACCGGTGGTCTACGGGTGGTATACCAAGGCCACTAGACAAACCTCGGTCCATTTCGAGAAGGTTTAATACCCCACACGGAAAAACGTAAAAGGACCGCCGGGGGACATAGGAGTGCGGATTGCAAAACGGACAACGGGAAAATGCTCGAATCCCAGAGATTAACACGTATGCAAATGCGATGCACATGATGACATGATAGAAAATGCATGACATAGACAAAATGCAAAAGAAGAAAACCCAACCACGGAGGGAATATCATATATCAATGCCGAAAATGGCAAGAGTTGGAGTTACAAATATGGAAAGTTACTTCCGGGGTGTTACACGAACCGCATTCGGCATAATTATCCATCACTGATCCGCTGCCTACGAGCTTTCCATATACTGGTTCTCGCTTATTTACTTTTCCGTTGCTACTGTTACAATCACTACAAAATACCAAAAACATTAGTTTTGCTGTCTTTACTTTTGTTACCGTTACCACCACTATCATATTACTTTGCTACTAAACACTTTGCTGCAGATACTAAGTTTCCAGGTGTGGTTGAATTGACAACTCAGCTGCTAATACTTGAGAATATTCTTTGACTCCCCTTGTGTCGAATCAATAAATTTGGGTTGAATACTCTACCCTCGAAAGCTGTTGCGATCCCTATACTTGTGGGTTATCGATGCATAAGCAATCCGCGGGTGCTTTTGTAGACCGAACCCCACACGCCTGGAGGTACCCCATCAAAGGCGGCAGAACGGCTATGGTGTAACGCCCGGATGCAACTTTCCATATTAGTATCTCCAACTCTTGCCTTTTAGGAGATGCGATATTATTAATTCCTTCGTGGTTGGGTTTTGTGTTTTGTTTTGCATTTTGTTCATGTCATGCATCTCATCTCATAGCATCATGCGCATTGCATCGCATGTTTTCATAAAACTCGTAGCCGTTAGTAGTTGTCGTTTCTCCCTTGGCCGTGGCATGTTGTCGACCGTTTGTCTCCGTTGACCTTTCTCGAGACCAACGGCTTCGTCCCCTCTTGTGCGGCCGTTTGACCCCTCCACACTTTACCTAACCTCTCTTGCCAGCTTGCGGTTCCCTCGTGCGTGTCAAAACTCCACCGAACCCGACCGGACAGTCATCACCGTTGGGTTCGGATCATCCCCAAACATCCCGAAAATATCTTCGTTTTATTCATTGAATTCTCTAACTTATTTATTCTCGACCGCCCGATTTCGATCGGAGGGACCAAATACTCGTATCTAAAAATCCTCTTGCTATACATAAGACCATCACCTACCAAATCATCCCAACCCTAAAATCTAGGGGACCTGTCCAATCCATCCTCCCAGCAGCCGCCGCCGCACCCATTTCCCACCTCGGGATCCTCTCATTCCCCGCACCAACCATCAGCCACACCCAGATCCAATCCATCCATCCCATCGACCCATCTCGAGTCAACGATCACGACGCTCAAACCCCGCAGGAGCCCGAGATCCACCTCCTCGCCTCCTGCCCGAGCGCTCCTCCCTGTGCGCTTCCTCTGAATCCCGAGACCAACCAGCTCGCCCCGAGCCTCCTCGCCGGAGTAGCAGCAGTAGCCGGCAACCGGCGCCTCCGCCTCGCCCCGCCTCTGCTTCCCTGCTCCAAATCGAACGCGAAGCCGCCGCCCTGGAGTTTCTCCGCCGCCGGCGCCCTTCTCCAGTGCCCCAAGCCCCGAGCCTCCCCGTGCTCCTTCACCTCGCCTCGTCGTCCCGTGACCGGCCTCGCTGCCGGCGACCACGGCAAGGACCTCTGCTCCTCCTCCCTGTCCTCCTCTCTCCTTTTTTTGCCTCCCTCTCTCGATTTCTCTCTCTCTCATGTACCTCTCTCTCAGGTACACATGAGCAGGACGCGCCATGGATGCCTCCTCGAGCTCCAGTTAGCCTCATGATCGCTGGGAACCGATGCCCGCGGCGGATCCATCAAGCCGCCTCAAGGCTCGTCTCTTCGCCGGACGGCCACCTCGTCGCAGATCTACCTCGCCGGAGAACGCCGTCACGCGCCTCGATCCGCTTGTTCGCGGTTCCTGCCGACCCTGCCGCCGGACCCCCGCCGTCCTCTCTGCGATCGCCACGGACGTCCTGCTGTTTGTTAAATCGAAACGAAAGCAGCAGCTTAGCCCGCCCCATCTCCGCGTTGACCCCTCCTCCCATGGCCAGCCCAGCCCAGTCTCCTCCACCGACCGGGCCAAGAGCCCATGGAAGACCCCAGCCCAGCGCCCGAAGAGATCTGGACCATGTCTTGTTTTTTTTCAGGTCTGCAATTTCGCTTTATCCAGAATTTAACTGCATTTTACGAAAAACCCTCCTAATTCATGCATATAATAACTCCACAACCGTGCATCATATGTACAAACTTTATATATGTAAAATGCTTAGAAAATTGTGTAGATTAATAATTTGCCACTTTCATCTATGTTTAAAATATTTAAACTGCTGTTTGCTTTAAATTGCTTAAATGCCATGCTAAAATGATTTATTTCATAACTAAATAACCGTAGCTCGGTTTTATTTAAATTATATATGTAAATGGGGTAGAAAAATGCCTAGTTTAACATGGTATACTTTATTTGCATGTTTAACAACTCTAAAATTGTGTTCAGGGCAGATCAGTTCCAAATCTAAAATATGCATATGGGGTTTTACCGAATTGTTGTTTGTTGTTCGGCCTCATTTAAACTTGCCTAAATAGTTAGTTTACTTATGCTTCACCTCTTGCCATGTTTAACAACATTTAATATTGTTGTGTACCTAAAGGAGAGCCAACTAAATAATTGATGTGGTGTTTCCTCGATATGCAACTCGTTGCATATTGAGCTCCACTTAACTTGTAGTGTTGTTTGTGCATACTGCCATGCCATGCATATTTAAACCGGACATGCATCATACTTGGTTGTGCATCATGCCATGTTTGTGCTTGTTGGTTTACCATGTTGTTTGCTTCTTTCCGGTTTGCTTCTCTCGTTAGCTTCGGTTTCGTTCCGGAGTTGTGAGGATTCGTTCGACTACGTCCGTTTGTCTTCTTCATGGACTCGTTCTTCTTCCTTGCGGGATTTCAGGCAAGATGACCATACCCTCGAAATCACTTCTATCTTTGCTTGCTAGATGCTCGCTCTTTTGCTATGCCTATGCTACGATGCCTATCACTTGCTTATCATGCCTCCCATATTGCCATGTCAAACCTCTAACCATCCTTTCCTAGCAAACCGTTGTTTGGCTATGTTACCGCTTTGCTCAGCCCTCTTATAGCGTTGTTAGTTGCGGTGAAGATGAAGTTTGTTCCTTGTTGAACATGGAGATGTTGTTCCTTGTTGGAACATGTTTACTTGTTGGGATATCACAATATATCTTATTTAATTAATGCATCTATATACTTGGTAAAGGGTGGAAGGCTCGGCCTTATGCCCGGTGTTTTGTTCCACTCTTGCCGCCCTAGTTTCCGTCATACCGGTGTTATGTTCCCGGATTTTATGTTCCTACACGGTTGGGTGATTTATGGGACCCCTTGATAGTTCGCTTTGAATAAGACTCCTCCAAAGAAGGCCCAACATTGGTTTTACCATTTGCCACCTAAGCCTTTTCCTTGGGTTCTGCAGACTCAAGGGTCATCTTTATTTTACCCCCGGGCGGTGCTCCTCGAGTGTTGGTCCAAACTAGAGCACCGTCGGGACCATTCCTTGGCAACTTGGATTACGCCGGCACTGTGACGCTTAGCTTATCCGGTGTGCCACGAGAACGAGATATGTGCAGCTCCTATCGGGATTTGTCGGCACTGTGGGTGGTCTTGCTGGTCTTGTTTTATTGTTGTCGAAATGTCTTGTAGTCCGGGATTCCGAGATCGATCGGGTCTTCCCGGTAGAAGGAATATCCTTCGTTGACCGTGAGAGCTTATCATGGGCTAAGTTGGGACACCCGCAGGTATTATCTTTCAAAGCCGTGCCCGCGGTTATGAGGCAGATGGGAATTTGTTAACGTCCGGTTGTAGAAAACCCGAAGTTGATCTTAATTAAAATACACCAACCACGTGTGTAACCGTGATGGTCTCTTCTCGGCGGAGTCCGGGAAGTGAACACGGTGTTGGAGTTATGTTTGACGTAAGTAGTTTCAGGATCACTTCTTGATCATAGTTGTTTGACCGTGCCTTGCTTTCTCTTCTCGCTCTCTTTTGCGATTGTGGCCACCAGATATGCTAGTCGCTTGCTGCCGCTCCACCTCACTACCCTGTCCTACCTTTAAGCTTAAATAGTCTTGATCTCGCGGGTGTGAGATTGCTGAGTCCCCATGACTCACAGATACTTCCAAAACCAGTTTGCAGGTGCCGATGAAACCGTGCAGGTGATGCATCCGAGCTCAAGGACATTGTGTTGTTTCGTTTCAGTCAATCAGTAGTGGAGCCCAGTTGGGACGATCGGGGATCTGTGTAACATTTGGGGTAGTCTTCTTTTATTTTGGTTCCGTAGTCGGACCTTGATTGTATCTGTATGATGTAATGCTTTACTCATGTATTGTGTGATGTGGCGATTGTAAGCCAACTATGTATCTCTTTCCCTTATGTATTACATGGGTTGTGTGAAGATTACCTCACTTGCGACATTTCTTTCAATGCGGTTATGCCTCTAAGTCGTGCTTCACACGTGGGAGATATAGCTGCATCGAGGGCGTTACAAGTTGGTATCAGAGCCATCCCCGACTTAGGAGCCCCCTGCTTGATTGAATCGCTGACTTTGTTGAGTCTAGAAAAAAATGTTTTGAGTCTTAGGATTATATATATCGGAGAGTAGGATTCTTTTTACTCCTCAGTCCCTTCGTCGCTCTGGTGAGGCATCCTGACGTAGAGTTTTGACTTTCCTCTCCTCAAGTTTCACAAAAAAAAAATTAGGATCACGCGGGTATCTTGGAATCGTTCCGATGGTTTTGTGACGAGAACATTGTTCTTGGTGCCTCGACATTTAGGGGTTGTGGCGGTGTCCCGGGAGTTGAGCTCCGAGGTGTTGTCGTCACAATTTTATCGTTGCAGTTCGAATACCGAGTTTTGCCGACATCGAAATCTCTTTTGTGCAGTTGTTGGTGAGATAACCCGATAACCCGAGATTGGGCGAGCTCGAGAGTATTGCCATGACTTGTATAACGGATGTTTTTCAAGGTCGAGGTACACGATTTCGAGGATTTCTTGGTTATGTGTTGACGGATGGATACAATGGATCTAGGTATTGTTAGTTTGGGTGATATATTTTGTGTCCCTGTATCCCCAACACCAGATTGCATAACCGAAAGTTTGGGAGTTTATAGGTGGGAATTCTAGTAGCTTACGGGATATCTTTCCGACGGATGTATGATTTGAGATTGGGGTTCAACGTCTAGTGGTCCGCCCATTCACGGATCGATTCTGGTCGCGAGGCGCCTTAAAGAATCCTTGGCTATGCTGATTCGGGACGCCTTGTTTGTCATTCGTGACGTCCGCTATACGTCAGGTCCGTGTGGGCCCCACCACGAACACTTTGGGCGTAAATCTCTATCATATGTTTGTTTCCGCTTATTCCACAAGCCAAATCCTTTGTTTTTGTTTTGTTTTGTGGTATTCGAGTTGCTTCAATGTCAAGTGTTGATCCCATACCTTTCCTAAACGGTATTCTCATATTGCTATGTGAATACTAATCCTTCTTGATCATCGAGGTCGTCATGTTAATTCTTTTCCAACCGGCGTGCTTCTCTTTAAGTGGACCCGATCATTTCAACACTCGCAAGATCAATTCTAAGCTTTTTCTCAACGGTGTTCGTTTCATCCGACCCAAGTTGTTTTTGTTTTCCCACCCTCCCACCCTTTTTCTTCAAGGACTCAGATTTCTTAATCAAGTATCCATTTTATTGAGGGAAGTTTCTTCATTCTTTTCCTTTAAATGTTTTATCCGGTGATTTCTCATGAAGACGCTAAGGAAGCTTCAACCTTATCATTGTTCCATTCTAATTTTCTTCTCCGGTGGATTTAAGTCAAGTTTTCAGTGTTGATCGTATTCTTTTCATCGTTTCAAATGCTTTCTCATGTCGGTGCATCTCTTAATCATCCACTTCTCGCTATTCAATTGTTCCGGAGTGTTGAAGATATCTCAGAAGATTCTAGTTTCCATTCTCAATTCACTCAAGTTCTTTTGAGGATGCTATCTCATTCAAGCCATTTAATTCTACGGTGCAATATCTATTTCAAACAATTGTTCAACGGTGGTTCTTTTGAGTGGGCCCTAACCCACGTGTCTTTTCGAGTGATCTTACCTAACTCTTCTAATTTTCCGGAGTTATTCTCAAATTCTTTGCAAAGTTTGATGTAAGGATGAATTATCATCAGTCAAATGTCTTTCTCCAAGATCTTTCAAATTATTTTCATTGTTGGTTCAACCTTTCTAATTTTCATACCGGAGTATCTCAACAATTCGTGCTGGTGTTTCTCATCGTCATTCTCAACATTTGAAGACCGAAGAAGAGTTTCTCTTAAATCTTGCTCCATTTTCTTCAAGATTCATGGTTCTAGCTTCGTGCCATCCTCAAAATTGTTTTAGATTGTGAGAATTCTTTTCACCCATCCGGAGCAGTTCAGGAGTCTTTTTCAGTTTGAATCTTCGGAGCCCATCATCTCGAATTATTCATTCAAGCGCTCAACTCTTGTTTTCCAAATCTCACCGTGCATCGTCAAATATCCTCTAATCAGTTCATGATCTCTTCGCTCTAATGTATCTAAATTCTGTCAAGCATCTTTATTCGTTTTCTAATTCTTCCCGGTGAATTGTGCCTTTTTCTTCGTTCATTTTCAATTCTTACGGTGGTTCGTTCAAGTTTTCACTTCCTTTGTTATCATATCAATTTATTCGTTGTTTCAATCCTACCGCGGATTGTTGAAGACCTTCCCAAGTTTGCGCTTATATCTATCTTAATCCTTTCTACGAGAATAAGTAGTATGACAAATCCATTGCTTGTCATCAATTCAATTGGTGAAGGATGAGCATAATGTAATTCTTATTCTTGTTTCATCGAGTAAATTCAATTCCTTATTTGGAGGTTCATCAAAATTCTTTATTTCATTTGTTCATCTTTCTTTCCGGAGTTCCAAGTTTTCTCGGTTATATCATTTCAAAGCTTCATCTTATCACTGCAAGGTTTCACCTTGTATTTGCAACTTCTCTTTCTTTTATCATCCTTTTCTTACCGGAGTTCTTCATGGAGGTTCTACATGGTGCTTCGTCAAGGATTCTTTTCATTCTTCATTTGTTCATAAAGATTTCTCGCGGAGTTATGATCCGTCAAGCCATACTTCAAAATAAACATGGCGTTCCAACACATGTTTTGTTTTGAGGCGTTCAAGTATTCTTATTCTTGCATTTCAAAGTGCAATTCTTTCTACCTTATCTCTTGAGATGGTGTTATGTCATTCTTGACAATTTCCTTCATGCTTCATGATTCACATGTTGTCAAGAACGAGGTATTTTTAAATCCATCAATCTCTTCGTTGGAGTTATCTTGGTATAGATTTCACCTAAAGCCTTCCCTAAGGAATGTTGATATTGTGGTGCTTATCAATGATCCAAGTTTTTAACTATCCTCTCGGCGAAAGCAATTTTCATCTCTTCGTTGATCTCAAGCAAGCAATTGTTTTCGTTAGTGGCAGAATTTCACCTCATAATTTTGAGTTGTTTCCATAAGCCCTTTACAAGTTTATTCTTTTCATTGTTGATTTTTCAACAACTACGTTCTAGCCTTCTTCGTAAGGATGCTCTTTCAAATTCATTTATGGTGGGAGATGTTGGTTTCATTCTTCGTTCTATTCATTCCAACTTTCTAACTATCATGCATTGTTTCCGGAGGCATTGTGATGTTGCTCTCTTCACCCATCACCTCGTTTTGTAAAGATTATATTCTTTTCTTGCTTATCCATTTAACCGGGGTGTTGTCTGAAATCTTTCTTACCCCTTCTGCCATTTTTCAATAGTTCCAGAGGCAGTGTTTGTTGATTTCATCAAGTATCCTCTTTTCTTTCATCAAGTATTCTCTCATCTTGTCAAGATCATGTTCATTTCCTTCCATTTACAGTCGGAGTGCTGCCCAAATTATATCATTCTTACTCCTTCTCTATCTTGTTTTAACCGGAGTGGCTTCAAAATCTATCTTGTCCCCTAACCTCTTGGTTCTCGTCGTATCCCTTGTTCCTCTTTTCTAGCGGAGTGTTTTCAATTTTGCTCATCTTCGTTGTTTTCTTTCTTTCATTTTGCTCAATATCTCAAGGTTCATGCTTTCACTCTTTTGTCAAAGAAGCAACTTAGTTTTACCTCTCATCTTCCTCTTCCTTTTCCCTCCGGTGCCATCCTAGATCTCGGGACGAGATCCTCTCGTAGTGGTGGAGTGTTGTAACGCCCCGGATGCAACTTTCCATATTCGTATCTCCAACTCTTGCCTTTTCCGGAGATGCGATATTATTAATTCCTTCGTGGTTGGGTTTTGTGTTTTGTTTTGCATTTTGTTCATGTCATGCATCTCATCTCATAGCATCATGCGCATTGCATCTGCATGTTTTCATAAAACTCGTAGCCGTTAGTAGTTGTCGTTTCTCCCCTTGGCTTCGTGGCATGTTGTCAGACCGTTTGTCTCCGTTGACCTTTCTCAGACCAACCGGCTTCTCGTCCCCTCTTGTGGCCGTTTGACCCCTCCACACTTTACCTAACCTCTCTTGCCAGCTCGCAGTTCCCTCGTGTGCGTGTCCGAAACTCCCCCCGAACCCGACCCGGACAGTCATCACCGTTGGGTTCGGATCATCCCCAAACATCCTGAAAATATCTTTGTTTTATTCATTGAATTCCCTAACTTATTTATTCTCGACCGCCCGATTTCGATCGGAGGGACCAAATACCCGTATCTAAAAATCCTCTTGCTATACATAAGACCATCACCTACCAAATCATCCCAACCCTAAAATCTAGGGACCTGTCCAATCCATCCTCCCAAAGAGCAGCCGCCGCACCCATTTCCCACCTCGGGATCCTCTCATTCCCCCGCACCAACCATCAGCCACACCCAGATCCAATCCATCCATCCCATCGACCCATCTCGAGTCAACGATCACGACGCTCAAACCCCGCAGGAGCCCGAGCTCCACCTCCTCGCCTCCCGCCCGAGCGCCTCCTCCAGGCGCTTCCTCCGAATCCCGAGACCAACCAGCTCGCTCGAGCCTCCTCGCCGAGTAGCAGCAGTGGCCGGGCGACCGCGCCCGCCTCGCCCGCCTCTGCTTCCTGCTCCAAATCGAACGCAAGCCGCCGCCTGGAGTTTCTCCGCCGCGGCGCCTTCTCCAAGGCCCCAAGCCCCGAGCCTCCCGTGCTCCTTCACCTCGCCTCGTCGTCCCGTGGCCGGCCTCTGGCTGCCCGGCGACCACGGCAAGGACCTCCGCTCCTCCTCCCTGTCCTCCTCTCTCCTTTTTTTGCCTCCCTCTCGATTTCTCTCTCTCTCATGTACCTCTCTCTCTCAGTACACATGAGCAGGGACGCGCCATGGATGCCTCCTCGAGCTCCAGTTCGCCTCGCTTCGGCTGGGAACCGATGCCCGCGCCGGATCCATCAAGCGCCGCCCAGCTCGTCTCTTCGCCGGACGGCCACCTCGTCAAGATCTACCTCGCCGGAGAACGCCACACGCGCCTCGATCCGCCCGTTTCGCGGTTCCTGCCGACCCGTCGCCGGACCCCTGCCGTCGTCTCTCAGATCGCCATGGACGCCCCGCTGTTTCATTCATCATAAACGAGCAAAGCTAGCCCGCCCCATCGCTCCGCGCTGACCTGGATCCTCCTCGCGGCCGTGCCCAGCCAGCCTCCTCCACCGACCGGGCCAAGAGCCCATGGAAGACCCAGCCCAGCGCCAGCAGATCTGGCCCATGTCTTGTTTTTTTTTCAGTCTGCAATTTCGCTTTATCCGAGAATTTAACATTTTTACGTAAAAACCCTCCTAATTCATGCATATAATAACTCCACAACCGTGCATCATATGTACAAACTTTATATATGTAAAATGCTTAGAAAATTGTGTAGATTAATAATTTGCCACTTTCATCTATGTTTAAAATATTTAAACTGCTGTTTGCTTTAAATTGCTTAAATGCCATGCTAAAATGATTTATTTCATAACTAAATAACCGTAGCTCGGTTTTATTTAAATTATATATGTAAATGGGGTAGAAAAATGCCTAGTTTAACATGGTATACTTTATTTGCATGTTTAACAACTCTAAAATTGTGTTCAGGGCAGATCAGTTCCAAATCTAAAATATGCATATGGGGTTTTACCGGAATTGTTGTTTGTTGTTCCGGCCTCATTTAAACTTGCCTAAATAGTTAGTTTACTTATGCTTCACCTCTTGCCATGTTTAACAACATTTAATATTGTTGTGTACCTAAAGGAGAGCCAACTAAATAATTGATGTGGTGTTTCCTCGATATGCAACTCGTTGCATATTGAGCTCCACTTAACTTGTAGTGTTGTTTGTGCATACTGCCATGCCATGCATATTTAAACCGGACATGCATCATACTTGGTTGTGCATCATGCCATGTTTGTGCTTGTTGGTTTACCATGTTGTTTGCTTCTTTCCGGTTTGCTTCTCTCGTTAGCCGGTTTCGTTCCGGAGTTGTGAGGATTCGCTCGACCACGTCCGCTTGTCTTCTTCATGGACTCGTTCTTCTTCCTTGCGGGATTTCGTGCAAGATGGCCATACCCTCAAATCACTTCTATCTTTGCTTGCTAGATGCTCGCTCTTTTGCTATGCCTATGCTACGATGCCTATCACTTGCTTATCATGCCTCCCATATTGCCATGTCAAACCTCTAACCATCCTTTCCTAGCAAACCGTTGTTTGGCTATGTTACCGCTTTGCTCAGCCCCTCTTATAGCGTTGTTAGTTGCGGTGAAGATGAAGTTTGTTCCTTGTTGAACATGGAGATGTTGTTCCTTGTTGGAACATGTTTACTTGTTGGGATATCACAATATATCTTATTTAATTAATGCATCTATATACTTGGTAAAGGGTGGAAGGCTCGGCCTTATGCAGTGTTTTGTTCCACTCTTGCCGCCCTAGTTTCCGTCATACCGGTGTTATGTTCCCGGATTTTATGCTCCTTACACGGTTGGGTGATTTATGGGACCCCTTGATAGTTCGCTTTGAATAAGACTCTCCAAAGAAGGCCCAACATTGGTTTTACCATTTGCCACCTAAGCCTTTTCCCTTGGGTTCTGCAGACTCAAGGGTCATCTTTATTTTACCCCCGGCCGGTGCTCCTCTCGAGTGTTGGTCCAAACTAGAGCACCGTATGGGACCATTCCTTGGCAACTTGGATTACGCGGTACACTGACGCTTAGCTTATCCGTGTGCCCCGAGAACGAGATATGTGCAGCTCCTATCGGGATTTGTCGGCACTGCGGGTGGTCTTGCTGGTCTTGTTTTATTCTTTGTCGAAATGTCTTGTAGTCCGGATTCCGAGATCGATCGGGTCTTCGGTAGAAGGAATATCCTTCATTGACCGTGAGAGCTTATCATGGGCTAAGTTGGGACACCCTGCAGGGTATTATCTTTCAAAGCCGTGTCCGCAGTTATGAGGCGATGGGAATTTGTTAATGTCGGTTGTAGAAAACCCGAAGTTGATCTTAATTAAAATACACCAACGGCGTGTGTAACCGTGATGGTCTCTTCTCGGAGTCCGGAAGTGAACACGGTGTTGGAGTTATGTTTGACGTAAGTAGTTTCAGGATCACTTCTTGATCATAGTTGTTCGACCGTGCCTTGCTTTCTCTTCTCGCTCTCTTTTGCGATTGTGGCCACCAGATATGCTAGTCGCTTGCTGCCGCTCCACCTCACTACCCTGTCCTACCTTTAAGCTTAAATAGTCTTGATCTCGCGGGTGTGAGATTGCTGAGTCCCCGTGACTCACAGATACTTCCAAAACCAGTTTGCGGTGCCGATGAAACCGTGCGGTGATGCATCCGAGCTCAAGGAGGAGCTCGATGAAGATCTTGTTCATTGTGTTGTTTCGTTTCATCGATCGGTAGTGGAGCCAGTTGGGACGATCGGGATCTGTGTAACATTTGGGGTAGTCTTCTTTTATTTTGGTTCCGTAGTCGGACCTTGATTGTATCTGTATGATGTAATGCTTTACTCATGTATTGTGTGAAGTGGCGATTGTAAGCCAACTATGTATCTCTTTCCCTTATGTATTACATGGGTTGTGTGAAGATTACCTCACTTGCGACATTTCTTTCAATGCGGTTATGCCTCTAAGTCGTGCTTCACACGTGGGAGATATAGCCGCATCGAGGGCGTTACATATGGGCTGCCCTAAGTCGATCTGATCGCCCCTAGGGCCTCGACGTTCAATGCCCTGCAAATGAAGAATGAGAAGAAGAAGAACAAAGGGAGAAGGTAAAATATAAAGGTTAAAGTGGTAGATGATTGTTCGATTGTGTGTTGTTCAATCGACCATCACCTCTCATCTATTTATGAGGTCTCTGGACTTCTCATACAAGAAAAGGACTCCAAATCTTTCCAAAATTAACCAAACTCAGATTTAGGTAAGTCTGAGACATCAGTTCAGTTTTTGGGTCTCACATGCCACAAATGACCTTGGATGAAGATGCGCCTAAAAGAAAATTTAACACTTTCGATGAGGGGAACAACTTTCATGTTGAACGTTTTCCGATTCAAGGCCATCTTAAAGGCCTAATAGCTCACACAAAATAGACAATTATTGGCGCTACCCATCAGACATCTACCATATGAGTGTCTCATGAGGGGCGCCACTTTTTGGTTCATGATAGGGCCGCACTCTGCTGGCTCTAACTTTTGCATACGATTCTGAATTGAGATGATTTTTATATCAAAATCACCCGTTTCGACGAGACGAAGAACTTTCATGTTGAAACTTTTTCCATCTGGGCCATCTTTATAATGTTTGATACCATTTTATAATCTGATGGCAACACGAGCACCTCTTAAAGCTGTCATACTTTTTGCGTTCGGACTCCGTATTGGACCATATTTATATCAATTTTGATATTCTCGAAAGGGTCTTCCAATGGTGGCTTGCAACCATAATTTTGACTTCATGTTGATATAACTTCAAGCTACTCTTTATGATAGTGCCACTTTTGAGCGTCAACACTTGTTCCATGTTTCCAACTCACCTCGAGCTCAGACTAACTTTTATTAATTTGTTTGTTTATACTTGTAGCTCGCCTGGGCTTATATAGGTGCTTCATTTTGCCGGATGGATACATATATAGTGTTGTCAGTTGTGCATAGGTATTCTCGAAAAAAATGTGCACACTAATAGACATTCTTTTTTTGCATTTTGTTGTTCCTTCTCATTTTTATTTTTTATTTTTAAAATATATTAAAATATAAACAAGACCTAGTTGCACGTGCTCTGCCATGATGTAGTTATGTGTGTCTTACGTGTCTGTAGTTGTGGCACTATGTTAATTGCATCATGTATGTGAGACAAGTAAAAAAAATCTAAAAAGCATAGAAAAATGGGAGCTGTAGAAAAATCTAAAAAGCATAGAAAAACTGTGGGAGCTGCTATGGTAGTGGGCGTGCAGCTGGCTCGACAACCCTTTCTTGCCTCTAATTGCAGTCGCTTTGTATCATGTGCAGTTGTAGTCGAGTTACAACACTTGAAGTTGCATATCTAGTAATGGGTATGCAACTGGCATGAACCCCCATCCCCCTACTGCCCTCTCGGACCTTACTTGCAGCCATTTTGTGCCCGTGTAGTTGCAATCGGGTTACAACACATATAGTTGCATGTCTAGTGGTACACAAGCAACTGGCCTGAGAAACTCCCCTTCCAACCCAATTGTAGTCGCTTTGTATCAAGTGCAGTTGCACTCGGGTTACAACACCTACAATTACAGTCCAGTTTCAACACCTTCAGTTGCATATCTAGTGGTTGACCTACAACTCGCCCAGAAAAACCCCTTCTGACCTCATTTGCATTCGCTTTGTGCCCATGTAGTTGCAATCGGGCTACAACTCATGCAGTTGCATGTCTAGTGGTAGACATGCAACTTTGCCCCGAGAAACTCCCCTCCCAGCCTGAGGTTTAGTTGCTTTATTGAAGGAAATACGCCCTAGAGGCAATAATAAAGTTGTTATTCATATTTCCTTATATCATGATAAATGTTTATTATTCATGCTAGAATTGTATTAACCGAAAACTTAATACATGTGTGAATACATAGACAAACAGAGTGTCCCTAGTATGCCTCTACTTGACTAGCTCGTTAATCAAAGATGGTTGAGTTTCCTAGCCATATACATGTGTTGTCATTTGATGAACGGGGTCACATCATTAGAGAATGATGTGATGGACAAGACCCATCCGTTAGCATAGCATAATGATTGTTTAGTTTTTGCTATTGCTTTCTTCATGACTTATACATGTTCCTCAGACTATGAGATTATGCAACTCCCGAATACCGGAGGAACACCTTGTGTGCTATCAAACGTCACAACGTAACTGGGTGATTATAAATATGCTCTACAGGTGTCTCCGATGGTGTTTGTTGAGTTGGCATAGATCGAGATTATGATTTGTCACTCCAATTGTCGGAGAGGTATCTCTGTTCCTCTCGGTAATGCACATCACTATAAGCCTTGCAAGCAATGTGACTAATGAGTTAGTCACAGGACGATGCATTACGGAACGAGTAAAGAGACTTGCCAGTAACAAGATTGAACTAGGTATGATGATACCGACGATCAAATCTCGGGCAAGTAACATACCGATGATAAAGGGAACAACGTATCTTGTTGTGCGGTTTGACCGATAAAGATCTTCGTAGAATATGTAGGAGCCAATATGAGCATCTAGGTTCCGCTATTGGTTATTGACCGGAGATGTGTCTCGGTCATGTCTACATAGTTCTCGAACCCGTAGGGTCCGCACGCTTAACGTTCGATGATGATTTGTATTATGAGCTTATGTGATTTGATGACCGAAGTTTTTTGGGAGTCCCGGATGAGATCACGGACATTACGAGGAGTCTCAAAATAGTCGAGACGTTAAGATCGGTATATTGGAAGGCTATATTCGGACATCGGAAAGGTTCTGAGTGGTTCGGGTATTTTTTGGAGTACCGAAGAGTTACGGGAATTCGCCGGGGGAAGTATTGGGCCTTCATGGGCCTTAGTGGAAAGGAGAGAAGGGCCACAAGGGGAGGCAGCGCCCCCCCCCCCATGGGCTGGTCCGAATTGGACTAGGGAGGGTGCGGCCCCCCCTCTTTCCTTCTCCCTCTCCTTCTCCTTCCTTCTTCTCCTACTTGGACTAGGAAAGGGGGAAACCTACTCCTACTAGGAGTAGGAATCCCCCCTTGGGCGCACCCCTTGTGGCCGGCCCTCCTCCTCCTCCCCTCCTTTATATACGGGGGAAGGGGGCACCCCATAGACACACAAGTTGATCTTTAGCAGTGTGCGGTGCCCCCCTCCACAGTTTTTGTGACGCCCCCGATTCAATCGTACACTAATCATACACGAAAACGTGTACGATCAAGATCAGGGACTCACGAGAAGATATCACAACACAACTCTAAAAATAAAATAAGTCATACAAGCATCATAATACAAGCCGGGGCCTCGAGGGCTCGAATACAAGTGCTCGATCATAGGCGAGTCAGTGGAAGCAACAATATCTGAGTACTGAGACATAAGTTAAACAAGTTGCCATAAGATGGCTAGCACAAACGGGATACAGATCGAAAGAGGCGCAGACCTCCCGCTGGGATCCTCCTAAACTACTCTGGGTAAATCGTCGCGGGCTGCTGCGTAGTAGTAGGCACCTCCGGTGTAGTAGGAGTCGTCGACGACGGTGGCGTCTGGCTCCTGGGCTCCATTGTCTGGTTGCAGCAATCGGGTAAAGAAAGGGGGAAAAGGGGGTACAAGGCAACCATGAGTACTCATCCAAAGTACTCGCAAGCAAGGAGCTACACTACATATGCATGGATATATGTGTAAATGGCCATATCAGTGGACTGAACTGCAGAATGCCAGAATAAGAGGGGGATAGCTAATCATGTCGAAGACTACGCTTCTGGCAGCCTCCGCCTTGCAACATGTAGAAGAGAGTAGATTGAAGTCCTCCAAGCAGCATCACATAGCAATAATCCTACCCGGCGATCCCCTCCTCGTAACCCTGAGAGAGAGCGACCACCGGGTTGTATCTGGCACTTGGAAGGGTGTGTTTATTATGTATCCGGTTCTAGTTGTCATAAGGTCAAGGTACAACTCCAAGTCGCCCCATTATCAAGATCACAGCTATTGAATAGATTAACTTCCCTGCAGGGTGCACCACATAACCCAACACGCTTGATCCCATTTGGCGGACACACTTTCTGGGTCATGCCCGCCGCGGAAAATCAACGCGCCGCAGCCCCACCTAGGCTGTGAGAGAGGTCGCATGCTGGTCTAAACCTAAGCGCCACAGGGCTGGGCCCATCGCCCTTAGCACACCACACGCGTTGCGTGGGCGGCGGAAGCGAACTAGCCCCTTAATACAAGAGCAGGCCTCACGTTCCAATCCGGTAGCGCGCCGCCGATCGCCGACATCACGAAGTGCCGGTGATACCACGACGCCGAGTGCCCATAATCTGTTCCGCGTAGTTGGTTAGTGCGATAGACCAAATGGCGGACTCAGATCAAATACCAAGATCTCGTTAAGCGTGTTAAGTATCCATGACGCCGACCAGGCCAGCCCACCTCTTTCCTAGGTGGTCTCAACCTGCCTGTCGCTCCGCCACAAAGTAATGATCGGGGGCCGTCGGGAACCCAGGCCCACGTCTACCGGGATGGAGCCACCTGTCCTTTTAGCCCCCATCTCCGAACAGTATCACAAGTAATGTAATAGTGTAAAGTATATAGTATATGCCTGTGATCACCTCCCGAAGTGATCACAGCCTAGTAGTATAGCATGGCAGACGGACAAGAGTGTAGGGCCACTGATGGAACACTAGCATCCTATACTAAGCAGTAGGATAGCAGGTAAAGGTAACAACAGTAGTAGCAAGGACATGCTATGCAGCAGTATACTAAGCAGTAGGATAGCAGGTAAAGGTAACAACAGTAGTAGCAAGGACATGCTATGCAACAATGGTACCTAAAACCCGCGCTGCTGCTAGGCTTTTCCCTAGTAGTGCATATTTATATTAGATGGAACTTAATAAGTTTTCACCGGCCATTTCCCGTACCTACTTATATTAGAGAGACAAAATAATTGCATTGGCCAGTAGACTATGAAAAAGCTATGATGGGTCCTACTGCCAACAATGTTACGCGGGTCATACCGCTCAATAACCCGTCAAGCAGCTATGATAGGTCCAATTATTAGACGTTACGCGGCAAAAAAGTGATCACACATTCATAATATTCCGTGACTCTAGTAGGCCCGTCATGGAAATTACCAAACCGTCGCAGAAATTGGTAGCCAGGTGCACTCATGTGCTGAAGCGATCAAGTGACATCTATCGTCACCGATTTGCAGTAATCAGTGACGCCACCTATGAAAACATCACACATTGGGTACTTGTGTGACGTTGTCCACCAGCGTCACAAGGATTTTTGTCACAGTATCTCAATTTTCTTGTAGTGACCCGATACACTCCGGAACACTTCCGGTGTCCGAATACTATCGTCCTATATATCAATCTTTACCTCTTGACCATTTCGAGAGTCCTCGTCATGTCCGTGATCTCATTCGAGACTCCGAACAACATTCATTCACCAAATCACATAACTCATATAATACTAAATCGTCATTGAACGTTAAGCATGCGGACCCTATGGGTTCGAGAACTATGTAGACATGACCGAGACACCTCTCCGGTCAAAAACCAATAGTGGAACCTGGATGCTCATCTTGGCTCCTACATATTCTATGAAGATCTTTATCGGTCGAACCGTTATGACAACATACGTTATTCCCTTCTCGTCCATCGGTATGTTACTTGCCCGAGATTCGATCGTTGGTATCTTCATACCTAGTTCAATATTGTTACCGGCAAGTCTCTTTACTCGTTCCGTAAAATATCATCCTGCAATTAAATCATTAGTCACTTTGCTTGCAATGCTTCTTATGATGTTTATTACCGAGAGGGCCCATAGATACCTCTCTGATACTCGGAGTGACAAATCCTGATCTCGATCTATGCCAACTCAAAAAACACCTTCGGAGATACCTGTAGGGCATATTTATAATCACCCAGTTACTTTGTGACGTTTGATAGCACATAAGGCATTCCTCCGGTATCCTGGAGTTGCATAATCTCATAGTCGAAGGAATATGTATTTGACATGAAGAAAGCAATAGCAATAAAACTGAACGATCAATATGATAAGATAACGGATGGATATTGTCCATCACATCATTCTCCTAATGATGTGATCCCGTTATCAAATGACAACTCATGTCCATGGTTAGGAAACCTTAACCATTTTTTATCAACGAGCTAGTCAAGTAGAGGCTCACTAGGGACATAGTGTTTGTCTATGTATTCACACATGTATTTAGGTTTTCGATCAATAAAATTCTAGCATGAATAATAAACATGTATCATGAATAATAAACTATAAAATAACAACATTATTATTGCCTCTAGGGCATATTTCCTTCAGGTCTCTCTCTCAGAAAATGAATGGTGGAAGTGTAGGTACGTTCTGATGGCTCTCTCACAAATGGAGAAGGGGTGGAGGGGTGTATATAGCCTGCACACAAAATCCAACCGTTACACACATTTGACTCATCTCAGTGGGACCGAATGGTTGAACTTAGTGGCACCGATCAGTTCAAAAATTTGAACGTTAGGGATCTCGGTGGGACATACTGGAACAACTCGGTGGGACCGATGTGCTAGGTCTTAGGGAAAACCGCGTCTCAGTGGCACCGATTGCATCAACTTGGTGAGACCCAAGTGAAGCAATAAGGCAACAGAAAATTGGTCAAGCCATCTCGGTGAGACCGATTGCTATTTCGGTGAGACCGAAATAATTGCAACTGATAATAGGGAGTTGAAAAGGCCGTCTCGGTGAGACTGATATCCGTATCGATGAGACTGATATCCGTATCGGTGTGACCGAACTATTAGGGTTTCTGGTTGTGTCTATGTCATACGAACTCAGTGGCTCCGGATAGAAAGAATCGGTGGGGCCGAGTTGGAGATGAGGGTTTTGACATATTTGGACGGAGAAAGTGGCTGAGGGTTTTGGAGAAATATCACTAAGCACTTGAGCAAGTAAGCCATTAAGCAACACCTCATCCCCTCTTAATAGTATTGGCTTTCCTATGGACTCGATGTGATCTTGGATCACTAATTGGATCACTAAAATAAAAATGAAGAGTCTTGAGCTTTGCCAATCTTCATCCTTAGCATTTTGAAGAGGTTCCACATACTCTTGTCCTTGCCACGCCATTGTTGAACTTATCTGAAACAAGCTAGATAAAACAATTAGTCCAACAAGAGATATGTTGACATCAATTACCAAAATCACCCAGGGAGCACTTGTGCTTTCACAGTCGCAAGTCTAGTGGTGTACATGCAACTGGCCTGACAACCCCGTGCCGACCCAGTTCTAGTTGCTCTGTGCACATGCAGTTGTAGTGGGGTTACACCACTTGCAGTTGCATGTCTAGTGTTGGAGATGCAACTGGCCCCGATAACCCCCTCCCCGACCCAGTGCAGCCGCTTTGTGTTCTGTCAGTTGCAGTTGGCTTACAATGCTTGCAATTAAATGTCTAGTGGTGGAGATGCAACTTGTTGGAGATATGCCCTAGAGGCAATCACGTATGATGATATTTCCTATGTGTTGATGAATAAAGATAGTCCTTGGACATTATCAATGATGTGTATCAGAAAGTACGTGACTTGTTTGTGGGACTATGCATTGTATGATGACTGTCCTAAAAGGTCCCTAGTCGAAAGGGCTGTGTGGACGCGCAACCGACTAGACTAGCATATGACACGGTCGATGGCTTGGTCTCACTAGCCATGGAGCATTGGATGCTAACCGGATAATATTGACTTGGAAAGGTCTGGTCGGATTTGACATAGTCGGATCCGAGTCGAGATAAGGTCCGAGTCGGACAGACCCAACTATGAGACGCAGCGATATGTCATCTGTGAGTCTCTAGTACAACATACGTTCTATGTCCTAAGACCTGAGCTGACGCATGTACTCGGGATGGTGACAGACTTGGTTTGGGCCGACCAAACGCTACTCCGTGACTGGGTAGTTACAAAGGTAGGTTTCGGGTTTGTCCAGTCCCATGCTGCGATCAGGAGAGATATACTCTGGGCCCCTCATGTGATCCGACCAGGATAAGCATGGCCATGCGACAAGGATTATGAGATAATCCGGTTTGTGGTCGCTATCACTAGAACAAGAAAGAGGTCGGGCTAGCACAAGGATGACAGTCTCGCCTTGAGCCCGACAACATATATCGTGCGGCAAAGGGAACAGAAGTGTGACACGTTGTATAGGTTCGCCTAACCAGCTTCATAGTCTGCTTGGTGGTCGGCACGCCTTGCTAGAGGCCGCTACCAACCGTGCAGGTCGAAGGTGATCCGAACTATGACCAAGCCGACTTGAACCTAAGGGGTCGCGCGCTTAAGGGAAGGAACCTACGAGGTCGGTTCATAGGACACTGGTCGGATGTGATCCGAATGGACTAGAAACGTGACCGAGTAGACTTTTGCTTTAGGGTCCGTCGGCGAGGCCCAAGTGTTGAGCCGCGACGGACGCCTATATAAAGTGGAAGTGCGGCACACTCATGTGGTTGATCGCCGGCGCCTGCGACTAGGGTTTGCATGTGTTGTGAATAGCCACCTCCACTCGCCGCCGACTGTGTGATCGGACCTAGCAGTCCGCCGCCGGTGTTCCTCTTGCACAGCGGATACCGTTAGAGGCGGTGCACTTGTGCCGCTCCGCGAACTCAGACGTGGGATCGGACGACCGGCTGTTCGAGGGAGATCGAACGAGGAGGAGACGATCCACGCGGACGCGCTGCCCCTACTCTTCTTCCGCTGCACGGCACCGCGCGTCTAGTGGTAACGAACTGTGATCCATCTCCCGTAGCATGTTCCTGGATGTTCTGCGCGTAGGAATTTTAATTTGCAGTCGACGCACCCTACCGTAGAACTCAACAGTGGTATCAGAGCCTCTGCTATAGGATTTGGATTCAGATCGTATGCATACTAGATATGTGGAGGCAGCAGATGAGATCGGCTATGTGCATGGTTGATGTGATCAACTGCACATGGGGATCGTTGAGGCTATGTTTTCTGTAAATCGGGATCGATGAGGTCATGACACGATCTACCCCTACCGGTCAGTCATCCGCCATCGGGGTTAACAATGAAACGTAAATCTGAATCGGATTCGCGATGATCGATAAGATCGGTCAGATCAGAGAATTCGGCGTGATCGGAGTTCAGATGTGATCTGTGATTTCCGAAAACGTCGGGCGCTGCCTGCACCCACGAGGGGCGCTGCCCCTTCGAACCACGCCCGCTAACCGGCTAGCGGGACCGCCGTGTGCGTAGCGCTGTGTATTTCGTAGCCGACACACAAACCGGTAGAATGCGATTCTATGCATAACTTTTTTTTGCAGGTTTGATGTGAATAGTATGGCTCATGTGTATGTGATGCATGTGTAATTTATACGTGGCCTGCGTGTCATGTTTGTCAGCCGGCAGGAGCCAAAGTGCTGTCATTATATTGTATAACGACCTGCGTGTCGACTTGTGACTCTATGTAAATTCATTACTAGTTGTAGTAGTTGGATAATAGAGATCAGGTTGGCGGCTTGGCGTCCCGACGTGACAAACAAGATGGAGTTCGTAGATGGTCATCGGAGTCGGGGCCGACCTGGAAGAACGTCCATGAAGGAGATATACTATTTCACAATATGTGTTATATTTGTGATTGTTATGCTTCTTTGTTTCTATGCATGTTAGAATGATAGAATGATCCCTCATGAATATCAAGCGAATTTCCATCCCCGATGTTGCACCTTCGCACGTCAAGTACGTCTAGTAGTGGGCTCATAAAATTGGGGTGCTGCTGGGTGTCCTTGAATCAAGGATTCGTGTCGGACACGGACATGCACCGCATCAAAGTTAACTTGACAAGGCTATCAAAACGGTTTTGGGCCTTGTGGCAAAGAAGGTTGGGAGCCGGGGTATGAGATACCTTCCCGACCGACAGGAGTCGTATAGCGATACGATTAGCAAGGAGTTGCTTACCGGAGAGTTATGTTGGCTAGCAGTGATGCTAAAGCTCACTAGTCGCATGCGCTAGTAGGATCCTGAATCACTGAGAGTTTGCGGAGGGATGCTGACTTCAGTGGGAGTATTCTGTTTAGGCTAGAATCACTCTACATAAACACATTGCTTAGTGATTGCATGCTTTCTATTGTAGATCAATGGCACCACCTACTCAAACCAACTTTGCATTGAAATCAATCCCGGAAAAGGATAAACTGAATGGAACAAACTTTACCACCTGGTATAGAAATTTGAGAATTGTTCTCAAGCACGATAAAAAGGAACATGTTCTAGAGGATCCACTTCCTGAGGAACCTGCCGATAATGCTAGTGCCACAGCTAAGAATGCCTACGAAACTCGTTGATGAATCAACGGAGATCACCGTCTCGATTTGGCTTGTATGGAGCCCGATTTGCAACAGCATTTCAAAAATGTTGAGGCTTATGATATGATCGAGAGTCTCAAGAGCATGTTTCAGACACAGGCTAGGACTGAAAGGTTCAACGTCTAGCAATCCTTGATGGATTGCAAGCTGAAGGAAGGTGATCCACTGAGCCCACATGTGATCAAGATGATTGGATATGTGCAAGCTTTGGATCGTTTGGGCTTCCCGCTCTTGGATGAGCTGGCTACAGATGCAGTTCTGGGTCTCATCCGCCCAGCTATGGGACGTTCATCTCGAACTATCATATGCATGGCATGGATAAGAAGCTCACTGAATTGCATGGGATGCTCAAGGTGGCAGAGCAGGATATTAAGAAAGGCACGCATCAAGTGTTGATGGTGCAGAAATCGGCTAAGTTCAAGAAGAGTTGGTCCAAGAAAAAGGCTAAGGAAAAGGGCACGGAGATGGTAACCACTGCCGCTGCGCCGAAGTCTGGACCGGACTCGAAGAACGTTTGCTATCATTGCAAGGAAACCGGTCACTGGAAGAGGAACTGTAGCAAGTGGCTTGCAGAGCATGGCAAGAAGGCCGGAAATGCTTCTTCAGGCAAAGGTACACTTGTTGCATATGTTATAGACATTTACCTTGCTGACATACCTAGTAGCTCTTGGGTATTTGATACCGGATCGGTTGTTCATATTTGCAACTCGATGCAGGGGCTGGTAAGAACTAGGTGTGTGGCACAAGGGGAGATTGACATCAGGGTCGGCAACAAAGCAAGAGTTGCTGCGTTGGAGGTCGGCACGATGCAGCTCCAGCTTCCTTCCGGATTCATAATGGAATTGAATAATTGTTATTACATTCCTGCACTTAGTTGGAACATTCTTTCTGCCTCATGTTTGATGAGTCAAGGTTATGAATTCAATTTAAAGGACAATGGTTGTTCGATATTTTTGAATGGTATGATCCACGACTATGCACACATTGTTGATGGGCTATTTATATTGAATCTAGAACAGGAACCCGTCTATAACATGAATGTCAAGAGGCATAAGCCTAATGAGATAAATCCGACATACTTCTGGAATTGCCGACTTGGACACATTAGTCTGAAACACATGAAGAAGCTCCATGATGATGGGCTTCTAACTTCGTCCGACTTCAGGTCGTTCGAGTCATGTGAATCATGCTTGCTCGGCAAGAGGACTAAGTCTCCTTTCACAAAGAGTTGCGAGTGGGCGTCCGAGCTTTTGGAGCTTATACACAGTGATGTGTGTGGTCCAATGAGCACAACTACCAGAGGTGGCTATCAGTACTTCGTGACTTTTACCGACGACTTGAGTAGATATGGATATATCTATTTGATGAGGCACAAGTCGGAGACTTTGAAAAGTTCAAAGAGTTTTGAGCGAGGTTGAGAATCAGCTCGGCAAGACTATAAAGCTTCTGCGATCTGATCGTGGAGGTGAGTACATGAGCCAGAGTTTGATGATCATCTGAAAAGTCGAGGTATAGTACTCAGCTCACACCTCCTGCACGCCACGAGAAACGGCGTGTCGGAACGGAGGAATAGGAACTTGTTGGACATGGTCCAGTCTATGATGAGCAAATCGGATTTACCCTTGTCATTTTGGGGATACGCTCTAGAAACTGCAGCTTTCACACTTAATAGGGTATCATCAAAATCCGTACACAAGACACCACATGAGATGTGGACCGGGAAGAGTCCCAGTTTGTCTTTTCTAAATATTTGGGGTTGTGAAGCATTTGTCAAGCGACTTATGTCAGACAAGCTTACACCTAAGTCGGATAAATGCATATTCGTGGGATATCCGAGGGAAACCTTGGGATATAGCTTCTACAACCGGGAAGAGAACAAAGTGTTTGTTGCTCGGAACGGGGTTTTCCTTGAGAAAGAGTTTCTCAGTCGGGAGGCCGGTGGGAGGACGGTTCGACTCGAAGAAATTCGAGGATCACACGGGGACGGCTCGGCTGGTGATGAGATCATACCGAGTCGGTCGGGGAACTCAGAGCGGCACCGAACCACGGAGGTCGGAAAGATTGCGCAGAGTGCGCGATGTATTGTTGCTAGAAAGCGACGGGCCGGCCACGTATGCGGAAGCGATGGTGAACCCAGATTCCGAGGCATGGCTAGAGGCCATGAGATCCGAGCTAAAGTCCATGGATGAGAATCAAGTCTGGGACTTGGTTGATCCGCCACCTGGCGTAACTGCCATTGGTTGCAAGTGGGTCTTTAAGAAGAAAACCGATGTGGATGGAAATGTTCAGATCCACAAAGCTCGGCTTGTCGCTAAAGGTTATGGACAAGTTCAAGGAATTGACTACGACGAGACTTACTCGCCGGTAGCGATGCTGAAATCGGTGAGGATCATACTAGCTATAGCCTCTGTTGGAAAAGGCGGTGCCTAGGAGGCGCTTAGGCACGCCTAGGTGCTAGGCAATGGCCAAACGCCTCGCCTAGGGCATAAATGGAGGTCTAGGCATGGCAAGCAAGGATTTGCCTACCCAAGCAAGAAATCATGCCACATACTACACTGATATGCCAAATGGGTTATATTCCAATGGCTGTAGACGGCAATTAACTTATTTATATGCCCTAAACTAATATCAACACCCATATAATATTCACAATTACACTACGAGTAAAAACAATATTACCGCCTAGGCCGCACCTAGGGCGCTTAGGCACCGCCTAGGCACTAGGCGAAGGCCAACCGCCTCGCTTACGCCTACCGCTTTTTCCAACCTTGGCTATAGCTGCATATTTCGATTACGAGATATGGCAGATGGATGTCAAAACGGCTTTCCATCACGGAAATTTAACCGAGGACGTGTATATGATACAACCCGAGGGTTTTGTCGATCCGACTAGCACTAGTAAGGTATACAAGCTCAAGAGATCCATTTATGGGTTGAAGCAAGCATCTCGGAGTTGGAACATTCGTTTTGATGAGGTCGTCACTGGTCTCGGTTTCATCAAAAGCGAAGAGGACTCTTGTTTATACAAGAAGTTAAGTGGGAGCTCGATAGTGTTTCTGATCTTGTATGTGGACGACATACTACTGATCGGGAACGATGTTTCGATGTTAAACTCGGTCAAGGGATCATTGAATGACAAGTTTTCGATGAAGGACCTTGGTGAGGCAGTCTATATTTTAGCCATTAAGATCTATAGAGATAGATCGAGGAGGCTGCTCGGCCTAAGCCAGAGCACGTACATAGATAAAGTGTTGAAGCGGTTCAACATGAGTGAGGCAAAGAAAGGGTTCTTGCCACTCTCACATGGTATATGGCTAAGCGAGACTCAGAGTCCTTCGACATCTGAAGAGCGAAGCAGGATGAGTAGGATTCCGTATGCCTCGGCAATCGGATCCATCATGTATGCCATGATATGTACAAGGCCTGATGTTGCTTTTGCAATAAGCCTAACAAGCAGATACCAGGCCAACCCAGGTGAGAGTCACTGGGCAGCGGTAAATACTATTTTGAAGTACCTGAAAAGGACTAAAGAGACGTTCCTAGTTTATGGAGGTGAGGAAGAGCTCCTCGTAAGGGGTTGCGTTGATGCTAGTTTCCAAACCGACAGAGATGATTGTCGATCACAGTCCGGATTCGTGTATGTCCTGAACGGAGGAGCAGTGCACTGGATGAGTTCCAAGAAGGATACGGTGGTCGATTCTACCACAGAAGCCGAATACATTGCGGCTTGTGAAGCTCCAAAGGAAGGTGTTTGGATCCGGCATTTTCTGGATGATCTTGGTATTTTCCCAGCTTCGGTGAAACCGTTGGACCTTTATTGTGATAATTCTGGTGCCATCGCACAAGCCAAGGATCCGAGGAATCACCACAAGGCCAGACACATAGCCCGGAAATATCACCTGATACGAAAGATTGTGAAGAATGGTGACGTAGAGTTATGCAAGATTCACATGGATGCAAATGTTGCAGATCGGTTGACTAAGCCGCTTCCACAACCCAAGCATGAGGGGCACGTTAGAGCTATGGGCATTCGATGTCTATTTGATTGACTCTAGTGCAAGTGGGAGACTGTTGGAGATATGCCCTAGAGGCAATCATGTATGATGATATTTCCTATGTGTTGATGAATAAAGATAGTCCTTGGACATTATCAATGATGTGTATCAGAAAGTACGTGACTTGTTTGTGGGACTATGCATTGTATGATGACTGTCCTAAAAGGTCCCTAGTCGAAAGGGCTGTGTGGACGCGCAACCGACTAGACTAGCATATGACACGGTCGATGGCTTGGTCTCACTAGCCATGGAGCATTGGATGCTAACCGGATAATATGGACTTGGAAAGATCTGGTCGGATTCGACGTAGTCAGATCCGAGTCGAGATAAGGTCCGAGTCGGACAGACCCAACTATGAGACGCAACGATATGTCATCTGTGAGTCTCTAGTACAACATACGTTCTATGTCCTAAGACCTGAGCTGACGCATGTACTCGGGATGGTGACAGACTTGGTTTGGGCCGACCAAACGCTACTCCTTGACTGGGTAGTTACAAAGGTAGGTTTCGGGTTTGTCCAGTCCCATGCTGCGAGACATGGTCGAGCAAGATGGGATTTGCCCCTCCGATCAGGAGATATATACTCTGGGCCCCTCATGTGATCCGACCAGGATAAGCATGGCCATGCGATAAGGATTATGAGATAATCCGGTTTGTGGTCGGTATCACTGGAACGAGAAAGAGGTCGGGCTAGCACAAGGATGACAGTCTCGCCTTGAGCCCGACAACATATATCGTGGCGGCAAAGGGAATGAAGTGTGACACGTTATACTGTGTTCGCCTAACCAGCTTCATAGTTCGCTTGGTGGTCGGCACGCCTTGCTAGAGGCCGCTACCAACCGTGCAGGTCGGAGGTGATCCGAATCGTGACCAAGCCGACTTGAACCTAAGGGGTCGCGCTTAAGGGAAGGAACCCACGAGGTCGGTTCATAGGACACCGGTCGGATGTGATCCGAACTGGACTAGGAACGTGACCGAGTAGACTTTGCTTTAGGGTCCGTCACGAGGCCCAAGTGTTGAGCCTGCGACGGACGCCTATATAAAGTGGAGGTGCGGCACACTCATGTGGTTGATCGTTTCGGCGCTGCGACTAGGGTTTGCATGTGTTGCGAATAGCCACCTCCACTCGCCGCCGACTGTGTGATCGGACCTAGCAGTCCGCCGCCCGGTGTTCCTCCTGCACGCACGGATACCGTTAGAGGCGGTGCACTTGTGCCGCTCCGGCGAACTCGTACGTGGGATCGGACGACCGGCTGTTCGAGGGAGATCGAACGAGGAGGAGACGATCCACGCGAACGTGCTGCCCCAACTCTTCTTCCGCTGCACGGCACCGTGCGTCTAGTGGTAACGAACTGTGATCCATCTCCCGTAGCATGTTCCTGGATGTTCTGCGCGTAGGAATTTTAATTTGTAGTCGACGCACCCTACCGTAGAACTCAACACAACTGGCCCGACAACCCATGTCCCGACCTCAATTACAGTTGCTTTGTACCCAATGCAATTGCAGTCGGTTTACAATGTTTACGGTTATAGTGTCTAGTGTTGGACATGCAACTAGCCCAACAACCACCATCCTGAACTCAGTTGCAGTCGCTTTTGTACTCGTGCAATTGCAACTTAGCTGGCTGCGATTTAGCAAAACCGTTGAAAATAAGAAACAAAAAGAGAAAAGGAAAAGGTAATAGAAATGTAAGGAATCAAACGTAAAATAACTCTCACAAGTTATAGGTTGGCAATTAGTTCGCAATTTTTGTTGATATAGGTTGGAAATTGCTTACAGAATGTAGAATGTCAAAAAAATCAAGAAAATGAAAGAAGAGAAAACAAGAAGACAGAACAATTAAATGTTGATATAAGAAAAAAATATAAAAAAGAAATTAAACAACAACAAAAAACATGAAATGGGCCTATAACCCAAGTGACACATGCCCATGCCCAAAAAAGCACGAAACAGGCGGTACCCATGTCGAGTGCACCACTCGTGCACACCATTTTCAGCAATCCACACGAATCTCTGTGTGCTTTGATCGGGCGGTTCATGTCATGAATGAGGCACAACTATTTCTCATCTAGCTGAGAAAACAATAAAACTGTAATAACTTTGGTCATATGATTCTTTTTTTTTTGCGGGTGAAAAATAATTTTCATTTATCACTCAGGATCAATCTCGTTCTTACATAAGTCAGGCACCTCACCTCACCTGGTCCTGAACCCAACCATACAACCGTACGTTTCTCAATTCTACCAAAAGCAGCTAGGTAATGGCTAATGCCATTCGCTCTCTGCATACATGAGCCAGTTTAACTAGTCTCCCGCCTCCCGGCAGTCTCCTAATCTGATCAAGAAGCATAGCATAACAAGACCGGTCCTCTCCTTTGCCTTGAGCATATTGAGTGCCATGAGGCTGTCATCTCCAATTCTATGGGCCGCTGCGTCCTTTGCAAAGCCAGGTTCAGGCCCTCCATACAGCAAGGAGTTCAGCTTCTAGAGGCTCCGCACATGACCTCGATTCTCTACGATGAGAAGATAATCTCGCCGAGCTATCCCTCAGATCATTCCGCGCGCCACCGTTCTGTCGTGGCGCAAAACGAGCCATCGATGTTGAGCTTTGTCCAACCTGCAGCCGGAGGAGTCCATCGTGGTCGCGGCCCAGCTATACCTGTACCACGCAATATATCTTTGCTCGACACCACTGCATCAACTACCTGCTTCCCTTTCGCCGGGTCTGCACTCGGATTGTTCTGTATGCCAACGAGCGAGTCGACGTAACTAAGGAGGAACCTCTTCGATGCTTCAACCAGTGGCGGCTGCTTGTGATGTGTCATCTCATTGCGTACGTGCCAGCATCGCCAAGTGTCATCATGAGCTCCATCCTCTCTGTGTCAGGAAGATCACAGAGAGTTTGGGCGAGCCACTCCGAGCCCGTCCGATGGAAGGTAGCAGCAGCAGGGATCCTCCAATGTTCAGCCATTGCTTGCCATAGCGCCAACGCCCTTGGGCACCTGCAAAAAGCATGAAACGTGTCCTCTGGCTATATAGCACAGAGAGGGCATTGGTCAGAGACCTCCAGCCCTCGACGTTTTTTATTAACCCAAGTGGGCAAACAATCTGTGAGCAGCCTCCAAGTAAAGGTGCGAACCTTGGGAGGAGCAGGGCACCTCCAAATAAAAGCCCAGACGGCTCGTCGCCCGTCCGGTGCCCTGCTCGCCGTGACTGATGAAGATCGAAGATGATCCTCTAAAGCAAGTCGATAAGCACTCCGCACCGAGAAGTTTCCATTACGCTCAGGACCCCATGCAAGGAGATCCTCACCCAGCGGCGGCGATGTTCGAATCTTTGCTATCTACTCCGCGTCCACCGGTAAAAAGATGTCACGTACCACGTCCATCCGCCAAGCACCATGGTTGTCCAGCAGCTCACTCACCCGGCGAAGACGACATCGTCCCTGCGGTGTTACTGGC
Source organism: Aegilops longissima (assembly GCA_021605205.1). NCBI lineage: Eukaryota > Viridiplantae > Streptophyta > Magnoliopsida > Poales > Poaceae > Aegilops > Aegilops longissima. The sequence goes on along the minus strand of CM038682.1, from coordinate 610,581,918 downwards.
CTGCCACTACCATTCGTCGGGATCCAACGGTCACGCCATATTCTGATCGAGTTCCCGTTGCCCACGCGCCAAACCAGGCCAGATTTCAAGAGCTCCAGTCCATATTGCACACCCTGCCAAGTAGCTGAAGCCCCACCTGAGAAGACTAATACGTCTCCAACGTATCTACAATTTATGACATATTCATGCTATTATACTATCCTTCTAGGATGTTTTATATGCATTTATATGACATTTTATATGATTTTTGGGACTAACCTATTAACCTAGAGCCCAGTGCCAGTTTCTATTTTCTCCTTGTTTTAGAGTATCGCAGAAAAGGAAAACTAAACGGAGTCCAATTGACATGCCACTTGACGGAGATCATTTTGGACCGAAGAAGCCCACGGAGTACTGTAGCGAGCAGAAGAGTCGGGCTGCCCACGAGGGTGGGTGGCGCGCCCACCCCCTAGGGCGCACCCCCTGCCTCGTGGACAGCCCGGAGACCTCCCTGACATGAAATCAATGCAAAACTCTTCTATATATACCCAAACTTCCAGAAAGAAACCTAGATCGGAAGTTCCGCCGCCGCAAGCCTCTCCACGAGAAGTCAATCTAGGCCCTCTCTGGCACCATGCCGGAGGGGGCCATCATCATCGGTGGCCATGGAGGAGTATCCCAGAGGGGCCATCATCACCATGAAAGCTAAGGAACAGAAGGTGGAGGCCATGGAGGAGGAAGCACAAGGGGGAGAACCTCTCCTGCTCTCTTCCGGTGGCGCCGGAGTGCCATCGGGAGGGGAATCATCGCCACGGTGATCGTCTTCATCAACATCACCATCATCATCACCATCCTCATCTCTTTTACGCTGTCCACTCTCCCGCACCCCGCTGTAATCCCTACTTGAACATGGTGCTTTATGCCACATATTATGATCCAATGATGTGTTGCCATCCTATGATGTTTTGAGTAGATATCTTTTGTCATTGGGTTGATTGATGATCTAGATTGGTATGAGTTGTATGTTTTACTTTGGTGCTGTCCTATGGTGCCCTCCGTGTCGGCATAAGCGTGAGGGATTCAGCTGTAGGGTGTTGCAACACGTTCATGATTCGCTTATATTGGGTTGGTGAGTGACTGAAACACAAACCCGAGTAAGAGGGATTGTTGCGTATGGGAATAAAGAGGACTTGATGCTTTAATGCTATGGTTGGGTTTTACCTTAATGATCTTTAGTAGTTGCGGATGCTTTCTAGAGTTTCAATCATAAGTGCATATGATCCAAGTAGAGAAAGTATGTTAGCTTATGCCTCTCCCTCATATGAAACTGCAATAGTGATTACCGGTCTTGTTAACAATTGTCTAGGACAATTCCGCACACCGATCCACCATTATTCTACACTCGCTATTTATATTATATTATAACTTTATGATAACAGCACCTACTTTCATATTTTAGCTCTCCGATATCATACAAAGTTATCCTCTTCATACCTACAACGTAGTTTTATTTCTCGTTTCTAGTTGGAAGCAAACGTTCGGTGCACGTAGAGTCGTATCAGTGGCAGATAGGGCTTGAGAGAATATTGATCTTACCTTTAGCTCCTTGTGGGTTCGACACTCCATACATATCCCACCTTTGGAAATTGCTACGATGATTCCCTGCACTTGGGGATTATCAAAGACCGTGTCCTGTAGACTACCATTTGGATAGTACCTCGCCATCAAAACTCGGGCGCACAGGCTGTCCGGTTTGGTCAAGAGCCTCCAAGCTTGGCGAGCAAGCAAGGCTTGATTAAAAAGACGCAGTTCGCGGAAGCCTAGACCACCTTGGGACTTTGGTTTAATGATGTGAATCCATGCTCTCCAATGCATCTTCCTCTTCCCTTTCTCTACTCCCCAGAAAAAATTGCGAATCATTCTCATGAGATCCTCACATGTGGCCGCTAGGAGCTTAAACACACTCATGATATACGTTGGAATCGCCTGGGCGATGGACTTGATGAGCACTTCTCTCCCGCTCTGTGCAAGTTGGGATCCATCCCAATCAATCATCCTCTTCATATATTTCTGCTGCAGATTTTGGAATCTCTCTTTTGACATACGACCATTGGGAGTGGGTAGTCCCAAGTAATGTTCCTCAAAACTTTGCTGCCGTACCTCCAAGACCTGCACCACGGCCTCGCGGTCAGCCTCACGACAATGTTCGACAAATAAGATAGAGCACTTCTGAGGATTTATCAACTGTTCGGTGGCATTAGCATATGTAGCCAGGGCCTCCTTGACACTCGTTGCTTCCTGATCTGTGGCCCGGAAGAAGAGCAATGTGTCGTCAGCAAACATAAGATGAGAGATGCCCGGCGCCCGGGTACACACCCGCAGTGGTGTAAAACTTTGTGTGCCAACGCCCTGTTTCAAAATCGCAGCTAAACCATCAGCCACAAAAAGGAATAAAAAAGGGGAAAGAGGATCTCCCTGCCAAATCCCATGCGACGGTGCGAATGAATCTGAGAGGGCTCCATTAATATTACAATAGTACCGGACCGAGGTGACACATGTCATGATCTACCTCACCCATCGGTCCGCAAAGCCCATCTTTTGCATCACTTGCTCCAGGAAAGTCCAATCAACCCGATCATATGCCTTAGATAGATCCAGCTTGTATGCACAGAAACTCTTATCCGGGTCCTTCTCCTGTTTAATATAGTGTCTACACTCAAAAGCAATATAGGAATTATCAGTGATGAGCCTCCCTGGCACGAAGTCACTCTGCTCCTCCGAGATGATATCGCCTAGAATAGGCCGGAGGCGGTTAACGAGGCACTTTGCGATGATCTTGTACACCATGTTACAAAGACTGATTGGCCGAAACTCAGTTAAGCATTGTGGGTTTTCCACCTTAGGTATTATCACAATTGTGGTATTATTCACACCTTCCGGCATGACTCCGGTAACAAAAAACCTCCTGACCGCCTCAATGATGTCCTCCTTCACGGTGGCCCAGTGTCTCTGGAAGAACCGTGCAGGGAACCCGTCTGGTCCCGGGGCCTTCAAGGGCCCAATCTGGAAGAGTGCATGGCTAATCTCCTTGTCCGTGAAGGCTTCACAAAGTTTCTCATTCATTGCATCCGTGATCATGTGGTTAAAAAGATTAACCACTGTATGAGGTAGCAAACTAGGGTCAGCTTCAAAAAGTTTTTCAAAATAAGACGTGGCCATACCTGACATAACAGCATGTTCAGTATGAAAAACACCATGTTCATCCCGCAGCCCCTTAATCTTGTTTTTCCGGGCTCTCCATACCGCCTTTCTATGAAAGAACTTTGTATTCCGATCATCATGTTTCAGCCACTCGAGTCTGGATCGCTGCAGCCACATCATTTCTTCCTTATATAACAATTCGTCCATATGGTCTGACTCCTTCCGCAGCTCACACCGATCTGCATTCATATTCTGTAGCTCTTCCAGCCTAGTTCTAGACTTCTCTATCTCCCTTGTGATATTGCCCATTTTCTCGTTGCTCCAACGATGCAAGGCTGCCATTGTGGATTTGAGCGCCATGCACACTGCACCCAGGTCGCCTTTTGCACCTGCAGCTGCTCACGCCTCCTCCAACACTTCGGCGCGAGACGCCTCCCGCTCCCACATCACCTCGTATCTCCTGGTTCTACCCATCTTCACACAGGTCTCCGGAATGCAGCGAACGAGTAGCGGCCTATGGTCCGACCTTGGCGACGTAAGATGCACCACCGCTGCTTCGGGGAAGATGTCACGCCATGCGTTATCAGCCGTGGCCCTGTCCAGTCGGACCTGTACGTTTGCACGACCGCTCCTCTTGTTATCATATGTAAAAGGATATCCAGAAAACTCCAAGTCAATGAGCTGACATGTTTCACAATCTCTGAACGATGTCATCTGAGCTTGTGGCCTAGTTGTCGCGGACATGTGCTCGAATTCCCACAACACCTCATTAAATTCGCCCGCGACAAGCCACGGCAAGTCTTATGTGTTCCTCAATCTGCACAAACTTTCCCACATAAGATGCCTATTCTCCACCCTCGGCTCGCCGTATACAAAGGTAACTCGCCAAAGAGGATCAGAGGGTGACACTCGGACATACGCATCAATCCATTTCTCATTAATATCTTGAACACTGACATACAAAGATTCATCCCAGTACAAAGCTAAACCACCACTTTTTCCCTGACTACTGATGCCATCAAAACCACGAAGCCCTAAACGATTACAAAGTCTACTCATTTTATTCTTTTGTTGCCTAGTTTCACACAAGAACACCATCCTCGGGGAATTGACTCTACATAGAGCCTGCAATTCACGAACTGTTCGAGGGTTCCCCGCCCCTCAACAGTTCCAAACTAGGCAATTCATTGCTCTTGACGGGGCACCACACTAGGCCCCATCAGTTTACCAGCGGCCCCATGGCTGGTTGCCTCCAAGTCCATCCCGGTTCCCGCGCTGCTTGCATCATCCTCCATATCCCTCAGCTCCTTCTTCCCCTTCTTCTGTGTGCGACCTTCTGGTACCTCCTCAAATGGCACCAGGGCGTTCCCATTCGTCGCAATGAGCTCATGGGGAAACCTCCCTGTCATGTGCCTCTTACCCAGAATGGAGTCATTGAAGTCCATGGAGTCCACGACACTTCCAAACGAGACCTGCAGGGAGTCAATGCCTCGCACCGCTGGGATCATGTCATTAGAGACCAAGGGAGCCTCTTTGATTACCAGCGCCCCTTGTTTCCTCGCTGCCGCTGCTTTCATATGATTCTTTTTGACTAAACAACTCAGGGAAAAAATATTTCCACCGAAAGGAAGGCTTCGCTTTGATGTCATTAGAAAAAAAGAGAAAAACCATGAAAAATATAAGATTAATAAAAAGTGGAATAAAAAATTTAAAAATAGAAAGCTGCAAATAGAAAACCAAAAATATAAAAATGAAAAGGCAAAAAATAAACATGTTGAACAAAACAAAGCAGAAAACACCCATGACCTGATACACATACAGTGGCTCAACATTAAAAAGGAAAACAAGGCAGCGTCGATCCCGTAAAAAAAGACAAGGTAGCATCGTCGCTTCCACTTCTTGGATCAACGATAGGAGAACGTGACGGGCCGCAATGGGCCACCAGCGCGACAATGAACAACAAAAAAAGAAACAGACCAAGGATATCGTTCGCTAGGACATCAACTAGTTAACGAGCGCTCCTTCGGGAGCCTCGCAACGATCAATGCCATTTGTCGCGCTCTCAGCCATTCGCCACATGTCGCGCTCTGGGCGCCCACTCCAGATTTTTTTTTTCGCATGCGTTTACGGCTTTTTAAACGGGTTTTTGTTTTTTTATCAACGTTTTGATTTTCCACCGGTCTTCCTTAGCTTTTTGATAAATTTTTTTTTAAAATTTTTGCATGAAAAAACGCATTTTTTTCCGCGAGAGTCACACTTTTACTTCCACGAGAGGCACGGGTGTGCTTTCGCGAGAGTCACAGTCGTGCCTCTCAGAAACGGGAAAAAACACGTTCTCTATTTTTTTCCTTTCGCGAGAGTCACGGTTTTGCTTCCGCGAGAGTCACGGTTTTGCTTCCGTGAGAGGCACCGGTGTGCTTTCGCGAGAGTCACGGTTGTGCCTCTCGAAAACGAAAAAAACGCGTCTTCTGTTTTTTTTTCTTTCGCGAGAGTCACGGTTTTGCTTTCGCGGGAGGCACGGTTGTGCTTTCGCGAGAGTCACGGCCGTGCCTCTCGGAAAGGAAAAAACGCGTTATCTATTTTTTTCCTTTCGCGAGAGTCACGGTTTTGCTTCCGCAAGAGGCACGATTGTGCTTTCACGAGAGTCATGACCGTGCCTCCTCGGAAACGAAAAAAAACATGTTTTCTCTTTTTTTTCCTTCCGCGAGAGTCACGGTTTTGCTTCCGCGAGAGGCACGATTGTGATTTCGTGAGAGGCATGGGCGTGCCTCTTTCGGAAAGGAAAAAACCCGTGGTCCTGGTTCGGTTTTTTCGTCCGGTTTTTTCATGAAAAAAAAGTTCGTCAAAACCTATCAACATGGGATCTAGTTTTGAAGATCTCGACGCGAGGAATCCAACGTTAAAAGTGATTTGAGATTTAGGCGCATGGTTTGGGAGATAAAACGTTTTGAATAAACAGGTCTATGAAAAAGGAAAAATTCCCAAGTTGCGACAAGTGGCACGCTGCATGTGCGCCCCTTGTCGGAACCAGGGAATTTGAAGTGATCTTTGCAACAAGTACTCCTTAACTAATGATTTCGGACATCTACACATATCACAACAATAATCCTACATCTACGTAACAACCTACGTAACCTTACGTAATCTTCCTAATATAATTCTCGCCCCGGCCGATTTTCGTAGGGTGGGGCCGTGTCATTTTCTCTTCCAATTAGAGCATGCCAAACCAGCTCTTACGTAGCTTCACGTTGAATCTGTACATAGATGTAGCAAAGCCCCTATCACAGTGTGTGCTTTTTATCCAATGATTGTGCATATGAATGAGACCAAACTAAATCTCAGCTAGCTGAGTTTTAGCAACCCCGATAATTTAAACACATATAGCTAGCTATTTGAATCCACATGCATATTATTCATAAAAAATAGAGAAAAGTATATTTTTCGTCCCTCAACTTTTGGTGAAGTCTAAATTTTGTTCCTCAATTTTAAAATCGGACAACTTGCACCCCAACTACCGAAATCGGACAAGGTTCGTCCCTGGACTCGGTTTTGACCGGTTTTGCTGCTGACTCACCCTGGTTTTCACCGGTGCTCACGCATATTCCTGTAATTTTTTTTATATCCGTGAACTTTTTGAAATTTACATACACTTTTCAACTCCGCGTAGTTTTTTCAAGGTCATGTATTTTTTCAAAAATAAACATACTTTTTTCAAATCAGTGAACTATTCTGAAATTCACGTACTTTTTTCAAATCTGTGATTTTTTAACATTTACGTACTTTTTTCCAAATCCCCGTATTTTCCCAAAGTTTGTGTATTTTTTATCAAATCCAAGTATTTTTCAAAGCCATGAACTGTTTTTGAAATTCACATACTTATTTCAAATACACATGCTTTTCAAAGTCCGCATTTTTTTTCAAATCCGTGTTCCTTTTATAATCCATGAACTTTGTTTGAAATTCACGTACTAATTTCAAGTTGAAATAATTTTTGAAATCAACATATTTTGCGTACAAGAAGTCCATATCCGCGTATATTTTTCAAGTTTGCATAAAATTTTCAAATTCATGAACTCTTTTAAGAAAACGTACTCAAATATGAAAAGGTACATCAATTTTTAAAAATTAAATGAACTTAAAAAACGACATGAACTTTTAAAAATACGCATATTTGAAAAAGTACATGAACTTGGAAAAAGTACGCAGATATAAAAAAGTACACACAATTTAAAAAGGTTCACATATTTGAAAAAAGTTACCGAATTTGAAAACAGTACGCGGACTTGGAAAAGGTAGACAAATTTGAGTCGGAACGGTCAAAACCAGGGTGGAATAGCACCAAAACCAGTCAAAACCGTGATCAGGGATAAATCTTGTCCGGTTTTAAAAGTTAAGGGTGCAAGTTGTCCGATTTTAGAGTTGAGGGACCAAATCTAGACTTCGTCAAGAATTGAGGGACGAAAAGTATTTACTTTTGTCTAAAAAATATAGAAAAAGGGAAGAAAAAACTAGTGGAGCTTGCTCATCTCGGTGGGATGTGGGAGGCCGGCCAGGGTCGGGCGGGGATCATGATCATTGATGGCGCTCTTGGCCGCCGTGCCGCTTCAATGTCGGCGCAGTGAGAAGTCGCATCCACTCTAGGCCGGCGTCAATATTTGTGCTGTGCTCTTTAAGGTTTTGTGCTGGGCTTACACTCGTATTAACCGAATACCTGTGAAATATTTCTGCCGTGCTCTTTAAGGTTTGGTGCTCGATTTACATTTGTATAAACCGAATACCCATGAAATGACACTCGGTTTATATCCGGACACTAGGCAACTTTATGATTTTTACTGTAGCGCGGTCTCAGAAAACATTCAATAGAAATTTTAATGATCACAAGAATAAACTCGTAGAGAGGGCACAAGCTTCATCATTTATTCACTACGAAGTAAATGCAGTGAGCAGGGTACACAGAGAAGTAGTACTAACAGAAAAACGCCTATGCGCGATCCTTATTCTACTAGTTGGGCATGTGAAACGGCAACCACACACTAAATCTCCATGCAAGGTCCTCGATCAGTACTTCTCGACCAGCGGCGGGATGCTTTGCTCGTTCCTGAAGTAGTCCTGAGGATCCACCTTGCCCTTGGTAATGGCGAGCCTTTGGAAGTTGCCCTTGAAGTACTTCTCGCCCCACACCTTGCCGCTGCTGTAGGTTGAGATGTCGTTCACCACCTCATTCCTGCCGAGGTCGATGTCCCTGTAGTTGGCGTACGCCTGCCTGGGGTTCTTGCTCACGTACGGCTCCATGAAATTGTACATGTCCTTGCTCCACTGCAGCGGCGCGGCGCCGGCTGGCTCGGCGAACCAGTAGTTGACGTACTGGATGTTGAAGAGGACGCCCTGGCGGTGAGGGAACGGCGTCGCCGCTTCGGGGGTGGCGCTGATGGTGGCGCCGTAGGGGTCCATGATCATGATCCCCGCGCCGGGCTTCGCGAGCCAGCCGAAGATCTGCTCCCACACGGGCTTGGGGAAGGGCTGGTACACGTAGTCTGACTTGTATTCGGCGAAGGGCTTGAAGGTGTTGTTCCGGTTGAGGAGGTCGTCCAGGCCGGCCTGTTTGCCGAGGTGGATGAAGGGGACGGACTTGATCCAGGGCATCTCGTTGCAGTGATAGGGGTTCATGCCAAGCTCGGGGAATTGGCTGCTCATCAGCGGCGTCAGGGTTTTGCAGGTGCCCAGGTACAAGGCCTCGAACGTCGCCGTGTTCCCGGCAGCGATGACGCGGATCATGAGGTCGCCGGGAAGTGCCGGCCCGACCAGCTGCCACTTGTTGACGAGGTCTACGGCGCCTTCTTGCACCGTCTTGGGGATCTTAAACACGGTGACGGTGGGAGGCACCGGCAGGAGCTTCACCTGCCACGAGACGACGATGCCGAAGCTCTCTCCGCCGCCGCCCCTGACGGCCCAGAAGTGGTCCGCGCTCATGGAGCTCTTGTCGAGCAGCTTGCCTTCGGGATCGACCACCTTGACGTCGATGACGTTCTCGGCGGCGATGCCGTACTTGCGCAGCAGCATGCCGAAGCCGCCGCCTGCGAAGTTGCCGCCGACGCCGATGGACGGGCAGACGCCGGCCGGGAACGCGAGCACGGGGCTGTTCTTCGCGATGGCGTAGTAGAGCTCGCCGAGCTGCGCGCCGGATTCGACCCACGCCGTGCGGGCGTAGCCGTCGACAACCACTGCCCGCATCTTGTTGAGGTCGACGACGGCGAACGTCTCAGGTTTCTCGGACCGGTACGACAGGCCCTCGTAGTCGTGGCCGCCGCTCCGCACGCGGAGGCGGACGCCGTGCCGGCGGCCGCACACCACCGCGGACTGGATGTGGGAGGCGTTGGTGGGGGTGATGATGTAGAGCGGCTGCACGTTCTGCGGCGTCGACCACCGCGAGTTCCTGATGGTCTGCGCCAGCACGGTGGGGTAGTCAGGCGAGCTCTTGGCGTAGAGGAGGCGGGCCGGTATCTCCTTCATGAGACATCCGAGGAAGTCCTCCTTGGCAGGCACCGGCGCGTAGGAGGCGGCGGCTTGGCAGGACAAGGCGCAGAAGAGGAGCACCTGCGCGAAGGCCCTACAGTTCGCCATTGTAGGCGATAGAGCTTGGAATGTCTGTGGTGTGTTGTGTGACTGTGTGGACATCATCGCAAGGACAGGCGGTGAACTTATATAGGAGGCCTCGGACGCGCACCTCTCGTGCCCCCTGATCCTACAAGCGCGCGCGGATCCATTGGTGAACTATAAACAAGCTCACCTAAATGTGGAATGTTTAGCTGAGTCAAGGTCTCCGTTTCTACAGGCCAATGCGCGATGCGGTGATCGCGCGTCGCAAATTGGAGGGAGCACTGCCGTGCGTTTGGTCCAAGCACTTGTAGTCGTTCACTTGTTTCTGGCGCGAAACTGCAGCAGCGTTTCTTGCGGGAGGTTTGAAAGCTGAATTTACTTTAGCTACAGCACTGACGTTTTCTTTTTTTCGACATTATAGAGGAAGTAGTTTTTTTTTTAGCATCAGTACAGACACAAGCGCTCATATACACGCGCATACACTCACCCCTATGAACGCACACACGCACACCCTACCCCTATGAGCACCTCCGAGAGACTGAGCCGGCATATCATCTTGAGATTTACGAAGTCACCGTAGGCGCCTCGTCGTCGACGGGAACGTCTCCTCCCACTAAAAGCGCATCGCCGGAAATCCTAAAATAAATCCAGGAATAATGCGAGCACCAGGATTTGAACCCTGGTGGGTTGGGGATACCACTGTCCACCTAACCAACTCAACCACAGGTTGATTCGCACAGAGGAAGTAGTTAATGATATGGAAGTACGACAGAACGTATAGATTGGTATCAAGTTTGGTAATTTTCGCATGTCAGTACCAACTTTGGGGGCGAGCCGTTGCAAATAAAGCTAAACCGTGTGTTTATACGTATTGACGCCGAAACTGATCGGTCTGGCCCACCTGTCAGGTGCCACGCTGGCCAATCGGCGCGTGCCCGCGCGCTGACGAGGACGAGTCCAGCTCGGTCGCTCTTAGCCTGGTTCCATTGAACCGGTTCGTCCAGCCGTCCCTCACACCTCTCCCCTCGAACCCTAGGTCTCTTGAGCGGTTATGGCGTCGGCGACTCCGGTAGGCGGCTGCGAGGGCGTCGACGGCGGCGGAGACCTCCCGTGCTTAAGCAGCGGCGCGGCAGGCGGAATCTACGGCAACGACGATGGTAGCGGCAGCGGCGACAACTCCAGCTCTGCGTACTCCACCGACGACAACGATCTTTCGGAGCTGGCGTTGTCCATGGAGCAGCGGTTGCGGATGGCGCAGATTTGGGTGGGGAACCTTAGCAATAGCCAAGATTTGACACATGGATTCAACCACGTAGTGTAAGTTGTAATCTTCCCTCCTCCTCCTCTGCTTTCTGCAATTGGGGATTAGGGTTTGTTCCTCCTCTGCTTTATAGCAAATTTTAGTCCAATTAAAGTATCCTAGCCACTTTTAGTCTAATTAAAGTATCCTAGCCAATGAGTTAAGATGTTTCTTTAAATAGGCAGATTGAATCCTTGTGTTACTTTAATTTGTGAGTGTACTCTCAAATTTGCTAGGGTACTGCACTGCTTCCTCTCCAATTAGTTCAGATGTCTATTTAATTAGGCAGGTTAATCCTTGTGTTACTCTCAAATTAGCTAGGGTACTGCACTGCTTCTTAATTGTTTTCTCTTACTGTTTACTAAAATTTGCTAGTGTTACTTTAATTAGGCAGGTCCAAAATTTGCTAGTGTTACTTTAATTGATTTATCTTATTGTTAACTGAAATTGGAAATGAAGGAAATATGCCCTAGAGGCAATAATAAAGTTATTATTTATTTCCTTATATCATGATAAATATTTATTATTCATGCTAGAATTGTATTAACCGGAAACATAATACATGTGTGAATACATGGACAAACAAATAGTCACTAGTATGCCTCTACTAGACTAGCTCATTGATCAAAGATGGTTATGTTTCCTAACTATAGACATGTGTTGTCATTTGATTAATGGGATCACATCATTAGGAGAATGATGTGATTGACATGACCCATTCCGTTAGCGTAGCACTTGATCGCTTAGTATGTTGCTTATGCTTTCTTCATGACTTATACAAAGTTCCTGCAACTATGAGATTATGCAACTCCGTTTACGGAGGAACACTTTGTGTGCTACCAAACGTCACAACGTAAATGGGTGATTATAAAGGTACTCTACAGGTGTCTCCAAAAGTATATGTTGAGTTGGCATGAATCGAGATTAGGTTTTGTCACTCCGATTGTCGGAGAGGTATCTCTGGGCCTTCTCGGTAATACACATCACATAAGCCTTGCAAGCATTGCAACTAATGAGTTAGTTGTGAGATGATGTATTACGGAACGAGTAAAGAGACTTACCGGTAACGAGATTGAACTAGGTATTGGATACCGACGATCGAATCTCGGGTAAGTAACATACCGATGACAAAGGGAACAACGTATGTCGTTATGCGGTTTGACCGATAAAGATCTTCGTAGAATATGTAGGAGCCAATATGGGCATCCAGGTTCCGCTATTGTTTATTGACCAAGAATAGTTCTAGGTCATGTCTACATAGTTCTCGAACCCGTAGGGTCCGCACGCTTAAGGTTTCGATGACAGTTATATTATGAGTTTATGAGTTTTGATGTACCGAAGGAGTTCGGAGTCCCGGATGAGATCGGGGACATGACGAGGAGTCTCGAAATGGTCGAGACGTAAAGATCGATATATTGGACGACTATATTCGGAGTTCGGAAAGGTTCGAATGATTCGGTATTTTTCGAGTACCGGAGAGTTACGGGAATTCACCGGGGAGAAGTATTGGGCCTTATTGGGCCCTGCGGGAAAGAGAGAGGGGCTGCCTATGGCAGGCACGCGCCCAAGGCCTAGTCCGAATTGGACTAGGGGAGGGCCACACCCTTCCTCCCTTCTCCTTCCTTCTCTCCTACTCCTACTAGGAAAGGAGGAGTCCTACTCCCACCGGGAGTAGGACTCCCCCCCTTGGTGCGCCTCCTCCGTTGGCCGGCCACCTCCTCCTTGCTCCTTTATATACGGGGGCAGGGGGGCACCCCATGATACACAAGTTGATCTACGGATCGTTCCTTAGCCGTGTGCGGTGCCCCTTCCACCATATTCCACTTCGGTCATATCGTCATGAGCTTAGGCGAAGCCCGCGCCGGAGAAGTCATATCGTCGCGGAGCTTAGGCGAAGCTCTGCGTCGGTGGAGCATCATCATCGTCACCACGCCGTCGTCTTGACGGAACTCATCCCGACACTTTGCTGGATCGAGTCCGGGATCGCCATCGAGCTGAACGTGTGCGAACTCGGAGGTGCCGACGTTCGGTGCTTGGATCGGTCGGATCGTGAAGACGCACGACTACATCAACGCGTTGTTATAACGCTTCCGCTTCGGTTCACGAGGGTGCGTGGACGACACTCTCCCTCTCGTTGCTATGCCATCACCATGGTCTTGCGTGATCGTAGGAAATTTTTTGAAATTACTACGTTCCCCAACAGGAAACTATATTGATTCATGTCCTGTTAACTGCAATAGTAAACTTACTTGAATTTTCCTTTCTTTTGTAGTATTTATGTTAACTAAATTGTAAACTATATTGATTTGTGTTCTGTTATGTTAACTAAAATTGTAAACTTACTTTAAAGTCTTTATTTTCCTGTTAAGAGAAAAATTTGGGTTAGGGTACTGAATACTTGAAATTTCCTTTGTTTTGTAGTTTCAATGAAGACATTTGGGAAGTTAGGATCCATTTTGATGCTCAAGAACCTTTGGAGAGGAAGCTCTGCAGTTCAGATGTTACTTATCTGAGTATAGTTGCACTGATGGAAACACAAGGATTTAGTGTATATGATTGTTTGTATCACATTGAGAATCTAGCTTTAGGAGAAGAAGAAGAAGAAGAAGAAGAAGAAGAAGAAGAAGAAGAAGAAGAAGAAGAAGAAGAAGAAGAAGAAGAAGAAGAAGAAGAAGAAGAAGAAGAAGAAGAAGAAGAAGAAGAAGAAGAAGAAGAAGAAGAAGAAGAAGAAGAAGAAGAAGAAGAAGAAGAAGAAGAAGAAGAAGAAGAAGAAGAAGAAGAAGAAGAAGAAGAAGAAGAAGAAGAAGAAGAAGAGGAAGAAGAAGAAGAAGAAGAAGAAGAAGAAGAGGGACATGAGGGAAGTGATGCTTCTGCGTCTGATATAGAAGGTCAATTTGGAAGTGACTCCTATTATATGTGTGATATTGAAGATGTAGAGATGGAAGAGGGAAAGAGAAAGAGAGAGGAAGGACTAGAAGAGGAAGAAACAGATGATGAACAATCAGAGGAGGAAGAAGTGCTACATTATGAGGGTGATACTAAAGTTGAGGAACTATTTGAGCTGGAGGAAGATCACACATTGGTTTTAGGAGAAGAAACTATAGTTGTACCTACAAAGAAGAAGCGGAACCTGCTAGTTAGGAGAGGACCAACAACAAGGTCACATTCAAGTGTGTTACAAGAGGTGGAACCTGATTCCAAACCTTCATCAGATGAAGAAGAGAAGGGTTCGCTGAAGGAGAGTGATAATGATGGTTTTGAGTGATACGTCTCCAACGTATCTATAATTTTTGATTGTTCCACGCTATTATATTATATGTTTTGGATGTTTTATATACATTAATATGCTACTTATTATTATTTTTTGGACTAACCTATTAACCTAGAACCCAGAGCCAGTTTTTTCCTTGTTTTTGAGTTTTACAGAAAAGGAATGCCAAACGGAGTACAAACGGAATAAAACGTTTGCGATGTTTTTTCTTGGACCAGAAGACACCCAGAAGACTTGGGGGAGGGCGGGGGTCAAGACTCACGAGGAGTCCACAAGCTCTTAGGGCACGCCCCCTGGTTTGTGGACCCCTCGGGAGTCCCCCAACCCTAATCTTTGCACTATAAATTCCCAAATATTTCCCCAACATCATAAGCATCCACAAAAATACATTTCTGCCGCCGTAAGCCTCTGTTCCCGTGAGATCCCATCTTGGGCCTTTTCCGGCACCCTGCCGGAGGGGGATTCGATCACGGAGGGCCTCTACATCAACCTTGCTGCCCTTTCGATGAAGCGTGAGTAGTTTACCACAGACCTACTGGTCCATAGCTAGTAGCTAGATGGCTTCTTCTCTCACTTTGATCTTCAATACAACGTTCTCCTCGATGTTCTTGGAGATCTATCCGACGTAATATTATTTTGCGGTGTGTTTGTCGAGATCCGATGAATTGTGGATTTACGATCAGTTTATCTATGATTATTATTTGAGTCTTCTATGAACTCTTTTGTGCATGATTAAGATATCTTTGTATTTCTCTTTGAACTATCGATTTGGTTTGGCCAACTAGATTGGTTTTTCTTGCAATGGGAGAGGTGCTTACTTTTGGGTTCAATCTTGTGGTGTCCTCACCCAGTGACAGAAGGGCTAGCGAGGCACGTATTGTATTGCTGCCATCGAGGATAAAAAGATTGGGTTTATATTGTATTGCTTTAGTTTATCCCTCTACATCATGTCATCTTACTTAAAGCGTTACTTTGTACTTATGAACTTAATACTCTAGATGCATGCTAGATAGCGATCCCTGTGTGGAGTAATAGTAGTAGATGCCGGTAGGAGTCGGTCTACTTGTCACGGACGTGATGCATGTATTCATGATCATTGCCTTAGATATCGTCATAACTATGCGCTTTTCTATCAATTGTTCAACAGTAATTTGTTTACCCACCGTATGTTTTCTTTCAAGAGAGAAGCCTCTAGTGAAACCTATGGCACCTGGATCTATTTTCCATCATATATTTTCAAAAATATAAACCAAAAAACCCAAAAATACCTTGCTGCAATTTATTCATATTTACTTCAGTTTGCTCTTTTATTTATCTTTTATACCCATCTCTATTAGATCTCACTCTTGTTCGTGACCATGAAGGGATTGACAACCCCTTTTTCACGTTGTGTGCAAGTGTTTGTTAGTTTGTGCAGGTGCATATATTGGGGACTTGCTTGTGCCTCCTACTGGGTTGATACCTTGGTTCTTAACTGAGGGAAATACTTATCTCTACTTTGCTACATCACCCTTTCCTCTTCAAGGGAAAAATCAACGCAAGCTCAAGAAGTAGCAGCAAGAATTTCTGGCGCCGTTGCCGGGGAGGTTCTACATCAAGCCTACCAAGTACCCATCATAAACTCTCATCTCTTGCACTTACATTATTTTCCATTTGCCTCTCGTTTTCCTCTCCCCCACTTCTAAAATGTTTTCAGAAAAATACAAAATATTTGCCATTTTATTTGCCTTTCTTTCATTCGTCTTTTTTGTTTGTTTGTGTGCTAGATTGCTTGGTTTGACACGATGTCACAAGAAAATACCAACTTGTGTGACTTTTACAACACTCATAATAATGAGTTTATTAGCACTCCGATTGCTCCCGCCACTAGTGCGGAATCCTATGAAATTAACGCCGCTTTGTTGAATCTTGTTATGAAAGACCAATTTTCTGGTAGTCCTAATGAAGATACCGCATCCCATCTAAATACTTTCGCTGAGTTGTGTGGTATGCAAAAGAAGGAACATGTGGATAATGATATTGTTAAATTGAATCTATTTCCGTTCTCACTATGAGATCGCATTAAAACTTGGTTTTCATCTTTGCCTAAAAATAGTATTGATTCATGGAGTAAGTGTAAAAATGCTTTTATTTCCAAGTGTTTTCCTCCAACTAAGAATCTCCGTTAGGAACGATATAATGAATTTTAAGCAACCTGATCATGAACATGTTGCACGATCTTAGGAGAGGATGAAATTGATGATAAGAAATTGCCCTACTCATGGTTTAAGTTTATGGATGATCATACAAATAATTTATGCCAGATTGAATTTTGCATCTAGAAATCTTTTAGATTCTGTCGCGGGAGGTACTTTTATGGAAATAACATTAGGAGAAGCTAATAAACTCCTAGATAACATTATGGCAAATTACTCTCAATGGCATACCAAAAGATCTTCCACTAGTAAAAAAGTGCATGCATTGAAGAAATTAATACTTTGAGTGGAAAGATGGATGAACTTATGAAATTGATAGATAGTAAGGGTGCTCCTATTGATTCTAATGATATTCCTTTTTACACTTTGATTGATAATAATAATGAAACTATGGATGTGAATTTTGTTGGTAGGAACAATTTTGGTGATAACGCATATAGAGGTAATTTCAACCCTAGACCATTTCCTAGTAATTCCTCTAATAATTATGGTAATTCCTACAACAATTCTTATGGTAATTATAATAAAATACCTACTGATCTTGAGAACAATATTAAAGATTTCATTATTTCTCAAAATAATTTCAATGCTATGGTAGAAGAAGAATTGCTTAAGATTGATGATTTGGCTAGGAACGTCGATAGAATTTCTCTTGAGATTGATTCCTTAAAGATTAGATCTATGCCACCCAAGATTGATATTAATGAGTCTCTAAAATATATTAAAATTTCTATGGATGAATGTAAAGAAAAAACCGCTAGGATGCGTGCTAAGCGAGATTGGTTTGTAAAAGCATGTTCATTTCTTGTGAAAATAATGTTGAAGATCTTAAAGTTATTGGTGTGACTCCTATTGAATCTTTGTTTGATAATACAAATCTTGATAAGGATGGGACTCGATACGAGTCAACTTTAGCTAGAAGGCATCCCAATAATTTGGAGTTTAAAGATCTTAATGAAAAAATTGATAAATGTGGGATTGTAGAGGTCGAAACTTTAAGTAGCGATGAACCCACTCTTTTGGATTTCAAGGACTTTAATTATGATAATTGTTCTTTGATAGATTTTATTTCCTTGTTGCAATCCATGCTTAATTCACTGCATGCTTATGATTAAAATAAAGCTTTTACTAAACATATCATTGATGCTATGATGAAATCTTTTAAAGAAAAACTTGAGTTAGAAGTCTCTATCCCTAGAAAGCTTTATGATGAGTGGGAACCTACTATTAAGATTAAAATTAAGGATTATGAGTGCAATGCTTTGTGTGATTTGGCTGCTAGTGTTTCCACGATTCCAGAAACTTAATGTGATGTGCTAGGTTTCCATAAACTTGATGATTGTTATTTGAATTTGCATCTAGCGGGTTCCACTATTAAGAAACCTATGGCAAGGATTAATGATGTTATTATTGTTGCAAATAGGAATTATGTGCCTGTAGATTTTATTGTGCTTGATTGCAATCCTACATGTCCTATTATTCTTGGTAGACCTTTTCTTAGAACGATTGGTGCAAGTATTGATATGAAAGAAGGAAACATTAGATTTCAATTTCCATTAAGGAAGGGCATGTAACACTTCCCAAGAAATAAAATTAAGTTGCCATACCAATCTATTATGAGGGCTACTTATGAATTGCATACCAAAGATGACAATACCTAGATCTATGTTTTATGCCTAGCTAGGGGCGTTAAACAATAGCGCTTGTTGGGAGGCAACCCAATTTTATTTCGTGTTTTTGTTTTTGCTACTGTTTTTCAATAAATACACATTATTACTTCTGTAGTAATTATTTTTTGGTTTTTAAATTAGTTTTTGAGCCAAGTAAGACCTTTGGGATGGTCTATGGTGATAGTTGATTTGATCTTGATGAAAAACAAAAACTTTTGCGCTCATTGCCAGAATTTTAAAAAATCACAAAACGTGCTTTTGATCTGAATTTTTTATACAAGATCGATATAAAAATTTCCTAGGTTGTCCTAAGTTTTCAGAATATTTGGAATTACAGAAGTATACGAAGTTTCCACATTACTACACAGTGTTCTGTTTTTTACAGATTCTGTTTTCTATGTGTTGTTTGCTTATTTTGATGAATCTATGGGTAGTATCGGGGGGTATGAACCATGGAGAAGTTGGAATACAGTAGATATTACACAAATATAAATTTAGAATGAGTTCACAACAGTACCAAAGTGGTGATTTATTTTATTATACTAACGGATCTTACGAGTTTTCTAGTGAATTCTGTGTTGTGAAGTATTCAAGTTTTGGGTAAAGATTTGATGGACTATGGAATAATGAGTGGCAAGAGCCTAAGCTTGGGGATGCCCAAGGCACCCCAAGGTAATATTCAAGGACAACCAAGCATCTAAGCTTGGGGATGCACCGGATGGCATCGCCTCTTTCGTCTTCAATCCATCGGTAAATTTACTTGAGGCTATATTTTTATTCACCACATGATATATATGAGTCTTTGATTTTTAGTTTGCCATAGTCATCCTTGTTGTACACACATTTTGAGAGGAACATGCATTAATCGTGAATTTATTAGAATACTCTATGTGCTTCACTTATATCTTTTGAGCTAGGCAGTTTGCTCTAGTGCTTCACTAATATCTTTTTAGAGCATGGTGGTGGTTTTATTTTATAGAAACTTTTGAACTCTCATGCTTCACCTATATTATTTTGAGAGTCTTTAAACAGCATGGTAATTTGCTTAGGTTATGAATTTAGTCCTAATATGATGGGCATCCAAGAGGGTTATAATAAAAACTTTCATATAAAGAGCATTAAATAATATGAGAAGTTTGATTCCTTGCAATTGTTTTGAGATATAAAGATGGTTATATTAGAGTCATCCTAGTTAGTAATTGTGGATTGGTAGAAATACTTGTGTTAAAGTTTGTGATTCCCGTAGCATGAACGTATGGTGAACCGTTATGTGATAAAGTCGGAGCATGATTTATTTTTTGATTGTCATCCTTTGTGTGGAGGTCGGGAGCGTGCGATGGTTAACTCCTACCAACCTCTCCCCTAGGAGCATGCGTGTAGTACTTTGTTTCGATGGATAATAAATTTTTACAATAAGTATGTGAGTTCTTTATGACTAATGTTGAGTCCATGGATTATATGCACTCTCACCCTCCACCATTGCTAGCCTCTCTAGTGTCGTGCAACTTTCGCCGGTGAATTAAACCCACCATGTACCCTTCCTCAAAACAGCCACCCTACCTACCTATTATGGCATTTCCATAGCCATTCCGAGATATATTGCCATGCAACTTCCACCGTTCCATTTATTATGACACATACCATCATTGTTATATTGCTTTGCATGATCATGTGGTTGACATATTATTTGTGGCAAGTCCGTCGTTCATATTTTTTATACATGTCACTCTTGATTATTGCACATCCCGGTACACCGCCGGAGGCATTCATATAGAGTCATATTTTGTTCTAAGTATTGAGTTGTAATTCTTGAGTTGTAAGTAAATAAAACTGTGATGATCATCATTAGAGCATTGTCCCATGTGAGGAAAGGATGATGGAAGCTATGATTCCCTCACAAGCTGGATGAGTCTCCGGACTTTATAAAAATAAAAGAGGCCAAAGAAGCCCAAATAAAAAAATGATGCAAAAGAAGCCCAAACAAAAAATGAAAGAAAAGAGCGAAGGGACAATGTTAGTATCCTTTTTCCACACTTTTGCTTCAAAGTAGCACCATATTCTTCATGATAGAGAGTCTCCTATTTTGTCACTTTCATATACTAGAAGGAATTTTTCTTTATAGAACTTGGCTTGTATATCCCAATGATGGGCTTCCTCCAATTGCCCTAGGTCTTTTGTGAGCAAGAAAGTTGGATGCACACCCACTTAGTTTCTTTCTGAGCTTTCATACACTTATAGCTCTAGTGCATCCATTGCATGGCAATCCCTACTCACTTTCATCGATATCAATTGATGGGCGTCTCCATAGCCCATTGATTTGCCTAGTTGATGTGAGACTTTCTCCTTCTTTTGTCTTCTCCTCAACCACCATATACTATTCCACCCATAGTTCTATATCCATGGCTCACTCTCATGTATTGCGTGAAAGTTGAAAAAGTTTGAGAATACTGAAGTATGAAACAATTGCTTGACTAATACCGGGGTTGTGCATGATGAAATACTTTGTGTGATGAAGATGGAGCAAAGCTAGACTATATGATTTTGTTGGTATAACTTTCTTTAGCCATGTTATTTTGAAAAGACATGATTACTGTATTAGTATGCTTGAAGTATTATTATTTTTATGTCAATATTAAACTTTTGTTTTGAATCTTATGGATCTGAACATTCATGACACAATAAAGAAAGGCATTGATAAATATGTTAGGTAGCATTACACATCAATAATTCTGTTTTTATCGTTTACCTACTTGAGGACGAGAAGGAATTAAGCTTGGGGATCCTTGATACGTCTCCAACGTATCTATATTTTTTTTATTGTTCCATGCTATTATATTATCTGTTTTGGATGTTTTATATGCATTAATATGCTATTTTATATTATTTTTCGGACTAACCTATTAACCTAGAGCCCAGTGCCAGTTTCTGTTTTTCCTTGTTTTGGAGTTTTACTAAAAAGGAATATCAAACGGAGTTCAAACGGAATAAAACTTTTGCGATGATTTTTCTTGGACCAGAAGACACCTAGAAGACTTGGGGAGGGGGTCAGAAGAATCACGAGGAGTCCACAAGCCCTCAAGGCACGCCCTAGGGGGGGTGCCCCTGGCTTGTGGACCCCTCAGGAGTCCCGCCCCCAACCCTAATATTTACACTATAAATTCCCAAATATTCCCCCAACATCAGAAGCATCCACGAAAATACTTTTGCACCACGGCAAGCCCCTTTTTTCCCTTGAGATCCCAACTTGGGGCCTTTTTCGGCACCCTGCCGGAGGAGGATTCGAACATAGAGGGCCTCTACATCAACCTTGCTGCCATTCCGATGAAGCGGGAGTAGTTTACCACAAACCTATGGGTCCATTGCTAGTAGCTAGATGGCTTCTTCTCTCTCTTTGATCTTCAATACCATGTTCTCCCCGATGTTCTTGGAGATCTATCAAATGTAATATACTTTTGTGGTGTGTTTGTCAAGATCCGATGAATTGTGGATTTATGATCAGTTTATCTATGAATATTATTTGAGTCTTCTCTGAACTCTTTTATGCATGATTAAGATATCTTTGTATTTCTCTTTGAACTATCGGTTTGGTTTGGCCAACTAGATTGGTTTTTCTTGCAATAGGAGATGTGCTTAGTTTTGGTTTCAATCTTGACATGTCCTCATCCAGTGACAGAAGGGGTAGTGATTTCTACTACACAACCTTCTTCTTGTAGACGTTGTTGGGCCTGCAAGTGCATAGGTTTGTAGGACAGTAGCAAATTTCCCTCAAGTGGATGACCTAAGGTTTATCAATCCGTGGGAGGCGTAGGATGAATATGATCTCTCTCAAGCAACCCTGCAACCAAATAACAAAGAGTCTCTTGTGTCCCCAACACACCCAGTACAATGGTAAATTGTATAGGTGCACTAGTTCGGCGAAGAGATGGTGATACAAGTGCAATATGGATGGTAGATATAGGTTTTTGTAATCTGAGATAATAAAAACAGCAAGGTAACAAGTGATAAACGTGAGCGTAAACGGTATTGCAATGATAGGAAACAAGGCCTAGGGTTCATACTTTCACTAGTGCAAGTTCTCTCAACAATAATAACATAGATAGATCATATAACAATCCCTCAACATGCAACAAAGAGTCACTCCAAAGCCACTAATAGCGGAGAACAAACAAAGAGATTATGGTAGGGTATGAAACCACCTCAAAGTTATTCTTTCCAATCAATCCGTTGGGCTATTCCTATAAGTGTCACAAACAGCCCTAGAGTTCGTACTAGAATAACACCTTAAGACACAAATCAACCAAAACCCTAAAGTCACCTAGATACTCCATTGTCACCTCAAGTATCCGTGGGCATGATTATACGATATGCATCACACAATCTCAGATTCATCCAACCAACATAAAAGTACTTCAAAGAGTGCCTCAAAGTTTCTACCGGAGAGTCAAGAACGCGTGCCAACCCCTATGCATAGGTTCATGGGCGGAACCCGCAAGTTGGTCACCAAAACATACATCAAGTGGCACATGATATCCCATTGTCACAACAGATAAACATGGCAAGACATACATCAAGTGTTCTCATAAAAGACTCAATCCGATAAGATAACTTCAAATGGGAAACTCAATTCATCACAAGAGAGTAGAGGGGGAGAAACATCATAAGATCCAACTACAATAGAAAAGCTCGGGATACATCAAGATCGTGCCATAGAGGGAACACGAGACAGAGAGAGAGAGAGAGAGAGAGAGAGAGAGAGAGAGAGAGAGAGAGAGAGAGAGAGAGATCAAACACATAGCTACTGGTACATACCCTCAGCCCCGAGGGTGAACTACTCCCTCCTCGTCATGGATAGCGCCGGATGATGAAGATGGCCACGGTGATGGGTTCCCCCTCCGCAGGTGCCTGAACGGGCTCCGAGAGGTTTTGGTGGCTACAGAGGCGGAACTCGGTCTATCTTCTGCTCTGGAAGTTTTAGGGTACGTAGGTATATATGGGTGAAAGGAGTACGTCGGTGGAGCTATGGGTGCCCCACAAGGCAGGGGGCGTGCGGGGGGTGGGTGGGCGCCCCACCCTCGTGAGCACCTCCGTATCTTCCGACGTGGGGTCCAAGTCCATCAGGTGGGTTTCCTTCCAAAAATAACTTCTCCAGTTGATTTCGTTCCATTTTGACTCCATCTGATATTCCTTTTCCTCGGAACACTGAAATAGGCATAAATCAACAAATCTGGGCTGGGCCTCCGGTTAATAGGTTAGTCCCAAAAATAATATAAAAGTGGATAATAAAGCCCAAAATTGCCCAAAACAGTAGATAATATAGCATGGAGCAATAAAAAATTATAGATACGTTGGAGACGTATCAGGTAGCGAGGCACGTATTGTATTGTTGCCATCGAGGCTAAGATATGGGTTTTATATCACATTGCTTGAGTTTATCCGTCTACATCATGTCATCTTACTTAAAGCGTTACTCCGTTCTTATGTACTTAATACTCTAGATGCAAGCTGGATAGCGGTTGATGTGTGGAGTAATAGTAGTAGATGCAGGCATGAGTCGGTCTACTTGTCACGGACGTGATGCCTATATTCATGATCATTGCCTTAGATATCGTCATAACTATATGCTTTTCTATCGATTGCTCGACAGTAATTTGTTTACCCACTGTATGGTTTCTTTCAAGAGAGAAGCCTCTAGTGAAACCTATGGCCCCCGGGTCTGTTTTCCATCATATATTTTCATATATATAAACCTAAAAACCCAATAATACCTTGATGCAATTTATTCATATTTACTTTAGTTTGCTCTTTTATTTATGTTTTATACCCATCTCTATTAGATCTCACTCTTGTTCGTGACCGTGAAGGGATTGACAACCCCTTTTTTGTGTTGTATGCAAGTGTTTGTTAGTTTGTGCAGGGGCATATATTGGGGACTTGCTTGTGCCTCCTACTGGATTGATACCTTGGTTCTTAATTAACTGGGGGAAATACTTATCTCTACTTTGCTGCATCACCCTTTCCTCTTCAAGGGAAAAATCAACGCAAGCTAGAGAAGTAGCACTGAGCCAGTGTCATTTGTCCTACCAAAGAAAATGAAGAGTAGGGCAAAGAAGAGGCCTGCTAGGAAATGGTACAATGAAAAAAATGGAGCAACCACATTAGCAACTCAGTCTACACTTGTGTTTTAGGGATCAACATCATTCAGAGATGCTTTGCTAAATTAACACATCACTCAGAGCCGAAATTTCAGGTATCCTAGGAATTCAGAGAGAGGATAATTGTTGAGTGTAGAGATAAATATTGCAAATTCTTTATGGTGGTAGCAGTTATAAAAGGGGAAAAACCTTTGTAATGAAGAAGGTGAGACTAGAGCACACTTGCCCTAGTACTATAGAGACCACCAGGGTGACTGCTAAGTGGCTGGCTCATAAATATGAGCCCCTCTTCAGATCTATCCAACTATTGGCATTCAGACTATAATTGATGCCTGCATGAAAAAAATATGATGTAGATATGTCCAAGTCTATGGCATATTGGGCAAAGAACATAGCTATTGAAGCTGTGTTAGGAGATCACAAGAAGTAGTATCCTAGGCTTAGAGGCTATGCTCAGACTGTCATGGACACAAACCCTGGGAGTAGACTAATAGTCACTATTGTTACTCCAACACCTACTGAAAAAATTTCCCACCCAGGACCATGATTCCATGCCATGTTCTATTGCATCAATGGAGCAAGGGAGGGGTTTCTCAAGGGGTGCAGACCATTCATTGGTTAGTTTCTGAACCTTGTGCACTACTTACATATTGTTTCTCATTTAAATATATTTAATTGTTTGAAATGTTGATTATGTAGGTGTTGATGAATGCTTTATTAAGCTCACTACTGGTGCTCAACTCCTTGCTACCACTGGTAGAGATGGCAACAACAATATATACCAACTAGCATTTGGCATTGTTGGACAAGAGGACACACCTAGTTGGTGTTGGTTTATACAACAACTTAAAATTTGCCTAGGGGGGAGAAGTGGGACAATTTGGACCATGTACTATAATTTCAGATAGCCAAAAGGTATGTGTATGCATATTTCATGTTTTTTTGCACAAGTGTTTCGATTAGCTTGCAATATTCCATTTTGTTACCTTTGTGCTATCTAGTATCTTAGACTGTTAAATTGTGTGTACCAGGGGTTACTAAATGCAATGAGTGTAGTGTTTCCAAACTGCAACCAAAGATTTTGCCTTAGACATTTTTATACAAATTTCCAAAATGTTGGGTTTAGGGGGGAAGATCTTAAGAAGTGAATGGATAATATCAACTATGCCTATAATGAACACAAATTTAATATTGCAATGAATGATCTCAGGGCTGAAAGTGGGGAAGCTTAGAAGTGGCTTAGTGCAATACCAGGAAAACATGGGCAAGGCATGCATTTGACACAAACCGCAAGACTGACTTGGCAGTTAACAACTTGTCTGTGGTGTTTAACAAGTACATTCTAGATGTTAGGAGAAAACTTATAAGGACAATGTGTGACGGGATAAAAGATAAGTAGATGGTGCTTGTGCATCCATATCCTTAAACCCAAAGTAGTTCCAGATGAGTCCACCATATCTACCTATACGAGGTATTACTCTATTGTTCCAAGTAAATTTGCATGTGCCACATCTAATCATTCAAATAATCATATGTTTTGTGTTCCCGTACCGCTCATGGAGCGACAGGGGGTGGTCAGTATCTTCCATGCTAGGCGGGTTATTCTCATGATGGGTGTTTATTCACTTATCATTGCACGAGAGAGGCTGGTAATTGGGAAGCCCAATCCTGTAATCAAAATAAATAGAAATATAGTAAAACAATCTCCCTCGAAAAGTTGATTGTATGGAGGACACCCGTGAATTCGGCTAGCCATGGCCTGTGTTTGAATGGTTGAGGGGGAGTAAACTTTACCTTTCTTCTTGGTAATCGCTGATAATGTGTTTAGCTTAGAAGATATTGAAAATCCTCAGTCATGACGTTGACAGGAAAAACACACCTCTCAAAATGTATTCATGTCTGATTTAAGCTTTGAGCTCTAGCACCTCTGCAAATCTCTGTGTCCCTCTGCGAAGGGCCTATCTATTTACTTTTGTGTTATTTAGTTTTATTGTTGAGTCATCACCTTCTCAATTAAAGAACCAATCTAGAGAGCACTATTATCATTCTTATGCATTGAGTATAGTTAATGTTGTGTGCATCATGACTGGATCTCTTCTACCATGAATTACAATGTTTAGTCATTGCTTGAACGTTAGAGGTGCTCTGCATTTATGTTTTGCGCTCTCAGAAAGGGACGGCGAGATACCTTGTTATCATATTGTATCATGATTGTTTTGACAAATTGTTGGCATTTGAGATATGTTGTTATTGCTCACTAGTTGATTATGCCATTGATATGAGTAAATGTGATTTCCAAGTGTTATCATTTGCATGGTTAGTTCATGATCCTTGTTGAAAGCTTGGGTTCTATTTAAGCTTATATATGAATACAAGAACAAAAGAGTTCATAAAAGTTTTTATTTATCCCTTTCAGTTTGTCAACTGAGTTGCTTGAGGACAAGCAATGAGTTAAGCTTGGGGGAGTTGATATGTGATACGTCTCCAACGTATCTATAATTTATGAAGTATTCATGCCATGTTTGCAACAATTATATATGGTTTTGGCATGATTTGATTAGAACTAACCTAGAGTGACACTGTTTTCAGCAGAACTACCGTGGTGTCGTTTTTTGTGCAGAAATAAAAGTTCTCGGAATGGGCTAAAAATTTACGGTGATTTTTTATGGCCCAAAAGAGACCCCTGAAGCACTGGAGCTGGACCTGGAGGTGACCGAGGGGGCCACAAGCCAGGGGCGTGCCCTACCCCCAAGGCGCGCCCTAAGGGCTTATGGGCCCCTCGGGCACTCCCCTGACTTATTTCCGATGGCAAAAATTCTTATAAATATAGAAACCTCCGAAAAGAACCCT
Source organism: Aegilops longissima (assembly GCA_021605205.1). Lineage (NCBI taxonomy): Eukaryota > Viridiplantae > Streptophyta > Magnoliopsida > Poales > Poaceae > Aegilops > Aegilops longissima. Next base: position 610,554,703 of record CM038682.1, on the reverse strand, counting down.
AGATCGGATGTTCCGTCGCCGCAAGCCTATGTAGCCACAAAAAACCAATCAGGGGCCCGTTACGGCACCCTGCCGGAGGGGGAAATCATCACTGGAGGCCATCTTCATCATCCCGACGCCCACTATGATGAGGAGGGAGTAGTTCACCTTCAGGGCTAAGGGTATGTACCAGTAGCTATGTGTTTGATCTCTCTCTCTCTCTCTCTCTCTCTCTCTCTCTCTCGTGTTCTTGATTTCACGCGATCTTGATGTACCATGAGCTTTGTTACTATAGTTGGATCTTATGGTGTTCTTCCCCCTCTACCTTCTTGTGATGAATTGAGTCTTGCTCTTTGAGATTTTGTTATGTTGGATTGAGTATTGGATTTGAGAACACTTGATGTATGTCTTGCGATGGGATATCTATGGTGACAATGGGATGTTCTATTGATTCACTCGATGTATGTTTTGGCACTCAACTCACGGATTCCCGAGGTGACATTGGGGTAATCTATGCATAGGGGTTGATGCATGTTTTCGTCCTACGTTCTCCGATAGAAACTTTGGAGTGATTCTTTGTTGCACGTTTTCGTCCTACGTTTTCCCCCTACCTATTATGACACACACCATCATTGTCATATTGCTTCGCATGACCATGTAGTTGGCATAGTATTTGTGGTTTGTCCATCGTTCATATTTTTTTAGGCATGTCACTCTTGATCATTGCACATTCCGGTACACCTCCGAAGGCATTAATATAGATTCATATTTTGTTCTAGTATCGAGTTGTAATTCTTGAGTTGTAAGTAAATAAAAGTGTGATCATCATCATTATTAGAGCATTGTCCCATGTGAGGAAAGGATGATGGAAGCTATAATTCCCTCACAAGTTAGGATGAGACTCCGGACTTCAAAAAAGAGAGCCCAAAAAAGATGCCAAAGAGCTGATGATCCACAAGTGTAGGGGATCTATCGTAGTCCTTCCGATAAGTAAGAGTGTCAAACCCAACGAGGAGCAGAAGGAAATGACAAGCGGTTTTCAGTAAGGTATTCTCTGCAAGTACTGAAATTATCGGTAACAGATAGTTTTGTGATAAGGTAATTTGTAACGGGTAACGAGTAATGAAAGTAAATAAGGTACAACAAGATGGCCCAATCCTTTTTGTAGAAAAGGACAAGCCTGGACAAACTCTTATATAAAGGAAAATGCTCCCGAGGACACGTGGGAATTATCGTTAAGCTAGTTTTCATCACGCTCATATGATTCGCGTTCGTTACATTGATAATTTGGTATGTGGGTGGACCGGTCCTTGGGTACTGCCCTTTCTTGGACAAGCATCCCACTTATGATTAACCCCTATTGCAAGCATCTGCAACTACAAAAGAAGTATTAAGGTAAACCTAACCATAACATGAAACATCTGGATCCAAATCAGCCCCTTACGAAGCAACGCATAAACTAGGGTTTAAGCTTCTGTCACTCTAGCAATCCATCATCTACTTATTACTTCCCAATGCCTTCCTCTAGGCCCTAACAATGGTGAAGTGTCTTGTAGTCGATGTTCACATAACACCACTAGAGGAAAGACAACATAGATCTCATCAAAATATCAAACGAATACCAAATTCACATGACTACTCCCATGTCCTTAGGAATAAACGTAACTACTCACAAATCATATTCATGTTCATAATCAGAGGTATATTAATATGCATAAAGGATCTGAACATACGATCTTCCACCAAATAAACCAACTAGCATCAACTACAAGGAGTTATCAACACTACTAGCAACCCACACGTACCAATCTGAGGCTTTGGGACAAAGATTGGATACAAGAGATGAACTAGGTTTTTTGAGGAGATAGTGCTAGTGAAGATGTTGATGGAGATTGACCCCCTCCCGCAGAGAGGGTCGATGGTGATGACGATGGCGATGATTTCCCCCTCCCGGAGGGATGTTTCCCCGGCAGAACAGCTCCATCGGAGCCCTAGATTGGTTCCGCCAAGTTTCCGCCTTATGGCGGCGGAGTTTCGTCCCGTAAGCTTGCTTATGATTTTTTTTCCAGGGTAAAAGACTTCGTATAGTAGAAGATGGTCACCAGAGGCCTGCCAGGGGGCCCACGAGGCAGGGGAGCACGCCCAGGGGGTAGGGCGTGCCCCCACCCTCATGTATGTGGGTGGCCCCCCTCTGGTACTTTCTTCGCTCAGTATTTTTTATTAGTTCCAAAAGTAACTTCCATGGAGTTTCAGGACTTTTGGAGTTGTGCAGAATAGGTCTCTAATATTTGCTCCTTTTCCAGCCCAGAATTCCAGCTGCCGGCATTCTCCCTCTTCATGTAGACCTTGTAAAATAAGAGAGAATAGGCATAAGTATTGTGACACAATGTGTAATAACAACCCATAATGCAATAAATATCGATATAAAAGGATGATGCAAAATGGACGTATCAACTCCCCCAAGCTTAGACCTTGCTTGTCCTCAAGCGGAAGCCGATAACGATAAATATGTCCACATGTTTAGAGATAGAGGTGTCGATAAAATAGAATACAGTCATGAGGGCATCATGATCATTCTTATAACAGCTACATATATGGATATTGTCATACGATTTCTTATGCTCAAGTAATAATCTATTCACAATGTCAAGTATGAATCAAAAACTTCATTAAGAACTAACAAACTATAATCTCAGTCATTGAAGCAATTGCAGTTTATCATAACATCGAAAAGAGTCAATATAAGAGCTTTTCAGCAAGTCCACATACTCAACTATCATTTAGTCTTTCACAATTGCTAACACTCACGCAATACTTATGGCTATGGAGTTTTAATCAGACACAGAGAAAGATAGGGGCTTATAGTGTTGCCTCCCAACCTTTTACCTCAAGGTTAATGTCACAATAATAATTCATGTTAACTTACATCCACTTGGATATATATATTAGGATCTTTCCAACACAAGGTGCTTGCCAAAGGATAAAATATAAAAAGGAAAGGTGAAGATCAGCATGACTCTTGTATAAGGTAAGAGATAAAAGTAAAAGATAGGCCCTTCGCAGAGGGAAGCAGAGGTTGTCATGTGCTTTTATGGTTGGATGTAAAAAATCTTAATGCGAAAGAACGTCACTTTATATTGCCACTTGTGATATGGACCTTTATTATGCAGTCCATTGCTATTATTGCTTCCATATCACAAGATCGTACAAAGATTATTTTCTCCACACTAATAAATCATACATATTTAGAGAGCAATTTTTATTGCATGCAACAATGACCACTTACTTGAAGGATCTTACTCAATCCATAGGTAGTTATAGTGGACTCTCATGGCAAAACTGGGTTTAAGGATATTCAGAAGAACAAGTAGTATCTCTACTTGGTGCAAAGACTTTGCCTAGCATGAGGGGGAAAGGCAAGCTCAACATGTTGGATGATCCATGACAATATACTTTATTTCAGATATAAGAAAACATAACCTATTACGTTGTCTTCCTTGTCCAACATCAACTCTTTAGCATGTCATATTTTAATGAGTGCTCACAATCATAAAAGATGTACAAGATAGTATATTTATATGTGAAAACCTCTCTTTCTTTATTACTTCCTATTAATTGCAACGATGACCAAAACTATGTTTGTCAACTCTCAACAACTTTTAGTCATCATACTCTTTATATGTGAAGTCATTACTCTCCATAAGATCAATATGATCTCTTGACTTCTTTTTATTCTTTCTTTTTTCTTTTTAATCCCTCTCGATCATAGCGAGATAATCAAGCCCTTGACTCAACACTATTCTTTATTATATATAGCTCACGGACTCGATTACATAGAAGGATCATCAGGCAAAACTCAAAACTAAATCATACAAAAACTTTTATTCTACTAGATTGAGATATTACTAAAAGTATCGAACTAAGAAAAACGGTAAAGATAGGAGTGATGGTCATACGATACCGGGGCACCTCCCCCAAGCTTGGCAGTTGCCAAGGGGAGTGCCCATACCCATGTGATTATGTCTCCTTCCTCGGAAGTGGTGGTGATGGGGTTGTTGATGATGTAGGCTTGTCGTCCATCTTCCAAGGCATAGGTTCACCATCATAGAAGGAAGATCGAGTCTCCGGGATCCTTAAATATGCAGCCAAACTCATCCTCTTGAATCTATATTCATACTCACAGTTTTGGTTTTGTAGGTCGTAGATCTGAGCTTGGAGGTGCTCGATTTTCTCGTGAAGCTTGAAGATGGCCTCCCCAATGTCCTTTGCGTCCTGCTTGTGGTTGTTGGTGAACTCCATGATCATTATGTGATTGGTGTCGAGTCCATGCTCCACCATCTCCTGACACTTGAAAACTTGTTGCTCCATTGCTTCAAGCCTTGTCTCCACGCTTCCGGTCCTCCTTGGTCCCTCAACATCATGGACGTGCAGAACCCACTCATGCATCTCAATGGTTTGAGGATGTTGCAACACTTCCTCGAGGTAGGGGTTGATGACCTTCTCGAAGAACTTGTCCTTGGGGGCACTTGGTGACGTCCTGGTGATCTAGATCTGTCAGAAAAATAGCTCGAAACAAAAATAGAGGATATTTGCGTGGTGCGGTGGTAAAAACCTTCGGGAGATTATATAATGAATTTTTACTGACCAAAAGAAGTATCGTGCAAGAAAATAGTCCGGAGAGCACACGAGGTGCCCACGAGGCAGGGGGCGCGCCCAGGGGGGTAGGGCGCGCCCTCCACCCTTGTGGATGCCTCGTGTCCTTCTCAGACTACTTATTATTTTTTTATTTTCTTAAATGTTCCAAAACGGAGAAAAATTACCATTAGAACTGTTTTGGAGTTGGTTTACTTACCGTACCACATACCTATTCCTTTTCGGAGTCTGAAACGTTTTGGAAAGTGTCCCTTATGTATTCCTCCAGGGTTACGGTTCCAATAAAATTGGTTTCAACATTTGTAGGATTACCTGAGATGTAATGTTTGATTCTTTGACCGTTCACCACCTTCGAATTTGTACCTTCGAAGTTGTTGATTTTTATGGCATCGGAACGATAGACCTCCTCGATAACGTAAGGACATTCCCATTTAGAGAGAAGTTTTCCTGCAAAAAATCTTAAACGAGAGTTGAATAGAAACACATAATCACCTACATTAAACTCACGCTTTTGTATCATTTTGTCATGCCATCTTTTAACTTTTTCTTAAAACAGTTTGGCATTCTCATAGGCCTGGGCTCTCCATTCATCAAGCTAATGTCAAATAGCCTCTTCTCACCAGCAAGTTTGAAATCATAATTGAGCTCTTTGATGGCCCAATATGCTTTATGTTCTAGTTCGAGAGGTAAGTGACATGCTTTTCCATAAACCATTTTATACGGAGACATACCCATAGGATTTTTATATGCAGTCCTATAGGCCCATAGTGCATCATCAAGTTTCTTGGACCAATTCTTTCTAGATCTATTATCAGTCTTTTGCAAAATTAATTTGAGCTCTCTATTACTCAATTCTACTTGACCACTAGACTGTGGGTGATATGGAGATGCAATTCTATGATTAACATCATACTTAGCAAGCATTTTACGAAAAGCACCATGAATAAAATGTGAACCACCATCAGTCATTAAATATCTAGGGACTCCAAACCTCGGAAAAATAACTTCTTTAAGCATCTTAATATAGGTGTTATGATCAGCACTACTAGTTGGAATAGCTTCTACCCACTTAGTAATGTAATCAACATCAACTAAAATATGTGTATATCCATTAGAGGAAGGAAACAGTCCCATATAATCAAAGCCACAAACATCAAATGGTTCAATAACAAGTGAATAGTTCATAGGCATTTCTCGATGTCTACTAATATTACCAATTCTTTGACATTCATCACAAGACAAGATAAACTTACGGGCATCTTTGAAGAGAGTAGGCCAATAAAAACTGGATTGCAATACCTTATGTGCAGTTCTATCTCCAGCGTGGTGTCGGTGTACTAGAGTAGGGGTACCCTAGTACCCCGAACTCGTGCACGGCGATTTGACACCTGGCGAGGGCTGGCCTGGTGACCGTCAAGATCTTCGCGGCTCCTTTGGAGCCATTCAAGAATAAAGTAATCAAGGCCCCGACAAGAGGAGCTTGCCGGAAGACCACTCAAGGCGCGAAGGAAACAAGGCCCGGCAAGAGGAGCTTGCCGGGAAGGCTTGGTGGCGCCGAGCTCCCAAGCGACAAGGTTACGCCGCGGCAAGGCGCTTGCCGCGGCGAGCAACCTCTCTTCATCTCCGCTCCAGCTCATCCGCCAGCGTGTCGCCGCTGGGCTTTCCGAGAACGCGTGTCGATGGGCTGTGCAGCCAGCGGGAGCAGCGATAAGCGGCGACAAGCTACCATCGTGGCAAGCGGAGGCGCAGCGGTCCTGTTACCTTTTCAGCGAATGAGGCGGGCATTAATGACTCTTGTCCCTTGCCGTCAAAGTTAGGTATAGATCATTTGTACCTTTGTACAAGTTGGTGTACCAACCACTGTTTTTACATTTGTACCCTCATATGTGTTGCCACCTGTGGTGACCCCTTGTGCCTATAAAAGGAGGCCCAAGTGCAACGAAGAAGGGGTTCGGTTTTTAGCTCCGGTTCAGTTGATCCTACTCACTCGAGACCTCATTTAGGCTAGGTTTTGTAGCTCCCATTGCTCCCTAGCAAGAACACAATAGAATCAACCAAGCAGCAGTAGGAGTGTTATCTCTCCGGAGAGCTCCGAAGCTGGGTAAATCTGCTCGTGTGCATCGCTTCGATCCGCTCTTCGTGCCTTCTCCGCCCCCGCTCCGAACCACAAGGGACCTACGTCCCGTAGGTGTTCGTGGGACATGATTAGCCTCCCCGACATCTTTGGCACGCCAGGTCCAAGGACAAGGCGGCGCAAGCTTCGGCGTCCGAATCCGCACCGCGTCCTTCTCAAGAGGCGCGGGAACGACAGCGTCATGGTGCTCGCAGCACCATACGTTCGATAGATCAAGGCCAAGCTGGAGGATCCCGAGGCCCTCGAGACCCACATGCACGCCAGTATGCCGGAACGAGTGGAGTACGGTCGCTTGAGCGGGATGCTGCTCCTCCTAACTTGGTTAGGAGTCCGAGCACATCCCGTTCTTCGCTCCGTACGCCGTTGCCACCCACCACTCCAGCGGAAGCCTTGGCAAGAGCTCAGCTACTTCTAGACTACCCTCCAACGGCCGACAAGGTCGACGAATGGAGGGCCACCATCCAGAGCCTCATCGGCTTTGCCAACGGCGACGTCCCGCGGCAACCAAGCGCCTCGCAGCCACGGCAAGGCGACAAAGCACTAGCCGGTGGTGACGAGACATGCGGGGGTGCAGCCACCGTGCACTCCCCTTCCCGAAGGCCAAGATCGCCGGCTCGTCGGATCCACCTCGACAGCGACTCCACTGCATCGTCGGATCCGCGAGCTCGTCACGACCAGCGCCAAGTTCTTCGAGAACGGCAAGAAGAAGACGCTCGAACTCGCATCGAGCGCCGAAGAGAAGCGCGGCGTCAATCCGACCAACGCGCCGGGCCCGCTGTTGATATGCATGCGCCAGGGGAACCAGGCGACTTGCCGTACGCGGTAGGTTGCCCTGCGTTCACCCGTGAGCTGCGGCAAGTCCAGTGGCCCGACAAGAAAAACTTCAAGCCGGATGTGCCAGAGAAGTATGATGGCAGGACACACCCATCGGAGTTCCTCAGCATCTACACCATCGCGGTGCAGGCTGCGGGGGGACGAGACGACAAGATCCTCGCCAACTACTTCCCTCTGGTGCTCAAGCCAAACGTCAGGTCTTGGCTCATGCACTTGCCGGACAGCTCCATTTCTTCTTGGGCAGATTTGTGTCATCAGTTTGTCGGCGCCTTCACAGGCGGCCACAAGCCTCATGGCCAGGAGAGTGACCTTCACCTGCTCGCCCAGAAGGAAGGAGAGTCCCTGCGCAAGTTCATCCAGAGATTCAGCCGTGTGCATTACAACATCCCGGATGTCCACCCTGCGCGGTGATCAGTGCATTTCATCAGAATGTGCGAAACCGCAGGATGAGGGAGGAGATGGCGATGTGCAAGGTCAAGGATGTCAGTGAACTGTATGCCTTAGCCGACAAGTGTGCACGGGCTGAAGAAGGAAGAAGACTCCCAGGAGAGAATGTGGGAGCAGAATCTGACAGTGAGGAAACCGCCCCGGCAAGGAAGAGCCGGCGGCGGAACAACAGAAAGAAGAAAAGCCAAGAAGTACTAGTTGTCGAGCAGTCCGGCAAGGATGGTGCCACCAACAAAGCCAAGGCTGGTGGCTCCGGCAAGGAGGTTGCCGCTGACACCGACCGCCAAGCTGTGGCTGCCGCCGACAAGCCTGACAGCTCCAACAAACAGTACTGTAAGATCCACCGCACCAAGGGCCACGATCTCCAGAGCTGCAAGAAAGTCGAGCAGCTTGTTGAGCTACAGAGGGCTGAGTACGAGCGGCAAGACAAGGAGAAGGCCCAAGAAGGTGCTGGTGCGGCTAGTAAAAAGAGACCCGGCCGGGGAGGACGCCGCGGCAAGGCCAAGCAGCGGCAAGGGGACAGACCTCCCCGTGGCCGCGATAAGGAAGAAGACGAAGATGACGATGACGAAGACATGGAAGACGACGAAGCTGACGAGCAGGAGTTTCAGAAGGCAACGGAGGTCCTTTGCGTTGACGGTGGTGCTTCTCTGCATACCTCGCACCGCCAACTCAAGCAATGGATGCGTGAGGTTAATGCAGCAGAGCCATCCATAGAGTCGCGCAAACCTCTGAAGTGGTCCAGCACGCCCATCATCTTTGACATTGAGGATCACCCTGATCGCATAACTGCGGTCGGGTGCTTGCCGATGTTGGTATCACCAACTATCCGCAACCTCAAGGTCACAAAGATGTTGGTTGACGGCGGGGCCGGCCTGAATCTGATCTCCTCCACAGTGTTCCAAAAGCTTGGATCCCCGACGGTGAGCTCAAGAAACTGGTACTTTCAAGGAATCAACCCGAAGGAGCAAGCGAAAGGGAAGATCACACCGCCAAGTAACATTTGGCGATGAACTGAATTTAGGACTGAGAAGGTCACATTTGACGTTGCCGATTTCCCATTGCCCTACAATGGAATACTTGGCCGTCCAGCGCTCGCCAAGTTCATGGCAGCCTCTCATTACGCCTACAACCTGCTCAAGATGCCCGGCCCGATAAGCGTCATTTCTGTCCATGGCGACAAGAAGGATGTGCTTATCAGTGCCGACAGGATTTACCGGGATGCAGCAGCCGCCACAGATAGCAAACCACTTGTCGCTGAAGCTCCCGGGGGGAAGAAGAAGACCACTTTGTCCGGCAAGAACTCTGATGCCCACTCCGGCAAGCGCACCTCTTCGGAGTGCTGCGCTACCGTCGAGGACGCACCATCGAGCTCCACCGGCAAGTGCAAGAAGAAGATGGCAGCTCCGCCGAAGACCAAGAAGGTGTCCGCCGAGGAGGACGGCACTGGTGGTACTTTCACCATCAGTGCCACGCTTGACCCTAAATAGGAAGGCGAGCTCGTTGCTTTCCTGCGGGCGAATGTCGATGTGTTTGCATGGCAACCATCGACATCCCGGCGTTCTGTGAAAGTAATTGAGCACCACCTAGCTGTCTGTCCTCATGCGCGGCCCGTCAAGCAAAAAGTTAGGAAACAGGCAGTGGAGCGCCAAGAATTTATAGCAGAAGAGATCAAGAAATTGGAAGCAGCAGGCCTTGTTAGAGGAGTGCTCCATCCCACATGGTTGGCCAATCCAGTAGTTGTATGAAAGGCAAACGGGAAATGGAGACTCTATATCGACTTTACAGATGTTAATAAAGCTTGTCCCAAAGACCCATTTCCCTTGCCGCGTATAGACCAGATTGTTGACTCCACAGCTGGATGTGATTTGCTTTCATTTCTTGACGCATATTCAGGATATCATCAGATCTTCATGGCTGAAGAAGATGAAGAGAAAACCGCATTCATTACACCATGTGGCACATACTGTTTCATACGGATGCCTTTCGGTTTGAAGAATGCTGGTTCAACGTTTGCAAGAGTAGTCCATGATGCCTTTGAGCCACAAATTCACATAAATGTAGAAGCTTACATGGATGACATAGTGGTCAAGAGCAAGGACAAAGCAACTCTGGTTCAAGACTTAGATGAGACCTTTGCAAATCTGCGCAAGATCAACCTCAAGCTCAACCCCGAGAAGTGCGTGTTTGGGGTTCCCTCCGGCAAGCTTCTCGGGTTCTTCGTGTCTCAGAGGGGAATTGGAGCCAATCCCGACAAGATCAAGGCCATTGAGCAGATTGAAGCGCCAAAACGCGTCAAGGATGTCAGAAGGCTTGCCGGTTGCGTGGCTGCTCTCAGTAGGTTTATCTCTAAGTCAGCTGAGCGCGCCCTGCCATTTTTCAAAATTTTGAAAAAGGCAGGTCCAATGAAATGGACTCCCGAAGCGGAGACTGCGCTGCAGGACTTAAAGAGGTACCTGTCCTCCACCCCAATACTTGTCGCACCTAGGCCACAAGAGAAGTTGCTGCTGTACATAGCAGCGACCAATCAAGTGGTTAGTGCTACGTTAGTAGCGGAGAGGGAGGCAGATGATGAGCCGGCAACCGAGGCAGACGCATCTAGCAACAAGCAGGGGGCTTCGCCGTCAAGCTCTGGTCCCGACAAGGACGGGTCTGCGCAGGATTGCGACAAGATACAGAAAAGGATGGTGCAGCGCCCAGTCTACTTTGTCAGCTCCCTTCTACAGGGGGCTAGCTCAAGGTATTCCGGTGTGCAGAAGTTGCTTTTCGGCCTCCTCATGGCCTCAAGAAAGCTGCGCCATTACTTCCAAGCACATGAGATAACAGTTGCCACTCGCTTCCCGCTGAAGAGGATATTGCAAAATCCAGAAGCAACAGGCAGGATTGTTGAGTGGGCACTGGAACTGTCAAGCTTTGGCCTTAAGTTTGAAAGCACTTCAACTATCCAAAGCAGAGCATTGGCAGAGTTTATAGCAGAATGGACGCCAACGCAAGATGAAGAAATTCCAGAGACGAGCATCCCCGTCAAGGAAGCAAATAAAGAGTGGCTTATGTATTTTGACGGTGCCTTCTCGCTGCAAAGCGTGCGGTGCGGCGTCTGCTTATCGCACCCACGGAGAGCACCTCAAGTACATAGTCCAAATGCACTTTCCCAAGGAGCAAGCAACAAATAATACTGCAGAGTATGAAGGTTTGCTTGCCGGTCTCAGGATTGCAGTGGACCTTGGGATAAGGAAGCTTATTGTCAGGGGTGACTCACAGCTTGTCGTCCGCCAAGTTAACAAAGATTATCAGAGTCCGTTGATGGAAGCCTACGTCGATGAAGTGAGAAAGCTAGAAGAACACTTTGAAGGCCTGCAAATGGAACATGTTCCAAGAGCTCGGAATGATATTGCTGATGGCCTGTCAAAGTGTGCTGCACTCAAGTTACCTGTGGAACCAGGAATTTTTGTGCTCAAGCTGACTCAACCAACTGTAACACCATCAACAGGACAGAGCAAGAAGAGAAAGTTGGTTTCTGGTGACTACTTTCCGGCAGAGCTCCCTGAAGCCGCCGCCAAGAAGGTCCCTAAAATCAACGCAAATGTCACTGAGGAGCAGTCTGCTCCGACAAGCCCTATGGTTTGTTTCGTTGAAGCAGACGCTCCCGACAAGTTTTGCTCCGGCAAGCTTGCCGGGGATCATCAAGCTCCGGCAGAACCGCAGTTTCTTGCCGTAGAAGCTGATGTTCCCGCAGCGGCAGATATGCCTTTAGTCCTTGTTGTCGAGCCGCAGGCTCCAACATGGGCACAGCAGATCGTCCATTTCCTTCAAACAGGAGAACTTCCCGAAGAGCAAGAAGAAGCAGAAAGAGTAGCCCGGCAGTCAAGTATGTACCAGTTTGTTGACAACATCCTGTACAGAAGAAGACTCAACGGAGTAAAATTGAAGTGTATTTGCTGGGAAGATGGACAGAAGCTGTTGGCGGAGATACAAGGAGGCGTATGTGGTCACCACATTGGCGCAAGAGCACTTGCCGGCAAAGCCTTCCGGCAAGGTTTCTTCTGGCCAGAAGCCCTCCAGGATGCAACTGCACAAGTAACCAAGTGTGAAGCGTGCCAGTTCCATTCAAAACAGATACACCAACCAGCTCAAGCTCTTCAGACGATCCCTTTATCCTGGCCATTTTCGATCTGGGGCTCGACATCCTCCGCCCCTTCCCCGAAGCTGTCGGGGCTTTGAGTACTTATGCGTCATAATCGACAAGTTCACAAAGTGGCGGAAGTGGAATCAGTGAGGAAGGTGACAGCACAGTCGGCAGTCAAGTTCTTCAGTCAATTATTTGCCGCTTTGGGATACCTAACGGATCATCACCGACAACGGCACCCAATTCACGAAGTCGCACCTTCATGCGAGACGTCCAAGATCTTGGCGCCAAGGTCTGCTTTGCTTCATTGCTCACCCGAGAAGCAACGGTCAAGCGAGAGGGCAAATGCTGAAGTGCTGCGAGGACTCAAGACCAGAACTTTTTGACAGCTGGAAAAGTGCGGAAGAAACTGGATTGAGAAGCTGCGGTGGTTCTTTGGTCGATCAGACGACGCCAAATCGAGCCATCGGCGGACACCTTTGCTCTAGTCTATGGAGCAAAAGCAGTTCTCCCACGAACTTCGATATCGGGTCACCTTGAGTACTCGCTTATGATGAGCTTGAGCAAGAGCAGCTACGACAAGATGACGCTGCTCCTCGAGGAAGATCGTCTTGAGCTCTTTGTGACGAGCTGCTCGTTACCAGCAAGCTTTGCGCGCTACCATAGCCGCAAAGTTAATGCCGAAGCTTCGAGGAAGGCGACCTTGTTCTTGGTAGCGTTCAATCCGCCAAGAATTCCAACAAGTTGACGCCGAAGTGGGAAGGCCCCTATCGGGTGAAACGAGTCACTAGGCCCGGCGCTGTCCGCCTTGAGACCGAAGATGGCGTTCCGGTGAGAAACTCTTGGAATATAGAGCATCTTCGTAAGTTTTACCCATAGGGCGCGGCTGCCGGGACCCGTTCCGGCAACCACCCTTTTGTACAAGTCTTGCCGCTGTTGCATGTAATCCTTTGTACAAAGCCGGGCGCAGACCCTGTGCATCAGTAAAGCTCATGTATTGCGCACAATCTGTCAATTTCATGCTTTCATCATTATTATGCATGTGTCATCTGACATTTTGTGCAGCATCCACACCCGGTAAGAGATATCAAGTCACTAGGCTCCATAACTTTATTTTCTCTTCTTTCTTCTCAAAAAAAGAGGAAGGTTCATCCACCCACAAGTTAACCGGGGGGGGGGGGAGGAGAAGATAACGGTGTGGGCCGCCAAGTGTCGCTCGTGGAAGTATCGCCTCGCCGGGAAACAAACGACAGAAAAGCTAAGTTGCTAAGTTTAAGCAATCAGTTTTTAAATTTTTATGTTATCTTCCTCGAACGATAGTACTTTGTATGGAAAACCTGTGCGCGGAGGAACCAACTCGCGACTAGCTTGCGCCCTTACTTTGTTTCGAGTCCGCTCAACAACTTAAGGTTGCTGCAACTAGTTGCGACAAGGTTGCTTGTCGGAGGCAGCATTGCCAGCAGGCTGCCGATGTTCCGCACTCGGCGCTCGCGGCAAAGGTGCTCGCACCGACAAGTTCCCTAAAAGCGTAGGGCACAAACATACAAGGGAAGGAATCAAGTAAACGAAATAACATTGCGATCGATGCCTAAGATAGAGTATATTACAAAATAACTTGTCGCAGACCTAATAGATTTTTCGCCTAAACATGATTTACAGCGACAAGAGAAAGATAAACTTGGTGGCCTAGTCCACGCGGTCGCCATCGAGCCTCTTGACTCCGCTCACCCTGTCCACAATGGGTGCGACAAGGGCCTTGAGCGCTTCAACGTCAGCAGATGGAGGCAGGGACTTGAGGACTTTGGTGAAGTCGACGCCTGGGTTGCGGAAGGCCATCTTCATCAGCACCTTCTGGAGAGCCCCGGCGCAGACTTGGCGCGACTCCTCCGCCAGCTGCTTTGGGATCTCCTCCCGGAGCCGCTGGAGACCCGTCAGCACGCCCTTAAAGAACAGGCTGAGCTTGACGCTGGGTTGGAGGTTCTCGTCGGTGGAATACCCGAGATCCACCATCCCCAGCTCCATCAGCTCGTTATGGATGGCGGCGGCAGTGTCCACAAGACCTTCTGTCCAGTGCATTATGCTATCTCTGAGATTATTCTGGGTGGTCACAGCATTCGACAGCAGCTCCTCGTTGGCCTTGATCTTCTCCAGCAGGCCCGTTTCCCGCTCCTTGGCGTCGTTCAGCGTCTCCGTCAGGGTGATCAGTTTCAACTCCAGATCCGCCTTGGAGTCCTTGGCGGTGTCGAGCTCCTTGATCTTCTCAGCGAAATGACCCTGCAGCTCGCTGAGAGTGTAGGCGTCCTTCTCGCGTTCGCGCTTCAGCCCGGTGACCTCCTCGGCGCTCTTCTGGAGGGTGGCCTCCAGCTGGACCACCCTCGTCTCCAATTCCTTCTTGGCGGCCTCGGCAGCCGCGGCAGCGTCCTTTGCCTCTTGGAGTGCCCCGCCAATTGATTGCTCACGCGCGGCAAGATCTTCCTCGTAGCTGTCGAGGTTGATCTTCCGCTGCGCCAGCTCACCTTCTTGCGCAGAGAGCTTCTCGCCGGCAAGCCTTTGCTGCTCCTCGACCTCGGCCTTCTCGAATATGAAGGCCGTGCGCTCCTCAGCAAGCTGCTCCCGCGCTTCTGCTATGTCCCGGAGAGTCTCCTTGTTGGCGCGCCGAAGCTCTTCTGCGCGCTTCTCCATGTCAGCTCCCGCCCTCGCGACAAGCGCCTCCCTGGACTCCAGCTTGGCTTGTCGGGCGCGGTAGAGCGACAACAACCTCTTTAGCAGCTGCTTCTCCTCAGGCTCGCCGCCGCTGCTGCTCGGAGCGTCGACCAGCGATAGCCCGGCGGAGGCGAGCAGTTCCGCGTCGAAGGTCTCCCCTTCGGCCGGTGCCCTGGAACTTGACGCCCATGGAAGCTTGATAAAGACACCTTCGCCGGCCTTCAGATAGGCACCGGGCTGGGGCTCTTCAGAGTCTGGTGCAGCGTCGGTGGCGGGGGGATCGGCGGTCGGTGCAGCGCCTGGCGCTCCTGCGCCTCAGGCGGTCAAGACGATCACGGACCCCTCCCCAGCCTCTGCGCCGGCAGCCTTGGCGGCCTCCTCGCCGGCGGACCCATCGGCGCCGGCCTCCTCCTCCATGTTGGCGGCGTCGTCATTGTTGCCGCGAGCGTCCTCCTCGCCGGCGGCCTCAGTCTCCATCGGCTCTCCGGCAGATGGATCTGACGACCAGAGAAAGAAAGAACAAGTCAAGCAAATGTTCGAAAAAGAAGAACAGAAGAAAAAGAACCCAAGGGAAATTCTCAAGCAAGAAGATTACCTGCAGTGGGGTCTGTTGCCGCGGTCTCCACCACCGGAGGGTCGTCGGCGCTGCCCCTTGTCGGAGAAGCTCCCCTTGTCGGAGAAGCTCCCCTTGTCGGAGAGGCCTCCCTTGCCGGAGAGCGCTCCCTTGGCGGAGATTTCTCCCTTGGTGGCGTAGTTGAAGCGAGCTGAACTTCGGGATCGACCTCCGGGACCTCCTGATGAGGCTGCTCCGCTCCTACATAATTCAACAAGCCAGATATCAGTGATGAAGGAGCACCCAAGCACACCTAACCGTAAGAAATGGATCAAACACTTACGCTGGGGGCTGTGCTGGGGGCTGCTCTGTTGAAGGGTTGCCGGATCCGGCAAGGGAGTCTCAGACATGCCTCCTGTCGCCACTGGGGAATCGTCTGAGACGACAACCACCGGGGTCTTGGCCCTCTTCGACGCCCTCTGAGCCAGCGTCCTGAAGAAGGAGAAGGTTCAGAGTGAAGCAAGTCAGATATAAAATAAAGCAGTAAATTGAAGGATTACAAGTAGCAGCGACAAGATCTTACTCTTCCTCTTCTTCCTCGGAGCTGAGGGCGGAGAGATCAAATTCCGCTCCGGCGCGACGAATTGGAGGAGAAGATTCCCTCGGACGCTTGGCGGGTGCGGGAGCCGTGACTCCAGAAGACCCCGCTCCCGTCACCATGGCGGCATAAGGCGCTCCCGCGGCAACAGTGCTTGCCGCGGTGGAGCGCGTCGGGCGGCGATGCGGCTGTTGGGCCGTATGCCGCCCCGCCATTTCTCCAGTCTTGCGGAGGCGTCTCCTTGGCGGGGCCGCAGGCTCCTCCTGCGGCAAGCTACTTGACGGCGGAGGGGAGGCGCCCCCGGCAGGCTCGCTCTCATTGTCGGGCTCGGCCCGCTCCTCCTCATCAGCAAACTCCTCTCGGTCGGCAAGGATTGCCGCCTCGGCTGTCTCTGCCTCCTCGACAGTGAACCCAAACATGCCAGCGGCAGCAGCTTCTGCCGCCTCCGCCAACCTTGTGGCGATGCGCGCCATCTCCTGCTCGGTGGTGTCGTGGGTGAGCCGTTTCTGCTCGTCGGCACGGATCGGCACTTCTTCTAAGTCATCGAAGAACTGCTGCACGACGTCGTCGGCGGGCTCCTGCCAGGTTGGAACGATTCCATGGGAATCGCACAACGGCATCATCGCGCGGATGCGGTCAAGCGACGAGTTGTTGCACAAGGGCACGACTCCCCTCGACAACATAAACCACTCGGGGTGATCTGCATCAGGCTTGAACAGCTCCCGCAGCATGCCGTCAAGCTCCAAGACAGTAAAATTCCAGTTCAAACCCGGACGTAGCCTCATAATGTCCGCCGTGTTTTGGAACTCCCAAGCAGGCCTCCCCCACTCCTGCAAGGGCGCAATGCGGCGGCGAAGGAAGTCCGCGCCAACTGCTCCTACGGTAAGCCCGGCATGTTTGAGGCGCAAGATCCTAGTCACGGCAATCTTCAACTTGGCATCCTCCGGCGCCAAGTTACTCTAGTCGTTGCCGCGTACTATGGGGGTTCGGCGCAGGGCGGTGAAAGGCTGCGGTTCCTCCTCTAAGATCCAACACCAGTCAGCTCTCCACTCCTCCCACTTGCTGCGCAGCTCTCCGTCAAGATACGCTTCCTTCTTGCCGATCCTAGAGGTCCATGCAATTCCTCCGGCAAGCGGCTCTCCTCTCTCTACACGGGGCGTGAAGTAATGGCGGAAGAGTGCGACAATTGGGTGGACCCCGACAAAGTTCCCGCAGAGGTGTGCGAAAACGGCCATGGTGAGGACGGCGTTGGGGGTGAAATCAAGGAGGCGGAGGCCATATGTGTTCATGACATCACAGAAGAATTCAGAAAAAGGCAGAGCCCGCGAGGGAAGAAAAAAGCGAAAAAGGGTACCGATGGAAACCTTATCGGACGTGGCGGCGAAGATCACCCTCGTGCGTGGATGCGCCCGCTACGCCGTCGACCAGAAAAGATAGTATAGCTCCCGCAGTTCCTTCCTGTCAGCGGGGATCAAGAGGCCCGCTCCTTCCATAGCGCGAGAGCGCTGCGCCTCGGCCGATTTCATGCCTTTCCCCTTGTCGGCCTTCGGAGCCATGGGGGGAGGTGGTGGAGGAGGTCGACGGCGTTGGTGGCGCCGGTGGCAATGGAGGGGGCGGAGCGTCGCTCTCTTTGGGCTCGAGAAGAAAGGGGGAAGCGGCGGTGGTTTTTGATGTGACAGCAATGGCAAGTGGGCGCTCTGCCCCTGTACCTCCTGCTTATAAGGAGGGAGAGGGGGCGGGCATTCCGATTTTCCCATTAAAGAAAGCCCCACGATCTCCCCCACGACGCCACGTCCGGTGCGTGCCGTTCGTGGGGGACGTGGTGGGTCCAGGGCGAGTAATGGTGTAATCCGGACGCTGCGTGCCGTGCCTTGTTTTGGGCCTGGCCCAACAGAGCTTGGCGCCGTGTGTGGCCCAGGCCCGGGGGCTCCTGTCGGTGTACTAGAGTAGGGGTACTCTAGTACCCCGAACTCGTGCACGGGCAGTTGCAGCACCCCGCGGCAGGGCTGGCCTGGTGACCGTCAAGATCTTCCGCGGCTCCTTTGGAGCCATTCAAGAACAAAGTAATCAAGGCCCCGGCAAGAGGAGCTCGCCGGGAAGACCACTCAAGGCGCGAAGGAAACAAGGCCCCGGCACGAGCAGCTTGCCGGGAAGGCTTGGTGAGCGCCGAGCTCCCAAGCGCGACAAGGGTTCTGCCGCGGCAAGGCGCTTGCCGCGGCAGCAACCTCTTCATCTCCGCTCCAGCTCATCCGCCAACGTGTCGCGCGGGGCTTTCCGAGAACGCAGCGTGTCGATGGGCTGTGCAGCCAGCGGGAGCAGCGATAAGCGGCGCTGACAAGCTACCATCATGGCAAACGGAGGCGCGCTTGACGGTCCCTGTTACACTATTAAGGCGACTGAGACGGGCATTAATGACTCTTGTCCCTTGCCGTCAGAGTTAGGTATAGATCACTGTACACTGTACAAGTTGGTGTACCAACCACTGTTTTTACATTTGTACCCTCATATGTGTTGCCACCTGTGGTGACCCCTTGTGCCTATAAAAGGAGGCCCAAGTGCAACGAAGAAGGGGTTCGGTTTTTAGCTCCGGTTCAGTTGATCCTACTCACTCGAGACCTCATTTAGGCTAGGTTTTGTAGCTCCCATTGCTCCCTAGCAAGAACACAATAGAATCAACCAAGCAGCAGTAGGAGTGTTATCTCTCCGGAGAGCTCTGAAGCTGGGTAAATCTGCTCGTGTGCATCGCTTCGATCCGCTCTTCGTGCCTTCTCCAGCCCCCCTCCGAACCACAAGGGACCTACGTCCCATAGGTGTTCGTGGGACACGATCAGCCTCCCCGACACGTGGTGTCCTCCATAAGCTTCGGAGTGACACTTGCGTAGGATTTGTTCCTGTTCACGCTCAGGTATACAACGTCTAATAACACCATCTACTCCTTCTTTATAAAGGTGTGGGTCATCTCGGAAGTAATGCCTTAAATCATAGAAAAACTTTTTCTTTTGCTGGTATGTGAAACCAGGTGGTATAAATTTAGCAACAATGTAATTAACATAATCAGCATACCATGGAGCAGTGCGAGAAGCATTTATGACAGCTAATTGTTCATCAAGAAAGCTATCATCAATAGGTAGTGGGTCATCAAGAACATTCTCTAACCTAGACAAGTTATCAGAACGGGTTCTCAGCTCCTTTCTATCAATAATATGCAAATCAAATTCTTGTAGCAAGAGAACCCATCTGATAAGTCTATGTTTAGCATCTTTCTTTTCCATAAGATATTTAATAGCAGCATGATCAGTGTGAATAGTTACTTTAGAATCAACAATATAAGGTATGAACTTATCACAAGCAAATACAACTGCCAAAAATTCCTTTTCAGTAGTAGCATAATTTCTCTGGGCATTGTCGAGAGTTTTACTAGCATATTGGATAACATTTAATTTCTTATCAACTCTTTGTCCAAGAACAACACCTACAGCATAATCACTAGCATCACACATAATTTCAAAGGGTAAATTCCAATCAGGTGGCTAACCAATAGGTGCAGAAATCGATGCTTTCTTAAGTATTTCAAATGCTTCTACACAATCATCATCGAAGACAAAAGGAATATCTTTTTGTAAGAGATTAGTCAGAGGCCTGGAGATTTTAGAGAAGTCCTTAATGAACCTCCTATAAAAATCGGCGTGACCAAGGAAGCTTCTTATACCTTTGATGTCCTTGGGACACGGTATCTTTTCAATAGCATCAACTTTAGCTTTATCAACTTCAATACCTCTCTCAGAAATTTTATGCCCCAATAGAATACCTTCATTAACCACAAAGTGGCACTTCTCCCAATTCAAGACAAGGTCAGTTTCTTCACATCTCTGCAAAACTCCATCAAGGTTGCTCAAGCAATCATCAAAATAAGTTCCATAAATAGAGAAATCATCCATGAAAACCACAACAATATTTTCACAAAAATCAGAAAATATAGCCATCATGCATCTTTGAAAGGTAGCAGGTGCATTGCATAAACCAAAAGGCATACGTCTATAAACAAAGGTACCGAAAGGGCAAGTAAAAGTGGTCTTTTCTTGATCCTCTGTTGACACAGGTATTTGAGAGAAACCATAATAACCATCTAGAAAGCAAAAATGCGTATGTTTGGTTAATCTTTGTAGCATTTGATCAATAAAAGGTAAAGGGTAATGATCCTTTTTAGTAGCTTTCTTTAATTTGCGGAAATCAATTACCATTTATAACCTGTAACAATTATTTGTGGGATCAATTCATCTTTATCATTAGGAACAACAGTAATACCTCCCTTCTTAGGGACACAATGGACATGACTTACCCACTTACTATCAACAACGGGATAAATTATACCTGCCTCCAGAAGCTTTAGTATTTCTTTTCTTACTACTTATTTCATCTTAGGATTTAACCGTCGTTGATGATCAACAACCGGTATAGCGTCTTTCTCCAATTTTATTTTGTGCTGGCATAGAGTGGGACTAATGCCCTTAAGATCATCAAGGGTATATCCAATAGCAGCACGGTGGTTCTTCAGAGTTTTCAATAACTTCTTTTCTTCATGCTCTGAAAGGTTAGCACTAATAATAACTGGATATATCTTCTTCTCATCAAGACAAGCATATTTAAGAGTATCAGGTAATGGTTTAAGCTCAAACACGGGACCGCCCTTGGTTGGAGGAGGATCCCCTAGGATTTCAACAGGCAAGTTGTGTTTCAAAATAGGTCCCTGTTTAAAGAATACTTCATCTATGTCCCATCTTTCATTCATAAACATATCATTTTCATGGTCAAGCAAATATTGTTCTAAAGGATCATTAGGAGGCACGACAATAGAGGCAAGACCAATAATTTCATCTTTACTAGGCAATTCCTCATCACGGGGTTGTCTATGAAATTTAGCAAAGTTAAACTCATGAGACATATCCCACAAACCAAGAGTAATAACATCCTTTTCGCAGTCTATCCTAGCATTAACAGTATTCAAGAAGGGTCTACGAAATATGATGGGACAGAAGTCATCTTGTGCGGAACCAAGAACAAGAAAATCAGCAGGATATTTAACTTTCCCACACAAAAGTTCAACATCTCTAACAATCCCAACTGGTGAAATAGTGTCTCTATTGGCAATCTTAATTGTAACATCAATTTCCTCTAACTCAACAGGTGCAATATCATGCATAATTTATTTATATAAGGAATGAGGTATTGCACTAGCACCAGCACCCATATCACATAATCTATGATAACAATGATCTCCTATTTTAACAGAAATGACTGGCATGCCTACAACATGTCTATTTTTATTTTTAGTATCAGGTCTAGCAATTCTAGCAGCTTCATTAGAGAAATAAATAACATGCCCATCAATATTATCAGCCAAGAGATCCTTAACCATAGCAATACTAGGTTCAACTTTAATTTGTTCAGGGGGTTTGGGTGTCCTAATATTACTTTTGTTGACCATAGTTGAAGCTTTAGCACGATCCTTTATTCTAACAGGGAAAGGTGGTTTCTCAATATAAGCAGTAGGAACAACATGATCATTATAAGTGATAGTATTTTCTTCAGCTTTAATAGGTGCAACTACTTTTACTTTAATGGGAGGATTATATTTAAACCACTTCTCCTTAGGGAGATCAACATGAGTAGCAAAAGACTCACAGAAAGAAGCTACTATCTCAGAGTCAAGTCCATATTTAGTGCTAAATTCACGGAAAACATCAGTATCCATAAAAGATTTAACACAATCAAACTTAGGTGTTATACCTGACTCCTTACCTTCGTCGAGATCCCAATATTTAGAGTTGCGTTTAATTCTTTCCAATAAATCCCATTTGAATTCAATAGTCTTCATCATAAAAGAGCCAGTACAAGAAGTATCGAGCATGGAGCGATTATTGAGAGAGAGCCGAACATAAAATTTTTGAATAATCATTTCTCTTGAGAGTTCATGATTGGGGCATGAATATAACATTGACTTAAGCCTCCCCCAAGCTTGATCAATGCTTTATCCTTCGCGAGGCCAAAAATTATATATATAATTACGATCACGATGAACAAGATGCATAGGATAAAACTTCTGATGAAATTCCAATTTCAGTCGGTTGTAGTTCCATGATCCCATATCATCACATAGCCTAAACCATGTCAATGCCTCTCCCTTCAAAGATAAAGGGAAGACCTTCTTCTTGATAACATACTCGCGCATACCTGCAAGCTTAAATAATCCACAAACTTCATCCACATAGATTAGGTGCAAATCGGGATGTAATGTTCCATCTCGTGTAAAAGTATTAGCTAGCAGTTTCTCTATCACACCCGAAGAAATTTCAAAGTAAACATTTTCAGTAGGTTTAGTAGGTTGAGGAGAAACTCTTTGCTCTACTGGTCGGGGTGAAGATACCCCGAACAAGCCCCTTAAAGGATTATGTTCCATAGTAACAAGTGACAGTAAATTTAAGCACACTATAAAAAAATTTCCTTACCAAATTCCACCTACCAAAGGCGCTTCACTCCCCGGCAACGGCGCCAGAAAAGAGTCCTGATGACCCAAAAGTGTGGGGGATCTATCGTAGTCCTTTCGATAAGTAAGAGTGTCGAACCCAACGAGGAGCAGAAGGAAATTACAAGCGGTTTTCAGTAAGATATTCTCTGCAAGCACTGAAATTATCGGTAACAGATAGTTTTGTGATAAGGTAATTTGTAACGGGTAACGAGTAATGAAAGTAAATAAGGTTCAGGAAGATGGCCCAATCCTTTTTGTAGCAAAGAACAATCCTGGAAAAACTCTTATATAAAGGAAAGCGCTCCCGAGGACACGTGGGAATTATCGTCAAGCTAGTTTTCATCACGATCATATGGTTCGCGTTCGTTACTTTGATAATTTGGTATGTGGGTGGACCGGTGCTTGGGTGCTGCCATTTCTTGGACAAGCATCCCACTTATGATTAACCCCTATTGCAAGCATCCGCAACTACTAAGGAGTATTAAGGTAAACCTAACCATAGCATGAAACATATGGATCCAAATCAGCCCCTTACGAAGCAACGCATAAACTAGGGTTTAAGATTCTGTCACTCTAGCAACCCATAATCTACTTATTACTTCCCAATGCCTTCCTCTAGACCCTAACAATGGTGAAGTGTCATGTAGTCGAGGTTCACATAACACCACTAGAGGAAAGACAACATACATCTCATCAAAATATCGAACTAATACCAAATTCACATGACTACTTATAGCAAGACTTCTCCCATGTCTTCAGGAACAAACGTAACTACTCACAAATCGTATTCATGTTCATAATCAGAGGTATATTAATATGCATAAAGGATCTGAACATATGATCTTCCACCAAATAAACCAACTAGCATCAACTACAAGGAGTAATCAACACTACTAGAAACCCACAGGTACCAATCTGAGGCTTTGGGACAAAGATTGGATACAAGAGATGAACTAGGGTTTTATAGGAGATGGTGCTGGTGAAGATGTTGATGGAGATTCACCCCCTCCCGCTGAGAGGATCGATGGTGATGACGATGGCGATGATTTCCCCCTCCCGGAGGGATGTTTCCCCAGCAGAACAGCTCCGTCGGAGCCCTAGATTGGTTCCGCTAAGGTTCCGCCTTGTGGCGGCGGAGTTTCGTCCTGTAAGCTTGCTTTTGATTTTTCCAGGGTGAAAGACTTCATATAGCAGAAGATGGTCACCGGAGGCCTGCCAGGGGGCCCACGAGGCAGGGGGCGCGCCCCGGGGAGTAGGGCGCGCCCCACCCTCGTGGATTGTGGGTGGCCCCCCTCTGGTACTTTCTTCGCTTAGTATTTTTTATTAATTCCAAAAATAACTTCCATGGCGTTTCAGGACTTTTGGAGTTGTGCAGAATAGGTCTCTAATATTTGCTCCTTTTCCAGCCCAAAATTCCAGCTGCCGGCATTCTCCCTCTTCATGTAAACCTTGTAAAATAAGAGAGAATAGGCATAAGTATAGTGACAGAATGTGTAATAACAACCTATAATGCAATAAATATCGATATAAAAGCATGATGCAAAATAGATGTATCAAGAGCCCAAACAAAAAAAAAGAGAAAATAAAGAAAATAAAAAAATGACAGAAAAAGAGAGAAGAGACAATGTTACTATCCTTTTACCACACTTGTGCTTCAAAGTAGCACCTTGTTCTTCATGATAGAGAGTCTTTTATTTTGTCACTTTCATATACTAGTGGGAATTTTTCATTATAGAACCTGGCTTCTATATTCCAATGATGGGCTTCGTCAAATTGCCCTAGGTCTTCAAGAGCAAGCAAGTCGGATGCACACCCACTTAGTTTCTTTTGAGCTTTCACACACTTATAGCTTTAGTGCATCCGCTACATGGCAATCCCTAATCACTTACATCGATATCAATTAATGAGCGTCTCCATAGCCCATTAATTTGCCTAGTTGATGTGAGCCTTTTCCTTCTTTTTGTCTTCTCCACAACCACCATATTCTATTCCACCTATAGTGCTATATCCAGGGCTCACGCTCATGTATTGCGTGAAAGTTGAAAAAGTTTGATAACACTAAAAGTATGAAACAATTGCTTGATTAACACAGGGGTTGTGCATGATGAAATACTTTCTGTGATGAAGATTGAGCATAGCCAGACTATATGATTTTGTAGGGATAACTTTCTTTGGCCATGATATTTTGAGAAGACATGATTGCTTTATTTGTATGCTTGAAGTATTATTGTTTTTATGTCAATATTAAACTTTTGTTTTGAATCTTATGGACCTGAACATTCATGCCACAATAAAGAAGATTACATTGATAAATATGTTAGGTAGCATTCACACTTCGTTAATTCTTTCTTTTATCATTTACCTACTCGAGGATGAGTAGGAATTGAGCTTGGGGATGCTGATACGTCTCTAATGTATCTATAATTTATGAAGTATTCATGCCATGTTTGTAACAATTTTATATGGTTTTGGTATGATTTGATTAGAACTAACCCGGACTGACGCTGTTTTCAGCAGAACTACCGTGGTGTTGTTTTTTGTCCAGAAATAAAAGTTCTCGGAATGGGCTGAAATTTTACGGTGATTTTTTATGGACCAAAAGAGATCCGTGAAGCACTGGAGCTGGACCAGGAGGTGACAAAGGAGGCCACAAGCCAGGGGCGCACCCTGAGGGCTTGTGGGTGTTGGAAATATGCCTTAGAGGCAATAATAAATTGCTTATTATCATATTTTCCTGTTCATGATAATCGTTTATTATCCATGTTATAATTGTAATTATCGGAAACTCTAATACATGTGTGGATACATAGACAACAACATGTCCCTAGTGAGCCTCTACAGGACTAGCTCATTGATCAAAGATGGCTATGGTTTCCTAGAAATAGACATGAGTTGTCATTTGATAACGGGATCACATCATTAGGAGAATGATGTGATGGACAAGACCCAAACTATAAACGTAGCATATGATCGTGTCAAGTTTATTGCTATCGTTTTCTACATGTTAAGTATATGTTCCTATGACCATGAGATCATGCAACTCACGGACACCGGAGGAGTACCTTGTGTGTACCAAACATCACAACGTAACTGGGTGACTATAAAGGTGCTCTACAGGTATCTCCGAGGGTGTTTGTTGAGTTGGCATGGATCAAGACTGGGATTTGTAACTCTGTATGACGGAGAGGTATCGCAGGGCCCACTCGGTAATACAACATCACAAGAAGCTTGCAAGCAATGTGACTAATGGGTTAGCCACGAGATCTTGTATTACGGAACAAGTAAAGAGACTTGTCGGTAACGAGATTGAACTAGGTATGGAGATACCGACGATCGAATCTCGGGCAAGTAACATACCACTGGACAAAGGGAACTGTATACGGGGTTGATTGAATCCTTGGCATCGTGGTTCGACCTATAAAAATCTTTGTGGAATGTGTGGGAAAAATTATGGGCATCCAGGTCCCGCTATTGTTTATTGACCGGAGAGGTGTCTCGGTCATGTCCACATGATTCTCGAACCCGTAGGGTCCGCACGCTTAATGTTCGGTGACACTAGAGTAGTATTGGGATATTCACATTGGTGACCCAATGTTGTTCGGAATCCCGGATGATATCCTGGACATCACGAGGAGCTCGGGAATGGTCGGGAGGTAAAGATTTATATATGGGAAGTCATATTTTGGCTACAGGAAAAGTTTCCGGTTTTACCGGTATTGTACCGAGAAGCTTCCACAAGGTTCTGGAAGGTTCTAGAAGGTTCTGGAGGGTGCCGGAGGAGTCCGGAAGGGTCCCTCCAACACCTAAGGCGTGCATGGGCTGTAGGGGGGCGTCCTAGCCTTATTGGGCCAGGGGCACCAGCCCCAAAGAGGCCCATGCGGGTAGGGGAAGGAAAACCCTAAGGGGGAGGGCCCTCCACTTGACTTGGAAGGCACTCCTCCACCTTAGACGCCTCCCCTCCTTGGAGGAGGGGCTAGGGCTGCGCCCCCAGGCCTCCCACACCCCTATATATAGTGGGGAGGGCGTGGGGGGGGGGCTAAGCACACCAATTCCCACGCCCTGGAGGCAGCCCTACCTCCCCCATTACTCCGTTTTCTCCACAGATCGCACCTACGGCAGCGCTTGGTGAAGCCCTGCTGGGATTGCTCCACCAGCAAGATGGCCCAATCCTTTTTGTAGCAAAGGACAAGCCTGGATAAACTCTTATATAAATGAAAATGCTCCCTAGGACACGTGGGAATTATCACCAAGCTAGTTTTCATCACGCTCATATGATTCACGTTCGTTACTTTGATAATCTGGTATGTGGGTGGACCGGTGCTTGGATGCTGCCCTTTCTTGGACAAGCATCCCACTTATGATCAACCCCTATTGCAAGCATATGGAACTACAAAAGAAGTATTAAGGTAAACCTAACCATAGCATGAAACATATGGATCCAAATCAGCCCCTTACGAAGCAACGCATAAACTAGGGTTCAAGCTTCTGTCACTCTAGCAACCCATCATCTACTTATTACTTCCCAATGCCTTCCTCTAGGCCCTAACAATGGTGAAGTGTCATGTAGTCGATGTTCACATAACACCACTAGAGGAAAGACAACATACATCTCATCAAAATATCGAACGAATACCAAATTCACATGACTACTTATAGCAAGACTTCTCCCATGTCCCCAGGAACAAACGTAACTACT
Source organism: Aegilops longissima (assembly GCA_021605205.1). Classification (NCBI taxonomy): domain Eukaryota; kingdom Viridiplantae; phylum Streptophyta; class Magnoliopsida; order Poales; family Poaceae; genus Aegilops; species Aegilops longissima. The sequence goes on along the minus strand of CM038682.1, from coordinate 610,527,454 downwards.
CACAAATCATATTCATGTTCATAATCAGAGGAATATTAATATGTATAAAGGATCTGAACATATGATCTTCCACCAAATAAACCAACTAGCATCAACTACAAGGAGTAATCAACACTACTAGCAACCCACATATACCAATCTGAGGCTTTGGGACAAAGATTGGATACAAGAGATGAAATAGAGTTTTTGAGGAGATGGTGCTGGTGAAGATTTTGATGGAGATTGACCCCCTCCCGCTGAGAGGATCGATGGTGATCATGATGGCGATGATTTCCCCTCCCGGAGGGATGTTTCCCCGGCAGAACAGCTCCGCTGGAGCCCTAGATTGGTTCCGCCTCGTGGAGGCAGAGTTTCGTCCCGTAAGCTTGCTTATGATTTTTTCCAGGGTAAAAGACTTCATATAGCAGAAGATGGTCACCGGAGGCCCGCGAGGGGGCCCACGAGGCAGGGGCGCGCCTAGGGGGGTAGGGTGCGCCCCACCCTCGTGGATGGTGGGTGGCCCTCCTCTGGTACTTTCTTCGTTTAGTGTTTTCATTAATTCCAAAAATAACTTCCGTGGAGTTTCAGTACTTTTGGAGTTGTGCAGAATAGGTCTATAATATTTGCTCCTTTTCCAGCCCAGAATTCCAGCTGCCGGCATTCTCCCTCTTCATGTAAACCTTGTAAAATAAGAGAGAATAGGCATAAGTATTGTGACACAATGTGTAATAACAGCCCATAATGCAATAAATATCGATATAAAAGCATGATGCAAAATGGACGTATCAACTCCCCCAAGCTTAGACCTTGCTTGTCCTCAAGCGGAAGCCGATAACGATAAATATGTCCACGTGTTTAGAGATAGAGGTGTCGATAAAATAGAATACGGACATGAGGGCATCATGATGATTCTTATAACAGCTACATATATGGATATTGTCATATGATTTCTTTATCTCAAGTAATAATCTTATCACAATGTCAAGTATGAATCAAAAACTTCATTAAGAACTAACAAACTATAATCTCAGTCATTGAAGCAATTGCAATTTATCATAACATCGAAAAGAGTCAATATAAGAGCTTTTCAGCAAGTCCACATACTCAACTATCATTTAGTCTTTCACAATTGCTAACACTCACGCAATACTTATGGCTATGGAGTTTTAATCAGACACAGAGAAAGATGGGGGCTTATAGTGTTGCCTCCCAACCTTTTACCTCAAGGTTAATGTCAACAATAATAATTCATGTTAACTTACATCCACTTGGATATATATATTAGGATCTTTCCAACACAAGGTGCTTGCCAAAGGATAAAATATAAAAAGGAAAGGTGAAGATCAGCATGACTCTTGTATAAGGTAAGAGATAAAAGTAAAAGATAGGCCCTTCGCAGAGGGAAGCAGAGGTTGTCATGTGCTTTTATGGTTGGATGTAAAAAAATCTTAATGCGAAAGAACGTCACTTTATATTGCCACTTGTGATATGGACCTTTATTATGCAGTCCGTTGCTATTATTGCTTCCATATCACAAGATCGTACAAAGCTTATTTTCTCCACACTAATAAATCATACATATTTAGAGAGCAATTTTTATTGCATGCAACAATGACCACTTACTTGAAGGATCTTACTCAATCCATAGGTAGTTACAGTGGACTCTCATGGCAAAACTGGGTTTAAGGATATTTAGAAGCACAAGTAGTATCTCTACTTGGTGCAAAGACTTTGCCTAGCATGAGGGGGAAAGGCAAGCTCAACATGTTGGATGATCCATGACAATATACTTTATTTCAGATATAAGAAAACATAACCTATTACGTTGTCTTCCTTGTCCAACATCAACTATTTAGCATGTCATATTTTAATGAGTGCTCACAATCATAAAAGATGTCCAAGATAGTATATTTATATGTGAAAACCTCTCTTTCTTTATTACTTCCTATTAATTGCAACAATGACCAAAACTATGTTTGTCAACTCTCAACAACTTTTAGTCATCATACTCTTTATATGTGAAGTCATTACTCTCCATAAGATCAATATGATCTCTTGACTTCTTTTTATTCTTTCTTTTTTCTTTTTATTCCCTCTCGATCATAGCGAGATAATCAAGCCCTTGACTCAACACTATTCTTTATTATATATAGCTCACGGACTCGATTACATAGAAGGATCATCAGGCAAAACTCAAAACTAAATCATACAAAAACTTTTATTCTACTAGATCGAGATATTACTAAAAGTATAGAACTAAGAAAAACGGTAAAGATAGGAGTGATGGTCATACGATACCGGGGCACCTCCCCCAAGCGTGGCAGTTACCAAGGGGAGTGCCCATACCCATGTGATTATGTCTCCTTCCTCGGAAGTGGTGGTGATGGGGTTGTTGATGATGTAGGCTTGTCGTCCATCTTCCAAGGCATAGGTTCACCATCATAGAAGGAAGATCAAGTCTCTGGGATCCTTAAATCTGCAGCCAAACTCATCCTCTTGAATCTATATTCATACTCACAGTTTTGGTTTTGTAGGTCGTTGATCTGGGCTTGGAGGTGCTCGATTTTCTCGTGAAGCTTGAAGCTGGCCTCTGACACGTCTCCGTCGTATCTACTTTTCCAAACACTTTTGCCCTTGTTTTGGACTCTAACTTGCATGATTTGAATGGAACTAACCCGGACTGACGCTATTTCCAACAGAATTGCCATGGTGTTATTTATGTGCAGAAACAAAAGTTCTCAGAATGACCTAAAACTCCACAGAGATTATTTTTGGAAATAATAAAAAATACTGGCGAAAGAATCAAGGCCAGGGGGCCCACACCCTTGCCACGAGGTGGGGGGCGCGCCTGCCCCCCTGGGCGCGCCCCTGCCTCGTGGGCCCCCTGGAACTCCACCGACCTCAACTCCAACTCCATATATTCGTGTTCGGGGAGAAAAAAATCAGAGAGAAAGATTCATCGCATTTTACGATACGGAGCCGCCGCCAAGCCCTAAACTCTCTCGAGAGGGCTGATCTGGAGTCCGTTCGGGGCTCCGGAGAGGAGAATCCGTCGCTGTCGTCATCATCAACCATCCTCCATCACCAATTTCATGATGCTCACCGCCGTGCGTGAGTAATTCCATCGTAGGCTTGCTGGACGGTGATAGGTTGGATGAGATTTATCATGTAATCGAGTTAGTTTTGTTAGGGTTCGATCCCTAGTATCCACTATGTTATGAGATTGATGTTGCTATAACTTTGCTATGCTTAATGCTTGTAACTAGGGCTCGAGTGCCATGATTTCAGATCTGAACCTATTATGTTTTCATGAATATATGTGAGTTCTTGATCCTATCTTGCAAGTCTATAGTCACCTACTATGTGTTATGATCCGGCAACCCCGAAGTGACAATAATCGGGACCATTGATACGTCTCCAACGTATCTATAATTTTTGATTGCTCCATGCTATATTATATTCTGTTTTGGACTTTATTGGGCTTTATTATACACTTTTATATTATTTTTGGGACTAACCTATTAACCGGAGGCCCAGCCCAGAGTTGCTGTTTTTGCATATTTCGGAGTTTCGCAGAAAAAGAATATCAAAAGGAGTCCAAACGGAATGAAACCTTCGGGGACGTGATTTTCGGAACGAACGTGATCCAGAGAACTTGGACCCTATGTCAAGAAAGCAACCAGGAAGGCACGAGGTAGGGAGGCGCGCCTACCCCACAGGGTGCGCCCTCCACCTTCATGGGCCCCACGTTGCTCCACCGACGTACTTCTTCCTCCTATATATACCTACGTACCCCCAAACTACCAGATACGGAGCCAAAAACCTAATTCCACCGCCGCAACCTTCTATACCCGTGAGATCCCATCTTGGGGCCTTTTCCGGAGCTCCGCCGGAGGGGGCATCGATCACGGAGGACTTCTACATCAACACCATAGCCTCTCCGATGATGTGTGAGTAGTTTACTTCAGACCTTCGGGTCCATAGTTATTAGCTAGATGGCTTCTTCTCTCTTTTTGGATCTCAATACAATGTTCTCCCCCTCTCTCGTGGAGATCTATTCGATGTATTCTTCTTTTGCGGTGTGTTTGTTGAGACCGATGAATTGTGGGTTTATGATCAAGTTTATCAATGAACAATATTTGAATCTTCTCTGTATTCTTTTATGTATGTTTGGTTATCTTTGCAAGTCTCTTCGAATTATCAGTTTGGTTTTGGCCTACTAGATTGATCTTTCTTGCAATGGGAGAAGTGCTTAGCTTTGGGTTCAATCTTATGTGTCCTTTCCCAAAGGATGAGGGGCAGCAAGGCGCGATTGTATTGTTGCCATCGAGGATAACAAGATGGGGTTTATATCATATTGCATGAATTTATCCCTCTACATCATGCCATCTTGCTTAAAGCGTTACTCTGTTCTTATGAACTTAATACTCTAGATGCATGCTGGATAGCGGTCGATGTGTGGAGTAATAGTAGTAGATGCAGGCAGGAGTCGGTCTACTTGTCTCGGACGTGATGCCTATATACATGATCATACCTAGATATTCTCATCATTATGCTCAATTATGTCAATTGCTCAACAGTAATTTGTTCACCCACCGTAATACTTATGCTCTTGAGAGAAACCACTAGTGAAACCTATGGCCCCCGGGTTTATTTTCCATCATATTAATCTCCCGACAACAAGCTATTTCTAGCGCCGTCTTTATTTTTCTTTCTTTACTTAGCATCTTTATCATAAAAATACCAAAAATATTATCTTATCATATATATCAGATCTCACTCTCGTAAGTGACCGTGTAGGGATTGACAACCCCTCATCACGTTGGTTGCGAGATTTATTTGTTTGTGTAGGTGCGAGGGACTCGTGCGTGGCCTCCTACTGGATTGATACCTTGGTTCTCAAAAACTGAGGGAAATACTTACGCTACTTTGCTACATCACCCTTTCCTCTTCAAGGGAAAAACAACGCAGTGCTGAAGAGGTAGCAAGAAGGATTTCTCTCGCCGTTGCTGGGGAGTCTACGCAAAAGTCAACATACCAAGTACCCATCACAAACCCTTATCTCCTGCATTTACATTATTTGCCATTTTCCTCTCGTTTTCCTCTCCCCCACTTCACCCTTGCCGTTTTATTCGCCCTCTCTTTTCCGTTCGCCTCTTTTTGTTCGGTTCTTGTTTGCTCGTGTTGCCATGTGCCTTCTATATGTTTGCATCTTCGCTTGCTGAAAATCTATTGATATGGATCCAGTTAAAGTGTTCTACTTGGATCATCTTCGATCCTTATCTTTCGTCTTTGAAACCCCAACTAGCCTAGTTGATGGGAAATCTTTAGATGAGCATGCTCATTTTGTGCGTCATCGTTTGTCTGAAAAAGGGAAGCTCTTATGGTATCATATAAATAGTTTGCTATGCTATGCTTGGAATCTTTGTGAAATTTGTGATTTTACTTGTTGCTCTAAGAACCCTAAAAAACACCTTCCCTACCTATGTGAGTTCAATGATAATGAAATCTTATCCTCTTATGCAAAGGGTGTTTATAGTTACTATGATATCGAACAAATTGAAGAATTTGTCGTTTTTAAGGGTGCTCATGAAGTTGCTTCTTTGATTGAAAAGTATGATTTTACTCTCAACAAATCTGAAAATTCCGTCATACTTAAATATTGCAATGAAAACTTTGCTCATAATGTCTATGTCCAAGAATTTATTGAAAGAATGACCGTTGCATCAGAAGAAAATAATGATATGCATGAATCTATAGACAATTGTGATTCCGATGATTTGATTGAAATATCCCTTGATGAACATGATGCTTGCTATTCTTGTGGCCATGATGCCAATATTTATGAAGATGAATTTGCTATAGTCCTGTATGTTAAACATGAGATCGTTGCTATTGCACCCATACTTGATAGTTCCTTCGATAAAAAGAATGATTGCAATGATTTTACTATAAATTCTCTTGACGTAAATTGTGCTAATAATATGCAAAACCCTAATCTTGGGGATGCTAGTTTTTCTATGTCTACTACTTGTTGCAATGATCATGATTGGTGATTGGGGTGATTCTTCTTATGATGTTGAAAATTTATTTAAGCCCCATGATGAATATGAGATTGATAATGTTTGCAATAATATTGAAAGTGGGTTTGGAAGAGTGTCAACTTTAGATCCCACATATTTGGATAATGTTCAATCTTATGAAGTTTTTGATAAAAGTGGGTTTGGAGAGGTCATGACTTTAGTTAATATTAATCCCACTATCTCGGAAGAGTGTCAACTTCGCATGCATGTGGATCATGTTAAGAATATGCTATTTGATAGCTATATTGTTGAATTTGCTTATGATCCTACATGTAATTATTATGAGAGAGGAAAATATGGTTGTAGGAATTTTCATGTTGCTAAATTACCTCTTGTTATGTTGAGATTGCTATTGTTTCTTTCCGCTTCCTTGCATATGCTAGTTTTTGCTTGCTATGATAACTTGTTTTTCTATAAGATGCCTATGCATAGGAAGTATGTTAGACTTAGATGTATTTGTCACGTGTTTCATGATGCTCTCTTCGCGCTTCAATTCTTGTCTTTTATGCGAGCATCATTAAAAATATTATGCCTAGCTAGGGGCGTTAAACGATAGCGCTTGTTGGGAGGCAACCCAATTTTATTTTTTGTTTTTTGCTTTTTGCTTCTGTTTAGGAATAAATCTTTGATCTAGCCTCAGGTTATATGTCTTTTTATGTTTTAATTAGTGTTTGTGCCAAGTTTAACCTATAGGATCTTCTTGGATGATAGTTATTTGATCTTGCTGAAAATTGCAGAAACTTTCTGTTCACGAAAATAATTGTTAAAAATCGCCATAACGTGATAAAATATTTATTACAATTGCTTCGGATCAATAAACAAATTGTCTAGGTCTTCCTATTTTGTCTGAATTTTTGGAGTTCCAGAAGTTTGCGTTAGTTACAGATTACTATAGACTGTTCTGTTTTTGACAGATTCTGTTTTTCGTGTGTTGTTTGCTTATTTTGATGAATCTTTGGCTAGTAAAATAGTTTATAAACCATAGAGAAGTTGGAATACAGTAGGTTTAACACCAATATAAATAAAGAATGAGTTAATTACAGTACCTTGAAGTGGTCTTTTGTTTTCTTTCGCTAACAGAGCTCACGAGATTTTCTGCTGAGTTTTGTGTTGTGAAGTTTTCAAGTTTTGGGTGAAAGATTTGATGGATTATGGAATAAGGAGTGGCAAGAGCCTAAGCTTGGGGATGCCCATGGCACCCCCAATATAATCTAAGGACACCTAAAAGCCAAAGCTTGGGGATGCCCCGGAAGGCATCCCCTCTTTCGTCTACTTCCATCGGTAACTTTACTTGGAGCTATATTTTTATTCACCACATGATATGTGTTTTGCTTGGAGCGTCTTGTATTATTTGACTCTTTGCTTTAAGTTTACCACAATCATCCTTGCTGTACACACCTTTTGAGAGAGACACACATGATTCGGAAATTATTAGAATACTATATGTGCTTCGCTTATATCTTTTGAGCTATATAGTTTTTGCTCTAGTGCTTCACTTATATCTTTTAGAGCACGGTGGCGGTTTTGTTTTATAGAAACTATTGTTCTCTCATGCTTCACTTAGATTATTTTGAGAGTCCTACAAAACAGCATGGTAATTTGCTTTAATTATAATAGGCATCCAATTAAAAAAAAATCTTATGAGTGTGTTGAATACTATGAGAAGTTAGATGCTTGATAATTGCTTTGAGACATGGAGATGGTGATATTAGAGTCATGCTAGTTGAGTAGTTTTGAATTTGAGAAATACTTGTGTTAAAGTTTGTGATACTCGTAGCATGCACGTATGGTGAACCGTTATGTGATGAAGTCAGAGCATGATTTATTTATTTATTGTCTTCCTTATGAGTGGCGATCGGGGACGAGCGATGGTCTTTTCCTACCAATCTATCCCCCTAGGAGCATGCGCGTAATACTTTGCTTCGATAACTTGTAGATTTTTGCAATAAGTATATGAGTTCTTTATGACTAATGTTGAGTCCATGGATTATACGCACTTTTCTCCCTTCCACCATTGCTAGCCTCTCTAATACTGCACACTTTTCACCGGTATCATACACCCACCATATACCTTCCTCAAAACAGCCACCATACCTACCTATCATGACATTTCCATAGCCATTCCGAGATATATTGCCATGCAAGTTCCACCATTCCGTTTACTATGATACGCTCCTTCATTGTCATATTGCTTTGCATGATCATGTAGTTGACATTGTATTTGTGGCAAAGCCACCGTTCATAATTCTTTCATACATGTCACTCTTGATTCATTGCATATCCCGTACATCACGGAGGCATTCACATAGAGTCATATTTTGTTCTAAGTATTGAGTTGTAAGTAAATAAAAGTGTGATGATCATCATTTTTAGAGCATTGTCCCAAGTGAGGAAAGGATGATGGAGACTATGATTCCCCCACAAGTCGGGATGAGACTTCGGATGAAAAATTAAAAAAAGGAAAAAAAAAGAGGCCATAAAAAAAGAGAGAAAAGGCCCAAATAAAAAAGTAATGAGAGAAAAAGAGAGAAGGGACAATGTTACTATCCTTTTACCACACTTGTGCTTCAAAGTAGCACCGTGATCTTCATGATAGAGAGTGTTTCCTATGTTGTCACTTTCATATACTAGTGGGAAATTTTCATTATAGAACTTGGCTTGTATATTCCAATGATGGGCTTCCTCAAAATTCCCTAGGTCTTCGTGAGCAAGCAAGTTGGATGCACACCCACTTAGTTTCTTTTGTTGAGATTTCATATACTTATAGCTCTAGTGCATCCGTTGCATGGCAATCCCTACTCACTCACATTGATATTTATTAATGGGCATCTCCATAGCCTGTTGATACGCCTAGTTGATGTGAGACTATCTTCTCCTTTTTTGTCTTCTCCACAACCACCATTCTATTCCACATATAGTGCTATGTCCATGGCTCACGCTCATGTATTGCGCGAAGATTGAAAAAGTTTGAGAACATAAAGCATGAAACAATTGCTTGGCTTGTCATCGGGGTTGTGCATGATTTAAATACTTTGTGTGGTGAAGATAGAGCATAGCCAGACTATATGATTTTGTAGGGATAACTTTCTTTGGCCATGTTATTTTGAGAAGACATAATTGCTTAGTAAGTATGCTTGAAGTATTATTATTTTTATGTCAATATTGAACTTCTATCTTGAATCTTTCGGATCTGAATATTCATACCACAATTAAGAAGAATTACAATGAAATTATGCCAAGAAGCATTCCACATCAAAAATTCTGTTTTTATCATTTACCTACTCCAGGACGAGCAGGAATTAAGCTTGGGGATGCTTGATACGTCTCCAAATTATCTATAATTTTTGATTGCTCCATGTTATATTATATTCTGTTTTGGACATTATTGGGCTTTATTATACACTTTTATATTATTTTTGGGACTAACCTATTAACCGGAGGCCCAGCCCAGAATTGCTGTTTTTTGCCAATTTCAGAGTTTCGTAGAAAAAGAATATCAAACGAAGTCCAAACGGAATGAAACCTTCGGGGACGTGATTTTCGGAAAGTGATCCAGAGGACTTGGACCCTACGTCAAGAAAGCAACCAGGAAGGCATGAGGTAGGAGGGCGCACCTACCCTCCCAGGGCGCACCCTCCACCCTCATGGGCCCCACGTTGCTCCACCGACGTACTTCTTCCTCCTATATATACCCACGTACCCCCAAACTACCAGATACGGAGCCAAAAACCTAATTCCACCGCCGCAACCTTCTGTACCCGTGAGATCCCATCTTGGGGCCTTTTCCGGAGCTCCGCCGGAGGGGGAATCGATCATAGAGGGCTTCTACATCAACACCATAGCCTCTCCGATGATGTGTGAGTAGTTTACTTCAGACCTTCGAGTCCATAGTTATTAGCTAGATGGCTTCTTCTCTCTTTTTGGATCTCAATACAATGTTCTCCCCCTCTATCGTGGAGATCTATTCGATGTAATCTTCTTTTGCGGTGTGTTTGTTGAGACCAATGAATTGTGGGTTTATGATCAAGTTTATCAATGAACAATATTTGAATCTTCTCTGAATTCTTTTATGTATGATTGGTTATCTTTGCAAGTCTCTTCGAATTATCAGTTTGGTTTGGCCTACTAGATTGATCTTTCTTGCAATGGGAGAAGTGCTTAGCTTTGGGTTCAATCTTGCGGTGTCCTTTCCCAGTGACAGTAGTGGCAGCAAGGCGCGTATTTTATTGTTGCTATCGAGGATAACAAGATGGGGTTTATATCATATTGCATGAATTTATCCCTCTACATCATGTCATCTTGCTTAAAGCGTTACTCTGTTCTTATGAACTTAATACTCTAGATGCATGCTGGATAGCGGTCGATGTGTGGAGTAATAGTAGTAGATGCAGACAGGAATCGGTCTACTTGTCTCGGACGTGATGTGTAGCGACCTGACCCAAAATCGGTCAAATCTCTGTGTCTGTACCATCCCAAGATCATGCTGGTACTCACAGTACATCGATAAAGTAATCAAAGTTCAATCACACCTGAATATCATTAAACGATCCTCATATAGAGTCTTTATTACAAGGGAATAAATTCGGCTCAAGGCCAACTCATGAGAAATAAACTACTAATGCTGCGGAAGCGTCGAAGATAAGCGAGTCCATCCGACTCAAAGGGCAATCGCCAAGCGCGGAGCGTAGCCTCACTCCCCGATCGAATATATCTCTCGCAACATAATACGTTGCAGCCATGTAGGTCAGCTTTTGGAATAAGTCGGCAAGTCGTGAAGAATAACAATGATAAAGTTACTAACACTATATGCATTTTTGGCTGTGGAGCTCTAAGTTTCATCATTTTGCGAAAAGCAAATTTTATCCTACTACGGTGGACTTACTTGCAAATTACTACAATTGTTGGTAGTTATTGAGATGGTTCCGCCAACCAATATCTCGTTCCCAAATTATTAAGTCATAAACCCCTCAAATTATTTCATTAGTTTTAGTGTTGAGATATATCCGAATACTTCCAAGTTCCAGAGGCTCAAATGTCCGTAATCGGGACACGGCTAATCGATTAGATCTTTAAACTCGCAGAGGGTTGCGACTTTCCCGCAAGAATCATTCCTCCTTTAAAGTCTTCGCACTTCATGGTGTTTGAAGACGGACGAATGAAACAGGTCTTCCAAAGAGTTCTTCCGCCACCGCCGGTACCCATCCAATCCTACCGTTCGTCTACTTCTCGTAGTACCGCCCAGCCAGCGTCACTACTAGGGTCAACCCAGCCAGAGCCCATAATGGCTTGCGGCTGCATTGTAAGCTTCCGGTCATGGGGCATCCATCCTTCTCTTCGTGGCTGGGTGAAGCTTTCCGCAGGATGTCATGGCGCTTCTCCATGCATCCCGCCACCACTGGTTTTCCAGGTGCCCGTCAACCGCCCTCCACCCAAGAGTGATTTTCCAAGTCCATCTTGATCATTGTAGTTCATGGGGTCATCATCATCATTGACTCTCACATCTTGCTTATGAATTTCACTCATCCCAAATCCCGTCACGAGCATAGCAAAGTAACTACTACGTCCCGGGTCATGGTAACAAGGATTGGTTCATCCTACCACATGATACTACTCAAGTTTAATGACTTCAAGATTTCACTACTGCATGCATGGTGGGGTGGTGACAACTACTAATGCACAAAAACATAGGTATAGAAATAACATGATCAAAACTTGCCTTGCTCGATGATCCTCGTAAGCTAAAGAGTCGTAGTAGCAAGCTTTGCACTCCGGAAACTCTACCGAGACAAACAATAGCACAATAAGCACAAAGTAATAGGATCACACAACATAACAAAAGTAACATCACAACAAAACAATCAAAACCAAATCCAAAAGGAAAAACTCAAAGAAACCAATTCAAAGTTTTTCCCTACTCCAAACAATAACAAAATTAGTTTTTATATAACAAAAATTCCTTAATATAACCTAATCATGCTTTTAGGTTAACTTAACAGAAAAGGTTCACTAAGCAACTAGGAGCAAAAAGAATTAATTAAAAGCTATTATAAAACTCATTTTAGGCCTAATCCAATTTCCATTAAGAAAATAATTTAAAACTTTTATTAATTATAAATAAAAGTTCATCTAATGGAGTGACAGAAACTAACCTAGAATAACTAATCACAAGTTAAAAATAAATTAATTTACTAATTAATTAAATAGGAAAACAGGAACTAGTTAATTAATGAGGTTTAATAGGATTCTGTCTAAAACTAATTATTTATTAATCCTAAAATACCCAAGGTAATTTCTAGGGTTTGGTAATGTCAAAATAAAGTGGTGACAAAAGAATCATGCAAAATAATTTTTCTAACTAAAGTTATAGCAGATTTACTATTCTGACCAAAACTAAAATAAAGCAATTTTAATTATTTTTAACATAGCTAAATATATATTCTACAAAAACTACATAAAATTTGCAATCCAACAAAAAAAGAATCATCTAAAAATATTGAACAGAATAAAAGATATACATTTTTGAAAACAGAAACTATTCGGCTAAAACAGAAAATCAAAATAAAAAGAAAAAGGCCTAATGGGCCTATACTGTGCCCTGTGCGTTAGATAGCCTAACGGGCTCTAGGGTTAACTAAAAATGAACCGGCCTAAAAATAAAACCTAACTAATAAATAAACCGATCGGAACCGGCCGGTTTTATAAATAAAACCTAACCCTTCGGGGCTTCTAATCGGGGCCGTCGATCTAAGATCGGACGGGGAGGGGATGCGGGGCTTACGGACCGGCGACGGCGGGCGGCGCGGCGAGAGTGCGCCGGGCGTCCAAGGCCGGCGAGCTCCGGCGACTCGTCGGGAGATGCGGGGAGCACGGGGTGGTTCGGTGGTGTTGGGGGGTCGGGTGGACTAGAGCGTCGTCGGCGGCGACTTTGGCGGCGGTGGCGAGCTCGGGACTCCGGTGAGCTCGGGAGGGAGAGGGAGAGGGGGTCCGGCAAGGCTAGGGGGTGGGAATGGGGTGCGGAGGGGCTCGGCTTTATAGCCTGGGGGTCGGCTCGCTCCGGAAAGGGATCGGGGGCGATCGGGGGATCCCGGATCCTTCGGGATCCGGTCGATCTCCGGCGAGGTCGAGGCGTGGGCGAGGGGGAAGAAGAGGGGCGGGTCCCACGGGTCAGCGGGAGAGAGAGAGGGGCGAGGGGGTCGGGTGGCCGAAGCCTAGCGTCTTCGGGCGCGGGGCGAGGGAGCTGGGCTGGCTCGGCTCGGCTGGGCTGGCCCTGGTGGGCCGGCTGGCTGGGCCAGGCGCGGGGTGCGGAGGGGTGTGGCGCTGGCTAGGCCTGGGGTGGCCTAGCTGGCGCCCGAGGGGTTTTTCTTTATTTTTTTTAAATAAAACAAAAACAAAAATAAAACACTATCTATAAATATTTTATATAGGGTATATATATACCAAAATGATCAGGGGAATATTCCCTTTCATTTGAACATTTTTCCAAAGGCAAAATCCAAACTTCATAAAAATCTATTTTTTTCAAATTCAAATAAATTTCAGATTTGAATCCAAATCTTTTGGCAATGTTTTCTTCTGATATTTTGGAGTGTCATGTTTGCTCCTCTCATACTTTTGATCAAGTATTTATCAGCTTGGTTTTTGAAATGTTTCCCACATGCCAAGGTTTGAAATTCAAATTCAAAACTCAAAACTCTCTCAAACTTCAAATGGCATTCAAATTCAAACAGGATGCATAGGATGCTTAGCTATAATTGTAAAACATTCCAAATAGGAAATTTGGGATGTTACAAACCTACCATTTTAAGATGAATCTCGCCCTCGAGATTCGGGTTGGCTAGCAAATAGGTGCGGATGGTCTCAAGAAGATCTTCTTGGCGCTCCTGTGTGGCTTCTTCCTCGGTGTGGTGACTCCACAGACCTTGCAAAATTTGATGACCTTGCTGCGGGTGACTCGCTTGCAGTCTCGAGAATTCTGACGGGTTTCTCCTTGTAAGTCAAATCACCGTCAAGCTGTATGGCCTCTAGGGGCTTTGTGTCCCTCAACGGAACATCGCCATGTCGGCATGGCACTTCTTCACCGGGAAACGTGGAAGACATCATGAACTCCGGACAATCCTTCCGCAATTCCAACTTGTACGCAACTTCTCCACGACGCTCGAGGATTTTGTAGGGCCAATGAATCGGGTGCTAACTTTCCTTGACTCCAAACCTCTTGATCCCACGAAGTGGAGACACACGAAGATATGCTCGGTCTCCCACTTCGTAAGTCACTTCCTTGCGCCATCGTCGGCATAACTCTTCCGTCGCGACCGTGCTATCTTGAGCCTGTCTCGAATCAACTTGACTTTCTTCGAATCCTTGATAAGATCGGAACCGAAAAGTGATCGATCTCCAACACTATCCCACAAGAATGGTGTTCGCACCTCCTTCCGTATAGAGCTTCGAAGGGCCATCTTCAAACTGGATTGATAATCGTTGTTGTATGAGAACTCTGCGACGGCAAATTATCATCCCAGCTAGACCCATAGTCTAGCACACAAGCTCTCAACATGTCTTCCGTAATCTGATTGACTCTCTCGGTCCGTCCATCTGCTCATGGATGAAAAGCTGTCATCAATTCCAGCCTCGCACTCCAAAGTTTCATGCAATTGCTTCCAAAACTTTGAGGTAAACTGTGTTCCTCTATCGACACGATTTTCCTCGAACTCCATGCGCACATACGATCCTGGTCATGTATATCTTGGCCAACTTGGCACTGGTATAGGTAGTCTTCACGGAATGAAGTGAGCTACCTTAGTCGACGATCAACTACTACCCAGATCGAATCATAACCTGAACGGGTCCCGGTAATCCGTGATGAAATCCATACCAAGTTTCTCCCATTTCCAATCGGGAATCGGCAAAGGTTGAAGTAACCCTGCTGGCTTCGATGTTCTGCCTTTACACGCTGGCAAATATCGCATATCGCTACGCACTCGCAATGTCCTTCTTCATACCGTCCACCGAAACTTTGCTTCAAATCTAGGTACATCTTGGTGTTGCCGGGTGAATCGAGTACGGTGAATCATGAGCCTCCAAGAATTAGCTTCTGAGCTCGGGATCATTGGGCACATAAATACGATCCTCAAACCATATAGTTCCATGTTCATCCTTACGGAATCCTTTAGCTTTTCCTTCCTCCATCTTTAGCTTTATCTCATCGATTTCCTTGTCCGACTTTCGGCTTCACGAATCCTTTCGGTCAAGGTGGACTGTACTTCCGAGTTGCAACAAATCCTTTCGAACTATCTCCATCGGAGATCTCGAGGTCATCGACTAACTCCTCGGGTAATCCTCCTGTTGTAAGAGTATTCACATAACTCTTACGGCTCAAAGCATCTGCTACAACATTAGCTTTACCGGGTGGTAATGCAATCTCATGTCGTAGTCCTTTATCAACTCTAGCCATCTCCTCCGCTCGAGGTTCAATTCCTTCTGCGTGAAGATATACTTCAAACTCTTGTGATCTGTGTAGACATCACAACGGTTTCCGATGAGGAAATGTCTCTGTGTCTTGAGTGCATGCACTACACCTGCTAACTCCAAATCATGCGTGGTATAATTCATCTCATGAGGCCGTAGCTGTCCGGAGGCATAAGCTACAACCTTACCTTCCTGCATCAATACTCCTCCGAGTCCTTGACGAGAAGCGCCACAATAAACCTGGTATTCCTTGTGTATGTCCGCAAAATCAACATCGGGCGGTGACCAACCGTTTCTTCAATTCCTGAAAACTGGCTTCACATTCCTCGGTCCAAACATACTTGGCTTCCTTCTTCAATAGCTCAGTCATGGGCTTGGCAATCTTCGAGAAGTTCTCTATAAACCTCCGATAATATCCTGCGAGTCCGAGAAAACTGCGGATCTCCTTGACTGAGGTGGGTGACTGCCAATCGGTGACTGATTCAACCTTGGCGGGATCAACTGCTATTCCTTCTCCTGAAATAACATGTCCGAGGAATCCAACTTCCTTCAGCCAAAATTCACATTTGCTGAACTTGGCATACAGCTGATGTTCTCGAAGTTTCTCCAGAACTAGACGCAAATGTTCCTTATGCTCTTCCTCGCTCTTGGAGAAAATCAATATATCATCGATGAACACCACGACAAACTTGTCCAAATACTCCATGAACACCTTGTTCATCAAATTCATGAAGTATGCAGGAGCATTAGTCAATCCAAATGACATGACGGTATACTCATATAGACCATACCTGGTGGTGAATGCTGTTTTGGGTATATCCTTTTCACGGATCTTCAACTGATGATACCCTGATCAAAGATCGATCTTAGAGAATACCTTGGCTCCAACAAGCTGATCAAACAAGTCATTGATCATCGGCAGGGGGTACTTGTTCTTGATGGTTACTTCGTTCAATGCACGATAATCCACAACCATCCTCAAGCTCCCATCCTTCTTCTCTACCAAAAGAACTGGGCTCCCCAAGGTGATGAGCTTGGACGAATATATCCTTTCTCCAATAACTCATTTATTTGATCCTTGATCTCTTTCAACTCATTCGTGGCATCCGATAAGGTCTCTTGGATATTGGGGCTGTGCCGCAATAGCTCAATCAGAAATTCAATGTCCTCGCCCGTGGCATTCCCGTAATTCCTCCGGAACACATCGGAAATTCTTGCACCATCGGCACTTCCTCTGAACAACTCCCGTGAGGGAATGCACTGATTATTCATCCGGCTGTGCTCGGCTACATACTTGATCCTCTTCGCCCGGTGGTGAGCAGAATAGACTTATGGGCACACCAATGTTCCTTCATACTTTGACAACCAATCCATGCCTAGGATTACATCCAAGGTCTGAGTTTCCAACACTATGAGTTCCACGGGCAATTTGTGGTTCCCGATGTTGAGGGTTGCGGACAGCTTAAACCTGCCATCATTTCTCCTCCTGCGGAATCGACGCGAAGGGGCTTCTAAGGGTTCTAGTGCATAATCCGTACTTTTCCACAACTACCCTTGATATGAATGAATGCGCTGCACCGTAATCAAAGAGAACCAAAACTGAACGTGAATTCAATAAAACTTACCAACCACGTTGTTCCGGTTGATCATAGACGCCCTCCACGCCGATGTGATTCACTTGAGCACGAGGGAAAGGATTGGGCTTCTTCGCTGAGCCTCCATTGCCATTCCCGTTCCTCTGCTTGGCCTCCGGGCAGTCGGTGGCATAGTGCCCTGTCTTCTGGCACTTGAAGCAGGTGATGTGGCTCAGATCCTTCGGAGCCGGGGCAGAACGGTGCTGATTGCCATTACCATTGCCATTGCCATTGCCATGGCCTGACTTGTTGTCCTGGCTGCGGTTGTTCCCATTTCCTCCATGGTTATGACCTCCATGGTTATGATGGGTGTGCCCTCCTGAGTACGGTGCATAGCGGGGCTTCTGCTGAGTTCCCGAGTTGTGCTTCCCCTGGCTGTACTTCCGCTATGGCTTCTATCTGCTGCTGCTTGCCTTCCGTGATGGTGGCCTTGTCTACCAGCTCCGGTAGTTGTTGAAAGTAGCCACAATAAGCTGCATGCTCAGTTCATCATTGAGTCCCTCAAGGAACTTCTCCTGCTTGGCGGCATCGGTGGCCACATCATCGGGGCATAGCGAAGCGAGCTTGCTGATTCATCCACGCATCGTGCCACAAGACGGTTCCCGGGCGCAAGTTTCGAACTCACGCTTCTTCGCACTCATGGCTCCAGTGAGACATGAGCAAAGGAAGGCCTGCTGGAATTGGTCCCAAGTGATGCCACCCATGGGAAAAGTGGCGTGTAATTCTCCCACCAAGAAGCTGCAGGTCCATCCAGTTGATGCGCTGCAAAGCGCACCTTCTCAAGATCGTGCATCCAACGGTGACTAGCTCCTTCCGATCTTATGGAGCCAATCATCAGCCACAATTGGCTCAGTGCTACTAGAGAACACTGGCGGATTCAACCTCAGAAATCGAGTCAAGTTGTCCACAGTGGGTGGTGGTGGTGGCGGTGGATTGTTGGCGGTGTTGTTCTGATTCTGAATAAGGAGCTGCATCAGTGCATTCTGCTGTTGGAGCAGCTGGGTGAGCTCCGGCGGGAAACCAGTGTCACGCCTCGGAGGCATCTGGTGTTTTTGGAGTGGGTGAGAAAATTAGAATAGAACAATGGTCTATGAGGAATAACACTACCCACATGAATGCACAATCATAACACACCAATCATTTATTCATTCCACTCAAACATGGTTCAAATTCGATTACAAAAGCTCATGACTAATCGAAGGAAAAACATCGGCCTAACTGATCGACGAAAAAGTAAAATGTAACATGGTGGTCGACTAAAAGTCTTCATCGCTGGCGCCTCCTCTTGGGGTTTCCTTCAGTGGTACTCCTTCAAATCCTGATCATTGCTCACGAGGGTGCTTCATCTCCACTCGGGTAAAGGTCCTCTCCCAAGTCCATCTTTTCCTCTATCGCGCAAGCTTCATCTTCGTGTCGTCGACTATCTCCATGAAGTCCGTGATTTCTTCCTCATGGCCAAGGAAGTCTGCGCGTGCCTTCTCCTCCAGCCCAGTTCATGGAACAAAGCTTCCGTGTGTCTTCGAGTTACGGCGAGTCTGAATCTCCCGCTTTCGAGAAGACACTCCAAGTCCTGGATGTACGAGAGAGTGGAATCGCCCTCAATGGTACGGATGATATCTCCATTCCTTGCCCCGCGAGAAACCATGGCGAGGTCTCGAGTGATCGAGCTCGCCCAGACTCCTCTCGGAGATGTCCAAGTGCTCGTAGATCGCCACGCCCTTCCGATGATCCAGCTTGAACTCGTGAACTCAAAGTTGATAGGCTCCGTGTGTCCTCCAAAGGTTCTCCTCAGGATATGCACTTCAACTCAGTAGCGGTGTCCGCTGGAAGTGCATTAGTGGGTTTCCGGTGATCGAGGGTAGAGCTATCTTCAGCTGCTTCACCATCTGGACCAGCTTTCTTCCAAAGGGCATCGCCTCATCGGGCTGGCGTAACTCCGTAGCAAAACTGGGTTGAACTCGCGGCCATCTAGAATGTTGCAAAGGGAGAAGAGTCGAATTGAACAGGAAGAATTATAGAATGAAAAGGGTTCAAAGTAAATGGTCTCGCTATGGCTTTCCGATCCTAGGGGTTACGATCCCACGGTCAGCGTGTGCTCGATACCATCTCTATAGCGACCTGACCCAAAATCGGTCAAATCTCGTGGTCTGTATTCATCCCAAGATCATGCCGGTACTCACAAGACATCGATAAAGTAATCAAAGTTCAATCACACCTGAATATCATTAAACGATCCTCATATAGAGTCTTTATTACAAGGGAATAAATTCGCTCAAGGCCAACTCATGAGAAATAAACTACTAATGTTGCGGAAGCGTCGAAGATAAGCGAGTCCATCCGACTCCAAAGGGCAATCGCCAAGCGAGCGTAGCCTCACCCCGATCGAATATATCTCGCAACATAATACGTTGCAGCCATGTAGGTCAGCTTTTGGAATAAGCTGGCAAGTCATGAAGAATAATAATGATAAAGTTACTAACACTATATGCATTTTTGGCTGTGGAGCTCTAAGTTTCATCATTTTGCGAAAAGAAAATTTTATCCTACTACAGTGGACTTACTTGCAAATTACTACAATTGTTGGTAGTTATTGAGATGGTTCCGCCAACCAATATCTCGTTCCCAAATTATTAAGTCATAAACCCCTCAAATTATTTCATTAGTTTTAGTGTTGAGATATCCGAATGCTTCCAAGTTCCAGAGGCTCAAATGTCCGTAACCGGGGACACGGCTAATCGATTAGATCTTTTAAACTCTGCAGAGTGTTGCCCACTTTCCCCGCAAGAATCATTCCCTCCTTTAAAGTCTTCGCACTTCATGGTGTTTGAAGACGGACGAATGAAACAGGTCTTCCAAAGAGTTCTTCCGCCACCGCCGATACCCATCCAATCCTACCGCTCGTCTACTTCTCGTAGTACCGCCCAGCCAGCGTCACTACTAGGGTCAACCCAGCCAGAGCCCATAATGGCTTGCGGCTGCACAGTAAGCTTCCGGTCATGGGGCATCCATCCTTCTCTTCGTGGCTGGGTGAAGCTTTCCGCAGGATGTCATGGCGCTTCTCCATGCATCCCGCCACCACTGGGTGCTCCAGGTGCCCGCCAACCGCCCTCCACCCAAAGAGTGATTTTCCAAGTCCATCTTGATCATTGTAGTTCATGGGGTCATCATCATCATTGACTCTCACATCTTGCTTATGAATTTCACTCATCCCAAATCCCGTCACGAGCATAGCAAAGTAACTACTACGCCCCGGGTCATGGTAACAAGGGATTGGTTCATCCTACCACATGATACTACTCAAGTTTAATGACTTCAAGATTTCACTACTGCATGCATGGTGGGTGGTGACAACTACTAATGCACAAAAACATAGGTATAGAAATAACATGATCAAAACTTGCCTTGCCGATGATCCTCGAAGCTAAAGAGTCGAGTAGCAAGCTTCAGACTCGGAAACTCTACCGAGACAAACAATAGCACAATAAGCACAAAGTAATAGGATCACACAACATAACAAAAGTAACATCACAACAAAACAATCAAAACCAAATCCAAAAGGAAAACTCAAAGAAACCAATTCAAAGTTTTTCCCTACTCCAAACAATAACAAAATTAGTTTTTATATAACAAAATTCCTTAATATAACCTAATCATGCTTTTAGGTTAACTTAACAGAAAAGGTTCACTAAGCAACTAGGAGCAAAAAGAATTAATTAAAAGCTATTATAAAACTCATTTTAGGCCTAATCCAATTTCCATTAAGAAAATAATTTAAAACTTTTATTAATTATAAATAAAAGTTCATCTAATGGAGTGACAGAAACTAACCTAGAATAACTAATCACAAGTTAAAAATAAATTAATTTACTAATTAATTAAATAGGAAAACAGAACTAGTTAATTAATGAGGTTTAATAGGATTCTGTCTAAAACTAATTATTTATTAATCCTAAAATACCCAAGTTAATTTCTAGGGTTTGGTAATGTCAAAATAAAGTGGTGACAAAAAGAATCATGCAAAATAATTTTTCTAACTAAAGTTATAGCAGATTTACTATTCTGACCAAAACTAAAATAAAGCAATTTTAATTATTTTTAACATAGCTAAATATATATTCTACAAAAACTACATAAAATTTGCAATCCAACAAAAAATGAATCATCTAAAAATATTAAACAGAATAAAAGATATACATTTTTGAAAACAGAAACTATTCGCTAAAATAGAAAATCAAAATAAAAGAAAAGGCCTAATGGGCCTATATCGTGCCTCTGTATGCTTAGATAGCCTAACGGGCTCTAGGGTTAACTAAAACGAACCGCCTAAAAATAAAACCTAACTAATAAATAAACCGATCGAACCGCCGGTTTTATAAATAAAACCTAACCCTTGGGGCTTCTAATCGGGCCGCCGATCTAAGATCGGACGGGAGGGGATGCTGGGGCTTACGGACTGACGGCGGGCGGCGGCGGCGAGAGTGCGTCAGGCGTCAGGCGTCGGCGAGCTCCGGCGACTCGTCGGGAGATGCGGGGAGCACGGGGTGGTTCGTGGTGTTGGGGGTCGGGGTGGACTAGAGCGTCGTCGGTGGCGACTTTGGCGTGGTGGCGAGCCTGGACCCGTGAGCTCTGGAGGAGAGAGGAGAGGGGTCCGCAAGGCTAGGGGTGGGAATGGGGTGCGGAGGGGCTCGGCTTTATAGCCTGGGGTCGGCTCGCCCGAAAGGGATCGGGCGATCGGGGGATCCCGGATCCTTCGGGATCCGGTCGATCTCCGGCGAGGTCGAGGCGTGGGCAGGGGGAAGAAGAGGGGGCGGGTCCCACGGGTCAGCGGGAGAGAGAGAGGCGAGGGGTGGGTGGCCAAGCCTAGCGCCTTGGGCGCGGGCGAGGAGCTGGGCTGGCTCGGCTCACTGGCTGCCTCGGTGGGCCGGCTGGCTGGGCCAGGCGCGGGGTGCGGAGGGGTGTGGCGCTGGCTGGGCCTGGGGTGGCCTAGCTGGCGCCCGAGGGGTTTTTCTTTATTTTTTTAAATAAAACAAAACAAAAATAAAACACTATCTATAAATATTTTATATAGGGTATATATATACCAAAATGATCAGGGGAATATTCCCTTTCATTTGAACATTTTTCCAAAGGCAAAATCCAAACTTCATAAAAATCTATTTTTTTCAAATTCAAATAAATTTCAGATTTGAATCCAAATCTTTTGGCAATGTTTTCTTCTGATATTTTGGAGTGTCATGTTTGCTCCTCTCATACTTTTGATCAAGTATTTATCAGGCTTGGTTTTTGAAATGTTTCCCACATGCCAAGGTTTGAAATTCAAATTCAAAACTCAAAACTCTCTGAAACTTCAAATGGCATTCAAATTCAAACAGGATGCATAGGATGCTTAGCTATAATTGTAAAACATTCCAAATAGGAAATTTGGGATGTTACATGATGCCTATATACATGATCATACCTAGATATTCTCATAACTATGCTCAATTCTGTCAATTGCTCAACAATAATTTGTTCATCCATCGTAATACTTATGCTCTTGAGAGAAGCCACTAGTGAAACCTATGGCCCCCGGGTCTAATTTCCGTCATATTAATCTCCCGAAAACAAGCTATTTCTGGCGCCGTCTTTATTTTTCTTTCTTTACTTAGCATCTTTATCATAAAAATACCAAAAATATTATCTTATCATATCTATCAGATCTCACTCTCGTAAGTGACCGTGTAGGGATTGACAACCCCTTATCGCGTTGGTTGCGAGGATTTATTTGTTTGTGTAGGTGCGAGGGACTCGTGCGTGGCCTCCTACTAGATTGATACCTTGGTTCTCAAAAACTGAGGGAAATACTTACATTACTTTGCTGCATCACCCTTTCCTCTTCAAGATAAAACCAACGCAGTGCTCAAGAGGTAGCAACCACTCCCGGTGATGACCGTAGTTTGAGGAGTTCATGTATTGACTATGTGTTAATGTTTGGTCCGGTACTCTATTAAAAGGAGGCCTTAATATCCCTTAGTTTCCGCTAGGACCCCGCTGCCACAGGAGGGTAGGACAAAAGATGTCATGCAAGTTCTTTTCCATAAGCACGTATGACTATATTCGGAATACATTCCTACATTACATTGATGAATTGGAGCTAGTTCTGTGTCACCTGTTACATGATGAACTGCATACGACATAATTCTCCATCATCGATCCAATGCCTACGAGCTCTTCACATATTGTTCTTTGCTTATCTACTTTTCCGTAGCTACTGTTACAATCACTACAAAACCCAAAAATATTACTGTAACATCCCAAAATTCTAAATTTTGGAATGTTATAATAAATAGATAGATTTGATTGATTGTTTGATTGATTGTGTGAAATTGAGTGAAATTCGAAACTTTTTGAAAGTTAAATGAGAGGGAATAAAAGGACTTTCCCAAACTTTCATTTTGCATTCGTGATCTCCGTGAATTCAAATTCTTTTCACCACAAAACCCTGGAGAGAAGATGGCATGACTTCTTCCATTTATTTAAATGACAAGGGGTGTTGAAAATATTTGAGTTTCACTTGGAAAATATTTCCAACCCAGGAACTTTATGCAACTCAATGATTTTCACGAGCGAAGATAAAATGACTTCTTCAAAACATATGAAATATGAGTTGGGAGTTTCAAAGAATTAAATTCAATGTTCTTTTGAATTTATTTTCAATTTGGAGTTATTTGGGTTTTATTCAAATTATTTTCCTCCAAAAATAAAATACATGGAAAATAGGGTAACATGATTCCCTACAATAGAAAATTGGAGAGAAATAAATTTGAATTCATTTTGGTATTTTCTTTAAAAATGATTTTCGTTGGATTTTATTAGAGCAGCAGCAGTGTTTGATTTATCTGAATTTGTGTGGATTTATTTGACTCTAGAAAAATGTTCAAGTCGTAGAAAATCTTTTTCTGAAAATTTTGATATATTATATGCCAATAGTATTTTTTTATTTTGGTGGTTTATTCTATTTTTTTGTTTTCTGGAAAATGTTAAAAAAAAGAGAATCCTCCGCCGCCGAACTGGGCCGGCCCAACAAGCCGCAAGCCCAGCCCAACGCCTCGCCGTCCCCGACCTGGCGACGGACTCCGTCGTCCACACGCCGCCGCGCCGCCATTGGGAGACGTGCCGCCTCCGGCCTCTCCTGCCCCTTCCTCCACGCCACCGAGACCCTCCCCTCCTTAAAAGCCAGCTCCGCCGCCTCTCCTCTCCTCCTCAGACTTGGCGCACACAGACTCTCTCAGCGCTCATGAAACCGCCCGCTCGGCGAGATCCAGCCACCGCCCCCCGCTCCACTCCGTCGCCCCCGACCGCTGCCGCCACCACCATCGTCACCGCCGCGTCGCACTGCTTCATCCCGACCCCACGGCCACGCCGGAGGACCACCAGAGTCGCTGCCTGCTCAAAGCCGCCGCCGCCGCCGTCTTCTTCGGCGACGTCGACCTCCACCGACGCGGTACGCCCCGGAGCTACCCCGCCGTCCGATTCCCCTTCTACGGCCAGGATTAGATCTAGGTTAGTTTTTTTCTTCTTTGTTCGAATCGTTATCCTCTAATTAGTGAACGCTCGTCGGATTAGATCTGGAGCGAACAATTTTTCATTAGTTAGCGTGCGGCAGCAAACGTTCACTCGGTAAAAATTTTTTCTTTTGAATTTCGGCCAGGGACCCATCCGTGAATATTTTCTTTACCAGCCCCTGGTTTTCAAACGACTATAATATTTTGCTCGTTAGTTGGAATTAGATGAAACCAACGCCCATTTCTTCGTTATGATCTCCTCTTTCCAGTAATCCGACTTAAACATGTTTTGAAAGTTTAAAAATTGAATTAGATCAGATTTGAATTTGAACTTTGTTTGATCATAACTTGAGTTTCGTAACTCCGATTTAGCTGATTCTTTTTGCAAATCAAAGCTCTTGACCTAAACTTTCTGATAAGGCCAAATTCACTGTTAGAAATTGTTTTATGTTGCAAGAGTTATTTGCTTGGTTTTGATGTTTTCTGAATTGTTTTCTTCGTTCTTTCCGATCTTTTGAGTGATTGCTTATGTGTGGTTAATATTGCTTGCTTACGATAGATTGACCGGAGTGTGACGAGTAGAACTATCAAGAGTTTTGAGTGCGAATCATCTTCATCAACATTGCAGGCAAGTTCACACTTTGATCATATCCCTTTTCATACCCAGTTTTTATGCATTAGTTTCAACCCTCAAACATTGCATGATTATGATATCATTAATTTGTGGGTTGGGAAGAAGTAGATGAGGTAGTACCTATTACCTATTTTATTATCAAACCCTTGGGAGTTACTTTTACGTTGCTTATATTGCTATGCTATGCTCGTAGACGTGGATTGGGTTTTGAGAGTATTCATGACAGTTGTGAGATTGCTAATTAATGGTTTACTTAAGGTGGCAACTTAAACACACATCTGGGTGGATTGAGGCACCTGGGTATTCCAGGATTGCCTGTCTAGGCACCTGGGTAGACCAGGATTGCCTGTTTTTTTATGGATCGCCACCCAGGCTCAAAGGGATCATGAGATTATTCATACTAGAAACTTCCGTGTGCAGCCACAAGACATTATGGGCTCTGGCATAGTTGATTAAGTCGTGCAAACTCTTACAGGGTAGACTAGCAGATGTAGGGGAAAGTAGGTGTACCGGTCTATCCATAGTAAGGTGCTAGCGCTTCTGAAAGACTATGTCTCGGTCATCCGTTTCTCAAACAACATGTAGTGCGAGAAATCCAATGGAGGCGATCGAGTCTTGTGGGGAAAAGTGCGCAAACCTCTGCAGAGTGTATAAACTAATCATGATTAGCCGTGTCCCCGTTATGGACATCTTGAGTATCTAGTACTTGGATTTTCGTGTGAATCTCATCATGCTACTTTAAATAATTTTGTTGGGTTAATGATGATATTTTTAATTGGGTTTGAGAATGCTGTCAACCATTCTCAATGTTTAACAACCACCATGATAGTTAAATAAAATTATTCCTTTGCAGTAGGGAAAAATTGGCTTTTCGCAAAAACATTGTAACCATAGAGCCTCCACCAGCCAAATATGCATGTAGAGATAGCCATTATTCATCATTGCTCTATGGTGTGAATTTGCCAGTACATTCAATGTACTGACCCTTTGTGGCTGCAACGTCTCATGTTGCAGGATCTTACGACGAGTAAGTGATACGTTAGGGTTACGATTTCTACACTCAACTTTGCCGTTGGTGTTGATGGGAATCCACAACCTTGTTACTTCCGCTATTTGGATTGAGGTAATAGTATTTACGTTACTTTATACATGTGATTTACCTCTGTTATAAATCGTCGAGTATTGTGTGTGTCAGCATACCGATCCAGGGATGACACTTAAGCACAGAGACTTGACCCATTCGGTCAGTCGCTACAAGATGGTATCGAGCACATGTTGGAGGACGTGACCCTAGAAACTGGCAAGCCCATAGGAAAGATTTCCTCTACAACTTTCTTTTCAAAAAGATCTCTTACCTCTCTTCTCTTCTGAGCTTATTCAAATATTCCCTTTTAGTGAGACCATACCCCTTTTCCCTTTTGACCACTCGAAGATTTGACCGATGAGACCACTCAAAGGAGACAAGATATAGGACAACTAAGACCATTTGGAATGAAGAGGATTTTACCGTGTAAATGGAAACTACTACTGTTGAAGACTCCGAAGACTAGGAGATTTTGAAGGCTCTGAAGAATTCCCAGATTTTTATGACCTAGGAAGGCACGCCTTATGGAACTTGTGAGACTATTGGAGCTACCAATACCCAAGATCAAGATGTCAGAGAAAGACCGGAACATGGAGCATTAGAACTCAAAGTTTTGTTAGGAAAACCCGTAGACAGGAGATATCAATTATGGAATGAAAGATCATGGTAGTAACATGAGCATAGACACGACTGACCATGGTGTTATTACCCGTTGTGCTATTGTCACCGTGCAGAGTTAAGCATGCAGATGCATTGAAGGATTGGATGGAAGAAGGCTAATGGAGCACCTATCAGCAAAGCCGAAGTTTTAAACTTAGCCTGTGTATCACCAGGATCTGGAATATTACATCAAGAAGTTTAAGATGGACATGCAGGAAGCTATATTTGACAAGGAGGCAATTCATGAAGAATTCAGGAACCTGAAGCTGAAAGTAGCCAAGCTGGAGGAGCTAAACCTCGAGATACCGGAGATTTGTCAGGAACTGAAGGACAGTAGAACCATTGCTCATGCCAAGGATGTTGAACCCAGAAGTTTGGAACGCAACTCTAGAATACTAAAGGACGTCATGAGAGACTTTGCGTCAATAGATATGATTTGGCAAAAGAACTTGAGTAGGACAAGCATGATCAGAAGAAGCCATCGGAGACATGAACAAGAATCAAAGAGTTTGATGACTTTGAAGATTTATTGACCATTAGAAGCCCAAACCCCCTATTATATACCTGCGTTAGATGCAACGATTGTGAGCTGTCATTTGTTTGATGTTTTTTCCGACAGCCACAATAAAACCCATCTTTTCAAAACTATTATTTGTATTAAGTGTATCCCTCTCTATCTCTCTTATCCCACCCCAAAATCCATGGACCCCATAGAGGATGAATGGGGATGAGCTTGTATTGTCTGGACCAATGAGTCAATTGGAGACAGACCAATGGATTCATAACATGGAGGATCACATGAAGAATAACCCTATAGTCAGAAAGGATATGGCCCAGCATGCTCTTCCTTTCTTTGAAAGAGGTGCTGCTACCTGGTGGAGGATGTACCAAACCATCAATGGATGGCAAGGAGTAACCACTTGGGAAGAATTTAAGTTGACTCTGCAAAAGTCTCGGTTTGTGTCCCAGAAGTTGAAGCCTTATGGAAATGATATGGAGAAAGTGCATGCAAGCTTTGTGGAGAAATAGGACACAACCATAAAGAACACCAGGATGAATACCCTCATAAGTGGGGGATTACCAAAGGAGTTAGCTGAGGATCTCAGGGAACTTCGGTTGGAGATTCTTCCCAAAGGTTTTGTTGCAGCAATGGAAGTTCAGTCTACATTGTTGGGAAAGATCCGTGAAGCTCAGAAGGATGACAAAGAGATTGCTGAGGTAAAAGATAGGATGAGCAAAGGATAGGCCAAAGGTTTTCGTAAGGATGAGCACGACACCTTATGGTTCGAGGATCGTGTATATGTGCCTAATAATGCAAAGATCAGGAAGTTAATACTTCAGGAGGCTCATGACTCACCATACTCGATTCGCGCTGGAAACACCAAGATGTATTTCTGGTGGACTGGTATGAAGAAGGATATTGCGGAGTATGTAGTCGTAGGTGATGTATGCCAGAGAGAGTAAGAGCAGAGCATCAGAAGCCAGCAGGATTAATACAGCCTATGCTGATACCCGAATGGAAGTGGGATAAGCTTGGCATGGACTTCATTACCGGATTTCCCAGAACCCGAATGGGATATGATTCTATCTGGGTAGTAGTTGATTTGCTTGACCAAAGTGGCTCACTTTATCCCAGTGAAAACCACCTATACAAGTGCGAAGTTGGCCAAGATATATTTGACCTGGATCGTATGTCTGCATGGAGTTCCGAGGACCATTGTATTAGATAGAGGAACACAGTTTACCTCAATGTTTTGGAATCAGCTACACCAGACTTTGGGTACTAGGCTAGAGTTCAGTACAACATTTCATCCGCAGACAGATGGATAGATCGAGAGAGTCAATCAGATTCTGGAGGACATGTTGAGAGCGTGTGCGCTAGATTATGGATCTAGTAGTGATGATAATCTACCTTACGCGGAGTTCTCATGCAACAACAGTTACCCAGCCAGTTTGAAGATGGCCCCTTTTGAAGCTTTGTATGGGAGAAGGAGCCCGACACTGTTGATGTGGGATGAAGTTGGAGACCGTCAGTTGTTTGGACTAAATATGATCAAGGAGTCAGAAGAGAATGTTAAAGTTGATCGAGATAGACTGAAGGTAGCTCAGTCCAGGCAGAAGAGTTATGCAGACTCAAAAACGCAAGGAGGTAGTCTATGAAATTGGAGACAGAGCATGTCTTCATGTGTCCCCTCTACGAGGAGTTAAACGATTCGGAGTTAAGGGAAAGGTAGCCCCGAGATTTGTAGGACCAGACTGAGTTTTGGACCGTATGGGAGAAGTGGCCAACAAATTGGAGTCACCCGAAGGACTGTTAGGAGTTCATGATGTGTTTCACGTATTCCAGTTGAAGAAGTGCCATGCAGAAATGGCCAATATTCCCCTGTAAGGACGCTTGACCCTGGAAAGGATAATGATGTTCCATGAAGTGGAGTATGGACTTCATAAGTATAAGTTTTTATCTCGGTAGGTGGGATATCCCACGAGGATGAAGAGATGAATTACTATTGGATATAAAGGAGGTATGATGTTGAAAATATGGATCAAGGTAAATTCCATGATGAGTCTGAGTAATCATGTCCTAGTTTGGTGCCAATAGAAGGAAGGAAGACAGTACAATTGGATGGATTTAAGAATACTATGAAGTTGGAAGTTGGAATAATGATCAGAAGCCCGAGGATAAGCTCAAGGACTACAAGTGATGAGATGGGCCATAACCCACAGGCCCCAGGACCTGCCAAGAAGCAAGCACGCTCTTGCTGAAGGAAAAACCCTGGAAGAAGTTACGATTTTATCGATAGACGGTCTTATAGGAGTAACGCAAAACCTGAGAGTTGTTAAGGAACGATAAATGTTTGTTTGGCTTGCAGAATCAATGGATTTACCCGAACTTGGTTCGTCGACAAGAGAAATTCTGCAATGCTTGTGAGGATGACCGAGTGTTAGAATGCGAGATTCGCTAAACCATGTACAAGGTAATGATTTGGGTGCGGGATGGATTGATCACCATACCGACTTACTCTCATTGTTCGCCTTGCTATATGGGATGGTAAATCTGAGTGACTTACCTATAGTAGAGAGACGACGATCAAAACCCTGTTTAAACCTTAGAATGGTATAAGAATTTTCCCCTTGTACAAGGCAGCTTTTTCCAACCGTAGGTTATACGGTGAGGTTCAACCCAGACCCGTTTTCTGCAGGAGAAACCATAAATTGTTGACCACCATGAGATATCGATAGCTGATTAGTATTGGCGCCAGAACCGTCAACTAAGAAGACCCAGTCTCAGAATAACCTTACCCAGATGAAAGGACAGAAGAATTGAGGAAAAGGTTATGCCACTACCGGAAGAGCCCAGAGAAGGAATTATCCTTACGATCTGAGAAGACCGACACTGTCAAGAATAAGGATGGAGTATATGAGTTTTGATGGAACCGTAACCATGCTTTTAAGGGTGGTAGCACCCGAGACCCCGGAGACGATCGATGGATTTTGAAGACCCCTACCCTAACCTATTTCTTGCTAGCCTCTCCGAATCTCGAGGACGAGATTCATTTTAAGGGTGGTAGATGTGTAACATCCCAAAATTCTAAATTTTGGAATGTTATAATAAATATATAGATTTGATTGATTGTTTGATTGATTGTGTGAAATTGAGTGAAATTCAAAACTTTTTGAAAGTAAAATGAGAGGGAATAAAAGGACTTTCCCAAACTTTCATTTTGCATTCGCGATCTCCGTGAATTCAAATTCTTTTCACCACAAAACCCTGGAGAGAAGATGACATGACTTCTTCCATTTATTTAAATGACAAGGGGTGTTGAAAATATTTGAGTTTCATTTGGAAAATATTTCCAACCCAGGAACTTTATGCAACTCAATGATTTTCACAAGCGAAGATAAAATGACTTCTTCAAAACATATGAAATATGAGTTGGGCGTTTCAAAGAATTAAATTCAATGTTCTTTTGAATTTATTTTCAATTTGGAGTTATTTGAGTTTTATTCAAATTATTTTCCTCCAAAAATAAAATACATGGAAAATAGGGTAACATGATTCCCTACAATAGAAAATTGAGAGAAGCAAATTTGAATTCATTTTAGTATTTTTTTAAAAATGATTTTCGTTGGATTTTATTAGAGCAGCAGTAGTGTTTGATTTATCTGAATTTGTGTGGATTTATTTGACTCTAGAAAAATGATCAAGTCATAGAAAATCTTTTTCTGAAAATTTTGATATATTATATGCCTATAGTATTTTTTTATTTTGGTGGTTTATTCTATTTTTTTGTTTTTTGGAAAATGTTTAAAAAAAAAGAGAATCCTCCGCCGCCGAACTGGGCCGGCCCAACAAGCCGCCAGCCCAGCCAACGCCTCGCCGTCCCCGACTTGGCGACGGACTCCGTCGTCCACACGCCGCCGCGCCGCCATTGGGAGACGTGCCGCCTCCGGCCTCTTCTGCCCCCTCCTCCACGCCACCGAGACCCTCCCCTCCTTAAAAGCCAGCTCCGCCACCTCTCCTCTCCTCCTCGCACTTCGCGCCGCCGCTGCACCTCTCGCCGCGCTCGCGGAAACCGCCACTCCGGCGAGATCCAGCCACCGCCGCCCGCTCCACTCTGTCGCCCACGACCGCTGCCGCCACCACCATCGTCACCGCCGCGTCGCGCCACTTCTTCCCGACCCCACGGCCACGCCGGAGGACCGCCGGAGTCACCGCCCGCTCAAAGCCGCCGCCGCCGCCGCCGTCTTCTTCGGCGACGTCGACCTCCACCGCCGCGGTACGCCCCGGAGCTACCCCGCCGTCCGATTCCCCTTCTACGGCCAGGATTAGATCTAGGTTAGTTTTTTTTTCTTCTTTATTCGAATCGTTATCCTCTAATTAGTGAACGCTCGTCAGATTAGATCTGGAGCGAACAGTTTTTCATTAGTTAGCGTTCGGCAGCGAACATTCACTCGGTAGAATTTTTTTCTTTTTAATTTCGGCCAGGGACCCATCCGTGAATATTTTCTTTACAAATCAGCCCCTGGTTTTCAAACGACTATAACTTTTTGCTCGTTAGTTGGAATTAGATGAAACTAATGCCCACTTCTTCTTTATGATCTCCTCTTTCCAGTAATCCAACTTAAACATGTTTTGAAAGTTTAAAAAATTGAATTAGATCAGATTTGAATTTGAACTTCGTTTGAACATAACTTGAGTTTCGTAACTCCGATTTAGCTGATTCTTTTTGCAAATCGAAGCTCTTGACCTAAACTTTCTGATAAGGCCAAATTCACATAATTTTGGTACTGTTAGAAATTGTTTTATGTTGCAAGAGTTATTTGCTTGGATTTGATGCTTTCCGAATTGTTTTCTTCGTTCTTTCCGATCTTTTGAGTGATTGCTTATGTGTGGTTACTATTGCTTGCTTACGATAGATTGACCGGAGTGTGACGAGTAGAACTATCAAGAGTTTTGAGTGCGAATCATCTTCATCAACATTGCAGGCAAGTTCACACTTTGATCATATCCCTTTTCATACCCAGTTTTTATGCATTAATTTCAACCCTCAAACATTGCATGATTAGGATATCACTAATTTGTGGGTTGGGAAGAAGTAGATGAGGTAGTACCTATTACCTGTTTTATTATCAAACCCTTGGGAGTTACTTTTACGTTGCTTATATTGCTATGCTATGCTCGTAGACGTGGATTGGATTTTGAGAGTATTCATGACAGTTGTGAGATTGCTAATTAATGGTTTACTTAAGGTGGAAACTTAAACACACATCTGGGTGGATTGAGGCATGTGGGTATTCCAGGATTGCCTGTCTAGGCACCTGGATAGACCAGGATTGCCTGTTTTTTTATGGACCGCCACCCAGGCTCAAAGGGATCATGAGATTATTCATACTAGAAACTTCCGTGTGCAGCCACAAGCCATTATGGGCTCTGGAATGGTTGATTAAGTCGTGCGAACTCTTACAGGGTAGACTAGCAGATGTAGGGGAAAGTAGGTGTACCGGTCTATGCATAGTAAGGTGCTAGCGCTTCTGAAAGACTATGTCTCGGTCATCCGTTTCTCAAACAACATGTAGTGCGAGAAATCCAACGGAGGTGATCGAGTCTTGTGGGGAAAAGTGCGCAAACCTCTGCAGAGTGTATAAACTAATCATGATTAGCCGTGTCCTCGGTTATGGACATCTTGAGTATCTAGTACTTGGATTTTTGTGTGAATCTCATCATGTTACTTTAAATAATTTTGTTGGGTTAATGATGATATTTTTAATTGGGATTGAGGATGCTGTCAACCATTCTCAATGTTTAACAACCACCATGATAGTTAAATAAAATTATTCCTTTGCAGTAGGGAAAAATTGGCTTTTCGCAAAAACATTGTAACCATAGAGCCTCCACCAGCCAAATATGCATGTAGAGATAGCCATTATTCATCATTGCTCTATGGTGTGAGTTTGCCAGTACATTCAATGTACTGACCCTTTGTGGCTGCAACGTCTCATGTTGCAGGATCTTACGACGTGTAAGTGATACGTTAGGGTTACGATTTCTACACTCAACTTTGCCGTTGGTGTTGATGGGAATCCACAACCTTGTTACTTCCGCTATTTGGATTGAGGTAATAGTTTTTACGTTACTTTATACATGTGATTTACCTCTGTTATAAATCCTCGAGTACTGTGTGTGTCAGCATACTGATCCAGGGATGACACTTAAGCACAGAGACTTGACCCATTCGGGTCGGGTCGCTACAATTACTTTTGCTACCGTTACCGTTACTATCATACTACTTTGCTACTAAATACTTTGCTGCAGATATTAAGTTCTCCAGGTGTGGTTGAATTGACAACTCAACTGCTAATACATGAGAATATTCTTTGGCTCCCCTTGTGTCGAATCAATAAATTTGGGTTGAATAATCTACCCTCGAAAACTGTTGCGATCCCCTATACTTGTGGGTTATCGAGACTATTTTCTGGCGCCGTTGCCGGGGAGCATAGCTCTATTCTTTGAGTCACTTGGTATTTATATCTGCTGGTCACTATGAAGAACTTGAAAGACGCGAAAACAAAAATTTATCCATCAACTACGAGGGGAGGTAAGGAACTGCCATCTAGCTCTGCACTTGATTCACCTTCTGTTTTGAGTAAGCTTGCGACACCTAAACCTGCTTCTGCTATTAATTCCGATATGTCGCATGTTATTGATGATGCCACTTCTGCTATGCATGATACTTATGATGAAACTACTTCTATGCTTGATACTACTGTGCCACTTGGTGAATTTCTTGATGAACAACTTGCTAGGGCTAGAGAGAATGAATGAAATTGATAATATTGATGAGAGTGATGATGAAGATTCTCCCCCTAAATATGAATTGCCTATTGTGCCTGAGGGCTATGTTATGGAGGAAGAAACTGCTAGAGACTTTCTTGCTTGCAATGATAGAAGTGATCTTAAGAAATTATTAGCTAAGCTTAAACAAAAAACTCTGAATGCTAGAATGAAATATGATCCTGCTTATGCTACTTCACCTATCTTTGTTACTGATAAGGATTATGAATTCTCCATTGATCCTGATATAATTACTTTGGTTGAATCTGATCCTTTCTATGGCTATGAATCTGAAACTGTTGTGGCACATCTTACTAAATTAAATGATATAGCCACCCTGTTCACTAATGATGAGAGAACTCGCTACTTTTATATCCATAAAATATTTCCATTCTCAATAAAGGGCGATGCTAAGATATGGTTTAATTCTCTTGATCCTGGTTGTGTGCGTAGTCCCCAGGATATGATTTATTACTTCTCTGCTAATTATTTCCCTGCTCATAAGAAACAAGAAGCTCTAAGGGAAATATATATTTTTGTGCAAATTGAAGAAGAGAGTCTCCCACAAGCTTGGGGGAGGCTTCTCCAATTACTTAATGCTTTGCCTCATCATCCTCTTAAGAAAAATGAAATACTTGATATCTTTTATAATGGACTAACCGATGCTTCCAGAGACCACCTGGATAGTTGTGCTGGTTGTGTTTTCAGGGAAAGCACACCAGATGAAGCTTAAATTCTATTGAATAATATGTTGACCAATGCAAATAATTGGACACTTCCTGAACCAATCCCTAAGCCAACTCCGAAGAAGAGGCGTGTTCTATTTCTCAGTCCTGAAGATATGCAAGAGGCAAAGAAATCTATGAAGGAAAAAGGTATAAAAGCTAAAGATGTTAAGAATTTACCTCCTATTGAAGAAATACATGGTCTTATTTTACCGCCTGTTGAAGAAATATATGATCTTAATTCATCACCTATTGAAGAAACTCATGGTCTTGATAACCCGACACAGGTAGTAAAGGTAAATTCTCTCTATAGATTTGATGAAGGTGATATTCCTCACTATAAGTCTGCTAGACAATTCTTAGATGAGTTTGACAATTTTATTGTTAAACAAGAAAATTTTAATGCTTATTTTGGTAGACAATTAAAACAAAATGCTTATATGATTGAACACTTGGGTGATTATATGTCTAGAGTTAAAGGTGAACTTAAACTCATTAGTAAACATGCTTCTATGGTTACCACTCAAGTAGAACAAGTACTTAAAGCTCAGAATGATTTGCTCAATGAATTAGATAGTAAGAATAATGATTTTGCTGTTAGAGTGGCTACTAGAAGTGGTAGAATGACTCAGGAACCTTTGTATCCTGAAGGCCATCCTAAGAGAATTGAGCAGGATTCTCAGAGAAATAATATTGATGCACCTAGTCCTTCTAAAAAGAAGAAAAAGAAAAATGATACGACTTTGCATGCTTCTAGTGAACCTGTTGTAGACACACCTGAGAATCCCAATGATATTTCTATTTCTGACGCTGAAACACAATCTGGTGATGAACATGAACCTAGTAATAATGTTAATGACAATGTTCATGTTGATGCTCAACCTAGCAATGATAATGATGTAGAAATTGAACCTGCTATTGATGTTGATAACCCACAATCAAAGAATCTACGTTATGATAAGAGAGACTTTGTTGCTAGGAAGCACGGTAAAGAAAGAGAGCCATGGGTTCAGAAACCCGTGCCTTTTCCTCCCAAACCATCCAAGAAAAAGGATGATGAGGATTTTGAGCGCTTTGCTGAAATGATTAGACCTATCTTTTTGCATATGCGATTATCTGATATGCTCAAAATGAATCCTTATGCCAAGTATATGAAGGATATTGTTACTAATAAAAGAAAGATACCGGAAGCTGAAATTTCCACCATGCTTGCTAATTATACTTCTAAGGGTGGAATACATAAGAAAGTTGGAGATCTAGGAGTACCCACTATACGATGCTCCATTAAAAGAAATTATGTTAGAACTGCTTTATGTGATCTTGGAGCCGGTGTTAGTGTTATGCCTCTCTCTTTATATCGTAGACTTGATTTGAATAAGTTGACACCTACTGAAATATCTTTGCAAATGGCTGATAAATCAACTGCTATACCTGTCGGTATTTGTGAGGATGTGCCTGTTGTGGTTGCAAACATTACTATTTTAATGGACTTTGTTATTCTTGATATTACCGAGGACGATAGTATGTCTATTATTCTTGGAAGACCTTTTTTTGAATACTGCAGGGGCTATTATTGATTGCAACAAAGGCAATGTTAGTTTTCATGTTATTGGTAATGAGCATACGGTACACTTTCCGAGGAAACAACCTCACGTCCACAGTATCAACTCTATTGGAAAAATTTCATCTATTATTTTTGGAGGTTTTGAATTTCCTCTTCCTACTGTCGAAAAGAGATATGATATTCTTACTATTGGGGATGTGCATATCACGTTGAGGTAACATAGTGTTATTCCAAATTTCTCCGGTTCCATGTTATTCGGAATGAGTTCATTAACAAGACTTGATCAACCTTGTTAGTGGATTCGTTTTGATGAGAATGAGATGGATGAAGTTAGAAGGCACAACCTTCTGTACCCTCTCTCTACTTTCTGTTATTTAGTTGAAATAAAGAAAAAAATAGTATTTTCTGTCAGTTTTCTGAATTATCCGTGCAATATAAAAATACCCCGAAAATAAAAGTTCTTCAAATGCCCTGCCAATTTAACATGATTTTTTCTGGAATATTTGATAATATTTGGAACTAAGAACACAGAAGGGGGAGCAAGCACCTGGGCACGAGGGTCCAGGGCGCGCCCCTGCCTCGTGGGCCCACGGTGGCTCCCCTCCACTTATTCCTGCACCCACACACTTCTTCTTCCTCCCAAAAAAATCACCAACCAGCTCAAGCACGAGTTCTAGCTCATTTTGCTGCAATTTTCGATCTCCTTGCTCAAAGCACCTCGCACAAAACTGCTTTGGGGGATAGCTCCTTGGTATGTGACTCCTCCAATGGTCCAATTAGTTTTTGTTCTAGTGCTTTATTCATTGCAAATTTGTGCTGCCTAGGTGACCCTGTTCTTGAGCTTGCATGTCAAATTTATATGGTCCCAAGTAGTTATAATGCATGATATAGTCTCTAGGCACTTGTGGGAGTAGTTGCTACCAATTTTGCTGAGTTTGGTTCACTTTTATTTTGAAGTTACTAAAAATTTCAGAAATTTTTAGAAAATGATGAAGAGCTTTTTGAACGGCTCATCGAGCCGAAGCTCGAAGGAAAAGCAAAGTGAAGAAGAAGAGAGGCCCAAATGTAATGTGCCTCGCACCGCGGAAGTTGGGCCGTGTGAATGGCCTTCTGATGATTTCTTGAGATCAGCCGGGATTTATGATGATTTTTATGAATTGCTGAGAATGCAGGCCTTACCGACTTCCTCCGCGACCAACGCAAATAGTATCTCTTACTCACCAATACCTTTGTGCAAAATTTTCATTTCCATTATAGGAGGTCACCACCTATGGTGGATTTTTATTTACATGATGAGTATAAGGAGATGACCCTTCGTCAATTCTGTGAGGTGTGCAAGTTACATTTTCCGGGTTTCATAGAGGAACCACATAGTAATGATGTGGAGGGGTTTATTGATACAATTGTTGTAGGGGAAACGAGGAAGGTTTCCGACGCATGAATCACTAGCATACACTTTCCTGTTCTACGTTACTTTGCTATATTTGCTAGTAGATGCTTAATTGGTCGCGGAAACTATGGAAACTTGAGTGTCCCTGATATTATTATTTTGTTCCATGCCTTGTTTCGTGATGATACATTTAGTATGGGCACAATTGTTGCAAAGCGGTTAAATCTTAACCATACTAAGGGCCCCATCTTGGGAGGCATCTTCGCCTCGCGCCCCGCTGCATACTATAACATACCTATTAGGCACAATGAGAAAGAAGAAAATTTGTTGTCTACTGTTTTTCTAGACTATAAGAGTATGGTGGCACATGATTTTATTGTTAAGAATAGGGAAAGGGCGCTTAAATACAAATTGGTATTTGATAAAAATCACCCTGAGACTATTACCTTGCCTGCTCCTTCCTTGTTTGATTTGTCTGCAGGCAAGTATCTCGTTCCGCTGGCGGCCATCCATGCCTACCGGAACCCTACATCAGCTACAGAGCCGGAACCCTAACCACAATTTGATCCTCCACGACAGTCCAATTACCAATGGGATCCGGAGGCAATTGCCAACCAGTGGAAATTCGAGGCTTCTTCTCAGTACGACCCCAACTACAACTTTGGATATCCGCCAGGCCAGCCGTGGCAATAGACCAACTTAGGCCAAAATCCTAAGCTTGGGGGAGTACGTATTTCTCACCGACATTACATTTATGTTCACACACTCATGCTAGTTGTCGGTGTTCATACTTTTTCATTGTACTATCCATGCAAGATTATTTTCCTTTTTATGCTTTCTTCTTGTGTGTTTGATAAACCTTAAGAAAAATTAAAAAAAATTAGTTGTAGCTTTAGCTAGTTTACTTTTCTTGCTGTAGTAGTAATAATTAAAAAGAAAACCCAAAAATATTTCCCTTTTTCTTTTGCTTGTTGGGAGCTTTCCCGTGTAAATAGTTTTATTTCCTTTCTTTTTCTTTGGGGGTCGATAAGAGAAGACCATAATGAAATGTTGAAGTGGCTCTTATATGCATTATTGTTGATTTAACCAAGAGCCCATATTGCCTTGTCTTCTCCTGTTTATTGAATGCTTGCAGATTCCAGCTTAGTCCAATGCACGTGCACTATTATTATTATTATTCACATCATTTGGTCGTGCAAGTGAAAGGCAATAATGATGATATATGATGGATTGATTGAGATGGAGAAGCTGGTATGAACTCGACCTCTCTTGTTTTGTAAATATGATTAGTTCATCATTCCTGATTCAGCCTATTATGAATAAACATGTTTGCAATGACAATTAGAGATTATAGTTACTTATTCCATGCTTAATTAGCTAGGAGGTTATAATGGTTTACCTTGCGTGCCAACATGCTATTACAATGGTCGTGATGTGGTATGATAGGGTGGTATCCTCCTTTGAATGATTCGAGTGACTTGACTTGGCACATGTTCACGCATGTAGTTGAAACAAATCAACATAGCCTTCACGATATTTATGTTCATGGTGGATTATCCTACTCATGCTTGCACTCAATGTTTATTAATTTTAATGCATGTTCATGACTGTTGTCGCTCTCTAGTTGGTCACTTCCCAGTCTTTTTTTTAGCCTTCACTTGTACTAAGCGGGAATACTGCTTGTGCATCCAATCACCTAAACCCCAAAGTCATTCCATATGAGTCCACTATACCTTCCTATATGCGGTATCTACCTGCCATTCCAAGTAAATTTGTATGTGCCAAACTCTAAACCTTCAAATGAAATTCTGTTTTGTATGCTAGAATAGCTCATGTATCAACTAGGGCTGTCCGTATCTTCCATGTTAGGCAGGTTATTCTCAAGAGGGGTGGACTCCGCTCCTCACTCACGAGAAAATGGCTGGTCAACGGGATGCCCAGTCCCATGCTTTATGCAAATCTAATCAAAATAATTTCAAACAAAACTCCCCCGGGACTGTTGTTAGTTGGAGGCACTCGTTGTTTCGAGCAAGCCATGGATTGATGCTTATTGGTAGAGGGGGAGTATAAACTTTACCATTCGGTTTGGGAACCGCCTATAATGTGTGTAGCATGGAAGATATCGCCATCTCTCGGTTGTTATGCTGACAATGAAAGTATGCCGCTCAAAATATTATTTATCTCTATTTCAAAACCTAGCTCTGGCACCTCTACAAATCCATGCTTCCCTCTGCCAAGGGCCTATCTATTTACTTTTATGCTGAGTCATCACCTCTTATTAAAAAGCACCAGCTGGAGAGCATCGCTGTCATTTGCCTTCATTACTGTTAATTTATATTGGGTATGACTATGAATGGATCTCTTTTGCCATGAATTACAATGTCTAGTCAGTCCTTGATCTTTAAAGGTGCTCTGCATTTATGTTTTGCGGTCTCAGAAAGGGCTAGAGAGATACCATCTTGTTATATCATTTCATGATTGTTTTGAGAAAGTGTTGTCATCCGAGATTTATTATTGTTGCTTGCTAGTTGATTATGCCAGTGATATGAGTAAACATGAGACCTAAGAGTTATTGTGAATATGGTTAGTTCATAATCTTTGCTGAAAACTTGAATGCTGGCTTTACATATTTACAACAACAAGAGCAAACAGAGTTTGTAAAAGTTTTTCTTTATCACTTTCAGTTTATCAACTGAATTGCTTGAGGACAAGCAAAGGTTTAAGCTTGGGGAGTTGATATGTGTCCGGTCGTATCTACTTTTCCAAACACTTTTGCCCTTGTTTTGGACTCTAACTTGCATGATTTGAATGGAACAAACCCGGACTGACGCTATTTTCAGCAGAATTGCCATGGTGTTATCTATGTGCAGAAACAAAAGTTCTCGGAATGACCTGAAACTCCATGGAGATTATTTTTGGAAATAATAAAAAATACTAGCAAAAGAATCAAGGACAGGGGGCCCACACCCTTGCCATGAGGGTGGGGGCGCCCCCAGGCGCGCCCCTGCTCGTGGGCCCCCCTAGAGCTCCACCGACCTCAACTCCAACTCCATATACTCGTGCTCAGGGAGAAAAAAATCAGAGAGAAAGATTCATCGCGTTTTACGATACGGAGCCGCCGCCAAGCCCTAAAGTCTCTCGGGAGGGCTGATCTGGAGTCTGTTCGGGGCTCCGGAGAGGGGAATCCATCGCCGTCGTCATCATCAACCATCCTCCATCACCAATTTCATGATGCTCACCGCCGTGCGTGAGTAATTTCATCGTAGACTTGCTGGACGGTGACGGGTTGGATGAGATTATCATGTAATCGAGTTAGTTTTGTCTGGGTTTGATCCCTAGTATCCACTATGTTCTGAGATTGATGTTGCTATGACTTTGCTATGCTTAATGCTTGTCACTAGGGCCCGAGTGCCATGATTTCAGATCTGAACCTATTATGTGTTCATGAATATATGTGAGTTCTTGATCCTATCTTGCAAGTCTATAGTCACCTACTATGTGTTATGATCCGGCAACCCCGAAGTGACAATAATCGGGACCACTCCCGGTGATGAACGTAGTTTGAGGAGGTCATGTATTCACTATGTGTTAATGCTTTGGTCCGTACTCTAC
Source organism: Aegilops longissima (assembly GCA_021605205.1). Lineage (NCBI taxonomy): Eukaryota > Viridiplantae > Streptophyta > Magnoliopsida > Poales > Poaceae > Aegilops > Aegilops longissima. Next base: position 610,485,750 of record CM038682.1, on the reverse strand, counting down.
TAAAAGGAGGCCTTAATATCCCTTAGTTTCGCTAGGACCCGCTACCACGGAGGGTAGGACAAAAGATGTCATGCAAGTTCTTTTCCATAAGCATGTATGACTATATTCGAATACATGCCTACATTACATTGATGAATTGGAGCTAGTTCTGTGTCACCCTATGTTATGATGTTACATGATGAACCGTGATCCGCATAATTCTCCATCACCGATCCAATGCCTACTGGCTTTTCACATATTGTTCTTTGCTTATTTACTTTTCCGTTGCTACTGCTACAATCACTACAAAACCCAAAAATATTACTTTTGCTACCGTTACCGTTACTATCATACTACTTTGCTACTAAATACTTTGCTGCAGATATTAAGTTATCCAGGTGTGGTTGAATTGACAACTCAACTACTAATACTTGAGAATATTCTTTGGCTCCCCTTGTGTCGAATCAATAAATTTGGGTTGAATACTCTACCCTCGAAAACTGTTGTGATCCCCTATACTTGTGGGTTATCCGCCTCCCCAATGTCCTTTGCGTCCAGCTTGTGGTTGTTGGTGAACTCCGTGATCATTATGTGATTGGTGTCGAGTCCACGCTCCACCATCTCCTGACACTTGAAAACTTGTTGCTGCATTTCTTCAAGCCTTGTCTCCACGCTTCCGGTCCTCCTTTGTCCCTCAACATCGCGGATGTGCAGCACCCCCTCATGCATCTCAATGGTTTGAGGATGTTGAAGCACTTCCGCGAGGTAGGGGTTGATGACCTTCTCGAAGAAATTGTCCTTAGGGGCACTTGGAGACGCCATGGTGATCTAGATCTGTCAGAAAAATAGCTCAAAACAAAAATAGAGGATATTTGCGTCGTACGGTGGTCAAAACCTTCGAGAGATTATATAATGAATTTTTATTGACCAAAAGAAGTATCGTGCAAGAAAACGGAGTCCGGAGAGCACACGAGGTGCCCACGAGGCAGGGGGGCGAGCCCAGGGGGGTAGGGCGTGAAGGAAATATGCCCTAGAGGCAATAATAAAGTTATTATTTATTTCCTTATATCATGATAAAAGTTTATTGTTCATGCTAGAAATGTATTAACCGGAAACATAATACATGTGTGAATACATAGACAAACAGAATGTCACTAGTATGCCTCTACTAGACTAGCTTGTTAATCAAAGATGGTTGAGTTTCCTAACCACAGACAAAGGAGTTGTCATTTGATTAACAAGGTCACATCATTGGTTGAATGATCTGATTGACATGATCCATTACATTAGCTTAGCACCCGATCGTTTAGTATGTTGCTATTGCTTTTATCCATGACTTATACATGTTCCTATAACTATGAGATTATGCAACTCCGTTTACGGAGGAACACTTTGGTACTACCAAACGCCACAACGAATCGGGTGATTATAAAGGAGTACTACAGGTGTCTCCAAAGGCAGATGTTGGGTTGGCGATTTCGAGATTAGGATTTGCCACTCCGATTGTCGGAGAGGTATCTCTGGGCCCTCTCGGTAATGCACATCACTAAGCCTTGCAAGCATTACAGCTAATGAGTTAGCTGTGAGATGATGTATTACGGAACGAGTAAAGAGACTTGCCAAGTGAGATTGAACTAGGTATTGGATACCGACGATCGAATCTTGGGCAAGTAACATACCGATGACAAAGGGAACAACGTATGTTGTTACGCGGTCGACCGATAAAGATCTTCAGAGAATATGTAGGAGCCAATATGGGCATCCAGGTCCCGCTATTGGTTATTGACCGAGAAGTGTCTCGCCATGTCTACATTGTTCTCGAACCGTAGGGTCCATGCACGCTTAAGGTTTCGATGACGGTTATATTATGATTTTATGTATTTTGATGTACCGAAGGAGTTCGGAGTCCCGGATGTGATCACGGACATGACGAGGAGTCTCGAAATGGTCGAGACATAAAGATTGATATATTGACGGCTATATTCGGACACGGAAAGGTTCCGGAAGTTTCGGAGAAAACCGGAGTGCCGGAGGGTTACGGAACCCCGGAAGTAATGGGCCCTATTGGGCCAAGAGGGAGAGAGAGGGCTGCACCAGGAGGTGGCGCGCCCCCATGGGGAGTCCGACTGACTAGGAGGGGGCGCGCCCCTTCCCTCTCCTCTCCTCTCTTTCCTTCCCCTTCCTTCTTCCTAGTAGGACTAGGAAAGGGAGTCCTACTCCCACTAGGAGGAGGACTCCCCCCCCTGGCGCGCCTCCTAGGGCCGGCGGCCCTCCCCTTGCTCCTTTATATACGGGGCAGGGGGCACCCTAGAACACACAAGTTGATCCTTGAGATCGCCTTAGCCGTGTGCGGTGCCCCCTCCACCATATTCCACCTCGGTCAAATTATAGCAGTGCTTAGGCGAAGCCTGCGCCGGTAAAACATCAAGATCATCACCACGCCGTCGGCCGACGGAACTCTCTCTCCCCGGAGCTTTGCTGGATCGGAGTCCGAGGAGCGTCACCGAGCTGAACGTGTGCCAAGAACTCGGAGGTGCCGGAGTAACGGCGCTGGGATCGGTTGGATCGCGAGGAGAACGTACGACTACTTCCTCTACGTTGTGATCGCTTCCGCTTCGGTCTACGAGGGTACGTAGACAACACTCTCCCCTCTCGTTGCTATGCATCACCATGATCTTGCGTGTGCGTAGGAATTTTTTGAAATTACTACGTTCCCCAACAGTGGCATCCGAGCCAGGTTTCTAATGGTTTGATGTTTTGCACGAGTAGAACACAAGTGAGTTGTGGGCGATACAAGTCATACTGCCTACCAGCATGTCATACTTTGGTTCAGCGGTATTGTGAGATGAAGCGGCCCGGACCGACATTACGCAGACGCTTACGCGAGACTGGTTTCACTGCTATGCGAGCACTCGTGCTTAAAGGTGGCTGGCGGGTGTCTGTCTCTCTCACTTTAGTTGAACCGAGTATGGCTACGCCCGGTCCTTGAGAAGGTTAAAACGGAGTCTATTTGACGAAGTATCGTTGTGGTCTTGATGCGTAGGTGAGATTGGTTCTTGCTTAAGCCCGTAGCAGCCACGTAAAATTTGCAACAACAAAGTAGAGGACGTCTAACTTGTTTTTGCAGGGCATGTTGTGATGTGATATGGTCAAGACATGATGCTATATTTTATTGTATGAGATGATCATGTTTTGTAACCGGTTATCGGCAACTGGCTGGAGCCATATGGTTGTCGCTTATTGTATGAAATGCAACGCCTGTAATTGCTTTACTTTATCACTAAGCGGTAGCGATAGTCGAGAAGCAATAGATGGCGTAAACGACAACGATGCTACGATGGAGATCAAGGTGTCGCTACCGGTGACGATGGTGATCACGACGGTGCTTGGAGATGGAGATCACAAGCACAAGATGATGATGGCCATATCATATCACTTATATTGATTGCATGTGATGTTTATCCTTTATGCATCTTATTTTGCTTTGATTGACGGTAGCATTATAAGATGATCTCTCACTAAAATTATCAAGTAGTGTTCTCCCGAGTATGCACTGCTGCCAAAGTTCGTCGTGCGAGACACCACGTGATGATCGGGTGTGATAAGCTCTACGTCCATCTACAACGGGTGCAAGCCAGTTTTGCACGCGCAGAATACTCAGGTTATACTTGACGAGCCTAGCATATGCAGATATGGCCTCGGAACACGGAGACCGAAAGGTCGAGCGTGAATCATATAGTAGATATGATCAACATAAGATGTTCACCATTGAAAACTACTCCATCTCACGTGATGATCGGTTATGGTTTAGTTGATTTGGATCACGTGATCACTTAGATAACTAGAGAGATGTCTGTCTAAGTGGGAGTTCTTAAGTAATATGATTAATTGAACTTAAATTTATCATGAACTTAGTACCTGATAGTATCTTGCTTGTCTATGTTTGTTTATAGATAGATGGCTCATGCTGTTGTTCCGTTGAATTTTAATGCGTTCCTTGAGAAAGCAAAGTTGAAAGATGATGGTAGCAATTACACGGACTGGGTCCGTAACATGAGGATTATCCTCATTGCTGCCTGTAAGAGTTACGCCCTGGATGCACCGCTAGGTGCAGAGCCTCTTCTTGATGTAACCGACGACGTTAAGAACGTCTCGCAGAGCAAAGCTGATGACTACTCTATAGTTCAGTGTGCCATGCTTTACGGCTTAGAACCGGGTCTTCAACGACGTTTTGAATGTCATGGAGCATATGAGATGTTCCAGGAGTTGAAGTTGATATTTCAATAGAATACCCGGATTGAGAGATATGAAGTCTCCAATAAGTTCTATAGCTGCAAGATGGAAGAGAATGGATCTGTCAGTGAGCACATACTCGAATGTCCGGATATTACAATCACTTGACTCAAGCGGGAGTTAATCTTCGGATGATTGTGTCATTGATGTAATTCTTCAATCACCGCCACCAAGCTACAAAGGCTTCGTGATGAACTATAATATGCAAGGGTTAGTAAAGACTATGCTCGAGCTCTTCGCAATGCTAAAGGCTGCGGAGGTAGAAATCAAGAAGGAGCATCAAGTGTTGATGGTCAATAAGACCACTAGTTTCAAGAAGAAAGGCAAAGGGAAGAAGAAGGGAACTTCAAGAAGAACAACAAACAAGTTGCTGATCGGGAGAAGAAACCCAAGTCTGGACCTAAACCTGAAACTGAGTGCTTCTACCGCAAGCGACTGGTCCCGGAAGCGGAACTGCCCCAAGTATTTGGCGGATAAGAAGGATGGCAAGGTGAACAAAGGTATATGTGATATACATGTTATTGATGTGTACCTTACGAGCTCGCAGAGCACTGGTATTTGATCTGGTTCATTGCTAATATTTGCAACTCAAACAGGACTACGGATTGCTTAACACGGCAAAGGACGAGGTGACGATGCGGCGAGGAAATGGTTCCAAAGTCGATGTGATCGCAATGGCACGCTACCTCTACATCTACCTTCGGGATTAGTTTTAGACCTAAATAATTGTTATTTGGTGCCGCGTTGAGCATGAACATTATATCTGGATCTTGTTTGATGCGAGACGGTTATTCATTTAAATCAGAGAATAATGGTTGTTCTATTTATATGAATAATATCTTTTATGGTCATGCACCCTTGAAGAGTGGTCTATTTTAATGAATCTCGATAGTAGTGATACACATATTCATAATGTTGAAACCAAAAGATGCAGAGTTGATAATGATAGTGCAACTTATTTGTGGCACCGCCGTTTAGGTCATATCGGTATAAAGCGCATGAATAAACTCCATCTTGATGGACTTTTGGAGTCACTTGATTATGAATCACTTGGCACTTATGAACCGTGCCTCATGGGCAAGATGACTAAAACCCCGTTCTCGGTACTATGGAGAGAGCAACAGATTTGTTGGAAATCATACATACAGATGTATGTGGTCCGATGAATGTTGAAGCTCGTGGCGGATATCGTTAATTTCTCACCTTCACAGATGATTTAAGCAGATATGGGTATATCTACTTAATGAAACATAAGTCTGAAACATTTGAAAAGTTCAAAGAATTTCAGAGTGAAGTTGAAAATCATCGTAATAAGAAAATAAAGTTTCTACGATCTGATCGTGGAGGCGAATATTTGAGTTACGAGTTTGGTCTACATTTGAAACAATGCGGAATAGTTTCGCAACTCACGCCACCCGAACACCACAACGCAATGGTGTGTCCGAACGTCAGAATCGCACTTTATTGGATATGGTGCGATCTATGATGTCTCTTACAGATTTACCGCTATCGTTTTGGGGTTATGCTCTTGAGGCGGCCGCATTCACGCTGAATAGAACACCATCAAAATCCGTTGAGGCGACACCTTATGAACTATGGTTTAGCAAGAAACCAAAGTTGTCGTTTCTTAAAGTTTGGGGATGCGATGCTTATGTGAAAAGCTTCAACCTGATAAGCTCGAACCTAAATCGAGAAATGTGTCTTCATAGGATACCCAAAGGAGATAGTTGGGTACACCTTCTATCACAGATCCGAAGGCAAGACATTTGTTGCTAAGAATGGATCCTTTCTAGAGAAGGAGTTTCTCTCGAAAGAAGTGAGTGGGAGGAAAGTAGAACTTGATGAGGTAATCTGTACCTTCTCCCTTATTTGAAAGTAGTTTATCACGAAACGGTTTCTGCGACATCTACACCAAATAGTGAGGAAGTCGATGATGTTGATCATGAAACTTCAGATCAAGTTACTACAGAACCTCGTAGATCAACCAGAGTAAGAACCGCACCAGAGTGGTACGGTAATCCTGTTCTGGAAGTCATGCTACTAGATCATGATGAACCTACGAACTATGAAGAAGCGATGGTGAGCCCAGATTCATAAAATGGCTTGAGGCCATGAAATCTGAGATGGGATCCATGTATGAAAACAAAGTGTGGACTTTGGTTGACTTGCCCGAGGGTCGGCAAGCAATAGAAAACAAGTGGATTTTCAAGAAGAAGACCGACGCTGACGGTAATATTATCGTCTACAAAGCTCGACTTGTCGCAAAGGGTTTTCGACAAGTTCAAGGGATTGACTACGATGAGACCTTCTCACCCGAAGCGATGCTTAAGTCTGTCCGAATCATGTTAGCAATTGCCGCATTTTATGATTATGAAATTTGGCAAATGGATGTAAAGACTGCATTCTGAATGGATTTACGGAAGAAGAGTTGTATATGATGCAACCAGAAGGTTTTATCGATCCAAAGGAGCTAACAAAGTGTGCAAGCTCCAGCGATCCATTTATGGACTGGTGCAAGCATCTCGGAGTTGGAATAAACGCTTTGATAGTGTGATCAAAGCATTTGGGTTTATCTGAGACTTTTGGAGAAGCTTGTATTTACAAGAAAGTGAGTGGGAGCTCAGAGCATTTCGATATTATATGTAGATGACATATTACTAATCGGAAATGATATAGAATTCTGAATAGCATAAAGGGATACTTGAACAAGAGTTTTTCGATGAAGGACCTCGGTGAAGCTGCTTACATATTGGGCATCAAAATCTATAGAGATAGATCAAGGCGCTTAATTGGACTTTCACAAAGCACATACCTTGACAAGATTTTGAAGAAGTTCAAAATGGATCAAGCAAAGAAAGGGTTCTTGCCGTGTTACAAGGTGTGAAGTTGAGTAAGACTCAATGCCCGACCACCGCAGAAGATAGAGTGAAAATGAAAGATGTTCCTATGCCTCAGCCATGGGCTCTATCATGTATGCAATGCTGTGTACCAGACCTGATGTGTGCCTTGCTATAAGCTTAGTAGGAGGTACCAAAGTAATCCAGAGTGGATCTTTGGATAGCGGTCAAGAACATCTGAAGTACCGAAAAGGACTAAGGATATGTTTTCGATATGGAGGTGACAAAGAGCTCATCGTGAACGGTTACGTTGATGCAAGCTTTGACACGACCGGACGATTCTAAATCGCAAACCGGATACGTATTTACACTAAACGGAGGAGCTGTCGGTTGGTGCAGTTCTAAACAAAGCGTCAGGCGGGATCTACATGTGAAGCGGAATACATAGCAGCTTCGAAGCAGCTAATGAAGGAGTCTGGATGAAGGAGTTCATATCCGATCTAGGTGTCTTACCTAGTGCATCGGGTCCAATGAAAATCTTTTGTGACAATACTGGAGCAATTGCTTTGGCAAAGGAATCCAGATTTCACAAGAGAACCAAACACATCAAGAGACGCTTCAATTCCATCCGGGACTTAGTCCAGGTGGGAGACATAGAGATTTGCAAGATACATACGGATCTGAATGTAGCAGACCCGTTGACTAAGCCTCTTCCACGAGCAAAACATGATCAGCACCAAGACTCCATGGGTGTTAGAATCATTACTGTGTAATCTAGATTATTGACTCTAGTGCAAGTGGGAGACTGAAGGAAATATGCCCTAGAGGCAATAATAAAGTTATTATTTATTTCCTTATATCATGATAAAAGTTTATTGTTCATGCTAGAAATGTATTAACCGGAAACATAATACATGTGTGAATACATAGACAAACAGAATGTCACTAGTATGCCTCTACTAGACTAGCTTGTTAATCAAAGATGGTTGAGTTTCCTAACCATAGACAAAGGAGTTGTCATTTGATTAACAAGGTCACATCATTGGTTGAATGATCTGATTGACATGACCCATTACATTAGCTTAGCACCCGATCGTTTAGTATGTTGCTATTGCTTTTATCCATGACTTATACATGTTCCTATAACTATGAGATTATGCAACTCCGTTTACGGAGGAACACTTTGGTACTACCAAAGCGTCACAACGTAATCGGGTGATTATAAAGGAGTACTACAGGTGTCTCCAAAGGCAGATGTTGGGTTGGCGTATTTCGAGATTAGGATTTGTCACTCCGATTGTCGGAGAGGTATCTCTGGCCCTCTCGGTAATGCACATCACTAAGCCTTGCAAGCATTACAGCTAATGATTTAGCTGTGAGATGATGTATTACGGAACGAGTAAAGAGACTTGCCGATGTGAGATTGAACTAGGTATTGGATACCGACGATCGAATCTCGGGCAAGTAACATACCGATGACAAAGGAACAACGTATGTTGTTATGCGGTCGACCGATAAAGATCTTCGTAGAATATGTAGGAGCCAATATGGGCATCCAGGTCCCGCTATTGGTTATTGACCGGAGAAGTGTCTCGGCCATGTCTACATTGTTCTCGAACCGTAGGGTCCGCATGCTTAAGGTTTCGATGACAGTTATATTATGAGTTTATGTATTTTGATGTACCGAAGGAGTTGAGTCCGGATGTGATCACGGACATGACGAGGAGTCTCGAAATGGTCGAGGCATAAAGATTGATATATTGGACGGCTACATTCGGACACGGAAAGGTTCGGAAGTTTCGGAGAAAACCGGAGTGCTTGGAGGGGTTACGGAACCCCGGGAAGTAATGGGCCCTATTGGGCCAAGAGGGAGAGAGAGGGCTGCACCGGGGAGGTGGCGCGCCCCCCATGGGGAGTCCGGTGGACTAGGAGGGGCGCGCCCCCCCTCCTCTCCTCTCCTCTCTTTCCTTCCCCTTCCTTCTTCCTAGTAGGACTAGGAAAGGGAGTCCTACTCCCACTAGGAGGAGGACTCCCCCTCCTGGCGCGCCTCCTAGGGCCGGCCGGCCCTCCCCTTGCTCCTTTATATACGGGGCAGGGGGCACCCTAGAACACACAAGTTGATCCTTGAGATCGTTCCTTAGCCGTGTGCGGTGCCCCCCTCCACCATATTCCACCTCGGTCAAATTATAGCAGTGCTTAGGCGAAGCCCTGCGTCGGTAAAACATCAAGATCGTCACCATGCCGTCGTGCTGACGGAACTCTCTCTCCCCGGAGCTTTGCTGGATCGGAGTCCGAGGAGCGTCACCGAGCTGAACGTGTGCCAAGAACTCGGAGGTGCCGGAGTAACGGCATTGGGATCGGTTGGATCGCGAGGAGAACGTACGACTACTTCCTCTACGTTGTGATCGCTTCCGCTTCGGTCTACGAGGGTATGTAGACAACACTCTCCCCTCTCGTTGCTATGCATCACCATGATCTTGCGTGTGCGTAGGAATTTTTTTGAAATTACTACGTTCCCCAACAGGGCGCGCCCTCCACCCTCGTGGATTCCTCGTGTCCTGCTCGGACTACTTCTTATTTTCCTATTTTCTTAAATATTCCAAAACGGAGAAAAATTGCCATTAGAACTGTTTTGGAGTTGGTTTACTTAGCGTACCACATACCTATTCCTTTTCGGAGTCTGAAACGTTTTGGAAAGTGTCCCTTATGTATTCCTCCGGGGTTACGGTTCCAATAACATTGGTTTCAACATTTATAGGATTACCTGAGATATAATGTTTGATTCTTTGACCGTTCACCACCTTCGGATTTGTGCTTTTGAAGTTGTTGATTTTTATGGCATCGGAATGATAGACCTCCTCGATAACGTAAGGACCTTCCCATTTAGAGAGAAGTTTTCCTGCAAAAAATCTTAAACAAGAGTTGAATAGAAACACATAATCACCTACATTAAACTCACGCTTTTGTATCCTTTTGTCATGCCATCTTTTAACTTTTTCTTTAAACAGTTTGGCATTCTCATAGGCCTAGGTTCTCCATTCATCAAGTGAGCTAATGTCAAATGGCCTCTTCTCACCAGCAAGTTTGAAATCATAATTGAGCTCTTTTATGGCCCAATATGCTTTATGTTCTAGTTCGAGAGGTAAGTGACATGCTTTTCCATAAACCATTTTATACAGAGACTTATCCATAGGATTTTTATATGCAGTTCTATAGGCCCATAGTGCATCGTCAAGTTTCTTGGACCAATTATTTCTAGATCTATTATCAGTCTTTTGCAAAATTAATTTGATCTCTCTATTACTCAATTCTACTTGACCACTAGACTGTGGGTGATATGGAGATGCAATTCTATGATTAACATCATACTTAGCAAGCATTTTATGAAAAGCACCATCAATAAAATGTGAACCACCATCAGTCATTAAATATCTAGGGACTCCAAACCTCGGAAAAATACCTTCTTTAAGCATCTTAATAGATGTGTTATGATCAGCACTACTAGTTGGAATAGCTTCTACCCATTTAGTAATGTAATCAACAGCAACTAAAATATGTGTATATCCATTAGAGGAAGGAAACGGTCCCATATAATCAAAGCCACAAACATCAAATGGTTCAATAACAAGTGAATAGTTCATAGGCATTTCTTGACGTCTACTAATATTACCAATTCTTTGACATTCATCACAAGACAAGACGAACTTACATGCATCTTTGAAGAGAGTAGGCCAATAAAAACCGGATTGCAATACCTTATGTGCAGTTCTATCTCCAGCGTGGTGTCCTCCATAAGCTTCGGAGTGACACTTGCGTAGGATCTGTTCCTGTTCATGCTCAGGTATACAGCGTCTAATAACACCATCTACTCCTTTTTTATAAAGGTGTGGGTCATGTCAGAAGTAATGCCTTAAATCATAGAAAAACTTTTTCTTTTGCTGGTATGTGAAACCAGGTGGTATAAATTTAGCAACAATGTAATTAACATAATCAGCATACCATGGAGCAGTGCGAGAAGCATTTATGACAGCTAATTGTTCATCAGGAAAGCTATCATCAATAGGTAGTGGGTCATCAAGAACATTCTCTAACCTAGACAAGTTGTCTGCAATGGGGTTCTCAGCTCCCTTTCCATCAATAATATGCAAATCAAATTCTTGTAGCAAGAGAACCCATCTGATAAGTCTATGTTTAGCATCTTCCTTTTCCATAAGATATTTAATAGCAGCATGATCAGTGTGAATAGTTACTTTAGAATCAACAATATAAGCTATGAACTTATCACAAGCAAATACAACTGCCAAAAATTCCTTTTCAGTAGTAGCATAATTTCTCTGGGCATTGTCTAGAGTTTTACTAGCATATTGGATAACATTTAATTTCTTATCAACTCTTTGTCCTAGATCAACACCTAAAGCATAATCACTAGCATCACACGTAATTTCAAAGGGTAAATTCCAATCAGGTGGCTGAACAATAGGTGCAGAAATCAATGCTTTCTTAAGTATTTCAAATGCTTCTACACAATCATCATCGAAGACAAAAGGAATATCTTTTTGTAAGAGATTAGTCAGAGGCCTGGAGATTTTAGAGAAGTCCTTAATGAACCTCCTATAAAAATCAGCGTGACCAAGGAAGCTTCTTATACCTTTGATGTCCTTGGGACACGGCATCTTTTCAGTAGCATCAACTTTAGCTTTATCAACTTCAATACCTCTCTCAGAAATTTTATGCCCCAAGACAATACCTTCATTAACCATAAAGTGGCACTTCTCCCAATCCAATACAAGGTTAGTTTCTTCACATCTCTGCAAAACACGATCAAGGTTGCTCAAGCAATCATCAAAAGAAGTTCCATCAACGGAGAAATCATCCATGAAAACCTCAACAGTCCTTTCACAAAAATCAGAGGATATAGCCATCATGCATCTTTGAAAGGTAGCAGGTGCATTGCATAAACCAAAAGGCATATGTCTATAAGCAAAGGTACCGAAAGGGCAAGTAAAAGTGGTATTTTCTTGATCCTCTTTTAACACAGGTATTTGAGAGAAACCAGAATAACCATCTAGAAAGCAAAAATGCGTATGTTTGGTTAATCTTTCTAGAATTTGATCAATAAAAGGTAAAGGGTAATGATCCTTTTTAGTAGCTTTATTTAATTTGTGGAAATCAGTTACCATTCTATAACCTGTAACAATTCTTTGTGGGATCAATTCATCTTTATCATTAGGAACAACAGTAATACCTCCCTTCTTAGGGACACAATGGACATGACTTACCCACTGACTATCAGCAACGAGATAAATTATACCTGCCTCCAGAAGCTTTAGTGTTTCTTTTCTTACCACTTCTTTCATCTTAGGATTTAACCGTCGTTGATGATCAACAACCGGTTTAGTGTCTTTCTCCGATTTTATTTTGTGCTGGCATAGAGTGGGACTAATGCCCTTAAGATCATCATCACGGTGCTTCTTCAGAGTTTTCAATAATTTATTTTCTTCATGCTCTGAAAAGGATGTCATCAAGATAAGCATATTTAAGAGTATCAGGTAATGGTTTAAGCTCAAACACAGGATCACCCTTGGGTGGAGGAGGATCGCCTAGGATTTCAACAGGCAAGTTGTGTTTCAAAATAGGTCCCTGTTTAAGAATACTTCATCTATTTCCCTTCTTTCATTCATAAACATATCATTTTCATGGTCAAGCAAATATTGTTCTAAAGGATCATTAGGAGGCACGACAATAGAGGCAAGACCAATAATTTCATCTTTACTAGGAAATTCCTCATCACGGGGTTGTCTATGAAATTTAGCAAAGTAAAACTCACGAGACATATCCCCCAAACAAATAGTAACGACATCGTTTTTCGTAGTCTATCCTAGCATTAACAGTATTCAAGAAGGGTCTACCAAATATGACGGGACAGAAGTCATCTTGTGGGGAACCAAGAACAAGAAAATCAGCAGGATATTTAACTTTCCCACACAAAACTTCAACATCTCTAACAATCCCAACTGGTGAAATAGTGTCTCTATTGGCAAGCTTAATTGTAACATCAGTTTCCTCTAACTCAGCAGGTGCAATATCATGCATAATTTCTTTTTATAAGGAATGAGGTATTGCACTTGCACTAGCACCCATATCACATAATCTATGATAACAATGATTTCCTATTTTAACATAAATAATTAGCATGCCTACAACAGGTCTATGTTTATTTTTAGTACCAGGTCTAGCAATTCTAGCAGCTTCATTGGAGAAGTAAATAACATGCCCATCAATATTATCAGCCAAGAGATCCTTAACCATAGCAATACTAGGTTCAACTTTAATTTGTTCAGGTGGTTTGGGTGTCCTAATATTACTTTTATTGACAACAGTTGAAGCTTTAGCATGATCCTTTATTCTAACAGGGAAAGGTGGTTTCTCAATATAAGCAGTAGGAACAACAGGATCATTATAAGTGATAGTCTTTTCTTCAACTTTAATAGGTGCAACTACTTTTACTTTAATGGGAGGATTATATTTAAACCACTTCTCCTTAGGGAGATCAACATGAGTAGCAAATGATTTACAGAAAGAAGCTACTATCACAGAGTCAAGTCCATATTTAGTGCTAAATTCACGGAAAACATCGGTATCCATAAAAGATTTAACACAATCAAACTTAGGTTTTATACCTGACTCCTTACCTTCGTCGAGATCCCAATATTCAGAGTTGCATTTAATTCTTTCCAATAAATCCCATTTGAATTCAATAGTCTTCATCACAAAAGAGCCACTACAAGAAGTATCGAGCATGGAGCGATTATTGAGAGAAAGCCGAGCATAAATTTTTTGAATAATCATTTCTCTTGAGTGTTCATGATTGGGGCATGAATATAACATTGACTTAGGACTCCCCCAATCTTGAGCAATGCTTTCTCCTTCACGAGGCCAAAAATTATATATATAATTATGATCACGATGAACAAGATGCATAGGCTAAAACTTCTGATGAAATTCCAATTTCAATCAGTTGTAGTTCCATGATCCCATATCATCATATAGCCTAAACCATGTCAATGCCTATCCCTTCAAAGATAAAGGGAAGACATTCTTCTTGATAACATCCTCGGGCATACCTGCAGGCTTAAATAATCCACAAACTTCATCCACATAGATTAGGTGCAAATCGAGATGTAATGTTCCATCTCGTGTAAAAGGATTACCTAGCAGTTTCTCTATCACACCCGAAGGAATGTCAAAGTAAACAATTTCAGTAGGTTCAGTAGGTTGAGGAGCAACTCTTTGCTCAACTGGTCGGGGTGAAGATACCCCGAACAAGCCCCTCAAAGGATTATGTTCCATAGTAACAAGTGACAGTAAATTTCAGCACACTATATAAAATTTTCCTTACCAAATTCCACCTACCAAAGGCACTTCACTCCCTGGCAATGGCGCCAGAAAAGAGTCTTGATGACCCACATGTGTGGGGGATCTATCGTAGTCCTTTCGATAAGTAAGAGTGTCGAACCCAACGAGAAGCAGAAGCAAATGACAAGCGGTTTTCAGTAAGGTATTCTTTGCAAGCACTGAAATTATTGGTAACAGATAGTTTTGTGATAAGATAATTTGTAACGGCTAACGAGTAATGAAAGTAAATAAGGTGCAGAAAGATGGCCCAATCCTTTCTGTAGCAAAGGACAATCCTGGGCAAACTCTTATATAAAGTAAAGCGCTCCCGAGGACACGTGGGAATTATCGTTAAGCTAGTTTTCATCACGCTCATATGGTTCACGTTCGTTACTTTGATAATTTGGTATGTGGGTGGACCGGTGCTTGGGTGCTGCCATTTCTTGGACAAGCATCCCACTTATGATTAACCCCTATTGCAAGCATCCTCAACTACTAAAGAAGTACTAAGGTAAACCTAACCATAGCATGAAACATATGGATCCAAATCAGCCCCTTACGAAGCAACGCATAAACTAGGGTTTAAGCTTCTGTCACTCTAGCAACCCATAATCTACTTATTACTTCCCAATGCCTTCCACTAGGCCCTAACAATGGTGAAGTGTCATGTTGTCGACGTTCACATAACACCACTAGAGGAAAGACAACATACATCTCATCAAAATATCGAACGAATACCAAATTCACATGACTACTTATAGCAAGACTTCTCCCATGTCCTCAGGAACAAACGTAACTACTCACAAATCATATTCATGTTCATAATCAGAGGTATATTAATATGCATAAAGGATCTGAACATATGATCTTTCACCAAATAAACCAACTAGCATCAACTACAAGGAGTAATCAACACTACTAGCAACCCACAGGTACAAATCTGAGGCTTTGGGACAAAGATTGGATACAAGAGATGAACTAGGGTTTTAGAGGAGATGGTGCTGGTGAAGATGTTGATGGAGATTCACCCCCTCCCGCTGATAGGATCGATGGTGATGACGATGGCGATGGTTTACCCCTCCCGGAGGGATGTTTCCCCGGCAGAACAGCTCCGTCGGAGCCCTAGATTGGTTCCGCCAAGGTTCCGCCTCGTGGAGGAGGAGTTTCGTCCCGTAAGCTTGCTTATGATTTTTTCCAGGGTAAAAGACTTCATATAGAAGAAGATGGTCACCGAAGGCCTTCCAGGGGGCCCACGAGGCAGGGAGGCGCGCCCCCACCCTCGTGGATGGTGGGTGGCCCCCCTCTGGTACTTTCTTCGCTCAGTATTTTTTATTAATTACAAAAATAACTTCCATGGAGTTTCAGGACTTTTGGAGTTGTGCAGAATAGGTCTCTAATATTTGCTCCTTTTCCAGCCCAAAATTTCAACTGCCGGCATTCTCCCTCTTCATGTAAACCTTGTAAAATAAGAGAGAATAGGCATAAGTATAGTGACACAATGTGTAATAACAACCCATAATGCAATAAATGTCAATATAAAAGCATGATGCAAAATGGATGTATCAAGAGCCCAAAAAAAGAGAAAATAAAGAAAATAAAAAATGATAGAAAAAGAGAGAAGGGACAATGTTACTACCCTTTTACCACACTTGTGCTTCAAAGTAGCACCTTGTTCTTCATGATAGAGAGTCTTCTATTTTGTCACTTTCATATACTAGTGGGAATTTTTCATTATAGAACCTGGCTTCTATATTCCAATGATGGGCTTCCTCAAATTTCCCTAGGTCTTCATGAGCAAGCAAGTTGTATGCACACCCACATAGTTTCTTTTGAGCTTTCACACACTTATAACTTTAGTGCATCCATTGCAATGCAATCCCTAATCACTTGCATCGATATCAATTGATGGGCATCTCCATAGCCCATTAATTTGCCTAGTTGATGTGAGCTTTTTCCTTCTTTTTGTCTTCTCCACAACCACCATATTTTATTCCACCTATAGTGCTATATCCATGGCTCACACTCATGTATTGCGTGAAAGTTGAAAAAGTTTGATAACACTAAAAGTATGAAACAATTGCTTGACTAACACCGGGGTTGTGCATGATGAAATACTTTGTGTGATGAAGATGGAGCATAGCCAGACTATATGACTTTGTAGGGATAACTTTCTTTGGCCATGATATTTTGAGAAGACATGATTGCTTTATTAGTATGCTTGAAGTATTATTGTTTTTATGTCAATATTAAACTTTTTTTTGAATCTTATGGATCTGAACATTCATACCACAATAAAGAAGATTACATTGATAAATATGTTAGGTAGCATTCACACTTCATAAATTATTTCTTTTATCATTTACCTACTCGAGGATGAGTAGGAATTGAGCTTGGGGATGCTGATACGTCTCTAATGTATCTATAATTTATGAAGTATTCATGCCATGTTTGTAACAATTTTATATGGTTTTGGTATGATTTGATTAGAACTAACCCGGACTGACCCTGTTTTCAGCAGAACTACCATGGTGTTCTTTTTTGTGCAGAAATAGAAGTTCTCGGAATGGGCTGAAATTTTACGGAGATTTTTTATGGACCAAAAGAGACCCTCGAAGCACTGGAGATGGACCAGGAGGTGACCAAGGAGGCCACAAGCCAGGGGGCGCGCCCTACCCCCCAGGGCGCACCCTGAGGGCTTGTGGGTGTTGGAAATATGCCCTAGAGGCAATAATAAATTTCTTATTATCATATTTACCTATTCATGATAATCGTTTATTATCCATGTTATAATTGTATTGATCGGAAACTCAAATACATGTGTGGATACATAGACAACAACATGTCCCTAGTGAGCCTCTACAGGACTAGCTCATTGATCAAAGATGGCTATGGTTTCCTGGCAATAGACATGAGTTGTCATTTGATATTGGGATCACATCATTCGGAGAATGATGTGATGGACAAGACCCAAACTATAAACGTAGCATATGATCGTGTCAAGTTTATTGCTATCGTTTTCTACATGTTAAGTATATGTTCCTATGACCATGCGATCATGCAACACACTGACACCGGAGGAGTACCTTGTGTGTACCAAACATCAGTACGTAACTGGGTGACTATAAAGGAGCTCTACAGGTATCTCCGAGGGTGTTTGTTGAGTTGGCATGGTTCAAGACTGGGATTTGTCACTCCATATGACGGAGAGGTATCGCAGTGCCCACTCGGTAATACAACATCACAAGAAGCTTGCAAGCAATGTGACTAATGGGTTAGCCACGGGATCTTGTATTACGGAACAAGTAAAGAGACTTGCCGGTAACGAGATTGAACTAGGTATGGAGATACCGACGATCGAATCTCAGGCAAGTAACATACCACTGGACAAAGGGAACTATATACGGGGTTGATTGAATCCTGGGCATCGTGGTTCGACCGATAAATATCTTTGTGGAATGTGCGGGAACAATTATGGGCATCCAGGTCCCGCTATTGGTTATTGACCAGAGAGGTGTCTCGGTCATGTCCACATGATTCTCGAACCCGTAGGGTCCACACGCTTAATGTTCGGTGACGGTAGAGTAGTATTGGGATATTCACATTGGTGACCCAATGTTGTTCGGAGTCCCGGATGATATCCCGGACGTCACGAGGAGCTCCGGAATGGTCGGGAGGTAAAGAATTATATATGGGAAGTCATATTTTGGCTACCGGAAAAGTTTCGGGTTTTACCGGTATTGTACCGAGAAGCAACCACAAGGTTCTGGAAGGTTCTAGAAGGTTCTGGAGGAGTCCGTAAGGGTCCCTCCAACACCTAAGCCGTGCATGGGCTGTAGGGGGTGTCCTAGCCTTATTGGGCTAGGGGCACCAGCCCCAAAGAGGCCCATGCGCCTAGGGGAAGGAAAACCCTAAGGGGGAGGGCCCTCCACTTGACTTGGAAGGCACTCCTCCACCTTGGACGCCTCCACTCCTTGGAGGAGGGGCTAGGGATGCGCCCCCAGGCCTCCCACACCCCTATATATAGTGGGGAGGGCATGGGGGGCTGGGCACACCAATTCCCATGCCCTGGAGGCAGCCCTACCTCCCCCATTACTCTGTTTTCTCCGCAGATCGCACCTACGGTAGAGCTTGGGAAGCCCTGCTGGGATTGCTCCACCACTATCTCCATCATGCCATCGTGCTGGTTGAGATCCCATGTACTTCTCCTCCCTTTCTTGCTGGATCAAGAAGGAGGAGACGTCATCGAGCTGCACGTGTGCTGAGCGAGGAGGTGCCGTCTGTTCGGCACTTGATCGGGAGTTCGTGGGACGGATCGTGATTGGATCGCAAAGAAGTTCGACTACATCAACCGCTTTTCCAAAAATTCTTATAAATATAGAAACCTCCGAAAAGAACCCTAGATCAGAAGTTCTGCCGCCGCAAGCCTCTGTAGCCACAAAAAAACCAATCGAGAGCCTGTTCCGGCACCCTGCCGGAGGGGGAAATCATCACCGGAGACCATCTTCATCATCCCGACGGCCACTATGATGAGGAGGGAGTAATTCACCCTCGGGGCTGAGGGTATGTACCAGTAGCTATGTGTTTGATCTCTCTCTCTCTCTCTCTCTCTTTCTCTCTCATGTTCTTGATTTGGCATGATCTTGATGTACCGCGAGCTTTGTTAGTATAGTTAGATCTTATGGTGTTCTTCCCCCTCTAACTTCTTGTGATGAATTGAGTCTAGCTCTTTGAGGTTTCGTTATGCTGGATTGAGTATTGGATTTGAGAACACTTGATGTATGTCTTGCGATGGGATATCTGTGGTGACAATGGGATTTTCTATTGATTCACTTGATGTATGTTCTGGCACTCAACTCGCGGATTCCCAAGGTGACATTGGGGTAATCTATGCATAGAGGTTGATGCACGTTTTTGTCTTACGTTCTCTGATATAAACTTTGGAGTGATTCTTTGTTGCATGTTGAGGGGTTGTTATATGATCCAATTATGTTATCATTGTTGAGAGAATTTGCACTAGGGAAAGTATGAACCCTAGGCCTTTTTTCAAGCATTGCAATACCGTTTTTGCTCACTTTTACTACTTGCTACCTTGTTGTTTTTATATTTTCAGATTACAAAAACCTATATCTACTATCCATATTACACTTGTATTACCATCTCTTTGCCGAACTAGTGCACCTATACAATTTACCATTGTCTTGGGTGTGTTGGGGACACAAGAGGCTCTTTGTTATTTGGTTGCAGGGTTGTTTGAGAGAGACCATCTTCATCCTACGCCTCCCACGGATTGATAAACCTTAGGTCATCCACTTGAGGGAAAATTGCTACTGTGCAAAACTCTGCGCTTGGACGCCCAACACAAGTCTATAAGAACAAGGTTGCTTAGTAGACATCAATATGTCTGTGTCGTATCTACTTTTCCAAACACTTTTGCTCTTGTTTTGGACTCTAATTTGCATGATTTGAATGAAACTAACCCGGACTGTTGTTTTCAGCAGAACTACCTTGGTGTTATTTTTTGTGCAGAAATAAAAGTTCTCGGAATTTCACGAAACTTTTTGGATATTTTTTATGGAAATAAAAATTACTAGAGTGAAGACATACCAGAGGCGGCCCACCTATTGCCCACAAGGAAATAGAGGGCGACCACCTCCCCTGTGCGCGCCCTGTTACCTTGTGGGGCCCACGTGGCTCCGCTGACCCTAATATCAAGTCAATAAATTCCGTCTTCCCAAGAGAAAAATAGGAGAATAAGTTCCATCGCGTTTTACGATATGGAGCAGCCGCCACCTCCAGTTCATCATCCAGAGGGCTAATCTGGAGTACTTATCACCAACCCTTCTCCATCAATAATTCCATGATGCTCACCACCGGGAGTGAGTAATTCCTTCGTAGGCTTGTTGGACGGTGATGGAGCGGGATGAGATTTGTCATGTAATCGAGTCAATTTGTTAGGGTTTGATCCCTAGTATCCACTATGTTCTGAGATTGATGTTGTTGTGACTTTGCTATGCTTAATGCTTTTCATAGGGCTCGAGTGCCATGATTTTAGATCTGAACTCTCTATGTTTTCATGAATATATTTGAGTTCTTGATCCTATCTGCTAGTTATATGCACTTGTTATTGTTCTGATCTGTAGACCTCACAGTGACAATAGTTGGGATACTCTCCGGGGATGACTGTAATTCGAGGAGTTCATGTATTCAGCATGTGTTAATGCTTTGTTCCAGCTCTCTTTAAAAGGAAGCCTTAATGTCCCTTAGTTTCCATATGGACCCCGCTGCCATGGGAGGGTAGGAAAAGAGATGCCATGCAAGTTCTTATTATAAGCATGTATGACTATATACAGAATACATGCCTACATTACACTGATGAATTGGAGCTATGTTGTATCGCTCTAGGTTGTGACTGTTATACGATGAATATTATCCAATACAAATATCCATCACTGATCCAATGCCTACGCTTTTTGCATATTGATCTTTGCGAAGTTACTTTCGTAGTTGCTGATGTTACAATCGCTAAGAAATTGCTACTGTTACTGTTACCATTACTATTACTACTGTTACTACTACTATCAAACTATCATACTACTATGTTACTAACACTTTACTGTAGATATTTAGTTCTCCAAGTGTGGTTGAACTGACAACTCAATTGCTAATACTTGCAAATATTCTTTGGCTCCCCTTGTGTCGAATCAATAAATTTGGATGAAATACTACCCTCAAAGACTATCACGAACCCTATACTTGTGGGTGACGGTGTCCTGGACTAGGGGGTACCCACCACGTTGTCCCCCGACCAGCTGGATCGGGCCGAGGACCCCCGTGGCGGCTCATTCATGGGCCAGTTCGGACAAACCATGCCGCATACAAGGAGGACTCCACAAGACTTGGCGCCTAAGACAAGGACTCTCCTAAAACCCTAGGCCTCCGGTGTCTTATATAAACCGAGGCGAGGCTAGTCAATAGGCATCTCATATTCATTACTACAATCTCGTGGTAGATACATGTACTCTATACTACACCCGTATGAAAACAATCAAAAGCAGCATGTAGGGTATTATCTCTTCAAGAGAGCCCGAAGCTGGGTAAAATCCCGTGTCCATGTTACCATCGCTCCAAGACGCCTAGCTCAGGACCCCTACTACGAGATACGCCGGATATAGAACCGACATTGGTGCTTTCATTGAGAGCCTGCTGGGCGATCGCCGCGGATCGATGAGATGATCAGGTGATATTTTTCTAGTCAGATCTATTCCTTGTAAATTTCCTCTTTTGCAAAAATCCTTGCTATCGCGTTGTTCTATGATGTCCGCAGTCAGATCGGGATCCAGAAATATTTTAGTGGCGGCAGCCATATCCGTTGTCGGACGATACCTTGGATCCGAGATACTGGAAAGCTGCACGTGTAAACAGCAGCCTCGCTACATGGATCAGTGCGGAGATTATTGAAAAGAAAAGGGAAGTCTAAGCAGCATACCAGCCGAGGAGACCGTGAGCGTGTTGCACGCGCCCACGCAGGATCAGTATAGGTGGGTCGGCTGACAAAAGTTCTGACCGGCAGCAACACATGGAGATCCCATCCTCCTTTTCTCCTTTTTATTTAACCAAGTTGTACTTGTCATTAATGATTTGTCTTTCATGATCTGCTCACGTGCTACAGCTAGTTTGCTTTAGACCCTGTTTGGTTCCAATAAGTCACCTGACTTATAAACCAGGTGACTTAAAATCAATGACTTATAAGTCACGCCTGTTTGGTTGTCACCTGACTTATAAGTCACCTGACCACACCTTCCCACTTTGTTTTTTTATGTAAAGGTGGTGGGACCCATGCAAAAGGGGGTGACTTATAAGATTTAAGTTGGGGTGGAGCAACTTATGACTTATAAGTTGGGGTGACTTATAAGTTGGGTCTGTTTGGCAAAATAAGTCACTTTTTTCACTATTCGACTTATAAGTTGGTGACTTATTTGGAACCAAACAGGCCCTTAACTTTGCTATATACTAACACATGTGCAGGCCATCAAATCCTAGGTGGTCTGATGCTACTACTACTAGTACGTATCCGCGGCCACCAATGGATGATTGTGCTTTATAATTCTTTTTAGATTTCCACGCTTGAAGACCCATGTCGGCAATTCGGTCTACGGTGCCGCTGCCATTCCAAGGCGATCTAATACGCCGGCGCTGCCCGCGCGCATTGCGTCCTTAACTCGGATAACCCTTGAATTTTGGATCTGTCACCTCGTCGCGCCGACGTCCTGTGTCAACAACGGCCTCGCATCAGGCCGTATCTATTTTAATAATTTATTTTGCATAAATATTTTTTCAGCTAGATCTATTCCACACAGATCAAATTCTTTGGAAATTATTGTTCTTGGTTCGCTGTTCTATTTCGCAGGTCCATCCGAGATCAGTTCCGATCTGTGATCGGGCCTAAGAGAGTTTTGTCCGTAGGTACCTGATGAGCACCTACAAATCTGCACAACGGTGAACTGTGTGGCAGCGGAGGCCAAGACCAGTACAAGACGCATCCTGCGTAGGTCGGCTAAACGTGGGCCTGGTGTCATACGCAACCGAGGAGACCGGAACAGCTATGCTCGGCCAGCGCACATAGAGGAATAATTCTCTGCCTTTCTTTCTTTTATTACTCAAGTCAATCGATGTTGCCATTGCTACTTCAGGCCTAGGTGAATATTATTAATAAATGAATGCTAGCTTACAACAATGATTGATTACTCATTGATAGTACGTTAGTGGAGGTCAATTCGGCCTGGGAAAAGAGCTAGCACCTTCTATCTTGCATGGCGCGCAGACCAAGTGATAATGTGTCACGTGGAGCTTCAAAACTCTCAAAATCCATGGAGACACCTAGTACATCTCACGTGAAGAACTCCACTCGAAGGCTTTTTCATCTATGCCTCACTACCAGAAATCGGGTTCTATTTCTCTAAATTATATGTGTTGTACATATTAATTTTCACAGAATATTTTTTTTCTGTCCATTGGCATGGTTTTTTCTGCGTAGATTTTCTAATACAGGTTTGCAACTTGGTCTGTTGGTCGACGTGCTGGTCTGGCCAGTTCCAATCTAGCCAGTTTCATTGGTAGTCTGGCCAGCGCCGGACCCGCAGCTTGGCCTGCCAGGCGAATTCGCACTACATGACGTGGTCACCGCACATGCTGCCACTCCGTTGAGCTAACCTCTCACGTCCCGAGCGACCACATGAAGATGAGGACCTCCGAACACACATCAGGGATACGGTACCTCAATTTTGGTCAGCAAATTCTAGTAATTCAAATCAGTCTCGGTCATCGCCGTCGAACAGGTTTTATTTTTCCTAAATATTCGTTTAGCTCCTAAAATTATTGCACACAGAATATTTTCTGTTGTTTTGCACTGCATTATTTTTGCAGGGATATTTTGTCGATACTTGTGCATGACGTCGGTCTAGCCGGTGTCCCACCGTCACCGAGGCTGGCCGACCTGTGTCGACATCGCCGCGCCACAACGCCGTCATGCCATCAAGCCGACCTCGGCGCTCATGCCATATTTCTTTAATTACTTACTACGCTTAAGTTAATTAAGTAAATTTAAAAAACATATATTATTATCTCTATTTTTTATTACTTTCGGTTTTCACTGTTTCATGTGCACAAGTAAACCGACTCCGACCTATTTTGATGTTTCGGCTGACGTGGGGGCTACGGCGTCACCCGTCGGCTTGCTCCGTCACCTTGGCTAACCTGGGAGCTTCACCTCTCCACAGCGGTCGTGCTGTGTCGCCCCTTCAGAGGGCCAAGCTCTTCGCTCGACCACCTCGGGATTGGCTTGGGGCTGGGACCTCGATCAAGTTGAGGACTACACATCAGTTGAATCTGACAAGGTTCGCTGGGCATCCTCGTCCCGCCACAAGCCCGGATCGCGTCATCAACACAGAGCACATTGACCAGCTAAGTCGCTTTCATGCTCACACTTTTAATTTTTCATTCCGTTCAACCAAGCATGAAATTTCGCACTCCCTTTGCCCAAGTTAACTGGGGGCTCTTAAATATATATGAGCCATTATATAATAAAAGTTTTCTTCTTAGTCGTTGCAAAGTCTTTTTCTATCACTCCTTTTTTCGACGCGAGTGTGTGGTCAATAGTCGAGGAGCCTAATTTCTATCTCAAAGCCACTAGAGTTTAGTTTACTAAACTGGCCTAACGAGAAGTATTCCGCCTTCGGGATAGGAGGTTGAGCCATAGGCTGACCCGCTTGAAGTCTTGAGATAGGATGTGTCATGTTAAAAGCACGACAGAAGCACAATTTTTTAAGACCAATTCTCGGATTGGCACTGAACACTTGATCTAGTTCGGACGCCAAGTTTTTACTGAAGTTTTTTGGTTTTCCAAGCCCATGGCACTTTTAAACTATTTGTGTGTTTCCAGCACAAGTCTCGCAGTGCAACGCCGGACTCCTTTAGAGATTCGGCAAAAATATTCTCGGATATTGCTATATATGCATCGGTTTCGAATTGTGTCTTCGGTCAATAGTTGGGTTGCCTGACTCTTGTGCTTGCCGCCTACATTTCCCTTTGTTCGGCTAGGTGTGCAAAGGGATAATCACTGCGATTGTGCTTCCAGCTCGCATGGTTAAGCGCCTCAGTGGAGAAAGCCGAAAAGTGATTGTCACAGTAAACTGGTCAGCGATCTGATGACTGTGTTGAATTATAAGATCGATGGAGGTCACCCCGTGTTAAGAAACGGGCCGTTCATAATATTGGCCGAAGTGTTAAATGGCTTGACATCGGCTTTCGCCGAACATTAACCGAGGGCTAATATTTGGCCTCCCGACTTTAAGCTCCCATGACTAAGTGAAAGTTATAAAGCCCGCATATCTGATTGCCTCATTTCTGCTAATACAATCACTCATGGTTGTTTGTTATTGTGGAAACACCATGCATAGCATCTACAAGGGGGTAGAAGCCGATGATGGGCCACTTTCAACTGATAAACGGTCGCAACAGAGTCAAAATAAACATATCATCGCCATTTGTATTTAATATACAAGGGCTGCCTTCCGTAATCATCGTTATAAAGCCATACATATGCATCAATTTGACTTAAGATTTTGGCCAAGCTGGGTTGCCTGGCTCCTGTGCTTACCCCTACGTTCTCGATTTTTTGGCTAGGAGGTAAAGGGAGCACCTGTGTGATTGTTACTACCGGGTCATCCGGGTTAGTACCTCGGACTGGGTGAAGCCGAAAGCTAGCCAATTTAAAGGATATAATTGGTCGGCAAGGACGGAAGTAAAAATTTGGGTACGCTAAAGACCACATAGTCCGGGAACTTTCCCCAAACTAAATCCTCAATATTTTGCTCCCACATTGATCGGAGTTGAGGTTTCATGATCATGCTTAGCATGACAACCCAAAGAAAGGAACCGATAGCGGGACTATTTTCTTTGAACGACATTTCTTATGTTAACCAGTAATATAACATATCTCTCTGCGTACCTTTGTTTATAAAACCGTATGGCCGGATTGCCTTGTTTTTCATAAATCTTTTCCCTCATAAAGGCTTTATAAAGTAGGACAAACACTCCTCGGCTACTGGCCGAGGAGGTGGAAGCCGATGGTCGGTCAACAAAGTTTTGTACAATGCGGATCCGAGCATTAATGATGTAAAGTACTTGGATACCTAGAATCATCACACATAATTTGTGATTTTACTTCAGATATCTATCCTTAATTCGGCCACCCGTGCCCACATTAAGGCTCGGGGGCTATTGGGCTTCGGGCTTATCATTTACTAATATTAAAGGGGCACAACGATCCCCTGATCTGGTGTTGCCACCCGACCAGTATCTCGGGGGCTATTGCACTGCCTATGCAATGCAGAAAATTCAAAAGGCTCAGTGTTCGGCTTGACCAGACTATGGGCAAACACGTCTTCGGACAACAATAGGCACCATCTGGGACCTATCTGGCATCAAGCTAATATATTACGGCGACTTCACAAAACCCTCTCTCAAGGGCCAGTCCGCCGATCACTATCTCCTCTAATGCGCATCTCGGATTTTTGGCCGACGCACACCTTGAGGGCTACTGCTTATACATCTCAGCAGAGAATACATTGCACAAATTGAAATTAAATCCATAGAGGGCATCTTCGGCATTAATCTCGATTGAACCCTTTTAACCTTTTTTGGGCCGAGGTGATCTATGACACCTCGGATACAGTCCGGCGTTGGAGCTCGGATACAGTTCGGCGTTGGAGCTCGGATACATTCCGGCGTTGGAGCTCGGAAGCGGTTTGTTATTGGTGCTCGGCTGCAAAAGATACCTCGAATGCAGTACGGCGTTGGAGCTCAGACGCAAGAGGACACCGTCGCACGGGAACAACTTCAAACCCAAGGTGTGGCGTAAAAAATTACAAGGCATTGATAAAGGCCGAAAACTTGAAAGTCTCCTCGGATGCCCAACGTGTGAACTCTTCGGATTTAGCTCAGCAATCCTGAAGATCAAAGATGGGAATATTTGTTGAACCAGTTTTCAAGACCGGCGTCCGAAGATGAAGAACAGTTCGGAAGAACCGAGGAGCATACCCAACTTGAAGACCAGTTCAGGGGGCTACTGACGGTGTCCTGGACTAGGGGGTACCCACCACGTCGTCCCCCGACCAGCTGGATCGGGCCGAGGACCGCCATGTCGGCTCATTCATGGGCCAGTTCGGACAACCCATGCCACATACAAGGAAGACTCCACAAGACTTGGCGCCCAAGACAAGGACTCTCCTAAAACCCTAGGCCTCCGGTGTCTTATAAAAACCGAGGCCAGGCTAGTCAATAGGAATCTCATATTCATTACTGCGATCTCATGGTAGATACATGTACTCTGTACTACACCCATATGAAAACAATCAAAAGCACCATGTAGGGTATTATCACTTTGAGAGAGCCCGAAGTTGGGTAAAATCCCGCGTCCATGTTACCATCGCTCCAAGATGCCTAGCTTGGGACCCCTACTATGAGATACGCCGGATATAGAACCGACAGTGGGTTATCAATATTCAACGAAGATCTTTATTTGTTTGAACCACGATATCGAAGATTAGGTAAATCCTGTATACAGATCCCTTTCTCCGGCGTTATGTTACTTGCCTGAGATTCGGTCGTCGGTATCGCCGTACCTAGTTCAACCTCGTTACCAGCAAGTCTCTCTACTCGTTCTGTAATACAAGATCCCCATGACTAAACTCATTAGTCACATGCTTCCAAGCTATTCATGATGTTGTATTATCGAGAGGCCCCAGAGACATCTCATCGTCCCAAGGAGCGACAAATCCCAGCCTCGATCCATGCAACCCAAGAAACACTTTCCGAGATACTTGTAGAGCACCTTTCTGATCACCCAGTTATGAAGTGATGTTTGATAACCCACAAAGTATTCTTCTGGTATTCGGGAGTGGCATGATCTCATGGTCTAAGGAATAGATACTTGAAATGAAGAAACATGTAGCAAATAAACTAGGTGATATGATCTGATGCTAAGCTTACGGTTGGGTTTGTCCATCACATCAGTCTCCTAATGATGTGATCCCATTATCAAATGACAACTCATGTCTATGGTTAGGAATTAACCATATTTGCAATGAGTTAGTCTAGTAGAGCCTCACTAGGGACACGATATTCATTTATGTATCCACACATGTATTTAAGTTTCTGGTCAATACAATTATAGCTTGCACTACAAAAAAAGACACATCCATGACATTTTGGGTCGAACGAATTTTTTTCTGTCATGCTTATGACACTTCTATGATGATAATTGTGACAAAACCCGATATCATCATAGATGTGGTGGGCTCCTACTTCTATGACAAAAAATCATGACAGAAAATGGGCTTTTCGTCCTGGGCGGGCCGGAGACGCAGCTGCATGACATTCTTTGGGCCGTCCATGACGAAAAAAACCATGGTAGTAGAGAGGGCGAGGAAAATATCAGGGAGTTCCGGTTCTGATGGGTGGTCGGGGGCGGCGATCGCGTTTCTCTCATACACGACAAAAGGGAAGTGCGGCGTTGGGCCCTAATTGAACCCGAGCGAGGCGTTTCGCCATCGAACCCGGCGATTACCTGCGAGCTATGCATTCTCGAACCCGGCGATCAATCGATCTTCCTGTTAATTGAACCCGATCGAGCGATTCTTTCGCTACTGCTGCTAACTGAAGCCGATCAAACTTGCTGCCTCTTGATGAACAGTGAGTGTTGTTGGGGGGTTGGATGAACAGTTCCCGGTGGGGGGTTGGATGAACAGGACCCCGTGGTAGTAGAGGCTGTTGCCTCTGGATGAACAGGACCCCGATCGATCGAGCCGGTTGGGGGTTGATGAACAGGACCCCGTGGAGGGCTGGATGAACAGGACCCCGTGGAGGGCGGATGAACAGTAGCCGGTGGAGGGCTGGATGAACAGTAGCCCGTGGAGGGGTGGTTGAACATGACCGTCATGGAGAAGGCTGGTTGAACAGTAGCTGGTGGAGGAGCGGTGGAGGCTGGATGAACAGGAGCCCGTGGATGAACAGTCACAGGTGGAGGCTG
Organism: Aegilops longissima; assembly: GCA_021605205.1. Lineage (NCBI taxonomy): Eukaryota > Viridiplantae > Streptophyta > Magnoliopsida > Poales > Poaceae > Aegilops > Aegilops longissima. Next base: position 610,456,659 of record CM038682.1, on the reverse strand, counting down.
GAGGAGGTCGACGATGGATGAACAGTAGCCCGTGGACGCTGGAGGAGGTCGACGGTGGAGATGAACAATAGCCTTTGGAGTCTGGTTTTGTGGTACGCCACACCCCTCCGGATGAATAGGACCCCCGTTTTGACCGTAGTGCTCCAACAAAAGTCCGTTTCCTCCGTTTTGAGGTACGCCACACCCCTCCCGATCAACAGACCTCATTTCGACCGTAGGAGGTCCAAGAGAATTCCACTTCCTCCGTTTTGTGGTTTGCCACACCTCTCCTAGTGAACAGGACCCTGTTTCAACCGTAGGCGGTTGAACACAAGGCCATTTCCTCAGTTCTGTAGTACGCCAGGCCTCGTTTCGGTCGGCTGTTCCGTCCAAGCCGGTTGGCTCCCGATGAACACGAGGATGCATTTTCTCCGTTCTAACCCAGCCGGTTGGCTGCCGATGAACAGGACATCGTCACTGCCTCTCCATGTTCACGAGCCCTGGCCGTACGCATGCGCGAGTAGGCGTTCGAGACCCCGCCCGTATGTACGTACGTGGTCGTATTTTTTGGCGTGTGGCTGTATGTACGTGTACATGGTTTAGACGGGACAACCTCAACTGCTACGTGGGGGGATCTAGTATGACATGTGCCGCTACTTACACTACTAGGGAAAAGCTTATACACAGACGCTTACTAGCAGCGCGGGTTTATACCCCTCGCTACTGCTACTTACTAGTAGCGCGGGTATTTAACCCTCGCTACTACTAAGTTGATAGTAGTAGCGCTGGTTTTTAACCCTCGCTACTACTAAGCGGTCTCTACCATGCCTCCCCTCGGACATGCCATAGTAGTAGCGAGGGGTATAAACCCGCGCTATTAGTAAGTGAATAGCTATAGCGCTGGTAAGATATCCACGCTACTACTAAGGGTATCCCTCCCTTGACGCACCACTCCCACCCCGATCCTAAAGAAAAAAATTCCACTCCCGCCCCACCAAACTCTCTCTCTCTCCAACCTCACCCACCGCTCCTTCTTCCTCCTCTCTCGATCCCCTCCAACCCAGCCGCCGCCGCCGACCTCCCCCAATCCCGGCCGCCACTCCACCGACGGCGACCCCTCCCTGGCCGCAGATCCACTCGCGGAGCAGCTCACCCCGCGGTCAGATCTAACCGCCCTCCCTCCCTCCGTACCTCCTCGCCGGAAACCCTAGCCGCCTGTCCATAGCGACCCACCGCAGCACTCCGAGACCTCCTCCACGATGGTATGGTATGGTATGAATCCCTCCTCCTCCTCCTCCTCCTCTTCTTCTCCATCAATCTCCCTTTCTCTCTCACCCACGTCTCAGTCTATGTCTCTGCATCTTTAGGTAGGAGGAACGATGACCAGCGACGGCACGAAGCCCGGTCATGGCAACCCTCCAAGACATCGACGACGGTGCTATGGTACGAGTCCCTCCTCCCCTTCTCTTCTACTTCTCCGTCTCTCTCTGACCCCCATCTCTCCTCTCATCTCTTCTCTGTAGGTGACTGAGGTAGGATGAACAACGCCAAGGAACGGGACAACGCCGACGCCAAAGGAAGCTCTGGCAGAGGAGAGCAGCCTCCTTCTCCTCCATCTCTCTGTCTTGCTCGATTCTGGTTCTAGCCTGATTTAAAAAAAACGTTTTTTGCTTTCTCCCTTTCTGATTCAGACATGAGCACGAGCAGATTCACTAGTTGGAGCTATATATGGTGGTGGTTATGTTAATCAAATCATTAGGCGTTCCCCATCCATACCATACAATTGATTGGTTTACTGCTTGCTTGGTTGTCAAGTGAGGTGTTTGTTTACTCTGCTTGATTGATTCCATTGGAGGAGGGAGTAATTTGCCTAGCTTAGCTGAACTCTACATACCAGGCTAGTTCAACTTTGGTTCCAATTCGTCATCAAATTTGCTCCTGTATATATATAATGCGTGTGTACTAGGCTAGAAAGTTAGAATGGTTCATGATTGGATAAAAGAAAAGCAGATCGGTTTGATGCTTCTGTACTGGGCATTGCCTTTTACACATACGAAGTACTTCCATTAGTTTTAGTATATTTTAGATCACTACATGATTTATCTCATAGAACTTGCATTTTTAGTCGCGTATAAAAAGTGGTCATATTGCTAATTTAGAAAGATAGAACATGCATGGGCAAGGACATTGTGAGGTATGTTCTCACAAAAGGCAGTTGTGCAAGCCTGCAAGGGCATGAAAACCATACAGGACTGATGTTTGTGTAGTTAGTTGTGTGACATTAATGATAAACCATAAACTTGTCATCTACTCCCTCCGGCCCAAACTGTAAGGTCATTTTTGACACTATGATATTGTCAAAGATGATCTTACAGTTGAGGATGGAGGGAGTAGGTGACAGTAGTGCCCACGATCCCACAAATATGTTAGTAACCTTAGTTTGGCACCTGAATCAGTGATGCAAATAAGTGAACGCATCGCAGAGTTTAACTCCTGACTCTAGTTATGCAATCATTCATGAGTGCTACAATACCTTGTAGCTAGAAATTGGTGTTTGTGTCGTATCTAACTAATATATTGGGTTTGAGTTTTTTGTCTCTTCAAAATAAGAGGTAGGCTGACTATATCAGAGAAACTGTTATCACTTATACAGATGTTGTCGACCTCATTTTGTGTTAATGGTAATTTCTGCTTTCTGTATGCTTCTCCATGCTTCTATGCTGACATTTTATTGCTTCTTCACACCAATGACAATGTTCTGTCACACTATTGCTTTTATCTCAGATATTAGTGTATCTCTTTGCGTTTGGCTGACATTTAAGGATCATTATTTTGGTCACATTTGTTTTGTCTCTACAGATTTGTAATGTCAACATGAAATGGGTTTAAGATAGTATCATTGCCCATTTTCTTCACTGTTCAGTTTGTAGTATCTGAATATATGTCTGCTGAAATTTAATTTAATTTGTTCTTTGCTCTTTACAGAAATCTTGGATTCATAAATGGGAGAAGCACATAAGGGAGAAGAAGATGATTGCAAGGATGGTGAGGGAGCAAATCATTTGGAGGGATAGAATGCCACTGTTTGGTGTTTTTATGCATTTTTGTTTACTTTTAAGTGTGTTTGCACTAGCTGGGAATAAGTGACTAGGCAATAAGTATAGATGTATGGATATGCTCTAATGCTCCTGGTTTACTATAAATCTTCGATTTGGAATGATGTGGAATGCTGCTGGTTTATTACAAATCTGTGCTTGTTTTAGTTGTTAGAATTGTATGCATAAATTGGAATTGATGGATTTTATTTTTTTAATTCCTAATTAGTTAGTAGTATCGTGGGGGTGAAATGGAGCGCTACTAGTATTCAGGATACTAGTAGTGTGTGGTACTGTAGACGCGCTACTACTATTTCGTTAGTAGTAAAGCGGTTGACATCCGCGCTACTAGTAAATTGTTAGTAGTAGCGCGGGTATACCCCGCGCTACTACTAACTATTAGCTGTAGCGCGATACTAGTAGCGCGGGTACCCGCGCTGCTACTAGCCATTTTACCCGCGCTGCTAGTAGCCTTTTTCCTAATAGTGTTACTCGGCCACGGTTCATCGTTGCAGAGTGACTGATCGACCAGTATGTGCGTACACGTTCGTGACAAGACAGACAATAATACGTATGCTTCGACCGGGTGGGTCCCAGCTGTCAGGGAGGATAAGGACACACTTGCTGCGAAGATATAACTGCTCGGTTCCAGCTGTCAGGGGGGAATCATTTTTTTGCCCCTAATAAGGATGCACTTCCTTACGCGTGAAGATGTAGCTGGTGGGTCCCAGCTGTCAGGGGGGGAAATTATTATTTTTCAGGGTAAAAAGGATGCAGTTGCATGCATGCGTCCATGGGCGTAGCGCGTCCCCACTGTCAGCCTCTCACATACAGTCGTCTTCCGATGACTCTCGTTTGACCGCGTTGACCACACCGTGCCGAGTGCACCAAGGCCGGTGGACGAAGGCGAGGCCCTAGACTAGAATGACCCAGAGATGGGGAAGACGCGGCACTGGAGTCGCAGATGGAGAGGAGTGGGAAACTTGACCGGTTCGGGTGCGCAGCAGCACTGCCGCCCACGGGAGACGGGAGCAAGAACAGAGGTTGAAGAGGGAGCACGGATGTTGGATTAACATCCAACGGTCCAGCTGCTAGAATCATTTGTTGATTAAGTTGACAAAGCCCCGCGTACACGTCTACTTTGTAGGCCCACAAGTTAGCCACCAAATCTGTCGGGTCCTAGCTATCATCAGGAGGAATAGTTTGTTCGCATAACAAGGAGGCACTTCCTTCCGTGCAAAGATACAGTCGGTGGGTCCCAGCTGTTAGGGGTAGGAAAAAAATTTCAGCATAATAAGGAGGAACTTTCCTTGCGTGCGACCATGGACCTCGTGCGTCCCAGCCATCAAGCTCTCCACGTACAGTCCTCTTCCGATAACTCCCGTTTGTTGACAACGCCACGCAGAGCGCAGCGAGGCGGTGGACGACAGCGAGGCCCCGGACAGGAACGACCCGGAGATTTGAAGACGCGGCAGTGGAGTCACAGATTGAGAGGAGTACAAGGGTCATAACTGGTTCTGGTGCAGAGTGGGGCTGCAGTCGGTGGAGAATAACAGGAGGTGTGGAGGGGTGGAGGGATAGCCTGGCCGGCGGTGGGGTAGCGCTTCGCAGCGATGCGTGCTAAGCAGAGCCTCTAGCCGCCGGAGGCCGAAGCTGGTGGTCCCAGCGACGCTGGAGGAAGAAGACGAGAGATTGAAGGTGCATGTCGGCCGTTGGATATAAATCCAATGGCTATGGATGTCATAATCATTTGTTGACCAAGTTGACAATGCCTTGCGTAGGCTTCGACCTATTGGCCCACATGTCAGCCTGCAAAAGTGTGGCAATTTTTAAGCCATGTTTTCTAGAATATACAGTCCATTTGCTGGGCTGGGTGAACAAATAATTTCACGTCAATGTGGCCCATTTAATATTTTCTAAGAAATCCTAGCCCATTTGCACTTTATAGAAATACAGGAATTAGATGGGCTCGTTCTATATATAATGTTAGGTTAGAATGAGCAATTAATATAAAAATAAACCGGAGCGACACATTATACATATATAAAATTAACAAATTAGCGAGTTATTTCTCAAAACAAAAATGAGCGTGTTATTATTACATTGGTCCTTAAAATCTTCGCAACCTTTTGTACGTAATCACCAGGATTTTCCTTGCCTGTGATTCCAAAACAACGAGGATTTTCCTTGCCAATTTCTGTTAAACATTTACTTTTATAAGTTAATAACACATGGGGTGTTTTTATAATGTATATATAAGTCTCTATTAAATATACGATAATAGTAATAATATAAATATATATAATGTGGTTAGAAGGGAAAACATAAATTGGACACAACATTATTATTCTTATATATAGATAAATAGAACAGAGATATGTGTTTTATTAAAAAAAATACATTGGGTTGCCGATCTTTAAGAAAAAGTAAAACCTACGACGGGAGGCCCATAGGCCGGTATGGAACTCAAAAAATAAGTTGAAACCACTGTCTCCATATGTCGTGGGCTACGCATGTTAAAAATCAAAACCTAGGCCTAGCTGATACTCGTTCGCCCCCTGGAAAACAATGATACCAGCTAGATCTCCGATACCCCTTTCACGCAACAACAGCAAAAAAGATCCCCGATACCCCTAAATAAAAAAGCTCCCCGATGACAGTCATTGTTGGAAATTTATTTCGTTTATTGACTAAGGTTGACAAACTCGTGGGCCCCAACATCAGTATACAATAAGGAGGAAGTGTTTTTTCCAATTGGGCACTTGCTTGCGTACGGCTTGGACCCGGTGGGTCCCCACTGTCAGTCTCTCAGTGTATAGTCCTCTCCGGATTCCTCTCGTTTTTTGAGCATGTTGACAACGGCATACGGCGGCGCCACGGTGAGCGCGCAAGGACGGGAAAGAACCAGAGTCGGGGAAGACGCCTTCATTCTTTCGAACATACCGCTCTAGCCCGGTTGCTACAGCCCTCTCACCCAAAAGCTGTACTGCTCGGCTTAGATTCCAACTGGTGCAGTTGAAAAATATCTAACACTTGCCAAAATTTCGTCCCTAATTTACCCAGTTTTTCGCACACTCAACATTGTCTTGTCATTTTGAAAATAGCATATCTTTTTGACTTTGCATCATATGAAGATGTGCTATACATGAATGTTGATCAGCATGATGTTAACTTGTTGTTAGTTCCATTTTTACCATGAATAAAATTTCCAACATTCTGTTATCCATGTTTCAAAAGTGCTTGTTGATTTAAATGCTCTACCTCTGAAACATGCAGTTTCTTATCTGAAAATCACTTGGACAAGCAGCCATCACCGATGTTGGATTCGATGTTGCGCTTCTTTAATCCCCCGGTAGGCGCGAGGGGGAAATGAACTTCTGTCCCATGCTGCCGGTTGGGGAATGGATCAAACTGGATTAAAGAGGGGGTCGGCGGCGTGACTGAAGAAGCACATCAGACACGATTTTTTCAGTGGATGGCTCTCAATGGCATTTTTTACTTGCCTCTGCAACATACAACTTGTATTTTTAGCCTCCCAGTCTGTGGTGGACCAGCAGCCCATTTGCTAGGCGGGCTAACCTACAGAAAGCAGCACTCGATTTTTCATCAAGCCCCAAAAACAACGCAGTACTATGTTTGTTTTGAGGCCGAAAACATTACAGCAGGGGTTGAGCGGGGAAGGGGGAAGACAGAGCAAAAAGATTAAAAAGAGCTGATGCGTCATTGCTACCCTAATAAGCAGGTGCAATTCTTCTCAAGAAGAAGGTGCGCCGTTGACACCCACACGTCACAAATCCCACAATAGACATACTAACAAGTTCACACACAAGTACAACAGAAAAGGTAAACATTCGTATCAAACTCAGGTTCACAGGACACGTTCATATTCATAGCCAACATTCACAATCAACAACTCAAAATATTCATATATACACAAGTTCAACATGTCTATGCATCCAAATGATTGATAGATCACAAGACAATATTCATAGATAATTCACAAAAAGATTTAGATATACACATGTTCAGTATGTTTAAGCATCCAAATGATTGAGATCACATCCAATATCATCCATGGACAAACTATAATTACCTAGGGTATAGACTGGTAAATGGTGTTCAGTCGGAGGTACTTCTTGTTAAAACTAATGCTTGTACGAGTAAACTTTCGAGTACATAAGAGGCAGCACAAACAATCTAAACTTTGCTTGTAGGTTTATCCTCGAATTAGTGGACTCGTGCTGAGGGAGGTTTGAGCAACTTGGCCACTACTTTCATCCAACTAGTATACTGCCTCATCTTTGTCCTGTAGCTCGCCAGAATTCTACATTGCGGACAAGAAAGGAGGCGGTTGAGAAAATGAACCACCCAAATTTTGTGTGGAGTTCAACTGAAATGGACCATCCCTAGCGTGCAGACTGATTAAGTGCCAGATGAATATACGCGTCAACCAACTTGTCTAGAATCTTTAGACTCCATGCCATACAGTACGCTACCATATGTGCCGATAACCAAAAGGCACATGTTGGGACCAAAGGCTGGACTGCGTTTTTCTGGGCTATGCGCTAAGCAATATTTTTGGCATTCACTCTCCTAATACTTGGAGTTTGACAACTGGTTGACGCCGGTTGATACTCGAATGAATATAGGCACTTATTCTTGTCAACATTGATGCTTGTCTGAGTGAACTTTGGAGTACATAGCAGCAACATAAGTATTTGTCCATCTGATCTTTTTGTGCAGTTCTACTGAAAGCGCCCAATGTAATGATTCGCTTGCGAGTTCAGGCTCCAAGTTACTCGACGAAATCGGCAAACAGTAGCACAATACCAAATTAACAATACATATGGCAAGCACAATAATCAGGATAAAGACCGGTACCAACCTGTGTGAGGTAGCATATCAATTACTATTTCCTTTGACTGGAAGCCGAGATAAGCGAAGCGACTTATAGGAAAGGAAGGAAGCAAGCTAAGATAAGCGACTAGCAGGAAAGCAAGGAAGCAGTCGAGGCAATGAAGCACCCAAAGTTTTTGTGCAGTTCCACCAAAATCGAGCATCCCTGTTGGCACATTTATTGAGAGAGTGAGATTATTGTAATAGTGGGACTAGTTGATGAAACATACACTAACAAATAGAAGCACCCTCATTATCTTAATGGGTAAAGTTAGCAACGTAGTAGTCTTGCTTAAAGAGGCGTATTAGTTTATTTAATTAGTGCCAATTAGCTCAACACTCAAAGCATTGCCATGTATCATAGGTTGCAAAACTTTAACGTGCAAAGATAAAGGAGTTTCTCATGATAGTAGCACGATACAAATAGAGATGACAACAAACTAATATGGATGAAGGCCTTAGGCCGGTACCAACCTGAGCAAAAAAGCTTATTCATGTAGTCCCAGAAGATACGATAAAGCACTCACTGGAATCACTCAATAGTATATATTTTTGTGCACTTCAAATGTATGGTTGAAATCACTCTTGTTTACTAGTGGTGAGATTATATCGAAAGATTATCAAGAACTTCCAGCAAAGTTAAATCATTGGTTGGGATACAGTTCATCGTATTGTCTTGTGTAGTTCCACTAAAATGTATGATTGGCACAACATGATCCTTGTTTGCACAAGCAGTAACAAGGTGAAACCTTCATTAGCTTAGTGAGAAATGATAGAAAGACATTAGCATATTACTCTAACAGTAGCATCAAAGTCATGATGGACAATACGCAAAACATTGCCTCATTGAACCAATGGCAATAAATTGACATGCAAAACAATAGCACTATTATGTCATGACACTATCAAGATTCCCTCCCTGCTCCACCACATGATTCACCTCCACAGACACACATACACACGTACATGATTCAGCATAGGGTGCTACTAAAGATTTGTTTAACTCCGACAGGAAAATTAGGCAGCAGTAAATTAGTGCTACTTAAGTACTCCTAATTAATTAAGTGACCTTGCAGGAGAGACAACATAAGTGGAAACATAAGTGGAAGGGCTCCCTGGAGGATCGTCTCACATGTAAGGTAGACGTTGCCGGAGCACTTGAATGGCCTCGACTGAGGCCTCGGCTTCAGCAAGATCACCTTGGCACTGTTGATCGTGTAGAGCTGGGTCACAGATGCATCCATAATCCAGTTAATTAGTATGATCCATCGTCAATCCAAGTACTTCTCTGCTACGTTTCTGTATCTGTCTCTACTCTACTCTTATCTACTCTACTCCTCTTATAAAAAATAGAGTTGGTCATGATGGCGTGCCTGCCATCCTGCAATATAGGCCATCTGATTTATATCTGATGGATAGGAAGGAAACTATGGAAATTTTGCAAAAAGGTACCCACAATCCCTCCACATTTGCAAATAAGGCCTTCCCTCGTTCATCCTTTTCTTTCACAAGATAAACTACTCATACAAGTGCATCTTGATGTTACGTGCAACGCACAGGCATCTTGCTAGTCTTCCAAGTAAATTAAGACTAGTAGCAACACAGTAATACAATACCACTAGCAAGATGTCAGGATAACATAGGACGGTACCATCGTGTGATCTCCATTTCCTGTTTATTCTTGTTCTTCTTCCTCTTCATGCTCTGTTTCTCTTTCTCCTCACCAGTTGGTGAAACCAAGTACATGATTGGCCTTCTATTTTCGAATTGGTTTTGTCAGTGAGGGGGTACAAGTGTACTAGTAAACAATAGAATTATTCTCTCTGGCAGTCAGAAAATAGAGATGAACACATGCATTAAATACCATTCTTACCTAAAGGAAGGTTATGGTGCCAATAAGGATGATGAGGATTGGAACACAGATCTCCCTTTGTGCAGTTCCGCCGAAATGAACCAACGAATCCATTCTAACATTCTAGTTAAACAGCACAAAAGTCACTTCTTTTAAGAAGTGTTTGTTGCAGTGCACCAAAAGGTCACAATAGCAACAAGGTGAAATGGATATCCATGTTTGCACAAAAGGCTATAGAGGAAATAGTCAGAGTCTCAAACAATTACTAGCAAAAACATTTGGCTGAACTAGTCATGGCTTATAACAGTTGCATGGCTTAATTTTACCAGGGGCATTAGATTAAGAACAGCTAAATATTTTGTATAAGGGCATGGGATAGTGGGTGCACCAACAGTCCAGCTCCATGTACCTAAACCGGGGCATCAAGTGGTGATTCAGAGTTTGTTGCCCAGAGAAACAAACATCCAAGAAACATATCTGGGTTGGTTCTATTTTTGTTCACTCTAGCCACCTACTCCTATGTGTGGATAGCAAATCTAGTCCTGGTAATACCACGGTGTGTACAACATTTCCCCTATATTTCCCTATTTGACCAAGAGACCGGTTGGATGACCAGTCTGTACTACTTTCACCCCCTTTCCTTCCTGTTTGAACCAAGTACAAGATTCGACTCCATGAAGTAGCTTTACCTCTAACAATAGAAAAAAATAGGTGACGTTGGACCATCCAATCGAGAGGGGCTGAGAGGTAGAAAATGATGCACATGTAGCAATGTAGCAAGATGGGGAAGTAGAGCTAGGCCGGTTTCGAAGGAAGATATACCTGAAGGTCATCAGGATGTGGATAGGTGGGTGGCGGGAGGCCGGATCAGCCCACACTAGGGCAACGAGGTAGGGATCGGAGGACCTCCCGCGCTAGCACTCGGCCAGAGATAACGGTGCAGCTGGCAGTGGGTCTCTTCCTTCGCTGTTGATGACGGCCTAAACGATGCCCCTCCTCCCCTTCACCGGTGGAGCGGGAAACGTCCAGATCTGTAACCAGCGCTGAGGATAGAAAGAGAGAGTTACCACCGCTATCTTGTTTAGATCTGGAGAGGATGAGAGTGTGTGAATAGAGAAACCCTAGAAAGCAAGAGCGGAGGCTCCGGCCTATATATATACGTATAGTGGGGTAGTTTTCTTTTTTCGTGCCAGGTCGCCGTTCTTTTTTTGAGTTGTTGATTGGTTTTTGAGATAGCTACCCGCTTATTCCAAGTGGTGTGACGGTGGGCCAGGTCACACTTTGTATTGTTCAAGTTCCGTACTAGACCATCCATTAAATGAACAACCGCCGCCTCATAAAATTTGTGAACAAGCCCACGACTAAAATTATCGGAAACATGGGCTGCCCCAACATGCATTATTATTTATATTTTCTATGTGGGAATATCCTCAAAAGAAAATGTGAGAGTACAATATTTATTGGGCCCCTTTGTAATTTGTGCTAAATTTTGACCAAAGATTTAACTGACAAAATGTTAGTGCATGTTAACCAATATTATATCCTTTGATTTGTATTTGAACATAGTTGTCAATGATGTAATTTTCTGTTACATGCATGAACATTTTGTTAGTTAAATTTATAGTCAAAATTTGGCACAGATTATCATAGGGACCAATAAACCAGGATGGAGCTCCTCGTCTGTCATCCCTCCTCGTGTGCACAACTATCTCTCGCTTTAGGGCTGAGGCATTACAAAGCTTTACCATCACATATTCATACTACTTCAAGGTGCATTAAATCAACACATGCAAGTATCAAAAGGAAAGTCACGGCATGCATGCATGTGTTGTAATTAATGCATCGGTAAATGCAAATTATTGAAATATATCGAGTGTACTGCTTTGATGTGTCGCGTCAAGTCGTACAACAACGAGAAGTTTGATTACAATGCCCTCTCCCTCGCGGAATGAGCTCCAGTGCCTTAACTGCAGCTGCCTTTGGCTGTATGACAGGTGGGCCAGCCACCTGTTGGGCCCACTTGTCGTACACCCAAAGGCAGGAGCGGTAAGTCAATGAAGCTGCGTCCCTCCCTCGCCCATGAGCGTGGTGGCTCGCAGGACAAGGAGAAGCTTTCGCTACACGCTCTCCCTCCCGCACGCGGTGGACATGCAGCAGTGCATTTGGTGTCAGATGGCCAGAAGCATACTGTAGTAGTAGTACCATCATTGTTCGACTTCCCGAAGAGGTGAAGAGCCAAGCGCAGCTGGGACGCTCGTGTGGCTGTTCCATGTGTAGAGAAGTCTAGGATAGCGTGTACCGTGCCTCTAAGCTTAAAATCGTTGGGGTCGCCTTCATGCTATGAGGCTGTCTCGAAGCATTTTTTTGATTAAAATAATCTTCTGGCCCTACCAGTCATCCTGGTGATTGTAGTTTGCACGCTCATCTGGTCAAGATAGGAATATATATTTTAATTTGTGGTGGGGTAAATGTTAGAGGCTGCAGCAAATATATTGTACACTGCGGGTCTTTTAGCCTAGTTTAGAGGCAAGCATGTGGGTCCTGTGCTATGATGTGTCGCGTCAACTCATACAATGAAGAGAAGCTTGATTTTACTACTACACGCCTTCTCCCTCGCCCATGATCGTGGTGGCTCGCAGACGAGGACATGCTTTTGCTTACTACAACAAGCTATCCCTCCCGCACGCGGTGGACGGACATGCAGCAGTTGATTCGATACTATATAAGTAGTAACATCATTGTTCTTCTTATCAAATAGGCGAAGAGCCAAGCGCAACCCCAACGTGGAAGTTGCGAACGCTCGCGTGGCAGTCTTTGTGTAGGGGTGGGGCGTGATGCGGAGCCTTGGAGCACGCATATAGCCAGGCTCTTACATGAGACAAAATTGCTCTTTGAGCCCACTATTGTAGTACTTGCTTGTATAGCCCTGTAAACCGGAAAGGAGTATTTGCCTTTCTAGAGATTTCAACAAGTGACTACACCCTAAATGAGTACATATGGAGCAAAATGAGTGAATCTACACAGTAAAAAAATATGTAGTTCTCTTGTTTTCCTCGCCGCCTTGGTCGCGGTGCACAATATTGAGTATATGACTAGCCGCTCTATCTACATGCGGGACATCAAAGCATCTAGGCCCGCGTGCCATCCACCAAATCACAGCGAGGTGCTACAGTCGAGACTCACAGGTCACCCTGGTGTGGCCGTCATGACCCATCATATCACAAAACCCACACCTTTACGAGCAGTGGTAAGTGGCCTCGAAGTGGCCTTGAAGATGGACTGGACGAAGCAACCATCATTTCACTGGAACACTCATTGAAGCCCTTTCTCCCCTTTCTTGAAGAAAACCTCACTCCAGGCTACTCACTTCTACCATTTTTCTTCTGTACCGATGAAGGAAAGGTGGGCGAATCAGTGATGCTACTGTATTTTCATTCCAAGAATCTTCTTTTTGCGAAGCACCGACCGATTTTTACAGCATATTCTTTTCCCATTTTCATTGTGATTGTGGTTTCCTTCTGATTGCTTTTTGTCTGTCAGTTCATTGATGGATCTCTAGGAAGTGAGCACCGACCAGCGAGTTGACCATGTTGGCGGGCCAACCCATGGAGACGAAGAACTCCAAGAAACAAGCACTGGCCAAAGATTTGATAATGTTAGCTAACGAACTCCTCAAAGAAAGCTGGAAGAACAACAAGGGCCCCACCATGCCTACCTCAGAAACTCTAATGTCCACCTATGAGAGGCTCAAGGCCGAGTTTGAGGAGATAGTCGCCATTGAGAAGCATTATTCCCCTGGCAAGGCGATGGCCCCCATCGAGGACGAGGAGATGGCCCCCGGAGGGATGGGATCCCCCGGTGAGCTGCACAAGGTAAAAAATAATGGCTTACCATAGTTGTGGTTTTTGATTATTTTCAATGTGCTTGCTAATACGTTAGGGTTGTGCAGGTGCCGGTGGACGTCCTTGATGATTCCGATGTCGTGGTCCGCCCTGTGGACAACGCCCAGAGATCATTTTTGATGTTGTGGTCCGTCCTGTGGACATCGCTCCGGAGATCGATTCCGATGCCGCTGTCCATCCTGTGGACATTGCCCCAGAGATTGATTCCGATGCCGCAGTCCGTCCTGTGGTCATCGCCCCAGAGATCGATTCCCATGCCGCTGTCCATGCTGTGGTCATTGCCCGGGAGATCGATGACAACAAATAGTTGGTCGCGCTAATCATTCAGGGTAGTTTGCATTGTGTTTAATTACCAGAACGATGCGAGTTATCAAACCATCTTAGGGCTAGTGCACTGTCTTGTGTGGGCGGTACTTGCTACCTTTGTTTGATAGTGAATCATGCGAACACTCTTGAAACAAATGCATCCTCACCAGCTTTTGATGTAATATATGGCATGCTTAGATGTAAGTTTGAACTGTTTATGATACCAGCAGAGCTTGTTTGATGATTCTTGGTGTTAGTAGGCTAGCTACTATGCGAGCTATAGTACTTGCAAAACACTCACCAAAGAGAAACATTGGGGCTGATGAGCTCGTGGTACGCTTATAGGTCTGATCCGTCGTCGATCGGCGAATAGCCCAAGCTCCCAAAATTGTAGGCTTAGCGATCGATCAGACAATAGTCGGCATGGATACATTCAGGCCTCATTTGGTTCATAGGGTAGGAAAATCGTAGCAATGGGAAATTCATTGGAAATGAGATAACATGTATCTTAAATCCTAGGAGTAGGAATAGGAAAGGAGATGCCCTTTGATTCACATCATAGGATTTTTTTTCCATTGAGTCTAGCCTAATGTTTATTTTCCTATGAAATGTGGAGGATAGGAAGAGTTCCTCCATAGGAATATGATTCCATTCCTATAAACCAAAGGGCTACATAAATTTTCCTGTAGAAATCCTATCCAATGAAATTCCTACAAGATTCCTCTAAACCAAAGGAGGCCTCACATTAATAGCCAGCAAAACTAGCACGTACTTGTAACATGAGTGAATGTGTAATTTTTTGTTGGAAGCGTGAATGTTTAGTGACGTCGTACTCTCTGAGTGGCCACAGAGAGTGTGTACGTGTGCTAGAGGGGTTGTGGGATGGAGAGAGATCTAGAGAGATAGAAAGACCCTCTTTCTACTCTTAATTGTTAGATTGACATAGGATATTTTTTAGAACACAAAATCATTGCAGTACAAAGACCTACCCCTTCCGTTCCAAAATAGATGACTCAACTTTGTACTACTAAGTTTGAAACGGAGGGAGTACAAATCCTAGGCGGGCTAGTTTGGCCTAGTGGGTTTCTGTGATATGACGTGGTACAGTGCCGTCCAGTCTTCGTGTGTGGTAGCAGTATAGAGGGTATAGTAAGTTTTCTTGAAGAAGCGGAATTCAACAAAGTCATGATGGTTCCTTTGTCTGACCAACTTACAGTGGGAAAGGTTGGGCCTGCACTATGACCGGGGTGGACCAGGATAATTTTGTGCATGGCAGGTGGACCAGGATGGTCGACGTCCCACATGTCGGCGAATGAAAGTATTCTTTCCGATATAGAGGACGAGCAACGAGTATTCATTGTTTATTTTTATGAAAGCTATTGTCTCCTTTATTACTGACGGAAGAGTGTGAAACACGGCAGCCCAGTGAACTTGGCATGTGCACAACTCCCTCCTTCCTCATGTAATACTACCATAGTGTTGACTATAAGGTTGGCTATAAGGTTACAACTTTTTCTCACTTTATCTCTATCTAATTCCTCTCAAATGTTTTTTACCTTTCTTTTTTAGACACAATTGTTTTTTATACCTCTTCATTTTTTAGAATTAGTTTTTTTATACCTAGGAGCACATGTAGAGATGGGCTCTTACAGAGCCCACTCCTTGACTTTGTCAATGCCTCTATCTCTTCTCCACATAAGCGGGCTTATAGCCCAGTATTTTACTAGTACTACTTGCTATGAATGCGGGCAGCTGGTGTCTGAGGGGGGAGCGCGCGTGGGAAGGGGGAGGGGTTTTCTGGTGGGCCATGGCAGTCAGAAGCGGGCTTGGAAGCGGTCCGGACTCCCGCATGGCCCACCTCACATTATCACCATATATTTCTTGGAGTCCATGTGCAGTGAGCGGGCGATCTCTTCTCGCCCCCCCCCCATCTCTCTCTTCTCAGCCGACGCCCGCCGAGCGATTAGATTTCGGCTATCGACAGTTTATTCAATTGTAGTCCCACATGTCAGTGAAAATGCAAGACAACGCGTGTCCCTTCTTGTGAGCGGCGGCGAGCCAGACTGTCGGGGGGTGCAATGCGAACGCAACGCGTACGATTCATAAGTGTGCCGCCTTTTCCTTTTGAACTTGCAAAGCATAACATTTTTGTGCGATCGATCGATAGAAATCCAGAACAAAATGACGAGGGCGGGGCTTTCCCGCGCGTTAGGCGGGCTAGTTTGAGTGATATGACGTGCTACAGTGCCGTCCACTTGCTCCATTTTTATGTAAGCAAGAGTCTAGACTCTTACGTGGGAGGAGTGCGAAACATGACGGGTCTGATTTTGATCGAGGGGTAACTGTTCCCTGCGAAATAATGGATCACTGTTAGCGATTATAGCATGATAGTTTTGGCAACGCTGGCCCACAAATTTACACCGGCATCTGTCTAAGGACACTGATGCCAGAGGATGCCATCCAATGCTGCCCGCATACCTTTCGACAAATATATGAACTAACCAGACAAAATTCGTGCAAACAAAGCAAACTTCAAATTAACCAGATGAAATTCATTACATTTCAAAAACTTTTCCTATAAACTGGACAAATTCATTAGATATTTCACACAAACCGTACTAAAACCTACTGTAAACCTAATCTAAACGATCGCCGGCGCCCGAGCACCATGTCCGGCTATGAGCTCCGAGAACACCGGCCATTGCCTTTGCCTCCTCCTCATCCGCCTCGGCTCTGTCCAGCTATGCCTCGCTAACCTCCTCCGCCGTAGCACAAGGTTTTGAAGATTTCTGCCTCCATGTCGGTGTCAAGCGGCTAATCAGCCACCGATGTTTACCCCACCAAGCTTGGCGTCGACTGAGTGGAGGAGTGATGGCCTTCCTAGGACCAGAGCGGCAGTGACCTACCGTGTACTACACTTCCTCGCTGCCGGCTGCACTCGCGCACGCGCTCCAGCTTCATGGTCGTGGCGGTGGAGGGCAGCCGGGGGGAGCCGGCGATCTCCTTCGTTTGCTCCTGCGACAGTACGTCCAAGCGAGCTTTGGAGCGCGCCCGGAGCGGAGCCTCCGATGTCCTTCATCTGCTCCTGCGGCAATACGTCCAAGAGAGCTTTGGAGTGCTAGGAGGCCATGGTTGGAGTGGTGTCAACAGAAGGAAGGGACCGGAGGAGAATGAGTGTGGGTCTTTGGCCATGGTTGGAAGCTAGGGCTCAAGTTAATATAGCGGGCGAATGGCAATGAGCTGCGGCAGACAGATGGACGGCTGGCGCCGGAGTAGGTTCATCGGCAGTCGCTTGTCATTACTGTGGGCAGCAGATGGAAGGATGGCCGTGGTGTCGTTAATGCGGAGCAATCACTTGCTCCGGATGCTGCGCGGGTGGCGCTCTCTCGGCCGTCGCGCTGCTGCAATGCCGGCGCCAGTGGGAGGTCGCGTCGGGCGTGAATACATACTCTGCTTCAGTGACTTAACAACAGGTGCAGTTGGGTCACTGACATGTGGGCCCAACAGGCATCTGGCCCGCATGTCAGTGACACACCAACTGCACCTGCAGTTAAGTCCCATGAATGGGGCATTGACATTCTGGAGAGACGGTGACCGTTTCAGGCGGGAAGCGCGCACTAGCGATGGAAGGGGCTTCGGTAGGCCAGGGCGGTCAGACACTGGCGTGGTGGTAAAATGTGAACTCATGGATGACGATCCTTTGAAGCGTATGTGGCACGTATTGACAACCAGGCATCCATGCAACCGCTCTTGTCGCCACTAGCCTTCGACGACCACCATTAGACACCACGCAACCATGCACAACTCACGGATAATGGACGAATCGATCAAACACACACTCGTGTGGGTGCTATGATCGGTCACTCACGATACATATATAGGTACCATAGTACCCTCTCTAGCTAGGCTGTTTTATAGATAGTCGTTGTGATGGATGATATACATGAGCAAGGCGCCGAGTCACGTCATCGCGTCCTGTGCAGAGCCATGGCTAGTGTCGAGCAGCTCGGCGCCCAAGCACGAGTATGCCGTTGGTGTTGAGCCAGGTGAATACATGCTCGGTGTTCGCGGAGGCCGCCAGCAAACGTATAAACAGTAATGTCAGGCACCGACGGGGTGCACAGGTGACGGGCTCGCCATTTGCATTGCGCCATGAGCGGGACTTTGATTGAGAGGGCGATGTGCATGCATTAGCATGGTTTGACAACGTGAGCATGAGTGTCTGCACGCGTACATGCTACTTGCCTCTATGGACGGTGTTCGCTAATGTGTGCATCACGTATAATATAAAAAAATCAGTTTGTGCATTTAACGCAAAGTATTACATTTTCATTTGGCTGACGAGTGTGCGTTGCAGCGACGAGCCTGTGGTTTGATTCCTCACAGATGCATAATTTTTGTTTTTATTTCTTTCTCCACTGACAGGTAGGCGCGCATAGATAGATAGATAGATAGACAAAGAACATGAGCTAATGAGGCGCATGCAGATTGTTTGATTGGTCAACCAGACAAATATGGAGCTATACGCTGAGCCACTGACCATATAATCCCCATATCTCGTATACAATGATCAAAGTGAGCTATCAAGACAAGTTCGATGACCGCCAATGCATTTTACTCTGTAATAAATGACCAGGATTGTAGGGGAATCAAAAATTCCTTCGTCTTCTATCCTTGAGCTCTTGACAAACCAATGCACTATACGGTTGTCCGACCACTCCACCACAAAGCTCTCACCAAGCGTCGTTCATGCCACCGCACTGCACACTAACCGTAAGGAAGCGATGGCATCCCGCCGCGCCGAGTTGCTCGCCGGCCACGACCGCACACAAAATGGTATGGAAGCGATGGCATCCCGCCGTGCCGAGTTCATCGCCGCTTGTTGTCGGTGTCAAAATCGGCGGATCTTGGGTAGGGGGTCCCGAACTATGCGCCTAGGATCGATGGTTACAGGAGACAGGGGACACGATGTTTACCCAGGTTCAGCCCCTCTCTATGGAGGTAATACCCTACTTCCTGCTTGATTGATCTTGATGAATATGAGTGTTACAAGAGTTGATCTACCACGAGATCGTAGTGGCTAAACCCTAGAAGTCTAGTCTGTATGACTATGAGTAATGAGTACATCCTTGCCGGACTACATCCTCCAGTTTATATAGACACCGGGGGAATCTAGGGTTACATAGAGTTGGTTACATAAGAAGGAATCATCATAGCCGGCCGCCAAGCTTGCCTTCCACGCCAAGGAGAGTCCAATCCGGACACGGGTACAGTCTTCAGCCTTCATGTCTACACAACCCACCAGTCCGGCCCATAGATAACAGGCTGGTTGTCCGAGGACCCCTTAGTCCAGGACTCCCTCAGTAGCCCCTGAACCTGGCTTCAATGACGAGGAGTCCGGCGCTTAGATTGTCTTCGGCATTGCAAGGCGGGGTCCCTTCTATCCGAACTCCAAGATAGTCTTCGGACGCGATGTTAGTATTCGGACCTGTCACACACACCATACACAACCACAGAGAGAATATAATTTTGCACGGGTCCAATCCGCTGACAAATTTTAGTAGCATGACATCACGTCCGACCGGTCACAACTCTGGACCGTTTAGTGTCCGACGTTCCATGTCTCGAGACGCGGTTGCCATTGGCACGTCTTGTCGAAGCAGAGATCACGCCCCCTTATAGTGGGATTCTCATTAATGCGGGCATAGGTAATCCAACTACGCCGTTTATACAGCCCTTGGGAATAGGCGAATTCTAAGGCGAGTGGGGAGGCATTCGATATTTACTGACTTTATAAGGGGATAAGGATTCCCTCTCCCTCGTCCCTTCTCTATCTCCGCCCTTCCAATCTCGAGCTCCTGCGCCCAAGTTCTCATCTCCTTTCCACTCGAGCTAGCACTCAACCATCTCCGAATCTGGAGGTCGGGGCAAGTGGATGGTCTCCTCCGTCAAGGAGGAGGACATTACTAAGCTCCGGGCGACCGGATACTTGGCGAAGGAAATCACTAACCGTCTGCCGGCCGAGTGACAAGTCGTCCCCACGCCGGAGCCCAACGAGAGGGTGGTGTTCATCCCTCATTTCTTCCGCGGACTAGGGTTCCCAATCCACCCTTTCGTCCTCGGGCTGATGTATTATTACATGATAGATTTCCATGATCTGTCTCCGAACTTCTTTCTCAACATATCGGCGTTTATTGTCGTGTGTGAGGCCTTCCTCCGCATCCAACCCCACTTCGGGCTATGGCTCAAGGTCTTCAACGTGAAGCCAAAGGTGGTGGATGGCCAGCATGCGGAGTGCGGAGAAGCCATGGTGAGTAAGCTGTCCTACGTCTCCTGGCCGAAAGGCACTTTCGTGAAGACAGTAAAGGAGTGGCAGAAACAATGGTTCTGCATTACTAAACCCCACGGTACCACCTGGGCCGCGGCTGCCAAATTCCGCCCCGGTGCTCCCATGCGACTGACCTCCCGGGTCGAGAAGAGTACGAATTGGTGTTCGTCCGATGAGCTGATAGCGCTGCAGACGCACGTTCAAAGTATGATAGCCAAGAACGTCAAGCTTGTCGATGTAATCCAGGTGTTGCTGGTTCGCCGGATCCTCCCATGCCAGCACAGAAGTCGCCCTCTGTTGGAGTTTAATCCAAAGAAGCACCAAACCCTGGAGAGGCCCTTTGAAACCACTCATGAAGGCGCCTGGAAGTTGCTCTTTAAGGGCAACGAGAAACCGCCGACCACAGATTCAGACCATGGGCACGATTTTAAACACCTCGCCAATGAGGTATGTTATTTTTGGCGTATCCCCTACTTGTTTGTTTCGAGGATGTTGTCTGAGTTTTTATCATTACTTTTTCAGGATTGAATGGAGAGGGCGAAACGGATCCAGTGTCCGGCACTGTTGCCTGAAGAACCGGTCATCCCGCATCTGGCCAAGATGCTGGTGCCAGCGCCGTATAAGGCGCCGGTGAAGAAGGCGAAGGTGAAGGCCAAGGGAGCAAAAAGTGGCCCCCGTCGCAGGGGCGCTTCGGGCGTAACGTCCAAAGATGAAGAAGCCCATTCCTCCGTCCCTGAGGACGACGACGAGGAAGAGGAGGAGGAGGAGAACCCTCCCCCTAAGGAGGGAAAGAAGAAGAGGGGGGCCTCCACAAATCTGGAGGTGGCAACACCCAAGAAGGGGAAGGGCGCCCCTGTGGTCAACACCGCGTGGGACGTTGACAGCAGTCCGGAGCGACGCCTCCGCACTAAGCCTCGGGCCGCATCATAAGTATTATGACTCACGTATACAAGTTTACCTGGCCTCTCCTTTTTATTGTTTTTACATGGTTCATTGTTCCATTGCAGTTCGGCCCACGACAGCATCTAGGGATCCTCATCTGGAGGTTCATTGCATCCAGTGGAAATGGCTAGTATGTCGCCGCCGCCCGCATATTCCCCCGAGGCCAAGGACGACACCGAAGGTTGTCTTGGAGGACCGCTCCAAGCCAGGGAAGGGCCCAGGACGCTGTCCAGGAGGTGCCGCAATGCGAGACCTCTGCTGCCGGACACGTGGGGGAGCAGATCCCCATGGAGACTGGTGAGGAGGGACGTATTCAGTTCGGACCTCATCCGAATATGATTCCGAGGACCTATACGGCCACGGAATCTGGCGTGCACCTTCCTTCGAAGGAGGGGGGGGGGGTGCGCCAATTCCACCGATGGCCCCTATCCAACCAGGGGCGTCGGATAACCTGATGGAGGTGCTAAGAGGCGCCTCCATTGTGGATGAGCACAGTGTCCTTATGGGTACGGTGATTGAGAAGGTTTAGTCCATCAAGAGCGGACTAAACGAGGCCTGCAACAATCTGTTGACAGGATTTGAGGTAAGTCACGTAGAAAGAGAACACCCCCATGCTGATAGTAGCCCCTGAGACACTGTCTGGTATTTGGAAAAAAGGCCGGACAGAGGATCTACCCTTTGCAGAAGACTAACCGGATATTTATGAATAAGCAGGCGTCGCTATTGGCCGCGAACTCGCATGCCACCGAAGTCTCTGAACTGAAGCAGAGGTTGGAGCGGAACGAGAACGAGCTCGGCGAGGTGAAGATTCAGCTCCACGAGAAGCAAGGTGAGTAATGACTTGCTGTGTATTCGAGAAGAGTAAGTGGTGAGTATTGACAGGAGTGTCATAATATATGTAGGGGCGGCGACCGAGGTCGAGGCCCTGAAAAATGCCTTGACCGAAGCCGAAGGGAAGGCTGTCCAGCAGCAAGCCGCCTGTAAGAAGCTCAAGGCCCGGGTCGGCGAGATCCAGCGGGAGCTCTAGGACGCGGTGAAGAAGTGTGATGCTTTGGAGCGCGAAGCGTCAGTTCAAGAGACCGAACTTGCCAAAGCTCGCCAGAGCGCGGAGGCTGCACAGAATGAAGCCCGGGGCGCTCTCCAGGAGATCCAGGAGGCCAACAAGATCGCATCGGATAAGGCTTTTAACATGCAAAGCAAGTATGCGAAGAAGAAGTACCTTTTACTAACCCGGGTTCAGAGTTGCCCAGGGGCCTTTGCAGATCTGCCACGCAGCATGTCTGATGCTGTGGAGTTCTTCCGAGCCGGAGAATGGAATTCCATGAAGAAGCTGTTCTGGTCGCAGTATGTTGTGCCAGAACATCCAGTGCCCTGTGCTGATCAGCTGAAACAGTTGGTCGAGCTACACAGGGTGGCCTAACTGGCCATGAAGGATTTAATAATCCGGCTTTGGCTAGCCGAAGCTATACCTAGCAGTTATTTTGGCCTCGTGAAGCGGGTGATGGAGGCTTGTCCGCGGCTAGACATCGTCAAGCGATCAGTCTGCATCGAAGGTGCCCGCATGGCCTTCGCTCATTGCAAGATGTGGTGGGCAAAGATGGATGCCGTCGAGGTGGCCAAGGGGCCACCGGAGGGCAAGGAGCACCGCACACCCGAGCGATATTTTGCGGATGTCCTAGAGGGGTCTCGACTTGCAGTAGCGCAGTGCGGGCAGGACATTATTTTTGAATGAAGACATTCATTTTTTGTCTTTGCCTTGTATGATGAAAACAAATCCAGTTTGTAATATAATGTTTGTTATGTTATGATTGTTTCGTCCTGTGCGGTCGTGTTGTATGGAATCTGAGGGTTGACCAGTCGTTGGCTTCTGCCCTCATGTAGGTAGTACGGAGGTGTTGGGGATGGAATCTAAACAATCTTGATCCAATTATATGGTCCTGGAAGGAGTTGTTTAGCGCAATGAACCAGGCAATCAGACTATGCAGCTTAAACACCCTCACTTAGCCATAGGAGTTTTATAATAAAACATAGGCGCATCCCCTGGTATACAAACCAGAGTGCTGTCAGCGTCTGATCGGGAAGTATCGATCCTTCGCGAAATGCGGAAAAAATCTCCAACGATTTGTGACCTCCGAACAGCTGATCGGCTCTCGCCGCATCATGACAGTCAGTTTTCAGCTTTCCCTACTAAGGTGCTCATCTAGTTTAGACCAGGGCACAATCGTAGTAGTTCTCCTTTTACTACGCTAGCCGATGTAGCGGAACGTAGGGTAGCAAGCACAGGAGCCGGGCAACCCAACTATTGACCAAAGACATGATTTGGAGCCAATGCATATAATGCTAAATTCGGGGTGCCGAACTTATCTGTAAGAAGTGTTCGGACTTTGTTGCCGCATTATGGGGCGATAGGGAGCCCCTGGAGAATATGAAACGTACCAAAGTGCACGGGTGCGAGGATATAAATAATTAATAGCAACGGGAAACAGAAAAAGAGCAGAGGTAGTATCTGGGGCTCCTTGACTTGGGCCGTAAACTGCTTCCATTATGGTTGGGTTAATGCGTCAAAGCGCATTTATACAAATATTGCGATAAGAAA
The DNA here is from genome assembly GCA_021605205.1 of Aegilops longissima. Taxonomy (NCBI): domain Eukaryota; kingdom Viridiplantae; phylum Streptophyta; class Magnoliopsida; order Poales; family Poaceae; genus Aegilops; species Aegilops longissima. The sequence goes on along the minus strand of CM038682.1, from coordinate 610,432,763 downwards.
CCAGCTATTTATCATGGTTGAACCAGAGGAGAGCTGCATTTGGGTACTGAAATACAGGTAGAGTAGTCATTGGATTGTCCTCTAGGGCTTCCTTTGTATGCCCGTGCTCTGCGACAATCTGGTGTACTTGTCCTTTGACAGGACCGGTAGTCAGGCCATCGGAGGAGGCTTGTATGAAAGATACCTGAAAAAGAGGGAAAAATAAAAGAAAAATGGAAAATAATAGAGATACCAGTGAGTACGGGATCGGTGTAGCCGAACTACAAGCTAGTTGTGCCTCCGTCGATGTCCATGGGATCTTGAGTGCGTAATTATGTACGCGTGGTGCAGATGCGGCTACCTCATCAGGATCGGGACGGAGGCCGAATTGCTAGTCGAGCTCTTGACGAGTCGAACCGTCTTGTTGCAGTGTGGTCCGGACTCTCTTAGTGATGTCCAGGGGCTCAGCGGCCTGATTATGGTTCTGCTTGAGAAGGCTGCTCTGTACCTCTGCTGCTAGGGCGGCTGTGTGCTCCTCTGTTCGGAGGGAGCGTTCAGTATTTCCATTGACTGTTATGATGCCGTGTGGACCGGGCATCTTGAGCTTGAGATAAGCATAGTGTGGCACTGCATTGAATCTAGCAAACGCAGTTCGTCCAAGCAGTGCATGGTAGCCGCTGCGGAAGGGGACGATATCGAAGATTAACTCTTCGCTTTGGAAGTTGTCCGGAGAATCGAAGACCACTTCTAGCGTGATTGAGCCCGTACAACGGGCCTCTACACCTGGTATGACTCCTTTAGAGGTAGTCTTTGTGGGCTTGATTCGTGAGGGATTAATGCCCATTTTGCGCACTGTATCCTGATAGAGCAGGTTGAGGCTGCTACCACCGTCCATTAGGACTCGTGTAAGGTGAAATCCTTCGATGATTGGGTCGAGGACCAGTGCGTCCGAACCGCCATGGCGGATACTAGTTGGATGATCTCGACGATCGAAGGTGATCGGGAATGACGACCACGGATTGAATTTTGGGGCGACTGGCTCTACCGCGTAGACGTCCCTGAGTGCTCGCTTGCGCTCCCTTTTGGGGATGTGTGTAGCGTATATCATGTTCACCGTTTTGACTTGAGGCCAAAATTTCTTCTGCCCCCCATTGTTCGGCTGCCGGGGCTCTTCGTCCTTGTCCTTGTTATGTGACCCCTTTTTCTTGTTCTTGGCATTTAACTTGCCAGCCTGTTTAAAAACCCAACAATCTTTGTTGGTATGGTTGGCTTGTTTGTCTGGGGTGCCATGTATCTGGCACAGACGGTCGAGTATGCGGTCCAAGCTGGATGGTCCCTCATTGTTCCTTTTGTAGGGCTTTTTCTGCTAGCCGGACTTGGAGCCGCTGAATCCGGCGTTAACTGTAGTGTCATCGGTATTATTGCCATTGCTTCGGCGTTTGTGTCTATCGTGCTGGAGCTGTTCTTGGCCTCGGAGGGGCCTGCCTCATTGGTTGTGCTTTTGCTATGAGCCAGCCAGCTGTCCTCCCCCGCGCAAAAGCGGGTCATAAGCGCCGTGTGGGCTGCCATGGATTTCGGCTTTTCTTGGTAGATGATGTGTTTGAAGGCCGCTAGGGCTTCGGCATCCGGACAGTCAATGATCTGGTTCTTTTTGGTTAGGAACCTAGTCCAGAATTTTCTGGCTGATTCTTCAGGTTGTTGAACTATATGACTTAAGTCATCAGCGTCTGGTGGCCGGACATAATTACCTTGGAAGTTGTCAAGAAAAGCTTCTTCCAAGTCCTCCCAACTGCCAATGGAATTTTCAGGCAGGCTATTTAACCAGTGTCTAGCTGGCCCTTTCAGTTTTAGTGGGAGCTATTTGATGGCGTGGAGGTTGTCCCCTCGGGCCATATGAATGTGTAGAATAAAATCCTCGATCAATACTACAGGATCGGTTGTTACTCGTATGATTCGATATTGACGGGCTTGAACCCCTCAGGGAATTTGTGATCCAGTACTTCATCTGTGAAGCAGAGGGGGTGTGCGGCACCTCTATATCGGGCCACGTCACGACACACCTCCGATGAAGTCCGTCTGTGGTTATCGGCCCGGTCGTGACTAGGTTTGTCACGTCCGAATAGGTAGCCGTCATCCCGAGTCGGGAAGCGTCCTCGCGATCCGTAGATTGATCTGGTGTGTCCTGCTCTACTGTCCAGGTCCTGCCGAAGGTCATATGTATGGTCCCGAGCTGTTCTGTCTCTATTTTTACGAGGCGGTGGGGCGGGCTGTTGTTCAGCCTGAGTTGCCATTTTATCCCGACCGCGGGGTGGTCGGTCCGCCGCACTATCCCAACCACGTGGTGGTTGTTCCGCATTGCGCGAGGGAGGTATGGGATCTGGTGCCTCCTCATCGAATTGAGGTTGCAATCTGCGCTTCGGGTAACTCTTGGTTGGGTGCTTGAGGCTGTATTCTTCGGCTGCAAGGACATCGGTCCATCTGTCAATGAGTAGGTCTTGATCGGCTTGGAGTTGCTGCTGCTTTTTCTTCAAGCTTCTGGCAGTAGCTATTAGCTGGCGCTTGAAGCGCTCCTGCTCGAGGGGTGCCTCAGGCACGATGAAATCCTCGTTGTCGAGGCTCTCCTCATCCTCGGAGGCTGGACGATAACTATCGTCATTCGGGTCATTGGGCATGGCCTGTTTATCAGGGTTAACTTGCCCGTTGTCTTGTTCCTCCTGTTCGGATGCAATTCCAACAGGGTCTTCATTGTTTTTGGTGTCGCCTGGAGTACTATTTTCTCCGGTGCCAGTGTTGCCATCTTTTGAGCGACGAGGCTTAGAACGGCGTTTAGGGCACCGACGCTTGGACTGTGTCTCAGAAGGTTTGTTCGCAACTGGATCTTCTTTGTCATCGTCGCTAGCTTTTTAGGCGTGTCAACCATGTACACATCGTACAAAGAGGTGGCCATCCAACGTACAGTGAATGGTGGGTCTTGGCCTTGCTCCTTGTCGGCATCGTCGTCCATACCGTCGATGTCTTCAGAGCCATAATCAGGCATGTCGGTTAAGTCATCGACAGTGGCTATGAAGTGGGTGGCGGGTGGGAAGCAAAATTCCCCATCATCAGCCTCTAGCTCGAACCGAACATAGTTCGGCTGTGAGTCCTTCTCCAAGGACAAATTCTTTAAAGAGTTTAGCACGTCATCCAAAGGTGAGTGCTGGAAGAAGTCTGCGGCGCTGAATTCGAAAATCGATAACCGATCCAGCTCGGTGTCCGCAGGCGTACATGGTCCGGAACTTATAGCCGGAGACGAGTCCGGAGTTCTGTTGACAAAAATATTGCAGGGTGTCGAGTCTGTGTGCGGCTCCAACACCGCAGACTCTATGGCATCGGATGGCACGATCCACTCCGGTTCTAAGGTCGTTGCAGCAACAGGAACCATCTCCTGGATGTGACCCGATGACAGATTTAGGTCATGTTCATCGGAGTGAGGGGAGCGATCGTCTCTGTCTCGAATCCGTCGAAGATCGGGTCTCCACGGATGTCCGTGACGTAGTTGAAGCTTCCGAATTTGACCTAATGGCCAGGGTCGTAGCTATCAATCTGCTCTAGATGGCCAAGCGAGTTGGCCCGTAGTACGAAGCCGCCGCACACGAAAATCTGTCCGGAGAGGAAGGTTTCTCCTTGGACGGCGTTACTATAGACGATTGAAGGGGCCATCGAACCTTTCGTCGACGACATAGCGGAACTCTCAATGAAGGCACCAATGTCGGTGTCAAAACCGGCGGATCTCGGGTAGGGGGTCCCGAACTGTGCGTCTAGGATCGATGGTTACAGGAGACAAGGGACACGATGTTTACCCAGGTTCGGGCCCTCACTATGGAGGTAATACCCTACTTCTTGCTTGATTGATCTTGATGAATATGAGTGTTACAAGAGTTGATCTACCACGAGATCATAGTGGCTAAACTTAGTCAAGGACTCCCTCACTTGCGACCTCACACCTACGTGGGCAGAAATTGAAGCTGCCAAGGCCGAATGGGCGGTAGAGCAAGAGGCAGGCAAAGCCGCACAGAGGGAGCGGAAAAGTTGGAAAGCACTCAATAAAAGAGAGGCCTATCGCCCCAAGAAAGAAGAGGACGCATGCGCTGCTGCGGAGAGGTCGGCGGAGATCCAAGCACGGTGGGGTGTCGCCGACAAAGCCGGGAAGGAGAACGACGGCATCTGGCCAGCCTGCGAGAAGTAGTAGTAATAGTAGTTAGTGTGTGTGTTTGTGTCGTCCATACGTTTGTTTAATTAATTACGAGCATGTACCAGTACTAGTTACCACTGTAGTTTTTAGAGCAGATTACCAGTACATTAGCCTAGACTCAATGGAAAAATTCCTATCCTATGAATCAAATGGCATATCTTTATCTACAGGAATTGAGATGCATGTCATCTCACTTCCTTTGATTTTCATATTCCTATAAAATTCCTATCCTATGAACCAAAGGAGGCCTCTTGTCACGCCCAAGATGCGGCCCTATCCTAAAGGAACTCGAAGGTCCCACCAAGGATAGAAGCGCATCTTGAAGACGCTTTTGCAAGGTGGATATCATTACATCAACATTACATAATAGTGGGGGTACAACCAAGACATACAATGTCACATGAATACAACAATACATCATACAAGATCAACATCCGACTACGGATGAAACATAAACAGAAACTCAAACAATATCCACCCTGCTAGCCCAGGCTGCCGACCTGGAACCTATCCCCTGATCGAAGAAGCAAAAGAAGAACTCCAAAACAAGTAAACATCGCTCTCGCGTCATGATCATCGCATAACCTGTACCTGCAACTGTTGGTGTAGTAAACTATGAGCCACGAGGACTCAGCAATCCCATTACCATGGGTATCAAGACTAGCAAAGCTTAATGGGTGAGGAAGGGTTAAAGTGGTGAGGTTGCAGCAGCGACTAAGCATGATATGGTGGCTAACATACGCAAATAAGAGCGAGAAGAGAAGCAAATGGAACGGTCGTGAAGCTAGCAATGATCAAGAAGTGATCCTGAACTCCTACTTACTTCAAACATAACCCAAAACTGCGTTCACTTCCCGGACTCCGCCGAAAAGAGACCATCACGGCTACACACGCGGTTGATGTGTTTTAATTCGTATCTGGTGTCAAGTTATCTACAACCGGACATTAACAAATTCCCATCTGCCACATAACCGCGGGCACGGCTCTCGAATGTTCAAACCCTGCAGGGGTGCCCCAACTTAGCCCATGATAAGCTCTCGTGATCAACGAAGGATATTCCTTCTCCCGGGAAGACCCGATCAGTCTCGGAATCCCGGTTTACAAGACATTTCGACAATGGTAAAACAAGACCAGCAAGACCGCCCGATGTGCCGACAATCCCGATAGGAGCTGCACATATCTCGTTCTCGTGGCAACACCGGATGAGACAGCTACGAGTAAAACCAGGCCTCGAGTTTCCCGTGGTGGCTCAGCAGCAGTTCGGTTCAGCCAAGACTTAGAGAAGCAGCGCCGGGGGCTAAAATAAAGATGACCCTCGGGTTGGCCACCCAAGGGAAAGGTATAGGTGGTGGTGAGGCAAATGGTAAAACCAAGGTTGGGCCTTCTTTGGAGGAGTTTTATTCAAAGCGAACTGTCAAGGGGTCCCATAAATCACCCAACGCGTTAGGGGACGCAAAATCCGGGAACATAATACCGATATGACGGAAACTAGGGTGGAAAGAGTGGAACAAAGCACTAGGCATAAGGCCGAGCCTTCCACCCTTTACCAAGTATATAGATGCATTAATAATATAAGAGATATTATGATATCCCAACATAAACATAATCCAACATGGAGCAATCTTCATCTTCACCTGCAACTAGCAACGCTATAAGAGGGGCTAAGCAAAAGCGGTAACATAGCCAAACAACGGTTTGCTAGGAAGGGTGACAAAGGTTAGAGGTTCATGGCAATTTGGGAGGCTTGATAAGCAAGTGGTAGGTAACACAGCATAGTGATAGAACGAAGCAACTAGCATAGCAATGATAGTAATGAGATCCAAGGTGACGGTCATCTTGCCTGAAATCCCGCTAGGAAGAAGAACGAGCCCATGAAGAAGATGAACGGGAGTAGTCAAACGAATTCTCACGATCGCAACATTACCGGAACCGAGAAGCAACACCGGAAAGAAACAAACAACATGGTAAATGCACAAGCATAAACATGGCATGATGCACAAACAAGTATGATGCATGTCCGGTTTGAAGAGCATGGCATGGCAAAGTGCAACAAACGATACTACAAGTTAAGTGGAGCTCAATATGCAACAAGTTGCATATCAACGAAACACCACATGCAATTATTTAGTTTGATCTCATTATAAGCTACTCAACAATATTAAATGTTGTTAAACATGGCAAGAGGTGAAGCATAATTAAACTACCTATCTAGGCAAGTTTAAATGAGGCCGGAACAACAAACAACAATTCCGGAAAATCCTCATGTGCATATTTTAGATTTGGTACTGTTCTGTCCTAAGCACAACTTTAATGTTTTTAAACAGCAAAATAAAGTGCACCATGATAAATTAGGCATTTTTCCACCCCATTTACATATAAAGTTTATTAAATTTGGAGCTACGGTTATTTAGTTATGAAATAAAGCATTTTAACATGGCATTTGAACAAATTTAAACAAACAGCATTTTAAACATTTAAAGCATGGATGAAAGTGGCATATTATGAAACTAGACAAATTTCTGAGTATTTTACATATCTAAAACATTTTAATCCGATGCACGGTTTGTGAGATATTAAATGCATGAACATGAGGGGTAAACTGTAAATCTGCACTCTCTGGATAATAGACAAATTCGCAGAACTGGGAAAAAACATATGCGGGCCGAATCTGGAACAGGAGCCGAACAGGGCAGGCGCTGGGGGCAGCTCACCCATGGGCTTCGGCCCGTCTGCAGAGGAGGCCAGCTTGGGGCACTGGGCCTCGCGCGACGGAGGGGAGCAGCTGGGCCTGGGCGCGGTCAACGCACGCAGGCGACGCGCGGTCGTGGCTCGAGGCGGGGTGTCGACCTCCTGCTCAAAGCGGAAGCAGAAGCAGAGGAGGAGGCGGTCGGACTTGGCGCGGCGGCTCGACGCAGGCGTCTCGCGGCGAGATCCGAAGAGGGGATGACGAGGAACGGCGGAACGGATCTAATGGTTGGGCGGCCGGAGGAGGTCGAGGGCGGCTTGACTTGAGGCCATGGCAGCGGCGTCCTGCGTTGAGAGACAGAGAGCGTAGCGTGAGGGAGAGAGAAACGACAGTGAAGAAGAAGAAAGAGAGAAAGGAAGGAGGCAGAGGAGCTGCGGCATGGTCCAGTCGGTTTCCGACGGCTGGCCACGGTGGCGTTTGGCGACGGGAGGCTCGGGCTCCTGGCGCCTTGGCCGTCAGGGTCCTGCGATAGAGAGAGAGAGATGTGAGATCAGGAGAAAGAAGGAAGAGAAGGAGGTACCGAGGGAGAGGGCGCGGGGTCGGCCTGGGGCTGCTGCTGCGGCCGGCTCGAGGAGAGCTGCTGGTCTCAGGCGCGTGAGAAGGGAGGAGCTCGTGCACGAGGGTCCTGGTGACGCGGTCGCCGGCGACGGTGAAGGCGCTGCTCGGGGACGAACGAGCAGAGGAGGGGAAAACGAGGAGGAGAGGAGTTTGGTTGTGGTTGGTGGATCGGGAGGGGATGGATCCCAAGGAAGAGGATCGGTGGTGGCTGGTTGGCTCGGCGCTGAAACCAAGGGAGAGAGTGGCGGCGGCTAGGAGGAATGAGGAGGATGGGACAAGCTGCCTAATTTCTAGGGTTGGATCCCGTGTATATATAGCAGGTGGATTTGGCTAGGGACTATTTGGTCCCTCCGATCGTAATCGGACGGCCCTGAATAAATAGGCTAGAGCGTCCAATTAAGAAAACGGAGATGTTTTGGGGATGTTGGGGGATGAACCGAATGCAATGGTGATGACTGAGCAGGTTGGGTTCGGGTAAGTTTCGGACACGCACACGAGGGTGCTGCGAGCTGGCAAGAGAGGTTAGGTGGTTGTGCAGAGAGGTAATCGAAAACACGATTGGTCTCGGAACGGTCAACGAACGCAACGAAGAGAAGCGAGGAGCGGCAACTACGAGCGGATGCATGTTTTATGAAAACATGCAGATGCAATGCGCAAGATGCTATGAGATGAGATGCATGACATGAACACAATGCAAAACAAAAGACAAAACCCAACCATGAAGGAAATAACATATCACATAGCCGGAAATGGCAAGAGTTGGAGTTATAAATATGGAAGGTTGTATCCGGGGCGTTACACCTCTGCTGGAGTATAGTACTACTGTAGTTAGCAGTACTGCTGGTATAGTAGTTTTCTTCAAGAAGCGGAATTCAAAGAAGTCATGATGGTTCCTTCGTCCAAGCAAATTTACAGTGGGAAAGGTTGGGCCTGTGATTCGATGGCTCATTAGTCATTATTACTGCGGCACGACGACCGGGGTGACTGTCCCTTGGAGTTCTGCGTGCATGGCAAGTAGACCAGGATGGTCGACGACCCACATGTCGGCGAACGGAAGTATTCTTTCCGATATCGAGGAGCAAGGAAACCGCGTGGTATAGTATCACTGTTGCTTTATATTTATTTTTTATTTTTGATGAATGCTAGTGTTTCAACTCTTACGATGATGGAGTTCCAAACATGGCACATGTTGGATGTCCCACACGTCAGCGAAAGGAGTGGGACATGAACAAGGTGGTAGAGCGTCTCCACTTCTTCCACTTCTAGGTCGGAGACCACACGTAGTAGTACTAGTGGTATCAACGATAAAAAGTGCGACCCGGAGAGAAAGATGTGTCTAGTTGGAAGGTCTCGGGGCATATACGCGTAAACAAATATAAAACCGAATATGAGCCTCCAATTAATATAGTAGTAGTAGAGTACTTAGGAATGTAGTACATCATAACATCACCATGCATTGCATGTACAACATTTAGTGGTAGTAAGAGACAAATGCCTATATGCCATGCATGTTCATACTATTTGTGCCTTTCTACTTCACTTACCGCGCTACATTACTCAGGTCCGTACGTCCACTCCTGGGTACATGTCCATCTCGTAGTTCCAGTCCCACATGTTCTTCATAGATGGAACGATCCATAACTGTGGGCAACGGGAGTCCATATCATTGCAGCTAGTGTGGCTCCCCATGATGGAGACTCATCCAAACTATGGCCAGCCTCGACGCGGAGCAGTCGCGTGCACCGGGAAGCGGTGCTCTCTCGGCCGTCGCGCTGCTTCAAAGTCGGCACCAGTGAGAGGTCGCCTCCACTCTGGCTGGGCATTAATGCGGCACTGATGCTCCGGGGCGATGCTGACCATTTCACGTGGGAAGCGCGTGCCGGCAAGGGATGGAGTTGGGTCGGCCAGGCGCTCAGATGCGGGCGTGGTGGTAGTATTGGTTTTGAACCATTTTAGGTGTAGTACGGGTAGTTTGCAAGACTACTCAATTATTGCACTCAGTTTCCTAAGAAATTATGGTAAAAACATTACTCCATAGCCCGCTTCCCTTATCCTTCCTCTTCCACTGCCCGCGCACGTCCGTGGGAAGCGACCAGTCAACCCTTTTATAGGAGTGCTAGCAGAAAAAGATGCATGCATGACCACTAACATTTCCTTTCTCTTATCTCTATGAAATAAATGTGGCGTGAAACTCAAAGCCCTTTAAGTCTGAGTATAATGGAAATCATCGTCCTCCTCCGGCTCTGCTTCGCCCGCGTCATCGTCCTCCTGTTTCGGCTCCGTGTCATCGATCTCCAACGCCTCCTCGTCTCGCTCCGGCTAGTCCAGACTCCAAAGGTAGGGCGGCTGCGATCCAGGCTTCGCGCCGCCTCCAGATTAAAGTGCCGCTCTGGCGGGACTATGGCATATGTCGTTACCTTCGGCCGGGCCATGGCAATCGGGCGATGACGACTAGAGAAGAGGCGGCAGGAGGGGAATGAATGCATCTACTATTTGGGTTCGCCGTCCGGCTTAAATAAATGCGTAGCATCAAGTGTACCCGCGGGTGCACAAATTGTAGGGTATGCTTAATGGGGCGTCACATAACTGGTGTGTGTGTGAGATTCTGAGAGACGGAGTGCATGTGTGCGACTCTACTCTTCGGACATGTACTCAACCTTTTGCATCGGGATATAAGTATATTGGTATTACACTTTAGCTAGTGACTTACGTGGCCATGTTAACATGGTTGTGTAAAAAAAATGTCACTTCCTGCTCGTGATTTGTGTTATATAATTATGGGAAGTTTACTAACTACTAGAGTAAAGTGGAATTTTTCCATGTTATACAAGTAAATTAAGGTGATTGTTTATCATACGGGTAAGGTTGGACGAAGGGTGGTAGGAAAAAATTGTCCGCCTAGAGCATGTGTGCGTGAGATGGAGTCTTACACTACTACAAAAAGGGCTATAGATGGAATGACTACTAATGGTGCACCTGTGATGTGGTGCGCCATTACTATATTCTAATGGCGCACCATGTCTCAGTGCGCCATTAGTAATATATTACTAATGGCGCACCTGGTGTTTGGTGCGCCATTAGTAGTTTCAAAAAAAAAACAGAAAAAATAATTTTGTTACTAATGGCGCACCGATGCATAGTGCGCCATTACTAATTGACATAGTAATGGCGCACCACATCCGTCGTGCGCCATTAGTAGTTATGAAAAAAAATGTAAAAAATAAAAAAAAAATTTGTTACTAATGGCGCACCATGTCTCGGTGCGCCATTACTACTTTTAACTAGTAATGGCGCACTTTCCACTGGTGCGCCATTACTAAGTTTTTTCAAAAAAAAATCAAAAAAAATATCATTTTTTTTATATTTTTTCAAAACTACTAATGGCGCACCGTGGGAGTGGTGCGCCATTACTAGTTGAACTAGTAATGGCGCACCACCCCACGGTGCGCCATTAGTAACTTGGCCACCTTCCACCGAATGCCCCCCGTGGATCGCCTTTTCAGTTTTAAAAAAAATAAAAGAAAATGATGAAAATGTCAAAAAAATAAAAGAAAATAAGTTTCCCATGTGATATGTGGTCTAATTGTTGGGAAAATTTGCAAATATGAATTTCGACTTCATTTGCAAAATCTCTCGAGAATTTGTAAAAATGGGCATAACTTTTGCATACTAACTCGGATGAAAAAGTTTTTTATATGAAAAATCATCTACTCGAAAAGTTACATCCAAATTTAACTGGGGTAACCTTGTTAAACATTTTCAAAATCCCCAAAAACCTAACAGAAAAAAAGTTACGGGGCTTTCAAGATCTAGCGGCAAAAAAATTCAAAAAATTTCAAACTTACTAGTGGCGCACCGTGGATGTGGTGCGCCACTAGTAACAGAAAAAAATTGGTTTTGAATTATTTTTTTGAATTTTTTTTCAAAAAATGATACGTAATATGATCGAGAAGTTTGAAATATTTTTCAAAATTTCATCATAGTCATGAACATGAACAAAATCCTAGACATCAATAAGGTATAACAGATTGATATGCTAGATATATCAACAAGTGCCCGTGAAGTGAAATTTGTCTTTGGGGTTGGATAGAACTCTAAAGTTAAGCGTGCTTGGGCTGGAGTAGTGTGAGGATGGGTGACCTTTCGGGAAGTTTGATGGAGTAGTGTGAGGATGGGTGACCTTTCGGGAAGTTTGACCACGGAGTGCGATTTGACCTGAGATTAAGCATATTGATCCGAGATTAAGCCATAGTGAACTGAGATTAAGAAAAATTTGAAAAAAAATCAAAAAAAATTTAAAAAATTTGAAAAAATTTTAAAAAAAAATTTGAAAAAAAAAATGTTACTAATGGCGCACCATGTAGTGCGCCATTAGTATCAAAAAAATTTAAAAATTTGAAAAAATTTTAAAAAAAATTTGAAAAAAAAATGTTACTAATGGCGCACTACATGGTGCGCCATTAGTATACCAGATACTAATGGCGCACTACATGGTGCGCCATTAGTATACCAGATACTAATGGCGCACCAGTGGTGCGCCATTAGTAAAAAATACTAATGGCGCCATTAGTAGGCCTTTTTCTAGTAGTGTTAGTGTGTGTGGGTGGGTGGGTGGGTGGTGTGTGTGTGTGTGTGTGTGTGTGTGTGTGTGACACGGAGTCTTCGATGGTGAAAGTAATTTAAGTGTGCATGGATTTATCGTAGAGAGGTGATGTGTATGGAAGAGGCCACCAATGAGGTGATGCGAGAGAGAAAAGGGCCATAGAGAGGGAAGAGAAGGCGTGTGTGTCGGTGTCAAAACTGGTGGATCTCGGGTAGGGGGTCCCGAGCTGTGCGTCTAGGATCGATGGTAACAGGAGATGGGGGACACGATGTTTAACCAGGTCCGGGCCCTCTCTATGGAGGTAATACCCTACTTCCTGCTTGATTGATCTTGATGAATAGGAGTGTTACAAGAGTTGATCTACCATGAGATCGTAATGGCTAAACCCTAAAAGTCTAGCATGTATGACTATGGTAATGAATGTGTCCTTTCCAGACTACGCCCCCCGGTTTATATAGGCATCAGAGGGATCTAGGGTTACATAGAGTCTGTTACATAGAGTCGGTTACATAAGATGGAATCGTCATAGTTGGTCGCCAAGCTTGCCTTCCACGCCAAGGAGAGTCCAATACGGACACGGGTACTGTCTTCGGCCTTCATGTCTTCTCAGCCCATTAGTCCGGCCCAATGGATAATAGGCCGGACGCCCGAGGACCCCTTAGTCGAGGACTCCCTCAGTGTGCGCGTGAGAGGAGTCGACATCGAGAGAACATGTTTGTTCGAGAGACACCAAGGAAGACAACTATATATCGATGGTGCATGTAGGCGGGAATTAAAGAAGGGATGGTCTTATTGGTTTCGGGGATATAGGGGAAGAGTGAGAGAGGGGGTAGCTAGAAGGAGATTGTTAAGTGTGAGTGTGTGTTTTACCCATCCAAGCGGAAGTTATGTGCACACAAGAAGATAACGATTCGATGTGGGGTTAGGGATGCGGGTAATTAACTATGTATGGAGACATAGGAGACCCTGAACGTGCATGTGCGAGAGGTATACATTTATACGTGGGATGTGTGTGTGCGCGCGTGCATGATCAAGATAAAAGAAAGAAGACATAAGTCATTAGATCAACGACATGGGAAAGACGGATCGGTACGAGAATATGCATGCATGTGAGAGTGTAGGGAAGAAGGCCCGATAATTGAGCATGTGTTTTTGTCTTTACGAGATTGTGGCATGGGATGGAGCATGCATCTATGGCAAGCAGAGGGAGCAAGACACAACGATTGTGCAAAAGAGATCAACTATAGATGCATGTATGGGGAGACAGATATAGTGTGCGTGATAGGAAGCAAGACTGCATGCGAGAAAGAAATGTTGATGGAGAAAATACAGATAGATAGAGAGATAGATATGCTCGCTAGAGGGATATCGGCTAGCTTGAGTGTTGGACATGACTGGTGAGTGGTTTAGAGGGTGAAGTTATGTGCGTGTGAGAGAAAGATAAAAAAGAGGGCACATGACTGCATGTAGAGAGAAACATATATAGTGTGCGTGATAGGAAGCAAGAGTGAGGGCGAGAAAGAAGGTTGATGGAGAAATAGATAGATAGAAAGATAAAGATGCTAGCTAGTGTGTGTGTTAGAGATAGGAGTAGAGTGGATCAGAAGGCTGAGTTATGTGTGTGGGTGTGAGAGAGATAGAAAGAGGGTGCATGTGAGTCACATACAAACAAATCAGAGAGAAATGAGATCCCGAGAGATGGAGTTTTGTGTCTGCGAGAGAGAAAGATATTTCACAACGAGAGTGATATCTAGAGAGACATATCAGGGAATGCGAGATATCTCCACGGAGAGAGTGTGTGTGAGCGACATACAAGAGGATGGTGGAGAAATATGAGACCCTGGGAGACAAAGTTTGTGTTTGTGTGTGAGAAAGAGATATTTAAGAGGAAGAGTTGTAGCTTCTCATACCTAAGGAGCGCAAGACATCTCTATGTGAGAGGGGTGTGCGAGTGGCACACATGGGAATAGTACAGAGAAATGAGATCTCGGGAGATGAAGTTTGTGTTCGTGTGGGAAAAAGAGATTTCATATGGAGAATCATACTTAGAGACACATAGCAAGGAGCGAGATATACTTAGAGAGAGATAGAGTGATGAATGTCAAGGGGGAGAGTACCGTCAGTGTGTTACGAAGATAAAAGATCATTGTCGACATACAGGTAGCACGAGAGATACCCGAGAGACGATTAACGCGTATAGGTCTAGAGAGATACTCCTATATAAGTATGAGTGATAGCTATATGAGACGAATATCTGGATTAAAGGGGATTCAAATATTTAAACTAGAGATCACGACATCGATAATATCATAACGAAAATTGGTGTATCAAACATGCATATTCATTTGAATTTGGGGACACGTGTAATGTTATATAGTTTATCAATATTAGTGATCCATAGATTCTTTAATTAGATAATGCATGGTTTATATGCAATTAATGTCTAAACGGCATTACACTATATGTTGCATGTCTGAAACACATTATACATGTTTGAGAAGTAAAAAAACCCGCATGAAACACACATTAATTGGAGACAGTTAGCGAGGAATGCAAACATTGGATTTCAACATAAAGTGGTTTCAAATATTTCAAAATCCAAATTAAGATGGATCCAGCCTTATGAATCTGAGATCATGCCATTTGTAAACCATATTTATGTATAAAGGGTGTTGTGCTTTTGAAAGTATATATAAAAAATGATGTATATAGAATTTTATTCCAATCAAAAATGGATCATGCCCGAACAAAAATAGAATACAAACTGGATTTGAATTGAGTTGGAACGGTAAACATGCACTCTTGCTCTGCAAAAATTTGAACGAAGCGGGGAAAGTCGCAGTAACCACCCGAAACCAAAATCTGCGAGATGGAAATTACTGCCTATCTCTGACACGCAAAGCCTATCGGCTCGATTTCTATAGGTTTCAATAGGAGTAGGTTTGTAATTTCACTCAAACGTGACATAACCGCCTCTCACCCAGATTCATACACGGTGGGCGCCAAAACACAGTGTCTCCTCGGCCGAAATCGATTCCCTCTCCGATTCATACACGATGGGCACCAAAACAAACTCTCGTCGGCAAATATTCGGTGTATGCGAGATTCCCATCTTGTCGCCAACCGACTAATATTGCTGTGATGTAGGAAATTTTAAACGGGGGCTAAGTTTGTAAATTTCCTCGCATTTAAGACAAGCACGCCCTGAAGACATGGTTCCACCTTCCTCTCTCCCTCCATTTCCCCATTCGTATTCTGTGGGTGCCAAAACACCCTCTCCACCCCAGCCTCCTCCGTCCGCCACCCCATCCACCGTCGTCCTCCTCGACCATGACGGAGCTGATACCCCGACGCCGTCGTCCATTACAAGAGATCGACCTCTCTCATCCAAGGCTTCGGACCGGTATTCTTGCATCCCGTCCTTTCCCTTCATCCTCGCTGTCGTCCACCTTGCTGGCGCCGCTCCTATGACCGTCTCATCCACCGCGCCGGGATAATTTCCCCGCCGCCGTCGTCTACCCTCCTAGATCTGCTTCCACGCTGCCGACAGCCATCGCTACTGCAGCACCGTCAAGTGCTCAGCAGATGCATACACGGCGCCGCACCAGAGGCGGTACTCTTTCGTATATGCTCAACTTATTAATCATAGCAAGAAAATAGATCGCCACTGCTTTACTATGATTTCTTGTCCATCTCTTACTTGTTAGTTGAAAGCAAACATTGGTTGCAAAGTTTCCTTTGTCCGGTTTGCACCTTCAGATCCGCCATGGCACGATCAACACTATACTCGCAATGCTTATGGTTTTCCCCTTTTATATTCCACACTAGTTAAATGACAGTAGAGTAAATTTCAAAATTGGGTCAGTCAATTTTTGAGAGCTCGCCGGAGTTCGCTAGTGCGAAGGAAGGGGCTCGCCGGAGGGCTGCCCCATTATCTATCTTAGGGTTTTGGGTGGGGACAGTGGTTGTGGGGGGGCTGTCGTCGGGCTATGGTGGGGCCTCACCGGAGGCAAAACTCTACGCGGTGGGTGTGGGTTAGCTAGAGGGATGGCCAGGGGTGGCGGAAGATCGGAGGTGGTGGGCGGTTCAGGGGAGGGCGGGGCCAGTGGTTCAGCCGGCGACCCGTGCGGTGGTCTTTATGGGAAGAATAAGCGGCGAGGAAGAGGAAGGGTTAGGAGACGTAGGATCTTCATCCAACCGCCTGAAATGGTCGACTGACCAAAATGACGGAAGTCAGGTGACTTGCATGTAGACATTCCCATATATTCAGTACTATTATCGTAGGTGCTTCGAGACGTGCGTGCAAGCAGTGCTCCTCAACCCATCAAGCTAAACAACATGCCACTCATAATTCCAAACTTAGATGCTCAAATACGAATCTTCATGCTGACATGTACTAAAACTGAGAATGTTTAATTGGTCAATTAATGTTCCTAGTTTACTTTCGAATAGCACATGTGCCACATATCGAGGGACAACAGGGAGTTGCGTTCTTTATGTGCTCTGGTTCATCATGTGTGGCCAACCAACATTTTACTATCCAAAATCTTCTTGGTCTTCTTTAGCATGCTCCTCTTCTGTTCTTCCTTTGTAAGTAATCTCTTCGTACCTAAATATAAGTCTTTGTAGAGATTCCTCCATGGACTACATACAGAGCAAAATGAGTGAATCTACACTTTAAAATGTATCTATATACATCCGTATGTGATCCATAGTGGAATCTCTACAAAGATTTGTACTTTGGAACAGAGGAAGTATAATAGTTGTACAGTATGTTCTTTGTAGTGAAGAGGAGCAAGGACATTTGCAGTGTACTGGTCTATTCGGTCGCTTGTCATGGACTCTTTCAACTCTTCTTGTTGGTCTTCATATCGATTGTCATGGACGCTTTCAACTCTTCGTATTCGATCGTATGTGTCGCCTTTGAGACTTAGACTGATAGTAACAGTACTGCCTCTTCAGTTGTAGGGAGCTGGTATGCGAAGCCTTTCTAGACGTACCAGCAATACTAGCACATATATTCCAGCAAGTTCCACTTTCCTGATTTTACTCCTGATGCTTAGGGTTTTCCCATTATATCTATACTACGATCTGCGTAGGTGCTTTGTGTTCTACTAGCAGCTGTCCACCCTTTAAAGCTAAATAACACACCAATCATACATCCTAAGGTTCTTCAAATACGAATGTGATATGATACCGACATTAGCTAACAGACACACATTTAATTTGTTAGCTAATGCTCCCAATTGAGTTTCCAAATGCATGTGGCCACATATAGAGAGACATCATGGAATTGCATTTCTTTGGGCGCTCCGATTCATCATGGGTGGGCAACCAACATTGTATAGAAAGAAGGAGAATCTCAATAATATGCTTCCCCTTCTATTCTTTAAGATGTTCCTCTTCTGTTCTTCTTTAGTAAGCACAGTATGTTCCTTGTCAGGAAGGGGAGCAGGGACATCTGCAGTCGACAGCTCTATTGGGCCAGTTCTGCTAAATGATTTCACACTTCGAGTTGGTCTACCATAATACCTAGAAAATGGTGGGAGCCGAGCGGTCTTTGATAGACTAAACTGATAGTAACAGTTGTGCGCCTTCAGATGAATAGAGCTGGCCTGTAGGTGATCGATAGGCTGCATATTAGTAGCGGCAAAACCCTGTGTTTTCTAGCCAGTTCCGCTTTCCCGATTTATTTATAGTGGTTATGGTGTACCCCTATTATCTACACTACTATCTACCTACTGGCTCTGCGCTCTTGTTACCATGATTTGGCAATAAACTTTCTATACTCTATATTATGAACCTATCATCTGCCAACTATCCTTACATCTGGGGCTCCCAACAGGGAGCCTATTTTTTTGTGTAGTTGTGCCAGATTATATTAATCTACTCACCATATTACAGCACACATAGGCTCTCTCATCAGAATCCAGTGATAGCACACAAGGGTTTACAGGGAGCCCCTATTATATTACAATATCCTCTGCATTACAAAGATAATCTCACTACTATTTGTGTTTCATGCTTTACAGATATTGTACGTAATCACAATGAATATAAGAATGGGAACATCATAAGAATATTGTGGAACAATTCAATGGGTAACAAACTTGGCATCAAGGGATTGAGGTCCGTTGTGGATGCTATGAAACCCACATGCTCCCGACCTATAGATTTGTATTCAAAATATGATCCTAATGACTATTCTGAGCTCAAGGAGTCAAAGGCAGATGGCCTATCCTATTCACCCAATAAGGTGCATGTTCTAATTTGGCACGGTTTTATTGGTTGCACATATCTTGCATAAGGTGTCTTGCATTTCTTTTGCTTCGTTGCGCCGCCATCAGCTTAGTTTACTCATGATATATGTGAAGATGCCATGCCCATCCATTATGAACACCTATTACATTTGTCATCATACCATGTTTTTTCATTCAAATGTTGTTCTTGTGTTTCAGACATTCAAAAGAAGAGGGTGATTGCAGAACCTGAAGGAGTACAAGCAAAGTCCTTGAAAAAGGTGGTGCTACAGAGAAATCACATAGCACCCGACATATATTGGCGATAGAACCGGCGCCGCAAAACCTAGGATATCGCAACTATCCTGGCCGCTGCTTTGCTCTTGTGAGTACCTATTGTCCTATCGTTGTCCTTACATTCATACTTGGTGGATGATGTGACATCATTGTGCATTATAGCTTGCTTATCTACTGTTCGCTCCAAATTATCAAATCTATATTAATGCTTAAATTAATGTAGAATAAACCCAATGCTTATGAAGAAATTTAGTTCTGCATTGTTATTGTAAGTATCTGTTGTCCTTCATCACTATACTTATATTTGTTAGCTAGTTCTTCATGTACACTTTGTGGCTTATTTTCCCTTGTCCTCCATTTTTCCACACATCAGATCTACATTTACTATTGCCATAATATTGAATAAAACCAATGTTACTGAAGAAGTTTAGCTCAGCATTGCTCTTGTCAGCGCCTTCTACCTGTATGTTGTATTTACATTTGTACTCTGCATCTTAAGTTAAATAATCGCCATTCGTTCCTATATTTTCACATCTTATTTACTCTTAACAAAATGTAGAATAAAGGCAATAATCTTGAAGAAGAGTGTGCGGTAAACTTCTTGAATTGCCCCCCATCAATATGGACAAGGCCTTTATAGAGCCTGTCTTCAGTACTAATGTAAGTTTGTCCTCCTCGAGCCTTCAAACTTTCTTGTGTATATTTGGATAGATGTGAGTGCAAATGCTGTTTATTTTTGTCGTCTGCATCAAATTACTTGTTCAAAGTTTATAAAGTAGAAGTACATAAACATAAGTTTGTCCTTCTCAATTTCAGTCTTTAGTTATACAACCTAGTTCCTTATTAGTACCATGTAAATTAAACTAAACATAGCAAGTTATCTTCTTTAGCACTATGTTTATGCTTGTGTTATTGATCTGTAATCCTGTGGTGTGGTGAATACCAACAACAACACAATGCCATATCCTGCTATGTCTCAACTGTGAACAATGCCATATTATATTAATGTTATTCAAATCGTGTCTCTTTATTTACCAATCTGAAATGGTATAAATTGATAGTACACTCACCATTCATGCTTATACATTGTTTAGAACTACATCTATGCTTGTGTTCTTGATCTGTAATTCAGTGGTCTGGTGAAGCTGGCCGCTCCTCCACAATGCCATTTCCTGCCGTCTTAACTATGAACAATGCCTACTATGTTAATGCTACTTTAAACCTTGTCTCTTTATTTTGACAAAGAAATGAGATGAATTGATAGTGATGATCCTTATACGTGCAAAACCTGTTATCTACGTACTTGTTTCTCTTTCAGGGTGACAGCACTGCTGCTAGGAAAAACTGCCACAATGATAGTGAGATGAACCCATTGTTTGTCCCTGTAACACATATTCCAAAGGAGAAGGCAACACATCTTGAGGGTAGGGATACAACCACGAAGTCACATCTTGATGTAGTGTCAAACTTACTCAGGGACACAAGCTCGATGAAGTCGCCTCCTGAATCTGTTCGACTTCTTCAGTCTGAAATTCAAGCAGAAATACATGCTTTCGCTCAAATCCGACTGGAACTCCAATCTCTATGCAAGATTAACTGTAAGTACAGGACATTTATTGATGCTATGAAGCTTAAGTTAGTGGATATGAGCGCCAAACAAGTGTAGTCTCATTAGGTTGCTAAGCTACTTGCGCTGCAGCTCCTGGGCCGGCTAACCTTTCTTGAACTGTGTTGAAGTGTTGTCGGTTCCGTCTATTATTTTGTCAGCCTGTTAACTTCCACTGGTGGCGATCTCCCCAGTTTATGTAATCTGTTGTCTAGTTGCCCTTTATTATCACTGGCGGCGAACTTTCATGCCCAGGAGATGTAATATTCTATAATTTCTTTGTTGTACAGTCTAGGTTTATTCTTCATCACGATGTTGTAATATATTTGCTGTTTCTGCTATCGTCGTTCTGAGACAAGGTCGTAATCTTTGATCGGTGCGCAATGAGCCAATAGGTTAGGTTTATAAAATAATAATTTCTGTACTAAAACTGGTCGGTCGCCAATCGCTAGTACGGGCTGAACCGTGGGCCTACAATCATGTTGGGCCATTAGTTAGGTCTAGTTTTAATCTGGCCCACTATTGGTTTTGGGCCTTTAAAAGGCCGAGTAAACCACTTACCTTAATTGAGCCGGAAAATTAAATAGGCTTTTAACAGATTGAAACCTAGATTCAACCTTAATTGTGGCGAACAAATCACGGGCTGACAGCGATGTAATATAAATCAGCCCATTATTGGCCCTTACGGGTGACGGGCCATTAACAGGTTGAAATATTTTTGGGCCTTGCCTGACCCAATTACATGACAGGCGGGAAGCAGGCCGGATGTATAACGGGCCTAAATTAGACCCAACACTCTCAAGGGCCTTTAACGGACTGATAGGCAGTTTGGGCTAGAATGTATCCACGAAGACTATGGGCCGTTAAGAGGCCGAAAGTAACTACGGGCCATAATTAGGCCTAGGTGCAACTCGGGCCTTTAAATGGTCGAAAGTGAAACCGGGACGAAAGAGGCCCATATGTAGACAGGGCCGCTGACAGGCCGAAACTAATATCGAGCCGAACTGTTAAACATGACATTAAGAGGCCGAAGAGCAAATCAGGCCGCCAATGGAGCCAATGGCACAGTAGCTGTTAAAAGGGTCGTATTTGTTATGGGTCGTAATTTGGCCCAAGAAATAAAAGTCAGTTAACGGGCCGGATCAGGTGTGGACCATAATTTGGCCCAAACTATTGCAGGCTATTAACGGGTCGGATCTGATATGGGCCGTAAACCCAGAATATTGCAGTCATTTAACGACCCGTATCTCATGTGGGCTATAATTTGGTCCAGAAAATGTTAGGCTGTTAACAGGCCGGCCCATTAGATCTGATGAAATCTTATGGGCCTATTCCTGGGCCGGCTTTTAGACCTATATGGGCCTCATTGGGCCGTCCCACGTGTAAACGTTTCATTGGCGATTCTTGTCAAATGGACGGTTGACATCTGTCCCAACGTTGAGCCGACACGTGGTTCGTCGGCGAATGAGAATTTTACACGTGGAAAACCGCCATTCGTCCAGGCTGTTAACGGGTTATTGGATCCAAACCGGAACCCGATAGCTTAATGGCGACCTGTTATGGCGGATGCGACGTGTTGGTCAACCTTAACGAAAGCACTTCTATGACGCGCGATTTATCATCATGAAAGTGGACACTTCCGTGATGATAATGTTGGTAATGTCATGGAACACTTCTACGAAAGCACATGTATGACTATCTTGATTCTGTCATAAAATCGTCATGGATGTACATGCATGACAGAAAACGTGACCTACTGTGACAAACACGTATCATCATGGAAGTGTATTTTTTGTAGTGTTGGATAATATAGATTTATCATGAATAAGTGAATATGATAATAAGATCTTTATTATTGCCTCTAGGGCATATTTCCAACACCACTTTTGGTCTTGTTTTTGTGCTCGCCCCACCGTTGACCCCTATCTATCCCTCTTC
Source organism: Aegilops longissima (assembly GCA_021605205.1). Taxonomy (NCBI): domain Eukaryota; kingdom Viridiplantae; phylum Streptophyta; class Magnoliopsida; order Poales; family Poaceae; genus Aegilops; species Aegilops longissima. The sequence goes on along the minus strand of CM038682.1, from coordinate 610,410,566 downwards.
ATGCCTTCTGCACCTCTAGTAAAATCTATTGTAACCTTGGTCTGTTATGAATAAGATTGTACTCTCTATCTTCTCATGGAATGTTTGTGGTTTAGGAGATGATATGAAATGTTTTGACGTGTTACCTGAGCTAATCTTAATCAACCCTCACATCACTATTTTGCAAGAATCAAAACTTGAAACAATTATGGACATCAAAATACGCTCCTTTCTCCCTCGATCACAACACCAAATCGCTAAGCTACCCGCGGTCGGATCTGCCGGCACTGTCTCGGGCGCCATCTCATCCTTCTTCCAACACATCTCACATGTTCAGAACACCTTTTCCACCACCCTAATACGTCTCCAACGTATCTATAATTTTTTTTCTTGTTTTATATGCAATTGTATATCATTTTTGGGAACTAACCTATTAACTCGGTGCCCAATGCTAGTTCCTGTTTTTTGCCTATTTTACTGTTTCGAGAAACAGTACCAAACGAAGTCCAAACATGATGAAAATTTATGGTGATTTTTTCTAGACCATAAGGGACCCATGAAGCTTTGGGAGGACGCCAAAATACGTGCGGGGGAGCCACAAGCTCACATGACGCGCCCGCAGGGGGCGACACCTAAGCTTGTGGGCCCCACATACATTCGTTTGACTTAATTATATAAATTATCTTAAATCTGAAAACCAATAGAGAGCCACCTGAGACAATTTTTCCACAGCCTCAAGCTTCTGTTCTTCTGCGATCCCATCTGGAGGCCTTTTCGGTACTCTGTCAAAGGGGGAATCTATCAGGGAGGGCTTCTACATCAACCTTGCTACCATTGGTGCGCGTCGGTCCTAAACAAACGGTTTAAAACCCCTTTCCGCGATGGCATTTGGAACCGTCGCCAAGTGAGTGTGGGCGATAGGGGGGGTCCTTCCACACCACCCGAAAATCGTCGAGGATAGGCCTCGTGGGACCTGTGTGGGGCCATGTGCGATCGGGCGAGGCATGGAAACCCAATCATTCCCGTAGATATGTACGTCCCACACGGTGAATCCCAGAAATCATTTCCGTAGGTATGTACATCCCACACGGTGAATCCCAGAAATCATTTCCATAGGTATGTACATCCCACATGGTGAATCCCAGAAATCATTTTCATAGGTATGTACATCCCACATGGTGAATCCTAGAAATCATTTCCGTAGGTATGTTCATCCCACACGGTGAATCCCAGAAAATCATTTCCGTAGGTATGTTCATCCCACATGGTGTGTGGAAACGTGTGTGCAAGGTGGCCTAACGCAAACAGTTTGCTGCCGGAAGCCGTGTGTGATTGTTAGTTGATTGAACACACCTACTTTCTAGAAACCGTGTGGGTTGTTTGAGTTGATCTCCCACGGTGCTGTCTGAGTAACCGTTTGCAATAGAAAACCCCAATAAGCAGGGTAATTAGCCTATTATTGATAATCAATGTACTAATCAAACTGATATTTCTTATGAAACAGGCCACATATTTCATATCCATATAAAAGCAACCAGGATTTCATAATCGAATTACATCAGATAGCTTCGGCACTCAGTTACGCCATTACACAGCAGCACCAAGCTTCACATGCAGCATCAAAAACCTTTGGAAAGTAGCATCATACACGGTAAATAGACAGATGAATCTCATCTGGGAAATTGCAGAAGCGGAAGGCAAATATTAAGCCTTCAGTGATGTTGAATGTCCTTGCAACTTTCGGCCAGTGGCTATGGATAATTGCCCGCCCAACCTTCATCCTCTTCAGCAAGACTTCAATATTGTACCGTGGGTGTTGAATGAATACCTTCCTCGCCTCTTGACCATGCAGGTGGTTTGAGAGGTAATTGACGGTGTCCGGGACTAGGGGGTACTCACCACGTTGTCTCCCGATCAGTTGGATTGGGCCGAGGATCCCCATGGCCCTATACTCATGGGCCAGTCCGGACAGTTGCCGCATACAAGGAAGATTCCACAAGACTTGGCGATCAAGACAAGGACTCCTCCCCCACCGGCGTATTCGGCTAGGACTCTTGTTATCCTAGGCCTCTGGTGCATTATATAAACCGAGGCCAGGCTAGTCGATAGACAACCTGATATACAAGATACAAGATACAACAACCCTTACAATCATACCATAGGCTAGCTTCTAGGGTTTAGCCTCCTTGATCTCGTGGTAGATCCACTCTTGTAAACATCCACAATATCAATATCAATCAAGCAGGACATAGGGTTTTACCTCCATCAAGAGGGCCCGAACCTGGGTAAAACACCTTGTCTCCTGTTACCATCCGCCTAGACGCACAGTTCGGGACCCCCTACCCGAGATCCGCCGGTTTTGACACCAACATTGGTGCTTTCATTGAGAGTTCCTCTGTGTGTTCGGCAAAAGGTCGATGGCTCGCCTGCAGATCAACTGCAACTTCGGCATCTTCATCACCAGCTCGACTGGTCACCTTGGTTCGACCAAGGACTGCGTCCTACCTCCGATCGTCATGTTCGGATGAGGGCCTTCATCAACATCAAACCCCGATCTCTATCAAGATCATGGAGGAATTATCCAGGGAGCCCGGGGGCTCAACGTCAACATTGCCCTCGGGCAACCGTACCGTTTTTTCTGGACAGCGGGCTTGCGTCCGTCGCCACCGCCTCCTCAAATGTTGTTTTAACGATTGTTTCGGTGGAATTGTGCAGAATTGAGTCTACAACAACCCTGGAAAATTTCGTCGAGTTCCGATGGAGGAATCTCTGGCACTCTCTGATATACCGGAGCCGCATTGAATCTGGACGAGAATCCGGATGAGTTTAGGGCGTGGTGTCCAGCTTTTAGCTCGGACTCCCTTTGGAAGATCCAACCGTTGATCAGCTGCGGAATTCCTATATCTACCACCCCTCAAAATTTCAGCTCGATCCGACCGTCCAAACTCCGGGAATCTTCCGATTAGTGCATCCTTTGTTCGGATATGTTTTCTGCGAAAACGAATCCGACCGAGTTCATCTTTTTTATGAGCGGGATTTGGACATCCTTTTGAAGGAAGTTTTGTACGGGTATTGTGTTTTGTTCGAACACATCCCACTAACTTTAAGATCTTTTGAACATGATCTTCAACATCATCTGGTGTCAAACCAGTTTGGCAATATTGCTCCGCGGCTGCCGACCTGCGCTAGACACGTCGTCACTTTGTTGAGCCGAGCTCAAATTCTCCGGATCATCATCTCGGCAAGCCGAACAAGAGTCCGGCATCACGAAGGATAAATCATCACCAACATCGCCGCCCCACGGATTACGCGGAGCGGGCATACCGGCATCGCTGCACGGTCGCTTCATCAAGCCGGCATCGACCACGTCACGACCTGCATCGACAGGGCCGCACTAATGCTTCTTCAAGCTGGTGTCCATCACGCCGACCTACTTCGACATCTCAGCTGGACCGGGGGCTTCGCCATCTCTTCATCAACCTACTTCGGAAACTTCGGCGTCACTAGCCGACCAGGCAATGGGTGCGCGGATCGAGTCCCAATTTCGGGAATCACCTTCCTTCGGATTGCTACAACAAATAAACCAGGTGCTATTAATCCTAGTATTTCTTTTTGCTTGTTTGGGTTAATTTTTCCCAAGGAATTATTACTCTGGTTTGTCCATTATATGTACACAGGTCTATCAAATGGTAGCCGCATTATCGACGATCGCATGATGGTTCGGTCAGTTTCCGTACATAGTCCGGCGAACGCCGCATTCGGAACTCGAACCGACCTGTGAATTCAGGCCTTGCCATGCCTTTACCGCATCACGCCGCCGCCCTGCATCGACATTGACTTTGGCGCCAGGCCATATTTCTTTTATTACTCACTTTGCATAAATTATTTATTATGCAATGATTTTTTTATTACTATTATCTCTGGTTTGCACTATTTTTTGTGCACAGGAAAATGATCCAGACGGACTATATCCTTTGACGTCACCTCGGCTGGACGGGGGGGCTTCGTCAACACTTCATTACCCCATGCAGGGGACTTTGGCATCACTCTGCCGTCCTGCATTGACCGTGCTATGTCACCACTTCGGAGCACCGAGCTCTTTGCTCCGCCACCTCGGGACCGGCTTGGGGGACGGAATCTTGCCCCACATCAAGCTCGGACCGCATCATCAATACCGAACACATTAACCAGCTAAGTTGCCTTCATACTCAAAGTGTTAAATTTTTAACTTGTGTTCGGCTCGACCAAGGATTATACTTTTTTGGAAAAAAGTTGCTTGTAAAAATTTTTCCTTGTCCAAACTTTGTTTGCATGCACTTGACGCGCTACCCGCGCTCATTATACCTGGGGGCTTCTTTAACAGAAGCTTATTAATACGGACTTTATGCCCAACACATGTGTCAAACTTCCGCATGTACCTTTTATTCACCATTATATGCATCGATATGACTTAAGTTTTGGCCAAGCTGGGTTGCCTGGCTCCTGTGCTTACCCCTCGTTCCCGATTGTTTGGCTAGGTGGTAAAGGAGCACCTCTGCGATTATTCTTGCCGGGTCAGCGGATGTGTACCTCGGTAGGTGAAACCAAAAGCTAGCGTTCTTAAGGGAATATTCGATCGGTGAACTGAAAGATGATTTTAACTATTTATCCATCTGCCCCAGACGACTTTACGCTTTCTTAGCAGTTTTGACATGCACTTTAGGGCATGCCTCCGCGAAAGGAACCCTTAACGGAACTATTCTCCTGGAAGATGTTTCTTACTAACCATGTAATATAACATAACTAGTTGGGCACTTGTCTGATAAAGCACTAATGACCCCTATGCCTGGTCTCCACGCATGCCCCGGTTTTTATAACCGCGAGGGTATTCGGACACACTCCGGACTATTGGGTCCAGAGGTTGAAGCGAAAAGGTCCGCTACGACAAACGATCTACAATCCGGCTAGAAGGCATTCTACATGTCACCTTACATTATATAGTCAACTTTTACCCAAGTCACTTGGGGGCTCTTATGTTTATTTGAGCCGTTTCATACTAAGTGTTTTTCTTCTTAGTCGTTGCAAAAAATTTATTATTTATCTCTCCTTTTTTCGACACGAGTGTTCGGACGTCATGTTTTTACTGGCATTTTTTTGGTTTTCCAAGCTTTTCGCACTTTTCAAGTCTTTATGTGTTTTCAGCACAAGTCTCGCAGCGCAACGCCGGACACCTTTAGAAATTCAGCAAAAACATTCTCGGGTATTGCTATATATGCATCAGTTTCGAATTGTGTCTTCGGTCAATAGTTGGGTTGCCCGGCTCCCGCACTTGCCTCCTACGTTCCGCTTTGTTCGGCTAGGTGTGCACGGGGAGAACCACTGCGATTGTGCTTCCGATTCGCATGGTCAAGCACCTCGATGAGAAAGCCCGGCGATCTGTCACAATAGGTGTAAACTGGTCAGCGATCCGATGACTATATTAAATGACGGGCCATTCATGACATTGGCGAAGTGTTTCAGCTTGACCTGCTTTGTCGCCGAACACTCTTTGGGGCTAATAATGACCTCCCAAACTAAATCCTCAATATTTTGCTCTTACATTGGAGTTGAGGTTTCATGATCATGCTTAGCATGACAACCCAAAGAAAGGAACCGATAAGCGGGACTATTTTCTTTGGAAGACATTTCTTCATTAAGCAGTATAGCATATCTCTCTGCGTACCTTTGTTTATAAAACCGTATGGCCAGATTGCCTTGTTTGTCGTAAATCTTTGCCCTCATAAAGGCTTTATAAAGTAGGACAAACACTCCTCGACTCTTGGCGAGGAGGTTAAGCCGATGGTCGGTCAACAAAGTTTTGTACAATGCGGATCCGAGCATTAATGACATAAAGTACTTGGATACATTGAGTCATTACACATAATTTGTGATTTTACTATGGATATTGATCCATAATTGACCACCCGTGCCGCATTAAGGCTCGGGGCTCTTGGGCTTCGGGCTTATTATTTACAAATATTAAAGGGCACATTGATCCCCTGATCTGGTATTGCCACCCGACCGGTGTCTCGGGGCTCTTGCATTGCTTGTTCTATGCGAAAATCTTAAGTGCAATATAGTTTCGAGGAGATTTTGATCCTCGGGTTGGTCGGCCGCACCCAACCCGAGTCTCGAGGACTGAGCACGCCGCTTTTGTGTCGAAGTATTCTGCGAGTTAGGACTTGATCCTCGGGCCGATTTTGCAAATCAACCCGAGTCTCGTGACTCTTGGGATCAGCGGTCTTATGTCATCCTTCAGGTGAATCTCGGGTTTTAGGCCGATACACACCTTGAGGGCTACTGGCCATGTACCTCGGCAGAGAATAAATTGGATCAATCAAAAATATTGACAAAAATCGGCCCACATTTGGGGTGGTGCACCACCTCGGAAGCAGTCCGGCATAAAGATCGGGCGCTAGTGGCTGGCTCCATAGAGGGCATTTCCGGCATTAAGCTCGGCTAAACTCCTTCAAACTTCTTTGAACCAAGGTGATTTACGGCACCTCGGATACAATCCGGCGTTGGAGCTCGGATACATAGTCCGGCGTTGGAGCTCGGATACATTCCGGCGTTAGAGCTGGGAAGCGGTCCGGCGTTGGTGCTTGGCTGCAAAAGATACCTCGAATGCAGTCCGGCGTTGGAGCTCGGACGCAAGAGGACGCTGCCGCCCGGGAACGACTTCAAACCCGAGGTGTGGCATAAAGATAACAAGGCATTGATAAAGGCCGGAGACTTAAAGGGGCTCCTCGGATACCCGACGTGTAAACTCGTCGGTGAACTGCTTTGAAAAGTACTGAAAACAAAGCTATGCATAAATCACTGTTGTAAATTTTGAAATGGCGCAAGGGCTAAAAACAAGGTAATAGATTTGGTACCATCCTATAGTTGACTGATGTCTTCTTCATTGTGCAAACAAAGATCTTGATGTTATTCATCGCAAGTTTCTTCATCCTAACAATCTTTCTGAGTTTCTTGACTTGACTGATATTCATGGACATTTCATTTCCCCATATGCAAAATGGCTCGAACAGTGGGTCTAAGCCTCTGACAGCATGACCTACATGTGCAAGACCAAATTGTAAGAAAGCTAAATATTAGAATGATTACTGCAACTGCACAATAATGTGCTATTAGCCAAAGGACCCTGCTTGAACAAACCTTGATGGTAAGCCGCAGTGTCTCCCATTGTTTCCCTGCAACACACATAAGGAAGATCTTGATCAGGTTATATGAGAGTTGCCATACTATCAGTAGAATATGTATTGAGTACAGCCAAATTCGATTGGTGTCACATGCATAACAATACAAAATTGTACCCACAACAAATGAAAATCAAATTGCAGAACTGAACCAAACAGTTAAATGGACAGCAGACCAAATGAACCAAAATAGTTAACTGAGCACGACATTGCAGAATAGAAACATGTACTACAAGATTAGACAGTTAACAAAACATAGAATGCTTAAGAACAGTACTACAAAATGTAGCAATTGTTGGACCAAAGTGTTAACTGAACATTACATTTCAGAGGACCAAACTGTTAACTGAACATCATATTGCATATTAACATTATAAAGGACAAATCACTAGAAGGCACTGGCGGTGGCCTCGAGAAAACATCACGAACTGTATTTTAAAGTAGACAACCGTGCGGCGGTGTCGACGGTGGCCTCGAAGATGAGGTGCTCCTCCAAGATCTGGCGGTCGACACGCATGTCATCCATAGCGACCTCGTTCGCGCATGCGGCCGCATGCTACTCAGCTGCACGTTATACTGCGTGTAAAATGGTTGTGGGCGGCATTTAATTGGAAGAGGGGGGCAGTGATTTCTGTGGAAGGTGTCGCTCCGTCAATCGGGGCATGTGGGATGGGAAAGGAGGAGGATGGTGTGGGTGGAGTGTGGATTACCTGACCATATCGACGAGGCCGCGCAGCAAGAAGAAGGGTCGCCGGCGAGGAGGCCGCGCAGCAAGAAGAAGGGTCGCCGGCGAGGAGGCCGCGCAGCAAGAAGAAGGGTCGCCAACAAGGAGGCGGCGCTACAAGAGGAAGGGTCGCCGGCGAGGAGGCTGAGCTGCCAGTAAGCAGCAGTGAAGGTTTGAACTTGGAAAGCAAGGAGGAACAGTGGAAATGTGGCTTTTGGTAGGAGGGTGGGGGCGGGGAGATAGATATTTCCGCGGTAGCAAAAATTTCCGCTCGGTGCCGCGAGAAATTGGCATGCAAGTGTGGTTCAAGCGGGGGTTATGGACTGTAGACGACGAAGCTTCCTGTGTAAGCCAAACAAGACGGTGCGCCAAGATATTTTATATCGCATCCCACACGATTCTTTCTAGTAAACTGTTTGTGGTATACCTGATTCATTATGTTTTGAAAGACAAAATGGTGTTACGAAGGGAAAGGATGGTGTTTGAATTGGTAGAACATTTACGTACAGTGAACATGCAACTAGTATATAAGTGTCGTGTTTAAATTTGGAATTTTTCCGGGTTCATTTGGCATTTTTATGCATTAATTGAGTTTTTGGGCATTTAATGTGCATAATTCAAATTTGAACTACAAGCACATGCTCCAATGCACCAAAGTTTGCTGAAAAATCACATGTGTGTCTTTGGGTGAATTTATAGGTCCCATGCAAGAAATGGGAATAAAATTCAAACATCTGGGTGTCGTGGCTCGGCTGGAAATATTGAGAAACTTAGTTTTTTAATTCATGTAATTCCAAAACACGCCTGAAAATCATGAAACTTGGCATGGTCTCATGAAATGGCATGAACATACTGCGGTAATTTTTTGGCCGAATTGAGACAAGCTTTGGTGTAAGCTTCTTGAAAACCGGAGCTCCCTCAAGAAGGCTCGTGGTTCTGAGAGGGAACATGTCACCTCCGTGTGCGAAACGACATACGTACACTACCTTCTCACGCCTTAATTTTTTTGCACATCCATATTAGACCAAATAGAAGTACCGTGCTAAATTTTGGAATTACTCCAGGCTCGTTTCACCTTTTTTATACATTAATTGCGTTTCTGGGCATTTAATGTGCATAATTCAAATTTGAACTACAAGCACATGCTCCAGTGCACCAAGGTTGTTTGAAGAATCACATGTGTGTCCTTGGGTGAATTTCTAGGCCCAATGCGAGAGCTGGGAGTGAAATTCAAACATCTGGGCGTCGTGGCTCGGCCGGAAAGATTGAGAAACTTGGTTTTTTAATTCCCGTAATTCCAAAACACGCCTGAAAATCATGAAACTTGGCATGGTGTCATGACATGGCACCAACATGCTGCGGTAATATTTTTGTCCGAATTGGGACAAGCTATTGTGTAAGCTTCTTGCAAACCGGAGATTCCCTCTAGAAGGCTCGTGGTTCCGAGAGGGAACGTGTCACGTCCGTGTGCGAAACAACATATGTACACTACCTTCTCCCGCCTTATTTTTTTACACAGCCAGATTAGACCAAATTGAAGTACCGTGCTAAATTTTGGAATTATTCTAGGTCCGTTTGGCCTTTTTTATACATTAATTTTGTTTTTGGGCATTCAGTGTGCATAATTCAAATTTGAATTACAAGCACATGCTCCAGTGCACCAAAGTTGTTTGAAAAATCACATGTGTGTCCTTGGGTGAATTTCTAGGTCCCATGCAAGAGATGGGAGTGAAATTCAAACATCTCGGCATCGTGGCTTGGCTGGAAAGATTGAGAAACTTGGTTTTTTAATTCCTGTAATTCCAAAACACGCGTGAAAATCATGAAACTTGGCATGGTCTCATGACATGGCACCAACATGCTGTGGTAATTTTTCTGTCCGATTTGCGGAGGCCCACACATTAACAATCAACAAAGTCATTTTGGAACAAGTGATGTCACGTTACAAATCAAAAACACAAGTATTATTGAAACCGTGGGCGTTCGACTTACCAATTACGTGCGGCCATGCATCCCATTTTTTTATTGGCTAGAAGGTGTCGCGCGGGGTAGCTATTTGAGTACGGGAGGCGTCCGATCAGACCCCTGTGCGTGCTCATCGGGAGGAGAGCCCTTTGACCACTACCCGCCACGCACCTCCCTCCCAACGTCTCCATTAATGGCGCCTGGGCACCTGTTCTACGACGTGGCTATATGTCTCACTGGACTGAGATTTAAGAGAGAAAATGAAAATCTGAAAAGAAAGTTTTGCACGGACCTTGATGTAAGATCCGACGGACCTATATAGCATCGACTGCGACTTATAGCAAGCATGATGAATACAAGGACGATGACAGTGGATAATAATTGTCTTACACATTTAGAAACATAATTAAAAAAGCCACATGCGGCAACGCCCGAAATACACAAGGGCGAAAGAAGAAAGAAGACAATGATCTGGCTCGTTGATCTCTACTTTCTTGATGCGTTGCTGCAGGCCGCGGGAATTAGTCTCCACGGCGAGCGGCGATGAGCTCTTTCTTGTCCTCAAGATGCTGCTTGAGAGCATTCACGGATTCCTCCACCAGCCTTCTGCGCTCGATGTGCAGCTTGTTATTCTCGTCCATAAGTTTCTCGACGATGACGCCGGTCCTCTTCAACAAGGCAGTGGTCTGCTCCTGCTGCTCCGCACTTCTGATGATCTTCGCCCTCAGCAGGTCGCGCTCGGCCCGGAGCTTCGCATTGCTCTCATTTAGTTGCCGGATGACGTTGGTAGACTGTTCAAACGAGGCTTGCACGTCATCCTGCAACCTTGCCCACCTGGAGATCTGATCCATCTGCCTATGGACGAGGGCATGCATGCTCCTGTAAGAGTCCTTGCCTGCCTGCGAGGCATTTTCCTAGGCCGCCGCGGCAAGGGAGCACATCTCTTCTGCTTCCGCGGCGCTGCCGGACCAGTCTACTGCATCGACGGCGTGGTGGGTCCTCCGTGCTTCTAAGGCGGCACGGAGGGACCTCTCTTCGGCTACGGCCGTGCGGCGGGACATGTTGGCTGCTATCACGGTGAGGCAGGACATCTCTCGTGCTCCCGCTTCCAGGCATGCCTCTCCCTGGTCGCAATCTCTCGACCCAGAACTCACGCTGGCCATGGCGGACGCAAGGGAACAATGATGAATGACTTGTTTGTTTTTTACTTTTTGTGGATGAGGAGTTGAGGAGGAATGTGTAGTCATCTTGGAGTAGTAGTATTTATAACCACGTAGTAATACGCTCCTAAGTGGGAAACCGTTTAGGTTTTGATCGGTGTGAACAGGTTTGCAATTTGGAATGTGACTGGACGCATGCTCATAATTTACTGACGGTTATAAGTGCGGCACTATTCCCGGAAGGCGTAACGTGGGCACGTACGCCTTCTTGGCCGCCTACATGGCGTTTGCACCGTAGGGTGCACCGCAATAGGCAATGTCAGCCAATGTTTTAAATAGTGGGATATTGCCAAATAGCGACGGACCTCAAAATTAGCTATAGCGGAGCTATAGCAGGCTATAGAAGGCTATAGCGGGCTATTTGTACATGGGACCATTTAGCAGCACCCTGCTGAAAAGGCTATATAGCGGGCTATAGCCGGCTATTTAAAACATTGATGTCAGCACACGTCTTTTAATTAGAATGAGTGTGCCCGTCTAGCGCACACACGTTGATCTATCTAATTATTTTAGTTTGTTGTGGCTAATCGCAAACAGTTCATCCATGTGAAGTGTAAGCCATCAATCGCAGACACTATGATCTGGCTTACCCGTTTCTGTTCTGTTGCCTAATCGCAAACAGTTAATCCTTCTGAAGCGTATGCCCTCAATCACACGCACCTTGATCTAGCTGACCATTTCTTTTGTGTTGCCTAATCACAAACAGTTCATCCGAGTGAACCGTCTGCTGCATATCGCTTTTACACCTTCATCGGCTGCCCGTTTCTTTTGTGTTGCCTAATCACAAACAGTTCATCCAGTGAATCAGTATGCTGCATATCGCTTTTACACCTTCATCGGCTGCCCGTTTCTTTTGTGTTGCCTAATCACAAACAGTTCATCCGAAGTGAACCGTATGCTCTATATCGCACACGCCTTCATCAGGCTGCCCGTTTCTTGTGTTCCACCTCATCAGAAACAGTTCATTGGACTGAACCGTATGCCCTGGATCGCACACGCAACTAAAATCTGAACCGTGTTTGATGCATCCTCCATCGAAAACGTTTTCACTTTTTTGACGGTTTTCATACAGCACTGTTCGCGATTATGGCATCGCACACAGTTTCTCAAAGGGTCTCTGATCGTAGTGTCACATTAGCAGCATCCTGCAGTAGTGTACACCTCTGATGATGTGCGTGTAGTTTACCACTGACCTACGGGTCCATAGTGATTAGCTAGATGCCTTCTTCTCTCTCTTTGATCTTCAGCTACTACTATTACTCCTCGTAGTTCTATACGATGTAATCTTATTTTGCGGTGTGTTTGTTGGGATCTGATGAATTGTGAGTATGATTGGAATATTTATTGAAAGTAACTGAGTCTTTCTAAACTTTACTATGTATGATTGTTATAGCTATGTAAAGCTTTTCTATCTATGGGTTTTCTTTGGCCAAGTTGATTCATTGATACTCAGTGGAAGTGGTGCATAGTAGTAGGTTCAATCTTGCAGTGTCCTCACCCAGTGACAGAAGGGGTAGCGAGACATGTATTGTGTTGTTGCTACTAAGGAGAAAATGACGGGTTTTAATCACATTGCTTAGTTTTATTTTGTCTACATCATGTCATCTTTCTTAAGGTGTTACTCCGTTCTTTATGAACTTAAAGCTCTAGATGCATGCTGGATAGCGGTCGATGTGTGGAGTAATAGTAGTAGCTGCAGGAAGGAGTCGGTCTAATTGTCACGGACGTAATGCCTATGTACATGATCATGCCATGAATATCGTCATAACTATGCGCTTTTCTATTAGTTCCCAATAGTAATTTGTCTACCCACCATATGCTACTTTTATGAGAGAGAAGCCTCTAGTGAAAACTATGGCCCCGGGTCTATTTTAATCATATCACAAAAACCAAAAATACCTTGTTGCCATTTTCTTATTTTTATTTTACTTTGCAATTTATGTATCTACTTCTACCACATTTAATCCTTGCAATTAACGAGTACATGGGGATTGACAACCCTCTTGCCCATGTTGGGTGCAAGTATTTCCTCTTGTGTATGTAGGTACTGCTAAATGTTGTCTGCGTCAGTCTCCTATTTGTTTGATAACCTTGGTTCTCTACTGAGGGAAATACTATCCGCTACTATATTGCTTCACCCTTCCTCTTCGGGGAAAATCCCAACACATCTCACAAGTAGCACACCCTAACTCTAAAAACCCTAGCACACGACCAAATTATCGCAATCACCAATGTGTACACTTCCTCGTGTCATGTGAAAAAGTAAGCTTTCCTTGATGAACTGCATAACATTAACCATCCCGACACCACCCCTGGCTAATCTTGGAGACTTTAACCTCCTTAGATTCTCTTCCGACAAAAACAATACAACCCTTCAACAAAATGAAGCATCTGCCTTCAATCAAACTCTAGACGATCTGGCATTTCTCAAACTACAATTACTCGATAAACGCTTTACCTAGTCCAACAACAGACCCACCCCAACTCTGGAAAAGATTGGTAGAGCTTTTTTCAACCTGTCCTGGAATGATATCTTTCCTAACACTTATCTGACATCTCTCACTGGCTTTATCTCTGACCATGTCCCTCTACTCGTTCATATTTATACCGATCTCCCCGCTCCAATTTCTTTAAATTTGAGGGTGGCTGGGCCAACTTGGCAACATGTCAGGATATTCTTCGACGTTGTTGGGCTTCAGGCCCATGTACTCTCGTTAACTCTGCTTCCTCCCTTGTAACATCGCTAAAGAAAACATGGTGTAAGCTTAAGCTCAGGGTCAAATCGAGGGCCTCGGCACAAACCAGGGGAAACACTTCAAAAATCATTCAGCTACTTGATCTCTTGGAGGAAAAACAAACCCTCTCCGCCGCTGATATCCTCACGAAAATAATATTATCTCTCTGCTAAAACTTGTTATCCCTGAAAAATTGACTATTGGCATTGGAGAGCTAAGTCTCGAGGGCCATTCATGGTGGTGAAAAATGCAAATATATCCATGTTTCCGCCTACCAAAGGCTTCAGAAAAAAGTCTTGGCTCTCTCTCACCTTCATGTAAACTACACAATAGCCATTCCCAAAAAACAAACTATTCTTAGAGAGTTTTTCCAGTCCTTAATTGGGGTCACTACTCGTAACAGTTGGAACTTCTCTCTCCACTCTATCTACCCTACAACACTCGCATTTGTTTCATCCGTATGTGGATGCACCTTTCTCAGAATCGAAAATCAAAGAAGCTTCTTCCAAGTGAACCCACAAGCCAGCTTCAGGCCAGATGGATTTGGCCCCTTTTTCTACAGGAAGTTTTGGCACCTCATCAAGAATGATATCTTCCAGCTATTTGACCAATTTGATAAAGGAGAAGCAAACACATAACGTATCTGTTGGGTAACGTAGTAATTTCAAAAAAATTCCTACGAACACGCAAGACCATGGTGATGGCACAGCAACGAGAGGGGAGAGTTTCCGTCCACGTACCCTCGTGAGACCAAAGCGAAGCGTTAAATCAAGCGGTTGATGTAGTCGATGCGTCTTCACGATCCGACCGATCCAAGCACCGTTACTCGGCACCTCCGAGTTCTTGGCACACGTTCAGCTCGATGGCGATCCCGGGCTCCGATCCAGCAAAGCGTCGGGAGGAGTTCCGTCAAGACGACGGCGTGGTGGCGATCTTGATGTTCTCTTGTCGCGGGGCTTCGTCTAAGCACCGCTACAATATGACCGAGGTGGAATATGGTGGAGGGGGCACCGCACACGGCTAAGGCGATCACGAAGATCAACTTGTGTGTCCTAGGGTGCCCCCTGCCCCGTATATAAAGGAGCAAGGGGAGGCCGGCCAGCCCTAGGGGCGCGCCAAGGGGGGAGTCCTCCTCCTAGTAGGAGTAGGACTCCCTTTCCTAGTCCTACTAGGAAGAGGAAGGGGAAGGAAAGAGAGGAGAGGGAGAGGGAAGGGGCTGCGCCCCCCCCTCCTAGTCAGTCGGACTCCCCATGGGGGCGCGCACCACCTCCTGGTGCAGCCCTCTCTCTCCCTCTTGGCCCAATAAGGCCCATTACTTCCCGGGGTTCGGTAACCCCTCCGGCACTCCGATTTTCTCCGAAACTTCCGGAACCTTTCCGGTGTCCGAATATAGCCGTCCAATATATCAATCTTTATGTCTCGAACATTTGAGACTCCTCGTCATGTCCGTGATCACATCCGGGACTCGAACTCCTTCGTTGCATCAAAATACATAAACTCATAATATAACCGTCATTGAAACCTTAAGCGTGCGGACCCTACGGTTCGAGAACAATGTAGACATGGCGAGACACATCTCAGGTCAATAACCAATAGCGGGACCTGGATGCCCATATTGGCTCCTACATATTCTCGAAGATCTTTATCGGTCGGACCGCATAACAACATCGTTGTTCCCTTTGTCATCGGTATGTTACTTGCCCGAGATTCGATCGTCGGTATCAATACCTAGTTCAATCTCGTTCTTGGCAAGTCTCTTTACTCGTTCCGTAATACATTATCTCACAGCTAACTCATTAGCTGTAATGCTTGCAAGGCTTAGTGATGTGTATTACCGAGAGGGCCGAGAGATACCTCTCCGACAATCGGAGTGACAAATCCTAATCTCAAATCGCCAACCCAACATCTGCCTTTGGAGACACTGTAGTACTCCTTTATAATCACCCGATTCGTTGTGACGTTTGGTAGTACCAAAGTGTTCCTCCGTGGCGGGAGTTGCATAATCTCATAGTTATAGGAACATGTATAAGTCATGGATAAAAGCAATAGCAACATACTAAGCGATTGGATGCTAAGCTAATGGAATGGGTCATGTCAATCAGATCATTCAACTAATGATGTGACCTTGTTAATCAAATGACAACTCCTTTGTCTATGGTTAGGAAACTTAACCATCTTTGATTAACAAGCTAGTCTAATAGAGGCATACTAGTGACACTCTGTTTGTCTATGTATTCACACATGTATTATGTTTCCGGTTAATACAATTCTAGCATGAATAATAAACATTTATCATGAAATAAGGAAATAAATAATAACTTTATTATTGCCTCTAGGGCATATTTCCTTGATCTCCCACTTGCACTAGAGTCAATAATCTAGATTACATAGTAATGATTCTAACACCCATGGAGTCTTGGTGTTGATCATGTTTTGCTCGTGGAAGAGGCTTAGTCAACGGTCTGCTACATTCAGATCCGTATGTATCTTGCAAATCTCTATGTCTCCCACGGACTAAGTCCGGATGGAATTGAAGCGTCTCTTGATGTGTTTGGTTCTCTTGTGAAATCTGGATTCCTTTGCTAAAGCAATTGCTCGATATTGTCACAAAAGATTTTCATTGGACCCGATGCACTAGGTATGACACCTAGATGGGATATGAACTCCTTCATCCAGACTCCTTCATTAGCTGCTTCCGAAGCTGCTATGTATTCCGCTTCACATGTAGATCCCTTCTGACGCTTTGTTTAGAACTGCACCAACCGACAGCTCCTCCGTTTAGTGTAAACACGTATCCGGTTTGCGATTTAGAATCGTCGGATCAGTGTCAAAGCTTGCATCAACGTAACCGTTCGATGAGCTCTTTGTCACCTCCATATCGAGAAACATATCCTTAGTCCTTTTCGGTATTTCGGGATGTTTTTGACCGCTGTCCGATGATCCACTCTGGATTACTTTGGTACCTCCTGCTAAGCTTATAGCAAGGCACACATCAGGTCTGGTACACAGCATTGCATACATGATAGAGCCTATGGCTGAGGCATAGGAACATCTTTCATTTTCTCTCTATCTTCTGCGGTGGTCGGGCATTGAGTCTTACTCAACTTCACACCTTGTAACACAGGCAAGAACCCTTTCTTTGCTTGATCCATTTGAACTTCTTCAAAACTTTGTCAAGGTATGTGCTTTGTGAAAGTCCAATTAAGCGTCTTGATCTATCTCTATAGATTTTGATGCCCAATATGTAAGCAGCTTCACCGAGGTCCTTCATCGAAAACTCTTATTCAAGTATCCCTTTATGCTATCCAGAAATTCTATATCATTTCCGATCAGTAATATGTCATCTACATATAATATCGAAATGCTCTGAGCTCCACTCACTTTCTTGTAAATACGAGGCTTCTCCAAAAGTGCATATAAACCCAAATGCTTTGATCACACTATCAAAGCGTTTATTCCAACTCGAGATGCTTGCACCAGTCCATAAATGGATCGCTGGAGCTTGCACACTTTGTTAGCTCCTTTGGATCGATAAAACCTTCTGGTTGCATCATATACAACTCTTCTTCGAAATCCATTCAGGAATGCAGTCTTTACATCCATTTGCCAAATTTCATAATCATAAAATGCGGCAATTGCTAACATGATTCGGACAGACTTAAGCATCGCCACTGGTGAGAAAGTCTCATCGTAGTCAATCCCTTGAACTTGTCGAAAACCCTTTGCGACAAGTCGAGCTTTGTAGACGATAATATTACCGTCGGCGTCGGTCTTCTTCTTGAAGATCCACTTGTTTTCTATTGCTTGCCGACCCTCGGGCAAGTCAACCAAAGTCCATACTTTGTTTTCATACATGGATCCCATCTCAGATTTCATGGCCTCAAGCCATTTTATGGAATCTGGGCTCACCATCGCTTCTTCATAGTTCGTAGGTTCATCATGATCTAGTAGCATGACTTCCGAACAGGATTACCGTACCACTCAGTGCGGTTCTTACTCTGGTTGATCTCGAGGTTACAGTAGTAACTTGATCTGAAGTTTCATGATCAACATCATCAACTTCCTCACTATTTGGTGTAGATGTCGCGAAACCGTTTTCGTGATAAACTACTTTCAAATAAGGGAGAAGGTACGATTACCTCATCAAGTTCTACTTTCCTCCCACTCACTTCTTTCGAGAGAAACTCCTTCTCTAGAAAGGATCCATTCTTAACAACAAATGTCTTGCCTTGGATCTGTGATAGAAGGTGTACCCAACTGTCTCCTTTGGGTATCCTATGAAGACACATTTCTCGATTTGGGTTCGAGCTTATCAGGTTGAAGTTTTTCACATAAGCATCGCATCCCCAAACTTTAAGAAGCGACAACTTTGGTTTCTTGCTAAACCATAGTTCATAAGGTGTCGTCTCAGCGGATTTTGATGGTGTTCTATTCAGCGTGAATGCGGCCGTCTCAAGAGCATAACCCCAAAATGATAGCGGTAAATCTGTAAGAGACATCATAGATCGCACCATATCTAGTAAAGTGCGATTCTGACGTTCGGACACACCATTGCGCTGTGGTGTTCCGGTGGCGTGAGTTGAAACTATTCGCATTGTTTCAAATGTAGACCAAACTCGTAACTCAAATATTCGCCTCCACGATCAGATCGTAGAAACTTTATTTTCTTATTACGATGATTTTCAACTTCACTCTGAAATTCTTTGAACTTTTCAAATGTTTCAGACTTATGTTTCATTAAGTAGATATACCCATATCTGCTAAAATCATCTGTGAAGGTGAGAAAATAACGATATCCGCCACGAGCTTCAACATTCATCGGACCACATACATCTGTATGTATGATTTCCAACAAATCTGTTGCTCTCTCCATAGTACGGAGAGCGGGTTTTAGTCATCTTGCCCATGAGGCACGGTTCATAAGTGCCAAGTGATTCATAATCAAGTGACTCCAAAAGTCCATCGGTATGGAGTTTCTTCATGCGCTTTATACCGATATGACCTAAACGGCAAGTGCCACAAATAAGTTGCACTATCATTATCAACTCTGCATCTTTTGGTTTCAACATTATGTATATGTGTATCACTACTATCGAGATTCATTAAAATAGACCACTCTTCAAGGGTGCATGACCATAAAAGATATTATTCATATAAATAGAACAACCATTATTCTCGATTTAAATGAATAACCGTCTCGCATCAAACAAGATCCAGATATAATGTTCATGCTCAACGCGGCACCAAATAACAATTATTTAGGTCTAAAACTAATCCCGAAGGTAGATGTAGAGGTAGCGTGCCGACTGCGATCACATCGACTTTGGAACCATTTCCCACGCGCATCGTCACCTCGTCCTTTGCGGTGTTAAGCAATCCGTAGTCCTGTTTGAGTTGCAAATATTAGCAGCAGAACCAGTATCAAATACCGTGTACTCTGCGAGCTCTAGTAAGGTACACATCAATAACATGTATATCACATATACCTTTGTTCACCTTGCCATCCTTCTTATCCGCCAAATACTTGGGGCAGTTCCGCTTCCGGTGACCGTCGCTTGCGGTAGAAGCACTCGATTTCAGGTTTAGGTCCAGACTTGGGTTTCTTCTCTGATCAAGCAACTTGTTTGCTGTTCTTTTGAAGTTCCTTCTTCTTCCCTTTGCCTTTCTTCTTGAAACTAGTGGTCTTATTGACCATCAACACTTGATGCTCCTTCTTGATTTCTACCTCCGCAGCCTTTAGCATTGCGAAGAGCTCGAGCATAGTCTTTACTAACCCTTGCATATTATAGTTCATCACGAAGCCTTTGTAGCTTGGTGGCGGTGATTGAAGAATTCATCAATGACACAATCATCCGGAAGATTAACTCCAGTTGAGTCAAGTGATTGTAATACCGGACATTACGAGTATGTGCTCACCGACAGATCCATTCTCTTCCATCTTGCAGCTATAGAACTTATTGGAGACTTCATATCTCTCAATCCGGGCATTCTGTTGAAATATCAACTTCAACTCTGGAACATCTCATATGCTCCATGACGCGTTCAAAACGTCGTTGAAGACCGGTTCTAAGCCGTAAAGCGTGGCACACTGAACTATAGAGTAGTCATCAGCTTTGCTCGCAGACGTTCTTAACGTCGTCGGTTACATCAGCAAGAGGCACGGCACCTAGCGGTGCATCCGGGGCGTAACTTTTACGTGCAGCAATGAGGATAATCCTCGAGTTACGGACCCAGTCCGTGTAATTGCTACCATCATCTTTCAACTTTGCTTTCTCAAGGAGCGCATTAAAATTCAACGGAACAACAAAGACGAGCCATCTATCTACAGTAAACATAGACAAGCAAAATACTATCGGTACAAAGTTCATGATAAATTTAAGTTCAATTAATCATATTACTTAAGAACTCCCACTTAGACAGACATCTCTCTAGTTATCTAAGTGATCACGTGATCCAAATCAACTAAACCATAACCGATCATCACGTGAGATGGAGTAGTTTTCAATGGTGAACATCTTATGTTGATCATATCTACTATATGATTCACGCTCGACCTTTCGGTCTCCGTGTTCGAGGCCATATCTGCATATGCTAGGCTCGTCAAGTATAACCTGAGTATTCTGCGCGTGCAAAACTGGCTTGCACCCGTTGTAGATGGACGAGAGCTTATCACACCCGATCATCACGTGGTGTCTCGACACGACGAACTTTGGCAGCGGTGCATACTCGGGAGAACACTACTTGATAATTTTAGTGAGAGATCATCTTATAATGCTACCGTCAATCAAAGCAAGATAAGATGCATAAAGGATAAACATCACATGCAATCAATATAAGTGATATGATATGGCCATCATCATCTTGTGCTTGTGATCTCCATCTCGAAGCACCGTCATGATCACCATCGTCACCGGTAGCGACACCTTGATCTCCATCGTAGCATCGTTGTCGTCTCGCCAACTATTGCTTCTCGACTATCGCTACCACTTAGTGATAAAGTAAAGCAATTACATGGCGTTGCATTTCATACAATAAGCGACAACCATATGGCTCCTGCCGATTGCCGATAACTCGGTTACAAAACATGATCATCTCATACAATAAAATATAGCATCACGTCTTGACCATATCACATCACAACATGCCCTGCAAAAACAAGTTAGGCGTCCTCTACTTTGTTGTTGCAAGTTTTACGTGGCTGCTACGGTGCGAGCAAGAACCGTTCTTACCTACGCATCAAAACCACAGCGATAGTTTGTCAAGTTAATGCTGTTTTAACCTTCGCAAGGACGGGCGTAGCCACACTCGGTTCAACTAAAGTGAGAGAGACAGACACCGCCGGTCACCTTTAAGCAACTAGTGCTCGCAGCGGTGAAACCAGTCTCGCGTAAGCGTACGCGTAATGTCGGTCCGGGCCGCTTCATCTCACAATACCGCCGAACCAAAGTATGACATGCTGGTAAGCAGTATGACTTATATCGCCCACAACTCACTTGTGTTCTACTCGTGCATATGACATCAACGCATAAAACCTGGCTCGGATGCCACTGTTGGGTAACGTAGTAATTTCAAAAAATTTCCTACGAACACGCAAGACCATGGTGATGGCACAGCAACGAGAGGGGAGAGTGTCCGTCCACGTACCCTCGTAGACCGAAAGCGGAAGCGTTAAATCAACGCGGTTGATGTAGTCGTACGTCTTCACGATCCGACCGATCCAAGCACCGTTACTCCGGCACCTCCGAGTTCTTGGCACACGTTCAGCTCGATGACGATCCCCGGGCTCCGATCCAGCAAAGCGTCGGGGAGGAGTTCCACAAGACGACGGTGTGGTGGCGATCTTGATGTTCTCTTGTCGCAGGCTTCGCCTAAGCACCGCTACAATATGACCGAGGTGGAATATGGTGGAGGGGCACCGCACACGGCTAAGGAGCGATCACGAAGATCAACTTGTGTGTCCTAGGGTGCCCCCTGCCCCGTATATAAAGGAGCAAGGGGAGGGCCGGCCAGCCCTAGGGCGCGCCAAGGGAGGGAGTCCTCCTCCTAGTAGGAGTAGGACTCCCTTTCCTAGTCCTACTAGGAAGAGGAAGGGGAAGGAAAGAGAGGGAGAGGGAGAGGGAAGGGGGCTCGCCCCCTCCTAGTCAATTCGGACTCCCCATGGGGGGCGCGCCACCTCTGGTGCAGCCCTCTCTCTCCCTCTTGGCCCAATAAGGCCCATTACTTCCCGGGGTTCGGTAACCCCTCGGCACTCCGGTTTTCTCCGAAACTTCCGGAACCTTTCCGGTGTCCGAATATAGCCGTCAATATATCAATCTTTATGTCTCGAACATTTGAGACTCCTCGTCATGTCCGTGATCACATCGGGACTCCGAACTATTCGGTACATCAAAATACATAAACTCATAATATAACCGTCATTGAAACCTTAAGCGTGCGGACCCTACGGTTCGAGAACAATGTAGACATGGCGAGACACATCTCAGGTCAATAACCAATAGCGGGACCTGGATGCCCATATTGGCTCCTACATATTCTCGAAGATCTTTATCGGTCAGACCGCATAACAACATCGTTGTTCCTTTGTCATCGGTATGTTACTTGCCCGAGATTCGATCGTCGGTATCCAATACCTAGTTCAATCTCGTTCTTGGCAAGTCTCTTTACTCGTTCCGTAATACATTATCTCACAGCTAACTCATTAGCTGTAATGCTTGCAAGGCTTAGTGATGTGTATTACCGAGAGGGCCAGAGATACCTCTCCGACAATCGGAGTGACAAATCCTAATCTCAAATCGCCAACCCAACATCTGCCTTTGGAGACACTGTAGTACTCCTTTATAATCACCCGATTCGTTGTGACGTTTGGTAGTACCAAAGTGTTCCTCCGTAAGCGGAGTTGCATAATCTCATAGTTATAGGAACATGTATAAGTCATGGATAAAAGCAATAGCAACATACTAAGCGATCGGATGCTAAGCTAATGGAATGGGTCATGTCAATCAGATCATTCAACTAATGATGTGACCTTGTTAATCAAATGACAACTCCTTTGTCTATGGTTAGGAAACTTAACCATCTTTGATTAACAAGCTAGTCTAGTAGAGGCATACTAGTGACACTCTGTTTGTCTATGTATTCACACATGTATTATGTTTCCGGTTAATACAATTCTAGCATGAATAATAAACATTTATCATGAAATAAGGAAATAAATAATAACTTTATTATTGCCTCTAGGGCATATTTCCTTCAGTATCAACCGAACTCACATTGCCCTCCAACCCAAAAGAGAAGTTGCCACATCCCTAAACGCTTTCAGATTGATTTCCCTCCAGAACTGCCATGTTAAAGTGATTGTCAAACTTCCTGCCAACCGCCTAAAACCCTTGATTACTCTGTGTTGGAGATATGCCCTAGAGGCAATCATGTATGATGATATTTCATATGTGTTTATGAATAAAGATAGTCCTTGGACATTATCAATGATGTGTATTAACAAGTATGTGACTTGTTTGTGACACTATGCATTGTATTGTCCTAAAAGGTCCCTAGTCGAAAGGGCTTTGTGGACGTGTAGCCAACTAGACTAGCATATGACACGGTGGATGGCTTGGTCTCACTGTCCATGGAGCATTGGATGCTAGCCGTATAATATGGACTTAGAAGGATCTGGTCGAATTCAACATGTTCAGATCCGAGTCGAGATAAGGTCCGAGTCGGACAGACCCGACTATGAGACGCGACGATATGTCATCTGTGAGTCTCTAATACAACATACGTTCTATGTCCTAAGACATGAGCTGGCGTATGTACTTAGGATGGTGACAGACCTGCACTGGGCCGACCAAACGCTACTCCATGAATTGGTAGTTACAAAGGTAGGTTTCGGGCTTGTCCAGACCCATCACTACTAGAAAAAAGGCTATTAGTGGCGCACCCAATATTGCCATTAGTGGCGCACCATGGGTGGGCCACTAATACCACGCCACTAATAAGGAATACTAATGGCGCACCTCCGGCGCGCCATTGTTAATCAAATAACGGTGGCGCACCTTTGGTGCGCCATTGGTATTCCACATAGTCGCCTTGGTAATCATATGGGTGCGCCATCGATATTCATACGGTGCGCCATCGATATTCATACGGTGCGCCATCGATATTCATTTGGGTGCGCCATTGTTATTTAATTGGGTGCGCCACTAATGTGCAAGATGGTGCGCCATTGGTATTGCAGCAGGGTCCCTCTTGATGCGCCATCGATATCCATATGGGTGCGCCATTGTTATTTAACTGGGTGCGCCACTAATGTGCAATATGGTGCGCCACTACTATTAATTCTAGGAATTTTTTTTTCTGCATTTCTGGTATTTGCACAGGTTACAAAATACAATACATCACAAAATATAAACAGCACATAATACAAATCATCACATTAGTCTCGAATTGAAATAGCGAACAAAGTTCAAATATTAGACAAGTTTAGGTCTCGAGACCGAGTAGCGAGTTTGTCGTCACATTACAAAGTTGATATCATCTAAACTACCATCACATAGAAGAGAGCTGCGGTCACGATGAGCATCATCGCGATGAAACTAGTCTTCATCCGGTTCCTCCTCCGCTCCCTCCTCTCTCCCTCTAGATAGCGCTCGTATCTAGCTTCCGCCTCCGCCCTAGTGGTGTACCCTTTGTAACTGTTACCGCTGAAACGGTGAACCTGTCTCCGACACTCCTCCCGATCGTCATAGACTCCGGAAACCCTACCCTTGTACCACGACATACGGCGGCATCTCTATGCACTAGACAAACAAAAGCGTTAGTAGCAATTCACAGATAATATATAAGTATGCAACAAAAGGATCGGAAGAGAAAAGCAACACATTAATAGCACGGTTCATGGTCCTACTAATAAATAGCATCGATTACATATAAGTTGAGCGACTCTCCAAACTAAAGAGACATACAAGTTCATTAAAGTTTAATTACAACACGAGCTAATCGACATTTCAGAACTATATACCATCAATACTTTCTTCGACTCGACTCGGGGACGGAGCTGGATGAAGCCGCCGTCATCCGTCGGCGTCATGAATGTCTTGGTAGTTGTCAGCCTGCATTCAATAGCGTTGTTTCTATTTCCTGTTGGACGGTTGATATTTGAGGTGGAACTGCCCGAGGTACGAAGGACATCTTGACAGATGATTTCCGCAAACTCCATTGGATGCGAAAGAATTCTTGTCGATGTCCATGTCCTGGATTGCCGACAAGCGTGCGCCCAATCTTGGAGACCCTTTGGTAGCATAAGGTGATTATGGTCCCGTATGATCGCGCCGCATGTGATGGAGCGTAGTAGGCATCCTTTCGACTGCTAGGCGGCTGCTTAACGCAGGGGAGCGTCGTTACGTGGGTGAACACGTGCTTGCCGTACCTACACATTTCCTTCTGAAGGTGCCTCCAGATTTGGCGTGGCGGGAGAGCATCATCAAGAACTTTCTTGATATTTGTGTAGTCTTTCTTCGTTGACGGTCCGAGTCGAAATCGTGGCCGTGGAATATTTCGGGCTTAAGAGGATGAGTGTGCAGCGTGTGTCACTGCACAAAACACGGAATGTTAGAAAAAAAGAACGATCGAAATCTAAGAAATCATATGTTACGGGCGGTGAGGGATGACTTACTCAGGAAAGTAAGGCACGAGGAAGGTATCCTTATCTTTGTTCGCCATAATAGCGCCTTGAGGTATGAACTTCGCGATTTGCGGTCCCAGCGCTGTCCAAGTGCTTGGCACGCATGTAGAAGGGTCGACTATCACGATGTCCGGGTCTTGTCTCTAATGATCTGCATCACCATATTGGCGAAAATAGCGAATGAAGGTGTAGTGCAGCGGATGAAGGTTAAACATAGCGAAGATGTCATCAAACCGCAGGACGATCATACTCCCAATGGTGCCATCGACAAAGCCCTTGCCCTCCGCACCTTGGCCACGAAAACCGGTATGAGTCATCTTTCTCGGAGAGACGCCGCTTCTCCATAGAAAGAACACTGTCATGCAGACTCCGCATAGCACGGTTGCAGCCTTGAGCAGATTAGCGGTAGCATCGGCCTACCCGCCACATGCATCGCCCTCATGATATCCTTAGGTATTGGTGGCCCGCCCCGAGCACGGATCGTACTCGGTGCGGCTGGCTCGCACCCTTGTTAGTTTTTCTTTTCCGTCCCTTCTTTGGCTTGGCGATGTAATGGGATCGAGGTCTGCTCGAGACCACCTTCTTGAGTGTGGTGGGGCTGATAATATTTCCCACCTCGGCTGTTTGAGTCTCGGTGAAGGCGGCAGGCTGGGCGTCTCTCGAGAACGAGCAGGCGGCGCTGTTACAATTGGGTTTCTCCGCGGTACCAGCTAGATCGCGATCGACTTTTGCGAGGTTGGGTTCTTGAGAAGGAGGCGCCAAGAATTCGTCACCGTACCCACCATGTTCGTTGAAGTAGTCATCGGCGTTGACAAATGTACCGTCGTCGGCGTCCGGATCTGTGCCATATGCATGCCCGGATCAATCGGCGGCGGTAGCGTTCGCGGCGGTCTTGCCATGGCTTGGCGCCGCAGGATCTGGCGGTGTTGTGCGTGGGGTGGTGACCCCGCCCCAAACGAATCTGGCTCTTCGCCAAAGCAGGGGCCAGTTTAAGCAGGCGCTGAGGGTCATCACATCATCTTCGTCGGCCCCAGGGGGTCGAAACGGAGGTAACAAGTCGTCGCAGCCCCGCAGCATCCGAACCAGTTGAACCCTATACACGGTGGGTGGCATCGGATTATGGTGGAACACGCGGTTGCCCGGTTCAACGATTTTGGCCTTGGCGACATCGATCAACTCGCCGTCCACGAAGTGCAGGAGAGTGCATGGAACGTTGGCAGCGCCCTGCGAAAACATGTAGGGCGTCGAGGATGCCCGATCAAAGGCAAGGAGATGAAGTCATCGGCGAGGCTTAGTTACCGTGATGGCGTCGAGCTCGGCTAATGTCGAGGCACCGCCAACGGCGGCGTGGTAAGTGACGGAGGGCCGCTTGCTGCCGAGGTGCCGCCGGCGATTCTTCCCACACCGGGTGCATCAAGCTCCAATGCGGGCGCCGCACCGAGACACCAATGCGCCCGCCGGAGACACCACTGCCGGTAGCGTTGTGCGAGTTGCTGCCCGTCTGTGGGAATCGGGCGGCCTGTTGGCCGCCCACAAACCACCCCCGCCCCTCAACCAAGGTAGGCATAATGGCGGTGATCGTCGCTCCCAGTTGGTCTCGCACTTGCTCTTCGACTATCTCGAGGAATCTGCGCCACTTTTGCCTTGAGTTCTTTAACCTCCCGGCTTTCCAAGCTGGTCTTTCTCTCCTTCGCCCGATCTTATAGTATTCCGACCATTTCGTGGACAAGCCTTCGCCGCCACACGACCAGCTGACGTCGGCTTAGTTAACTTATCCTTCATTTCATTACATTCAACGCCCTATTTAAAGTGGTGTCCCAAGGCGACGGGAGCTCGAGACCCCGCGCCATCGCTTTCAGTTTCTGCGGAAGGAGCGTGAACCATTTAGAAATTTGGCTTCATTAATTAGAATGCAACCATATGGAGCTAATTACGCGGGGTGTATTCCTTACGAGAACAAGCTCAAGCGCCTTCACCTTCGGATCCGTGGTAAGCTCCTTTGTTACGGGTCCTCCTTGTACCGGCTCGATATAGTTCCTGGTCTGCGCTTTTCATGGCGGTATTTATCGAAGAGGGCGGTAGGCCTTGCTCGACACGCCCGCGTCCTCCTTGTCCCATTTAGGTTCCGCCACTCTGTAACCGCCGGACCGAGTTTGTGGACCCCTAAGTTCAATTCCGCATTTCTTTCCCCATCGACTTGATTCCACGGATCGTTGCTCTCGCACTTGGTCTTGAACTCCGGGTAGTCAGCTTTGCTGATCGAAGGATTTTCTCCTTGATCTTCTCATAACTATCACCTCTTTCAATCATTTTCTTCACCGGGCTCTCCAAGAAGCCGGGCCGTGCTCATCTTCGTGAGGCGGCACTGTTCACTTTATTCCCTGAGAGGCGTGTGTTTGCGAAGTCACCGGGGAACTTGTATCGTTCGTGCAGCTTCGTGAAGAGGAGGATCCGCAAATTCCCTCGTTCACGATGCCTTAGGTTCTCGGTGTTGATCGTGGCGGTGCTCGGACAATGCACCCGAGTTGTCCCGCTGCGTACCATCGACTAATTCTTTGGGCGCCGTTGGATGCCTTTGGAGGACACTTCATAAATTCCTCCTTGACGGTGCCGAGCACACGTTGGGCGCCGGTCCTTCCGCTGCCTCTTGGTTGGCTACCATCTGTGCGTTCGCTGCCATCATCGGTGGTGGCATCCCGGCGGCACCATCGGTGGTGTCATCCCGACGCCACTAGGGGTTGTGTAGTCGGGATCGGTGTCTTCATGGCGTCCTCATAGCGGTGAGGTATTCCTCCATCTCTGGGACAGCTCCTGAATGGCTTGCCGCCCGAACCGCCGGCCTCATCGTTGTCGGCCATGTTCGCTCTAAATAGGAAAAAGTTTGGTCAAAAGTTGGTTATTGTCAAGGAACAAGATCTCATCATTTAGGGTTTGTGAGGAATTATCATGGTCTCATCACTTAGGGTTTGTCGACACCGAGGCATCCTAAAAGCTACGGTTTTATCATTTAGAGTGCCGTTGATAGAAGCTATTCAGAACTAGTCCTACTTAATTCTTGATCCTACTTAATTAAGTACTAAGATACCCTGCCCATGCATTAGTCATAAGTACCCCATATGTCCTATTTTTAGCAAAGTCATGCTAAAATTCACGGAAAATTTCAGCATGACCTTTGCTGAAAATAGGACATATGGAGTACCGAACTTGCCGGAACGGAAGTTAATCGACATTCCGCAAACTCAAGGGCCTCTCGGGTACTGCAAAATCATCACGACACGATGGTCGGAGACAAAACCCAGCAAACTAGCACCACAATGTGCCTCTACTTTCGTATGGATGAAAAGGCCCACAGACCATATGGTCCTCTGCTTTCATATGGACAAAAAGGCCTACATATAGGCAACAGAGCAGCAAGCCCATCACTCTTTTGGTGAACAGAAACTATGTTTGAATCTGTATAATAACAGAGCAGCAAGTCTATTGTCCAATCTTGAACAAGTGTACTTTCGAACCATGATAATAATTTAAGTAAAGTAGTATAAGAACCTGTATAGGAACATGGCAGTAGCCATATAACTAGTGCTTATATACCTACAAGAGTGTAACAGACCAACAGCATAACTGCATTTAAAGAAAATACAACAGTAGTATAAACCTACCAAGTAGTATTGCGGTGTATATTTCCTTCTAATAGCTCACCTTTGGTTTGACTAGAATTTTGATAAAACAGTAGCAATTCTTCTCGTAAAATATGACTATCAAGATGTGTATAGTTCACTAAGTTGACAATCAGTAGGAAATTCTACCAAGATAATACTTATTGTTAGGGTACTCTGCTTTCAGAGGTATGTACGTAGTAAATATTGGCTCTTTGCTGTTCTCATACGGGCTTGAAGGAAATTCATGTTCATGTTCACGATATGAAGCATGAAACTGGCGCAACAAAACCATCGGCGCATGATGACCTGCTTTTATTTTACTTGTTCCTATCTATCGCCTCCGGTTCCTAAGAGAAAAGGGGAAACACGACAACAATTTGGCATCAATACAAATGTTTATAAGAGTATTAATCTCAATCAGGACCAATTGATCAGGACACTCATAACCAACATGGAAATATCCAAGAGAGAAAAAGTATTACATAAGATTGTAGGCAATTCATGATAGGTCAAAGATTACATTTGCCTTCGACCGGGAAATGGAGATGAGGTTTTGCATCAAGTTTCGACAATCAGCCCGGCAAGTGAACACTTAGCACGGCGTTGTGCCTTTGGTTCTTTCCAGGATTTTTATACGAACATGTAGTGAGCTGCAAGCTTTAATATGTCTATGTTCTAAACTCACTAATAACTTGGGTCATGCTCTTTTTGTTTCACTCTATGTGCAATGTCATTTGGTAGCCTGAAAGCCAAACTACGAGTGCACATTGCATGCGTTGTCATTGTCGGTTTCAACTTCCACCATAAGCTGATGGTGAAGCAAGTGCTGCAGAAACCTCGATTACTACCCAGCTCTGGAAGTCTGAACTAAAAGCGAGAAAATGGAGGTGAAGAGAAACAGGGTAGTAATTAAATTAGAACAATGGCAAGTAACCACTTAACACTTTATGTTCCATTGAAACTGAACTTTAGGTTCGAGACAAATTTTGAGACAGAGATGATTAGCTCGAACAAGTAATTAAATTGAACCCTAGAATGAAGTAGAAGCTAGATTAACACCCTAGGAACCCTAAGCTAGTACCCAATTGAACCAGAGCATCATCAAAAGGTATGAACCCTAGAACAGGAACCCTCGAATTGAGAGAGCTGGCAGCAGAGAGAAGTTAGATTAGAGAAAGAGAGAGGGAGAGGAAGGGAACTCACGAGGAGGCGTCGGAGGAGGTCGTCGGAGGAGGCGTTGGAGGAGGTCGTCGGAGGAGGCGTCGGAGGACGTCGTCAAGGAGGGCGTCGGAGGAGGTCGTCGGAGGAGGCGTCGGAGGAGGTCGTCGGAAGAGGGCGTCGGAGGAGGTCGTCGGAGGAGGGCGTCAGATGGGAAGAAGCGGCGGATGAGGTCGCGAGGAGGGCGTGAGGAGGTCGGGGACCCTTGGTCAGGCCGGCAGACGCTGGGAAGGAGAGAGGGCGAGGGCGGAGTCTGGCGGTGGGGGAGAGGGCGGAGGCGCGCGGTGGTGGGGGCAAGGGGGGGGGGGATTTAAAAGGGAGAAGAGAAAGCAGGGGAGGAGAGGGAGGCGGGAGAAGAGAAAGCGGGGAGGGCCAGCTAGCAATGGCGGACCAGGGGACATGCGCCATAACAGATCGATATCAATGGCGCACCAGGGGACATGCGCCATAAACAGCTCAATATCAAAGTCATAAGAATTGTGTGTGTGGTTATGGACAGAACCACACACATGGCCTAGTGGTTGGCGCGTTGGTTATGGGATGAACCACCCAGGTCCGAATCACAGCAACCCCACTTTTGCATATTTTTAAAATTTTATTTTAACCTTATGATAAACATCCAAACACTTTAAAATAAACACATGGCAATTTTAATACTCCTCCATTCCTAAAAGTAGGGCGTATAATTTTTTACAATGCATCTCCTTTACTCAATCACAATATAGAATCATTTACAATGCTATGGCATGGTTGAAATCAAGTGAGATGAAATAACAGTCATCAAAGATTGACATGAAATAACATCGTCAAATTAAGATTGAGTTTGCATGTAAAGTAATATAATGTTTAAAAGATCTTTAATAATGGTTGAAATCAAGTGATACATGTAATAATTTAGTTGCATGTAATA
Source organism: Aegilops longissima (assembly GCA_021605205.1). NCBI lineage: Eukaryota > Viridiplantae > Streptophyta > Magnoliopsida > Poales > Poaceae > Aegilops > Aegilops longissima. The sequence continues at coordinate 610,379,259 of CM038682.1, read as the reverse complement.
ATTGAGCTTGCCACGACACACACACACACACGTGGCCGACACGCCGTGATTCAATCTTAGCTATCTTTTCACAATCTTCTTGCCCTTCTTCCTCGCGGTTGAATAATTTAGCCCGGAACCCTTGAATTGATCTTCTCTTGAGCGGACGTCCTTTAGGTAGGGTGGTCCTGCTTCTTCTTGTGGTGTATGGTACTTCATCGTCATCGTCATCTTCCATCTTCGGGTCGCCGTACTTGTCAAAGTCTTGCTCATTGGCGACTCCATCCATTCCGATGATGTTCCTTTTGCCTCTCCTCACGACAACACGACTGGGCTTTGGCGGGTCGGTACACGAAAAACTGCTCGATCTCCTTCTGACTTAGAGTGAAGCACGCGGGAGGGTAGTCATATTCGATCTTCTTGGCCTTTTTGCCTTTGCGATGACTTTCCGTGTCCTTCGCCTCATCATCATCATCATCATCATCATCATCATTAGGGCGCCAGAGCTCCTCCCTGATGCCCATTTTTTGCAAGTCTGCCCTTGCTTTCGGCCCATCTTTGGTCCTCTCTGGCATGTTGAGCAGGGTACCAAGCAGACTCTCGCACACGTTCTTCGTGATATGCATGACATCAAGGCTGTGAGGCACACGGAGGATCTTCCAGTACGGCAAGTCCCAGAAAACAGACCTCGTTTTCCATACCTTCAGCAGCGGCTCTGGCGCCTTTCGCTTCTTTCCGACGGTGGGCACTCTTTCCAATTTTTCAACAGCTCGTCTATTTCCTCGCCGCTCCTCGTGCGTGGGGGTCTTGAGTTCGGTTTCACCATCGAACAGATCCTTGCGTTTTCTCCATGCGTCATCGTCGCGAAGCCACCTTCGATGTCCCATGAACACGGTTTTCGAAGACCCGGGATCTCTATCTAGCTGGCGATACGTTGTGTCATCCATGCACCGTGACGCATCCGGAAAATCCATGGACTACCTGCCTTGCGAGATATCCGTAATCGAGATAGTCGTGCACCGTCGTGAGCAGTGCGGCTCTCATAGGGAAATATTCTTTCTCTGCGGCGCCCCACGTATTGGTGGCGTTTTCCACAGCGTGTCTAGCTCCTCCTTCAAAGAGCCCCAGATATGATTGATGTCGTTCCCTGGTTGTTTCGGCCCTTCAATTAGCATACTCATGTGAATGTACTTCCTCTTCATGCACAACCAGGGGGGAAGGTTGTACATCCACACAAACACAGGCCAGGTGCTATGTGTGCTTCTCTGGCTGCCAAACGGATTGACTCCATCGGTGCTCGCGCCGAGCACGATGTTCCTTGGATCCTTCCCAAATTCTGGGTATTCAAAATTCAACGCTTGCCACTGGCTCGCATCCTTAGGGTGACTCAGCATCTTGTCTTTTTTATCTATCTCCGGATCATTTGCGTCATCTTCTCGCTTCTTCTCCTCCCTATCCGCGTGCCACGCAGGAGCTTTGCTACCTTAGGATCCGCGAAATACCGCTGCAGACGAGGTGATCGGAAAGTACCACACCACTTTTCGAGGCTTTCTTCCTCTTCTTGTATCGAGTGGCGCCGCACACCGGACATATGGTAGACTCCGCGTGCTCGCCCGATAAATGATGCAATTGTTCATGCAGACATGGTATTTCACGTGCGGTAAATCCAGAGGACACACGATTTTCTTCGCCTCCTCCAAACTGGTGGGCACTTGTTCCCCTTCGAAGGCGTTCGTGCGAATGACATGTTCTCGTCGAAGCATCGTCCGTCATTTTGTGTTTTACCTTCATCTCGAGCCATGGCGTTACTTTCGGCGGGTATCCTCGGCCTGCATCCTTCATACAATGGAGTAACGCGTCATCTCCGGTTGATCCAGCTTGGCTTTCTCTCGGCGGCAGCTCTTGCGTTACCGTCGCTTGCGAAGCAGCTCTTGAATATGAGGGTCATGCACCCAGCCCATCGATGGTCCATCGTCGTCGCTCCGGCATCTTCATCTTCATGATCATGCCCTTCGTCTTGATCTTCCTCATCATCATGTCCGCATCTTCTACATGATGACCGTGTCCTGCATCTACTTCGTGATCATGTCACGGAGATTCTTCGTCTTCTCGCCCGCCCTCGCCGCTATTGTCTTGCTGCCCTTCCTTTTTCTGCTTGCTCGCCCCCATGGATGACTTCATAGTCATCTTCATCACCTGCCACCAATAGCCATCCATGAAACCACGCAAGAGCAAGTGGTCCCCACCTGCCGGAATCCGGGTCCGCAATAAGGCTCTTGACTTGCATCTTCGACACGGACATCTTATCTCCGTCTCGTTCTTTTGAAGCATCTCGGCCTTCGCGGAGCTCAAAAACCTATTTACGATGCCTTCGGTCATCGTGCGGACCATGGTCGCCTGCGGGGTAGAGCAAAATGATATTTTAGAACAAAAAAAAAATTTGGCATGACTTTGCCTAAAAATAGGACCAAAAAGAATGCATATAGTGCCAAATTCTTGCGAAGCGAAATGAATCAACATTCCAGCAAAATATTGGCAACTATCGCATTTCAAATACGGTACCTGCAAACACAAACATATGCAACACCACAAACATCGTAGATCTCTAGGCCATAAAAAGTGTATGCGTTGTTGGAGACGGAGAGAAAAGTAGATCTAGAACATAAAGAAAGCTTTCCCTTACTTACCTATCAAAAAAAGGAAATTTAACCACTTAATTTGGGTGAATCTATGGTGCAAATGAGGTGAGGAGGAGGAGCAAGAAGACCAAATCTGTTTTGGTGGAGGGGAAAGTGAGTGTGTGGTAGGTGTGGCTGCCTAATTATAGCTCTGCTCCCAGGTTACCAGTGGCGCACCCTTCACTAGTACGCCACTAGTAGCCAGGAATACTAGTGGCGCACCAGTGAAGGGGTGCGCCACTGCTATGTTTTTTTGGACCACCACGCCCAGCCTTACCAGTGGCGCACCAGGGCAACGTGCGCCACTACTATCAAAATAGTAGTGGCGCACCACGGCCTGGTGCGCCACTGTAATCTGAGCATGGGCTTGTTCAAAAAAATAGTAGTGGCGCACCAGGGCAAGGTGCGCCACTACTATCAAAAATAGTAGTGGCGCACCTTGTCCTGGTGCGCCACTGGTAAGCCTGGGCATGGCTGGTTACTGTTCAAAAAATAGTAGTGGCGCACCCCACACCTGGTGCGCCACTAGTAATGTCACTATTAGTGGAGCACCTGTTTGTGGTGCGCCACTGCTATATAGTAGTGGCGCACCACATCTCTGGTGCGCCACTAACAGTGATATTACCTATAGCCGTTTTTCTAGTAGTGCATGCTACGAGACATGGTCAAGCAAGATTGGATTTGCCCCTCCTATCAGGATAGATATAGTCTGGTGCCCTCGTGTGATCCAACCAAGATAAGCATGGCCATGTGATAACCCACAAGTATAGGGGTTCAATTGTAGCCTCTTTCGATAAGTAAGAGTGTCGAACCCAACGAGGAGCTGAAGGTAGAACAAATATTCCCTCAAGTTCTATCGACCACCGATACAACTCTACACATGCTTGACGTTCGCTTGACCTAGAACAAGTATGAAACTAGAAGTACTTTGTAGGTGTTGTTGGATAGGTTTGTGATACGTCCCCGTCGTATCTACTTTTCCAAACACTTTTGCCGTTGTTTTGGACTCTAACTTGTATGATTTGAATGGAACTAACCCGGACTGACGCTGTTTTCAACAGAATTGCCATGATGTTGTTTTATGTGAAGAAAACAAAAGTTCTCGGAATGACCTGAAACTCCACGGAACATCTTAGAAAAAATAATAAAAAATACTCGCCAAAGATGAAGACCAGAGGGCCCACACCCTGTCCACGAGGGTGCGGGGCGCCCCCCCCCCTCCTGGGCGCGCCCGCCTACCCCGTGGGCCCCCTGGAGACCTTCCGACGCCAACTCCAACTCTATATATTGGCTTTCGGAGAGAAAAAAATCAAGGAGAAGAAATCATCGCGTTTTACGATACGGAGCCGCCGCCAAGCCCTAAAACCTCTCAGGAGGGCTGATCTGGAGTCCGTTCGGGGCTCCGGAGAGGGGGATTCGTCGCCGTCGTCATCATCAACCATCCTCCATCACCAATTTCATGATGCTCACCGCCGTGCGTGAGTAATTCCATCGTAGGCTTGCTGGACGGTGATGGGTTGGATGATATCTATCATGTAATCGAGTTAGTTTTGTTAGGGTTTGATCCCTAGTATCCACTATGTTCTGAGATTGATGTTGCTATGACTTTGCTATGCTTAATGCTTGTCACTAGGGCCCGAGTGCCATGATTTCAGATCTGAACCTATTATGTTTTCATGAATATATGTGTGTTCTTGATCCTATCTTGCAAGTCTATAGTCACCTATTATGTGTTATGATCCGACAACCCCGAAGTGACAATAATCGGGATACTTCTCGGTGATGACCATAGTTTGAGGAGTTCATGTATTCACTATGAGCTAATGCTCTGTTCCGGCTCTCTATTAAAAGGAGGCCTTAATATCCCTTAGTTTCTATTAGGACCCCGCTGCCACGGTAGGGTAGGACAAAAGATGTCATGCAAGTTCTTTTCCATAAGCACGTATGACTATATTCGGAATACATGCCTACATTACATTGATGAATTGGAGCTAGTTCTGTGTCACCCTATGTTATGACTGTTACATGATGAACCGCATCCGACATAATTATCCATCACCGATCCAATGCTTACGAGCTTTCCATATACTGGTTTACGCTTATTTACTTTCCCGTTGCAACTATTACAATCACTACAAAATACCAAAAATATTAATTTTGCTTCCGTTGCTTTTGTTACCGTTACCACTACTATCATACTACTTTGCTACTAAACACTTTGCTGCAGATATTAAGTTTCCAGGTGTGGCTGAATTGACAACTCAGTTGCTAATACTTCAGAATATTCTTTGGCTCCCCTTGTGTTGAATCAATAAATTTGGATTGAATACTCTACCCTCGAAAGCTGTTGCGATCCCCTACACTTGTGGGTTGTCAAGAACAATTTCTGGCGCCGTTGCCGGGGAACATAGCTCTATTCTTTGAGTCACTTGGGATTTATATCTGCTGGACACTATGAAGAACTTGAAAGACGCTGAAAGATCGAGGATGTCGCCTAGAGGGGGGGGGGGGGTGAATAGGCGCTTTAAAATAATTACGGTTTAGGCTTGAACAAATGCGGAATAAACCTAACGGTTAATTTGTCAAGCACAAAACCTACAACAACTAGGCTCACCTATGTGCACCAACAACTTATGCTAAGCAAGATAAGCAACTATGTGATAGCAAGATATATGACAAAGAACAATATGGCTATCACAAAGTAAAGTGCATAAGTAAAGGGCTGGGTAAGAGATAACCGAGGCACGCGGAGACGACGATGTATCCGAAGTTCACACCCTTGCGGATGCTAATCTCGATTTGGAGCGGTGTGGAGGCACAATGCTCCCCAAGAAGCCACTAGGGCCACGTAATCTCCTCACGCCCTCGCACAATGCAAGATGCCGTGATTCCACTAAGGGACCCTTGAGGCGGTCACGAACCCATACAAATGGCAACCCTTGGGGCGGTCACGAACCCGTACACTTTGGCAACCCTTGGGGCGGTCACGGAACCCGTCAAATTGCTCGGGCGATCTCCACAACCTAATTGGAGACCCGACGCTTGCGGAGCTTTACACCACAATGATTGAGCTCCGAACACCACCAACCGTCTAGGGCGCCCAAGCACCCAAGAGGAACAAGCTCAAGGGCACCAAGCACCCAAGAGTAATAAGCTTCTCAACTTGTCACTTCCACGTATCACCGTGGAGAACTCAAACCGATGCACCAAATGCAATGGCAAGGGCACACGGAGTGCCCAAGTCCTTCTCTCTCAAATCCCACCAAAGCAACTAATGCTAGGGATGAAAATGAGAGGAAGAACAAGAAGGAGAACACCAAGAACTCCAAGAACTAGATCCAAGGGGTTCCCCTCACATAGAGGAGAAAGTGATTGGTGGAAATGTGGATCTAGATCTCTCTCTCTTTTCCCCAAAACTAGCAAGAATCCATGGAGGGATTGAGAGATAGCAAGCTCGGAGAAGGTCAACAATGGGGGAAGAACACGAGCTCAAAAGGATAAGGTTTAATGGGGAAGAAGACCCCCTTTTATAGGAGGGGGAAAATCCAACCGTTACCCCACTGAAAATCCCCGCACAGAGCGGTACTACCGCTAGGGAAGGGCGGTACTACCGCTGAGAGCGGTACTACCGCTCCCTATCCAGCGGTACTACCGCGCTGAAGAGAAAGTCAGGCCACTGGCCCCAGAGCGGTACTAGCGCGGGAGTAGAGCGGTACTACCGCTCAGAGCGGTACTACCGCTTCTACTGCCGCAACTAGTGCCGCAAAACCTGACACGAGAAAACACCGTCTCGAATCGAGGCGGCAGTAGGCGCGGTACTACCGCTCTGCGTAGCGGTACTACCGCTTAGAGCGGTACTACCGCTTCGTGGAGCGGTACTACCGCTGGGGGGGCTTCGGCGGTACTACCGCTGTAGACCGCGGTACTACCGCTGGCACCAACCTTAAGCCACAACCACGAAAACAAAGAATACTCCAAGAAAAACCAGAACTGCCATAACTTCTTCATATGAGCTCCGAATTGAGCAAACTCAAGCTTGTTTGAAACAAGACAACGAGTAGCATCAAAACAGCGAAGAGGCAGGGGAGGTATGCTTAGCAAACAAAGGAGTGAAACCTCCAACCGAGAAGAACCGGCATACCCTCCAACATCGAAAACATCATAGAAGATGCATGAGAACTCCGTTTTTGATGAACTCAAGCTTGTCATGAAAATGACCATAAGCTCCAAATCTCACAAGGAGAAGAACCAAACAAGAACCAATAAAGATGATGCAAGGATGCAATGGTTTGAGCTCTCTATGAACGATACGATCAAGCAACTCATCGAGAGCCCCCTTGATAGTACTGACAAGCGATCCTATAACCCGGTCTTCCACAACTACCATGAGACGGTAAAATAGAAAACCTATCAAGGGCAAACCTTTGCCTTGCACATGGTCCACTTGAGCTAGATGATGATGATCTTGACTCCCTCAAGTTGGACCACCTTTCTTGATTGCGTTGGCTCGAAGAAGACTAGTTGATTGCTCCCCCATACTCCACTATGGGTGAGCCACTCTTCCGCACATCTTCACAAGTCCATTGTCACCAAATTGACGGCAAGCTTCAAGCACTTGATCTCTTCGTGATGCATCACTTGAACTTGCACACCGCAACCTAACCCCACAAAGAACTCTCACGAAGACCATGGGTTAGCACACAAAGCGTAATGGACAATGCTTACCATACCATGGGATCACTTGACCCCTCTCGGTACATCTTCTACGCTTTGTGAGTTGATCAACTTGATTCACTCTTGACTTAGTCTTGATCAACCTTGAATCTTTCCAACTCTCTTCGTTTGGATGATGTCTTGAAGGTAAACATGAATGATCACACAATCTTCTTCTTCAAGACATGCTTGCAATAAGCTCAACACTCACATGACCAATCTTTGGATAATTCCTTAATAGCACCTTGGTCAACACATAAACTCCTTGAAACCAACACATGGACTTCAAGAAATACCTATGGACAAATCCTTCAAATATAACTCAATGCAACCATTAGTCCATAGAGAATGTCATCAATTACCAAAACCACACATGGGGGCACCGCATGTCCTTTCAGACGCTAAGACAACAATTTATCCCTCAACTACAAGGGGAGGTAAGGAACTGCCATCTAGCTCTGCACTTGATTCACCTTCTGTTATGAGTAAGCTTGCGACACCTAAACCTTCTTCTGCTATTCATTCCGATATGTCGCATGTTATTGATGATGCCACTTCTGCTATGCATGATACTTATGATGAAACTACATCTATGCTTGATACTACTGTGCCCCTTGGTGAATTTCTTGATGAAAAAATTTCTAGGTCTAGAGAGAGAGAAACTATTGAAACTGAGTATACTGATAAAAGTGATGATGAAGATATGCCTGCTATTCCTAAGGGTTATATTTTCGATATGGAATCTTCTGCAGCTATTTTTGCTTGCCAAGATAGATACGAACTTAAGAGGCTGCTAGTTAAATGGAGTAAAGAATCTCTTAGAGACAGAATGAGACCTGACCCTGCTTTTGCTACTTCACCTATTTGTGTTCCCGATAAGGATTATGAATTCTCTGTTGATCCTGATATAATTACTTTGGTTGAATCTGATCCTTTTCATGGTTATGAATCTGAAACTGCTGTGGCACATCTTACTAAATTAAATGATATAGCCACCCTGTTCAAGAATGATGAGAGATCTCGCTACTTTTACATCCTTAAAATATTTCCGTTCTCATTAACCGGTGATGCTAAGATATGGTTTAATTCTCTTGATCCTGGTTGTGTACGTAGTCCCCAGGATATGATTTATTACTTCTCTGCTAAATATTTCCCTGCTCATAAGAAACAAGCTGCTTTAAAGGAAATATACAACTTTGTGCAAATTGAAGAAGAAAGTCTCCCACAAGCTTGGGGGAGGCTTCTCAAGTTACTTAATTCTTTGCCTGATCATCCTCTTAAAAAAATGAAATACTTGATATCTTTTATAATGAACTAACCGATGCTTCCAGAGATTACCTGGATAGTTGTGCTGGTTCTCTTTTCAGGGAAAGAATGCCGGATGAAGCTGAAATTCTATTGAATAATATGTTGACAAATGAAAATAATTGGTCACCTCCTGAGCCAGCTCCTGAGCCAATTACTGAGCCTATTCCTAAACCAACTCTGAAAAAGAGAGGTGTTCTATTTCTCAGTCCTGAAGATATGCAAGAGTCAAAGAAATCTATGAAAGAAAAAGGTATTAAAGCTGAAGATGTTAAGAATTTACCCCCTATTGAAGAAATACATGGTCTTAATTTACTGCCTGTTGAAGAAACATATGATCTTGATACATTACCTATTGAAGAACCTCCTGATCCCTATGACCCGACACAGGTAGTAAAGGTAAATTCTCTCTATAGATATGATAAAACTGAAGTCCCTCCTACTAAAATTTCTAGTCAGTGCTTGGATGAGTTTGATAACTTTATGTTTAAGCAAGAATACTTCAATGCTTATTTTGGTAGACAATTAAAACAAAATACCTTTATGATTAAACACTTGGGTGATTATATGGCTAATGTTAGAGGTGAACTTAAACTCATTAGCAAACATGCTTTTATGGTTACCACTCAAGTAGAACAAGTACTTAAGGCTCAAAATGATTTGCTCAATGAAATGAATAGTAAGAAAAATGATTATGATGTTAGAGTGGCTACTAGAACTGGTAGAATGACTCAGGAACCTTTGAATCCTGAAGGCCACCCTAAGAGAATTGAGCAAGATTCTCAGAGAAATAATACGGATGCACCTAGTTCTTCTAAAAGGAAGAAAAAGAAAAATGATAGGACTTTGCAAACTTCTAGTGAACCTATTGCTAAACCACCTGAGAATCCAAATGATATATCTATGTCTGATGCTGAAACACAATCTGGTAATGAACATGAACCTAGCGAAAATGTTAATGATGATGTTCATGATGATGCTCAACCTAGTAATGATAATGTTGTAGAAGTTGAACCTGCTGTTGATCTTGATAACCCACAATCAAAGAATCAACGTTATGATAAGAGAGACTTTGTTGCTAGTAAACATGGTAAAGAAAGAGAACCATGGGTTCAGAAACCCATGCCTTTTCCTCCCAAACCATCCGAGAAAAAGGATGATGAGGATTTTGAGCGCTTTGCTGAAATGATTAGACCTATCTTTTTGCGTATGCGATTAACTGATGTGCTCAAAACAAATCCTTATGCTAAGTATATGAAGGATATCATTACTAATAAGAGAAAGATACCGGAAGCTGAAATTTCCACCATGCTTGCTAATTATACTTTTAAGGGTGGAACACCAAAGAAACTTGGAGATCAAGGAGTACCCACTATACCATGCTCCATTAAAAGAAATTATGTTAAAACTGCTTTATGTGATCTTGGAGCCGGTGTTAGTGTTATGCCTCTCTCTTTATATCGTAGACTTGACTTGAATAAGTTGACACCTACTGAAATATCTTTGCAAGTGGCTGATAAATCAACTGCTATACCTGTCGGTATTTGTGAGGATGTGCCTGTTGTGGTTGCAAACGTTACTATTTTAACGGACTTTGTTATTCTTGATATTCCCGAGGACTATAGTATGTCTATTATTCTTGGAAGACCTTTTCTGAATACTGCAGGGGATGTTATTGATTGCACCAAAGGTAATGTCACTTTTCATGTTAATGGTAATGAGCATACGGTACACTTTCCGAGGAAACAACCTCAAGTTTATAGCATCGACTCTATTGGAAAAGTTCCAACGATTATATTTGGAGGTTTTGAATTTCCTCTTCCTACTGTCAAGAAGAAATATGATATTCTTATTATAGGGGATGTGCATATCCCCGTTGAGGTAACATAGTGTTATTCAAAATTTCTCCGGTTCCATGTTAATCGGAATGAGTTTGTTAACAAGACCTGATCAACCTTGTTAGTGGATTCCTTTTGATGATCATGAGACGGATGAAACTAGAAGGCACAACCTTCTGTACCCTCTTTATACTTTCTGCTATTTAGTTGAAATTAAGTAAAATAGTATTCTTCTGTCTGTTTCCTGATTTATCTGTGCAATATAAAAATATCCTGAAAATAAAAGTCCTCAAAATGCCATGCCAATTTAATATGATTTTTTCGGGAATATTTGAGGATTTTTAGTGCAAAAATTACCGCGGGGGGAGCTGCCACCTGGCCACGAGGGTGGAGGGCACGCCATACCCACCTGGGCGCGCCCCCTGCCTTGTGGGCCCACGGTGGCCCTCCTCCACTTATTCCTGCACCCATCCTCTTCTTATTCCTCCCACAAACACGAATATCCAGCTCAAACATGAGTTCCAGCCCCCGTTGCTGTGATTTTTGATCTCTTTGCTCAAAGCACCTCTCACAAAACTGCTTGGGGAGATTGTTCCTTGGTATGTGACTCCTCCATTGGTCCAATTAGTTTTTTTTCTAGTGCTTTATTCATTGCAAATTTGTGCTGCATAGGTGACCATGTTCTTGAGCTTGCATGTCAAATTTATATGGTTCTAAGTAGTTCTAATGCTTGATAGAGGCTCTAGTCACTTGTAGGAGTAGTTGCTATCAATTTTATTGAAGTTGGTTCACTTTTGTTTGAAGTTACTAAAAATTTCAGAAATTTTTCAGAGAAAACTATATGTTTAGGAAGATGTTCCAAGGTGGTTCTTCAAGGAAGCAATGCCCTAGGCTTGCAATGCGCGATGCCGATGAGGAGCCCCCAAGGGACGCTCTCGTGAGGCCCTGTGAATGGCCTTCGGAAAGTTTTATGGATCGAGCGGGAATCAAAGAAGAATTTAACGCATATTTGCGTAACGCCGGTCTTGTGGACTTCGAGGCAGACAAATGCCCACAGTATCATGATCTCACTAGTTCATTTGTGAGGAGGTTTTAATTTTCATCTTCGCGTAATTCTCCTTCAGTCATGTTTGATCTTTATTACAAATCTTATACCATGGACTTAGAGGACTTTACTTTTGCTAGCAAACTCCCACAATAGGGTAGTACTGTTGATCCCCGTAAATCTGAATTTAGAGACTTTCTTGCTAGTATAACTGTGGGGGAATCTAGCGATATAACGCAAGCCACTATAGGGAGCATTCACTTTCCTGCTATACATTTTTTTGCTCTCTTCATAGGTAGGTGCATCAATGCTAAGGATGAAGCATGTCACATGTGTGTCCTTGACCTTAGCATTCTCAGGAGTGCTGTGTTAGGAGACCAATCTTATCATATGGGAGCCATGTTGCTCGTAGGTTGCATCATAATAGATATAACAGAGATTTCTTTGGAGGAATTTATGCAACCCGCTTAGCTAATTTTCTTGAAATAGACATTCGTGAGGGTGATATGGAGTTGCCCCCTACATATTTAGATTTTGATTCTATGGTTTCCCACCAGTTTGTCGAGAGGACTAAATCACCTCTCCAGTATCGACTAATCTTTAACAAACGACATGTTGTCCGTATTACTCTTCCTGCTCCTGCCTTCTTTGATTCTCAGACAAAAGGAAGATATATTATTACCAGAGAGGAGGCAGATGAGTACGAGAGGAGAGCGGAGGCAGCTCGACGCCACGCTGCAGCTCAGGAAGCGATAGCCGCTGCATCGCAGTACGACCCCAGCTACACCTACGGGTATCCGCTAGGCCATCCCTGGCAATGAACCAACTTAGGCCAAAAGCCTAAGCTTGGGGGAGTACGTATTTCTCACCGACATTACATTTATGTTCACACACACTCATTGCTAGATGTCGGTGCTCATACTCTTTCACTGTAATACCCATGCTAGTTTATTTTCTTTTTCCTGCTTTCTTCTTGTGTGTTTAATAAACTTTAAGAAAACAACAAAAAAATTAGTGTAGTTTCTAGTTAGTTTACCTTTCTTGCTGTAGTAGTAACAATTAAAAAGAAAACCCAAAAATATTTCCCGTTCTTCTTTTGCTTGTTGGGAGCTTTCCCGTGTAAATAGTTTTTATTTCTTTTCTTTTCTTTGGGGGTCGATAGGAGAAGACCATAATTAAATTGTTGAAGTGGCTCTTATATGCTTTATTGTTGATGTAACCAAGAGCCCATATTGCCTTGTCTTCTCCTGTTTATTGAATGCTCGCAGATTGCAGCTTAGTACAATGCACGTGCACTCTTATTATTATTCACATCGTTCGGTCGTGAAAGTGAAAGGCAATTATGATGATATATGATGGACTGACTGAGATGAGAAAAGCTGGTACGAACTCGACCTCTCTTGTTTTTGTAAATATGATGAGTTCATCGTTCTTGATTCAGCCTATTATGAATAAACATGTTTGCAATGACAATTAGAGATCATAGTTGCTTATGCCATGCTTGATTAGCTATGAGTTATAATGGTTTACCTTGCGTGCCAACATGCTATTAAAATGGTTGTGATGTGGTATGATGGGGTGGTATCCTCCTTTGAATGATTTAAGTGACTTGACTTGGCACATGTTCACACATGTAGTTGAAACAAATCAACATAGCCTTCACGATATTTTTGTTCATGGTGGATTATATCCTACTCATGCTTGTATCCAATGTTTATTAATTTTAGTGCATGTTCATGACTGTTGTTGCTCTCTAGTTGGTCGCTTCCCAGTCTTTTGCTAGCCTTCACTTGTACTTAGCGGGAATACTGCTTGTGCATCCAGTCCCTTAAACCCCAAAGTTATTCCATATGAGTCCACTATACCTTCCTATATACGGTATCTACCTGCCGTTCCAAGTAAATTTGTATGTGCCAAACTCTAAACCTTCAAATAAACATTCTGTTTTGTATGCTCGAATAGCTCATGTATCAACTATGGTTGTCCTTATCTTCCATGTTAGGCGGGTTATTATCAAGAGGAGTGGACTCCGCTCCTCACTCACGAGAACATGGCTGGTCACCGGGATGCCCAGTCCCATGCTTTATGCAAACTAAATCAAAATTAATTGCAAACAAAACTCCCCCTGGGACCTGATGTATGTTGGAGGCACTCATTGTTTCGAGCAAGCCGTGGATTGATGCTTTTTGGTGGAGGGGGAGTATAAACTTTACCATTATGTTTGGGAACCGCCTATAATGTGTGTAGCATGGAAGATATCGCCATCTCTTAGTTGTTATGTCCATAATGAAAGTATGCCGCTCAAAATATTATTTATCTCTATTTCAAAACCGAGCTCTGGCACCTCTACAAATCCCTGCTTCCCTCTACGAAGGGCCTATCTATTTACTTTTATGTTGAGTCATCACCTCTTATTAAAAATCACTAGCTGGAGAGCACAACTGTTATTTGCATTCATTCTTTGTTAATTTATATTGGGTATGACTATGATTGGATCTCTTTACCATGAATTACAATGTCTAGTCAGTCCTTGATCTATAAAGGTGCTCTGCATTCATGTTTTTGCGGTCTCGTAAAGGGCTAGCGAGATACCATCTTGTTATATCATATTATGATTGTTTTGAGAAAGTGTTGTCATCCGAGATTTATTATTATGACTCGCTAGTTGATTATGCCATTGATATGAGTAAACATGAGACCTGAGAATTATTGCAAATGTGGTTAGTTATAATCTTTGCTGAAAACCTGAATGCTGGCTTAACATATTTACAACAACCAGAACAAACAGAGTTTGTAAATTTTTTTCTTTTTCTCTTTCAGTTTGTCAACTGAATTGCTTGAGGACAAGCAAGGGTTTAAGCTTGGGGGAGTTGATACGTCCCCGTCGTATCTACTTTTCCAAACACTTTTGCCCTTGTTTTGGACTCTAACTTGTATGATTTGAATGGAACTAACCCGAACTGACGCTGTTTTCAGCAGAATTGCCATGATGTTGTTTTATGTGCAGAAAACAAAAGTTTTCGGAATGACCTGAAACTCCACGGAACATCTTAGAAAAAATAATAAAAAATCCTTGCCAAAGATGAGGACCAGGGGGCCCACACCCTGTCCATGAGGGTGGGAGGCGTGCCCCCCTCCTGGGCGCGCCCCCCTACCCTGTGGGCCCCCTGGAGACATTCCGACGCCAACTCCAACTCTATATATTGGCTTTCGGAGAGAAAAAAATCAAGGAGAAGAAATCATCGTGTTTTACGATACGGAGCCGCCGCCAAGCCCTACAACCTCTCGGGAGTGCTGATCTGGAGTCCGTTCGGGGCTCTGGAGAGGGGGATTCGTCGCCGTCGTCATCAAACCATCCTCCATCACCAATTTCATGATGCTCACTGCCGTGCGTGAGTAATTCCATCGTAAGCTTGCTGGACGATGATGGGTTGGATGAGATCTATCATGTAATCGAGTTAGTTTTGTTAGGGTTTGATTCCTAGTATCCACTATGTTCTGAGATTGATGTTGCTAATGCTTGTCACTAGGGCCCGAGTGCCATGATTTCAGATCTGAACCTATTATGTTTTCATGAATATATGTGTGTTCTTGATCCTATCTTGCAAGTTTATAGTCACCTATTATGTGTTATGATCCGACAACCCCGAAGGGACAATAATCGGGATACTTCTCGGTGATGACTATAGTTTGAGGAGTTCATGTATACACTATGTGCTAATGCTTTGTTCCGGTTCTCTATTAAAAGGAGGCCTTAATATCCCTTAGTTTCCATTAGGACCCCGCTGCCACGGGAGGGTAGGACAAAAGATGTCATGCAAGTTCTTTTCCATAAGCACGTATGACTATATTCGGAATACATGCCTACATTACATTGATGAATTGGAGCTAGTTCTGTGTCACCCTATGTTATGACTGTTACATGATGAACCGCATCCGGCATAATTATCCATCACCGATCCAATGCCTACGAGCTTTCCATATACTGGTTTACGCTTACTTACTTTCCCGTTGCTACTGTTACAATCACTACAAAATACCAAAAATATTACTTTTGCTTCCGTTGCTTTTGTTACCATTACCACTACTATCATACTACTTTGCTACTAAACACTTTGCTGCAGATATTAAGTTTCCAGGTGTGGCTGAATTGACAACTCAGTTGCTAATACTTGAGAATATTCATTGGCTCCCCTTGTGTTGAATCACTCTACCCTCGAAAGTTGTTGCGATCCCCTACACTTGTGGGTTATCAATTTGCAAGAATATAAAGAGCACGTAAAAAAGCTAGGGGCTGTTTAGAAAAAGACACAACTAAGTTAGTTTTAGTAGAGAGCTTTTTGTCACGAGAAAGTTATTTGTCCCTAGGCAATCGATAACTAGACCGGTAATCACTATTGCAATTTTATTTGAGGGAGAGGCATAAGCTAACATACTTCCTCTTCTTGTATCATATGCACTTATGATTGGAACTCTAGCAAGCATCCACAACTACTAAAGATCATTAAGGTAAAACCCAACCATAGCATTAAAGTATCAAGTCCTGTTTATTCCCATACGCAAACAACCTACTTACTCGGGTCTGTGCTTCTATCACTCACGCCACCCACCATAAGGAAATCATGAACATATTGCAAACCCTACAACGGGGATCCATCACGCTTGCGCGACACGGAGAGCACCATAGGACAACACCAATAATAAAACATGCAACTCAAACCAATCACGATCATCAATTAACCCATAGGACAAAACGGATCTACTCAAACATCATAGGATAGCCATACATCATTGGGAAATAATATATAGCGTTGAGCACCATGTTTAAGTAGAGATTACAGTGGATAAAAGAGGGGTTACACCACTGCATAGAGGGGGGAAGAGTTGGTGATGATGGCGGTGAAGTTGTTGGTGAAGATTGTGGTGATGATGATGGCTCCCGGTGGCACTCCGGCGCCACCGGAAGCTAGGGGGAGAGAGCCCCCTCCTTCTTCTTCTTCCTTGACCTCCTCCCTAGGTGGGAGAAGGGTTTCCCCTCTGGTCCTTGGTCTCCATGGCATGGGAGGGGCGAGACCCTTGCCGGGGCAGCCTCAGCGGCCCCGAAAAGGCCCTTGTCGGGGCGGCTCGCCCACACCAGCGGAGTGAGCCACCCTCGAGCCCACGGGTTCCAACTCGACCAACCACGTTGGAACTAGGGCTCGGAGGCACCTCCATGGTGGCATGCAGATCTTTGTCAAGACCAAGGAATATTCAAGATCATATGAGGATTAAAAGACAACGGTCCTCGGCAAGGTCCTTGCCGAGGAGAGCCACAAGACCCCCGGCAAGATCCTTGTCGGGGACGATAGCCCGCCACGGCAAGACCCTTGCCGGGCCACCCGGCAAAGCCCTCACCAAGGACACCAGCAGGGCCACTTCCAGGCCGGCACCAGCCAAGTCTCCACTACTGTTCGCATGCAGCTGCCAGCCCAACCAGCTGGGCAGGCACCTACGTGGCAACATGTAGCTTCCAGGCCAACTCAGTAGGCGCCTGCGTGGCGGCATGCAGATCTTCGTGAAGACCCTACCACCGCGCCACCTCAGCTGCCTGCCTGCCTACATGGCGCCGCATGCGTCGCTGGCCAGGGCGCGTGTCAAAGCGAGGAGGAACGGCGACGGACGGGACGGGCCTCGCTCCCGTCCCTGATAAAGCTAGGGGACACCCCAGCGGCGCATTAAATGTGTCTTGTCCTATAATACGAGCGATAAGCTCGTAGCACTGTACGCCTTTCCACCTCCTGTGTGCCACTGTGGCAGCCCCTTTCGACTATAAAAGGAGGCCCATGACATACTGGAGAAGGATTCGACTCTTTGGAACCACGCACCCACCATAGCTAGTTCGAGAGCTCCAGAACTCTCTGAAATACAGCCACCAAAGCAGGACTAGGGTATTATGGATCCTCGCAGCCCAAACCTGGGTAAACGATCCTTGTGCTGACTACTAATCCTACTCTTCTCGCAACCTTGCGCCCCGGCAACCGTAGTAGGGATTCTCGTGATCCCATAGGTGTTGTTCCACACCGACATCTTTGGCGCGCCAAGTAGGGGGCGCAATTGTGAGAATCTGGTCTAGTAGTTAGCCTAGCGTTTCTTCATCGCCATGGCTCCCAAGAAAAAGATGGCCATGGTGATCCGCTCGTTGGGAGCCGAACGGCCCTTGCCAGTGCGGACGAGCAGTGGGCCGGCCGTGGACAGGACCCGGGCCGCGGTTCGCAAGCACCAGCATCGCCCTGGCAGTCAAAGCCTAGCGAGTTGTGTCGTTCGCGCGCCAGACGACCGGCGCACGTCGCCAGGTCCAAAGACGGAGTTGGGCCCCCCGCAGACGGCACGGGGACCTCCAGGAGTGTCGTTGTGCCACCCGCGGGCGGCGCAGCAACCTCCAAGACGCCCACGCCTGCGACCATAGCACGCTCTTCCCAGGGTGCGCACAACGAGCAGCGTCACCACGCTGAAGACCCCGGACACCACAGTGGGAAGAGCCATGTGCATCGTCCGCGGGGCGAAGGAGTCCAGCATGCCCGCCGAAGCGCTAACGAAAATGGCGCGCAGCCGCTGGGTCGTGATAGAGCTCCTTCTAACATGGTTAGAAGACGAAGCGCGCCATGGTCCACGCAGCTTTCGCCGCCACCCACGCCAGCAGAAGCTTTGGCGCGCGCGTAGCTGCTCCTCAATTTCCCTCCTGCTGTGGAGAAGTTCGACGAGTGGAGGGCCACCATCCGGAGCCTCGTCTCCGTCGCCAACAAAGATGACCCGCGACCGGCGCGACCCTCGGGCCGGCGCCCCATCGAGCCACCACATGCCAGCGCTGGGAGGACCGGGGGTGCTGCGGCTACGGTGCACTCTCCTCCTCCTCGCCAGCCGTCGCGGGCGTCGGCTCGTCATGACGAAGCTTGTGACAACATCTCCATAGCTTCGTCCGACCCGCGGACCCGCCGTGACCAGCGCCAAGTTCTTCGAGAACGAGCTCACGAAGAACCTCGAACCACTATCGAGCGCCGGCGTGATACACGCCACCAGTCGGACAAGCGGGCGGGACCCGCTATGGACCACCCAGTGTCGGGGGGCTCCAGCGGCCTACCTTACGAGGTGGGCTGCCCAGCCTTTACCCGTGAGCTGCGGCAGTTCCAGTGGCCGTCCCACGGCACGTTCAAGCCCGACGTCTGCGAGAAGTATACTGGCAAGACCCTTCCGTCCGAGTTCCTCAGCATCTACACCATCGCGATGCAGGATGCCGGAGCTCGCGACGACAAGGTGCTTGCCAATTACTTCCCGTTGGCACTAAATCCCAATGTTATGTCTTGGTTGATGCACTTGCCGGTGGATTCCATTTCTTGTTGGTCGGATCTGTGCCATGAGTTCGTTGGCGCCTTCACTGGGGGCCACCAAGCTCATGGCCAGGCCAGTGATCTGCATATCATTCCCCAGAAGGAAGGGGAAACCCTGCGCAAGTACATCCAGAGATTCAGCCGGGTGCAGTACAACATCCCCGACGTTCATCCCGCCGCTGTGATCAGCG
This sequence comes from Aegilops longissima, assembly GCA_021605205.1. Classification (NCBI taxonomy): domain Eukaryota; kingdom Viridiplantae; phylum Streptophyta; class Magnoliopsida; order Poales; family Poaceae; genus Aegilops; species Aegilops longissima. Next base: position 610,360,146 of record CM038682.1, on the reverse strand, counting down.
TGTTCCATCAGAACATGCGCAACCGCAAGATGCGCGAAGAGCTGGCGATGACCAAGGTTAAGGATGCGGCCGAATTCTATGTTCTGGCCAACAGATGCGCCCGGGCTGAAGAGGGAAGGAAGTACCCCAGCGAGGACGCCGGCGCGGAAACCGACTCTACTGATCAAGACACCGCCGCGCCGACGAAGAAGGGCCGATGTTGCTACCTCTTGATCACTGCATTGGATTTCCCCGAAGAGGAGAGGATGATGCAGCAAAGTAGCGTAAGTATTTCCCTCAGTTTTTGAGAATCAAGGTATCAATCCAGTAGGAGGCTACGCGCGAGTCCCTCGTACCTACACAAAGCAAATAACTCCTCGCAACCAACGCGAATAGGGGTTGTCAATCCCTTCACGGTCACCTACGAGAGTGAGATCTGATAGAGATGATAGATAATATTTTTGGTGTTTTTGTTATAAGATGCAAAGTAAAAATAAAAAGCAAAGTAAAAAGCAAGCAATAATAAAGTGATGGAAGACTAATATGATGAAGATAGACCCGGGGGGCATAGATTTCACTAGTGGCTTCTCTCAAGAGCATAAGTATTTTACGGTGGGTGAACAAATTGCTGTTGAGCAATTGACAGAATTGAGCATAGTTATGATAATATCTACGTATGATCATGTATATAGGCATCACGTCTGAGACAAGTACACCGACTCCCACCTACATCTACTACTATTACTCCACTCATCGACCGCTATCCAGCATGCATCTAGAGTATTAAGTTAATGAAAACAGTGTAATGCCTAAAAAAAGATGACATGATGTAGAGGGATAGATTCATGCAATATGATAAAAAAACCATCTTGTTATCCTCGACGGCAACAATACAATATGTTCCTTGCTGCCCCTACTGTCACTGGGAAAGGACACCGCAAGATTGAACCCAAAGCTAAGCACTTCTCCCATTACAAGAAAAACCAATCTAGTAGGCCAAACCAAACTGATAATTCGGAGAGACTTGCAAAGATAACCAATCATACATAAAAGAATTCAGAGAAGATTCAAATATTGTTAATAGATAGACTTGATCATAAACCCATAATTCATCGGTCTCAACAAACACACCACAAAAAGAAGATTACATCGAATAGATCTCCACGAGAGAGGGGGAGAACATTGTATTGAGATCCAAAAAGAGGGAAGAAGCCATCTAGCTACTAACTATATATGGACCCGAAGGTCTGAGGTAAACTACTCACACTTCATCGGAGGGGCTATGGTGATGATGTAGAAGCCCTCCGTGGTGGATGCCCCCTCCGGCGGAGTTCTGAAACAGGCCAAAAGATGGGATCTCGTGGGTACAGAAGGTTGCAGCAATGGAATTAGGTTTTTGGCTCCGTATCTGATCGTTTGGGGGTACGTAGGTATATATAGGAGGAAGAAGTACGTCGGTGGAGCAAGGTGGGGCCCATGAGGGTGGAGGGCGCGCCTGGGGGGGAGGGCACGCCCCCTACCTCGTGCCCACCTCCTTTCTTTCTTGACGTAGGGTCCAAGTCTCCTGGATCATATCCGGTGAGAAAATCACGTTCCCGAAGGTTTCATTCCGTTTGGACTCCTTTTGATATTCCGTTTCTTCGAAACACTAAAATAGGCAAAAAAAATAGCAATTCTGGGCTGGGCCTCCGGTTAATAGGTTAGTCCCAAAAGTAATATAAAAGTGGAAAATAAAGCCCAATATTGTCCAAAACAGTAGATAATATAGCATGGAGCAATCAAAAATTACAGATGCGTTGGAGATGTATGAGGCATCCCCAAGCTTAATTCCTGCTCGTCCTCGAGTAGGTAAATCATAAAAACAGAATTTTTGATGCGGAGTGCTACTTGGCATAATTTCAATGTAATTCTTCTTAATTGTGGTATGAATATTCAGATCCGAAAGATTCAAGACAAAAGTTCATATTGACATAAAAGTAATAATACTTCAAGCATACTAACTAAGCAATTATGCCTTCTCATGGCCAAAGAAAGTTTATCCCTACAAAATCATATAGTTTAGTCATGCTCCATTTTTGTCACACAAGAATGCTCTCATCATGCACAACCCCGATGACAAGCCAAGCAATTGTTTCATACTTTAGTAATCTCAAACTTATAAACTTTCACGCAATATATGAGCGCGAGCCATGGACATAGCACTATGGGTGGAATAGAATATGATGGTGGGGGTTATGTGGAGAAGACAAAAAAGGAGAAGATCTCACATCAACGAGGCTAATCAATGGGCTATGGAGATGCCCATCGATTGATGTTAATGCAAGGAGTAGGGATTGACATGCAACAGATGCACTAGAGCTATAAATGTATGAAAGCTCAACAAAAGAAACTAAGTGGGTGTGCATCCAACTTGCTTGCTCATGAAGACCTAAGGCACTTGAGGAGGCCCATTGTTGGAATATACAAGCCAAGTTCTATAATGAAAAATTCCCACTAGTATATGAAAGTGACAAAACAAGAGAATCTCTATCATGAAGATTATGGTGCTACTTTGAAGCACAAGTGTGGCAAAGGATAGTAACATTGTCCCTTCTCTATTTTTCTCTTTTTTTTTGTTGGGCCTTTTCTCTCTTTTTTATGGCCTCTTTTTTTATATTCCTCACTTTGGGACAATGCTCTAGAAAATGATGATCATCACACTTCTATTTATTTACAACTCAATGATTACAACTCAATACTAGAACAAAATATGACTCTATATGAATGCCTCCGGCGGTGTACCGGGATATACAATGAATCAAGAGTGACATGTATGAAAGAATTATGAACGGTGGATTCGCCGCAAATACTATGTCAACTACATGATCATGCTAGCAATATGACAATGATGAATGTGTCATGATGAACGGGATGGTGGAAAGTTGCATGGCAATATATCTCGGAATGGCTATGGAAATGCCATAATAGGTAGGTATGGTGGCTGTTTTGAGGAAGATATAAGGAGGTTTATGTGTGAAAGAGTGTATCATATCACGGGGTTTGGATGCACTGGCGAAGTTTGCACCAACTCTCAATGTGAGAAAGGTCAATGCACGCAATCAAGAGGCTAGCAATGATGGAAGGGTGAGAGTGCGTATAATCCATGGACTCAACATTAGTCATAAAGAACTCACATACTTATTGCAAAAATCTACAAGCCATCAAAAACCAAAGCACTAAGTGCATGCTCCTAGGGGGATAGATTGGTAGGAAAAGACCATCGCTCGTCCCCGACCGCCACTCATAAAGAGGACAATCAAAGAACACCTCATGTTTCAAATTTATTACATAAAGTTTACCATACGTGCATGCTACGGGACTTGCAAACTTCAACACAAGCATTTATCAAATTCACAACTACTCAACTAGCACAACTTTGATATTATCACCTCCATATCTCAAAACAATCATCAAGCATCAAACTTTTCTTAGTATTCAACGCACTCATAAGAAAGCTTTTACTATTTTTGTATACCTAGCATATTGAGATTATTAAGAAAATTACCATGCTATTTAAGACTCTCAAAATAATCAAAGTGAAGCATGAGAGATCAATATTTTCTATAAAACAAATCCACCACCGTGCTCTAAAAGATATAAGTGAAGCACTAGAGCAAAACTATATAGCTCAAAAGATATAAGTGAAGCACAAAGAGTATTCTAACAAATTCCAACTCATGTATGGCTCTCTCAAAAGGTGTGTACAACAAGGATGATTGTGGTAAACTAAAAATCTAAGACTCAAATCATACAAGACGCTCCAAGCAAAACACATATCATGTGGTGAATAAAAATATAGCTCCAAGTAAAGTTACCGATGGAAGTAGATTTAAAGAGGATGCCTTCCGGGGCATCCCCAAGCTTTGACTTTTGGTGTCCTTAGATTATCTTGGGGGTGCCATGGGCATCGCCAAGCTTAGTCTCTTGCCACTCCTTGTTCCATAATCCATCAAAAGATTCCACCCAAAACTTGAAACTTCACAACACAAAACTCAACAGAAATCTCGTCAGCTCCTTTAGCGAAAGAAAACAAAAGACCACTTCAAGGTACTGTAATGAACACATTATTTATTTATATTGGTGTTAAAACTACTGTATGCCAACTTCTCTATGATTTATAAACTATTTTACTAGCAATAGGTTCATCAAAATAAGCAAACAACACACGAAAAGAAGAATTTGTCAAAAACAGAACAGTCTGTAGTAATCTGTAACTAACGCAAACTTCTGGAACTCCAAAAATTCAGCCAAAATAGGAAGACCTAGGCAATTTGTTTATTGATCAGCAGCAATTGGAATCACTATTTTATCATGTTATGGTGATTTTTAACAATTGTTTTCGTGAACAGAAAGTTTCTGGTAATTACAGCAAGATCAAATAACTATCACCCAAGAAGATCCTATAGGTTTAACTTGGCACAAACACTAATTAAAACATAAACCACATCTAAACAGAAGGTAGATGGATTATTTATTCCTAAACAGAAGCAAAAATCAAAAAAAAACTAAAAATAAAATTGGGTTGCCTCCCAACAAGCGCTATCTTTTAACGCCCCTAGAAAGCAAGGATAGATCTAGGTGTTGCCATCTTTGGTAGGCAATCCATAAGTGGCTCTCATAATAGATTCATATGGTAATTTTATTTTCTTCCTAGGGAAGTGTTCCATGCATTTCTTTAATGGGAATTGGAATCTAATATTCCCTTCCTTCATATCGATAATTTCTCCAATCGTTCTAAGGAAAGGTCTACCAAGAATAATAGGACATGAAGGATTGCAATCGATATCAAGAACGATAAAATCTACGGGCACATAATTCCTATTTGAAACAATAAGAACATCATTAATTGTTCCCATAGGTTTCTTAATAGTGGAATCCGCAAGGTGCAAGTTTAGAGAGCAATCATCAAAATCACGGAAATCTAGCAAATCACACAAAGTTTTGGGAATAGTGAAAACACTAGCACCCAAATCACATAAAGCATAAAATTCATGATCCTTAATATTAATTTTAATGGTTGGTTCCCACTCATCATAATGTTTTCTAGGAATAGAAACTTCCAACTCAAGTTTTTCTTCATAAGATTGCATCAAGGCATCAACGATATGTTTAGTAAACGCTTTATTTTGATAATAAGCATGAGGAGAATTTAGCACGGATTGCAACAAGGAAATACAATTAATTAAAGAGCAACTTTCATAATTAAATTCCTTGAAATCCAAAATAGTGGGTTTAGCAACATCTAGGGTTTTGCTTTCTTCAATCCCACTTTTATCAATTTTAGCATCAAGATCTAAAAACTCCGAATTTTTGGAACGCCTTCTAGGTAAAGGTGGATCATATTCAGTCTCATCATTATCAAGATTCATATTGCAAAACAAGGATTTAATAGGGGACACATTAATAACTTCTAGATCTTCATCTTTATTTTCATAGAAATCCGGTTTAGCGGCCATCGTATTAACTAAGGTAGCCTCCTTATCCGATATTTCAGTAGTCAATTTCTCAAGATGAGAAATTTGGGATCTCAAACCATCAAATTCTTTATACATATCATCGAGCTCTTTATTCATATAATTCATAAAACTTTTTTGTTCCTTAAGCTCGTTTTTGAAGAAATTGTTATGCTCAAATTGCAAAACCATAGAACTCCTGACGTTGCTTTCAATCTCTTCTAACCTTTTAAGGTGAAGATCACCAAATCTAGGTAGAGCCATCGTGACAAGCAAGCAATCCAACACACGAGCAAACAAAAAGCAAGCGAGAAAAAGGCAAACAGAAAACAGAGGGCGAATAAAACAGCAAGGGTGAAGTGGGGGAGAGGAAAACAAGAGGCAAATGGCAAATAATGTCATGCGGGAGAATAGGGATTATGATGGGTACTTGGTATGTTGACTTTTGCGTAGACTCCCCGGCAACGGCGCCAGAAATTCTTCTTCTAACTCTTGAGCACTGCGTTGGATTTCCCCGAAGAGGAGAGGATGATGCAGCAAAGTAGCGTAAGTATTTCCCTCAGTTTTTGAGAATCAAGGTATCAATCCAGTAGGAGGCTACGCGCGAGTCCATCGTACCTACACAAAGCAAATAACTCCTCGCAACCAACGCGAATAGGGGTTGTCAATCCCTTCACGGTCACTTACGAGGGTGAGATCTGATAGAGATGATAGATAATATTTTTGGTATTTTTTTTATAAGATGCAAAGTAAAAATAAAAAACAAAGTAAAAAGCAAGCGATAATAAAGTGATGGAAGATTAATATGATGAAGATAGACCCGGGGGCCATAGATTTCACTAGTGGCTTCTCTCAAGAGCATAAGTATTTTACGGTGGGTGAACAAATTACTGTTGAGCAATTGACAGAAATGAGCATAGCTATGAGAATATCTAGGTATGATCATGTATATAGGCATCACGTCCGAGACAAGTAGACCAACTCCTACCTGCATCTACTACTATTACTCCACTCATCGACCGCTATCCAGCATGCATCTAGAGTATTAAGTTAATGAAAACAGAGTAACACCTTAAGCAAGATGACATGATGTAGAGGGATAGATTCATGCAATATGATAAAAATCCCATCTTGTTATCCTCGATGGCAACAATACAATATGTGCCTTGCTGCCCCTACTGTCACTAGGAAATGACACCACAAGATTGAACCCAAAGCTAAGCACTTATCCCATTGCAAGAAAAACCAATCTAGTAGGCCAAACGAAACTGATAACCAATCATACATAAAAGAATTCAGAGAAGATTCAAATATTATTCATAGATAGACTTGATCATAAACCCACAATTCATCGATCTCAACAAACACACCGCAAAAAGAAGATTACATCGAATAGATCTCCACGAAAGAGGGGGAGAACATTGTATTGAGATCCAAAAAGAGAGAAGAAGCCATCTAGCTATTAACTATGGACCCGAAGGTCTGAGGTAAACTACTCACACTTCATCGGAGGGGCTATGGTGATGATGTAGAAGCCCTCCGTGGTGGATGCCCCCTCCGGCGGAGCTCCAGAACATGCCCCAAGATGGGATCTCGTGGAGTGCAGAAGGTTGCGGCGGTGGAATTAGGTTTTGGCTCCGTGTCGATCGTTTGGGGTGCGAGGTATATATAGGAGGAAGAAGTATGTCGGTGGAGCAAGGTGGGGCCCATGAGGGTGGAGGGCGCGCCCCCTACCTTGTGCCCACCTCCTTTCTTTCTTGGCGTAGGGTCCAAGTCTCCTGGATCATATCCGGTGAGAAAATCACGTTCCCGAAGGTTTCATTCCGTTTGGACTCCGTTTGATATTCCGTTTCTTCGAAACACTGATATAGGCAAAAAAATAGCAATTCTGGGCTGGGCCTCCAGTTAATAGGTTAGTCCCAAAAGTAATATAAAAGTGGAAAATAAAGCCCAATATTGTCCAAAACAGTAGATAATATAGCATGGAGCAATCAAAAATTATAGATACGTTGGAGACGTATCAGGCGTCGCAACAGGAAACGCAAGGGCAAGGCCATGCTTGTCGTTGAAGGGTCTGACGACACCGGCGCTACCAAGAAGGTCAAGGCAGAAGACCCCGGCAAGGAGATTGCCGGGTGCGTCGCCTGTCGGGCCTTAGCAGCTGCTGACAAGCCAGGGGGCTCCGGCAAGCAGTACTGTAAGATCCATCGCACCAAGGGCCACGACCTCCAGAACTGCCGGCAAGTCGAGCTACTTGCTGAAAAGCAAAAGGACGAGTATGAGAGGCGGGACAAGGAGAAGGGCCAGGATGGTGCCGAGGGATCCGACAAGAAGCGTGGCGGCCAAGGAGGCAGCCGCGACAAAGACAACCAGCAAGATAGGCCCGCCCGGGGCCGTGACAAGAAGCAAGAAGATGATGATCATGACGAGGACGATGAGTCCGGCGAACAAGAGTTCCAAAAGGCTACAGAGGCCATGTGCGTCGACGGTGGCGCCTCGCTACATACTTCTCACCGCCAGCTCAAGCAGTGTGCGCGTGAGATTACAGCAGCGGAGCTGTCGTTCGACACTCAAAAGCCGCTGAAGTGGTCCAGCACGCCCCTCATCTTTAACGCCGAGGACCACCCTGACCGCACAACCGCGGTCGGGTGATTGCCGTTGTTGGTCTCCCAAACGATACACAACCTCAAGGTGAACAAGATGTTGGTCGACGGCGGGGTCGGCCTGAACTTGATCTCGCCTGTCATGATCAGAAGGCTGCAAATCCCTGATGGAGACCTCGAGGAAACGGGCTCGTTTCAACGGGTCAATCCAGGGAGGAGCCAGCCGAAGGGGAAGGTCACGCTGCCCGTGACGTTTGGAGGGGAGTTGAACCACATGACGGAGAGGATCGTCTTTGATGTGGCCGAGATCCCCTTGCCCTACAACAGGATCCTCGGTCGCCCGGCGCTAGCCAAGTTCATGGCGGCGTCGCACTACGCCTACAACATGCTAAAGATGCCCGGGCCGTTGACCATCATCTCCGTCCCCTCCGACAAGAAGGACGCGCTGATCTGCGCCGACCAACTCTACTGGGAAGTAGTTGCAGTAGCTGCCGCCAAAGCACTTGCTCCTGCCGCTGAAGCCCCGGGAGGGAAGAAGAAGCCCGGCAAGACCTCTCGCACCCACTCCGGCAAGCGCACCTCCTCGGAGTGTTGTGCTACCATCGAGGACGTGCCAAAGAGCTCTACCGGCAAGAGCAAGAAATCCAGAGCTGAGCCACCACAGACCAAGAAGGTGTCTGTCAGGGAGGATGGCACGGGAGGGGCTTTCACCATAGGCTCCACCCTCGACAGCAAATAGGAAGGCGCGCTCCTCACCTTCCTGCGGGCGAATGTCGACGTGTTTGCATGGCAAGCATCCGACATCCCTGGTGTTCCCAGGGAGGTGATTGAGCACCACCTAGCTGTCTGTCCTCATGCGTGGCCCGTCAAGCAGAAGGTCAAAAAGCAGGCTCTGGAGAGGCAGGAGTTCATCACAGAGGAGATCAGGAAGTTGGAAGCAGCGGGTTTGGTGAGAGGGGTGCTCCATCCGACGTTGTTGGCCAATCCAGTAGTGGTGCGCAAGGCAAATGGGAAGTGGGGGCTGTGTATTGATTGCACAGATATCAATAAGGTTTGTCCTAAAGACCCCTTCTCGTTGCCGCGCATCGACCAGATTGTCGACTCCACGGCCGGGTGTGATCTGCTGTCATTCCTCGGCGCCTACTCGGGCTACCACCATATCTTCATGACAATATAAGATGAAGAGAAGACATCATTCATCACCCCATGTGGTACGTATTGCTTTTTATGGATGCCTTTCGGGTTGAAGAGTGCTGGCTCGACGTTTGCAAGAGCAGTCCAAATTGGTTTTAAGCCCCAGCTCCATAGAAATATGAAGGCATACATGGATGACATAGTGGTCAAAACCAAGGATGGGGCAACTCTTGTGCAAGATCTGGAGGAGACATTTGCCAACTTGCACATGATCAACCTTAAGCTGAACCCCGAGAAGTGTGTCTTCGGTGTTCCGTCCGGCAAGCTTCTCGGATTCTTTGTGTCGCAGCACGGGATCGAGGCAAACCCAGACAAGATCAAGGCCATTGAACAGATTGAGGCGCCCAAGCAGATTAAGGATGTGCGTCGGCTCACCGGCTGCGTCGCCTCCATGAGCCGGTTTATCTCCAAGTCCGCCGAGCGCGCCCTTCCCTTCTTCAAAATCTTGAAGAAGGCAGTCCTGATGAAGTGGACCCCAGAAGCTGAGGCAGCGTTGCAGGATCTGAAGAAATACCTTTCCTCCATGCCAATACTGGTTGCGCCTAAACCACGAGAACCGTTGCTGCTATATCTAGCGGCAACGAATCAAGTGGTCAGGGCCGCACTGGTGGCACAGAGAGAGGTCGACGAGGAGGTAGTGGCGATGGCAGAACCAGCGGACGGCGAGCCAAAGATTCCTCCAGCAGGGCCTGGTGCCGGCAAGGCAAGGCCCCCGGCAGAGTGTGACGCCATCAGAGCAATGCCCGCACAGTCAAGCGAAGTGGTGCAGAAGAAGAAGATGATGCAGCACCCGGTTTACTTTGTCAACTCCCTCTTGCAGGGGCTAGATCGAGGTACTCCGGTGTGCAGAAATTGCTCTTCGGCCTCCTTATGGCCTCGAGGAAGCTGCGTCATTACTTCCAAGCCCACGAGATCACTGTCGTCACCCGCCTCCCACTACAACGGATACTGCACAACCCAGATGCAACCGGAAGGATTGTGGAATGGGCCTTGGAGTTGTCGAGCTTTGGGTTGAAGTTTGAAAGTACCTCAACAATCTAGAGCAGAATCTTGGCAGAGTTCATTGCGGAATGTACCTCAACACCTGACGAAGAAATCCAAGAGACCGCTCTCCCCAGCAAGGAAGCGGACCGCGACTAGATCATGTACTTTGACGGGGCTTTCTTGCTGCAAGGCATCGGTGCCGGTGTGCTTCTTGTCGCACCCACCAGAGAGCACCTCAAGTACGTGATCCAGGTGCACTTTCCCAGGGAGATGTCCACAAACAACACTGCTGAGTACGAGGGGCTGCTTGCCGGTCTCAGGATCGTGACAGACCTCGGGGTGAAGAAGCTCATCGTCAGGCGTGACTCGCAGCTTGTTGTCACACAAGTCAACAAGGATTACCAGAGCCCATTGATGGAGGCCTACATAGATGAAGTGAGGAAGCTGGAGGAGCGCTTTGACAGTATCCAAGCGGAGCACGTTCCCCGAGCAGAGAACGACATCGCCGATTACCTATCGAAGCATGCTGCATTCAAGCTACCTGTGGAACCAGGTACCTTTTTTCTCCGGTTAACTAAGCCATCCGTCGAACCGTCAACGGGGCGGAACAAGCGGAGGGAATCAGGTCCTGGCAAGTATTTTCCAACAGAGCCCCCTGGGGCTGCCGGCAAGGATGTTGTCGTGGACGCTGAGCCTGCCAAAGAGCAGCTGGCTCCAGTAGGGCGTCAAGCCCTGGCCGTGGAGACAACTGCTCCCATGGCAGAGGAAATGCCTTTGGTCCTTGCCGTCGAGCCCCAGGCTTCGGCGTGGGTGCAGCATCCGTCGATTCCTCCAACAGGGTACTTCACGAGGAGCAGGAAGAAGCGGAAAAAGTAGCGGTCGGTTCGCCATGTACCAGTTAAATCGATGGCGTCCCTGCATGTAAGAAGGTCGAACGGTGTGAAATTGAAGTGCATCCCCCGGGAGGAAGGACTGGAGCTGTTGGCTGATAACCCACAAGTGTAGGGGATTGCAACAGCTTTCGAGGGTAGAGTATTCAACCCAAATTTATTGATTTGACACAAGGGGAGCCAAAGAATATTCTCATGTATTAGCAGCTGAGTTGTTAATCCAACCACACCTGGATAACTTAATATCTGCAGCAAAGTATTTAGTAGCAAAATAATATGATAGTAGTGGTAACGGTAACAAAAGAGTAATGAAAGCAAAAGTAATATTTTTGCTGTTTTGTAGTGATTGTAACAATAGCAACGGAAAAGTAAATATGCGAAGACCAGTATATGGAAAACTCGTAGGCATTGGATCGGTGATGGATAATTATGCCGGATGCGGTTCATCATGTAATAGTCAAAACATAGGGTGACACAGAACTAGCTCCAATTCATCAATCTAATGTAGGCATGTATTCCAAATATAGTCATACGTGCTTATGGAAAAGAACTTGCATGACATCTTTTGTCCTACCCTCCCGTGGCAGCAGGGTCCTAATGGAAACTAAGGGATATTAAGGCCTCCTTTTAAAAGAGAACCGGAACAAAGCATTAGCACATAGTGAATACAAGAACTCCTCAAACTATGGTCATCACCGGGAGTGATCCCGATTATTGTCACTTCGGGGTTGCCGGTTCATAACACATAGTAGGTGACTATAGACTTGCAAGATAGGATCAAGAACTCACATATATTCATGAAAACATAATAGGTTCAGATCTGAAATCATGGCACTCGGGCCCTAGTGACAAGCATTAAGCATAGAAAATTCATAGCAACATCAATCTCAGAACATAGTGGATACTAGGGATCAAACCCTAACAAAACTAACTCGATTACATGATAAATCTCATCCAACCCATCACCGTCTAGCAAGCCTATGATGGAATTACTCACGCATGGCGGTGAGCATCATGAAATTGGTGATGGAGGATGGTTGATGATGACGACGGCGACGAATCCCCCTCTCCGGAACCCCGAACGGACTCCAGATCAGCCCTCCCGAGAGGTCTTAGGGCTCAGCGGCGGCTCCATATCATAAAACGTGATGATTTCTTCTCCTTGATTTTTTCTCCCCGAAAGCAAATATATAGAGTTGGAGTTGGCGTCGAGGAGCTCCAGGGGGCCCACGAGGTAGGGGGCACACCCTAGGGGGGGCGCGCCCCCACCCTCGTGGACAGGGTGTGGGCCCCCTGGTCTTCATCTTTGGCAAGGATTTTTTTTATTTTTAACTAGATGTTCCATGGAGTTTCAGGTCATTCCAAGAACTTTTGTTTTCTACACATAAAACAACATCATGGCCATTCTGCTGAAAACAGCGTTAGTCCGGGTTAGTTCCATTCAAATCATGCAAGTTAGAGTCCAAAACAAGGGCAAAAGTGTTTGGAAAAGTAGATACGACGGAGACGTATCAACTCCCCTAAGCTTAAACCTTTGCTTGTCCTCAAGCAATTCAGTTGACAAACTGAAAGTGATAAAGAAAAACTTTTACAAACTCTGTTTGCTCTTGTTATTATAAATATGTCAAGCCAGCATTCAAGTTGTCAGCAAAGATCATGACTAACCACATTTGCAATAATTTTCAGGTCTCATGTTTACTCATATCAATAGCATAATCAACTAGCGAGCCATAATAATAAATCCCGGATGACAACACTTTCTCAAAACAATCATAATATGATATATCAAGATGTAATCTCGCTACTCCTTTCTGAGACCGCAAAACATAAATGCAGAGCACCTTTAAAGATCAAGGACTGACTAGACATTGTAATTCATGGTAAAAGAGATCCAGTCATAGTCATACCCAATATAAATTAAAAGTAATGAATGCAAATGATAGTTGTGCTCTCCAGCTAGTGCTTTTTAATAAGAGGGTGATGACTCAACATAAAAGTTAATAGATAGGCCCTTCGCAGAGGGAAGGAGGGATTTGTAAAGGTGCCAGAGCTCGGTTTTGAAATAGAGATAAATAATATTTTGAGCGGTATACTTTCATTGTCAACATAACAACTAAGAGATGGCGATATCTTCCATGCTACACACATTATAGGCGGTTCCCAAACAGAATGGTAAAGTTTATACTCCCCCTCCACCAACAAGCATCAATCCATGACTTGCTCGAACCAACGAGTGTCTCCAACTAGCAACAGTCCCAGGGGGAGTTTTGTTTGCAATTATTTTGATTTAGTTTGCATAAAGCATAGGACTGGGCATCCCGGTGACCAGCCATTTTCTCGTGAGTGAGGAGCGGAGTCCACTCCTCTTGAGAATAACCCGCCTAACATGGAAGATAAGGGCAACCCTAGTTGATACATGAGCTATTCGAGTATACAAAACAGAATGTTTATTTGAAGGTTTGGAGTTTGGCACGTACAAATTTACTTGGAACGGCAGGTAGATACCGCATATAGGAAGGTATAGTGGACTCATATGGAATAACTTTGGGGTTCAAGGGATTGGATGCACAAGCAGTATTCCCGCTTAGTACAAGTGAAGGCTAGCAAAAGACTGGGAAGCGACCAACTAGAGAGCGACAACAGTCATGAACATGCATTAAAATTAATAAACATTGGATGCAAGTATGAGTAGGATATAATCCACCATGAACATAAATATCATGAAGGCTATGTTGATTTGTTTCAACTACATGTGTGAACATATGCCAAGTCAAGTCACTTAAATCATCCAAAGGAGGATACCACCCCATCATACCACATCACAACAATTTTAATATCATGTTGGCACGCAAGGTAAACCATTATAACTCATAGCTAATCAAGCATGGCATAAGTAACTATGATCTCTAATTGTCATTGCAAACATGTTTATTCATAATAAGCTGAATCAAGAACGATGAACTCATCATATTTACAAAAACAAAAGAGGTCGAGTTCATACCAGCTTCTCTCATCCTAGTCAGTCCATCATATATCATCATAATTGCCTTTCACTTGCAGGACCGAACGATATGAATAATAATAAGAGTGCACGCGCATTGGACTAAGCTGGAATCTGCGAGCATTCAATAAACAGGAGAAGACAAGGCAATATGGGCTCTTGGTTAAATCAACAATAATGCATATAAGAGCCACTTCAACAATTTAATCATGGTCTTCTCCTATCGACCCCCAAAGAAAAGAAAAGAAATAGAACTATTTACACGGGAAGCTCCCAACAAGCAAAAGAAGAACAAGAAATATTTTTGGGTTTTTTCTTTAATTATTACTACTACAGCAAGAAAGTAAACTAGCTAGAAGCTATTACTAATTTTTTTTGTTTTTTCTTAAGGTTTGACAAACACACAAGAAGAAAGCAGGAAAAATAAAATAAACTAGCATGGATATTACAGTGAAAAATTATGAGCACCGACATCTAGCAATGAGTGTGTGTGAACATAAATGTAATGTCGGTGGGAAATACATACTCCCCCAAGCTTAGGCTTTTGGCCTAAGTTGGTTTATTGCCACGGATGCCTGGCGAATATCCATAGGTGTAGCTGGGGTCGTACTGCGATGAAGAAGACTCTGACTGCCATTGGCTGGCAGCCACCTCCGGATCCCAAGAATAAACAGACTTTCGTGGAGGCTCATATTGTGGTTCCGGTTTCGGGGCTAGTGCAGGATTCCGGTAGGCTTGAACGGCAGCCCACGTAACGAGATACTGTCCTTCAAAATTAAACAAGGAAGGAGCAGGCAAGGTAATAGTCTCAGGGTGATGTTTATTAAAATACAGTTTATATTTAAGCTCTCCTTCCCTGCCCTTAACAATAAAATCATGCGCTAGCATACTCTTATAATCGAAATAAGCACTAGGCAACAATTTTTCTTCTTTCTCATAAAGCCTAATAGGTATGTTAAAATGTGCAGCGAGGCGTGAAGCATAAATACCTCCAAAGATGGGGCCCTTAGTACGGTTCAGACTTAACCGTTTAGCAATGATTCCGCCCATACTAACATTGTTATCGCGGTACAAACCATGGAACAAAATGATAATATCAGGAACACTAAGGTTTCCACAGTTTCCACGACCAATCAAGCAACGACTAGCAAATATGGCAAAGTAGCGTAAAACAAGAAAATGTATGCTAGTGATTATTGCATCAGAAACCTTCCTGGTTTCTCCCACAGTGATGGTGTTAATAAATTCTTCCACATCTTTACGGTGTGGTTCATCTAAGGTACCCTCAGAGGGTATTTTGCAAACCTTGCAAAATTCAACTAATGGCATCTTCTTAACAACATCATATAAATGAAACTCTACTGAAGGAGGTGATTCCTTAGGAAAATAGTAGAAGTTTTGCACAAAAGTATTAGTGAGTAAGAGATACTGATGACGTTGGTCGCGGAGGAAGTCGGTGAGCCCAGCATTCTCAATCAATGAGTAGAAATCCTCATAAATCCCGTCTTGTCTCAAGAAGTTATCGGAAGGCCATTCACACGGCCGGACCTCCGCGGTACGAGGCAAATTATATTTGGGCCTTTGTGCTTCTTCATTTTGTTTTTCCTTCGAGCTTCGGCTCGATGAGCCCCTCAAAAGTCTCTTCATTATTTTCTGAAATATTCTGAAATTTTTAGTAACTTCAAACAAAAGTGAACCAAGCTCAACAAAATTGATAGCAACTACTCCTACAAGTGCCTAGAGGATATATCAAGCATTAGAACTACTTGGAACCATATAAATTTGACATGCAAGCTCAAGAACATGGTCACCTATGCAGCACAAATTTGCAATGAATAAAGCACTAGAACAAAAACTAATTGGACCAATGGAGGAGTCACATACCAAGGAACAATCTCCCCAAGCAGTTTTGTGAGAGGTGCTTGGAGCAAGGAGATCGAAAATCACAGCAAAGTGAGCTAGAACTCGTGCTTGAGCTGGTTATTCGTGTTTGTGGGAGGAAGAAGAAGAGGATGGGTGCAGGAATAAGTGGAGGAGGGCCACCATGGGCCCACGAGGCAGGGGCGCGCAGGGGGTAGGCGCGCCCTCCACCTCGTGGCAGGTGGCAGCTCCCCAGCAGTGTTTTCAATTACCATAAATCCTCAAATATTCCCGAAAAAATCATATTAAATTGGCATGGCATTTGGAGGACTTTTATTTTCGGGGTATTTTTATATTGCACGAATAAATCAGGAAACAGACAGAAAAACACTATTTTTACTTTATTTCAACTAAATAACAGAAAGTATAAAGAGGGTACAGAAGGTTGTGCCTTCTAGTTTCATCCATCTCATGCTCATCAAAAGGAATCCACTAACAAGGTTGATCATGTCTTGTTAACAAACTCATTCCGACTAACATGGAACCGGAGAAATTTCGAATAACACTATGTTACCTCAACGGGGATATGCACATCCCCAATAATAAGAATATCATATTTGTTCTTGACAGTAGGAAGAGGAAATTCAACACCTCCAAATACAATCGATGGAATTTTTCCAATAGAGTTGATACTATGAACTTGAGGTTGTTTCCTCGGAAAGAGTACCATATGCTCATTACCATTAACATGAAAAGTGAGATTGCCTTTGTTGCAATCAATAACTGCACCTGCAGTATTCAGAAAAGGTCTTCCAAAAATAATAGACATACTGTCGTCCTCGGGAATATCAAGAATAACAAAGTCCGTTAAAATAGTAATGTTTGCAACCACAACAGGCACATCCTCACAAATACCGACAGGTATAGCAGTTGATTTATCAGCCATTTGCAAAGATATTTCAGTAGGTGTCAACTTATTCAAATCAAGTCTACGATATAAAGAGAGAGGCATAACACTAACACCGGCTCCAAGATCACATAAGGCAGTTTTAGCATAGTTTCTTTTAATAGAACATGGTATAGTGGGTACTCCTGGATCTCTAAGTTTCTTAGGTATTCGACCCTTAAAAGTATAATTAGCAAGCATGGTGGAAATTTCAGCTTCCGGTATCTTTATCTTATTTGTAACAATATCTTTCATATACTTAGCATAAGGATTCATTTTGAGCATATCAGTTAATCGCATACACAAAAAAGATAGGTCTAATCATTTCAGCAAAGCGCTCAAAATCCTCATCATCCTTTTTCTTGGATGGTTTGGGATGAAAAAGGCATGGGTTTCTGAACCCATGGTTCTCTTTCTTTACCATGTTTCCTAGCAACAAAGTCTCTCTTATCATAACGTTGATTCTTTGATTGTGGGTTATCAAGATCAACAACAGGTTCGATTTCTACATCATTATCATTACTAGGTTGAGCATCATCATGAACATCATCATTAACATATTCACTAGGTTCATGTTCATTGCCAGATTGTGTTCCAGCATCAGAAATAGATATATCATTTGGATTCTCAGGTGGTTCAGCAATAGGTTCACTAGAAGTTTGGAAAGTCGTATCATTTTTCTTTTTCTTCCTTTTAGAAGAACTAGGTGCATCAATATTATTTCTCTGAGAATCTTGCTCAATTCTCTTATGGTGGCCTTCAGGATACAAAGGTTCCTGAGTCATTCTACCAGTTCTAGTAGCCACTCTAACAGCATAATCATTTTTCTTACTATTCATTTCATTGAGCAAATCATTTTGAGCTTTAAGTACTTGTTCTACTTGAGTGGTAACCATAGAAGCATGTTTGCTAACAAGTTTAAGTTCACATCTAACATCAGCCATATAATCACCCAAGTGTTTAATCATATCAGTATTTTGTTTTAATTGTCTACCAAAATAAGCATTGAAATCTTCTTGTTTGACAATAAAATTATCAAACTCATCAAAGCATTGTCTAGCAGACTTATAGTGAGGGATATCACCTTCATCAAATCTATAGAGAGAATTTACCTTTACTACCTGTGTTGGGATATCAAGATCTGGAGGTTCTTCAATAGGTAATGGATCAAGATCATATGTTTGTCCAACAGGCGGTAATTAAGACCATGTATTTCTTCAATAGGAGGTAAATTCTTAACATCTTCAGCCTTAATAGCTTTTTCCTTCATAGATTTCTTTGCCTCTTGCATATTTCGGGACTGAGAAATAGAACACCTCTCTTCTTCAGAGTTGGTTTAGGAATAGGCTCAGTAATTGGAGCAGGAGCTGGCTCAGGAGGTGCTCAATTATTTTCATTTGTCAACATATTATTCAATAGAATTTCAGCGTCATCCGGTGTTCTTTCCCTGAAAACAGAACCAGCACAACTATCCAGGTAATCTCTGGAAGCATCAGTTAGTCCATTATAAAAGATATCAAGTATTTCATTTTTCTTAAGAGGATGATCAGGCAAAGCATTAAGTAACTTGAGAAGCCTCCCCCAAGCTTGTGGGAGACTCTCTTCTTCAATTTGCACAAAGTTGTATATTTCCCTTAAAGCAGCTTGTTTCTTATGAGCAGGGAAATATTTAGTAGAGAAGTAATAAATCATATCCTGGGGACTACACACACAACCAGGATCAAGAGAATTAAACCATATCTTAGCATCACCCTTTAATGAGAACGGAAATATTTTAAGGATATAAAAGTAACGAGATCTCTCATCATTAGTGAACAGGGTGGCTATATCATTTAATTTAGTAAGATGTGCCACAACAGTTTCAGATTCATAGCCATGAAAGGGATCAGATTCAACCAAAGTATTTATATCAGGATCAACAGAGAATTCATAATCCTTATCGGCAACACAAATAGGTGAAGTAGCAAAAGCAGGGTCAGGCCTCATTCTATCTCTAAGAGATTCCTTACTCCATTTAGCTAATAACCTCCTGAGTTCATAATTGTCTTTGCAAGCTAAAATAGCTGCAGAAGCTTCTTTATCAAAAATATAACCCTCGGGAATAACAGGCCTATCTTCATCATCACCTTCATCAACAGTATCAGTTTCAGTAGTTTCTTTCTCTCTAGCCCTAGCAATTTGTTCATCAAGAAATTCACTAAGGGGCACATCAGTATCAAGCATAGAAGTAGTTTCATCATAAGTATCATGCATAGAAGAAGTGGCAACATCAATAACATGCGACATATCGGAACGAATAGCAGAAGCAGGTTTAGGTGTCGCAAGCATACTCAAAACAGAAGGTGAATCAAGTGCAGAGCTAGATGGAAGTTCCTTACCTCCCCTCGTAGTTGAGGGATAAATTTTGTCTTAGCGTCTTTCAAATTCTTCATAGTGTCCAGCAGATATAAATCCCAAGTGACTCAAAGAATAGAGCTATGCTCCCCGGCAACGGCTCCAGAAATTAGTCTTGATAACCCACAAGTGTAGGGGATCGCAACAGCTTTCGAGGATAGAGTATTCAACCCAAATTTATTGGTTCGACACAAGGGGAGCCAAAGAATATTCTCAAGTATTAGCAGCTGAGTTGTCAATTCAACCACACCTGGATAACTTAATATCTGCAGCAAAGTATTTAGTAGCAAAGTAGTATGATAGTAGTGGTAACGGTAACAAAAGAGTAATGAAAGCAAAAGTAATATTTTTGGTGTTTTGTAGTGATTGTAACAATAGCAACGAAAAAGTAAATAAGCGAAGACCAGTATATGGAAAACTCGTAGGCATTGGATCGGTGATGGATAATTATGCCGGATGCGGTGACACAGAACTAGCTCCAATTCATCAATGTAATGTAGGCATGTATTCCGAATATAGTCATACGTGCTTATGGAAAAGAACTTGCATGACATCTTTTGTCCTACCCTCCCGTGGCAGCAGGGTCCTAATGGAAACTAAGGGATATTAAGGCCTCCTTTTAATAGAGAACCAGAACAAAGCATTAGCACATAGTGAATACAAGAACTCCTCAAACTATGGTCATCACCGGGAGTGGTCCCGATTATTGTCACTTCGGGGTTGCCGGATCATAACACATAGTAGGTGACTATAGACTTGCAAGATAGGATCAAGAACTCACATATATTCATGAAAACATAATAGGTTCAGATCTGAAATCATGGCACTCGGGCCCTAGTGACAAGCATTAAGCGTAGCAAAGTCATAGCAACATCAATCGGAGAACATAGTGGATACTAGGGATCAAACCCTAACAAAACTAACTCGATTAGATGATAAATCTCGTCCAACCCATCACCGTCCAGCAAGCCTACGATGGAATTACTCACGGACGGCGGTGAGCATCATGAAATTGGTGATGGAGGATGGTTGATGATGACGACGGCGACGAATCCCCCTCTCCGGAGCCCCGAAGGGACTCCAGATCAGCGCTCCCCAGAGGTTTTAGGGCTTGGCGGCGGCTCCGTATCGTAAAACGCGATGATTTCTTCTCCTTGATTTTTTTCTCCCTGAAAGCAAATATGTAGAGTTGGAGTTGGCGTCGGAGGAGCTCCAGGGGGCCCACGAGGTAGGAGGCGCGCCCTAGGGGGGGGGGCGCCCCCCACCCTCGTGGACAGGGTGTGGGCCCCCCTAGTTTTCATCTTTGGCAAGGATTATTTATTATTTTTAACTAGATGTTCCGTGGAGTTTCAGGTCATTCCAAGAACTTTTGTTTTCTGCACACATAAAACAACATCATGGCAATTCTGCTGAAAACAGCGTCAATCCGGGTTAGTTCCATTCAAATCATGCAAGTTAGAGTCCAAAACAAGGGCAAAAGTGTTTGGAAAAGTAGATACGATGGAGACGTATCATTGGCAGAGATACATGGAGGCAAATGTGGCTCCCACATAGGGTCGATAGCCCTTGCCGGCAAGGCGTTCCGGCAAGGTTTCTTCTGGCCCTCCGCCCTCCAGGATGCGACGACACTAGTAACCAAGTGTGAAGCGTGTCAGTTCCATTGAAAGAAGCTTCATCAACCAGCTTAAGCCCTTCAAACGATCCCTCTCTTCTGTCCATTCTCGGTCTGGGGGCTCGACATACTGGGCCCTTTCCCCCGTGCTGTCGGGGGCTTTGAGTACTTGTACGTTACAATCGACAAGTTCACAAAGTGGCCAGAGGTGGAACCAGTGAGGAAGGTGACAGCACAGTCCGCCGTCAAGTTCTTCAAGGGATTAGTCTGTCGTTTTGGTGTGCCAAACAGAGTCATCACCGACAATGGCACGCAGTTCACAAGCCACACCTTCATGCAGTACATTCAAGACCTCGGCAGCAAGGTCTGTTTTGCTTCCGTGGCACACCCCCAGAGCAATGGCCAAGCAAAGAGGGCGAATGTTGAAGTGTTGCGAGGCCTGAGAACAAAGAACTTTGACCGGCTGCACAAGAGTGGAAGGCGATGGATTGATGAATTGCCGGTGGTTCTTTGGTCGATCAGGACGACGCCAAATCGAGCCACCGGTCATACACCCTTTGCCCTAGTATATGGGGTGGAGGCAGTTCTCCCCACGGAACTCATATACGGGCCACCTCGAGTGCTCGCTTATGATGAGCTTGAGCAAGAGCAGTTGCGGCAAGATGACGCGACGCTCCTTGAGGAAGATCGTCTTTGGGCAGCTGTGAGAGCAGCACGCTACCAGCAAGCCTTGCGCCGCTACCATAGCCGCAAGGTTCATGCCCGAAGCTTTGAGGAGGGCGACCTTGTTCTTCAGCGTGTTTAGTCGGCCAAGAATTCCAACAAGTTGACACCAAAGTGGGAAGGCCCTTATCGGGTAATATGAGTCACCAGGCCTGGCGCAGTCTGCCTGGAGACCGAAGATGTTGTTTCGTTGAGCAACTCCTGGAACATCGAGCATCTTCGCAAGTTTTACCAATAAGGCGCAGCTTGCTGGGGCCCTCGACAAGCCACCTTTCATACAAGCGTTGCCGGCAAGGTATGTAACCCTTTGTACAAAGCCAGGCGCAGACCCTGAGCACAAATAAACTAAGTTATAGCATGCATGCTAGGTCGAGTCTCTTCCTTGGTTAGGGTTGATAGTGCTTAGCGGCGGCTAACCCCTAGCCTAGAGGTCGAGTGCGCGTGTCTCTGTTCTTCTTTGTCCTCCTTTGGTTCGCAGGGCACATGGGCACTTCTGCTGAGCTATTTGGAAGAAAGGGAACGGACCGGCGTCCCGGCCCCGGCAAACCGGAGTTGCCGGGGGCTGCAAGTACAAGGATCCAACCACGGCAAGACAAGGTTGCCTGGGGCTGCAGATCCAGATAAGTCTTTCGTCCTCTGTCATGCATTTCGGTACGGAACTGGGGTATGTGAAACCTCGTTTTATCTCCAGGCTACCGTGCTCTCCTATACCTAAGGATTATCTCCTGGGTCCGGATTTGGTTGTAGTTGCGGCGGCGAGGAGATAGAACGAGGAGCCTAAGCCCACTTCATCCTTGCCTTCGCCAAGGGCGCGAAAATGGTCGAGCGAAGTAAGGGGGGACGACAAGGCCTGTTGCCGGGCGAAAAACGTTTATCTTAAATAGTAACAAGGATTCGCTCCTTGTCGCGGGGTCCACCCATGAACGAAAAACCCGGCAAACATCCCTTTTCCATTAAAAATATCCCACACAGGTACAATCCGTACGGAATGAAAAACATGAGCAAGGGGATTACAAGTTCTAAATTTAACGAAGGCACTACAAGAAATATGTCAACTAGTGACCTTCTGTCAATGACCCTGGAAGAATTGGTCATAGATCTATGACCATTTCAGACCAATTGGTCAAAAGCTGTTCGAGGGGCTCCAAACCCTAAACCATTGCGACCATTTTGGTCAGAAAGGTCGTAATTTCCTTACACGAAAAGGTCATAAAGCAAACAGCGCTAGTCCGCTGCCTTATTTCTAGTTGTTAACGACCAATATAGATGGTCATAGCCTTGTAAATTGTGGTGGGTTGCTATGACTAGGCGCCACCTCATCGGCTTTTGCCTATGTGTCATGTCCATGTGGAAGTTTTGCCCTAGGTTGTGAAGCAACCTATATTTCTATCATTCCCAAAATTCCCAAAAATCTCATAAATTCTTTGGGTCATATCTTCGTCAAATATGTAAAAACATTCCTTGCCTAGTTCAAAATAATTCAAAATATTCATTTTCCTATTACATTCAGAGCAGCACTTTGTGAAGGAAGTACCACTTTGGCATGTCCAAATGGTATCCATTTTTTGATGCTTTCCTATGCCCAAATAACCATCCTCCACCAAATGCCAGCTCAATCCATTCATTATTTTGAGCCCAGCTTCAACATTCAGTATTTATGTACAGTGTGGTAGTTTGTAAAGCAAGTACCACCTAGGCTCCTCCTTTTGAGGTGAAAATTTGTGAAGACGGTCTTCTTAGTAACTGATCATCCTCAGCCAAAACTCACGCCCATTAGCCATGTGCATTTCCGCATGCAAATCAAACACTTGGCTGCTTATTCATGTTTGAGCATCGATCGGTCTCCTCGTGAGAATCTTATGTTGTGATTTTCTTCCTAGCACCTACCTGGGAGTGCCCAACCCACTAGACATGCCTAGGCCACCTGAACACATGGCAACGCCACGGTCACGCTTGTGACCACGCCAAGGGCATCTTGAGCTTCGCGCTCTAGAGTTGGGGCCCTCAGCCACAGTCCAATCCTTGATGTCTCGCCATCAAACCATGCATTTCTGATTAAATAGATACTTATTTACCTAGAAATGATTTTTGGAAAAAATAAAGAGCAAACTATGAGGCAGCTGCAGTTCAAATTTGACCCGCTTCCAGCTGAATCGACGGGAATTTGTCTTTTTCACCAGAGGTGGATCAAAAATTTTGACACTCAACCATTTTGTCAATTGTGAATTATATATGTCCTAGTATTTTATAAAATTGATTAGGTACAATTTTGCAACAATTATTTGGTAGTTCCTTCACAAAAAAACCTCCTTTTGTGCACTCGGAAAATGAAAAATGAATTTTCCATGCAAATAAAATGAAAACTTCCTTAGGCAACATTGTTTGGAATTCCAAGATGCACCCTCGTGCACAATATGAGATCATTTGAACAAACTATGCCATGAATGTGGCCATAAGATTGATCATTTTCCTTGAAAGCCATGAATCTTCACGCATGATAGCTCATTTCTGAGAACACTTTTTTAAAATAATTACCGTATTACAAGTTTATTATTTTTCCTGGAAACTTGGTCACATATAATGACACAATGCGAAGGTTTTCCAATTTTTTGATTTTTTTTTGAATTTTTATGCCCGTTTCAAAATGCGGTCAAAACGGCGGGCTTGACCGTTCCTAGCTAGTGGTTGAATCTTGGAATTTTTTTGTGTTTCTCTGATTAAATAGGTACTTATGTAACTAGAAATGATTTTTGTAAAAAATAAATAGCAAACTATGAGGCAGCTCCAGTTCAAATTTGACCCGCTTCCAACTGAATCGGCGGAAATTTGTCTTTTTCACGAGAGGTGGATCAAAACTTTTGCACCCAACCATTTTGTCAATTATGCATTAAATATGTCCTAGTATTTTAGAAAATTGATTTGGTCCAATTTTGCAACAATTATTTGTTAGTTCCTTCACAAAAAAACCTCCTTTTGGGCACTCAGAAAATGAAAAATGGTTTTTTCGTCCAAAGAAAATGAAAACTTCCTTAGGCAACATTGTTTTCCATTCCAATATGCACCCTTGTGCACAATATGAGATCATTTGAACAAACTATGCCACGAATGTGGCCATAAGATTGATCATTTGGCTTGAAAGCCATGAATCTTTAGAGATGATAGCTCATTTCTGAGAACACTTTTTTAAAATAATTGTCGTATTACAAGTTTGTTATTTTTCCTGGGAACTTGGCCACATATAATGACACAATGCGAAGGTTCCCAATTTTTTGATTTTTTTTGAATTTTTTATGCCCGTTTCAAAATGCGGTTAAAATGGCGGGAATGACCGTTCCTAGCTAGTGGTTGAATCTTGGAAAACTTTTGTTGTTTCTTTGATTAAATAGATACTTATGTACCTAGAAATGATTTTTGGAAAAAATAAATAGCAAACTATGAGGCAGCTGCAGTTCAAATTTGACCCGCTTCCAGCTGAATCGGGGGGAATTTGTCTTTTTCACCAGAGGTGGACCAAAACTTTTGACACCCAACAATTTTGTCAATTGTGCATTAAATATGTCCTAGTATTCTATAAAATTGATTAGGTCCAATTTTGCAATAATTATTTGGTAGTTCCTTCACAAAAAAACCTCCTTTTGGGCACTCGGAAAATGGAAAATGAATTTTCCGTGCAAAGAAAATGAAAACTCCCGTTGGCAACATTGTTTGGAATTCCAAGATACACCCGTATGCACAATATGAGATCATTTGAACAAACTATGCCATGAATGTGGCCATAAGATTGATCATTTGACTTGAAAGCCATGAATCTTCACACATGATAGCTCATTTCTGAAAACATTTTTCTTAAATAATTACCGTATTACAAGTTTATTATTTTTCCTGGTAACTTGGTCACATATAATGACGCAATGTGAAGGTTTTCCAATTTTTTGATTTTTTTGATTTTTTTATGCCCGTTTCAAAATGCCGTCAAAACGGCGGGAATGACCGTTCCTAGCCAGTGGTTCAATCATGGAATTTTGTTGGTGTTTCTCTGATTAAATAGATACTTATGTACCTATAAATTATTTTTGGAAAAAATAAAGAGCAAACTCTGAGGCAGCCGCAGTTCAAATTTGACCCTTCCAAATTGAATCGGTGGAATTTGTCTTTTCAACAGAGGTGGGTCAAAACTTTTTACACCCAAACATTTGGTCAATTGTGAATTAAATATGACCTAGTATTTTAGAAAAATGATTTGTTCTAACGGTGCAACAATTATTTGGTAGGTTCTTCACAAAAAAAGTCATTTGGGCACTCAAAAAATGAATTTTTTTTGTGTGCAATGCAAATGAAGACCACAAAATCATCATTGTTTGAAATCCTAAGATACACATATGTGCAATATTGGGTCATTTAAACATACAACATGAGGCTAATATGTTGAGTGTTTACCCAAAGTAAGAGGTTAAAAAATATAAAAGAGACAAAAGAAAGAAACACAATTACATAAGCTGGATTTTGATTGGTGGAACCATGTATGACACTGATCGATGACATGGCAGACATCCTACCATCCATTGCTAGCAATCCCACGTCCATCCATCCATCCATCTAAAGAAAGGAGAAAAAAAACCCACCGCACCCACTCCTCGTCCTCGCGAACCCTACCCAACCACTCATCGCTTCCTCCCCTTCCCATCCCCTCCCCGCCGCCACCTCTCTCCCCATCCCCTCCCCGCCGCCACCACAGACCTCGCCTATCGCCACCGTGCACCAACCTCCCCTCCCCTTCCTTCCCTACCTACGTCGTCCGCCTCCATCTTCGTGTCTGACCGCACACAAACTCCCTCATCCTTCTCTGTTAGGGTTAGGGTTCGCGGTCGGAGCGGAGCGGCGCGGCGTGGCGCTGATGGGATGGGTACCTGACGGACGGAGTTGGAGGAGAAGAAGGACCCCGACGTCTTCATCAGACAACACCAAGACCAGCCTTCCATCTTCGACGCCGACGGATCCGCGAGCGACCACCCAGGATCTGCGGCCATGGTGGCGCCAGCGGCTTGGTCCGCGGTTGGTCCCTTGCTTCCTGTTGTTCTCTGCGTGTTTGGTCCGCGGTTGATTTCCGGTCGCCCTTGGGCGTTTGCTCCGTGCAGGTGTACACCAAGGGGACCCAAATCGTCATCTGGTGGTTCGAGAAGCCGATCATCTACGACGTCTGCGCAAGACCCAACCCAACCTGGTGGAGAACACCTCCGGAAGCTGGGATTGGTAACGTTCTCCTATTCTTGATTCCTCTTTACCTGATCAGATGCGTGATTTATTACTTACCTGGGAGCCAAATCCATGATTGGGAGGGTCTGATTTTAGTTGGCCTTGTTGATGTTCTTCAAGTCTAGCATCTGAGAGGATCAGACACGTGCAGTGATTAATTTGCTAGCTACATGTGGTTGGGGTCTGGTACAAGTAAAAGGGCTTTGGCATTTGTTCATTGAGCATATCCTGTAAGTGTGGACTGTAACGGGTCGTGCATATCGCAATTTGGACAGGTTTATGGGGTATGGTACATGCAAAGGGTTGTGGGTTGTGGCATTATCATTTCCGAGCCCTGTAATAGGATCTGACTAAACACCTAGCCCACCTTGCCTGGTATGCTTGTATCTGCTACATGTTGTTTTCATCTTGATAGCTAGCAGCCTAGCAACATGAAATTTGATTATGAAATCTCTATATGCTGTATAATTAATTGGGTCAATCTCGAATTTGCTGTGAATTGTAAGATGCTTTGAGTAAATGTTTTTTTCCTTCTCGCGTGTAGGTGGTCAGGTGAGATAGCAAGCAGAGGTTCAGTCTGTTGGATTAGGATGGCGAGCTGCTGATTCGGGTTAACCAGGGGCAAACTATGGCAATATGATTTCTGCCTGACCCTCCAGACCGTGGGGAAGCAGAGTCGACCGCTGGCGGGGAACGTGGGCAACGACCAGATCGTCGTCCTGTCCAAGCGAAGGGGACAACTCAACTAGGTCTGCAGCTAACTCAACTTGACCCTGCTGTTGTTATGATTTCTGTAGTAGAAGCATGTTAAGAGACTCGGCTGTATTCATGTAGGTGCTTAAATATGTTCTTCTTAGCCTTAGGGCATGACTAAGGCATGCCATATGTTCTGTTTGAAGTCACTTCCAAATAATCTAACCATATCAGCGGCTTCAGTAATTATATCATTATTGCCTTGTTTTGAGACTTGCACAAAATTACTTGTTGGCCAATATTTCAACAAAAAATGCTGAATCAGGATGTGAAGTGATTTTATGGGTTTCTAGGGTTCTATTGACTAAATCCTATTATTCTTATACTTTTTTGTTCAACACTTGAATATCCTGCTAGCATGTTCATCCGAAATTACTAGATGGTTTTTGTCTTTGCAAGTGGCTTAGCATAGTAAATTAGTATACTTTTTTGATATCCTGCTAGCAAATGATTATTAGCACAGTTGAGTTCCAGATTTGTTTTAGGGGTGTGTGTGTGTGGGGGGGTACACTTTTAGGCCTTTTTTGCTCCAATCGTGATTTCTGGATTCTGGCCTTGGGATTTGTCAAATGTTCCAAGTTCAGTTTTCACTAGAAATACTGTTGGTCGTAAGTACAGCAGTGCAAGCTATTCAATAATGGCAAATCTGATGGTTATTAGCCATCTTTGGTTAACTAGTTATTGGAGTGACAGTAGGGCGATAAATTACTGTAAATTGCTTAAAATGTGAAGCCTGTAACACTTGACAAGCATAATATACTATTATACTATACATTACTAGTAGAATACTTTTGCTCTCATTACAGTGCAAGCAATTCAATAGCAGGGAACACAATTACTTAACCATCTCTGACTAATCTACCATTTAAAAAGCATTACTTAGTAGGGGAGGGGTGGGTCTATTATTGTGCAACACTTGAATTCTTAGCACTGGCTAAGCATAATATATTTTTACTAATTCGTGTGTTTTCTGCTGTCTTTGAGAATATAAAAGAGCTCAAGTGCTTCAGTTGTCATTGTTGTCTGTTGTTTGATTTGTCAAACCCCAAGTTCAATTTTCACTAGGAATACAGTTGCTCTTGTCAGCGTGCAAGCAGTCCACTAATGTGAAATCTGCAAATATTTTACCATCCCTTACTAACCACCCATTTAATGGTTTAACATAGTGCATACATATATTTTATTAATTATCACCTCTTTTGGTGTCTTAACTAATAGTAGCAATATACAGTATATCTGTCAAGTATCCGATTCACGGACCAACTGGTGAACTGAAGCGCTTGTTCTTGTTGACGCTGCTGTTGTTGCAGGACATGAAGTAGTGCAGCAGCAGCCAGTTTGCAAGGATGCTCAAGATTGCTGTCTGGTGCCTCACATCTCCTGAAAAGCACTTCATCACCCTACGCCCGCTGGTGGCTGCACTGCATCACGCACAGCCGCGAGTGCGATGCTAGGCTCGTCGTGCCCATGGGGGAACAGGTGAGGCCATCGGATTCTGTCGTCATCGTTGGCGTATCACATATTTTTTTTAATTTCCTGGTGTTGTTCTGTTGGCTCGTCTCAGTAGGATTCAGTTCGGTGAGGGTTGACATGATTGGTGATGCTGTATTATTGTGTCTGTTTGAATTGTGTCTGACTGCTCAAACGATGCTCATAGCGTTTCTGTTAGCCTGTGTTACAACTCATTTTTTATTTAAAGAACAACCAAGTGGCACAGTGGTTCTACTTCTCATAAATTGACAGAAAGGTTCTAGTATGTTTTCATTTGCAAGTAAAACTCGACCTTCTTTTAGTTGAGTGAATATGTTTCTGATATGGAACGTTTTTGTTTTTGTTGCAATGCAAGAACAAGTCGGTGGTCAACTCATGAGCATTTTTCCATATGGTTTCATATGCAGACAACAAGAGAGCTAGTGATGCTATGTTAAAATTAATGTGTACTTGTCAATTCTAGCTTATATTTGTGTCTTGCGATCCTGTTCTAATTAATGTGTATACTACAAGCCCTTGTTTTCCTGTCTTAATGCATGCACAAAAGTCCAGTTATCTTCTGAAAAATTGTTCGTGCATTTTTCAGTTTCTCAAATACTAAGTAGCTTGCTCTTTTCAGTTCATGCATTTTGTTCATAACCATTTTGTTTTATAACATGCAAATGATTGCCTTCATTCGTGTTTTGACGTGAGCTCTAGGCCGAAGTTGGAAGAAGCAAGGCATGCAGGACCTAGGCATGCATGCATGCTCTCTTATCCCTCCTGCTCCTAGGGAGATGCATGACTGTTGTTGTAATGTTGGCCTTGGAATTTGGATGTACTGCTGATTTTGCTGAGAATTTGATGTATATGTCCTTGCTAACTTGTTATTCAAATGCTGGGAGTTATGTACATATTCTTAGAATAATATTGTTTACCTGAAATGCATTTTCATCTTTGGAAAATATATTGGCATTGAATCTGGTTTGTGGAATGGATACCTGACTTGTGGGACCCATTTATGAAAATAATTTGAGCAGTTTTGAAATTTCTGTCAAGTGGGCCCAATGTGTGAGATGATGACAAGTGGCACCCAATTTATTGGTGGGATCAACTCTAAAATATAATGGGCCAAACACTGTTAAAAGGCCATGGCCCAGAAATAAACAAAAGGTCAAACTGTTGGGCTTGGCCCATGAAGTCAACCAAAAATAATAGGAAAAAATGTAGAAAGGCTGAATTGTTGGGCTCGGCCCATATAAAACACCTAATCGGACCAGGATGAATCTTGTCAACGACCTTTTCAATTGGTCTTAATTTTGCCATGTCAGATTGCCACATTGGATCCGACGTGGCCTGGGCAGACAGCCAGTGACCAAAACAAAAGGTCATGGGTTCAACGACCTTCATTTTGGTCAGAACGCGTCACGACCTTCTCACGAGAAGGTCGCTATAGTCGATTAACGACCCTCAGCTTTTGACCTTCTATTTTTGGTCAAAAAAAGGTCGCAATTGAAAAACAATGACCTTTCAGTGACCAATAGTCAAGGTCACAAGTTGACATATTTCTTGTAGTGAGGCCCGAAGGCTTACAAACTAAACAAGAGATGAGATGCCCGTAATCCCTTTCTTGTCCCTCTCCTTAGGAGGCAGGTCAAGAAAGCGAAAGGGCAAAAGGGGAGCCTAGGTGAGCTACGAGCAGCAGAAAGCACCAAGAGAACACCTCAGTGGCTACCCAAGGGTGGACCGGTGATGACGGTGCCGGGAAAGGAGATGGAAGACGAGGCGGCAGGACGCTGGACACGCGACGAAGGCCTCGGTGTTCATGTACTCCAATTTGACGGCCTCGCCGCCCGCCCTCTTCCTCTTCCGTAGCCTCCCGACGCCAGCCGCCCAAGGAGACGGCCCCGAGAAGTTCAAGGAGTGATACGTCTCCAACGTATCTATAATTTTTGATTGCCCCATGCTATATTATCTTCTATTTTGGACATTATTGGGCTTTATTATTCACTTTCATATTATTTTTGGGACTAACCTATTAACCGGAGGCCCAGCCCAGAATTGATGTTTTTTGCCTATTTCAGAGTTTCGCGGAAAAGGAATATCAAACGGAGTCCAAACGGAATGAAACCTTCGGGAATGTGATTTTTACAACAAACATGATCCAGGAGACTTGGACCCTATGTCAAGAAATAAAGGAGGAGGCCACGAGGTAGGGGCGCGCCTACCCCCCCCCCCCCAGGGCACGCCCTCCACCCTCGTCAGCCCCCTGTTGCTCCACCGACGTACTCCTTCCTCCTATATATACCTACGTACCCCCAAACGATCAGATATGGAGCCAAAAACCTAATTCCACCGCAGCAACCTTCTGTACCCACGAGATGCCATCTTGGGGCCTGTTTCGGAGCTCCGCCGAAGGGGGCATCCATCACGGAGGGCTTCTACATCAACACCATAGCCGCTCTGATGAAGTGTGAGTAGTTTACCTCAGACCTTCGGGTCCATAGTTATTAGCTAGATGGCTTCTTCTCTCTTTTTGGATCTCAATACGATGTTCTCCCCCTCTCTCGTGGAGATCTATTCGATGTAATCTTCTTTTTGCGATGTGTTTGTTGAGACCGATGAATTGTGGGTTTATGATCAAGATTATCTATGAACAATATTTGAATCTTCTCTGAATTATTTTATGTATGATTGGTTATCTTTGCAAGTCTCTTCGAATTATAAGTTTGGTTTGGCCTACTAGATTGATCTTTCTTACAATGGGAGAAGTTCTTAGCTTTGGGTTCAATCTTGCGGTGTCCTTTCCCAGTGACAGTAGGGGCGGCAAGGCACGTATTGTATTGTTGACATCAAGGATAACAAGATGGTTTTTTTTATCATATTGCATGAATTTATCCCTCTACATCATGTTATCTTTCTTAAGGCAGGAGTCGGTCTACTTGTCTCGGACGTGATGCCTATATACATGATCATACCTAGATATTCTCATAACTACGCTCAATTCTGTCAATTGCTCAATAGTAATTTGTTCACCCACCGTAAAATAATTATGCTCTCGGGAGAAGCCACTAGTGAAACCTATGGCCCCCGGGTCTATCTTCATCATATTAATCTTCCAACACTTAGTCATTTCCTTTTCTTTTTTACTTTGCTTTTTATTTTACTTTGCATCTCTATCACAAAAATACCAAAAATATTATCCTATCATATCTATCAGATCTCACTCTCGTAAGTGACCGTGTAGGGATTGACAACCCCTTATCGCATTGGTCGCGAGGATTTATTTGTTTTGTGTAGGTGCGGGGGTCTCACACGTAGCTTCCTACTGGATTGATACCTTGGTTCTCAAAAACTGAGGGAAATACTTACGCTACTTTGCTGCATCACCCTTTCCTCTTCAAGGGAAAACCAACGCAGTGCTCAAGAGGTAGCAAGAAGGATTTCTGACGCCGTTGCCGGGGAAGTCTACACAAAAGTCAACATACCAAGTACCCTTCACAAACCCTTATCTCCCGCATTACATTATTTGCCATTTGCCTCTCATTTTCCTCTCCCCCACTTCACCCTTGCCGTTTTATTCACCCTCTCTTTTCCGTTTGCCTCTTTTTGCCCGTCTCTTGTTTGCTCGTGTGTTGGATTGCTTGTTAGTCGCGATGGCTCAAGATAATACCAAATTGTGTGACTTTACCAATACCAACAATAATGATTTCCTTAGCACTTCGATTGCTCCTCTTAACGATACTGAATCTTGTGAAATCAATGCTGCTTTGTTGAATCTTTTCATTAAAAATCAATTCGCCGGCCTTCCTAGCAAATATGCCGTTACTCATCTAAATAGCTTTGTTGATTTGTGTGATATGCAAAATAAGAAAGATGTTGACAATGATATTGTTAATTTGAAGCTATTTCCTTTTTCGCTTAGAGATTGTGCTAAAACTTGGTTTTCGTCTTTGCCTAAAAATAGTATTGATTCTTGGAATAAGTGCAAAGATGCTTTTATCTCTAAGTATTTTCCTCCCGCTAAGATCATCTCTCTTAGAAACGATATTATGAATTTTAAGCAACTTGATCATGAAAATGTTGCACAAGCTTGGGAGAGGATGAAATTAATGATAAGTAATTGCCCTACGCATGGTTTAAACTTGTGGATGATTATACAAAAATTTTATGCCGGATTGAATTTTGCTTCTAGAAATCTTTTAGATTCGGCCGCGGGAGGCACTTTTATGGAAATCACTTTAGGAGAAGCTACTAAACTCCTAGATAATATTAAGCTTAATTATTCTCAATGGCACACTAAAAGATCTACTAATAAAAAAGTGCATGCGATAGAAGAAATTAATGTTTTGAGTGGAAAGATGGATGAACTTATGAAATTATTTGCTACTAAGAGTGTTTCATCTGATCCTAATTATATGCCTTTGTCTACTTTGATTGAGAATAATAATGAATCTATGGTAGGAATAATTTTGGTAACAACGCGTATAGAGGAAATTTTAATCCTAGGCCTTATCCTAGTAATTCTTCTAATAATTATGGTAATTCCTACAACAATTCTTATGGAAATTTTAATAAGATGCCCTCTGAATTTGAGACTAGTGTTAAGGAATTTATGAATTCGCAAAAGAATTTCAATGCCTTGCTTGAAGAAAAATTGCTTAAAGTTGATGAATTGGCTAGGAACATTGATAGAATTTCTCTTGATGTTGATTCTTTGAAACTTAGATCATTCCTCCTAAGCATGATATCAATGAGTCTCTCAAAGCCATGAGAATTTCCATTGATGAGTGCAAAGAAAGAACCGCTAGGATGCGTGCTAAGAAAGATTGCTTTATAAAAGCGTGTTCTTCTAATTTTTACGAAAATAAAGATGAAGATCTAAAAGTTATTGATGTGTCCCCTATTAAATCTTTGTTTTGCAATATGAATCTTGATAATGATGGGATTGAATATGATCCACCTTTACCTAGAAGGCGTTCCAAAAATTCGGAGTTTTTAGATCTTGATGCTAAAATTGATAAAAGTGGGATTGAAGAGATCAAAACCCTAGATGTTAATAAACCCACTATTTTGGATTTCAAGGAATTTAATTATGATAGCTGCTCTTTGATAGATTGTATTTCCTTGTTGCAATCCGTGCTAAATTCTCCTCATGCTTATAGCCAAAATAAAGCCTTCACTAAACATATCGTTGATGCCTTGATGCAATCTTATGAAGAAATACTTGAGTTGGAAGTTTCTATCCCCAGAAAACTTTATGATGAGTGGGAACCTACTATGAAAATTAATATTAAAGATCATGAATGCTATTCTTTATGTGATTTGGGTGCTAGTGTTTCCACGATTCCAAAAACTTTGTGCGATTTGCTAGGTTTCCGTGATTTTGATGATTGCTCTTTAAACTTGCACCTTGCGGATTCCACCATTAAGAAACCTATGGGAAGAATTAATGATGTTCTCATTGTTGCAAATAGGAACTATGTGCCCGTAGATTTTATCGTTCTTGATATAGATTGCAATCCTTCATGTCCTATTATTCTTGGTAGACCTTTCGTTAGAACGATTGGTGCAATTATTGATATGAAGGAAGGGAATATTAGATTCCAATTTCCATTAAAGAAGGTATGGAACACTTCCCTAGGAATAAAATAAAATTACCATATGAATCTATTATGAGAGCCACTTATGGATTGCCTACCAAAGATGGCAATACCTAGATCTATCCTTGCTATTACGCTTAGCTAGGGGCGTTAAACGATAGCGCTTGTTGGGAGGCAACCCAATTTTATTTTTAGTTTTTTGATTTTTCCTTATTTTTAGGAATAAATATTTGATCTAGCCTCTGGTTAGATGTGTTTTTATGTTTTAATTAGTGTTTGTGCCAAGTTAAACCTATAGGATCTTCTTGGATGATAGTTATTTGATCTTGCTGTAATTTCCAGAAACTTTCTGTTCACGAAAACAATTGTTAATAATCACAAGAATGTGACAAAATACTGATTCAAATTGCTGCTGATCAATAAACAAATTGCCTAGGTCTTCAAATTTTGGCTGAGTTTTTGGAGTTCCAGAAGTTTGCGTTAGTTACAGATTACTACAGACTGTTCTGTTTTTGACAGATTCTGTTTTTTCGTGTGTTGTTTGCTTATTTTGATGAATCTATGGCTAGTAAAATAGTTTATAAACCATATAGAAGTTGGAATATAGTAGGTTTAACACCAATATGAATAAAGAATGAGTTAATTACAGTACCTTTAAGTGGTCTTTTGTTTTCTTTCGCTAATGGAGCTCGTGAGATTTTCTGCTGAGTTTTGTGTTGTGAAGTTTTCAAGTTTTGGGTGAAAGATTTGATGGATTATGGAACAAGGAGTGGAAAGAGCATAATCTTGGGGATGACCATGGCACCCCCAAGATAATCTAAGGACACCAAAAAGCCAAAGCTTGGGGATGCCCCGGAAGGCATCCCCTCTTTCGTCCACTTCCATCGGTAACTTTACTTGTAGCTATATTTTTATTCACCACATGATATGTTTTTTTTCTTGCAGCGTCTTGTATGATTTGAGTCTTTGCTTTTTAGTTTACCACAATCATCCTTTCTGTACACACCTTTTTAGAGAGCCATACATGATTTGGAAATTATTAGAATACTCTATGTGCTTCACTTATATCTTTTGAGTTATGTAGTTTGTGCTCTAGTACTTCACTTATATCTTTTAGAGCACGGTGGTGGATTTCTTTTATAGAAACTATTGATCTCTCATGCTTCACTTAGATTATTTTGAGAGTCTTAAATAGCATGGTAATTTGCTTAAATAATCTTAATATGCTAGGTATTCAAGAATAGTAAAAAATCTTATGAGTGTGTTGAGTACTATGACAAGTTTGATGCTTGATGATTGTTTTGAGATATGGAGGTAGTAATATTAGAGTCATGCTAGTTGAGTAGTTGTGAATTTGAGAGATACTTGTGTTAAAGTTTGTGATTCCCATAGCATGCACGTATGGTGAACCGTTATGTGATGAAGTCGGAGCATAATTTATTTATTGATTGTCTTCCTTATGAGTGGCGGTCGGGGACGAGCGATGGTATTTTCCTACCAATCTATCCCCCTAGGAGCATGCGCGTAATACTTTGCTTTGATAACTTGTAGATTTTTGCAATAAGTACATGAGTTCTTTATGACTAATGTTGAGTCCATGGATTATACGCACTCTTCTTCCTCCCACCATTGCTAGCCTCTCTAATACCGTGCACTTTTCGCCGGTATCATACACCCACCATATACCTTCCTCAAAACAGCCACCATACCTACCTATCATGGCATTTCCATAGCCATTCAAAGATATATTGCCATGCAACTTTCCACCGTTCTGTTTATTATGACACGCTCCATTATTGTCATATTTCTTTGCATGATCATGTAGTTGACATCGTATTTTGGCAAAGCCACCGTTCATAATTCTTTTATACATGTCACTTTTGATTCATTGCATATCCCTGTACACCGCCGGAGGCATTCACATAGAGTCATGTCTTGTTCTAAGTATTGAGTTGTAATTCTTCAGTTGTAAGAAAATAAAAGTGTGATGATCATCATTTTTAGAGCATTGTCCCAAGTGAGGAAAGGATGATGAAGATTATGATTCCCCCACAAGTCGGGATGAGACTCTGGACTAAAAAAACGAGGCCATAAAAAAAGAGAAAAGGCCCAAATAAAAAAATATGA
Organism: Aegilops longissima; assembly: GCA_021605205.1. Taxonomy (NCBI): domain Eukaryota; kingdom Viridiplantae; phylum Streptophyta; class Magnoliopsida; order Poales; family Poaceae; genus Aegilops; species Aegilops longissima. Next base: position 610,323,262 of record CM038682.1, on the reverse strand, counting down.
GAGAAAAAGAGAGAAGGGACAATGTTACTATCCTTTTACCACACTTGTGCTTCAAAGTAGCACCATAATCTTCATGATAGAGAGTCTCCTATGATATCACTTTCATATACTAGTGGGAATTATTCATTATTGAACTTGGCTTGTATTTTCCAATGATGGGCTTCCTCAAAATACCCTAGGTCTTCGTGAGCAAGCGAGTTGGATGCACACCCACTTAGTTTCTTTTGTTGAGCTTTCATATACTTATAGCTCTAGTGCATCCGTTGCATGGCAATCCCTACTCACTCACATTGATATCTATTGATGGGCATCTCCATATCCCATTGATACGCCTAGTTGATGTGAGACTATCTTCTCCTTTTTGTCTTCTCCACAACCACCATTCTATTCCACATATAGTGCTATGTCCATGGCTCACGCTCATGTATTGCGTGAAGATTGAAAAAGTTTTGAGAATGTCAAAAGTATGAAACAATTGCTTGGCTTGTCATCGGGGTTGTGCATGATTTAAATATTTTGTGTGGTGAAGATAGAGCATAGCCAGACTATATGATTTTGTAGAGATAACTTACTTTGGCCATGTTATTTTGAGAAGACATGATTGCTTAGTTAGTATGCTTGAAGTATTATTACTTTTATGTCAATATGAACTTTTGTCTTGAATCTTTCGGATCTGAATATTCATACCACAATTAAGAAGAATTACATTTAAATTATGCCTAGTAGAACTCCGCATCAAAAATTCTGTTTTATCATTTACCTACTCGAGGACGAGCAGGAATTAAGCCTGGGGATGCTTCATACGTCTCCAACGTATCTATAATTTTTGATTGCTCCATGCTATATTATCTTCTATTTTGGACATTATTGGGCTTTATTATTCACTTTCATATTATTTTTTGGGACTAACCTATTAACCGGAGGCCTAGCCCAGAATTGCTGTTTTTTGCCTATTTCAGAGTTTCGCAGAAAAGGAATATCAAACGGAGTCCAAACGGAATGAAACCTTCGGGAATGTGATTTTTACAACAAACATGATCCAGGAGATTTGGACCCTACGTCAAGAAATAAAGGAGGAGGCCACGAAGTAGGGGGCGCGCCTACCCCCCAGGGCGCGCCCTCCACCCTCGTGGGCCCCCTGTTGCTCGACCGACGTACTCCTTCCTCCTATATATACCTGCGTACCCCCAAACGATCAGATACGGAGACAAAAACCTAATTCCACCGCCGCAACCTTCTGTACCCACGAGATCCCATCTTGGGGCCTGTTCCGGAGCTCCGCTGGAGGGGGATCCATCACGGAGGGCTTCTACATCAACACCATAGCCTCTCCGATGAAGTGTGAGTAGTTTACCTCAGACCTCCGGGTCCATAGTTATTAGCTAGATGGCTTCTTCTCTCTTTTTGGATCTCAATACAATGTTCTCCCCCTCTCTCATGGAGATCTATTCGATGTAATCTTCTTTTTGCGGTGTGTTTGTTGAGACCGATGAATTGTGGGTTTATGATCAAGATTATCTATGAACAATATTTGAATCTTCTCTGAATTCTTTTATGTATGATTGGTTGTCTTTGCAAGTCTCTTCGAATTATCAGTTTGGTTTGGCCTACTAGATTGATCTTTCTTGCAATGGGAGAAGTGCTTAGCTTTGGGTTCAATCTTGCGGTGTCCTTTCCCAGTGATAGTAGGGGCAGCAAAGCACATATTGTATTGTTGCCGTCGAGGATAACAAGATGGGGTTTTTATCATATTGCATGAATTTATCCCTCTACATCATGTCATCTTGCTTAAGGCGTTACTCTGTTCTTATGAACTTAATACTCTAGATGCATGCTAGATGGCGGTCGATGTGTGGAGTAATAGTAGTAGATGCAGGCAGGAGTCGGTCTACTTGTCTCGGACGTGATGCCTATATACATGATCATACCTAGATATTCTCATAACTATGCTCAATTCTGTCAATTGCTCAACATTAATTTGTTCACCCACCGTAAAATACTTATGCTCTCGAGAGAAGCCACTAGTGAAACCTATGGCCCCCGGGTCTATCTTCATCATATTAATCTTCCAACACTTAGTTATTTCCTTTGATTTTTACTTTGCTTTTTATTTTACTTTGCATCTCTATCACGAAAATACCAAAAAAATTATCCTATCATATCTATCAGTTCTCACTCTCGTAAGTGACCGTGTAGGGATTGACAACTGAAAGTGCAACTATCCCTAGGTGGTTTCGGTAATTCCTAACAACATATAGCTCATTGAGCTAACATCATTCCAAGATGAATATTTCAGGAAAAGCTCAATGGATGGCATGGCATGGATGATAAAAGTGGATCCCTCGAAATGCTAAGGAGAAAAGGATTGGCTCAAGCTCAAAAGCTCAAGAATCTACATTTTATATTTTAGTGATCCAACATCACATTGAGTCTATAGGAAAAGCCAATACTATCAAGGAGGGATGAGGTTTTGCTTAATGAGTTTCTTGCTCTACAGTGCTTAGTGATATGCTCCAAAACCCTCAACTACTTTATCATATCCACATATGACCTAAACCAAAAATCAAACTCGGCCCTACCGATTCTTTCTACCCGTCGCCACCGAGTTCAGATGTCATAGCCACTGCCACAAACCCTAGGCAAATCATTCTCACCGATAGGGATCTGGGTCTCAGCGAGATGGGATTGTAATCTCTCTGTTTCCCTTCGTAACGTTTCGGTACCACCGAGATGAGCGATCGGTCCCACCGAGATTGCAATGTAAACTCCCTGTTTCCTTATCGTAATATTTCGGTCTCACAGAAATGAGCGAATCAGTCCCACCGAGTTTACCTAACCAACTCTCTGGTTAGCTTATTACCAAAATCGGTCTCACCGAGTTTGTGTAATCGGTCTCACCGAGATTACGTTATGCCCTAACCCTAACCATATCGGTCCTACCGAGTTGCATGTCGGTCCCACTGAAAATCCTAACGGTCACTAGATTTGCTAAGTCGGTCCGACCGAGTTTATCAATTTGGTCCCACCGAGTTTGGCAAGTTGTGTTTAACGGTTAGATTTTGTGTGGAGGCTATATATACCCCTCCACCTCCTCTTCATTCATGGAGAGAGCCATCAGAACAAACCTAAACTTCCAACTTGTTGTTTCTGAGAAGGAACCACCAACTCATGTGTTGAGGCCAAGATATTCCATTCCGACCATATGAATCTTGATCTCTAGCCTTCCCCAAGTTGCTTTCCACTAAAATCTTCTTTCCACCAAATCCAAATCCTGTGAGAGAGAGTTGAGTGTTGGGGAGACTATCATTTGAAGCACAAGAGCAAGGAGTTCATCATCAACACACCATTTGTTACTTCTTGGAGAGTGGTGTCTCCTAGATTGGCTAGGTGTCACTTGGGAGCATCCGACAAGATTGTGGAGTTGAACCAAGGAGTTTGTAAGGGCATGGAGATCGCCTACTTCGTGATGATCTACCGCTAGTGAGGCAAGTCCTTCGTGGGCGACGGCCATGGTGGGATAGACAAGGTTGCTTCTACGTGGACCCTTCGTGGGTGGAGCCCTCCGTGGACTCGCGCAACCGTTACCCTTCGTGGTTTGAAGTCTCCATCAACGTGGATGTACGATAGCACCACCTATCGGAACCACGACAAAAACATCCGTGTCTCCAATTGCGTTTGAATTCTCCAAACCCTTCCATTTACATTTCTTGCAAGTTGCATGCTTTAATTTCCGCTGCTCATATACTCTTTGCATGCTTGCTTGAATTGTGTTAAGATTACTTGACTTGTGCTAAGATAGCTAAAATCTGCTAAAGACTAAAATTGGGAAAAGGATCAGTTTTTATTAAGTCAAGTAGTCTAATCACCCCCCCCTCTAGACATACTTTCGATCCTACAAGTGGTATCAGAGCTTTGGTCTCCATTTGCTTTGATTTCCATAGATTTTGGTGGTCATTGCCTTGGTTTCACAACCTAGGAGAGTATGGCGTCTAGCGAGGGAAATTATCAACGTAGAGGTTCTTACTTTGATGGTACTAATTGTGCTAGTTGGAAGCATAAGATGAAAATGCATATTCTTGGACATAACCCCGCCGTTTGGGCTATTGTGTGTATTGGCTTGCAAGGTGAATTCTTTGATGGGAGAGAACCGAACCATGAAGCTACCACGGAAGAGTTGAAGATGCTGCAATACAACGCTCAAGCTTGTGATATCCTCTTCAATGGATTGTGCCCCGAAGAATTCAACAAAATCAGCCGTCTTGAGAATGCAAAGGAAATTTGGGACACTTTGATTGATATGCATGAAGGTACCGACTCCGTCAAGGGATCCAAGTTGGATGTGAAGGTGTCGCTGAAATGTACTCTAGGCTTGCTCTTATCACAAATGAGATTGCGGGCTTAGGAAGTGAAGAGATGACCGACAAATTCATCATCAAGAAGATCCTAAGATCTTTGGACGGAAAATATGATACCGTGTGCACATTGATCCAAATGATGCCCAATTACAAAGATCTCAAGCCAACGGAAGTCATTGGAAGAATTGTTGCTCATGAGATGTCACTCAAGGATAAGGAGTAACTTCACAACAAATCAAGTGGTGCTTACAAAGCCTCATGTGAAGCCCCCACATCATCAAGTGAGAAACGAACCTTCAATGAAGAATTGAGCTTAATGGTGAAGAACTTCAACAAGTTCTACAAGAATAGAAGCAAATAGAGAAGCTCCAAGTCAAGGTCCTACAATGACAAAAGATCTCCAGTCGAGAGCGCAATTGCTACAATTGTGGAAGACCTGGACACTATTCCAATGAGTGTACGACACCCTACAAAAGAAGAGAAGATTCTCCAAAAAGAAGAAGTAGAAGAGAAGAATCACCACCAAGAGAGAGAAGGAGTAGAGATGATCGTTATGAACGAAGACCCTCACGGAGAAGCAAGGATTCGGAAAGGAGGGACAAGTCATCAAGGAGATACACAAAACGAAGACATCAAGCTCATGTTGGTGAATGGGTGTCCGGCTCCGACTCCGACAATCACTCCGAGAGAAGCTATCACTCCGACTCCGAATGTACTCAAGATGAAGGTGTTGCCGGTCTAGCACTTGTGTCAACCAACTCCCATGACATATTTGATTCACCAAATGAAGGAATTGGAAGATGCTTCATTGGCAAAGGCCCAAAGGTAACACACCCTGAGTATGTTGATTTCAATAGTGATGAAGATGACTTGTTAGGTGATGATGATTTACTTGTTGACAACTCTAGTGATGAATACTATGATGAAACGTCAATTAATCGTGCTAATCAAGATAAAACGAATGACAATGATAGGGAGAAGATTGAGCTTCTAACTAAAGAACTAAACACTCTTAAGTTAGCTCATGAAACTATCTTAGAAGATCATCGAGAACTTTTAAGGACTCATGAGAAGTTACGCTTTGAAAAGCTCAACCTTGAGCAAGATCATGAGTTCTTAAAGGCAATCAATGATGATCTTCGTAAGAAAAGTTCTTCTTACATTGCCAAGCATTTACTCTTATCTACTTACATGCCTCAAGTCAAGTCTAGTAACAAGAACAAGAAGGATTCTTCCTCTAGTAGTAACAATAATCATGCTAAATCCAATGTTGTTGCTTCTAGTAGTTCTCATGATTCCACTAATGATTCTCTTAGCCAAGTTGCACATGAGCAAGAAAATAGCTTATTGAAGGGAGTTACAGAGAAAGGTGTTTACAAGAGCCTTGCCGTGAGTAAGCAATTTGAGGAAATTGTACACAAGCAAGGAAGGCATCGGAAGAACCAAGGTGTTGGTTTTGAACGAAAGTTCAATGCAAATGGAGTTGAGTGGGAAGAAGATCTATATCCCAAGACGAAGTTTGTTCCTCAACAAGAGAAGTATGATCCTGCTTCCTTCAAGGGGACACAAGCTCAAGATGATCTTCCACCACAAGGCCATAAGCAAAAAGGCAAGGACAAGCTTCAAGAGGAGATTGATGCATTTGAAGAAGCTCCTAAGGCCTTGGTCAATTGGGTTCCCAAGACTACGACAAGTTCTACTTCATCAAGTACGACTACAACTCCAAGGATTCCCATCAAGATGATGTGGATCCCAAATAAGAAAAACTAGAGAGTTCTTGAGGGTGGCTCCGCCAACATATTTCACTCATATCATTTTGGCAACAACAAGTGCAATCAACTTCCACATCTTGCACTAGTTCGAGTCACAAACCCTCTTGTTGGTAAGACAAGGGACAAGGTAATCTAATGCTTTCATAGACATCATCTTGTGTGTGCATCACTCTATGTCTATGGATATCCTTGTTTGTTCCTTGTGGGACTAACTTGTGTAGGTATTGAAAGTGCAAATCACTCCAAAGGATTGCTCCAAATGATCTTCATCAACATTGAGCATCCACATCTTCAACACCTACATGAAGTCATCATCGACAAAACCCAAGGTTAGTTCATCCCTCTAAGGGGGGATCTCACATCTAGGGGGAGCTTAACTCTAAGAATTGAGTCAAAGCAACTCTAATGGTGTGAACACATCAATGCATTATGTAAAAGTGGTAACCCCACTTGAGCTCAAACGATGAGTATGACCTATGATCAAATGTTCTCATTTGACTCCTAAGTCAATATACTCATATATAGATGACCTAGTCATCGCCAATTGTTTGATAGATGCTAGAATTGTTTGTGCATGCTTTGTCACATATTTCATTTGTCATTTTATTGTGTGAGCATGTTGGTTGCATAGTTTACTCATTCGAGGACATCCACTTGTTGTTTTGATTGCTTGGTTTCTTTTTCTTTTTCCAAGTGGATGGACAAGAACGCCTAAGAACCTTCTCTAGCTATCTATGCTTTTCTCGTCTCAAACTCTATTCATGCTACATCACAAAATTTGATCAAGTCAGATTCGAACCACTCTGTGTGAGGAGCACTCGGAGTCCCCGATTCGTCATAGACTTAAACTTCCAAAACTTCTTTGTGCGTTTCGGTCTGACCGATTCCTCCACTTTGGTCATACCGAGATCACTAAGTCGATCTACTTTCAATCTCGGTGCAACCGATTTGAACTTTTCGGTCACACCGAGTTGCTGTAACTGTCAACAGTTATGCATCTCGGTGCCACCAAGTTGTTCCACTCGGTCACACCGGCTGTGGTCGGGCTATATATACTCATGGGCAAAAATTGAAACTTTCTCCAAACCCCTTCACCGCAAGATAGCTCGCTCTGCCTCCAGGGTCTCCGGATCGTCCTCCTCGTCGCCAGCCGCCTCCAGTCGCTGGTCTCCGCTGCCGTCAACGGAATTCACCCCCGCCGTTGCCGTCGTAGCGAGTTCATCGCCAAGCTAGGGTATGGACTCGATCATAGTGCTATCCTCGTCCGATTCCTAGCACGTTGTGTTCATCATGATTCTTGCCACGATTGAAACTATTCTATCCAGTCAAAACAATCCATAGTTTAGAAGTGAATTGAAAATTTAGGGTTAGGTTTCCGCCGAAATCATCTCGGACCCACCGAGTTGCAGAACTCGGTTCCACCGATTCGTCTAAGGCCATTGCTCAAGTGATTCTCGGTCTGACCGAGAATTTCAAATCGGTGTAATCGAGTTCAGGACTTTGTGAAACCCTAGCAGTCTCGGTGCCACCGAATTGTGACTCGGTCTGACTGAGTTCACTAGTTTAGGTTCCAAAAGTTGCTTCGGTATCACCGAGTTTGCAAATCGGTTGATCCGAAATGCTTTCTGTGGAAAACTAAAACTAAGTTTTTGACTCATTCTTTTGCAAAAACCTCTGTATTTTGTGATGCTCATCCACTCTATCTCATCTATATCTATTCACAGGGTCTGCAGTCAGTGTGTGCAACATGTCTGATCAGAGTGACAGCAAGAACAAGTCAGAGGAGCAGATTCAAATGAGTGAGGGCACTAGTCCCTCTAGCAGCTCTGATGAGGGTAGCAGGAGCACTCCCAGCAAGTTACCCAAAGCAGCCACCAGGACAAGGAAGAAGAGAACCTCAGAATCTGAGGATGAAGACTATGTGGCTGTTGAGGATAAGGCCATTTCCAAGAAAAAGGTGCTCAAGAAAGAATATAGCTCAGCTGCAGCAACTAAGCCAGGTCTGAAGACCAAAAGGCCAGCAGGAAGACAACCCATGTCTAAAGCCAGAGCCTCCACTCAAGCATCATTGGAATCTGAACCCAAAGAGGCTGCTGCTGAAGGGAAGAAGAGGAAGGAAAGGGTCAAGAAGACCATGGCCAGAGTTATTGGAAAGCCTTCCTTGATGGAAGAAGAAGAAGAAGAGGTTTCTGCACCAGCACCCAAGGCTCAGAAGCTTATGGGTGATGCTATCAGGACAGGTGCTGCATCATCAAAGCACAAAGAAGCACCCAAAGCTGCCTCCAAGCCCAAGATTGCACCAAAGAGGAGTACTATAAACATTCCAGCTACTGAGAAGAACAAGGCTCCAATGCCTGAAATTGTTGCTGAGGAAGAAGATGATGAGACACATGTCTTGAGAAAGTTGAAGCCAAAAATTCCAGATCATAATGATGCTCATCCTGTAGCTGAGAACATGAAGATCAGGAGAGACTCGGGATTGAGGCTATGGAGAGAGTCAGATCCATATGCCACCAGAAGAAGAACTGCTGTGGATTACAGGTTCCATACCAAGGAACAACAGGACTTCTATGAGACAATTTTGCTTGACAAGAAGCCAATAGTGTGTGACATGAGGTGGGTGGACTGGACCTACATGAAGGAGAATGAGGAACACTATCCTGGTGTGTATGATAGTTTCAGTGCATGTGGAGTTTCATACTTTGTTGGGCAGAAGCTCACAAAGTGGAATGAGGAGCTCATAATGCAATTCTACTCCACAGCACACTTCTATCCAGATGGCAGGATAGTATGGATGTCTGAAGGTACTAGGTACCAATCATCTATTGAAGAATGGGCAAATCTGATCAATGCACCTAAGGAGGAAGAGGATGACTTGGATGTCTATGCCAAGAAGAAGATAGATCACAACTCTATGGCACATATGTACAAGGAGATCCCAGATGATGCAAGCACAAGCTAAGAAGGAGAAGGCCAGGACAGAGAAGGCTGCCAATATGCCAACAATGGAAGAGGCATCTCAATACTTTTTGAAGAGCAAACGGGATCAACTTGGCTACTTGATTGCATCCACTCTGAGGATTGAGAAGGGGCTGGCTACCTTAACTCAAAACAGGAGAGCTTGGAGAGGATCATGGAGCAGAAGTTCTATGAAATGGATGTGAGGGTCACAGAGATCCAGTCTGTTGTTGAGCAACTTCAGGATGATATGCAGGAGAGGAAGGGCAAGTCAACCACTAAGGCATTTGCCAGAGTGCCTAGAGCTCAGAGATCAGCTGCAGTGCCAGTGACAGACACCAGAGCCACTTCATCTGCACCAGCTACAGCTTCAGTGCCACCAGCTCCAGCACCTACACCTCCAGCTCCATCTACATCAGCAGATGCTTTCGTCCTTGGCGTTCTGTCTACACCACCACCTGGAGATCAAGCCTGAGAGTCGATCTAGTGCTATGCATTTTCTATGAACTTTTTGGTAACTTGTTGCCAAAGGGGGAGAAAAATGTATAGATCATAGGCTTCGAGAGAGAGTGTTGCTTTTTGTTCTCTCTTGCTTTGGTGGTTGAACTTTATTTGCTTGTTTGAGATACATTATGTCTGTGTGATACCTGGATGATCATGTGTTTGATCATATGCTACATTTATGCTTGTTGGATGACATTATCTCGTTTATCTCTATATGATCATTCACTTTGCTTGGTGATGAGTGCATGTATTCAATCATTATCATTTTGAGCGCTCCACCCAGATGTATGTGACATGGAAGAGTTACCCATGAGCCTAACTCCTTGTGCATTTGCAGTCCAAAGCAAATCTTAAACTATGCACAAATTTAGGGGGAGCTCTTGCTTATCACATACTTCTGAAAGCGACAATGTTTTTCACTCTTATTATCATTTGTCGAAGCTTTGATCTATATGTTGTCATCAATTACCAAAAAGGGGGAGATTGAAAGTGCAACTATCCCTAGGTGGTTTTGGTAATTCCTAACAACATATAGCTCATTGAGCTAACATCATTCCAAGATGAATATTTCAGGAAAAGCTCAATGGATGGCATGGCATGGATGAGAAAAGTGGATCCCTCAAAATGCTAAGGATAAAAGGATTGGCTCAAGCTCAAAAGCTCAAGACTCTACATTTTATATTTTAGGGGCCCAAGATCACATTGAGTCTATAGGAAAAGCCAATACTATCAAGGATGGATGAGGTGTTGCTTAATGAGTTTCTTGCTCTACAGTGCTTAGTGATATGCTCCAAAACCCTCAACTACTTTCTCATATCCACATATGACCTAAACCAAAAATCAAACTCGGCCCTACCGATTCTTTCTATCCGGCGCCACCGAGTTCAGATGTCATAGCCACTGCCACAAACCCTAGGCAAATCGGTCTAACCGATAGGGATCTCGGTCTCACCGAGATGGGATTGTAATCTCTCTGTTTCCCTTCGTAATGTTTCGGTACCACCGAGATGACTGATCGGTCCCACCGAGATTGCAATGTAAACTCCCAGTTTCCTTTTCGTAACATTTCGGTCTCACCGAAATGAGCGAATCGTTCCACCGAATTTACCTGACCAACTCTCTGGTTAGCTTATTACCAAAGTCGGTCTCACCGAGTTTGTGTAATCGGTCTCACCGAGATTACGTTATGCCCTAACCCTAACCATATCAGTCCTACTGAGTTGCATGTCGGTCCCACTGAAATACCTAACGGTCACTAGATTTGCTAAATCGGTCCAACCGAGTTTATCAATTCGGTCCCATCGAGTTTGGCAAGTTGTGTGTAACGGTTAGATTTTGTTTGGAGGCTATATATACCCCTCCACCTCCTCTTCATTCGTGGAGAGAGCCATCAGAACAAACCTACACTTCCAACTTGTTGTTTCTGAGAAGGAACCACCTACTCATGTGTTGAGGCCAAGATATTCCATTCCTACCATATGAATCTTGATCCCTAGCCTTCCCCAAGTTGCTTTCCACTAAAATCTTCTTTCCACCAAATCCAAATCCTATGAGAGAGAGTTGAGTGTTGGGGAGACTATCATTTGAAGCACAAGAGCAAGGAGTTCATCATCAACACACCATTTGTTACTTCTTGGAGAGTGGTGTCTCCTAGATTGGCTAGGTGTCACTTGGGAGCCTCCGACAAGATTGTGGAGTTGAACCAAGGAGTTTGTAAGGGCAAGGAGATCGCCTACTTCGTGAAGATCTACCGCTAGTGAGGCAAGTCCTTCGTGGGCGACGGCCATGGTGGGATAGACAAGGTTGCTTCTTCGTGGACCCTTCGTGGGTGGAGCCCTCCGTGGACTCACGTAACCGTTACCCTTCGTGGGTTGAAGTCTCCATCAACATGGATGTACGATAGCACCACCTATCGGAACCACGACAAAAACATCAGTGTCTCCAATTGCGTTTGAATTCTCCAAACCCTTCCCTTTACATTTATTGCAAGTTGCATGCTTTACTTTCCGCTGCTCATATACTCTTTGCATGCTTGCTTGAATTGTGTTAAGATTGCTTGACTTGTGCTAAGATAGCTAAAATCTGCCAAAGAGTAAAATTGGGAAAAGGATAAGTTTTTATTAAGTCAAGTAGCCTAATCACCCCATCCCTAGACATACTTTCGATCCTACAACAACCCCTTATCGTGTTGGTTGCGAGGATTTATTTGTTTTGTGTAGGTGCGAGGGACTCGCACGTAGCTTCCTACTGGATTGATTCCTTGGTTCTCAAAAACTAAGGGAAATACTTACGTTACTTTGCTGCATCACCCTTCCCTCTTCAAGGGAAAACCAAGGCAGTGCTCAAGAGGTAGCAAGGAGCTGGCCCCTCCCCGGCAAAACTCCACCGGAGGAGCGGCCAGGTGCAGATGTTGCTGCTGCCGCACCCGCCCAGGCGCGGGGCGTCCGACGCCTAGTCGGACTTGTCCCCTTCATCTGCCCCGCTGTCCTCCTCGTCACTTTCGCTCGAGGAAGAGCTTCCATCTTCGGAGTCTCCGTCGGAGGAGCTCTCCACGCAACACTTCAGGCGAGTTCCAAAATCTCTGAAGACCTTGATGGGGAGCAACCCGTCCTCCATTAATTTGAAGTAGAGGACGAGCCCCGCCGTTAGGCTATGGATGCGAGCGAACGTCTTCCATCCACGGCGGAGGTACATGACCCGAGGAGCCGGGAAGTCAACGTCGACCCGCGTGCCCCCATTCCCACAGCCCCTCATGTGCAACCTGAGGGTATGGGGCGGGTCACGCTCCATCTCCCGAGCAAATGGGGCGGGAAGACGAAGACGGCGACGTGGAGGCCGGCGCAGCCTGATGATGAACTTGCGGGGCTGGTCTCCAACGTGGCCCTCCGTCGGGAAAGGCATCATTGGCGGGGGCGAGGCCGGCGCGCCGCCCCATCCTCCTCTTCCCCGAGCACCACCACCTCTGCCATGGCTTCGCCAATGACCTCGCCCCCTCCCCCTTCCCCTTGCGGCCGGCTCCACCACCGCAGGCTCAGGAGGAGGAGGGACGCGCTGTCGAGCGGCGACCCTCGCCGTCACCGTCGAGGGACCAGGGTTCCCTTTCTCCATGGCGGATGAGAGGAAGAACCAGAAGAAGGAGGAGATAGAAGATAGAAGAATGCGAGATGCCATCCCCCCTTACCTCTCCTTATAAAGGGGCTGGGTCGGGGCTCGGCCACCCCGCTCGGCTAATCCAGCCACCAGAGGTGCATGGAATCGACACTGACCCGCTGCCCCAACCAGCAACGGCCCAGTTTCCCATCTCCACCGCTTGCCACCCCAGGCGCATGGAGGATGCGCGGCGAACGTGCAGAACCGAGGGGACGGGTGAAGCGACCTCTCCCCACCCCGTGATCATGGGGTGTGGACGCCTTGAAGACCGCGACCGGGCTCCACTCAGTAAATGGGCCGCGCCTTTACGCCTCTCCCTCTTCATGGGGAAGACGCGAGCCGCCCCTTTATCATGATGTGACGCATGCCTGCGGAAACCGCCCCACGCATGCCGCCCACGTCACGCACGCCCCCTTTCCACGTCACGCTTTCAACGCGGGTCGTGGGGAAGCGCAACGGACGAAGAGTTATTGCGGTAAAAACCCGCCCCGCCTACCCGTGCACTGTTTTGGGCCTGGCCCAACAACGTGTCGCACTTATGTGTGGCCCAGGCCCGGGGGCTCCTGTCGGTGTGCAAAAGTAGGGGCTCTCTTTTTGACCCCTTTACTTGTGCACGGGCAGTCAGAGCCATGCGCCGCGGCCACACGGAGCAGGGTAAGGGAGGGAAGCCCGAGAGAAGCCGAAGTACAAGACAGCCAAGGCAACGCCAAGGCCAAGAACACAAAGAAGCAGAAGGACGAAGCAGGCTCCCCCGGCGAGACCCTTGCCGGGGCAGCCTCAGCGGCCCCGACAAGGCCCTTGCCGGGGCGGCTCGCCCACACCAGCGGAGTGAGCCACCCTCGAGCCCACGGGTTCCAACTCAACCAACGACGTTGGAACTAGGGCTCTTGAGGCACCTCCATGGTGGCATGCAGATCTTTGTCAAGACCAAGGAATATTCAAGATCAGATGAGGATTAAAAGACAACGGTCCTTGGCAAGGTCCTTGCCGAGGAGGGCCACAAGAACCCCGGCAAGATCCTTGCCGGGGACGATAGTCCGCCACGGCAAGACCCTTGCCGGGCCACCCGGCAAGGCCCTCGCCAAGGACACCAGCAGGGCCACTTCCAGGCCCGCACCAGCCAAGTCTCCATCGCCATTCGCATGCAGCTGCCAGCCCAACCAGCTGGGCAGGCACCTGCGTGGCAACATGCAGCTTCCAGGCCAACTCAGCAGGCGCCTGTGTGGCGGCATGCAGATCTTCGTGAAGACCCTACCACCGCGCCACCTCAGCTGCCTGCCTGCCTACATGGTGTCGCATGCGCCGCTGGCCAGGGCACCTGTTGAAGCGAGGAGGAGCAGCGACGGATAGGACGGGCCTTGCTCCCGTCCCCGATAAAGCTAGGGGACACCTCAGCGGCGCATAAAATGCATCTTGTCCTGTAATACGAGCGATAAGCTCGTAGCACTGTACGCCTTTCCACCTCCTGTGTGCCACTGTGGCAGCCCCTTTCGACTATAAAAGGAGGCCCATGGCATACTGGAGAAGGATTCGGCTCTTTGGAACCACGCACCCACCATAGCTAGTTCGAGAGCTCAAGAACTCTCTGAAATACAGCCACCAAAGCAGGACTAGGGTATTACGCATCCTCGCGGCCCGAACCTGGGTAAACGATCCTTGTGCTTACTACTAATCCTTCTCTTCTCGCAACCCTGCACCCCGGCAACCATAGAAGGGATTCTCGTGATCCCATAGGTGTCGTTCCACACCGACAGAGCCAATGTGTCTAAGGCAAACTGCTGCATTAGTGGGTCCAGTTGGTCTTACCACTTTGCAGAAAGAAGCATCACTTTTTGTGGTACATTACACAAGGAATGATCGAGAAGCTTTACAGAGTATTAGTAGACGCTGGTGACATGACTAGTCTGCAGAGATGGCTGCTTTACTTGTGGTTCGGAGGAACACTGGGCAAACAAAGTGCCCAAACAAGTACCAAGAAGCCAGGAATGGACTCCAAGTCTGTCAATGTCACTCTAAGCAACAATGATGGGGCATCTGGGTATGGTAATCTGTTTACCGTACTTTCAGTTTGTTAGTCCACCGATTGGTGGGTTGACACTGGGGCCAATATTCATGTGTGTGGTGATGTGTCTTTGTTTTCCGGCAGCATATAAATACGAAATCCATAGGGATGCTCAGCTTGATTTTAGTGGAACTACACAAAATGTTCAGATGGTTCGTGTCCTCCATAACAATACTTCATCATGCACAATACATAAAATGGTTCTCTAATCATTCGTTGTCACCTTGAGCCACCGGACTATCAGATGACAAAACCCTGCCCGTTCCACAATCATAGGCATTACATATTTTGAATGGGAAAAGCTTGTCAAAGTTGACATTAGTTTAATATATTGGAATTGGAAGACCTTGTCAATTTTTGCTGATTGATGTTAGCCAGAAGACATGCATTTGATATTTTTGAGTGGGACGCCCTTTGCTGTGAGCAACGTCGATCGTTTCTTCCTATTCCTGTCTTCGGTTCAGAAGTAAATATTTACTCTGCTGAGATGCATAGTCACATGAATGTTGACTTATGTAAGATATTTTAAGAGTTTTTTCTGAATATTGTCTATGTAATGACATGCCTTGTGTTTGATTGCAAAGTTGAGCTTGGAATGTTGTGGCATGCGGCATCACGCGCTGTTCACCGTGCCTCCTGAGAATAATGCTTCGTATTGTTTTGCATGTCCATCTAATGCCAGTGATTTGCTTGTTAGGAAGATCATCCTCTTTTGTTGTTTCCGTGCTTAAGAAGTTCGTTGTCTTATGTTTCATTCATAGCCTATACGACAAGTCGGGTAGGTTAGACGTGAAACCATATGATCTTCCGACCAACTCATCATCTTAGGCTATGATTGGATCGTCGTTTTCCAACCAAAACCGTTTGTAAAACTGACGCTTGTAAATAAAAGCAGATGGTCTCGGGCGAAGCGCTTGGTTGGTCGATTTCGACTAGTAAAATATACACCGGTCTCTCAAATTACATGCGTAACCCGCCAGTTTTACTTACAGACCTCGGGCCCTCGGTTTCATTACGCCTGTATTTTACACGTTGTTTCCGATGACGAATAAATTACACTTGTATCTTAATATAGTTGTGAAATAAACCAGAGCTCCCAAGCGCGGCCTTACCATTTCATGTCGTCTCAGTCTCTCGAAGGTGCTCATAGGTGTCCGATGATCCTGGCTTCCTGAATGAGCAGCGGGCGCTGTATTAGACAATCCGTAGGGCCCGCGAGGCCCTCTCCGTCGTCCTTTGAGTTGTTGCGCTCGCCGTGGCGCCGAGCATTGTTAACATGGTCAATGAACATGAGGATTTAGGAGATGACTTTATTTTGCCTGGTTGACAGTAGGGACCCACTATGGCCATAGCCGTACGTACGCAAGTGCCTCCTTATTATGTACAACTATGTTTTTTTGCTTCCTCCTCATTTCCTGACATCACGGTCCCTAACCATTGTCAACCTATGTAGTCAATAAACGAGAGAATTGCACAAGGTGCGGCCGACAGCTGGGACCAAGCAGCTCGAGCAGTATTTGTGTTTTTGAGGCGTGAGCATTGCAGAGTTTTTCTTGGCGATGTTTTCGTTGTTGTTCAGAGGATAGCAGGTATTAATCTGGCGGGCTGTGGCCCATCTAGCCTGTGATGATATCCAGCCCAGATATTAATTTTTTCAAGATGAAAATGGCTAGCCCAGCTATACGCTTTTTTTGAGGAATACCGTGCAAGGTCAACTTGTTATTCTCCGCTCATTGGCTGCAAATCTTTCCTAGGAGGGATGCATTAGGCTTAACAGGAAAATGGGCTTTAAAAATAATAAATGTGATGTAATTATAAAACTGGGCAGTAACTATAAAAAAATGCACCAAGCATGGAATTAGTTTACAAAATATTATTTATGGATTTTGAAAATCTTAATTTTTAATTGTTGCGCGCGCAATGTTTCGTTAGATTTTTACGTAATACAAATTTATATTTAATCTGACTAGAAATTTCGGGATAAAAATATTTCGGATCCCATCAAAATGTGGGAAATTTTATTGAATTTTGTCTTGGATGGTTGTTTGATATTATTAATCGTTGTCCTAGCTAGAAAGTGGGATGTACTTTTAACAAACTATAAATGGGCTGTAGTATATTCCATAAGAATTGAAAAATGGGTTGTACATTCTTAGAAATCGCAAATGGGCTATTAGTTCTCTCCCACACACTTGTGGGCCTACTAAGTTGACGCGTCCCCTAAAAAAAGAAGTTGACGCGTATGCAAGGCTTTGTCAACTTATTATAGTCAACACACGGTTCTAGCAGCAGTGGCCGTTGGATGTCCATCCAACGAATGCCGTGCTTCTTCTTCAATCTCGGATATTGTAGCTTCACCTGCCCAAAAAATGATTCCTCCCCCTGACATCTGGGGCACACCATTTTGGAAGCTGACCTGTGGGCCTACTAAGTTGACGTGTACCAAGGGTTGTGTCAACTTAGTCAATATGAACGATTCTAGCTGCAGTGACCGTACGATGTCCATCCAATGGCCGTAGTGCTTCTTCAACCTCTGGTCTTCTTTCTCCAGCCGCCCAAAGCAGCGCCGGTCGTGCCGCGTGCTCCTGCCTCCCATGACCGACTGTGATGCCGCAGAGGCCTCACCGCCCCCTACTATTCCCACCGCTGGCCAGGCCATCCCTCTACTCACCCACACCCCCTGTTATTCCACGGCGACGACAACCTCACAACGCACCCGAACCAGTGAACCCTTGTACTCCTCTCTGCGCGGGCTTCCACTGCCGCGTCTTCCCCAGCTCCGCGTCATCCCCGGCTCCACGTCATCCCCTTCCT
Source organism: Aegilops longissima (assembly GCA_021605205.1). Lineage (NCBI taxonomy): Eukaryota > Viridiplantae > Streptophyta > Magnoliopsida > Poales > Poaceae > Aegilops > Aegilops longissima. The sequence goes on along the minus strand of CM038682.1, from coordinate 610,305,647 downwards.
AGGCCTCGCTGTCGTCCACCGCCCTGGTGCTCTCGGTGCAGCGTGGTCAACATGGTCATGGAAGGGCTTCTATCGGACGTGGACTGTACGTGGAGAGGCTGACAGCTGGGTCCACGGCGGCAGCAAGGAAGTGCCTCCTTATTACGCGGAAAATAATGATTCCTCCACCTGACAGCAGGGACCCACCGGACGGGCGACCGTATTTCGCGAAAAAACGTTTGCCCCCTGACTGCTGGGACCCATCGAACGGGCCACCGTATTGCGCGAAAAAACGTTCCCCCCGCTGTCAGCTCGGACCCACCGGAAGTTCCTCCTTATTACACACAAAAAATGAATACTCCCCCTACTGGTTGGGACCCACCTGGTGGGAGGCTGACTTGTGGGCCTACTAAGTTGACGGGGACGGAGTGCTTTGCCAACTTAGTCAATATGAACGATTCTAGCTGCAGGGACCGTACGATGTCCATCCAAAGGCCGTAGTGCTTCTTCAACCTCTGGTCTTGTTGCTCCAGCCGCCCAAAGCAGCGCCAGTCATGCCGCATGCTCCTGCCTCTCGTGGCCGGCTATGCTGCCGCGGAGGCCTCACCGCCCCCTACTATTCCCACCACTGGCCAGGCCCTGCGGCGACGGCAGCCTCAAACCATAGCCGAACAAGTGAACCATTGTACTCCTGTCCGCGCGGGCTTCCGCTGCCGCGTCTTCCCCGGCTCCGTGTCGTCCCCTTCCTAGGCCTCGCCATCGTCCACCGCCCTGGTGCTCTCGGCGCGGCATGGTCAACGTTGTCAAGGAACGGCTTTCATCGGATGTGGACTGTACGTGGAGAGGCTGACAGTTGGGTCCACGGCCGCAGCAAGGAAGTGCCTCCTTATTACGCGCAAAATAATTATCCCTCCACCTGACAGCGGGGACCCACCAGACGGGCCACCGTATTTCGCGAAAAAAACATTTCCCCCTGACTGCTGGGACCCACCAGCTACATCTTCGCACACAAGGAAGTGCGTCCGGGCAACAAAAACAATTCACCCCCCTGACTGCTGGGACCCACCAGCTACATCTTCGCACGCAAGGAAGTGCCTGACAGTCGGGACCCACCTGGTCGAAGCGTACGTAGCGTTGTCATTCTGGTCGCGAATGTGTACGTACATACTGGTCGATGTAGAGGCGCGCACGTGTCGTAGTAGAGGCGCGCACGTAGCATGTACACGTACGTACATCGGCCAGGGTGCAAGAAAGTAAATACGGCCATGTACGTACATACGAGCGGGATCTCGAACGCCTACTCGCGCATACGTACGGCCAGGGCTCGTGTACATGGCTGGGTCAGAACGGAGAAACTGCGTCGTCGTCGTGTTCATGGGGTGCCAACCGGCTGGGTCGGAACGAAATGCGTTGTCGTGTTCATCGGGAGGGCTTGGACGGAACAACCGATGGAAACGAGGCCTGGCGTACCGCAGAACGGAGGAAACTGCCTTGTGTTTAACCGGCCACGTTCGAAATGGGATCCTGTTCACTGGGAGGGGTCTGGCGTACCGCAAAATGGAGGAAACGGACCTCCTACGGTCGAAACGGGGGTCTTGTTGACCGGGAGGGGTGTGGCGTACCACAAAACGGAGGAAACGGACTTGTGTTGGAGCGCTACGGTCGAAATGGGGGTCCTGTTCATCGGGAGGGGTGTGGCATACCGCAAAACGGGACTCCACGGGATATCGCTCATTTCCACCGTCGACCCCTCCGGCCTCCACAGACTCTGCTCATCCACCGTCGACCTCCTCCAGCCTCCACCGCGATCGCTCATCCATGGGCTCCTGTTCATCCAGCCTCCACCGCGTGCTACTCCACCGCCATCGCTCAACCAGCCCTCTCCATGGGCTCTGCTCAACCACCCTCCACGGGCTACTGCTCATCCTGCCTCCACCATCTCTGCTCATCCTACCCTCCACGGGTGGTCCTGTTCATCCTGCCCTCCACAGGTCCTGTTCATCCAACCCCAACCGGCTCGACGATCAGGGTCCTGTTCATCCAGAGGCAACACCACGGGGTCCTGTTCATCCACTCCCACCGGGAACTGTTCATCCAAACCCCCCAGCAACGCTCTGTTCATCCAGAGGCAGCATCGATCGGCTTCATTTAGCAGCGAGAGCGGCGAATCGCTCGATCGGGTTTAGTTAACAGCCATCGATCGATCGCTCGGGTTCAAGAACGCGTAGCTGCGGGCAATCGCCGGGTTGAGTTAGAGCCCAACGCCTCGCTCGGGTTGATTAGAGCCCAACGCCGCACCGCAGCGTGCGTGTACGAGAAACGCAGCATCGCCGCCCCGACCACCCACCATAACCGGGAACACCCGGATATTTTCCTCGCCCTCGCTTCTACCACGGTTATTTCCATCATGGACGGCCCAAAGAATGTCATGCAGCCGCGTCTCCGGCCCGCCCAGGACGAAAAGCCCATTTTCTGTCATGAATTTTTGTCATAGAAGTAGGAGCCCACATCTATGATGATACCGGGTTTTGTCACAATTATCGTCATAGAAGTTTCAAAAGTATGACAGAAAAAAAATTTCGTTCGGTCCAAAATGTCACGGATGTGTCTTTTTTTTGTAGTGATGCACCTGCGAAGTTCGCACCAACTTTCGAGGTGAGAAAGGATAATGCACGGTACCAAAGAGGCTAGCAATGATGGAAGGGTGAGAGTGCGTATAATCCAGGGACTCGCATTAGTCAAAAAGAACTCATATACTTATTGCAAAAGTTTATTAGCCCTCGAAGCAAAGTACTACTATGCATGCCCCTAGGGGGATAGATTGGTAGGAAAAGACCATCGCTCGTCCCCGACCGCCACTCATAAGGAAGACAAACAATAAATACCTCATGCTCCAACTTCGTTACATAACGGTTCACCATACGTGCATGTTACAGGTATCACAATCCTCAACACAAGTATTTCTACAATCCACAACTACCCACTAGCATGACTCTAATATCACCATTTTTGTATCACAAAACTATTGCAAGGAATCAAACATATCATATTCGGTGATCTACAAGTTTTATGTAGGGTTTTATGACTAACCATGTGAATGACCAATTCATGTCATCTCTCTAAATAGATATAAGTGAAGCAAGAGAGTTTAATTCTTTCTACAAAAGATATGCCCACGCTCTAACAAGTATAAGTGAAGCAAAAGAGCATTCTACAAATGGCGGTTTTCTATGTGAAGAGAAACATGCAATCCAAACTTCAAATGATATAAGTGAAGCACATGAAGCATTCTATAAAGCCAAGGACTATCTCATACCAGCATGGTGCATAAAAGAAAAATTGAAAACTAAATGCAAAAGACGCTCCAAGATTTGCACATATCGCATGAACGAAACGAACCCGAAAACATACCGACACTTGTTGAAGAAAGAGGGGATGCCTTCCTGGGCATCCCCAAGCTTAGACGGTTGAGTCTCCTTGAATATTTACTTGGGATGCCTTGGTCATCCCCAAGCTTAAGCTCTTGCCTCTCCTTCTCCTCCTCACATCGAGACCTTCTCGATCATCGAACACTTTATCCACACAAAACTTCAATAGAAAACTCGGTAAGATCCGTTAGTATAATATAGCAAATCACTACTCTAAGTACTGTTGCAAACCAATTCATATTTTGTTTTTGCATTATATCTTCTGTAATATAACTTTTCCATGGCTTAATCCACTCATAGAAATTGATAGTTTCATCAAAACAAGCAAACTATGCATCAAAAAGAGAATCTGTCTAAAACAGAGCAGTCTGTAATAATCTGAACATTCACCATACCTCTGTTACTTCAACAATTCTGCAAAACTTAGGAAAAATAAAAAATTTGTATATAAAGACAATGCGAAAAGTTTCAGAACCATTTGACATTCCAGTAAAAAATGAAAAATCGCGCATTACAACCAAAGTTTCTGTCCTGCACCGTACAAACCAACAAGCATTGTAAACATCCTAAAGGCAAACCTTGGCACATTATTTTTATAATACAATGGAATTGTACAAGGGGATAATTATTTTTATTGAAATGTTTTTGTAATTAAGATTCACAAAGTTTCCATGAGCATGAACAAAGTTCAAGGAACTCTCCCACTTCAACAATGCTTGTCTTTCTCACTTTCACTTCCCTTTTTGAAAAAGTTTTGGGTTTCCCTCTTTTTTTTAAAACTATATAAAAGCACTCAACAAAAATAAATGACTCTCTAAAACTTCCAGGTTGTCTCCCTGGCAGCGCTTTCTTTAAAGCCATTAAGCTAGGCATATAGTGCTCAAATAATGGATCCACCCGGATCCCAAGGTATATCAAAGCCAATTTTAATTAACAATGATTTGGCATTTAGTAGTGAGCACAAAGCAACATATTTCAAGCAATGACGAAGTCTAACTCTCTTCCTATGCATCGGCATGTGTAACATCCCAAATTTTCAATTTGGAATATTATACATAGATCATCACTCGCATATCATATTTTATTGCATTTTAGCTCGATCCTAGCAATTTCACGCAACTCAAGGACTCATGTAGAGAGTTGGAGATTTCGTATTTTCATATTTGAGTTTTCTCAAATTCTAAAAATAGGATCATTTGATTTTATTTATTTTATCTCCAATTATTCCTATTGTCAAAATATGAGAGAGGGAATAAAATGACTTTCCTAAAATAAAGGAATATTGAAGATTTAATTTAAAAAATCAAAAAAGATTTTTATTTGGAGTTTTTCGCTATTTTATTTGAATTTAGGAAAAATGCACGTTTTTCAAAATTGCATTTAGGCTCCAAATAAATGTTCATCTTGTCCGGCTTGATTTTAGAAGCCGGGGAAATTTTATTTCGGGATTTTTCGAGTCCGTTTAGTATTTCTTTCGTTAGTTTTTCTGCGCGTAATTATTTAAAAAAACGGAAACCGACCTACGGGCGTGTTAGGCCGGACTCCTCGGGGGCTTTAAATAGCGCCCGAGCCGACCCGCCCCTGCCCGCCGCCCGCCCACGCCTAAACCCTAACCCTAGCCGTCGCCTGCGCCGCCCATTGCCGCCGCCGCCGCCGCCGCCGCTTGATGCCGCCCGCATGAGAGCCGCCGCCCGCCCGTCCGCGCCCGAGTCAGCGAGGGTGATCCCGCCCGCCGCGGTTTTCCTAGAAAACCGTTCGGTTTTCGCCGGTTTTCGTCGGTTCTTTTAGTTTTTCGTTTTTTTATTAGATCTGTTTTTTCGGTTTAGGTTATTTAGCGAGCGTTCGCTCATTCGTTTGTTTTAACGAACGTGTTCATCGTTTAGATCCAGATAACGAACGTTCATTCGTTAATCCGTTCGTTGTTTTTCTTTTTCTCGGATTTATTTCGCGATTTTTCTGATCGCGATTTCTGATCCGATTTTCGATCTAGTATAACTTTTTGCTCGTTTATCGGAATCAGGTGATTCAAGCGCCTAGAGTTTCGTCTCGAAACCCTCTTTCTGAATAATCAACTCAAAGAAGTTTTTGCTACTGTAAAATTTGACTTAGGTCCAGATTAGAAAAACGAAGCCTGTTTCTTTCGCCGTTTGACTTTCGTTGCTTCGTTCGATTTGTTTCTTTTTGCAAACCGGAGTTCTTAAGTTGAACTTTCTGGTTAGGTCTTTAGTTTGGGTTTTACCTATGCATTAGATGAGTAATTATTGTATGCTTGTTTAATTGCGATAGAGTACCCGGAGTGCGCCGCTTGCTACTTCTAATCTCTAGGTTTCGCGGATCATCAGCAAGGCAAGTAACACTTTGATCATACCCCTTTTCATACCCAGATTTTATGCATTAGATCAATCCTCAAACATTGCATGATTAGGATCTAATTAAATTGTGGGTTTTGGGAAAGTAGTTGAGGTAGCACCTATTACCTGTTTTATTATCAAACCCTTGGGAGTTACTTCTACGTTTGCTTATATTGCGATGCTATGCTAGTAGACGTGGATTGGGTGAGTGTATCCATGACAGATGTGAGATTGCTAATTAATGGTTTATTTAAGGTGGCAACTTAAACACACATCTAGGTGGATTGAGGTACCTGGGTATTCCAGGATTGCCTGTTTCTTTTCGGACCGCCACCCAGGCTCAAAGGGATCATGATATTATTCATGCTAGAAACTTCCGTGTGCAGCCACAAGCTACTATGGGCTCTAGCATAGTTGACTAAGTCATGCGAACTCTTACAGTGGTTGACTAGCTGATGTAGGGGATGTAGGTTGGTACGGTCTACCCGTTCGTAAGGTGCTAGCGCTTCTGAAAGACTATGTCTCGGTCATCCGTTTCTCAAACATCATGTAGTGCAAGAAATCAAACGGAGGAGATCGAGTCTTATGGGGAAAAGTGCACAAACCTCTGCAGAGTGTATCAAACTAATCATGGTTAGTCGTGTCCCCGGTTATGGACATCTTGAGTATCTAGTACTTGGATATCATGTGAATCTCATCATGTTACTCTAATTAATGTTGTTGGGTTTTTAATTGATGATACTTAATTGGGATTGAGAATGCTGTCAACCATTCTCAGTGTTCAACAACCACCATGATAGTTAAATAAAATTTATTCCTTTGCAGTAGGGAAAAATTGGCTTTACGCAAAAACTGTAACCATAGAGCTTTCCACCAGCCATATATGCATGTAGTATAGCATTACTCTTTCATATTGCTCTCTATGTGTTACATTGCCAGCATATTCCATGTGCTGACCCGTTTTCGGGCTGCAACGTTAATGTTGCAGACTTTTCAGACGACGAGTAAGGTGCCTTAGGTCATGGTTCTATACTCAGTGATGCCGTTGGAGTTGATGGACTCTCTTATCTTCCAGGCCTTCCACTGTTATCGTTATTAGATGGCCTTAAGCCATATTTATTGTAATAAGTTCTCTTTTGAGACATTCGATGTAATAAGTGTGTGATTGCTACTCTGTTATAAATCCTTCAAGTACTGTGTGTGTCAAGATTATCGATCCAGGATGACACCGATGCACGAGATCGATCTGTTTGAGGTCTAGTCGCTACGAGATGGTATCAGAGCACACGCTGACTGTAGGACACGACCACTAAGCTAAAACCCTAGATCACTACTCTTTCTTTTCATTTCTGACTCCTCATCTTTTCTACTCTTTTAGGATGGCGGATGCAAGGAACAAGTTCACACAACCGGATGAAGATACACCCTTTGGATGCCACTTGAAGGAAGTCACTAGATACCTGAACATCGGACTACCAAGCTTCACCGGGACCTACAACGCCACTTTACCCGAAGAGGAGCGCTGGAAGATTCAAGTTCAAGTTCCAGGAAGGACATTCGCACTAGTCACGGAGCCCATAGAGTTTTCCTTTGATGCACCAACCTAGAGTCTAGGAAAGAGCATGGCAGCCCACATCACCATGGGACGCATTGGAGAAGTTTACCGCAATGATCTCAAGGGTACTATTTACCAGATTTGTGGGCGCAGAGATGAGCAATGGGAGATGATCAGCACCAGGAGGGATAGATCAATCGCAGCATATATCCAGGAGTTAAACCAGCACATCCGACGTTAGGAGAACCAGATGTGCGCAGGCATGGAGGATCTACAGAAGGCCTTGACCAAGATCAAGGAGCTAGAAGAAGAACTCAAGGCTACACGTGAAGATTACATGGAAGAAATTGAAGTGCTAGTGGAGAAGAATGACCACTTAACCAGGAAGCTCGGAGTTTTCATGGGAGACCCCACACCAGGAGGAAATGATGACGATTCCACCTGCCCGAATAACTATATCATCATCGACGACACCGACTCAGATCCCGACGACAGCGATGATGACTATGTTGATGAAGCTGGAGCGGATATCATGGAGTCTTCATCGGAGCAGTTTTTCTAGTTGACCACCATAACAGTAGTAGAATTCCCCCCATTGTATTTAGTTTAGTCCAAGCACTTTTGTAACGATAGATAGACCGTTGTATGCCCTTGTTTGAATTGATTGGAGTGATTTTGTTTGCATTTGTCTCATGTGCATATGGGTAGTGTTTCCTCACTAGACCCCATTCTATTCTGTTTTCTCATCTTCTCTAACACCCTCAGATGCCTCCGAGACGCGACACCGGATTTGTTTTCCCACCAGAGATCACTTAGTTGATTCAGCAGCAGAATGCTTTGATTCAAACACTGGTACAGAACCAAGGCAACAACAAGAACAACAACAAGAACAACAACAAGAACAACAACAACAACAACAACAACAACAACAACAACAACAACAACAACAACAACACCAACAACAACAACAACAACAACAACAACAACAACCCACCACCACCACCACCTGTTGACCATTTGACTCGTTTCTTAAGGCTAAATCCGCCGGTGTTTTCCAGTACCACCGAGCCGATTGTTGCAGATGATTGGCTCCGCAAGGTTGGAAGGGAGCTGGCCACTGCAGGATGCACAGATGCGGAAAGAGTGCATTTTGCCACACATCAGCTTGATGGACCTGCAGCATCATGGTGGGATAATTACACAGCCACACACCCTATTGACACTGTCACATGGGATCAGTTTCAGCAAGCTTTCCGTACTGCACATGTTTCAGCAGGAGCTATGGCCATGAAGAAGCGTGAGTTTCACAACTTACGCCAAGGAGGATGCACTGTAAGCCAGTATGTGGAGGACTTTAGTAAGTTAGCACATTATGCCCCACATGACGTTGCTACAGATGCAGCTACGCAGGAGAAGTTTCTGGAAGGACTGAATGATGAGCTGAGCATGCAGTTGATGGTAGCCACTTTCAATAACTACCAGGAGTTGGTAGATCATGCTCTTATGATTGAAGGGAAGCAGCAACAGATTGACAACCGCAAGAGGAAGTATGGACAGGGGAAGTATAATTCTGGAGCTCAGCTGAAGCTACGCTTTACCCCAAAACCGGGAGGACAATTTCAGCATACCCATGGAGGAGGTAGCTCGCACAATCATAATGGTTCCAAGAATGGGAACGGGAACGGAGGAAGCATCGGACAAAACCGCACCAACCCGTCAACCCCAGCCAAGAAAGACCTGAGCCAAGTCACTTGCTTTAAGTGTCAGAAGACTGGACATTATGCAAATGAATGTCCCGAAGCCCAAAATGGAAATGGCAATGGAAGCTCAGGAAAGAAGCCGAACCCTTTCAACAGGGGACAGGTGAACCACGTTACCGTGGAGGAGGTTGAAGCTCAGCCAGATGCAGTAATAGGTAAGTTTTTGGTTAAGACATTTACTGCAGTTGTTCTTTTTGATACTGGTGCATCGCATTCATACATATCAAGGGGATTTGTGGATAAGTATAAATTGCCAACCCAAGCCCTTAGGTCACCCATGCTAGTAACTTCACCTGGAGCAGAATATATGGCAAGTTTGTGGTGTGATCGATTAGCATTAAGGATTGGTACCTATTTGTTTCCCTCGGACCTAATAGTTTTGGAATCGCAAGGATTGGATGTGATATTAGGCATAGATTGGTTATAAAAGTATGGAGGGAACATTGATTGCGCCGTCGATTTTGCTTACCACCCCAGAAGGAAGAAGAATCAATTATGTGTCACGGCATGAGCCGAGGAGGACACAAGTAAACTCCTTATCAGGAGTTGTGCAGGAGGAAGTACCCGTGGTGAAGGATTACCCGGACGTGTTCCCAGAAGAGTTGCCAGGCATGCCACCGGATAGAGACATTGAGTTTTTGATTGAGTTGTTGCCAGACACAGGGCCGATATCTAAGAGATCGTACCGGATGCCCACACAGGATTTGGAAGAAAATAAGAAGCAAATTAAGGAATTGCTGGACAAAGGTTTTATTCGCCCAAGTTCTTCGCCTTGGGGATTGCCAGTACTTCTAGTGGAGAAGAAGGATGGATCATTGAGAATGGTTGTTGATTACCGAGGATTGAATGAAGTGACAATTAAGAATAAGTATCTGTTGCCGATGATCAACGACTTGTTTGACCAATTGCAAGGAGCTAAGGTATTTTCCAAGATCGATTTGCGATCAGGATACCATCAGTTAAAGATACGGGAGCAGGATGTACCTAATACGGCTTTTACCACCAGGTACGGGCTGTATGAGTATACCGTTATGTCATTTCGGCTAACTAACGCACCTGCCTATTTCATGAACATGATGAACAAGGTGTTTATGGAGTTTTTGGATAAGTTCGTCGTGGTGTTCATTGATGATATTTTGGTCTACTCGAAGAATGAAGAAGAGCATAAGAAGCATTTGTGTTTAGTACTTGAGAAGCTCAGAGAACATCAGCTATATGCTAAGCTCAGCAAATGTGAGTTTTGGTTGAAGGAAGTTGGATTTCTCGGACATGTTATATCTGGAGAAGGAATAGCAGTGGATCCCACCAAAGTTGTCACTGTGACAAACTGGGAAGCACCAACGACAGTTGGAGAGATCCGGAGTTTTCTTGGACTGGCAGGATACTACCGGAGATTCATTGAGAATTTCTCGAAGATTGCGAAGCCTATGACGGAGTTATTAAAGAAGGATACCAAGTTCAAATGGACTGAGGAATGTGAGGCTAGTTTCCAAGAGTTGAAGAAACGTTTGGTTACCTCACCAGTGTTGATTCTGCCGGATCAGCGCAAGGATTATGAGGTGTATTGCGACGCTTCACGTCGAGGACTTGGAGCAGTGCTTATGTAGGAGGGAAGAGTTGTTTCGTATGCTTCACGACAACTGAAACCTCATGAGTTAAATTATGCCACCCATGATTTGGATTTAGCAGCCGTAGTGTATGCGTTGAAGACTTGAAGACATTTCCTCATTGGAAACCATTGTGAGGTGTACACGGACACAAGAGTTTGAAATACATCTTCACGCAGAAGGATTAAATCTCAGGCAAAGGAGATGGTTGGAGCTCATCAATGATTATGATGTGAGATTGCATTATCACCCCGGAAAGGCTAACGTAGTAGCAGATGCGTTGAGCCGCAAGAGCCATGTCAACACACTAATAACTGAAGGATTACCAAAGGAGTTAGCCTAGGAATTTCGAGAGCTATCTTTGGAGATAGTTCCGAGAGGCTATGTAGCAGCATTGGAGATACAGTCTACTTTGATGGATAAGATCAGAGAAGCTCAGAAAACGGATAAGGAGATTGCCTCCATAAAGGAGAAAATGAGCAAGGGAAAAGCTAAGGGATTTTGTGCGGATGAGCACGATACCCTATGGTTTGAGGACCGCGTTTATGTGCCTAGTGATCTGGAGATCAGGAAGTTGATTTTGCAAGAGGCCCATGATTCGCCTTATTCGATTCACCCAGGAAATACCAAGATGTATTTGGATTTGAAGGATACTTTCTGGTGGACCGGAATGAAGAAGGATATTGCGGAGTATGTAGCAGTTTGTGATGTATGTCAGAGAGTGAAGTGATACGTCTCCAATGTATCTATAATTTTTGATTGCCCCATGCTACTTTATCTACTGTTTAGGACTATATTGGGCTTTATTTTCCACTTTCATATTATTTTTGGGACTAACCTATTAACCAGAGGCCCAAATTGTAATTGCTGTTTTTTGCCTATTTGGTGTTTCGAAGAAACAGAATATCAAACGGAGTCCAAACGGAATGAAACCTTCGGAATGTGATTTTCTCACCGAACGTGATCCAGGAGAATTGGACCCTACGCCAAGGAACAACAGAGGCGGTCACGAGGGTGGGGGGCGCCCCCCCCCTAGGGCGCGCCCCCTGCCTCGTGGGCCCCCTGTTGCTCCACCGACGTACTCCTTGCTCCTATATATACCTACGTACCCCCAAATGATCAGAACAGGAGCCAAAAACCTAATTCCACCGCCGCAACTTCCTGTATCCACGAGATCCCATCTTGGGGCCTGTTCAGGAGCTCCGCCGGAGGGGGCATCCACCACGGAGGGCTTCTACATCAACACCATAGCCTCTCCGATGAAGTGTGAGTAGTTTACTTCAGACCTTTGGGTCCATACCTAGTAGCTAGATGGCTTCTTCTCTCTTTTTGGATCTCAATACAATGTTCTCCCTCTCTCTCGTGGAGATCTTTGCGGTGTGTTTGTTGAGACCGATGAATTGTGGGTTTATGATCCAGATAATCTATGAATAATATTTGAATCTTCTATGAATTCTTTTATGTATGATTGAGTTATCTTTGCAAGTCTCTTCGAATTATCCGTTTGGTTTGGCCAACTAGATTGGTAGTTCTTGCAATGGGAGAAGTGCATAGCTTTGGGTTCAATCTTGCGGTGTCCTTACCCAGTGACAGAAAGAGTTGCAAGGCACGTATTTTATTGTTGCCATCGAGGATAACAAGATGGGGTATTTATCATATTACATGAATTTTTTCCTCTACATCATGTCATCTTGCTTAAGGCGTTACTCTGTTTTTAACTTAATACTCTAGATGCATGCTGGATAGCGGTCGATGAGTGGAGTAATAGTAGTAGATGCAGAATCGTTTCGATCTACTTGTTTCATACGTGATGCCTATATACATGATACCTAGATATACTCATAACTATGCTCAATTCTGTCAATTGCTCAATAGTAATTTGTTCACCCACCGTAGAATACTTATGCTCTTGAGAGAAGCCACTAGTGAAACCTATGGCCCCCGGGTCTATTCTCATCATATCAATCTCCATCACTTTTATACTTGCTTTGTTTTTACTTTGCCTTTTACTTTTCACTTTGCATCTATATACCAAAAATACCAAAAATATTTTCTCTATCAGATCTCACTCTCGTAAGTGACCGTGAAGGGATTGACAACTCCTAATCGCGTTGGTTGCGAGTAGCTATCGTTTTGTGCAGGTACGAGGGACTTGTGCGTGGCCTCCTACTGGATTGATACCTTGGTTCTCAAAAACTGAGGGATATACTTACGCTACTCTGCTGCATCATCCTCTCCTCTTCGGGGAAAACCTACGCAAGCTCAAGACGTAGCAAGAAGGACTTCAGGCGCCGTTGCCGGGGAGTCTACGCAAAAGTCAACATACCAAGTACCCATCACAATCCCTATCTCTCGCATTAAATTATTGCCATTTGCCTCTCGTTTTCCTCTCCCCCACTGCACCCTTGCCTTTTTATTAGCCCTCTCTTTCCCAATCTCCTCCTCTCTTTTCCGTTTGCCTTCCCGTTGCCATGGCCGAATCAAAAAGAACTACGGGTTTTCTCCCGAGCTCTAGTGCCTTGGATAACCCCTCTATCATCTCTAAGCTCATAAATAATGATGCTATAGAAAGACCCACCGGGTTCTCCAATGAGATCTTGAATAATTTTGATGAGGATGACTCTGGAATTTTTCGCTATTTACTTGATGAATCTTTAAAAGATGCTTGGGATAGGTTACTTAGGATTCGGGCTAGCTATGTGCCACAATATCAAATTGAAATTTACTTAAAAAGTTTTTATGTTGGCTTGCCAGCTTCCTTTAAACAAGTTTTAGATTCCATCTTTGAAGAAGGTTTTCTTGAAGGGGATGCTATAGATACCTATGAAAGAATGAAAACTATATTTGGGCATCCCATGAATGATAAGGTTGAATCAACTACCCTCTTGTGCTTTTACCAAAATGAAATTATTAAAGAGATGAAGTCTAGTTTAGAGGCAAATTTCCGTAATGTGCTTAATCATACTTATTCCATTAATGGCCATGTGCTTAACTCAAATAGAAGAATGAATGCCATAGAAAGGGGATCCTCCTCTCCGAGTACCAAAGATGGCAATACCTAGATCTATCCTTGCTTTTATGCCTAAATAGGGGCGTTAAACGATAGCGCTTGTTGGGAGGCAACCCAATTTTATTTTTAGTTTTTTGTTTTTGCTTCTGTTTAGGAATAAATAATCCATTTAGCCTCTGTTTGGATGTGGTTTTATGTTTTAATGAGTGTTTGTGCCAAGCTAGACCTATTGGATCTTCTTGGATAATAGTTATTTGATCTTGCTGTAATTTCCAGAAACTTTGCGCTCAGTGCCCGAATTGTTAACAATCACCAGAACGTGATAAAATACTGATTCCAATTGCTTCTAATAAACAAATTTTCCAGGTCGTCTAATTTTGGTAGAATATTTTGAGTTCCAGAAGTTTGCGTTAGTTACAGATTACTACAGACTGTTCTGTTTTTGACAGATTCTGTTTTGCGTGTGTTGTTTGCTTATTTTGATGAATCTATGGCTAGTAAAATAGTTTATGATCCATAGAGAAGTTGGAATACAGTAGGTTTAACACCCATATAAATAAATAATGAGTTCATTACAGTACCTTAAAGTAGTCTTTTGTTTTCTTTCTCTAACGGAGCTCACGAGATTTCTATTGAGTTTTGTGTTGTGAAGTTTTCAAGTTTTGGGTGAATTATTTTGATGGATTATGGAACAAGGAGTGGCAAGATCCTAAGCTTGGGGATGCCCATGGCACCCCCAAGATAATCCAAGGACACCAAAAATTCAAAGGTTGGGGATGCCTCGGAAGGCATCCCCTCTTTCGCCCACTTCCATCGGTAATTTACTTGGAGCTATATTTTTATTCACCACATGATAAGTGTTCTGCTTGGAGTGTCTTGTATTATTTGCGTCTTTGCTTGTTAGTTTACCACAATCATCCTTGCTGTACACACCCTTTGAGAGAGCCATACATAAATTGGAATTTGATAGAATACTCTATGTGCTTCACTTATATCTTTTGAACTTGATAGTTTTGCTCATAGTGCTTCACTTAGATCCTTTAGAGCACGGTGGTGGATTTGTTTTAAAGAAACTATTGATCTCTCATGCTTCACTTAGATTATTTTGAGAGTCGTTAATAGCATGGTAATTTGCTTAATGTTAATATACTTGGTATTCAAGATATGTGAAACTTTCTTTTGAGTGCGTTGAATACTAAGATAAGTTTGATGCTTGATAATTGTTTTGAGATATGAAGATGGTGATATTAGAGTCATGCTAGTTGAGTAGTTGTGAATTTAAAGAATACTTGTGTTAAAGTTTGTGATTCCCATAGCATGCACGTATGGTGAACCGTTATGTGATGAACTCAGAGCATGATTTATTTATTGATTGTCTTCCTTATGAGTGGCGGTCGGGGACGAGCGATGGTCTTTTCCTACCAATCTATCCCCCTAGGAGCATGTGCGTAATACTTTGCTTTGATAACTTCTAGATTTTTGCAATTAGTATATGAGTTCTTTATGACTAATGTTGAGTCCATGGATTATACGCACTTTCTCCCATCCTTTCACTATTGCTAGCCTCTCTAATACCGCGCACTTTTAGCCGGTATCATACACCCACCATATATCTTCCTCAAAAAAGCCACCATACCTACCTATCATGGCATTTCCATAGCCATTCCGAGATATATTGCCATGCAACTTTCCACCGTTCAGTTTATTATGACACGCTCCATCATTGTCATATTGCTAGCATGATCATGTAGTTGACATCGTATTTGTGGCAAAGCCACCGTTCATAATTCTTTCATACATGTCACTCATGTTTCATTGCATATCCCGTACATCACGGAGGCATTCATATAGAGTCATATTTTGTTCTAAGTATCGAGTTGTAATTGTTGAGTTGTAAGAAAAATAAAAGTGTGATGATCATCATTATTAGAGCATTGTCCCAAGTGAGGAAACGATGATGGAGACTATGATTCCCCCACAAGTCGGGATGAGACTCTTGACGAAAAATAAAAAAAAGAGGCCATAAAAAAAGAGAAAAGGCCCAAATAAAAAATAAAAAATGAGAGAAAAAGAGAGAAGGGACAATGTTACTATCCTTTTACCACACATGTGCTTCAAAGTAGCACCATGATCTTCATGATAGAGAGTCTCCTATGTTGTCACTTTCATATACTAGTGGGAATTTTTCATTATAGAACTTGGCTTGTAAATTCCAATGATGGGCTTCCTCAAATGCCCTAGGTCTTCATGAGCAAGCGAGTTGGATGCACACCCACTTAGTTTCTTTTGTTGAGCTTTCATATACTTATAGCTCTAGTGCATCCGTTGCATGGCAATCCCTACTCACTCACATTGGTATCTATTGATGGGCATCTCCATAGCCCGTTGATACGCTTAGTTGATGTGAGACTATCTTCTCCTTTTTGTCTTCTCCACAACCACCATTCTATTCCATCTATAGTGCTATATCCATGGCTCACGCTCATGTATTGCGTGAAGATTGAAAAAGTTTTGAAAATGTTAAAGTATGAAACAATTGCTTGGCTTGTCATCGGGGTTGTGCATGATTTAAATATTTTGTATGGGGAAGATGGAGCATAGCCAGACTATATGATTTTGTAGGGATAACTTTCTTTGGCCATGTTATTTTGAGAAGACATAATTGCTTAGTTAGTATATTTGAAGTATTATTATTTTTATGTCAATATGAACTTTTGTCTTGAATCTTTCGGATCTGAATATTCATACCATGATTAAGAAGATTTACATTGAAATTATGCCAAAGTATCACTCCGCATCAAAAATTCTCTTTTTATCATTTACCTACTCGAGGACGAGCAGGAATTAAGCTTGGGGATGCCTGATACGTCTCCAACATATCTATAATTTTTGATTGCTCCATGCTACTTTATCTACTGTTTTGGACTATATTGGGCTTTATTTTCCACTTTTATATTACTTTTGGGACTAACCTATTAACCGGAGGCCCAGCCTAGAATTGCTGTTTTTTGCATATTTCAGTGTTTCGAAGAAAAAGAATATCAAACGGAGTCCAAACGGAATGAAACCTTCGGGAACGTGATTTTCTCACCGAACGTGATCCAGGAGACTTGGACCCTACGCCAAGGAACAACAGAGGCGGTCACGAGGGTGGGGAGCGCGACCCCCCCTAGGGCGCGCCCCCTGCCTCGTGGGCCCCTTGTTGCTCCACCGACGTACTCGTTCCTCCTATATATACCTAGGTACCCCCAAACGATCAGAACTGGAGCCAAAAACCTAATTCCACCGCCGCAACTTCCTGTATCCACGAGATCCCATCTTGGGGCCTGTTCCGGAGCTCCGCCGGAGGTGGCATCCACCACAGAGGGCTTCTACATCAACACCATAGCCTCTCCGATGAAGTGTGAGTAGTTTACTTCAGACCTTTGGGTCCATAGCTAGTAGCTAGATGGCTTCTTCTCTCTTTTTGGATCTCAATACAATGTTCTCCCCCTCTCTCGTGGAGATCTATTCGATGTAATCTTCTTTTTGCGGTGTGTTTGTTGAGATCGATGAATTGTGGGTTTATGATCCAGATTATCTATGAATAATATTTGAATCTTCTCTAAATTCTTTTATGTATGATTGAGTTATCTTTTCAAGTCTCTTCGAATTATCCGTTTGGTTTGGCCAACTAGATTGGTAGTTCTTGCAATGGGAGAAGTGCATAGCTTTTGGTTCAATCTTGCGGTGTCCTTACCCAGTGACAGAAAGGGTTGTAGTGCACGTATTGTATTGTTGCCATCGAGGATAACAAGATGTGGTATTTATCATATTGCATGAATTTTTCCTCTACATCATGTCATCTTGCTTAAGGCGTTACTCTGTTTTTAACTTAATACTCTAGATGCATGCTGGATAGCGGTCGATGAGTGGAGTAATAGTAGTAGATGCAGAATTGTTTCGATCTACTTGTTTTGGACGTGATGCCTATATATATACATGATCATACCTAGATATACTCATAACTATGCTCAATTATATCAATTGCTCAACAGTAATTTGTTCACCCACCATAGAATACTTATGCTCTTGAGAGAAGCCACTAGTGAAACCTATGGCCCCCAGGTCTATTCTCATCATATCAATCTCCATCACTTTTATACTTGCTTTGTTTTTACTTTGCCTTTTACTTTTCACTTTGCATCTATATACCAAAAATACCAAAAATATTATATCTATCAGATCTCACTCTCGTAAGTGACCGTGAAGGGATTGACAACCCCTAATCGCGTTGGTTTCGAGTAGCTATCATTTTGTGCAGGTATGAGGGACTTGTGCGTGGCCTCCTACTGGATTGATACCTTGGTTCTCAAAAACTGAGGGAAATACTTACGGTACTCTGCTGCATCATCCTCTCCTCTTCGGGGAAAACCAACACAAGCTCAAGACATAGCATGAAGGTAGAGCATCAGAAGCCAGCTGGATTGTTACAAACATTGCCGATACCCGAATGGAAGTGGGAAAAATTAGGCATGGATTTTATCACAGGATTGCCCAGGACTCGTTCGGGCTATGACACGATTTGGGTTGTAGTCGATCGTTTGACGAAGTTAGCTCATTTCATTCCAATAAAGACTACCTACAGCAATCCCAAGTTGGCTAAGATATACATGACCAGGATCGTATGTCTACATGGAGTTCCGAGGAGTATCGTATCATATAGAGGAACCCAGTTCACCTCATAGTTTTGGAATCAGTTGCACGAAACTTTGGGAACCAGGTTAGCGTTCAGTACAGCTTTTCATCTGCAGACAGATGGACAGACCGAGAGAGTCAATCAGATTTTGGAGGATATGCTGAGAGCATGTGCATTGGATTATGGATCAAGTTTGGATGACAACTTGCCATATGCGGAGTTTTCTTATAACAACATCTATCAAACTAGTTTGAAAATGGCCCCTTTCGAAGCCTTGTACGGAAGGAGGTGCAGAACCCCACTGTTGTGGGATGAAGTTGGAGACTGCCAGCTGTTTGGACCAGATTTGATTAAGGAGTCTGAACAGAAGGTGAAGTTGATTCGCGATAGGCTCAAGTCGGAGATAGAGTCTATCTTCGAGTATCTCCACTTCGAGGAGTTAAGCGCTTCGGAGTTAAAGGAAAGTTAGCGCCATGTTTTGTGGGACCATACAGAGTTTTGGAGCGCATGGGAGAAGTTGCTTACAAGTTGGAATTGCCCGAAGGATTGTCAGGAGTTCACGACGTGTTCCACGTTTCCCAGTTTTAGAAGTGCCACGCAGAGATGGCTGATATACCTCTGAGAGATACCATGCCACTAGAAGCGATTCAGTTGGGTAATGATTTGACCTACGAGGAGAAACCAGTCAAAATTCTCGAGGTTGCCAGCAGAGTCACCCGCAGCAAGGTTATCAAGTTTTGCAAAGTTCAGTGGAGCCGCCACACCGAGGATGGAGCCACCTGGGAGTGAGAGGAATATCTGCTGAAGGACCACCCTCACCTATTTTCTAGCCAACCCAAATCTCGAGGGCGAGATTCATCTTAAGGGGGTAGGTTTGTAACATCCCAAATTTTCAATTTGGAATGTTATACATAGATCATCACTTGCATATCATATTTTATTGCATTTTGGCTCGATCCTAGAAATTTCACGCAACTCAAGGACCCACGCAGAGAGTTGGAGATTTCGTATTTTCATATTTGAGTTTTCTCAAATTCTAGAAATAGGATCATTTGATTTATTTATTTTATCTCCAATTATTCCTTTTGTCAAAATATGAGAGAGGGAACAAAGTGACTTTCCCAAAATAAAGGAATATTGAAGATTTAATAAAAAAATCAAAAAATATTTTTATTTGGAGTTTTTCGCTATTTTAATTGAATTTAGGAAAAATGCGTGTTTTTCAAAATAGCATTAGGCCCCAAATAAATGTTCATCTTGTCCGGCTTGATTTTAGAAGCCGGGGAAAATTTATTTCGGGATTATTGGAGTCCGTTTAGTATTTCTTTTGTTAGTTTTTCTGCGCGTAATTATTAAAAAAACAAAAACCGACCTACGGGCCGTGTTAGGCCCGGACTCCTCCGGGGGCTTTAAATAGCGCCCGAGCCGACCCCTCGACCAGCCCGCCCCCGCCCGCTTTGCCGCTGCTGCCGTCCCTCCGCCCAAGCCGCCGAGGTTGACCCCGCCCCGACGCTGGTTTTTCCTAGAAAACCGTTCGGTTTTCGCCGGTTTTCGTTCGATTTTTTTAGTTTTTGTTTTTTTATTAGATATTTTTTTCTGGTTTAGGTTATTTAGCAAGCGTTCGCTCGTTCGTTCGTTTTAACGAACGCGTTCATCGTTTAGATCCAGATAACGAACGTTAGTTCGTTAATCTGTTCATCATTTTTCTTTTTCTCGGATTTATTTCACGATTTTTCTGATCGCGATTTCTTATCCGATTTTCGATCTAGTATAACTTTTCGCTCGTTTATTGGAATCAGGCGATTCAAGCGCCTAGAGTTTCGTCTCGAAACCCTCTTTCCGAATAATAAACTCAAACAAGTTTTTGCTACTGTAAAATTTGACCTAGGTCCAGATTAGTAAAATGAAACCTGTTTCTTTTTGCAAACCGGAGTTCTTAAGTTGAACTTTCTGGTTAGATCTTTTGTTTGGGTTTTACCTATGCATTAGATGAGTACTTATTGTATGCTTGTTTGTTTGCGATAGAGTACCCGGAGTGCGCCGCTTGCTACTTCGAATCTCTAGGTTTCGCGGATCATCAGCAAGGCAAGTAACACTTTGATCATACCCCTTTTCATACCCAGATTTTATGCATTAGATCAATCCTCAAACATTGCATGATTAGGATCTAATTAAATTGTGGGTTTTGGGAAAGTAGTAGGTAGCACCTATTACCTGTTTTATTATCAAACCCTTGGGAGTTACTTCTACGTTTGCTTATATTGCCATGCTATGCTAGTAGACGTGGATTGGGTGAGTGTATCCATGACAGATGTGAGATTGTTAATTAATGGTTTATTTAAGGTGGCAACTTAAACACACATCTGGGTGGATTGAGGTACCTGGGTATTCCGGGATTGCCTGTTTCTTTTCGGACCGCCACCCAGGCTCAAAGGGATCATGATATTATTCATGCTAGAAACTTCCGTGTGCAGCCACAAGCTACTATGGGCTCTAGCATAGTTGACTAAGTCGTGCGAGCTCTTACAGTGGTAGACTAGCTGATGTAGGGGATGTAGGTTGGTACGGTCTACCCGTTCGTAAGGTGCTAGCGCTTCTGAAAGACTTTGTCTCGGTCATCCATTTCTCAAACATCATGTAGTGCGAGAAATCAAACGGAGGAGATCGAGTCTTGTGGGGAAAAGTGCACAAACCTCTGCAGAGTGTAGCAAACTAATCATGGTTAGCCATATCCCCGGTTATGGACATCTTGAGTATCTAGTACTTGGATATCATGTGAATCTCATCATGTTACTCTAATTAATGTTGTTGGGTTTTTAATTGATGATACTTAATTGGGATTGAGAATGCTGTCAACCATTCTCAATGTTTAACAACCACCACGATAGTTAAATAAAATTTATTCCTTTGCAGTAGGGAAAAATTGGCTTTACGTAAAACTGTAACCATAGAGCTTTCCACCAGCCATATATGCATGTAGTATAGCATTACTCTTTCATATTGCTCTCTATGTGTTACATTGCCAGCATATTCCATGTGCTGACCCGTTTTCGGGCTGCAACGTTCATGTTGCAGACTTTTCCGATGATGAGTAAGGTGCCTTAGGTCGTGGTTCTATACTCAGTGATGCCGTTGGAGTTGATGGACTCGCTTATCTTCCAAGCCTTCCGCTGTTATCGTTATTAGATGGCCTTAAGCCATATTTATTGTAATAAGTTCTCTTTTGAGACATTGATTGTAATAAGTGTGTGATTGCTACTCTGTTATAAATCCTTCAAGTCTGTGCGTGTCAAGATTATCGATCCAGGATGACAACGATGTACTGAGATCGGTATTTGAGGTGCTGGTCGCTACAAAGATGTCATAAAAGAACAATTCATGCACATAGTAAAGGCCAATGCATAGTATAAACAATTTCTTGCAATTTTATCGTGTTGGAAACATAGAGAGGTGGAGATATAGTTCCTCTCCCATAATAATTGCAAGTAGGAGCAGCAAGCACATTCATATTATATCTATCAAAACCATCATGTGCAACGGTAAAAGGTAACCCATCAATATAATCCTTAATAAGTGCAAACTTCTCCGATATAGTGTAGTCGGGAGAATTCAAAAAGATAATAGGACTATCATGCGTGGGTGCAATAGCTACAATTTCATGTTTAACATAAGGAACTATAGCAAATTCATCTCCATAAGCATAATTCATATTGGCATCTTGGTCACAAGCATATCAAGCATAATCGAAAAGGGATATTTCAAAAGAATCCAAGGAATCATAACAGTCATCATAGCAATCATCCTTCGGTAAGCACGAAGGGAAATTAAACAATGTATGAGTTGAAGAGTTACTCTCATTAGAAGGTGGGCACGGGTGATCAATCCGCTCTTCCTCCTTTTGTTCTTCGCTCTCCTCATCTTTTTCATCCAATGAGCTCACAGTTTCATCAATTTCTTCTCCCATAGACTCCTGCAAAATATTAGTCTCTTCTTGGACAGCGGAGACATTCTAAATGCATCAATATCGGCATTGTATTCATAATTCTGATAGCAATATTTAAGGATAGCTAAATTTTCAGGCCTATAAACAGCATCATAAGATGTTCACACTCTTTAAATATAGATTCTAATTTCATAAGCACCCATAAAAGCAACAAATTCTTCTATTTGTTCCACATCATAGTAATCATATATACCTCTAGCATAAGAAGCCAAGATATCATTATCATTAAATTTGCATGAAAAGGGAAGGTGTGGAGACTTCATCCTAGAGCAACAAGTATAATCATATCTCAAGCATAGTTGCCTAGCATCCACTTCAACATATGAATTTGATCCCATAATAGTTTCCCTTTTTGAGTCAAGCGATAATCCCTAAAGTATTCACGTTGATCCAACGTGTCTCCCGTTACCAAATTGAATTGGGTTTTCTTAGGATTATCATAGTAATACATAATATCTATCACATAACAAGCATCGAGGGTTTTAGGAGGTTCCCCATCTCCACGAGCAGCAAGTACACCTAATTTTTTTGGTATTTCGTGTTCCATATCCATAACTAAAGATAGAGAACAACTTAGAACAACAAATAAAATCTACATAGTGATAAAGCAAACAAGCACACACGAGAATATTCACCCCACGTTATGACTCCCCGGCAACGGCGCCAGAAAAAGGTCTTGATAACCCAAAGTATAGGGGATCAATTGTGGCCTCTTTCGATAAGTAAGAGTGTCGAACCCAACGAGGAGCTAAAGGTAGAACAAATATTCCCTCAAGTTCTATCGACCACCGATACAACTCTACGCACGCTTGACGTTCGCTTTACCTAGAACAAGTATGAAACTAGAAGTACTTTGTAGGTGTTGTTGGATAGGTTTGCAAGAATATAAAGAGCACGTAAAAAAAGCTAGGGGCTATTTAGATAAAGACACAACTAAGTTAGTTTTAGTAGAGAGCTTTTTGTCAAGAGAAAGTTATTTGTCCCTAGGCAATCGATAACTAGACCGGTAATCACTATTGCAATTTTATTTGAGGGAGAGGCATAAGCTAACATACTTTCTCTTCTTGGATCATATGCACTTATGATTGGAACTCTAGCAAGCATCCGCAACTACTAAAGATCATTAAGGTAAAATCCAACCATTGCATTAAAGTACCAAGTCCTCTTTATTCCCATACGCAAACAACCTTACTCGGGTTTGTGCTTCTGTCACTAACGCCACCCACCATAAGCAAATCATGAACATATTGCAAACCCTACAGCGGGGATCCCACACGCTTGCGCGACATGGAGAGCACCATAGGACAGCACCAATAATAAAACATGCAACTCAAACCAATCACGATCATCAATTAACCCATAGGACAAAACGGATCTACTCAAACATCATAGGATAGCCATACATCATTGGGAAATAATATATAGCGTTGAGCACCATGTTTAAGTAGAGATTACAATGGGTAAAAGAGGGGTTACACCGCTGCATAGAGGGGGGCAAGAGTTGGTGATGATGGCGGTGAATTTGTTGGTGAAGATTGCGGTGATGATGATGGCCCCCGGTGGCACTCCGGCGCCACCGGAAGCGAGGGGGAGAGAGGCCCCCTCCTTCTTCTTCTTCCTTGACCTCCTCCCTAGATGGGAGAAGGGTTTCCCCTCTGGTACTTGGTCTCCATGGCATGGAAGGGGCGAGAGCCCCTCCGAGATTGGATCTGTCTCTCTGTCTCTCTCTGTTTCTGCGCTCTCAAATCTGGCCTTTCACCGTTTCTTTTATAACCGGAGATCCGTAACTCTGATTGGGATGAATTTTGGACCCGATCTCTATTCGGAAATTAGCTTTCTTGCGGTGAAAGAAGGGCTCCAACCGCCTAAAGGGGTGGCCACGAGGGTCCAGGGTGCGCCTGATCCCCTGGGGTGCGCCCCCTACCTTGTGGCCCCCTCGGGCATCGTATCGCGTTGATTCTTCTTCCCAAAAATCACAAATATTCCAAAAAATATCTCCGTCAGTTTTTATCCCGTTTGGACTCCATTTGATATGGATTTTCTACAAAACAAAAAACATGCAACAAACAGGAACTGGCACTGGGCACTTGATCAATATGTTAGTCCCAAAAATAGTATAAAAAGTTGCCAAAAGTATATGAAAGTTGTAGAATCTTGGCATGGAAAAAGCAAAAATTATAGATACGATGGAGACGTATCACCATCTGATAAGGGTTATGATAAAATCGTTTAAAATTTTCAGCGCAATCGGAGTTACGGATCTCCAGGAATTTAAGAAATCGTGAAGGGCCAGATCTGGGGAACGCGAAACAGAAGAGAACATAGAGGGAGATCCAATGTCGGAGGGGCTCCCACCCCTCCGCTGCCATGGAGGCCATGGACCAGAGGGGGAACTCTCCTCTCATCTAGGGGGAGGCCAAGGAAGAAGAAGAAGGAGGGGGGCTCTCTCCCGCTCTCTCCCGGAGGCGCCGAAGTGCTGCCGGGGCAAGGATCATGACGGTGATCTACATCAACAATCGTGCTACCATCAACACCATCTTTCTCCCCCTCTATGAAGTGGTGTAACACCCCTTCTCCCCGCTGTAATATCTACTTAAACATGGTGCTCAACTCCATATATTATTTCCAAATGATCTATGGTTATCCTATGATGCTTGAGTAGATCCGTCTTGTGCTGTGGGTTAATCGTGATCTTGGTTGGTATGATTGTATATTTTATTTATGGTGTTGTCCTATGGTGCCCTCCATCTCGCACAAACGTGAGGGGACCCGCTGTAGGGTGTTGCAATACGTTCATGATTCGCTTATGGTGGGTTGCGAGAGTGACAGAACCTTAAACCCGAGTAGGTGGGCTGTTGTGTATGAGATAAAGAGGACCCGATACTTAATGGAATGGTTGGGTTTCATGACCTTAGTGATATTTAGTAGTTGCGCATGCTTGCTAGGGGTCCAATCATAAGTGCATATGATCCAAGTAGAGAAAGTATGTTAGCTCATGCCTCTTCGTCATATAGAATTGCAAGAATGATTACCAGTACCTGTTATCGATTGACTATGGACAAATGACTTAATTGTTGACAAAAGCTATCCACTTTTATTACCTTGCAATTTATTCGTAGTTTTATTCTCGCAAAGTACTCATAGTTTTATTCTTGCAAAATAGTTGCATACTTGTTTAAGGTAAAGCAAACATCAAGTGTGCGTAGAGTTGTATCGGTGGTCGATAGAACTTGAGGGAATATTTGTTCTAAGTTTAGCTCCTCGTTGGGTTCGACACACTATTTTATCGCAGAAGGCTACAAATGGTCCCCTACACATGTGGGTTATCAAGACCTTTTTCTGGCGCCGTTGCCAGGGAGCAGTAGCGTGTGGTGAATATTCTCGTGTGTGCTTGTTTGCTTTATCCCTAAGTAGTTCTATTTTCTGTTCTAAGTTGTTCTCTATCTTTAGTTATGGATATGGAACACGAAACACCAAAAAAATTAGTTGTACTTGCTACTCATGGAGATTGGGAACCTCCTAAAACCCTCGATGCTCGTTATGTGAAAAATATTATTTACTACTTTGATAATTCTGAGAAAACCCCATTTAACTTGATAATGGGAGTAATGTTGGACAAACGTGAATAATTTAGGGATTATCGCTTGACACAAAAAGGGAAACAATTATGGGATCAAATTTATATGTTGCATTGGTATGCTTGGAATTTATGCCAGAGACATGATTATACTTGTTGCTCTAGGATGAATGCTCCACACCTTCCCTTTTCATGCAAATTTTGATGATAATGAAACCTTGGCTCCTTATGCCAATGGTAGATATGATTATGATGATGTGGAACGAATAGAAGAATTTGTTGCTTTTAAGGGTGCTTATGAATCTTTGTTTTTAAAGTATGAAGCTTTTGATGATGATGTTTATAGACCTGAAAATTTTGCCATCCTTAAATATTGCTATGATAATTATAAATACAATTCTGATATTGATGAATTTATTGAGAAAATCTCCACTGTCCGAGAAGAGACTAATACTTTGCAGGAGTCTATGGAAGAAGAAATTGATGAAACTATGAGCTCATTGGATGAAAAATATGATGAAGAGAGTGAAGAACAAAAGGAGGAAGAGCTCATTAGCTACCCATGCCCACCTTCTAATGAGAGTAACCCTCCAACGCATACATTATTTAATGTCCCTTCATGCTTACCAAAGGATGAATGCTATGGTAATTGCTATGATCGCGTTGATCCATTGGAAATAACCCTTTTTGATGAACTTGGTGCTTGCTATGCTTGTGGCCAAGATGCCAATATGAATTATGCTTATGGATATGAACTTGCTATAGTTCCTTATGTTAAGAATGAAATTGTTGCTATTGCACCCACACATGACAGTCCTATTATCCTTTTGAATTCTCCAAATTACACTATATCGGAGAAGTTTGTTCTTATTAAGGATTACATTGATGGGTTGCGTTCTACCACTACACATGATGATTTTGATGAATGTAATATGCATGTGCTTGCTGCTCCTACTTGCAATTATTATGAGAGAGGAACTACATCTTCGCCTCTCTATGTTTCCAATATGATAGAATTGCACCAAATAGCTTATACTATGCATTGGCCTTTACTTGATGTGCATGACTTGTTCTTTTATGACATGCCGATGCATAGGAAGAGAGTTATACTTTGTCATTGCATGATATATGTTGCTTTGTGCTCACTACTAAATGCCAAATCATTGTTAATTAAAACTTTGATATACCTTGCGATCTGGGTGGATTCATTACTTGAGCACTTTATGCCTAGCTTAATGGCTTTAAAGAAAGCGCTGCCAGGGAGACAACCCAAAAGTGTTAGAGAGTCATTTTATTTTGTTGTGTGCTTTTATAAAGTTTAAAAACAAAAATAATGTAGAGGGGAATTTAAATACTTTTTCACAAAAGAGAAGCGATTGGAAGTTATGCATTGGAGAAGTGAGGGTCGACCTTGAACACTTGTGTTCATGCTCATGGAAACAATGTAGAATTTTTAATGAAGATTCTCACAAAAATAATTATCCTCTTGTACAATTCCATTGTGTTATAAAAATAATGTGCCAAGGTTTGCCTTTAGGATGAGTAGATTCCTTGTTGGTATGTGCGGTGCAAAAACAAAAACTTTGACTGTAGTGCGCGATTTTACATTTCTTACTGGAACATCGAAAGTTTCTGAAACTTCTTGCAAAGTCTTGCTTTACAAATTGTTTATTTTTTTCCAAATTTTTGAGAATTTTTGGAGTACCAGAAGTACGGTGAATGTTCATATTACTACAGACTGTCCTGTTTAAGACAAATTCTGTTTTTGATGCATTGTTTTGCTTGTTTTGATGAAACTATCGATCCTATCTGTGGTATAAGGCATGGAAAAGTTATAATACAGTAGCTAAAATGCAAAAACAAAATATGATTTGGTTTGCAACAGTACTTAGAGCTGTGATTTGCTCTATTATACTAACGGATCTTACCGAGCTTTCTGTTGAGTTTTGTGTGGATGAAGTGATCAAAGATCGAGGAGGTCTCGATATGAGGAGAAGGAGGAGAGGCAAGAGCTCAAGCTTGGGGATGAACAAGGCACCCCAAGTAAATATTCAAGGAGACCCAAGCGTCTAAGCTTGGGGATGCCCCGAAAGGCATCCCATCTTTCTTCAACAAGTATCGGTATGTTTTCATCTTTGTTTCGTTCGGGTGATATGTGTAAATCTTGGAGCGGCTTTTGTGTTTAGTTTTTACTTTTATTTTATGCACCATGCTGGTATGAGATAGTCCATGGTTGATTTGTAGAATGCTCATTGCACTTCACTTATATCTTTTGAGTATGGATTTATAGAATGCTTCATGTGCTTCACTTATATCATTTGAAGTTTGGATTGCCTGTTTCTCTTCACATAGAAAACCGTTATTTAAAGAATGCTCTTTTGCGTCACTTACATTTACTAGAGCATAGTAATTTTGTAGAAAGAACTAAACTCTCGTGCTTCACGTATATCTATTTAGAGAATCAATAGGAATTGGACATTTGCATGGTTAGTCATAAAATCCTACATAAAACTTGTGGATCACTGAATATGGTATGTTTGATTCCTTGCAATAGTTTTGCTATATAGAGATGGAATATGTGGGAGGTACTAGTAAACGGTTGTGGTTAGTAAGAATATTGGTGTTAAGGCTTGTGATTCCCGAAGCATGCACGTATAGTCTCTCATTATGCTATGAAGTTGGAGCATGATTTATTATTGATTGTCTTCCTTATGAGTGGCGGTCGGGGACGAGCGATGGTCTTTTCCTACCAATCTATCCCCCTAGGGGAATGCGTAGTAGTACTTTGCTTCGAGGGCTAATAAACATTTGCAATAAGTATATGAGTTCTTTATGACTAATGTGAGTCCATGGATTATACGCACTCTTACCTTTCCGCAATTTGCTAGCCTCTACGGTACCATGCATTGCCCTTTCTCACCTCAAGAGTCGGTGCAAACTTCGCAGGTGCATCCAAACCCCGTGATATGATACGCTCTATTACACATAAGCCTTATTATATCTTCCTTCAAACAGCCACCATACCTACCTATTATGGCCTTTCCATAACCATTCCGAGATATATTGACATGCAACTTCCACCGCTTCCGTTTTGATGACTTGAGCATTCATTATCATATGGCTTTGCATGATCATATAGCTGACATAGTAGTTGTGGCTCAGCCACCGTTCATCATTTTTTATACATGTTGCTCTAGATCATTGCACATCCTGGTACACTGCCAGAGGCATTCATATAGAGTCATATTTGTTATAGGTATCTAGTTGTAAACTTTATTTCTTTTGAGTTATAAGTAAATAGAAGTGTGATGATCATCATTATTCATTTTTAGAGCACTGCCCTGGTGAGGAAAGGATGATGGAGACTATGATTCCCCCACAAGTCAAGATGATGCTCCAGACAATGAGAGAGAGAAAAAAGAAAAAGGAAAAAAGAAAAAAGGAAAAAAGGAAAAATAAAAAACTAAAAAAACAACAAAGATAGAAGGGGCATGCTAGTTCCACACTTGTGCTTCAAAGTAGCACCATGTTTTTCATATGGAGAGTCTCCTATGTTGTCACTTCCATATACTAGTGGGAATTTTTCATTATAGGATTACATACACACCCACTTAGTTTTCTTATTGAGCTTTCATACAGTTATAGTTCTTAGTGCATTCGTTGCATGGCAATCCCTACTCCTCATGTTCATATCAATTGATGGGCATCTCCATAGCCCGTTGGTTAGCCGCGTCGATTTGAGACTTTCTTAATTTTGTCTTCTCTATATTTACCCCAATCATCATACTCTATTCCACCCATAGTGTTAATCCATGGCTCGCGCTCATGTATTGTGTGAGGGTTGAAAATGCTGAAGCGCGTTAATAAGTATGAACCAATTGCTCGGCTTGTCATCGGGATTGTGCATGATAAATACTTTGTGTTAAGAAGACAGAGCATGACAAGACTATATGATTTTGTAGGGATAGCTTTCTTTAGCGTTGATATTTTGAAAGACATGATTGTTTGTTGGATGCCTGAGTATTGATGTCTTTATGTCAAATAATAGACTATTGCTTTGAATCACTTATGTCTTAATATTCATGCCATGATTAGATATATGATCAAGTTATGCTAGGTAGCATTCCACATCAAAAATTATCTTTTTTATCATTTACCTACTCGAGGACGAGTAGGAATTAAGCTTAGGCATGCTGATACGTCTCCATCGTATCTAAATTGGTTTATTGTTTCATTCCAATATTATACAACTTTCACATATTGTTGGCAACTCTTTATATGATTTATTGGACTAGCCTATTAAACCAGTACCCAGTGTTGGTTCCTGTTTGTTGCATGTTTTTTGTTTCGTAGAAAATCCATATCAAACAAAGTCCAAACGCGATAAAAATTTACGGAGAATTATTTCGGAATATATGTGATTTTTGGGAGGTGGAATCAATGCAAACGGGGGCCCACAGTCTCCAAGAAACACCAGGGCGCGCCAAGGTGTCCTATTCCCTCCTCGTAAGGCGGTTGGGGCCCTTCTTCTAGCGCAAGAAAGATAATTTATGGAAAAAATCGTGTAAAAGTTTCAGCGCAATCAGAGTTACGGATCTCCGGGAATTTAAGAAACTGTGAAGGGCCAGATCAGGGGAACGCGAAACAGAAGATAACAGAGAGGGAGATCCAATCTCGGAGTGGCTCCCGCCCCTCCGCCGCCATGGAGGCCATGGACCAGAGGGGGAACTCTCCTCCCATCTAGGGGGAGGCCAAAGAAGAATAAGAAGGAGGGGGCTCTCTCCCCCTGTCGGTGTCAAAACCGGAGGATCTCGGGTAGGGGGTCCCGAACTGTGCGTCTAAGGCGGATGGTAACAGGAGGCGAGGGACACAATGTTTACCCAGGTTCGGGCCCTCTTGATGGAGGTAATACCATACTTCATGCTTGATTGATCTTGATGATATGAGTATTACAAGAGTTGATCTACCACGAGATCGTAGAGGCTAAACCCTAGAAGCTAGCCTATGGTATGATTGTTGTTGTCCCACGGACTAAACCCTCCAGTTTATATAGACACGGAGGGGGCTAGGGTTACACAGAGTCGGTTACAAGGGAGGAGATCTACATATCCGTATTTGCCAAGCTTGCTTTCCACGCCAAGGAGAGTCCCATCCGGACACGGGACGAGGTCTTCAATCTTGTATCTTCATAGTCCAGCAGTCCGGCCAAAGGATATAGTCCGGCTGGCCGGATACCCCCTAATCTAGGACTCCCTCAGTAGCCCCTGAACCAGGCTTCAATGACGATGAGTCCGGTGCGCAGTTTGTCTTCGGCATTGCAAGGCGGGTTCCTCCTCCGAATACTCCATAGAAGATTTTGAACACAAGGATTGTGTCCGGCTCTGCAAAACAAGTTCCACATACCACCATAGAGAGGATAATATTCCACAAATCTAATCTGCTGACGCATTTCGTAACATGACATCACACCACAGCCCGGTCATTATTCAAACCGTTTTTCTCAACCAGCCTCGGCGCATATTGCGAGGCGGTTTCCTTGGCACGTCTTGTCGAAGCAGAGACCGTGTCCCCTTATGACGGGATTATCATCAATACGGACGTGGGTAACCCAACCGCGCCACAATTGCGGCGCTTGGGGAATAAGCGAGTTTACTAGGGAGGTGGGGGCGTACAGTTTCGTCCGCCCTTATAAAGGGATAAGGGTTCACCCTTTTCGCCCACGCCTTCTTCCTCCTTGCTCATCCATTCTCGCGCACTCGAGCTCCAACACCCAAGTTTGCGTCTTTCTCCTCAAACCGTTCCCAGCATGTCCGGAGTGGGAGGCAAGTGGATGAAATCCTCCGTCACGGAGGAGGACATCAAAAAGCTGCGGGAGCCGGATACTTGGCCGCGGATATCGCGCATCGGTAGCCCAACGCGGGGAAGATCGTACCTACCCAGGAATCTCATGAGAGGGTAGTTTTTCTCACCCACTTCGTCCGTGGACTGGGATTTCCTCTCCAACCATTCGTCCGCGGCCTCATGTTCTACTATGGGCTAGACTTCCATGATCTGGCCCCAAACTTCATCCTCAACATTTCGGCGTTTATCGTCGTGTGCGAGGCCTTCCTCCACATCCGGCCCCACTTCGGCATGTGGCTGAAGACCTTCGATGTTAAACCGAAGGTGGTGGGTGGCCAGCAAGCGGAGTGCGGAGGCGCCATGGTGGGCAAAATGCCTAACGTCACATGGCTCAAGGGCTCCTATGTGGAGATCATAAAGGGGTGGCAATCAGGGTGGTTCTACATCACCGAGCCGCGTGACACCAACTGGGTGGCAGCCCCCGAGTTCTGATCCAGAATCCCCATGCGGCTCACCTCCTGGAAAGAGAAGGGCCTGTCTTGGGGTAACCCGATAGAGCTGACCGGACTCCAGACCTGCATCAAGAACATGATGAACAAGAAAATCAAGCTCGTCAACGTGGTCTAGGTCATGCTCTTCCGCCGGATCCTCCCGTGTCAACAACGGGCATTCAATTTATGGGAGTTCAACCCGGCCCAGCACGAGACTCTGCGCGAGCTCTTTGACACGACACACAAGGACGTCTGGAGGGTGCTGTTCAAGGGCGCCGAGGTGCCCCCTTCCCTTACCGAGGACCGCGGACTCAGCGCATAGCACCACGCCAGTTCGGTAAGTTCTTTTATTCCTTATAGGGTATTTATTATCTCTAGTTTAATCATGTGCGGGATCTAAGCCTCCATGCTTTTAACAGGACTGGGTGGATGATACGTCCATTTTGCATCATGCTTTTATATCGATATTTATTGCATTATGGGCTGTTATTACACGTTATGTCACAATACTTATGTCTATTCTCTCTTATTTTACAAGGTTTACATAAGGAGGGAGAATGCCGACAGCTGGAATTTTGGGCTGGAAAAGGAGAAAATATTATAGACCTATTCTACACAACTCCAAAAGTCCTGAAACTCCACGAAAGTCATTTTGGGAAATAAGAAAAAATATCCAGCGGAAGAAGTTCACCAGAGGGAGCCCCACCTGGCCACGAGGGTGGGGGGCGCGCCCTACCCCCCTAGGCGCGGCCCCCTACCTCGTGGGCCCTCTGATGGCCATCTTCTGCTATATGAGGTCTTTCGCCAAGGAAAAAATCAGAAGCAACCTTTCGGGACGAAACTCCGCCGCCACGAGGCGGAACCTTGGCGGAACCAATCTAGTGCTCCGGCAGAGCTGTTCTACCGGGGACACTTCCCTCCGGGAGGGGGAAATCATCGCCATCGTCATCACCAACGCGCCTCTCATCAGGAGAGGGCAATCTCCATCAACATCTTCACCAGCACCATCTCCTCTCAAAACCCTAGTTCATCTCTTGTATCCAATTCTTGTCTCCAAGTCCGGGATTGGTACTAGTAGGTTGCTAGTAGTGTTGATTACTCCTTGTAGTTGATGCTAGTTGGTTTATTTGGTGGAAGATCATATGTTCAGATCCTTTATGCATATTATTACCCCTCTGATTATGAACATGAATATGCTTTGTGAGTAGTTACGTTTGATCCCGAGGACATGGGAGAAGTCTTGCTATTAGTAGTCATGTGAATTTGGTATTCGTTCGATATTTTGATGAGATGTATGTTGTCTAGCCTCTAGTGGTGTTATGTGAACATCGACTACATAACACTTCACCATTATTTGGGCCTAGAGGAAGGTATTGGGAAATAATAAGTAGATGATTGGTTGCTAGATTGACAGAATCTTAAATCCTAGTTTATGCGTTGCTTCATAAGGGGCTGATTTGGATCCATATGTTTCATGCTATGGTTAGGTTTACCTTAATACTTTTGTTGTAGTTGCGGATGCTTGCAATAGAGGTTAATCATAAGTGGGATGCTTGTTCAAGTAAGAACAGCACCCAAGCACCGGCCCACCCACATATCAAATTATCAAAGTACCGAACGCGAATCATATGAACGTGATGAAAACTAGCTTGACGATATTCCCATGTGTCCTCGGGAGCGCTTTACCTATTATAAGAGTTTGACTAGGCTTGTCCTTTGCTACAAAAAGGATTGGGCCACCTTGCTGCACTTTATTTACTTTTGTTACTTGTTGCTCGTTACAAATTATCCTATCACAAAACTATCTGTTACCACTTATTTCAGTACTTGCATAGAATGCCTTGCTGAAAACCGCTTATCATTTCCTTCTGCTCCTCATTGGGTTCGACACTCTTACTTATCTAAAGGACTATGATAGATCCCCTATACTTGTGGGTCATCAAGACTCTTTTCTGGCGCTGTTGCCGGGGAGTAAAGCGCCTTTGGTAGGTGGAAATTGGTAAGGAAAAATTTATATAGTGTGCTGAAATTTACTGTCACTTGTTACTATGGAAAGTAATCCTCTAAGGGGCTTGTTCGGGGTATCTTCGCCCCGACCAGCAGAGCAAAGAGTTGCTCCTCAACCTAATGAACCTACTGAAAATGAATATGAAAATGTTCCCTTTGAATTTCCTTCGGGTATGATGGAAAAACTGCTAGCTAATCCTTTTGTAGGAGATGGAACAAAGCATCCTGATGAGCACCTAATATATGTGGATGAAGTTTGTGGACTATTTAAGCTTGCAGATATACCCGATGATGTTGTAAAGAAGAAGGTCTTCTCTTTATCTTTGAAGGGAGATGCATTGACATGGCATAGGCTATGTGATGATACGAGATCATGGAACTATAGAAGATTGAAATTGGAATTCCATCAAAAGTATTATCCTATGCATCTTGTTCATCGTGATCACAACTATATATATAATTTCTGGCCTCGCGAAGGAGAAAGCATCGCTCAAGCTTGGGGGAGGCTTAAATCAATGTTGTATTCATGCCCCAATCAAGAGCTCCTAAGAGAAACAATTATTCAAAATATTTATGCTCGGCTTTCTTAAAACAATCACACCATGCTCGATACTTCTTGTGCTGGCTCTTTTATGATGAAGACTATTGAATTTAAATGGGATTTATTGGATAGAATTAAACGCAACTCTGAAGATTGGGATCTCGATGAAGGTAAGGAGTCAGGTATGACACCTAAGTTTGATTGTGTTAAGTCTTTTATGGATACCGATATTTTCCGTAAGTTTAGCACTAAATATGGACTTGACTCTGAGATAGTAGCTTCTTTCTGTGAATCTTTTGCTACTTATGTTGCTCTCCCCAAGGAGAAGTGGTTTAAATATCATCCTCCCATTGAAGTAAAAGTAGCTGCACCTATTAAAGTTGAAGAAAAGATTGTCACTTATAATGATCCTATTCTTCCTACTTCTTATGTTGAGAAACCACCTTTCCGTGTTAGAATGAAAGATCATGCTAAAGCTTCAACTGTTGTTCGTAAAAGTAATATTAGAACTTATACACCTCCTGAGCAAACTAAAGTTGAACCTAATATTGCCATTGTTAAAGATCTCTTGGCCGATAATATTGATGGGCATGTTATTCAATTCTGCGGTGAAACTACTAGAATTGCCAAACCTAGTGCTAAAGATAAACATAGACCTGTGGTAGGCGTGCCTGTTATTTCTGTTAAAATAGGAGATCATTGTTATCATGGCTTATGTGATATGGGTGCTAGTGCTAGTATTATACCTTATGACTTGTATAAAGAAATTAAGCATGAAATTTCACCTGCTGAGTTAGAAGATATTGATGTCACAATTAAACTTGCCAATAGAGATACTATATCAGCTGTGGGAATTGTTAGAGATGTTGAAGTCTTGTGTGGGAAAACTAAATATCCTGCTGATTTTCTAGTTCTTAGTTCCCCACAAGATAGATTTTGTCCCATTATATTTGGTAGACCCTTCTTGAATACTGTCAATGCTAAGATAAATTGCGAAAATAATGTTGTTACTGTTGGCTTGGATGATATGATTCATGAGTTTAATTTCTCTAAATTTCGTAAACAACACCGTGAAGAAGAATTGCCTAGTAAGGATGAAATTATTGGTCTTGCTTCTATTGCCGTACCTCCTAGTGATCCTCTAGAACATTATTTGCTAGACGATGAAAATGATATGTTTATGAATGAAAGAAGGGAAATAGATGAAGTATTCTTTAAACAGGAACCTATTCTGAAACACAATCTGCCTGTTGAAATCCTAGGGGATCCTCCTCCATCCAAGGGTGATCCCGTGTTTGAGCTTAAACCGTTGCCTGATAATCTTAAATATGCTTATCTTGATGAAAATAAGATATATCATGTTATTATTAGTGCTAACCTTTCAGAGCATGAAGAAGAAAGATTGTTGAAAACTCTAAAGAAGCACCGTGCTGCTATTGGATATACTCTTGATGATCTTAAGGGCATTAGTCCCACTCTATGTCAGCATAAAATAAATTTGGAAGCAGATGCCAAACCAGTTCGTGATCCTCAACGACGTTTGAATCCTAAAATGAAAGAAGTGGTAAGGAAAGAAATACTAAATCTTCTGGAGGCAGGTATAATTTATCCCGTTGCTGATATTCAGTGGGTAAGTCCTGTTCATTGTGTCCCTAAGAAGGGAGGTGTTACTATTGTTCCTAATGATAAAGATGAATTGATTCCGCAAAGAATTATTACAGGTTATAGGATGGTAATTGATTTCCGCAAATTAAATAAAGATACTAAGAAAGATCATTACCCTTTACCTTTTATTGATCAAATGCAAGAAAGATTATGCAAACATACACATTATTGCTTCCTAGATGGTTATTCGGGTTTCTCTCAAATACCTGTGTCGGCTAAGGATCAATCAAATACTACTTTTACATGCCCTTTTGGTACTTTTTCTTATAGACGTATGCCTTTTGGTTTATGTAATGCACCTGCTATCTTTCCAAGATGCATGATGGCTATATTCTCTGACTTTTGTGAAAAGATTTGTGAGCTTTTCATGGAAGACTTTTCTGTCTATGGATCCTCTTTTGATGATTGCATGAGCAATCTTGATCGAGTTTTGCAGAGATGTGAAGAAACTAATCTTGTCTTGAATTGGGAAAAGTGCCACTTTATGTTTAATGAAGGTATTGTCTTGGGGCATAAAGTTTCTGAAAGAGGTATTGAAGTTTATAAAGCCAAGGTTGATGCTATTGAAAAGATGCCATGTCCCAAGGACATTAAAGGTATACGAAGTTTCCTTGGTCATGCCAGATTTTATAGGAGGTTCATTAAGGACATCTCAAAAATTTCTCGGCCTCTGACTAATTTATTACAAAAAGATATACCATTTGTCTTTGATGATGATTGTGTAGAAGCATTTGAAATACTTAAGAAAGCATTGGTTTCCGCACCTATTGTTCAGCCACTGGATTGGAATTTACCCTTTGAAATTATGTGTGATGCTAGTGATTATGCTGTAGATGCTGTTCTAGGGAAAAGAGTTGATAAGAAATTAAATGTTATCCATTATGCTAGTAAGACTTTAGACAATGCTCAAAGAAATGATGCTACTACTAAAAAAGAATTTTTAGCAGTTGTATTTGCTTGTGATAAGTTCAGACCTTATATTGTTCACTCTAAAGTAACTATTCACATTGATCATGCTGCTATTAAATATTTGATGGAAAAGAAAGATGCTAAATCTAGACTTATTAGATGGGTTCTCCTGCTACAAGAATTTGATTTACATATTGTTGATAGAAAGGGAGCTGAGAACCCCGTTGCAGACAACTTGTCTAGGTTAGAAAATGTTCTTGATGACCCACTACCTATTGATGATAGCTTTCCTGATGAGCAATTAAATGTCATAAATACTTCTCGTAGTACTCCGTGGTATGCTGATTATGCCAATTACATTGTTGCTAAATTTATACCACCTAGTTTCACATACCAGCAAAAGAAAAAGTTTTTCTATGATTTGGGACATTACTTTTGGGATGACCCACATCTTTATAAAGAAGGAGTAGATGGTGTTATTAGACGTTGTGTACCTGAGCATGAACAGGAACATATCCTACGCAAGTGTCACTCCGAAGCTTATGGAGGGCACCACGCTGGAGATAGAACTGCACATAAGGTATTGCAATCTGGTTTTTATTGGCCTACTCTCTTCAAGGATGCCCGTAAGTTTGTCTTATCTTGTGATGAATGTCAAAGAATTGGTAATATTAGTAGACGTCAAGTAATGCCTATGAACTATTCACTTGTTATTGAACCATTTGATGTTTGGGGCTTTGATTATATGGGACCTTTTCCTGCCTCTAATGGATACACACATATTTTAGTTGTTGTTGATTACGTTACTAAGTGGGTAAAAGCTATTCCAACTAGTAGTGCTGATCATAACACTTCTATTAAGATGCTTAAAGAAGTTATTTTTCCAAGGTTTGGAGTCCCTAGATATTTAATGACTGATGGTGGTTCACATTTTATTCACGGTGCTTTCCGAAAATTGCTTGCTAAGTATGATGTTAATCATAGAATTGCATCCCCTTATCACCCACACTCTAGTGGTCAAGTAGAATTGAGTAATAGAGAACTCAAATTAATATTGCAAAAGATGGTCAATAGGTCTAGAAAGAATTGGTCTAAGAAATTGGTGATGCATTATGGGCCTATAGAACTGCATATAAAAATCATATGGGTATGCTCCATATAAAATGGTTTATGGAAAAGCATGTCATTTACCTCTCGAACTAGAGCATAAGGCTTATTGGGCTATTAAAGAGCTCAACTATGATTCAAACTTGCCGGTGAAAAGAGGTTATTTGATATTAGCTCACTTGATGAATGGAGAACCCAAACTTACGAAAATGCCAAGTTGTTTAAAGAAAAAGTTAAAAGATGGCATGATAAAAGGATACAAAAGCGTGAGTTTAACGTAGGTGATTATGTATTGCTATAGAACTCTCGTTTAAGATTTTTTGCAGGAAAACTTCTCTCTAAATGTGAGGGCCCTTACGTTATCGAGGAGTTCTATCGTTCTGGTGCCATAAAAATCAACAATTTCGAAGGCACAAATCCGAAGGTGGTAAACGGTCAAAGAATCAAACACTATATCTCAGGTAATCCAATAAATGTTGAAACCAATGTTATTGAAACCGTAACCCCGGAGGAATACATAAGGGACGCTTTCCGGAACGTTTCAGACTCCGAAAAGGAGTAGGTATGTGGTACGGTAAGTAAACCGACTCCAAAACAATTTTTAAGGCAATATTTCTCTGTTTTGGAATATTTACAAAAATAGAAAAATAAGTAGCAGTCCGGGAAGGACACGAGGGCCCCACGAGGTGGAGGGCGCGCCTACCCCCGGGCGCGCCCCCTACCTCGTGGGCACCTCGTGTGCCTTCCGGACTCCGCTTTTCCGCACGATACGTATTTTGGTCGGTAAAAATTCATTATATATTCTCTCGAAGGTTTTGACTCCCGTATCACGCAATTATCCTTTGTTCTTGTTTCGAGCTGTCCTACTGCAGATTAGATCAACATGTCATCCCAGGATTCGGAAGGAGAAAGCTATGTGGATGATTACCTAGCAAATCCTAAGGTCTATGGAGATGTGGAGCACGACGGTTGGACGAAGGAGGAAGAAGAGGACTATGAACCCAAGGGGAAGGAGGAGACGAGCTCAGATGAAGATGAAGCCCCATTACCTCAACCTGGGGACAAGCACGTGGAGTTCAAAAGGTCAAGTCTCCCTGATAGGGTAAAGAAACCAAAGATCGAGTTTATTCCTTTTCGTCTCTTGCAGGAAAATAAGCAGGACCTATGCAAAAAGATATTAACCCTGGAGTGGGAGATTGATGATTTGAGAGACCAAAACTCTGTCCTCAAGCGCAAATTAAGGGAGAAGTCTATGCCATCAACTAAGTCAACATCACCACCACCTTCTTCACCAGCAAAGGAGACATAATCACATGGGTATGGGCACTCCCCTTGGCAACTGCCAACCTTGGGGGAGATGCCCCGGTATCGTATCACAATCACATCTCCTATCTTTACCGTTTTTCTTAGTTTGATCCTATTAGTAGTATCTTGATCTAGTAGAATAAAGTTTATGGCATGATCTAGTTTTGAGTTTTTTTTTATGATCTCGCTATGTAATCGAGTCTGTGAGCTATATAATAAAGATTAGTGTTGAGTCAAGGGCTTGATTTTTTTGCCATGATCTTGAGTAAAAGAAAGAAAAAGAATAAAAAGAAACAAAGAGTTCATATTGATCTTATTGAGAGTAATGACTTCACATAGAAGAGTATGATGATTGAAAGTTGTTGGGAGTTGGCAAACATAGTTGTGGTCATCGCTGCAATTAATAGGAAGTAATAAGGGAAGAGAGGTTTCACATATAGATATACTATTATTGACATCTTTTATGATTGTGAGCACTTATTAAAATATGACATGCTAAAGAGTTGATGTTGGACAAGGAAGACAACGTAATGGGTTATGTTTTCTTATATCTGAGATAAAGTATATTGTCATGGATCATCCAACATGTTGAGCTTGCCTTTCTCCCTCGTGCTAGCCAAATTCTCAGCACCAAGTAGAGATACTACTTGTGCTTCCAAAACCCTTAAACCAGTTTTGCCATGAGAGTCCATCATATCTACCTATGGATTGAGTAAGATCCTTCAAGTAAGTTGTCATCGGTGCAAAGCAATAAAAATTGCTCTCTAAATATGTATGATTGATTGGTGTGGGAGAAATAAGCTTTATACGATCTTGTGATGTGGAAGAAATAAAAGCGAAAGATTGCATAATAAAGGTTCATATCACAAGGGGCAATATAAAGTGACGTTCTTTCGCATTAAGATTTTGTGCATCCAACCATAAAAGCGCATGGCAACCTCTGCTTCCCTCTGCGAAGGGCCTATCTTTTATTATTATCCTCTACCTTATGCAAGAGTCACGGTGATCTTCACCTTTCCTTTTTACATTTTATCCTTTGGCAAGCACAGTGTGTTGGAAAGATCCTGATTGATATATCTAATTAGATGTAGGGGCATGAGTTATTATTGTTGACATTACCCTTGAGGTAAAAGGTTGGGAGGCGAAACTATAAGCCCCTATCTTTCTCTGTGTCCGATTAAAACTCCGTAACCACAAGTATCGCGTGAGTGTTAGCAATGATGAAGGACTAAATGATAGTTGAGTATGTGTACTTGCTATTAAGCTCTGACATAGACTCTTTCTGATGTTATGATAAATTGCAATTGCTTCAATGACTGAGACTATAGTTTGTTTGTTCTCAATAAAGTTTATGATTCATACTCTGCATTGTGAATGGATTATTACTTGAACATAAGAAATCATATGACAACATTTATCTATGTTGCTGTTATGAGAATAATCATGATGCCTTCATGTCCGTATTTTATTTTTATCGACGCCTCCACCTCTAAACATGGGGACATATTTATCGTTATCGGCTTTCGCTTGAGGACAAGCGAGGTCTAAGCTTGGGGGAGTTGATACATCCATTTTGCACCATGCTTTTATATAGATATTTATTGCATTATGGGTTGTTATTACACGTTATGTCACAATACTTATGCCTATTCTCTCTTATTTTACAAGGTTTACATAAGGAGGGAGAATGCCGGCAGCTGGAATTCTGGGCTGGAAAAGGAGCAAATATTAGAGACTTATTCTGAACAACTCCAAAAGTCATGAACCTCCACGAAAGTCATTTTGGGAAATAATAAAAAATATCCAGCGGAAGAAGTTCACCAGAGGGGGCCTCACCTGGCCACGAGGGTGGGGGGCGCACCCTACCCCCTGGGCGTGCCCCCCTACCTCGTGGGCCCCCTGGTGGCCCTCCAATGCCCATCTTCTGCTATATGAGGTCTTTCGTCAAGGAAAAAAGCAAAAGCAACCTTTCGGGATGAAACTCCGCCGCCACGAGGAGGAACCTTGGCGGAACC
The DNA here is from genome assembly GCA_021605205.1 of Aegilops longissima. Taxonomy (NCBI): domain Eukaryota; kingdom Viridiplantae; phylum Streptophyta; class Magnoliopsida; order Poales; family Poaceae; genus Aegilops; species Aegilops longissima. The sequence continues at coordinate 610,263,818 of CM038682.1, read as the reverse complement.
AATCTAGAGCTTCTTCAGAGCTGTTCTGCTGGGGACACTTCCCTCCGGAAGGGGGAAATCGTCGCCATCGTCATCACCAATGCTCCTCTCATCGGGAGAGGGCAATCTCCATCAACATCTTCACCAGCACCATCTCCTCTCAAAACCCTAGTTCATCTCTTGTATCCAATTCTTGTCTCCGAGTCCGGGATTGGTACTAGTAGGTTGCTAGTAGTGTTGATTACTCCTTGTAGTTGATGCTAGTTGGTTTATTTGGTGGAAGATCATATGTTCAGATCCTTTATGCATATTATTACCCCTCTGATTATGAACATGAATATGCTTTGTGAGTAGTTACGTTTGTTCCTGAGGACATGGGAGAAGTCTTGCTATTAGTAGTCATGTGAATTTGGTATTCGTTCTATATTTTGATGAGATGTATGTTGTCTAGCCCCTAGTGGTGTTATATGAGCGTCGACTACATAACACTTCACCATTATTTGGGCCTAGAGGAAGGCATTGGGAAGTAATAAGTAGATGATGGGTTGCTAGAGTGACAGAAGCTTAAACCCTAGTTTATGCGTTCGTAAGGGGATGATTTGGATCCATATGTTTCATGCTACGGTTAGGTTTACCTTAATAATTTTGTTGTAGTTGCGGATGCTTGCAATAAAGGTTAATCATAAGTGGGATGCTTGTTCAAGTAAGAACAACACCCAAGCACTGGTCCACCCACATATCAAATTATCAAAGTACCGAACGCAAATCATATGAACGTGATGAAAATCAGCTTGATGATATTCCCATGTGTCCTCGGGAGTGCTTTTCCAATTATAAGAGTTTGACCAGGCTTGTCCTTTGCTACAAAAAGGATTGGGCCACCTTGCTGTACTTTTGTTACTTGTTGCTCGTTACAAATTATCCTATCAAAAAACTATCTGTTACCACTTATTTCAGTACTTGCAGAGAATACCTTGCTGAAAACCACTTATCATTTCCTTCTGCTCCTTGTTGGGTTCGACACTCTTACTTATCGAAAGGACTACGATAGATCCCCTATACTTGTGGGTCATTAGTGGAGACAGTGGAGCAGATTGACTGTACAGCCCCCCTGCCCGAAGATCCAGCGGATGCTCTCCTAACAGAGATGCTGTCTCCGGCACCTTATGAGGTGCCGGAGAATAAAGCCAAGAAGAAGGCCATGGGGACCCGAAAGGGTATCCGGCGTCAGGTGATATCGTACTCATCGTCCAATAACTCCGAGGCGCACTCCTCCCATGAAGACGAGGAGGAGGAAGAGGAATGTTCTCCCCCCCCCCCCAGCCGGGGGAGACAAGAAGAGGAAGGCCGCCCCAACCGGGGAGGCCGAAGGTTCTAAGAAGGGAAGGACTCTCCTTCCTGACTGCTTCACGACAGCCACCCATGGCGATGACGAGTGGTTGCTCAGGGACAATCCCCTGGCGAAGTCTTAAGTATCTGGATTCCATTGTAATTCATGTTATGTTTTATTGCACTGCTTCTCATCACGCTGAACATGATCGTGCAGTCCGCCCCGAGCCCGCTTCAACGTTTCTTCGTCGGATGGTTCTTTGGACTTGTTGGATATGAATAGCGATTCACTTCCGACCGCCTCTTCCCCTCGCCCTACGGACAACGCCGAGGTGTTGTCTCAGAAGGCATCAAGCCGAGGGGAGGTAGTTCTGGAGGCGCCTCGAGGCGAACTTCCGCACCTCGGGCAAAGGGGCAAGACTCCGAGGCTCAAGTTCGCCCCAATGGACACGCACCGAACCTCGAGTGGTTCCGACTCGCAAGCGACCCTCGCTAAGAGGGGCAGCCGCCCGTGCGGTGGCCCCTGTCCATCTAGAGGCACCGGACAACTTGCTGGAAGCGCTTCGCGGCGCTTCCATCGACGAAGAACACCGCACCATTATGAGTGCGGTGATTGAGAAGGTTCAGTACGCCAAGGACGGACTGACCGAAGCTTGCGCCAGCCTTCTAACAGGCTTTCAGGTAAGTAATAAAAATATAGGAAAATATTACCGCATAGACAGTAGCCCCTAATGCTCTGTTTGGCGTTCGTGAAGAAAAACCGAATAGAGGATCGAATAATAACCACTAGAGTCTAATCCGAATATGTCTATATGCGTATGCAGGCGTCGCTGCTGGCCGCCGCCGCACGTACTGCGGAGGTCAATGCCCTGAAGCAGGACCTTGAGTGGTCCGAGGAAGAGTTGGGCCTTACCAAGAGCCAGCTCGAGGAGAGCAAAGGTTAGCAATACCTTGTCTATATATTAGAAAGAAAGTTGGTTGCAAAATAATAGGATCATCATGAATGTGCCAGGGGCCACGACAGAAGCGGCGACCCTGAAAAAGGCGCTGTCCGAGGCCGAAAACAAAGTGGCCAAGGAGCGCATCAAGCGATAAAAACAAGAGGCCCGAGTAGGCGAGGTGCAGCAAGAGCTCCATGCTCTCGTGAAGAAGCACGAGTCCTTGGAGCTTGACTCTAAGACGCGAGAGTCCGAGCTTGCAAAGGCCCTTGAAAACGCAAAACATGCCAAGGCCGAAGCCCAGAAGGCCCTCCAGGAAATTGAGGCGGCTAAGAAGATAGCGGCAGGTGAGGCATTCATTATGCAAAGCAAGTACGTGAAAGAAAATTTCCTTTTAATTACCCGAGTTCGGAGCTCTCCAGGAGCGTTCGCAGATCTGCCCTGCAGTGTGTCTGATGCCGCGGAGTTCTACCGGGCCGAGGAGGGAAGCTCGACGGAGAAGTTGTTCTGGTCTTAGTATACTGGGACCGAACACCCGATGCCCTTAAGCGACCAGCTGAAGCAACTGGTCGAGCTCCACAAGGTGGCCGAACAGGCCATGAAGGGCCTTATAGTCCGGATGTGGCCTGGCGATCCCCTTCCCAACAGCTCCTTCGGTCTGTTGAGGCGGCTTATGGATGCCTGCCCCCGGTTTAAAGTCATCAAGCGGTGCGTCTGCATCGAAGGTGCACGCAGGGTCTTTGCCCATGCGAAAGTGCACTGGGCGAAGATGGACGCCGAGAAGCTGGTGAAGGAGGGGCCGCCGCAGGGCAAGGAGCATCGCCACCCCGAAATGTATTATGACAGTGTCCTGAAGGTGCCCGCCTTGTGGTGGAGGAGTGTACCAAAGATGTAATTTTCGAATGAACGTGCTCATGTGATCCTTTAATGTGAAAACTAGTTCACTTGCGCTATGCAACGCTTTTTGAATTTAAAATATTACCTTCTGTGCGGCCGTTTATCAAATCTGAGAGTTGGCCAATCGTCGGCTTCTGCCCCCATGCAGCTAGTACTGGGGTGTTCGGGGTAAATCTGAGCACTCTTTTTCCCATTTTTGGGTCCTCCGAGGGAGGTGCTCAGCGCAACGAACCAAGCAATCGGACTATAATGCTTTATCACTCTCACTTAGCCATAGAAGTCTACAATTTTAAATTTTGGCGAAGCCCCTAGTATTCGGAAGGCCGAATTTCGGGCGCTATATACGCCTAAGTCGGACAAGGCCGACTCCTCGCCCGAAGCGGAAACAGTCTTTAAAGAATTGAGACCTCTCGAACAGCGACCAGCTCTCGCCTCATCATGACAGTCAGTTTTGGATTTCTCTACTGAGGTGCTCGTCCGGAAGAACTAGGACACAATCGCAGTAGTTCTCCCAGTGCTACCTTAGCCGATATAGCGGAACGCAAGGTACCAAAACATGGGAGCCGGGCAAACCCAACTATTGACCCAAGACATAATTCGGAGCTGATGCATATAATGCTATAAGTTCGGGGTGCCGCACCGTCGAAAGTGTTCATACATCTCACGCCGTATTATGGGGTATACGGAAGCCCCTGGCGTACTGGCCGTACCAGAATGTACGAGTGCTAATTGTCGTAAATAAACATATACAAAAAAGAATAGATAATGCAATAATAGACTACTGATGTGCATCATTTATTCAAAGAATACATCGAAGCGTACTGATACAAGTAGTGCGATACGCAGAAAATAGGACTATTTGACATGTCCTATCCAAGGGCAAGCTACGGACTGGTATTTAAAACAGGTATTTCACTCGATATCAGAGACCACCTGGGGATTCCATTGTACGATGTAGCTTCCTTGGTTGTTGTATTATGTGTCTGACAATCGCACTGCCGGATAGGGCTTCCAGAGAGTAAGGTCCTGAAAGAGAGAAAATGATAGAGGTATTCAGCCCCTACGGCGGTTGAGCCGCACTATGGGACGTGCCATGGTCGTGCCCCCGCCTATGCCCATGGTATTTTCAATGCGTAATTATGTACGCGCGGTACGGATTTTGCCGTTCGACTGGGACTAGGGCGGGGGCCGAATTGCTAGGGGAGCTCTGAATGTGCCTGACGATCCTGTTGCAGGTTAGTCTGGACTCGCTTGACGGTGTCCGGGGGCTTTATCGCCGAATTGGTGGATTGCCTTAAGAGGTTGCTTTGTGCTTCTGCTGGGAGGGCCGCAGTGTGCTCCTCCATGCGGAGCGAGCGCTTTGTGTTTCCATTGACTGTTATGACCCCCCTAGGTCCTGGCATCTTGAGCTTAAGGTATGCGTAGTGCGGTACCGCATTGAATCTTGCAAATGTGGTTCGCCCGAGCAGTGCGTGATAGCCACTGCGGAACGGGATGATATCGAAGATTAACTCCTCGCTTCGGAAGTTGTCCGGAGATCCGAAGACCACTTCCAGTGTGATTGAGCCCATGCAATGGGCCTCTACACCTGGGATGACGCGTTTAAAGGTCGTTTTTGTGGGTTTGATCCTCGAGGGATCTATACCCATTTTGCACACTGTATCCTGATAGAGTAGGTTCAGGCTGCTGCCGCCGTCCATAAGGAGTCGAGTGAGGTGAAATCCGTCAATGATGGGGTCTAAGACCAATGCGGCATATCCGCCATGACGGATACTAGTGGGGTGGTCCCTGCGATCGAAAGTGATCGGACAAGAGGACCATGGGTTGAACTTTGGGGCGACGGGCTCCATCGCATAGACGTCCCTTAGTGCATGCTTCTGTTCCCTCTTGGGGATGTGGGTTGCGTATATCATGTTCACATCCTCACTTGTGGGAGGAACCTCTTCTGTCCTCCCGTGTTCGGCGGCCGGGGCTCCTCCTCGTCGTCACTATGCAGCCCCTTGTCCTTGTTTTCGGCATTTAACTTGCCGGCCTGCTTGAACGCCCAGCATTCTCTGTTGGTGTGACTGGCTGGCTTATCGGGGGTGCCGTGTATTTGACACGAGCGATCGAGTATGCGGTCCAAACTGGACGGGCCCGGAGTATTTCTTTTGAATGGCTTTTTCCGCTAACCGGATTTAGAGCCACTGAATCCGGCATTGACTGCCTTATCCTCGGCGTTATCGCTGTTGTTGCGGCACTTGTGTCTGTTGCGTCGTGGTCTGCCGTTGCTATCCTTGGTGTCCGAAGTGCCAAGGTTGCTTGATATGTTGTTGATGCGAGCCAACCAGCTATCCTCTCCCGCGCAAAAGCGGGTCATGAGTGTCGTGAGGGCTGCCATAGACTTCGGCTTCTCCTGGCCGAGGTGTCGGGCGAGCCATTCATCACGGATATTATGCTTAAATTCCGCTAAGGCCTCTACAACCAGACATTCGACAATTTGATTTTTCTTGGTTAGGAACCGTGTCCAGAATTGCCTGGCCGATTCCCCCGGCTGCTGAGTTATATGGCTCAATTCATCGGCATCTGGTGGTCGCACATAAGTTCCCTGGAAGTTGTCAAGGAATGCATTTTCCGGATCCTCCCACAGCCAACGGAGTCTGCTGGCAAGCTATTCAGCCAATGCCGAGATGGTCCTTTAAGTTTTAGTGGGAGGTACTTGATGGCATGTAGATCATCACCGCGGGGCATGTGGATGTGGAGGAGGAAGTCCTCGATCCATACCGCGGGGTCTGTTGTACCATCATATGATTTGATATTTACGGGTTAAAAACCCTCTAGGAATTCATGATCCATTACTTCGTTAGTGTAGCATAGGGGGTGTGCGGCGCCTCTGTGTTGGGCTATATCACGACGCACTTCATATGAGTCTTGTCTGCTGTGTTCGGCCCGGCCGGATTTACTTTTACTGTATCCATCATGATGGTCGTCATACCGCGTAGGTGCACGCCCCCGTGATCCGTAGATCAATCTTGCGTGTTTTGCCCTGTTTTCCAATATGTCTCGCAGGTCCCGCGTGTTGCCCCGTGCCTTGGTATTTTTGTTTGAGTGGCGGCGGGGTGCAAGCTGAGCTTCAGGCTGAAATGCCTCTCTGTCTCGGCCACGAGGTGGCCGATCAGCCGCGTCATACGCTGATGATGTAGGTTTCAATGCTTCCTCCTCAAGTCAGGGTAGCAACCTGCGCTTTGGGTAACCCTTGGAGGGGCGTTCGAGTTCATATTCCTTGGCCGCAAGGACTTCTGTCCCTCTGTCTGCTAGCAAATCTTGATCAGCTCGAAGTTGTTGTTGCTTTTTCTTCAGGCTATTTGTTGTGGCTATAAGCCAGTGCTTTAAGCGCTCCTGTTCGACGGGATCCTCAGGCAGGATTAATTCTTCGTTGCCGAGGCTCACCTCGTCTTCGGAGAAAGGCATGTAATTGTAATCCTCCGCTTCTCCATCTGCTGCCTGCTCAGGAGGGCTGGCTTGTTCGTACTACCGCTCTAAATCTTGCTGGAGGGGATTGTCGTCGCCTTCGGCACTGTCCGGAGTGTTATTGTCTCTTGTGCCAGTATCACTACTTTTGCTATGGCGAGACTTACAGTGGCACCGCTGACGTCGGTGCTTGGGTTGCTTCTTGGAGGGGTCATCCTCTGCTGTCTTATCGCCATTGCCTTCTTTGGGTGTATCCACCATGTATATATCATACGATGAGGTGGCGGTCCAGTGCCTTGTGGGCAGTGGTTCCTGTTCATCTCCTGCATCGTCTTCCATACCATCGATGTTTTCGGAGTCGAAGTCGAGCATGTCGGTTAAATCATCGACAGTGGCTACTAAGTGGGTGGCGGGTGGGGAGCGAATTTCTTTATCGTCCGCATCCCATTCTAGCCGTACATAGTTCGGCCAAGATTCTCCTGACAAGGAGAGAGACCTTAACGAATTTAGCACGTCGCCGAAGGGCGAGTGCTGAAAGATATCCGCGGAGGTAAACTCCATAATCGGCGTCCAATCGGATTCGATGGGAACGGGCGCCGGCGGCTCGGAGTTTGTGGCTGGGGACGAATCCAGTAGTTCGGCATCACAGCTCTCATGAGGAGTAAGTTCAGTATCCGGCTTGATCGCCGCTCAGAGTGCGGCCTCCATGGCGGGGTCTATCCGCCCGTCCTCGGATGGCGCAATTTGCTCCGGATCGAGGGCCAGAGTAGTTGAAGGTGTGATCACCCGAACACTGTCCGACGGCAGAGCTATATCATGCTCGTCTTGATCGTGCGGCGCACCTGGCATGGGCTCGAATCCGTCGAAGATCAAGTCTCCACGGATGTTGGCAGTGTAATTCAAGTTTCCGAACCTGACCTGGTGGCCAGGGGCATAGCTCTCGATCTGCTCCAGATGGCCAAGCGAGTTAGCCCGCAGAGCGAAGCCCCCGAATACAAAGATCTGTCCGGGGAGGAAAACCTCACCCTGAACCGCATCGTTACCGATGATCGAAGGGGCCATCAAGCCTTACGGTGACGGCACAGTGGAACTCCCAATGAAAGCACCAATGTCGGTGTCAAAACCGGCAGATCTCGGGTAGGGGGTCCCGAACTGGGCATCTAAGGCGGATGGTAACAGGAGGCGGGGGACACAATGTTTACCCAGGTTCGGGCCCTCTCGATGGAGGTAATACCCTACTTCATGCTTGATTGATCTTGATGATATGAGTATTACAAGAGTTGATCTACCACGAGATCATAGAGGCTAAACCCTAGAAGCTAGCCTATGGTATGATTGTTGTTGTCCCACGGACTAAACCTTCCGGTTTATATAGACACGGAGGGGGCTAGGGTTACACAGAGTCGGTTACAAGGGAGGAGATCTACATATCCGTATTTGCCAAGCTTGCCTTCCACGCCAAGGAGAGTCCCATCCGGACACGGGACGAAGTCTTCAATCTTGTATCTTCATAGTCCAACAGTCCGGCTGGCCGGATACCCCCTACCCGAGATCCGCCGGTTTTGACACCGACACCCCCTCTCTCCCGGTGGCGCCGCAGTGCCGCCGGGGCAAGGATCGTGACGGCGATCTACATCAATAATCTTGCTTCCGTCAACACCAACTTTCTCCCCCTCTATGCAGCGGTGGAACACCCTTCTCCCCGCAGTAATCTCTACTAAACATGGTGCTCAACTCCATATATTATTTCCCAATGATCTATGGTTATCCTATGATGTTTGATTAGATCCGTTTTGTCCTGTGGGTTAATCGTGATCTTGGTTGTTATGATTGTATATTTTATTTATGATGTTTTCCTACGGTGCCCTCCGTCTCGCGCAAACTTGAGGGGCCCCATTGCAGGGTGTTGCAATACGTTCATGATTCGCTTATGGTGGGTTGCGAGAGTGACAGAAGCTTAAACCCGAGTAGGTGGGTTGTTGCATATGGGATAAAGAGGACTTGATACTTAATGCTATGGTTGGTTTTCACGACCTTAATGATCTTTAGTAGCTGCGGATGCTTTCTAAGGGTCCAATCATAAGTGCATATAATCCATGTAGAGAAAGTATGTTATCTCATGTCTCTCCCTCATATAGAATTGCAAGAATGATTACCGGTACTTGTTATCGATTGCCTAGGGACAAATGACTTTCTTGTTGACAAAAGCTATCCACTTTTATTACCTTGCAATTTATTAATAGTTTTATTCTCACAAAGTAATCATAGTTTTATTCTTGCAAAATAGTTTTATACTTGTTTTAGGTAAAGCAAGCGTCAAGTGTGCGTAGAGTTGTATCGGTGGTCGATAGAACTTGAGCGAATATTTGTTCTACCTTTAGCTCCTTGTTGGGTTCGACACTTTTATTTATGGAAGAAGGCACGAACCCCTACAATTGTGGGTTATCAGTGGTCCGCGTCACTGGAATGAGAAAGAGGTCCGGCTAGCACAAGGATGACATACTCGCCTTGATCCCGACAACATATATCGTGTGGCAAAGGGAACAGAAGTGTGACATGTTGTACAGGTTCGCCAACCGGCTTCATTGTCTACTTGGTGGTTGGCCCGCCTTGCTAGAGGCCGCTACCAGCCGAGTAGGTCGGAGGTGATCCGACCTGCGACCAAGCCGACTTGAACCTAAGGGGTCATTTGCTTAAGAGAAGGAACCCGTGAGGCCCGATCCGACTCCACGAGTCAGATGTGATCCTACTCGGACTCGGATCCAGGCCAAACATACTTTGAGCTTTAGGACCCGTGCGAGGCCCAAGAGTTGAGCCCACGATGGATGCATATATATAGTGGTGTGCAGCACACTTATTAGGTTGATCACTTCGGCACCGAAACTAGGGCTTTGCATGTGTTGCAACTAGCCACCTCCACTCGCCGCCGACTGTGTGATCGGACCTAGCAGTTCATCGCACGGTGTTCCTCCTGCACGCGCGGATATCGTTAGAGGCAGTGCACTTACGCTGATCCGGCGAACCAGTACGTGGGATCCGATGACCGGCTATTCGAGGGAGATTGGACGAGGAGGAGACGAACCCCGCGAATGCGCTTCCCCAACTCTACTTCCGCTGTATGGCACTGCGCATCTAGTGATAATGATCCGGGATCCATCTCTGTTAGCATGTTCCTGGATGTTCTGCGGGTAAGAATTTTTAATTTGCAGTGAACGCATCCTACTGTAGATCCCAACACTTAGTTGGTTCATGGAAACCAAGCAAGCGTCATTTCAGGCCAAAACATTGTTGAAAACTTCATCTTCGCGGCTGACCTAACTAGCACTTGCCACTCCTGGAAAAACCGACTATGGTCTTTAAGTTAGACTTTCATAAAGCCTTTGATTTTGTCTCTTGGGTTGCGCTTGACAAAATTCTCAAAGCTAGAGGCTTCTCTGCTACCTTCCGTGGCTGGGTCTCTAACATTTTGTGCATTGGGAAATCAGCGATCCTCCTAAAAGGCACACCAAGAAACTGGATTACCTGCCGGAATGGCCTTACACAGAGTGACCCATTATATCCCTACCCTTTCTTAATAATCGATGATCTTCTTCAACAGCTCATCCTACAATCTCAAGATCTTCGAAACCTTCACCACCCCACCTAGTCTCATCTACCTCCCACAATGCTACAATATTGCCGATGACAATTGCGGCCGCAACCGCGGCCGCTGCATCCTCCCTCAAAGTAATTGTACATAAATTTTCTCTTGCCACGAGACATACAATTAACTTATCAAAAACTACGTTGGTCAGTTTCCATACTGACCCATTGTAACACCCCAAAAATTTAACCAGATTTTAGTTATTAAAATTTTGCCAGGAGTTTTAAAATTTTGCATTCTGGATTTTTTCTATGGATTTCAGAAACTCTTCTTTTATTGTTAAGGAGATTTATCTTTTTCCTAGTGGAGCTTTCCAAAGTATATTGGACTTCTATGCCCTCTCATTAAAACAATTTCGTAATCAGTAGATTTATTTATTAAATTATTCCACCCTGAGCTATATTCATTAAAATGACTTGTTTTTAGTTTTGAAGCTCTTTTTGTACTACAACCATTTGATAAATTTAACTAAAAATCCAACCAAAATTTGGAGATGTCATGTGATGTCTCTAAATCACTTTTGTGCAATAATATATTTCTTTCATTGCATAATTTGAGTGCTACACATGTTTTCCTTCTCTGGTCCAGTGGGCAATTTTACACTACAACCCTTTTAAATATTTGTTTCTAGCTTCCACCAAAATTATGGGATGTCAGTAGCAGCATATGATTCCATTATATGCAATAATCCAAGGATGTTCTTTGAAATTTTTGACTGAATCAACCTAATCTTCATTCCGGTCCATCATGATGGTTTGTACAGCAACCATATTATTGCTTGCTCTTTGGCCCTTGATTCCTTCTCCTACTTGTAGCCTTCCATACTAAACCCCTAAGTCCTGGAGCATGCAACCATTGGCATATTTCTGGTTCATGAAATAATGCCCTTCACCTTCAGTCCAGATTTGAAGTTCTTCAAAACTTGCACTAGCAAGTTTGTGCTTTTCACCAACTAACCTCACCACCCTCTCTTGCTCCTAAAGAGACCCCACTCTGGAAGATTTGGCCACTCCAAGAAAAGCCTAGGTGCCTGTGGCATTTTGTCAAACACCTTATGGGCATGATCAGCTTTGACATGTATTTTGACATTGCACTGTGAGCTTGCACCTTTGATCAAACCAACTTGTCCACTAGGCTCCCTGTTACTCCTAACATGGGTCATTAATGCCAGCCTCACCTAAGCCATATTGCAGGCCACGGCATTGCGCCGAGCACGTCCGTGCACGCCCAGGGCGCGAACAGAGCGTGCGTTTGGCACGCACGTGCGTCCGTGTCGCCGCGTCGCGCCCCGCACCCATTCCGGCCCTTGGCCAACAGCAGCTGGCCGCCACATATTCCCCTGCATCGCCACGCCACCCCGACCACCCTGGCCCGCTTCTGGCGCCACCACGAGCCCCTTGGCGGCACGCGGCGTCGCAGATGGCTCCAGCCCGGTCGGCGCCGCCTAAACCCCCCACAAAGCGCCAGCTCGCCTCTCTCGACAGTGTAGCGGTCGTCGTTAGCCCCTGGAACTAGCCAACCACCGCCACGTCGCCCTGCCACACAGTAAGACGGTCCACCGAGGAGCTCATCCACGGCAGCCGCGAACCGACTTGGAGATTCTATATAAAGGAGCCCTGAGCTCGTCTCCGCACACAGGCGACCCCAAGCCACCTCCCTAGGGCCCCTTTAGCAGCCAGACGACCCGGGGAGGCCTCCTTCCGCATCTCCGGCAACTGCAGCCGTCGCCATTGTTGGGTAACGTAGTAATTTCAAAATTTTCCTACGATCACGCAAGACCATGGTGATGGCATAGCAACGAGAGGGAGAGTGTCCGCCCACGCACCCTCGTGAGACCGAAAGCGAAGCGTTATATCAACGCTGTTGATGTAGTCAGACGTCTTCACGATCCGACCGATCCAAGCACCGTTACTCGGCACCTCCGAGTTCTTAGCACACGCTCAGCTCGATGACGATCCCCGGCTCCGATCCAGCAAAGCGTCGGGAGGAGTTCCACAAGACGACGGTGTGGTGACGATCTTGATGTTCTACCGTCGCAGGGCTTCGCCTAAGCACCGCGACAATATGACCGAGGTGGAATATGGTGGAGGGGGCACCGCACACGGCTAAGGAACGATCACGAAGATCAACTTGTGTGTCCTAGGGTGCCCCCTGCCCCGTGATATAAAGGAGCAAGGGGAGGGCGGCCAGCCCTTGGGCGCACCAAGGGGGGGAGTCCTCCTCCTAGTAGGAGTAGGACTCCCTTTCCTAGTCCTACTAGGAAGAGGGAAGGGGAAGGAAAGAGAGGAGAGGGAGAGGGAAGGGGCTGCGCCTCCTCCTAGTCCATTCGGACTCCCCATGGAGGGGCGCGCCACCTCCGGTGCAGCCTCTCTCTCCCTCTTGGCCCAATAAGGCCCATAACTTCCCGGGGTTCCGTAACCCCTCCGGCACTCGGTTTTTCTCCGAAACTTCCGAACCTTTCCGTGTCCGAATATAACCATCCAATATATCAATCTTTATGTCTCGACCATTTCGAGACTCCTCGTCATGTCCGTGATCACATCCGGACTCGAACTCCTTCGGTACATCAAAATACATAAACTCATAATATAACCGTCATTGAAACTTTAAGCGTGCGGACCCTATGGTTCGAGAACCATGTAGACATGACCTAGAACCATTCTCGGTCAATAACCAATAGCGGAACCTGGATGCCCATATTGGTTCCTACATATTCTACGAAGATCTTTATCGGTCAAACCGCATAACAACATACGTTGTTCCTTTGTCATCGGTATGTTACTTACCCGAGATTCGATCGTCGGTATCCAATACCTAGTTTAATCTCGTTACCGGAAAGTCTCTTTACTCGTTCCGTAATACATCATCTCACAACTAACTCATTAGTTGTAATGCTTGCAAGGCTTATGTGATGTGTATTACCGAGAAGGCCTAGAGATACCTCTCCGACAATCGGAGTGACAAATCCTAATCTTGATTCATGCCAACTCAACATATACTTTCGAGACACTTGTAGAGTACCTTTATAATCACCCGATTACGTTGTGACGTTTGGTAGCACACAAAGTGTTCCTCCGTAAACGGAGTTGCATAATCTCATAGTTGCAGGAACTTTGTATAAGTCATGAAGATAGCATAAGCAACAGACTAAACGATCAAGTGCTAAGCTAATGAAATGGGTCATGTCAATCACATCATTCTCCTAATGATGTGATCCCATTAATCAAATGACAACACATGTCTATGGTTAGGAAACATAACCATCTTCGATTAATGAGCTAGTCCAAGTAGAGGCATACTAGTGACTATCTGTTTGTCTATGTATTCACACATGTATTATGTTTCCGGTTAATACAATTCTAGCATGAATAATAAACATTTATCATGATATAAGGAAATAAATAATAACTTTCTTATTGCCTCTAGGGCATATTTCCTTGATCTCCCACTTGCACTAGAGTCAATAATCTAGATTACACAAGAATGATTCTAACACCCATGGAGTCTTGGTGCTGATCATGTTTTGCTCGTGGAAGAGGCTTAGTCAACGGTCTCGCAACATTCAGATCCGTATGTATTTTGCAAATCTCTATGTCTCCCACTTGGACTTGGTCCCGAATGGAATTGAAGCGTCTTTTGATATGCTTGGTCCTCTTGTGAAATCTGGATTCCTTTGCCAAGGCAATTGCACCAAGATTGTCACAGAAGATCTTCATTGGTCCCGATGCACTAGGTATGACACCTAGATCGGAAATGAACTCTTTCATCCAGACTCCTTCATTTGCTGCTTCGAAGCAGCTATGTACTCCGCTTCACATGTAGATCCCGCCATGACGCTTTGTTTAGAACTGCACCAACCGACAGCTCCACCGCTTAATAAAAATACGTATCCGGTTTGCGATTTAGAATCGTCCGGATCGGTGTCAAAGCTTGCATCGACGTAACCATTTACGACTAGCTCTTTGTCACCTCCATATCGAGAAACATATCCTTAGTCCTTTTCGGTATTTCAGATGTTCTTGATCGCTGTCCGATGATCCACTCTGGATTACTTTGGTACCTTCCTGCCAAGCTTACAGCTAAGCATACGTCAGTCTGGTACACAGCATTGCATACATGATAGAGCCTATGGCTGAAGCATAGGGAACATTTTCATTTCTCTCTATCTTCTGCATTGTGGTCGGGCATTGAGTCGACTCAATCTTACACCTTGTACTACAGGTAAAAACCTTTCTTTGCTGATCCATTTTGAACTTCTTCAAAACTTTATCAAGGTATGTGCTTTGTGAAAGTCCTATTAAGCGCCTTGATCTATCTCTATAGATCTTGATGCCCAATATGTAAGCAGCTTCACCGAGGTCTTTCATTGAAAAACTTTTATTCAAGTATCCTTTTATGCTATCCAGAAATTTTATATCATTTCTAATCAACAATATGTCGTCCACATATAATATCGAAATGCTATAGAGCTCCCACTCACTTTCTTGTAAATACAAGGCTTCTCCAAAAGTCTCAGATAAAACCATATGCTTTGATCACACTATCAAAGCGCTTATGCCAACTCCGAGAGGCTTGCACTGCACCATAAATTGATCGTTGGAGCTTGCACACTTTGTTAGCACCCTTTGGATCAACAAAACCTTCTCGTTGCATCATATACAACTCTTCTTCTAGAAATCCATTCAAGAATGCAGTTTTTACATCCATTTGCCAAATTTCATAATCATAAAATGCGGCAATTGCTAACATGATTCGGACGGACTTAAGCATCGCTACGGGTGAGAAAGTCTCATCGTAGTCAACCCCTTGAACTTGTCGAAAACCTTTTGCAACAAGTCGTGCTTTATAGATAGTTACATTACCATCAGCGTCAGTCTTCTTCTTAAAGATCCATTTATTCTCAATAGCTTGCCGATCATCGGGCAAGTCTACCAAAGTCCATACTTTGTTCTCATACATGGATCCCATCTCAGATTTCATGGCTTCAAGCCATTTTGCGGAATCTGGGCTCACCATCGCTTCTTCATAGTTCGTAGGTTCACCATGATCTAGTAGCATGATTTCCGAATAGGATTACCGTACCACTCAGTGCGGATTTTGTTCTGGTTGATCTCGAAGTTCAGTGACAACTTGATCTGAAGTTTCATGATCTTCATCATTATCTTCCTCACTAAGCTGGTGTAGGTGTTACGTAAACTGATTTACGTGATTTAACTACTTTCCAATAAGGAGCTGGTACTATTACCTCATCAAGTTCCACTTTCCTCCCACTCACTTCTTTCGAGAGAAACTCCTTCTCTAGAAAGGATCCATTTTAGCAACGAATGTCTTGCCTTCGGATCTGTGATAGAAGGTGTACCCAATTGTCTCCTTTGGGTATCCTATGAAGACACATTTTTCCGATTTGGGTTCAAGCTTATCAGGTTGAAGTTTCTTCACATAAGCATCGCAACCCCAAACTTTCGAAGCGACAACTTTGGTTTCTTGCTAAACCATAGTTCATAAGGCGTCGTCTCAACGGATTTTGACGGTGTCCTATTTAACGTGAATGCGGCCGTCTCAAGAGCATATCCCCAAAATGATAGCGGTAAATTTGTAAGAGACATCATAGATCGCACCATATCCAAGAAAGCGCGACATGACGCTCGGACACACCATTGCGCTGTGGTGTTCCGGTGGCGAGAGTTGAAACTATTCCGCATTGTTTCAAATGTAGACCAAACTCGTAACTCAAATATTCGCCTCCACGATCAGATCGTAGAAACTTTATTTTCTTATTACGATGATTTTCAACTTCACTCTGAAATTCTTTGAACTTTTCAAATGTTTCAGACTTATGTTTCATTAAGTAGATATACCCATATCTGCTTAAGTCATCTGTGAAGGTGAGAAAATAACGATATCCGCCACGAGCTTCAACATTCATCGGACCACATACATCTGTATGTATGATTTCCAACAAATCTGTTGCTCTCTCCATAGTACCGAGAACGGGTTTTAGTCATCTTGCCCATGAGGCACGGTTCGCAAGTGCCAAGTGATTCATAATCAAGTGACTCCAAAATTCCATCAAGATGGAGTTTCTTCATGCGCTTTATACCGATATGACCTAAACGGCAAGTGCCACAAATAAGTTGCACTATCATTATCAACTCTGCATCTTTTGGTTTCAACATTATGAATATGTGTATCACTACTATCGAGATTCATTAAAATAGACCACTCTTCAAGGGTGCATGACCATAAAAGATATTATTCATATAAATAGAACAACCATTATTCTCTCGATTTAAATGAATAACCGCCTCGCATCAAACAAGATCCAGATATAATGTTCATGCTCAACGCGGCACCAAATAACAATTATTTAGGTCTAAAACTAATCCCAAGGTAGATGTAGAGGTAGCGTGTCGACTGCGATCACATCGATTTTGGAACCATTTCCCACGCGCATCGTCACCTCGTCCTTTGCCGTGTTCGCAATCCGTAGTCCCCTGCTTCGAGTTGCAAATATTAGCAAGTAACCAGTATCAAATACCGTGTACTCTGCGAGCTCTAGTAAGGTACACATCAATAACATGTATATCACATATACCTTTGTTCACCTTGCCATCCTTCTTATCCGCCAAATACTTGGGGCAGTTCCGCTTCAAAGGACGATGCGCTTGCGGAGAAGCACTCAGTTTCAGGTTTAGGTCCAGACTTGGGTTTCTTCTCCTGATCAGCAACTTGTTTGCGTTCTTTTGAAGTTCCTTCTTCTTCCCTTTGCCTTTCTTCTTGAAACTAGTGGTCTTATTGACCATCAACACTTGATGCTCCTTCTTGATTTCTACCTCCGCAGCTTTTAGCATTGTAAGAGCTCGAGCATAGTCTTTACTAACCCTTGCATATTATAGTTCATCACGAAGCCTTTGTAGCTTGGTGGCGTGATTGAAGAATTTCATCAATGACACAATCATCGGAAGATTAACTCCCAGTTGATTCAAGTGATTGTAATACCCGACATTTTGAGTATGTGCTCACTAATGTAACTATTCTCCTCCATCTTGAAGCTATAGAACTTATTGGAGACTTCATATCTCTCAATCCGGGCATTCTGTTGAAATATCAACTTCAACTCCTGGAACATCTCATATGCTCCATGACGCTCAAAACGTCGTTGAAGACCCGGTTCTAAGCCGTAAAGCATGGCACATCGAACTATAGAGTAGTCATCAGCTTTGCTCGCCAGACGTTCTTAACGCCGTCGGTTACATCAGAAGAGGCTGGCACCTAGCGGTGCATCCGGGACGTAACTCTTACGTGCAGCAATGAGGATAATCCTCAAAGTTACGGACCCAGTCCGTGTAATTGCTACCATCATCTTTCAACTTTGCTTTCTCAAGGAACGCATTAAAATTCAACGGAACAACAGACGAGCCATCTATCTACAAGTAAACATAGACAAGCAAAATACTATCGGTACTAAGTTCATGATAAATTTAAGTTCAATTAATCATATTACTTAAGAACTCCCACTTAGCAGACATCTCTCTAGTCATCTAAGTGATCACGTGATCCAAATCAACTAAACCATAACCGATCATCACGTGAGATGGAGTAGTTTTCAATGGTGAACATCTTATGTTGATCATATCTACTATATGATTCACGCCGACCTTTCGGTCTCCGTGTTCGAGGCCATATCTGCATATGCTAGGCTCGTCAAGTATAACCTGAGTATTCTGCGTGTGCAAAACTGGCTTACACCCGTTGTAGATGGACGAGAGCTTATCACACCCGATCATCACGTGGTGTCTCGCACGATTTAACTTTGGCAACGGTGCATACTCGGGGAGAACACTACTTGATAATTTTTAGTGAGAGATCATCTTATAATGCTACCGTCAATCAAAGCAAGATAAGATGCATAAAGGATAAACATCACATGCAATCAATATAAGTGATATGATATGGCCATCATCATCTTGTGCTTGTGATCTCCATCTCCAAAGCACCGTCATGATCACCATCGCCACCGCGCGACACCTTGATCTCCATCGTAGCATCGTTGTCGCCTCGCCAACTATTGCTTCTACGACTATCGCTACCGCTTAGTGATAAAGTAAAGCAATTACATGGCGTTGCATTTCATACAATAAAGCGACAACCATATGGCTCCTGCCAGTTGCCGATAACTCGGTTACAAAACATGATCATCTCATACAATAAAATATAGCATCACGTCTTGACCATATCACATCACATCATGCCCTGCAAAAACAAGTTAGACGTCCTCTACTTTGTTGTTGCAAGTTTTACGTGGCTGCTACGGGCTGAGCAAGAACCGTTCTTACCTACGCATCAAAACCACAACGATATTTCGTCAAATAGACTCGTTTAACCTTCTCAAGGACGGGCGTAGCACACTCAGTTCAACTAAAGTGAGAGAGACAGACACCCGCCACCACCTTTAAGCAACGAGTGCTCACAGCGGTGAAACCAGTCTCGCGTAAGCGTCACGCGTAATGTCGGTCCGGGCCGCTTCATCTCACAATACCGCTGAACCAAAGTATGACATGCTGGTAGGTAGTATGACTTGTATCGCCCACAACTCACTTGTGTTCTACGTGCATATGACATCAACGCATAAAACCAGGCTCGATGCCATTTGTTGGGTAACGTAGTAATTTCAAAATTTTCCTACGATCACGCAAGACCATGGTGATGGCATAGCAACGAGAGGGAGAGTGTCCGTCCACGCACCCTCGAGACCGAAAGCGAAGCGTTATATCAACGCGGTTGATGTAGTCGACGTCTTCACGATCCGACCGATCCAAGCACCGTTACTCGGCACCTCCGAGTTCTTAGCACACGCTCAGCTTGATGACGATCCCCGGCTCCGATGCAGCAAAGCGTCGGGAGGAGTTCGTCGACGACGGTGTGGTGACGATCTTGATGTTCTACCGTCGCAGGCTTCGCCAAGCACCGCGACAATATGACCGAGGTGGAATATGGTGGAGGGGGCACCGACACGGCTAAGGAACGATCACGAAGATCAACTTGTGTGTCCTAGGGTGCCCCCTGCCCCCCGTATATAAAGGAGCAAGGGGAGGGCTGGCCAGCCCTTGGGGGCGACCAAGGGAGGGGGAGTCCTCCTCCTAGTAGGAGTAGGACTCCCTTTCCTAGTCCTACTAGGAAGAGGGAAGGGGAAGGAAAGAGAGGAGAGGGAGAGGGAAAGGGGGCTGCGCCCCTCCTCCTAGTCAGTCGGACTCCCCATGGAGGGGGGCGCCACCTCTGGTGCAGCCCTCTCTCTCCCTCTTGGCCCAATAAGGCCCATAACTTCCCGGGGTTCCGTAACCCCTCCGGCACTCCGGTTTTCTCCGAAACTTCCGGAACCTTTCCGTGTCCGAATATAACCATCCAATATATCAATCTTTATGTCTCGACCATTTCGAGACTCCTCGTCATGTCCGTGATCACATCCGGGACTCGAACTCCTTGGTACATCAAAATACATAAACTCATAATATAACCGTCATTGAAACTTTAAGCGTGCGGACCCTACGGTTCGAGAACCATGTAGACATGACCTAGAACCATTCTCGGTCAATAACCAATAGCGGAACCTGGATGCCCATATTGGTTCCTACATATTCTCTGAAGATCTTTATCGGTCAAACCGCATAACAACATCGTTGTTCCCTTTGTCATCGGTATGTTACTTACCCGAGATTCGATCGTCGGTATCCAATACCTAGTTTAATCTCGTTACCGGAAAGTCTCTTTACTCGTTCCGTAATACATCATCTCACAACTAACTCATTAGTTGTAATGCTTGCAAGGCTTATGTGATGTGTATTACCGAGAAGGCCTAGAGATACCTCTCCGACAATCGGAGTGACAAATCCTAATCTTGATTCATGCCAACTCAACATATACTTTCGGAGACACTTGTAGAGTACCTTTATAATCACCCGATTCGTTGTGACGTTTGGTAGCACACAAAGTGTTCCTCCGTAAACGGAGTTGCATAATCTCATAGTTGCAGGAACTTTGTATAAGTCATGAAGATAGCATAAGCAACATACTAAACGATCAAGTGCTAAGCTAATGAAATGGGTCATGTCAATCACATCATTCTCCTAATGATGTGATCCCATTAATCAAATGACAACACATGTCTATGGTTAGGAAACATAACCATCTTCGATTAATGAGCTAGTCCAGTAGAGGCATACTAGTGACTATCTGTTTGTCTATGTATTCACACATGTATTATGTTTCCGGTTAATACAATTCTAGCATGAATAATAAACATTTATCATGATATAAGGAAATAAATAATAACTTTATTATTGCCTCTAGGGCATATTTCCTTCAGCCATTGCCCCAGCCCTTCCAGCGCCACTAGAGCCTCCCCCTCTCCATTCTCTTCACCAAGAACTCCCTCATCCTCCCGTGAGCCTTTTCCCCTACTTGATTTTGATCGGGAGCCATCGCCGCCACAAAATCACTTCGCCACCGAAGCCTTCCTCTGCCGCGAAGCTCGCCGCCGGTGAATCCCTCCACCTCTGACAACCCTGCAACCACCGGAAAGATCACCCTCGACCCGCGGATCCATCCCCGCCCTCAGCTCTCCACAAGGACCGCTGTTCACGGCGACGGTCGCCGGAGTCCCGCCCGCTCGGGACAGAGGGAGAAGAAGGAAGGCGGACTAGTCAAACCTGACTAGTGGGCCACCTAGGACCCACTGTCAGTGACCCCCGCACGGCCCACGCGGAGTAAGTGGAAGCGCATTTCAAAAATACGCTTTCGACGTGTACAGGTTTAGTTGAAACGTTTTCTTTTCTGTTTTATTTTAATAACAGATTTGACTAAACTTTGACTGGCTGTAACTTTTTAAATACAACTCCAAATAAATTAATTCTTTCTCCTACCTCTCTCAAATAATATATAGTTTATTTTAAGATTTATTTGAAAAAATTTCAAACAACTTTTTTGTGCTGTTTTGATTTTGTGTGTTAATTCAATTATATTCTTTTAATAGGATTTTTGAAGATTTCAAGATGTTTTGGATTGCACCCTGTTTTTCCCATGACCTGAAGGCAAGCATTCTGAACCCCGACATAACATTTTTGTGTGTTTGATGACACATTTATAACATCACCTCACTTTGGAGAAGATTGTTATTTCATGTGATATGATCATATGCATGGGTGCATGTTAGTGATTTCCATGCTGTTGGAAATGAACACAATTGTGATGATAATCATCCTCATGTGCCTTGCATGCATACCGGAAGGAATCCGGGAAAACCTCTGCCTTGGGTAGGCATGAGCTTGTCGCCGGTCTCCGTCGGGACGGTTATGTCCGGTATGGCATGGTAAGGTATAATGAGCGGTGACACTGTTGGTTGAGTTATATTTCGTTATTCTAATCATGCAGGGAAATACTTAAACCTCCTGAGTCGACCATAGATCGAGTCTTGTTCCAGTAACCCCCATACTTGCTTCGTACTACCACTCGTCTCTACAACAAGTAGAGTACGGTTCAGTAAGTTGTCAAACTCTTTCTAGCACACACCGTACAGAGAGGCCAGGGTGGAAGATACCGGTTGTAGCTGGTAGGCAGGCCACCTGGTCCGGGGGCATGGGTGTTTCCGGTTGAGATCGAGAGGGCAGGCCACCCCTTAGAGCGCGCGATATAAATTTGATCCCATGCTACGCGAGGTTGTAGCCTCCCCACTTAGAGTTTTCCTTACAAGTGTCGTGGGTGATTCCAGACACGTGTGATTTAAGCTGGTGTGTGCAAGTTAGGTGTGTTTTCAACAAAAAGACCGTAGACGGAATTAGTCCCGATGGACTAAAGGAATTCGTTACTCGTGGGTAAAGAGTACACCCACTGCAGAGATTAAACCTATTCGAATAGCCGTGTCCATGGTTAAGGATTACAGTCTAGGATGGGTCGAGTGTCGGTCTTAGTGTCGATCTTCGGAGGTGAAACTATTAAATCAGAACTAATATTACAACTTGTGACATGTGATAATGATGAGTATCATTTTGTTGTGGACTAACCCGCGATATTTTTGGTATTATCGAATTATCTCTGGGATGGTTCTACCTCCGGGATATTCACTATGATTATTTCTTTTAAAAGCCCTTTATGTGGTGTCGCTTAGACGCCCGACTGTGGCATTTCTTTTAAAGCCCTTTATGTGGTGTCGCTTAGACGCCCGACTGTGGCATTTCTTTTAAAGCCCTTTATGTGGTGTCGCTTAGACGCCCGACTGTGGCATTTCTTTTAAAGCCCTTTATGTGGTGTCGCTTAGACGCCTCGATCGTAGCATTTCTTTTAAAGCCCTTTATGTGGTGTCGCTCGACGCCTAACTGTGGCATTTCTTTTAAAGCCCTTTATGTGGTGTCGCTCGACGCCTCGACCGTGGCATTTCTTTTAAAGCCCTTTATGCGGTGTCGCTTAGGCCTTGATCGTGGCATTTATTTTAAAGCCCTTTATGTGGTGTCGCCGACGCCTCGATCGTGGCATTTCTTTTAAAGCCCTTTATGTGGTGTCGCTCAGATGCCCGATCGTTGCATTTCTTTTAAAGCCCATTATGTGGTGTCGCTCGACGCCTCGATTGTGGCATTTCTTTTAAAGCCCTTTATTTGGTGTCGGTCGACGCCCGATCGTGGCATTTATTTTAAAGCCCTTTATGAGGTGTCGCTCGACGCCTTGGCTGTGGCATTTCTTTTAAAGCCCTTTATGTGGTGTCGCTCGACGCCGATCGTGGCATTTCTTTTAAAGCCCTTTATGTGGTGTCGCTCGACGCCTGACCGTGGCATTTCTTTTAAAGCCCTTTATGTGGTGTCGCTCGACCTTCGACCGTGGCATTTCTTTTAAAGCCCTTTATGTGGTGTCGCTCAGACCCCCGGCTGTGGCATGCGTGTTATTTATTTCATAATTCTTAATGCTTCTATGGCATTGCATATTCATATATAACCTGCTTACCCGCATCAGAGTTTTAATTATCTTTTGTGACTGACGTCATGAGCATAAAATATTTTTTCAGCACATCATTGGCATATTATTTCCTGTGTTCATAATGTTTGCGAGTACATTCAAAGTACTCACAGGCTCGTCCCTGGCTATTGTCTTGGCCAGATTTCTTGCGCGGAGAGGAGCGACCGTGTTGACAGCCCCGGAACCTAAGCAACGGTGATAGCAGTCCCACGGAGATAGGTGTTAACCTGGTCAGCTGTTCCTGCGGGAAATGGAGTCCCATAGACACTGACGATTCACAACCCGCTTCCGCCATCAACCACTAGAAACCATTTGTTGTACTCACAGACCAGAATGGTCTTGTACTACATATTTTGTATTCGCTTGGAACTTCTGTATCAAGTTGGTGCCTCATCAGCTAACAGTTATCCTGGGGCTGATGAGCACAAGGGCCTTTTTCTGGGAATTAGTACCCGGAGAACCGGTCGCCACAGACTTGGTATCAGAGCCAGGCTGTCCATTGGCTAATCCTATCCTAGCCAGGTCGATAAACTTAGGCAAACCAACCTACCAGACCTTAACCAAACCCCAGCCAAGCTTCCCGTGCAAGATAGCCACACAGTGACCCCGACACATTTGGCAGTCGGTGCCCAACCTATCCGCCTAGCCTGTTGATCAAACACCAGTGATCGATGGCAAAAATGTCTCATTCGCAAGCGTGCGAAGGAAGACTCCGTTCCCTTTTTCTATAAAAAGGGCACGCTAGCCTCAACCCAGCACAGCATCTTCCCCAACCGAGCCACAATGCCTGGTTCCGTAGTGCACAATGAGACCACAACAACCAATTTTGGAGGTTTTGTGACCATACTCGCAAACCTCACCCGTCGTGCCTATGCGTTAGAAGAACCCCCAGAATATGTTGTGTACCAACGACCCATGGGCGGTGAAAGCCGTCAGTTTTGGGCCACTGTGCACATCTACGGTAGGGGTCTGTCGCCAGAACGCCCCTACAGGTTCACCGGAAGAACAACTTCCTTTGAGCCACAAGCCATCCAGCTAGCTACTCGAGAAGCTATAGTTCAACTCCGGCATTTGTCGCCCAGCGTTAACTGTCGCTCGTTCTACTACTACCCCAGGCCTGAAGGGTATGGTAGACCACCCCAAGTTGCCAACGGAGATCACGAGACAGATCCCGCATTGTTGTACCTAGTGCGCTATGTAAGTGCACTAGAGGCATTGTTCGATCAAATCACTATTGATCTGATCACAGCTCGAGGAGAGCTGGCTCGCCGAGCCCCGGTAAGCAGAGAAACGGAGGCCGACACCGACAACCCAGTCGTGCTGTTCGGACACCCGATTGATACCCTGAGGTCAGCCCCAGCCATCATCCAAGATACTGTGATGACCCCAGAAGTGCTTCGTCGCCTTTTGGGAACACACTCCAATGGGATTGTGGCCAACAATCCCCGCGATGGTCACCATAGCTACCCCAACCCTGCAGTTCCTCCACCATCTCCGGCTAATCCCGACGGTGAGACCCGTGGAGAAGCCTCAGCATCCTCAAGGCAGGCTCGTTTAGATGTAAACGAGGTAGACTAAGTCGCCCGAGTAGTACCGAGTCTCGGTGTAATCTCGCTTTGTAATCTTGTGACCTTGCGAATTAACGCGGCCTGTCGTTGTGCCTCTGTTCTGATAGTAGCCTTGCGTATTTTGTCAGCGCACAGTTGCGTATTTTCCGGGCACAGCTACCAAGACCAACCCCGACGACAACCACAGTAAATATCGCCTCTTTATGAGATATGTGTATCTCGACACTGACCCGACCTTTGGAGCTAAGCTGGTAAATTTATTACCTTTCACTACGGTAAAATGACCCAGCTCCTTTGCTATATAAAGACCACCTTGTGATCTTACCAAGCACCCCACACCTTGTGCACCACACTCACAACCTTTTCCTGTCATGCCGAGCCCCAGTATACATCTGGGAACCCCAGATGCAACCCCAGATAGCTTTGTCAAAATATTGTGGGACTTTACCTGCAGTACCATGGGTTCTACCCAGCCACCCCAGTACGAGCTGTTCAAATCAAGAATCACCTCTTCCACTTAGGAATATTGGGCAGCAGTACACATCCCTCCCGTAGACCCCAACCAAGATCCAACGGAAGTTTCCTTCGTGGGGAAATCTATGCCAACCCCATGCTTGGCCATAGAAGCTGCTGCAAAAGAAGCAACTGCTCGTCTTCGATCCGCAGTACCCTATGCCCGCGAACGTGGATATTATTACTTTCCGAGCCGTGCAGCCCCCGGAGGAGTAATAACTTTTCCCGGTGGACGGAATGAGAGAGACCCAGTGCTAGCCAACCTCATCCAGTACATCATCGCTCAAGAGCATCTGAACCAGCGAGTAAAGGATTATCTCCAGAATCTCACTGATCTATACCCTCAGATTGCCATCGGCAGACCACTGAGGCCCGATCCGGAGAGACTCATACATCGACTAATCAATCCACTTCCTCCAATAGAAGAGGAGTGCGTTCCACTACCAGATACTTTTCCTCGAGACCCTGTCCAGTTACCATCTTCATTTTAGACGTCGCTACCGTGTTGGTAGTTCAACATTTAATTTTACGTTGTAACTTATGCTTAGTACCTCGAATTTGTGCGACGAGTCAAGTATTTAGTTCTTACGTTTGTGAGTGGTTTTCTTCGTGAGCAACCTGTGTAACCGCGAAAAATCCTAGAATGAGATTTCTTTTCCCGAGTTGCTGCATCATTTATCCCTCGAGACATAGTTTATTTTCATTCGCCAAAGACCACGGCAGCAGACTCACAACCGCTTGGACGATATGGAGTATTTGTTTTTCCCAAACGGCTCTTAGCAAATCTCGAGGACGACATTTTTCTTAAGGGCGGTAGTAACTGTAACACCCCAAAAATTTAACCAGGTTTTAGTTATTAAAATTTTGCGGGAGTTTTAAAATTTTGCATTCGGATTTTTCTATGGATTTGAAACTCTTCTTTTATTGTTATGAGATTTATCTTTTTCCTAGTGGAGCTTTCCAAAGTATATTGGACTTCTATGCCCTCTCATTAAAACAATTTCCTAATCAGTAGATTTCTTTATTAAATTATTCCACCCTGAGCTATATTCATTAACATGACTTGTTTTTAGTTTTGAAGCTCTTTTTGTACTACAACCATTTGATAAATTTAACTAAAAATCCAACCAAAATTTGGAGATGTCATGTGATGTCTCTAAATCACTTTTGTGCAATAATATATTTCTTTCATTGCATAATTTGAGTGCTACACATGTTTTTCTTCTCTGGTCCAGTGGGCAATTTTACACTACAACCCTTTTAAATATTTGTTTCTAGCTTCCACCAAAATTATGGGATGTCAGTAGCAGCATATGATTCCATTATATGCAATAATCCAAGGATGTTCTTTGAAAATTTTGAGTGAATCAACCTAATCTTCATTCTGGTCCATCATGATGGTTTGTACAGCAACAATATTATTGCTTGCTCTTTGGCCCTTGATTCCTTCTCCTACTTGTAGCCCTCCATACTAAACCACTAAGTCCAGGAGCATGCAACCATTGGCATATTTCTGGTTCATGAAATAATGCCCTACACCTCCTGTCCAGATTTGAAGTTCTTCAAAACTTGCACTAGCAAGTTTGTGCTTTTCACCAACTAACCTCACCACCCTCTCTTGCGCCTAAAGAGACCCCACTCTGGAAGATTTGGCCACTCCAAGAAAAGCCTGGGTGCCTGTGGCATTTTGTCAAACACCTTATGGGCATGATCAGCTTTGACATGTATTTTGACATTGCACTGTGAGCTTTCACCTTTGATCAAACCAACTTGTCCACTAGGCTCCCTGTTAGTCCTAACATGGGTCTGTTAAGTGCCAACCTCACCTAAGCCATATTGCAGGCCCTAGCATTGCGTCGAGCACGTACACTGCACGCCTGTAGCTGAAACAGAGCGCGTTTGCTTGGCACGCACGTGCGCCCGTGTCGCCGCGTCGCGCCCCGCACCCGTTCCGGCCCTTGGCCAACAGCAGCTGGCCGCCACGTATTCCGCTGCATCGCCACGCCACCCCGACCACCCTGGCCCGCTACAGCGCCACCACCAGAGCCCCCTTGGCGGCACGCCGGTGTTCGCAGTGGCTCCAGCCCCGGTCGGCGCCGCCCAAACCCCCACAGCGCGCCAGCTCGTCTCTCTCGACAGTGTAGCAGTCGTCGTTAGCCCCTGGAACTAGCCAACCACCGCCACGTCGCCCTGCCACACAGTAAGACGGTCCACCGACGAGCTCATCCACGGCAGCCGCGAACCGACTTGGAGACTCTATATAAAGGAGCCCTGAGCTCGTCTCCGCACACAGGCGACCCCAAGCCACCTCCCTAGGGCCCCTTTAGCAGCCAGACGACCCGGGGAGGCCTCCTTCCGCATCTCCGGCAACCGCAGCCGCCACCATTGCCCCGGCCCTTCCAGCGCCACCAGAGCCTCCCCCTCTCCGTTCTCTTCACCAAGAACTCCCTCATCCTCCCGTGAGCCTTTTCCCCTACTTGATTTTGATCGGGAGCCATCGCCGCCACAAAATCACTTCGCCATCAAGCCTTCCTCCGCCCTGGCTTCGCCGCGGTGAATCCCTCCACCTCTGACAACCCTGCAACCACCGGAAAGATCACCCTCGACCCGCGGATCCATCCCCGCCCTCAGCTCCCCACAAGGACCCGCCGTTCGCCGGCGACGGTCGCCGGAGTCCCGCACCCGCTCGGGACAGAGGGAGAAGAAGGAAGGCGGACTAGTCAAACCTGACTAGTGGGCCACCTAGGACCCACTGTCAGTGACCCCCGCACGGCCCACGCGGAGTAAGTGGAAGCGCATTTCAAAAATACGCTTCGGCGTGTACAGGTTTAGTTGAAACGTTTTATTTTCATTTTATTTTAATAATGATTTGACTAAACTTTGACCGGCTGTAACTTTTTAAATACAACTCCAAATAAATTAATTCTTTCTCCTACCTCTCTCAAATAATGTATAGTTTATTTTAAGATTTATTTGAAAAATTTCAAACAACTTTTTGTGCTGTTTTGATTTTGTGTGTTAATTCAATTATATTCTTTTAATAGGATTTTGAAGATTTCAAGATGTTTTGGATTGCACCCTGTTTTTCCCATGACCTGAAGGCAAGCATTCTGAACCCGGCATAACATTTTTGTGTGTTTGATGACACATTTATAACATCACCTCACTTTGGAGAAGATTGTTATTTCATGTGATATGATCATATGCATGGGTGCATGTTAGTGATTTCCATCTGTTGGAAATGAACACAATTGTGATGATAATCATCCTCATGTGCCTTGCATGCATACGGAAGGAACGGAAAACCTCTGCCTTGGGTAGGCATGAGCTTGTCGGCGGTCTCCGCCGGACGGTTATGTCGGTATGGCATGGTAAGGTATAATGAGCGGTGACACTGTTGGTTGAGTTATATTTCGTTATTCTAATCATGCAGGGAAATACTTAAACCTCCTGAGTCGACCATAGATCGAGTCTTGTTCCAGTAACCCCCATACTTGCTTCAGATTACCACTGTCTCTACAACAAGTAGAGTACGGTTCGATAAGTTGTCAACCTCTTTCTAGCACACACGCATGAGAGAGGCCAGGTGGAAGATACCGGTTGTAGCTGGTAGGCAGGCCACCTGGTCCGGGGGCATGGGTGTTTCCGGTTGAGACCGAGAGGGGAGGCCACCCCTTAGAGCGCGCGATATAAATTTGATCCCATGCTACGCGAGGTTGTAGCCTACCCACTTAGAGTTTTCTTGACAAGTGTCGTGGGTGATTCCAGACACGTGCGATTTAAGCTGGTGTGTGCAAGTTAGGTGTGTTTTCAACAAAAAGGCCGTAGACGGAATTAGTCCCGATGGACTAAAGGAATCCGTTACTCGTGGGTAAAGAGTACACCCTCTGCAGAGATTAAACCTATTCGAATAGCCGTGTCCATGGTTAAGGATTACAGTCTGGGATGGGTCGAGTGTCGGTCTTAGTGTCGGTCTTCGGAGGTGAAACTATTAAATCAGAACTGATATTACAACTTGTGACATGTGATAATGATGAGTATCATTTTGTTGTGGACTAACCCGTGATATTTTTGGTATTATCGAATTATCTCTGGGATGGTTCTACCTCCGGGATATTCACTATGATTATTTCTTTTAAAAGCCCTTTATGTGGTGTCGCTTAGACGCCCGACTGTGGCATTTCTTTCAAAGCCCTTTATGTGGTGTCGCTTAGACGCCCGACTGTGGCATTTCTTTTAAAGCCCTTTATGTGGTGTCGCTTAGATGCCCGACTGTGGCATTTCTTTTAAAGCCCTTTATGTGGTGTCGCTTAGACGCCTCGATCGTGGCATTTCTTTTAAAGCCCTTTATGTGGTGTCGCTCGACGCCTCGATCGTGGCATTTCTTTTAAAGCCCTTTATGTGGTGTCGCCGGACCTTGACCGTGGCATTTCTTTTAAAGCCCTTTATGTGGTGTCGCTTAGACGCCTCGATCGTGGCATTTCTTTTAAAGCCCTTTATGTGGTGTCGCTCAGACGCCCGATCGTGGCATTTCTTTTAAAGCCCTTTATGTGGTGTCGCTCGACGCCTCGACCGTGGCATTTCTTTTAAAGCCCTTTATTTGGTGTCGGTCGACGCCTCGATCGTGGCATTTCTTTTAAAGCCCTTTATGCGGTGTCGCTCGGGCCTTTGTTGTGGCATTTCTTTTAAAGCCCTTTATGTGGTGTCGCTCGGGCCCGACTGTGGCATTTCTTTTAAAGCCCTTTATGTGGTGTCGCTCGGACGCCCGACTGTGGCATTTCTTTTAAAGCCCTTTATGTGGTGTCGCTCAGACGCCCGACTGTGGCATTTCTTTTAAAGCCCTTTATGTGGTGTCGCTCAGACGCCCGACTGTGGCATGCGTGTTATTTATTTCATAATTCTTAATGCTTCTATGGCATTGCATATTCATATATAACCTGCTTACCCGCATCAGAGTTTTAATTATCTTTTGTGACTGACGTCATGAGCATAAAATATTTTTTCAGCACATCATTGGCATATTATTTCCTGTGTTCATAATGTTTGCGAGTTCATTCAAAGTAGTCACAGGCTTGTCCCTGGCTATTGTCTTGGCCAGATTTCTTTCGCGGAGAGGAGCGACCGTGTTGACAGCCCCGGAACCTAAGCAACGGTGATAGCAGTCCCGCGAAGATAGGAGTTAACCTGGTCAGCTGTTCCTGTGGGAAATGGAGACCCATAGACACTGACGATTCACAACCCGCTTCCACCATCAACCACTAGAAACCATTTGTTGTACTCACAGACCAGAATGGTCTTGTACTACATATTTTGTATTCTCTTGGAACTTCTGTATCAAGTTGGTGCCTCATCAGCTAACAGTTATCCTGTGGCTGATGAGCACAAGGGCCTTTTCTGGGAATTAGTACCCGGAGAACCGGTCGCCACAGACTTGGTATCAGAGCCAGGCTGACCATTGGCTAATCCTATCCTAGCCAGGTCGATAAACTTAGGCAAACCAACCTACCAGACCTTAACCAAACCCCAGCCAAGCTTCCCGTGCAAGATAGCCACACAGTGACCCCGACACATTTGGCAGTCGGTGCCCAACCTATCCGCCTAGCCTGTCGATCACACATCAGTGATCGATGGCAAAAATGTCTCATTCCCAAGCGTGCGAAGGAAGACTCGTTCCTTTTTCTATAAAAGGGCACGCTTAGCCTCAACCCAGACAAACATCTTCCCCAACCGAGCCACAATGCTCGGTCCCGTAGTGCACAATGAGACCACAACAACCAATTTTGGAGGTTTTGTGACCATACTCGCAAACCTCACCCGTCGTGCCTATGCGTTAGAAGAACCCCCAGACTATGTTGTGTACCAAGGACCCATGGGCGGTGAAAGCCGTCAGTTTTGGGCCACTGTGCACATCTACGGTAGGGGTCTGTCGCCATAACGCCCCTACAGGTTCACCGGAAGAACAACTTCCTTTAAGCCACAAGCCATCCACCTAGCTGCTCGAGAAGCTATAGTTCAACTCCGGCATTTGTCGCCCAGCGTTAACTGTCGCTCGTTCTACTACTACCCCAGGCGTGAAAGGTATGGTAGACCACCCCAAGTTGCCAACGGAGATCACGAGACAGATCCCGCATTGTTGCACCTAGTGCGCTATGTAAGTGCACTAGAGGCATTGTTCGATCAAATCACTATTGATCTGATCACAGCTCGAGGAGAGCTGGCTCGCCGAGCCCCGGTAAGCAGAGAAACCGAAGCCGACACCGACAACCCAGTCGTGCTGTTCGGACACCCGATTGATACCACGAGGTCAGCCCCAGCCATCATCCAAGATCTGTGATGACCCCGAAGTGCTTCGTCGCCTTTTGGGAACACACTCCAATGGGATTGTGGCCAACAATCCCCGCGATGGTCACCATAGCTACCCCAACCCTGCAGTTCCTCCACCATCTCCGGCTAATCCCGACGGTGAGACCCGTGGAGAAGCCTCAGCATCCTCAAGGCAGGCTCGTTTAGATGTAAACGAGGTAGACTAAGTCGCCCGAGTAGTACCGAGTCTCGGTGTAATCTCGCTTTGTAATCTTGTGACCTTGCGAATTAACGCGGCCTGTCGTTGTGCCTCTGTTCTGATAGTAGCCTTGCGAATTTTGTCAGCGCACAGTTGCGTATTTTCCGGGCACAGCTACCAAGACCAACCCCGACGACAACCAAAGTAACACGTCTCTTTATGAGATATGTGTATCTCTGACACTGACCCGACCTTTGGAGCTAAGCTGGTAAATTTATTACCTTTCACTACGGTAAAATGACCCAGCTCCTTTGCTATATAAAGACCACCTTGTGATCTTACCAAGCACCCCACACCTTGTGCACCACACTCACAACCTTTTCCTATCATGTCGAGCCCCAGTATACATCTGAGAACCCCAGATGCAACCCCAGATAGCTTTGTCAAAATATTGTGGGACTTTACCTGCAGTACCATGGGTTCTACCCAGCCACCCCAGTACGAGCTGTTCAAATCAAGAATCTCCTCTTCCACTTTGGAATATTGGGCAGCAGTACACATCCCTCCCGTAGACCCCAACCAAGATCCAACGGAAGTTTCCTTCGTGGGGAAATCTATGCCAACCCCATGCCTAGCCATAGAAGCTGCTGCAAAAGAAGCAACTGCTCGTCTTCGATCCGCAGTACCCTATGCCCGCGAACGTGGATATTATTACTTTCCGAGCCGTGCAGCCCCCGGAGGAGTAATAACTTTTCCCGATGGACGGAATGAGAGAGACCCAGTGCTAGCCAACCTCATCCAGTACATCATCGCTCAAGAGCATCTGAACCAGCGAGTAATGGATTATCTCCAGAATCTCACTGATCTATACCCTCAGATTGCCATCGGCAGACCACTGAGGCCCGATCCGGAGAGACTCATACATCCACTAATCAATCCACTTCCTCCGATAGAAGAGGAGTGCGTTCCACTACCAGAGACTTTTCCTCGAGACCCTGTCCAGTTACCATCTTCATTTTAGACGTCGCTGCCGTGTTGGTAGTTCAACATTTAATTTTACGTTGTAACTTATGCTTAGTACCTCGAATTTGTGCGACGAGTCGAGTATTTAGTTCTTACGTTTGTGAGTGGTTTTCTTCGTGAGCAACCTGTGTAACCGCGAAAAATCCTAGAATGAGATTTCTTTTCCCCGAGTTGCTGCATCATTTATCCCCTCAGTACATAGTTTATTTTCATTCGCTCAGCACCACGGCAGCAGACTCACAACCGCTTGGACGCATATGGAGTATTTGTTTTTCCCAAACGGCTCTTAGCAAATCTCGAGGACGAGATTTTTCTTAAGGGGGGTAGTAACTGTAACACCCCAAAAATTTAACCAGGTTTTAGTTATTAAAATTTTGCCAGGAGTTTTAAAATTTTGCATTCTGGATTTTTTCTATGGATTTCAGAAACTCTTCTTTTATTGTTAAGGAGATTTATATTTTTCCTAGTGGAGCTTTCCAAAGTATATTGGACTTCTATGCCCTCTCATTAAAACAATTTCCTAATCAGTAGATTTATTTATTAAATTATTCCACCCTGAGCTATATTCATTAAAATGACTTGTTTTTAGTTTTGAAGCTCTTTTTGTACTACAACCATTTGATAAATTTAACTAAAAATCCAACCAAAATTTGGAGATATCATGTGATGTCTCTAAATCACTTTTGTGCAATAATATATTTCTTTCATTGCATAATTTGAGTGCTACACATGTTTTTCTTCTCTGGTCCAGTGGGCAATTTTACACTACAACCCTTTTAAATATTTGTTTCTAGCTTCCACCAAAATTATGGGATGTCAGTAGCAGCATATGATTCCATTATATGCAATAATCCAAGGATGTTCTTTGAAAATTTTGAGTGAATCAACCTAATCTTCATTCTGGTCCATCATGATGGTTTGTACAACAACCATATTATTGCTTGCTCTTTGGCCCTTGATTCCTTCTCCTACTTGTAGCCCTCCATACTAAACCCCTAAGTCCAGGAGCATGCAACCATTGGCATATTTCTGGTTCATGAAATAATGCCCTATACCTCCTGTCCAGATTTGAAGTTCTTCAAAACTTGCACTAGCAAGTTTGTGCTTTTCACCAACTAACCTCACCACCCTCTCTTGCGCCTAAAGAGACCCCACTCTGGAAGATTTGGCCACTCCAAGAAAAGCCTAGGTGCCTGTGGCATTTTGTCAAACACCTTATGGGCATGATCAGCTTTGACATGTATTTTGACATTGCACTGTGAGCTTGCACCTTTGATCAAACCAACTTGTCCACTAGGCTCCCTGTTACTCCTAACATAGGTCTGTTAAGTGCCAGCCTCACCTAAGCCATATTGCAGGCCCTGGCATTGCGTCGAGCACGTCCCGTGCACGCCCAGGGCGCGAACAGAGCGTGAGTTGTGCACGCACGTGCGTCCGTGTCGCCGCGTCGCGCCCCGCACCCGTTTCGGCCCTTGGCCAACAGCAGTTGGCCGCCACGTATTCCCCTACATCGCCACGCCACCCCGACCACCCTGGCCCGCTACAGCGCCACCACCAGAGCCCCCTTGGTGGCACGCCGGCGTCCGCAGTGGCTCCAGCCCCAGTCGGGGCCGCCCAAACCCCCACAGCGCGCCAGCTCGCCTCTCTCGACCGTGTAGCGGTCGTCGTTAGCCCCTGGAACTAGCCAACCACCGCCACGTCGCCCTGCCACACAGTAAGACGGTCCGCCGACGAGATCATCCACGGCAGCCACGAACCGACTTGGAGACGCTATATAAAGGAGCCCTGAGCTCGTCTCCGCACACAGGCGACCCCAAGCCACCTCCCTAGGGCCCCTTTAGCAGCCAGACG
Source organism: Aegilops longissima (assembly GCA_021605205.1). Taxonomy (NCBI): domain Eukaryota; kingdom Viridiplantae; phylum Streptophyta; class Magnoliopsida; order Poales; family Poaceae; genus Aegilops; species Aegilops longissima. The sequence continues at coordinate 610,229,126 of CM038682.1, read as the reverse complement.
ACCCGGGGAGGCCTCCTTCCGCATCTCCGGCAAACGCAGCCGCCGCCATTGCCCCAGCCCTTCCAGCGCCACCAGAGCCTCCCCCTCTCCATTCTCTTCACCAAGAACTCCCTCATCCTCCGTGAGCCTTTTCCCCTACTTGATTTTGATGGGAGCCATCGCCGCCACAAAATCACTTCGCCACCGAAGCCTTCCTTCGCCCATGGCTTCGCCGCGGTGAATCCCTCCACCTCGACAATCCTGCAACCACCGGAAAGATCACCTCGACCCGCGGATCCATCCCCGCCTCAGCTCCCCACAAGGACCGCCGTTCACGGCGATGATCGCTGAGTCCCGCCGCTTCGGGACGGAGGGAGAAGAAGGAAGGCGGACTAGTCAAACCTGACTAGTGGGCCACCTAGGACCCATTGTCAGTGACCCCGCACGGCCCACGCGGAGTAAGTGGAAGCGCATTTCAAAAATACGCTTTCGACGTGTACAGGTTTAGTTGAAACGTTTTCTTTTCTGTTTTATTTTAATAACAGATTTGACTAAACTTTGACTGGCTGTAACTTTTTAAATACAACTCCAAATAAATTAATTCTTTCTCCTACCTCTCTCAAATAATGTCTAGTTTATTTTAAGATTTATTTGAGAAATTTTCAAACAACTTTTTTGTGCTGTTTTGATTTTGTGTGTTAATTCAATTATATTCTTTTAATAGGATTTTTGAAGATTTCAAGATGTTTTGGATTGCACCCTGTTTTTCCCATGACCTGAAGGCAAGCATTCTGAACCCCGGCATAACATTTTTGTGTGTTCGATGACACGTTTATAACATCACCTCACTTTGGAGAAGATTGTTATTTCATGTGATATGATCATATGCATGGGTGCATGTTAGTGATTTCCATGCTGTTGGAAATGAACACAATTGTGATGATAATCATCCTCATGTGCCTTGCATGCATACCGGAAGGAATCCGGGAAAACCTCTGCCTTGGGTAGGCATGAGCTTGTCGCCGGTCTCCGTCGGGACGGTTATGTCCGGTATGGCATGGTAAGGTATAATGAGCGGTGACACTGTTGGTTGAGTTATATTTCGTTATTCTAATCATGCAGGGAAATACTTAAACCTCCCGAGTCGACCATAGATCGAGTCTTGTTCCAGTAACCCCCATACTTGCTTCGTACTACCACTCGTCTCTACAACAAGTAGAGTACGGTTCAGTAAGTTGTCAACCTCTTTCTAGCACACACCGTATAGGGAGGCCAGGGTGGAAGATACCGGTTGTAGCTGGTAGGCAGGCCACCTGGTCCGGGGGCATGGGTGTTTCCGGTTGAGACCGAGAGGGGACGCCACCCCTTAGAGCGCGCGATATAAATTTGATCCCATGCTACGCGAGGTTGTAGCCTCCCACTTAGAGTTTGCTTGGCGGTGTCGTGGGTGATTCGCACACGTGTGATTTAAGCTGGTGTGTGCAAGTTAGGTGTGTTTTCAACAAAAAGACCGTAGACGGAATTAGTCCCGATGGACTAAAGGAATCCGTTACTCGTGGGTAAAGAGTACACCCTCTGCAGATATTAAACCTATTCGAATAGCCGTGTCCATGGTTAAGGATTATAGTCTGGGATGGGTCGAGTGTCGGTCTTAGTGTCGGTCTTCGGAGGTGAAACTATTAAATCAGAACTGATATTACAACTTGTGACATGTGATAATGATGAGTATCATTTTGTTGTGGACTAACCCGCGATATTTTTGGTATTATCGAATTATCTCTGGGATGGTTCTACCTCCGGGATATTCACTATGATTATTTCTTTTAAAAGCCCTTTATGTGGTGTCGCTTAGACGCCCGACTGTGGCATTTCTTTTAAAGCCCTTTATGTGGTGTCGCTTAGACGCCCGACTGTGGCATTTCTTTTAAAGCCCTTTATGTGGTGTCGCTTAGACGCCCGACTGTGGCATTTCTTTTAAAGCCCTTTATGTGGTGTCGCTTAGACGCTCGATCGTGGCATTTCTTTTAAAGCCCTTTATGTGGTGTCGCCGACGCCCGATCGTGGCATTTCTTTTAAATCCCTTTATGTGGTGTCGCTCGGACGCCTTGACCGTGGCATTTCTTTTAAAGCCCTTTATGCGGTGTCGCTCGACGCCTCGATCGTGGCATTTCTTTTAAAGCCCTTTATGTGGTGTCGCCAGACGCTTCGATCGTGGCATTTATTTTAAAGCCCTTGATTTGGTGTCGCCGACGCCCGACCGTGGCATTTCTTTTAAAGCCCTTTATGTGGTGTCGCATGACGCCTCGACCGTGGCATTTCTTTTAAAGCCCTTTATGTGGTGTCGCCGACGCCCGACCGTGGCATTTCTTTTAAAGCCCTTTATGCGGTGTCGCTCGACGCCCGATCGTGGCATTTCTTTTAAAGCCCTTTATGTGGTGTCGCTCGACGCCTCGACCGTGGCATTTCTTTTAAAGCCCTTTATGTGGTGTCGCTCGACGCCCGACCGTGGCATTTCTTTTAAAGCCCTTTATGTGGTGTTGCTCGACGCCCGATTGTGGCATTTCTTTTAAAGCCCTTTATGTGGTGTCGCTCAGACGCCCGACTGTGGCATGCGTGTTATTTATTTCATAATTCTTAATGCTTCTATGGCATTGCATATTCATATATAACCTGCTTACCCGCATCAGAGTTTTAATTATCTTTTGTGATTGACGTCATGAGCATAAAATATTTTTTCAGCACATCATTGGCATATTATTTCCTGTGTTCATAATGTTTGCGAGTACATTCAAAGTAGTCACAGGCTTGTCCCTGGCTATTGTCTTGGCCAGATTTCTTGTGCGGAGAGGAGCGACCGTGTTGACAGCCCCGGAACCTAAGCAACGGTGATAGCAGTTCCGCGAAGATAGGAGTTAACCTGGTCAGCTGTTCCTGTGGGAAATGGAGTCCCATAGACACTGACGATTCACAACCCGCTTCCGCCATCAACCACTAGAAGTCATTTGTTGTACTCACAGACCAGAATGGTCTTGTACTACATATTTTGTATTCGCTTGGAACTTCTGTATCAAGTTGGTGCCTCATCAGCTAACAGTTATCCTTGGGCTGATGAGCACAAGGGCCTTTTTCTGGGAATTAGTACCCATAGAACCGGTCGCCACACCCATATGTGGCTACTGCCAGCTCCGATGCCATGAGTTGTTATCGCTTCCTTCCCGCAAACCTACCTAGGCCTACCTCTCTCACCTCTATAACCTCCTGTCGGATTTCAGGTTCCGGCAGATCCTTGAGGTTCGAACACTGGGGTGCGCGTAGAGATCTTTCCCCTACCAGCACACGCGAGGATGGATTGCGAGGGATCTAAACTATGAACGATGAACAACACAAGAGACACAAGTTTTATACTAGTTCGGGCCACCGTTGTGGTGTAATACCCTACTCTAGTTTGTGGTGTGGTGGATTGCCTCAGGGCTGATGATGAACAATACAAAGGAAGAACAGCCTCGCGAGGGTCTGTTCTTGAGTTGGTGCGATGAACTGCTTGGGTGAGTTCAATCGCCTCTTTCTCTCACTCTGCTAGGGCTCTATCAGATCAATCCTCTTCTCTACCTTGGTGGTGGCTAGTCCTATTTATAGAGGGAGGCCCTGGGCCTCTTCCCAAATAATGAGCGGGAAGGGCGCTAACAATTGTCCATTTTGAAGGGGAACATCTAGTACACTTATCCTGACTAAAGTTGGTCTTCGGCTGCCAAAGGCTCTGATGGTGACGCCGTCCTGGGCTCCACGATGACCTCCATCCTGCCGTTCTGCTGGTCTTGGTCTTGTTGCACCGAAGCGGTAACCTTTTCCTGATGCCTTGGCCTGTGCTTGCCTCCTTTGCACCAAAGGGGAAATGAGGATACTGCGCGGGCTGGCGCCCGCCTGGCACCCGCCTGGCCTTGATCGTCATGGCTTGCGTCACAGGGCACCCTCGCGAGGTGCCCTGACTTGATCTCTCCGCCTCCTCGCGAGCCTACCTGACGAGGCCGCTCCTGAGGTAGGTTCCTATTGTCCGCCCCGCGAGGCTTGGCCCCTCGCGAGGGTCTTGAGCTTGAGCTGATGAAGCTGGGCCGCACTGGGCCCCCACTTGAGCCACGCCGCAGCCGCAGGCAGGCAAGACTGGGGACCCCCATTCCCAGAACGTCGACAGTTGCCCCCGGGCCCAAGGCGCGCGAGGACTTGGCTTAGCAGAGAAGCGAAGGGGCAAGTGTGAAGCACCGCGGGCCCCAACAGCCTGCGGCCTTGGGCGCTGCGTGGCGATTGGCTGGTCGTGGGCGTCTCCACTTCCCCACGATGCCTCGGCAACCGCATGACTTGACAAGTCCCTGCATGCAGAAATGGGTCATGATTACCTGCGATCGTGGAGGCCGACGGTTGGCCTCCTCCGGCTATAAGTACGGAACGGCGCGAGCCCTTCCGGCCCATCTCTTCTTGCTTCTCCTTCTTCTCCATGGCTCCTTCGAAGAGGTTCTCGGCCACGGAGAAGAGAAAGGCCCGCCAGGTAGAGCCTGACTCTCCCCCGGCCAAGCGCGGGCGAGGCAGTCCTCGCAAGCATCCTGTGGCTCCCGCAGCGGCTTCCCGCAGCCGTGGAGGCGATCTCCTGCGCGGTGATGGGCGCCAGGCTGTCGATGGGGGGCACGCTACGACCGTGCGGCCTCCTAGGCCACGCTTCCACTCGGCAGAGGTGCTGCCGGAGATTGTCGTGTGGTCGGTGGAGCCGACCAACACCTGGCTCCAGCTTCCCCGCTTCCTTTTAGGTGAACTTCCGGCCAGCACCCCGGGCGGCCTCTGGCTTCACGCGGACGGTTGCTGCAGCCGGGCCTCCTGGGCTTCGCTGGAGGTCTCCGCCACCGGGAGTGTGGCCCTGACCCGCGGCTGGCAAACATTTGCCTGCGCGCGTGGTCTAAGCCGGCGGTGCACCCTGCACTTCAAGTTCGACGGCGATGCCACCCTCTACGTGAGGGTGTTTGGAGAAGACGGTCGCCGCGCCGGGTGCTGCCCAGAAGACGATGACCACAGCCGTGGACCCAGCCCCGGCGATGATCGGGACGAAGATGACAGCGCGCGCGTGGTCGGCGGCGCTCGGGGCTCGTCGAGCTTCGGCGGCTCTCCTCCGGACAGCAGCTCCTCCAGTGGTGGCCGCGACCAGCCTCCGCGCCGTCGCGCCTGCCTGGAGGGAGGTAGCGGGTCAGCCCGTCATCACGCCCCAGTGAAGCGCGAGAGGGAGTCTGCTTGAGCTCCGGAGACAGTACTAAGCCTTCGCCGCGAGTTGGTGCCAAGCGAGTCGTGCCTATTTTGTTCTTCTCCTTTTCCTGCGCAAAGAGACAGTAGTGTAGGGCCCCGCGGGGGTGTGCTTGAACTGTTGCTGTTAATTATCGTACTATTTCCGCTATTTCTGTATTATGCTTTTGTGCCACACGCCTGCGCATAGAAATTACTTAGCTCGGGGGGACCTGTCGTGGTCTTCGCTTCCCGAGGCCGAGACCTCGTCGAACGCTTCATGTCCTGCAAAGATTAGTCAGGAGAGGTAGCTTCCGGCCTCAGTTGTGGAGGCGACCGACCCAGGTCCTGTGTTCGTGTCGCGGTGCCCGTGGGGCACGGACTGGGAGGGGTGCTCCCGTAGTGGACCTTGCTAGGGAAGCCTCAAACGATGAGGGCAGAAAACACTCGCGAGGGTGCCCGCGCCGCTCCCTCGCGAGACTTGCGTGAGAGAAATCAAGGCAGGAGAGCGAAAAAGACACAAGCCAAAGACGGCAACAACTTCAATAAAACTTCAAATAGGAATGAACAAGCCAACTACAGACAGCAAATGAAAAAGCCGCGTCCGGCACATAATCTAGTCTTCGACGTCTTCTCACCAGCGCGGAGCTAAGTCCTGCCACTAGGCGTTGGAGGGAGCCCCAGGGCCTGAGGCCGGCGCTCCTGAGACTCCGGGGCGTGTACAGCCCCAACTCATTATTACGTGAGAGTGTCACGGGTGGCGAGCTTCACAGGCATTGGCCTTCTTCACAGGCTCCGGGCCTTTCTTGGGAAAATGAACTTCATATTCGTTGGCCTTCTTCACAGGCTCTGGGCCTTTCTTGGGGAAATGAACTTCACAGGCTCCAGGCCTTTCTCAGAAAAATAAGCTTCACAGGCGTTTGCCTTCTTCACAGGCTCTGGGCCTTTCTCAGAAAAATAAGCTTCACAGGCGTTTGCCTTCTTCACAGGCTCTAGGCCTTTCTCAGGGGTAGAACTTCCGGAGATGCTTGATGTTCCATGCATTCGGGATGGGCGCCCCTTCCTGAGTCTCCAAGCGTGCAGAGCCGGGCCTGGAAACATGAACAACTTTGAACGGGCCCTCCCACATGGGAGAGAGCTTATGCAACCCTTCCCTGGAGAGGACCCGTCTGATCACGAGGTCCCCTACCTCCAGAGTCCTGGGGCGGATGTTGCGGCAGTGGTATCGCTGTAGCGCCTGTTGATACCTTGCCGCGCGCAGCGCAGTCTCTCGACGATGCTCCTCTCCCAGCACGAGATCCGTCCCCCGCATGGCGTCCTGCTGCGCCTCGTCGAACGCCAGGACCCGTGCGGAGCGACGCCTGACCTAGTGAGGGAGGACGGCTTCTGCTCCGTAGACGAGGAAGAAGGGGGTCTCGCTAGTCGACTTGGCCCCGGTCGTGCAGATGGACCACAGCACATTCTAGAGCTCGTCGTGCCAGCCCCTGCCGCAGGCCTCCAGCTTCTTCTTGAAGGTCCTGGTCTTGAGGCCCTTAAGGACCTCCGCGTTGGCTCGCTCGGCCTGGCCGTTGCTCCGAGGGTGCGCCACCGAGGCGTAGCATATCTGCGTTCCAAGGTTAGCACAGTAACCGTTGTCGGTGATGATGCGGTTAGGCACCCCAAACCGGCTCACGAGGCCCCTGATGAATTTGACTGCAGAGCCTGCGGGGATGGTGCGGACAGCTTCCACCTTAGTCCACTTGGTAAATTTGTCCACGGCGACGTAGAGGTAGTGATAGCCCCCTGGCGCCCGAGGGAACGGGCCCAGAATGTCCAGCCCCCAAACTGCGAATGGCCATGAGAGGGGTATAGTTTGCAGACCTCCCGCCGGCTGATAGATCTGCTTGGCATGAAATTGGCAGGCCTCACAAGCCTTTACCAGCTCAACTGCGTCGCTGAGCGCTGTGGGCCTGTAGAACCCACTGCGAGACGCCTTGCCAACGAGGGTTCGCGACGATGAGTGGTGCCCACAGTCTCCGCCGTGTATGTCTTCCAGCAATTCCTTCCCTTGCTCTCTGGGAATGCAGCGCAGGGACACGTCATTCGGCCGCCTCCGGTAAAGCTCTCCATCCCTGATGCAGTAGGTCGTGGCTTGCCACGCCACACGCTCCGCCTCCTCCTCCTTCTCCGGTAGGGTCCCCTGTGCCAAGTAGCTCTTGAGCTCCGTAATCCAGCACCCCTCCTGAGGTTCAAATGCCAGGAACAGGCGCGCTCCTGAGGCCGGGCCGCAGGCCGGGGCTCCCGAGGCAGGCGGCTGGGGGAGCTCCTCCCGAGGTTGCGCCGCGCTTGATAGTGGCGGTGCCGCTGAGGGCCTGAAGAGTCGCTCCTCGAAGACGCCAGGCTCCTGAGGCAGCCACCTAGACGCTCTCTTGGCGATGTCGTCCGCCTCTTGATTGGTGCCGCATGGCACATGCTGCAGCTCCAGTCCCCAGAACTGTTTCTCCATCTTGCGAACCTCCGCGAGGTAGGCTTCCAGGTGCTTGTCCTTCGGCTCGTATATCTTGTTGGAGAAGTTGACGAGGAGCTGTGAATCTCCCTTGATGATGAGGCGCTTTACCCCCAAAGCGATTGCGGCTCTCAGGCCTTCATATTCTGCTATGTTGTTGGAGACCTTTTCCCCATGCTGGAAACAGAGCTGCACGGCGTAGTAGAGCTTGTCCTGAGTAGGGGATACGAGCACTGCACCGGCCCCCGCGCCATGTCGGGAGAATGCCCCGTCGAAGTACATGACCCAGCCGTCCGGTGCTTTGCTCCCCGGAGAAAGCGACCGGTCTTCGCCTGCTTCGAGGCCTGGTGCCTCCGTCCATTCTGCCATGAAATCTGCCAATGCGGCCCCCTTGATGACTCTGGTTGTGCTGAACTCCAGCTGAAATGCTTGCAGTTCGATGTTCCACTCGGCGACTCTTCCAGCTGAGTTGGGGCTCCTGAGCACCCTCTCCAGAGGGTATGCTGAGACGACCTTGATGGGATGACCCTGGAAGTAGTGTCGCAGTTTGCGTGGGGCTACCAATAGCGCGAGGAGGAGCTTCTGGGGCATGGGGTACCGTGCCCAAGCGCCCCCAACACTGTGGCTTGACAAGCACACCGGTGCTCGACGAGAGTAGGAGTGCTGACGAGGCCCGTGCCCTCCGGAGGGTCTGATGCCTCCCGAGGCGATGGAGCCCCCAGCGCTTGGCCGCCGGGTGCGGCCTCTTCGGCTCTAGGGGCATCTTCCTGCTGAGGCTGGTCTGCATCTGTGGGGGCCGAGACCTTCACGAGGCCTTCTTGGTCCTGTGCTGCTGCGGCCGGGGCCGTGGCCGGGCGTGGCGCAGCCTTGATCTGGCGCTCTTCCCGAACCGCCACTAGGGCTGCGCTGGCGGAGTAGGGTGTGGCGGCGAGGTAGAGCACCAGGGGCTCAAGTGGGCGTGGCGCGACCATCACAGGAGGGCTGATAAGGTACCTCTTGAGTTCTTGGAAAGCCTTGTCGGCCTCTTTAGTCCATTCAAAGGGGCCCTTCTTCTTCATCAGCTTGAAGAATGGCAGTGCTCGTTCTCCCAGCTTGGAGATGAAACGTCCTAGCGCGGTCACGCGCCCAGTGAGTTTCTGCATTTCTCTGAGGGTCTTTGGCGGGCTCATGTCTTCGACTGCCTTGACCTTTTCCGGGTTGGCCTCGATGCCCCTATGGGACACGAGGAAACCCAGGAGCTTGCCCAAGGGGACTCCAAATACGCACTTCTCCGGGTTGAGCCGCAGGTCCACTTTTTCGAGGCTCGCGAAGGTTTCTTCCAAGTCCTGTATCAGGGTTTTGGCCTCCCGAGACTTCACCACAATGTCATCGACGTATGCCTCAGCATTCCTCCCGAGTTGTCAGCCCAAGGCGATGTGCATCAGCCGCTGAAAGGTCGTGCCTGCGTTGCGCAACCCAAATGGCATGCAGGTATAGCAGTACACTCCGCACGGGGTCAGGAAAGACGTTTTTTCCTCGTCTTCTAACGCCATCTTGATCTGGTGATAGCCTGAGAAGGCATCCAGGAAGCACAGCAGGTCACACTCAGCGGTGGAATCGACGATCTGGTCAATGCGAGGAAGCGGAAATGGATCCTGTGGGTAGGCCTTGTTGAGGTTGGTGAAGTCGACGCACATACGCTCCTTTCCCCCTTTCTTTGGCACGACAACTGGGTTGGCCAGCCAATCCGGGTAGCGGACCTCGCGAATAACCCCTGCTGCCTCCAGCTTACGGGTCTCTTGGACGATAAAAGCTTGTTTCTCTGTGGACTGTCGCCTCGCCTTCTGCTTCACAGGCGCACGTTGGGGCACACGTTGAGGTGATGCTCAATCACGCCCCTCGGGACCCCTGCCAACTGATCAGGCCCCCATGCGAACACCTTCTTGTTTGCACGCAAGAACTTTACCAAGGCCTCCTCCTGCTCGGGTTCGAGGTTTGCACCTATGGTGAAGGTGGCGTCAGTGGACCCGTCCTCGCTGACTGGTACCTGCTTGGTTTCCGCCTTGTTTTGAGTGAATAGCTGCTTCTTCTTGGATGGCGCAGCCCCCTTGGGCTCGGGAGCGTCAACGCCGGTGGGTCGTTTTGCTGCAGCCGCTTTAAAAACATGCTTGAGCGCCTGCAGTGCCTCTCCAGTGTTTCCCGACACGGTAAGGACGCCGCTGCTCCCAGGCATCTTCGTGAGATTGTATGCGGGGTTAGTTGCTGCCATGAACCGAGCCAAGGCCGGGTAGCCGAGGATGGCGTTGTAGGGGAGGCCGATGGGGGCGATGTCGAAGTCGATCAGCTCCATGCAGAAGTTGTCGCGGGTGCCGAAGGTCACCGGGAGGCGAATTTGTCCCAATGAAGCGGTGGAGCCGGCTCCGACTCCGGAAAAAGGCCTGCTGGGCTGGAGCTGCTCTGGTGGCACGTGGAGGCGGCTAAAGGCCTCCACGGAATGCACGCTGAGACCGGCTCCGTCGTTGATGAGGGTCCTGGTGACTGCCACTTCGCAGATGGTGGGGGTGCACAGCATCGGGAGCGCACCCGATCCGGCGGGGTTGGAGGGGTGATCGTCCGAGTTGAAGAGCAGGTGGGCCTCGGGCGCCACCCAGCCCGGCGGGGCTCCCAAGCGTTTGGAGGCGGCGGCGATCTGGCGGGTGAACGACTTGACGTGGCGGCTCGAAGGTGGCGCCAGTGAGCCACCCAGGAGAGCTGCGACGACCGGGGGCGCCGACCCGGTGCGAGGGGCGAGGTAGAGGTCGCGCAGCTCCCCCAAACAGGTCTGCTGCCCGTTCCCCACCGGCCGTTGGCGGTAGGCGACGGGGAACGGCGGGGGCGTCGGCTGACGGGAGCTGTCTGGGCGACTCGAGCGGCGCGAGCAGCCCGACGCTCGGGTGAGCTCGGCGAGCGTCGGCCATGGACACGACGGAGAATCACATGCGACCAGCGGAGGAAGGATTCCGGCGCACCCCTACCTGGCGTGCCAAATGTCGGATTTCGGGTTCCGGCAGACCCTTGAGGTTCGAACACTGGGGTGCGCGCAGAGATCTTTCCCCTACCAGCTCACGCGAGGATGGATTGTGAGGGATCTAAACTATGAACGATGAACAACACAAGAGACACAAGTTTAATACTAGTTCGGGCCACCGTTGTGGTGTAATACCCTACTCTAGTTTGTGGTGTGGTGGATTGCCTCAGGGCTGATGATGAACAATACAAAGGAAGAACAGCCTCGCGAAGGTATGTTCTTGAGCTGGTGCCATGAACTGCTTGGGTGATTTCGATCGCCTCTTTCTCTCACTCTGCTAGGGCTCTATCAGATCGATCCTCTTCTCTACCTTGGTGGTGGCTAGTCCTATTTATAGAGGGAGGCCCTAGGCCTCTTCCCAAATAATGAGCGGGAAGGGCGCCAACAATTGGCCATTTTGAAGGGGAACATCTAGTACACTTATCCTGACTAAATTGGTCTTCGGCTGCCAAAGGCTCCGATGGTGACGCCGTCCTAGGCTCCATGATAACCTCCATCCTGCCGTTCTGCTGGTCTTGGTCTTGTTGCACCGAAGAGGTAACCTTTGCCTGATGCCTTGGCCTGTGCTTGCCTCCTTTGCACCAAAGGGGAAATGAGGATACTGCGCGGGCTGGCGCCCGCCTGGCCTTGATCGTCATGGCTTGCGTCACAGGGCACCCTCGCGAGGTGCCCTGCCTTGATCTCTCCGCCTCCTCGCGAGCCTGCCTGACGAGGCCGCTCCTGAGGTAGGTTCCTGTCGTCCGCCCCGCGAGGCCTGGCTCGTCGCGAGGGTCTTGAGCTTGAGCTGATGAAGCTGGGCCGCACTGGACCCCCACTTGAGCCACGCCGCAGGGAGGCAAGTCTGGGGACCCCCGTTCCCAGAACGCCGACACCTCCTTCCAACACCTTCATTACTGCCCATAGTTGAGCGATGTAAGAAATTTTTATCTAGGTGGCGTGCTAAACTACTTGATAAGGGTGATCGATTTATCCTCATGTCGGTTGTACCTTGACTCGTTTCTCACTTACTATATGTCTATGTTTCAAATTCCCAAAAAGCTTTTAAAATTTATTGATGCCCTGTGCAGAGACTTCTTTTGGGTTGGAGAGGAATTTTGCTCTGGAGATCAGTGCCTAATCACTTGGAACAATGTTTGCTTGCCAAAAAAATTGGTGGTTTAGGTATGAAAAACTAGCATGTTCAGAACAACTGTCTACTTATGAAGCTTGATGTTAAAACCCTGTCTAGTTCATCCCCCCTGGCTAGACTGGCTAAGTCTGCAGCACCCTAACAACCTTGTGTCTCCCTCTTCCCACACCACCTTTCTATGTAGAACCATATCACACCAAATGCCAACCCTGCAAAATATTACTTTTGTTCTTACAAACTGCGCCTCAAACACTTACTTTTGGCTCGACACTTGGTTGACTTCTTCACCGCTCGCACCACTTACATCTTCTCCCACTCTCTGGTACAACTAGTTCGAGTGGCCAATATTATGCGTTTCGGTTTGGATTCTAACCTGAGAAATTGTCTCACACTTTCTGTCGAGCAAGAACTTGTTTCGCTTTTGGTTGTTTTGCAGGATTTCTTGCCGACTACGTCTGAAGACCAAAGGATTCCTTGTAGGGGCCATAACTTCTCCACCAAGCAAGCATACAACGTGCTCATGAGCAGGCCCGAACTTGTCCTAATCGCTCCTCTCATTTGGCGGGCTCATGTACCAAGGAAGCTAAAAGTGTTTGCCTGGTTACTCTTCAAAAATGGGCTCAACACTAGGGCCAACCTGGCTCACAAGCACATCATCACCAAAAATCTCTCCCCTCGGTGCCATCAACATTGTTGTTCATCTTATTCCCTCAAGATGCTCGAGTCTGGCAGCGGGTGGGCATTACTCCATTGACAAGTGATGTATCTGAGCTTTAGGACGCTGATCTTCGGACCTACCTGCCCACCAAGTCGTGGCCTTTGGTGCTGCTTACCACATTTTGGAAGATATGGGCTGCTCGCAATGATATGTTGTTTAGGTCCATCGACCAACATTCTGTAATAACCCTTAGACTCATCATCTCAGACCTAGACCTTTGGTCACACCGATCTCTGTTTGTGAGTGACATGGAGGACGCTTTCTCGTGGCGTTCCTACCTTTCTGCACGATCTCTCATGCCCTTGTAATTCTGTAACCCGCTGTGTGGGCAACCTTTGAGTAATACACCATTCAGGTGGGCGAGCCAGCCCCCCCCCCCCCCCCACCCCCTCCATCCCCCATATTGATTGTCAAAAAACAAACAGTTTTGCTAAAGCACATCTAGATGTGCTCTAAGTATTGCACATCTAAGTCATATATCATTGATTTTACGCTAAGATTCGTGCAAGCATTTTTTGTCTTTTTTTTCTTTTTTTTCTTCTAATTTGATTAAGTCACTTAGATGTGCTAGCACATCTAGATGTGCCCTAAACAGACTAAAAACAATTGTCATTCACCTATATTCTTTGCTAATTTTCGCCATTAGAACCAACACCTAAGGGTAGGCAACTCTTTCAACTAATTAGCTTATGCGCGATCCTTATTCTACTGATTGGGTATTTGAAACACCAACCATGCACTACAAATGTCCATATAAGAGCCTCAATCAGTACTTTCCCACCAGCGGCGGGATGCTCTGCTCGTTTCTGAAGTAGTCCTGAGGATCAACCTTGCCCTTGGTAATGGCGAGTCTTTGGAAGTTGCCCTTGAAGTACTTCTCGCCCCAGATCTTGCCGCTGTTGTAGGTTGAGATGTCGTTCACCACCTCGTTCCTGCCGAGGTCAATGTCCCTGTAGTTGGCGTATGCCTGCCTGGGGTTCTTGCTCACGTAAGGCTCCATGAACTTGTACATGTCCTTGCTCCACTGCAGCGCCGTGGCGCCGCCTGCTTCGGCGAACCAGTAGCTAACGTACTGGATGTTGAAGAGGACGCCCTTGCGGTGAGGGAACGGCGTCGCCGCTTCGGGGGTGGCGCTGATGGTGGCGCCATAGGGGTCCATGACCATCATCCCCGCTCCGGGCTTCACGAGCCAGCCGTATAAGATCTGCGCCCACACAGGCTTGGGGACGGGCTGGTAGACGTAGTCCGACTTGTATTCGGCGAAGGGTTTGAAGCTGTTGTTCCGGTTGAGGAGGTCGACCAGGGTGGCCTGCTTGCCAAGGTGGATGAAGGGATGGTCTTGATCCAGGGCATCTCGTTGCAGTGCGAGGAGTTCATGCCAAGCTCGGGGAATTTGCTGCTCATCAGCGGCGTCAGGGTTTTGCAGGTGCCCAGGTACATGGCCTCGAACGTCGCGGTGTCCCCCATAGCGAGGATGCGGATCATGAGGTCGGCGGGAAGGGCCGGCGCGACCAGTTGCCACTTGTCGATGAGGTCTACGGCGCCTTGATTCACTGTCTTGGGGATCTTGAACACGGTCACGGTAGGAGGCACCGGCAGGAGCTTCACCTGCCACGACACCACGATGCCGAAGCTCTCTCCGCCGCCGCCCCTGACCGCCCAGAAGTGGTCTGCGCTCATGGAGCTCTTGTCGAGCAGCTTGCCATTGGCGTCGACCACCTTGACGTCGATGACGTTCTCGGCGGCGATGCCGTACTTGCGCAGCAGCATGCCGAAGCCGCCGCCTGCGAAGTTACCGCCGACGCCGATGGTCGGGCAAACGCCAGCCGGGAACGCGAGCACGAGGCTGTTCTTAGCGATGGCGTAGTAGAGCTCGCCGAGCTGCGCGCCAGAGTCGACCCACGCCGTGCGGGCGTAGCCGTCGACCGACACTGCCCGCATCTTGTTGAGGTCGACGACGGCGAACGTCTCGGGTTTCTCGGACCGGTACGACAGGCCCTCGTAGTCGTGGCCGCCGCTCCGCACGCGGAGGCGGACGCTGTGCCGGCGTCCGCACACCACCGCGGACTGGATGTGGGAGGCGTTGGTGGGGGTGATAATGTAGAGCGGCTTCACGTTCTGCGGCGACGACCACCGCGAGTTCCTGATGGTCTGCGCCAGGACGGTGGGGAAGGCAGGCGAGCTCTTGGCGTAGAGGAGGCGGGCCGGTATCTCCTTGACGAGGCATCCGAAGAAGTCGTCCTTGGCCGGCACCGGCGCGTAGGGGACGGCGGCGTGGCAGGACAAGTCGCAGAGGAGGAGCACCAGAGCGAAGGCCCTCGAGCTCGCCATTGTAGCCGATCGAGCTTGGGATGTCTTGGGGTGTACATCAGCGAGAGGACAGGTAGTGGCTTATATAGGAGGCAGCGGACGCGCAACTCTCGTCCCTGCCCTCTGAGTCCCCACCCTGCAAGCCCGGATCTATTGGGGACTGAGCAAGCTCACCTAAACTTGGGATGTTTAGCCTTCTTTTTTTCTTTTTTCTTTTTTTGATCAGGAACGCTTAGCTGAGTGATGGCCAGTGCGCGATGTGGCGAACTGGCATCGCGAATTCGAGCACCGCCGCGCGTTTGGTCCAAGAACACAACTGTCGGGACTGCATTAGTTCCCTTGTTTCAGGCGCGAAACTGCAGCAGCGTTTCTTCCGGGAGCCTCAGTTTAGGGGATGCATTTGTTTCTTGAAAAGTTACTGGAAATCACGCTCACTCGAAAGTGCCGGAGTAGCTGCAGCCGGGCACCCTAAACTCGCCTCAAACATTTGGATGGCATGTCCGGGCCGATTATAAAATTTTCATCCAGACGGATGCCTCAAACGTCCGGACTAACAGGTACCCCTCATATCCAGCTCAAACAAAGAGCGGATATGGGAGCACTCGGTCGCGTCTGCCACGTCGGACCCGGCTCATGCCGGCCCACCCAATCCCACGTATATTCCTCTTCATCCGGTCGTCGGACTAAATCCTAACAACTTCACTCCGCCACCCAAGCTCACCTTTTCGATGGTTTCCGGTCGTCTCCGGCATGGCGGGCAATGGATTCGCGTCCTTCTCCTCTAGATTCATCGACTCCGAACTCATCCCGCGCGGCCCCGAGGAGGAGATGGCCGTCTGGCGGGAGGAGACCCGTGCCCGGCAGCGCTCGGGCTCCTTCTGTCGGGAATCCATTACGTCCACCCAAATGACGCATGGATCCGGCGCTAGGTGTGACGTCGCTGCCTCCGCTGGAGGCGGTGCGTGCCGCCTGGCGTCCGAATGTTGTGGCGGCCACACAACCCCTCCTTTGGCACGCCGAGCATCGGGACACACCATGGGCCTCGTCCGACGAGAACATGATGAAGGAAATATTCCCTAGAGGCAATAATAAAGTTATTATTTATTTCCTTATATCATGAAAAATGTTTATTATTCATGCTAGAATTGTATTAACCGGAAACATAATACATGTGTGAATACATAGACAAACAGAGTGTCACTAGTATGCCTCTACTTGACTAGCTCGTTAATCGGAGATGGTTATGTTTCCTAACCATAGACATGAGTTGTCATTTGAGTAAGGGGATCACATCATTAGGAGAATGATGTGATTGACATGACCCATTCCGTTAGCTTAGCAACTCCCACATGTTTTCTATTGCTATTGCTTTCTTCATGACTTATACATGTTTCTATGACTATGAGATTATGCAACTCCCGTTTACCGGAGGAACACTTTGTGTGCTACCAAACGTCAAAACGTAACTGGGTGATTATAAAAGTGCTCTACAGGTGTCTCCGAAGGTACTTGTTGGGTTGGCGTATTTTGAGATTAGGATTTGTCACTCCGATTGTCGGAGAGGTATCTCTGGGCCCTCTCGGTAATGGACATCACTTAAAGCCTTGCAAGCATTGCAACTAATGAGTTAGTTGCGGGATGATGTATTATGGAACGAGTAAAGAGACTTGCCGGTAACGAGATTAAACTAGGTATTGAGATACCGACGATCGAATCTCGGGCAAGTAACATACCGATGACAAAGGGAACAACGTATGTTGTTATGCGGTCTGACCGATAAAGATCTTCGTAGAATATGTGGGAGCCAATATGAGCATCCGGGTTCCGCTATTGGTTATTGACCGGAGACGTGTCTTGGTCATGTCTACATAGTTCTCGAACCCGTAGGGTCTGCACGCTTAACGTTACGATGACAGTTATATTATGAGTTTATATTATTTGATGCACCGAAGGTTGTTCGGAGTCCCGGATGAGATCGGGGACATGACGAGGAGTCTCGAAATGGTCGAGACGTAAAGATCTATATATTAGACGACTATATTTGGACATCGTAAAGGTTCCAAGTGGTTCGGGTATTTTTCGGAGTACCGGGGAGTTACGGGAATACGGGGGAAGAAGTATATGTGCCTTATTGGGCTTTAGGGAAGAGGAGAGGTAGCCCCCATTGACTAGTCCGAATGGACTAGGGGAGGCGGCGCCTCCTTCCTTCTCTTCCTCTTCCCTTTCCTTGACTCCCACTCCTACTACTTGGAAGGGGGCGGGGGGGGGAATCCTACTCCCGGTGGGAGTAGGACTCCTCGAGCACGCCATAGGGGCGGCCCCCCCCCTCCTCCACGCCTTTACATACGTGGCGGGGCACCCATAGACACAACAATTGATCGTTTGATCTTTTAGCCGTGTCGGTGCCCCTCCACCATAGTACACCATTACAAAAAAATACACTTGGTGATGATATGTGTTTGTCACAAGAGGTCGCGTTTTTGTCATGCATGTACATCCATGACAAATTTATGACGAATCAAGATAGTCATACTGTCTTTGTCGTAGAAGTGTTCCATGACATTACCAAAATTATCATCATGGAAGTGTCCACTTCCATGACGATAAATCGCGCGTCACAGAAGTGCTTTCGTCAAGGGTGACCGACACGTGGCATCCACCGTAACGGAACGCCGTTAAGCTATCGGGTCGAATTTTGGATCCGATAACCCGTTAACAGCCCTGACCAATGGGAAATTTCCACGTGTAAAATTCTGATTGGCCGAAGGGAATAACTGTCAGCTCGTCAGTGGGCCAGATATCGCCCATCCATTGGAGGAGACATGCCTATGATACGTCGAGACGTGGCTGGGCCCAATAGAGGCCCATATAGGTTAAAAAGGCCGGCCCAGTCAAAGGCCCGTAGAACTTAATCAGGTACTAGTGGGCCAGCCCAATAACGGCATGCTTAATAAAGGCCCATTTACGGCCCGAAGCCAAATCTGGCACGTTAATTGTTCGCCCAATATTTGGGCCATTTGCGGCCCGAAGCCAGATCTAGCCCGTTAATTGTTTGCCGAATATTTGGGCCCAACTACAGCCTAGTGACTTTCCGCCTGTTAGAGGCCTTATGTAGACATGGGCCCATTTCAGCCCGGTGTGACTTTCTGCCTGGGAATAGCCCGTGCTGCCCATGGGCCATATATGGTCCGACGGGACATCGGACCCACTAACGGCCCGTGATAAAGGTGGCAACAGTTAAGCCCAACGTGACTTTGGGCATGTTAAAGGCCTATCGCGCAATTCGGTCCGTTGATGCCTGTACTAAGCTTTCGGCCTCTTAAAGGCCCATGATATCAGTGGGCCAACTAAGGCCCGAGATATGTTTCGGCCTTGTAACGGCCCGTGAGCTAACTGGTCCCAAAATGGCCCGGTCTACATTTCGGCCTGCTGAAGGCCCGTCGACGACTAGTGAAAATTAAGGCCCAACATGAATTTTGGCCTGCTAAAGGCCCGTGGTTTCATCTCGGCCGTAACAGGCCAGTACAATATTCAGCCTGTTAATGGCCCAACGCTACCTGGGCCAAACTAAGCGCTAGGTCGACAAAAGGCCCAACTAAAATATAAGCCGGTGTAAGTTTGGGCCTGGCGCAATGTGTGAAGGCCCCAATCATTCGGGCCCGAGAAAGGCGCAGCCGGCCCAATTGTGGCCCGCTAAAACCTGGCCCATTAGAGTCGAATGTTTCGGTCTGGTCGACTACATCTGATTCTTTTTAGATAGCGAATGATGGCAGTAACTAGTAGGAATTAAGAAGAAACCTACTCTATACAATAAAGAAATTACGGCATAGTAACTAAGAATAAACCTACACTATACAATAAAGGATTTAAGGTATATTACATCCACTGGGCATCGAAGTTCGCCACCAGTGATCATAAAGCGCACGAAGAAGCAGATTACAAAACTGGGCACCATTGCAGCGTAACAAAATAATACTGAACCGAGACCACTTCCAAGACAGTTCAAGAAAGGTTAGCCTTGCGGGGGAAACTGCTGTGCAAGCTGCTGAGCAAGGCTGTGAGACCGGCCTAGCATGTCGGTCATAGCTTCCAGGTGTAGTTATTTAGCGATGAGGTTCTCATTGGTGTTCTCCGCAATCTTTCTTAGAGATAGGACTTCAAGTCGAAGTTTAGTTGCAGAATGCCTTTCTGCTAGAACTTGGGACTGAAGAAGTCGAACTGATTCAAACAACAAATTATGTGAGCTTGTCTGACTGTTAGTCTCAAGTAACTTGAACACTGCATCAAGACAAGACTTTGGGGTTGTCTCGCTATCTTCAAGATGTTTTGCCTTCTTTGCTGCAATATATGTTGGGTTTGTCTCACAGCCTTCAAGCAGACTTGTGCATGCCATCGGGCATATCACCCTGAAACAAAGCGAGAGAGATGACAAGTTTGCGTGTATAAACAAAGATGATAACTGTTCATCAATTGTATCCAATTTCAAATTAGAAAATAAAGAGTAAGTTCAAAATATCAATAGCATAATTTGGGATTGTTCATAATGCGGGAGCTTC
Organism: Aegilops longissima; assembly: GCA_021605205.1. Taxonomy (NCBI): domain Eukaryota; kingdom Viridiplantae; phylum Streptophyta; class Magnoliopsida; order Poales; family Poaceae; genus Aegilops; species Aegilops longissima. The sequence continues at coordinate 610,209,644 of CM038682.1, read as the reverse complement.
ACCACACTCTTTGGATTACCATGTCAACATAACAAGCATAGATGAAGGGCAAAGAAAATCATTGTATCTATTTTGGATAATGTGCATGGCATGTTGTTCATATCATCAGCCACATCAGTAAGATAAAACAGGAGATGACAAGGTGCAAACGTGGGCTGCTTCACCACACACTGGATTATAGATCCACAAAAACAAGCATACATATAGGGAGTATTAAGTAATGTGCATGGTATGAATAAGGAATTTGGTTTTACAAGTAAAACTTAGAACTTACGGTTCTTACGAACACGCATTTTGGTAGAACAGCAAACTAAACAGCGAAGAAGCGATAGGGAGTATGAGCAAATTAAACAGCAGTTGAGGATAAAGGCTTTAGAAGGAGTGACTTACATTAACAGTTAACACCGGCTTCATAATGCCCTTCTCCATGTCAAGGGAAGGATAACTCAAGAATTTCAGCATAGAATGTTCTTCATAAGCATTGCATGTACTCTACATTTTGTTCTTCTGCTAACCGTTTTCGTACAAGTGAGACATTAAGGCAAATGCAGAAATGTAGTTCAAATTGTGATGTGATATCATAGACGGTACCTTACGCTGCAGCCGTGACCAATGTGTAACAAGATTATTCCAGTCACCGTCGGATAAATGTAGCACCGGAGACTTTACAGAAATTTCGTTCAGAGGCTTGCCATCTAAGTGCGCTTGCCTCATGTAGGAACGATACTTCATCAATGAGTGCTTGAAAAGCGCAACCAACCCTTGCTCGTCATGACAATCCAGTTTGCTCCTCGCCTATTTAAAAGAATGAAATCTTGTGTCTTACATCGTGAGAAACATATGCAGATAATGACCATGAATTACATTAGTACATTACTTACGCGTAAGTTGGGAGGAAGACTGGAAATTGTTCTATGTTGCGGTATAATCTTTCCATGAAGGAAAGATCGCACAAAGTTCGACAACAACATAAGCCGTCTTCTAAACTGGGAAGAAATGGAACAGGGTCCTATTTGCTGCAATTGGGGCTCTCTCGGTTCGAAAAGGATTTGGCAACTGGATTTGGTGTACTCTTTTGCTGGAATGGGGTTTTGCGTCGACGGTGGTGCTATGTCAATCGGCATAATCATCTTTGTTTGCTGCGGTTGGGGTCTCTTGAGTTGGGGCATCGAAATGACCCAGTGTAGTAGGGCTAGAGTCTGCTAGAGTTGGGATATTTTGTGGGTCAGGTGATATTGCAACTACACCTAATGGGCTATTTGACTTATCAGGTGCCACTACCTTTTCCAAATACTTTGCTTGTGCTCCTCCATGATCAGCAATCGCCCTCTTCCTTTTGAACGTCTGATACACAAGAACAACATTTGAATGGATAAATATGGTATGATGACAGATGGAATATGTACTGAAAATGGATAGGCAGCGCGTATTCACATACACGATGTGTAAACTAAGCTAATGGTAGTTCAACAAAGTAGAAGCAATGCAAAGCATTAGTTGCAAGATATGTGCGAGCAATGTAACCTTGGAAAGTTAGAGCAAGTACCTTGATGGGTGAATAAGATATTGCATCTTCCTCTGACTCCTCCACTAGGGAGCTACATTGACTTAGGTATCCCTCTAGCTCAGAATCACTGTTAGGATCATATTCTGAGCATGAATCTGTAGGTGGAGAGCGTTTGCATTGCATTGCATCCAGACTTGATTTAATCCCTTAATGCCAAGTTTGACAGCCATGGCATTGTTCTGCTTTATTCTTTTCATGCGCGCAAGCTCATAATCATTATGATGTTGTTCAGAATTTGAGATTCATGAAAACATAAAAGGTAGTCAGATTACCTATGGAATGCTTTGCGGATTAAACTCGGAGAGTGTCTCCCTATAAACCCCTGCATTTGCAAAGTTCACCTCCCCAACCGTGCTGACCAGACCACACACAGAAATACAAACCCCTTATGTCTCTATAACAGGCAGGCACACATTTCAAAACTGAAGTAGGAACATTAGAATCATATGAAATTCGTATTTGAACAAATAAACTAAGCAATTATGAGTGGTGTAATGTTTAGCTTCAAGGGTGGAGTGTTGGTAGTGCGACATAAAGCAAGTAGGCAGATTGTATTCCATGTAAAAGATCGAAACCTATTTAAAAGCTGGAAATGACACTTTCTTTCTATACAATGCAGTGTTAGTTATCCACACATGATGGAAGAGATCACATAGAGAAATACTATTCACTCATGTCTACGGTTCCGATATTTAGAAACAGGGTGATCCACCCTAAAAGAATATTGACAACAAATATGACAAGGCAAGCATAGATGTAGTGAATCAATCATTTACTTGTGAGCTTATTAGGACAAGTATGCAGAATTGTAACTGCGAAGAGACCGTCAAAATATGAATGAAGAAGTTTGTCTAGCACTTATTGTTTGCAACTAATCGGCGTGAATAATTGGATATTATATCGAATGAGTAAGAAATACAAGTAAAATTGTCAACAAACCTGGCTTGCGTAGTAATCTGGGTCAATGTCACTCGACCAACAATCCAAAATGACTAGTTTACATCCGAGGGCCGGAATCTTGAAAACCCCGTGAACTTTAGAGGTTCTAAAGATTACCAAAATACATCTGAACCATTAAGTGTAGGTAGCATCGAGCACACAACAAACCCTAATGACATTCCTGCCTAATGAGTAATGAATCAATTAGAAAATGGGTGATTAGGAGTGGTCTTTGAGTGTTGAGGACGTATCTCGGGATAAATCGGGTTGGCTTGGTGGGTCTTTGCACCTGAGCCCCTGAACGGATTTGGGAAGGTATGCATGGTGGCGCACCAGGCAGCGGTGACACTGTTGGGAGAGCGGCTCCTGGCCTCCTGTTTGTCCGCATCTCCTCCTAGAGTCATGCCGTCCGGGACTGCAAGTCGCCAGCGAGGCGGCGGCTGAAGTGATAGAGATCGAAGCGCTTGCAGAGAACAGAGAGGAATCTGGGCCTGGATGACCCAAAATCCCAGGGTGGGCTGCCCACCGTGGGCACCTCAGAGATACACACCCGCGGCGAACATGCATTTTGAAAATAATTTAGGAACATTTAGTTGACCAATTAAACAACTCTGTTTTAATAATATCATATTCGTATTTGAACAACTAAGCTTGTTTAGCTTGATGGCTGGAGTAGTGTTATTATGACACGAAGCATGTATTCTGATCGTATAGTGATCATAAATGGGGGAAACTCTAAGCATACTTTTTTTGGCAAAAGAGGGTTTCCCCTTCGATTTCTATTAAAGAAACCACCACGGAACCAACATGATCAATTAAACCCTAAGCATGATCAATTAAACCGTATTATGGCTATGCCATGGCAGATTTGAAGTTGCAAACCAAAGAAATGATATTTAGCATCCATTGTTTGCTTCGAACTAAGAACTAAATTCTAGGAGCTGAAAAGAAAGTAGAGTAACCAAGTTAAGATCTATTTTCTGGTTGAGATCAAAAGTTGAGGAGATATGAAGTACCACCTCTCTTGCGGCGCCGTGTAGGCATCGGGGGTGCGATGGCTGTCGGTGGCGTTGAAGCAGATCTGTGACGGTAGACGGGTGCATCGGAGGATAAGTCCCGTTGCGGTGGAAGAGAAGGTCGTGTGAGCGGCCCGGCAAAGAGGACGGCGCGCCGATGAAGCGAGAGGACGCGATGCAAGGCTATTGGTCCGTCGTCATGGATGAAACGACCATATCTAGCGATGGACGACGCGGTCTTGGTAGGCGCTCCGGCATGGTGGAGGACGGTGGCGATGGATGTGGTGGAGGGCGGCGGCGATGGATGGGGTGGCGGACGGAGGCTGGTGTGGGGATGGGGTGTTCTAGCGGATGGTGTATGAATGGGAAAATGGAGGAGAGGTATGGGAACCATGTTTTGGGGACCTTTGTCTGAAATATGGGAAAGTTCTGAACTTAGCCCCGTTTAAAATTTGGACGTCTCGTCGGTTGGGGATAGGACGGTAATCTCAGCATCTCGCCAATATTTGCCCAGGCGATTTGAGCGAGGAGAGGGTGGTTGGCGCCGATGGTTGGCTCCCACGGTGTATGAGCAGGGCTGACAGGTAGAGGCGGTTGTGTCACGTCTGAGTGAAGTTACAAACCTTCCCTATTGAAAATATTTGCCTACATCGATTTCGGCCGAGTCGAGTTTGTTTTGCCGCCCACCGTGTATGAATGGGGAAATGGAGGGAGAAATAGAGGTCTTTCGAACGAGCTTGAATCAAATGTGTTTTGCCGCCCATGTTTGGCGCCCACCATGTCGGAATGGGCTCAGAGGCGGTCGTGTCACGTCTACTTGAAGTTACTAACCTACCCCTATTGAGAGCAGTGGAAATCGGGCCGATGGATTGTCCGTGTAAGGGGTAGACAGTTATTTCCATCTCCCAAACACTTGGCCAGGCGCACGGCGTGGGAGTGGACATTTTGCCGCTTCTTTCAAATTTTGGGACAATAAGCATCCACGTTTACCCTGGCAACTAAATTCGAATCCATTTTGTATTCCTATACGAATCTTTATAAATCATTCTATGTGTTTTTATATATCTTCAAAAGCACGACAAAGATGTATTCCATGTCATATATGAATATGATTTACAAATGCCGATACTCAAATTGAAGCTAGAATCCAGTTTAAAGTGAATTGAATATTTGGAACACTTTATGTCCAACTCAAATGTCACACGCAGCATAATGTGTACTCCCATTTAGATATGTACACAAGTGATGTATCAAGATTCAAATACCGAGTCAATCAACCAATAATGTACACAACTAACAAACATATAAACACTTATATAGTATATGGATCAATAATATCAACTAACATACATAAGCCAGGCCGATGTACTTTTTGGCTACAACAGCATCCTTTTTTAGCCAGCATCTTGGCCCTTTCGATGCGTGCCACTTATGGTCCATCTATACTACTACTATTGCTGAATGCACATTCAGCCCAATTGGCATATTTGTAGGTGCCGCACAACAATCCAAATGAAATGTCTCGAGTCTTATCAATTAATACAGACTTGTGCTCAAATAAAATTACAAACAAAAAAACAATTATTACATGATCTCTAAAACAAATGGTTTGATTGATTACATGAACAGACAACACAAATGTTATTCAACTATGGAAAGAACATTTCACCTATGATTTACCAAGTAGGAATTTAATTTCCTTTTTCCTTGAGGACCTTAACAATCTGGTGGGTCTCACTTGCTTTGCTTTGAAATCCACCAAATATTTAATGGTTGTCTTGAGTACTGCTTGTGATTGTGATGTTTGCTTCCTCAACATGTCAACTTCATCTCTAAGTGCGAAGAAGAATCTCTTTCTACCACTAGTTTAGCCTCTAGAGCATCAGCAGTTGGCAATTCATAATGCACGATTGGGCGGTGCCCTTTGTTGTGGGATGATGCAACGTCCATGGGGACCTCGCTCTTTGATCTTGGGCTAACCTGTTTTGCCATTAAAGTTTTGATTGGATTCAGAAAAGTTGAAGTTAGCAAAACATCTCAAGCTGGGAGTTATAACACAAACCAGTTAAACAAACAAGGAATTAAAGAGTTTCAATTGGATGCTGAAAAGTAGTTATTAACATCATTGTAACCGCTGTTGTAGCAGCAATGAAGTTAAACAAACAAGTAGATATTTAAGTTAAGGCAAGCAGGTAATTCTTAATAGTAAGTATCAAACACATAGATAGGCGAGTCTACAATATGATTAACAGTGCTGTGCCATTATGTAATCGATAGAAAACTAAATTAAGCCAAGCAACGTAATTGAACAATTTTGCAATAAGTGGCTAACTAAAATTCGAGAAGCAGGTAACTAAACTTACGCTAGTTCTTTGTACAGCACACCGCAACTTCTTTTTCGCTACAAGGTTGTGCGAAGGAGTCCATGGCATCAATTGCTTGGATACGCAGTCCCAATACTTCTTTCTTCCCACTTTGCATGGGTAAGTCGAATGGTTAATCTGGTAAGATGGTGCGTCCTTGATATGTTATATGAGGACGTGTAGTCGACTAGTTGTAGCCAAACACATCACTGCGGCTTTCTTGTATATTTCATGCGATTACTTTTGGCATATCGAGATCTAAGCAATCTACAATAGGATGAAAAGATGGCATCCTTCACATTATTGGCAAACTCAGTTCATAGAAACAAGCAATTCAACCATTCTTTGGGTAAGAGCCTCAATCAGTACTTTCCCACCAGCGGCGGGATGCTCTGCTCGTTTCTGAAGTAGTCCTGAGGATCAACCTTGCCCTTGGTAATGGCGAGTCTTTGGAAGTTGCCCTTGAAGTACTTCTCGCCCCAGATCTTGCCGCTGTTGTAGGTTGAGATGTCGTTCACCACCTCGTTCCTGCCGAGGTCAATGTCCCTGTAGTTGGCGTATGCCTGCCTGGGGTTCTTGCTCACGTAAGGCTCCATGAACTTGTACATGTCCTTGCTCCACTGCAGCGCCGTGGCGCCGCCTGCTTCGGCGAACCAGTAGCTAACGTACTGGATGTTGAAGAGGACGCCCTTGCGGTGAGGGAACGGCGTCGCCGCTTCGGGGGTGGCGCTGATGGTGGCGCCATAGGGGTCCATGACCATCATCCCCGCTCCGGGCTTCACGAGCCAGCCGTATAAGATCTGCGCCCACACAGGCTTGGGGACGGGCTGGTAGACGTAGTCCGACTTGTATTCGGCGAAGGGTTTGAAGCTGTTGTTCCGGTTGAGGAGGTCGACCAGGGTGGCCTGCTTGCCAAGGTGGATGAAGGGGATGGTCTTGATCCAGGGCATCTCGTTGCAGTGCGAGGAGTTCATGCCAAGCTCGGGGAATTTGCTGCTCATCAGCGGCGTCAGGGTTTTGCAGGTGCCCAGGTACATGGCCTCGAACGTCGCGGTGTCCCCCATAGCGAGGATGCGGATCATGAGGTCGGCGGGAAGGGCCGGCGCGACCAGTTGCCACTTGTCGATGAGGTCTACGGCGCCTTGATTCACTGTCTTGGGGATCTTGAACACGGTCACGGTAGGAGGCACCGGCAGGAGCTTCACCTGCCACGACACCACGATGCCGAAGCTCTCTCCGCCGCCGCCCCTGACCGCCCAGAAGTGGTCTGCGCTCATGGAGCTCTTGTCGAGCAGCTTGCCATTGGCGTCGACCACCTTGACGTCGATGACGTTCTCGGCGGCGATGCCGTACTTGCGCAGCAGCATGCCGAAGCCGCCGCCTGCGAAGTTACCGCCGACGCCGATGGTCGGGCAAACGCCAGCCGGGAACGCGAGCACGAGGCTGTTCTTAGCGATGGCGTAGTAGAGCTCGCCGAGCTGCGCGCCAGAGTCGACCCACGCCGTGCGGGCGTAGCCGTCGACCGACACTGCCCGCATCTTGTTGAGGTCGACGACGGCGAACGTCTCGGGTTTCTCGGACCGGTACGACAGGCCCTCGTAGTCGTGGCCGCCGCTCCGCACGCGGAGGCGGACGCTGTGCCGGCGTCCGCACACCACCGCGGACTGGATGTGGGAGGCGTTGGTGGGGGTGATAATGTAGAGCGGCTTCACGTTCTGCGGCGACGACCACCGCGAGTTCCTGATGGTCTGCGCCAGGACGGTGGGGAAGGCAGGCGAGCTCTTGGCGTAGAGGAGGCGGGCCGGTATCTCCTTGACGAGGCATCCGAAGAAGTCGTCCTTGGCCGGCACCGGCGCGTAGGAGACGGCGGCGTGGCAGGACAAGTCGCAGAGGAGGAGCACCAGAGCGAAGGCCCTCGAGCTCGCCATTGTAGCCGATCGAGCTTGGGATGTCTTGGGTGTGTACATCAGCGAGAGGACAGGTAGTGGCTTATATAGGAGGCAGCGGACGCGCAACTCTCGTCCCTGCCCTCTGAGTCCCCACCCTGCAAGCCCGGATCTATTGGGGACTGAGCAAGCTCACCTAAACTTGGGATGTTTAGCCTTCTTTTTTTCTTTTTTTTTTTTGATCAGGAACGCTTAGCTGGTGATGGCCAGTGCGCGATGTGGCGAACTGGCATCGCGAATTCGAGCACCGCCGCGCGTTTGGTCCAAGAACACAACTGTCGGGACTGCATTAGTTCCCTTGTTTCAGGCGCGAAACTGCAGCAGCGTTTCTTCCGGGAGCCTCAGTTTAGGGGATGCATTTGTTTCTTGAAAAGTTACTGGAAATCACGCTCACTCGAAAGTGCCGGAGTAGCTGCAGCCGGGCACCCTAAACTCGCCTCAAACATTTGGATGGCATGTCCGGGCCGATTATAAAATTTTCATCCAGGCGGATGCCTCAAGCGTCCGGACTAACAGGTACCCTCATATCCAGCTCAAACAAAGAGCGGATATGGGAGCACTTCGATCGCGTCTGCCACGTCGGACCCGGCTCATGCCGCCCACCCAATCCGTATATTCCTCTTCATCCGGTCGTCGGACTAAATCCTAACAACTTCACTCCGCCACCCAAGCTCACCTTTTCGATGGTTTCCGGTCGTCTCCGGCATGGCGGGCAATGGATTCGCGTCCTTCTCCTCTAGATTCATCGACTCCGAACTCATCCCGCGCGGCCCCGAGGAGGAGATGGCCGTCTGGCGGAGGAGACCCGTGCCCGCAGCGCTCGGGCTCCTTCTGTCGGGAATCCATTCGCCCACCCAAATGGCGCATGGATCGGCGCTAGGTGTGGCGTCGCTGCCTCCGCTGGAGGCGGTGCGTGCCGCTGGCGTCCGAATGTTGTGGCGGCCACACAACCCTCCTTGGCACGCCGAGCATGGACACACCATGGGCCTCGTCCGGCGAGAACATGATGAAGGAAATATTCCCTAGAGGCAATAATAAAGTTATTATTTATTTCCTTATATCATGAAAATGTTTATTATTCATGCTAGAATTGTATTAACCGGAAACATAATACATGTGTGAATACATAGACAAACAGAGTGTCACTAGTATGCCTCTACTTGACTAGCTCGTTAATCGGAGATGGTTATGTTTCCTAACCATAGACATGAGTTGTCATTTGAGTAAGGGATCACATCATTAGGAGAATGATGTGATTGACATGACCCATTCCGTTAGCTTAGCAACTCCCACATGTTTTCTATTGCTATTGCTTTCTTCATGACTTATACATGTTTCTATGACTATGAGATTATGCAACTCCCGTTTACCGGAGGAACACTTTGTGTGCTACCAAACGTCAAAACGTAACTGGGTGATTATAAAAGTGCTCTACAGGTGTCTCCGAAGGTACTTGTTGGGTTGGCGTATTTTGAGATTAGGATTTGTCACTCCGATTGTCGGAGAGGTATCTCTGGGCCCTCTCGGTAATGGACATCACTTAAAGCCTTGCAAGCATTGCAACTAATGAGTTAGTTGCGGGATGATGTATTATGGAACGAGTAAAGAGACTTGCCGGTAACGAGATTAAACTAGGTATTGAGATACCGACGATCGAATCTCGGGCAAGTAACATACCGATGACAAAGGAACAACGATGTTGTTATGCGGTCGACCGATAAAGATCTTCGTAGAATATGTGGGAGCCAATATGAGCATCCGGGTTCCGCTATTGGTTATTGACGGAGGCGTGTCTTGGTCATGTCTACATAGTTCTCGAACCCGTAGGGTCTGCACGCTTAACGTTACGATGTGGTTATATTATGAGTTTATATTATTTGATGCACGAAGGTTGTTGAGTCCCGGATGAGATCGGGGACATGACGAGGAGTCTCGAAATGGTCGAGACGTAAAGATCTATATATTAGACGACTATATTTGGACATCGTAAAGGTTCCAAGTGGTTCGGGTATTTTTCGGAGTACCGGGGAGTTACGGGAATACGGGGGAAGAAGTATATGTGCCTTATTGGGCTTTAGGGAAGAGGGAGAGGTAGCCCCCCCCCCATTGACTAGTCCGAATTGGACTAGGGGGAGGGGCGGCGCCCCCTCCTTCCTTCTCTTCCCTCTTCCCTTTCCTTGACTCCCACTCCTACTACTTGGAAGGGGGGCGGGGGGGGGGGGAATCCTACTCCCAGTGGGAGTAGGACTCCTCCAGGGCACGCCATAGGGGCCGGCCCCCTCCCCCCTCCTCCACGCCTTTACATACGTGGCCGGGGGCACCCCATAGACACAACAATTGATCGTTTGATCTTTTAGCCGTGTGCGGTGCCCCCTCCACCATAGTACACCATTACAAAAAAAATACACTTCGGTGATGATATGTGTTTGTCACAGTAGGTCGCGTTTTTTGTCATGCATGTACATCCATGACAAATTTATGACAGAATCAAGATAGTCATACCTGTGCTGTCGTAGAAGTGTTCCATGACATTACCAAAATTATCATCATGGAAGTGTCCACTTCCATGACGATAAATCGCGTCACGAAGTGCTTTCGTCAAGGGTGACCGACACGTGGCATCCACCGAACGAACGCCGTTAAGCTATCGGGTCGAATTTTGGATCCGATAACCCGTTAACAATACGACCAATGGGAAATTTCCACGTGTAAAATTCTGATTGGCGAAGGAATAACTGTCGGCTTCGTCGATGGGCCGATATCGCCCATCCATTGGAGGAGACATGCCTATGATACGTCGAGGCGTGGCTGGGCCCAATAGAGGCCCATATAGGTTAAAAAGGCGGCCCGGTCAAAGGCCCGTGAGAACTTAATCAGGTACTAGTGGGCCAGCCCAATAACGGCATGCTTAATAAAGGCCCATTTACGGCCCGAAGCCAAATCCGCACGTTAATTGTTAGCCCAATATTTGGGCCATTTGCGTCCGGCCAGATCTAGCCCGTTAATTGTTTGCGAATATTTGGGCCCAACTACAGCCTAGTGACTTTCCACTTTGTTAGAGGCCTTATGTAGACATGGGCCCATTTCAGCCCGTGTGACTTTACTCGCACTGGGAATAGCCCGTGCTGCCCATGGGCCATATATGGTCCGCGGGACATCGGACCCACTAACGCCCGTGATAAAGGTGGCACAGTTAAGCCCAACGTGACTTTGGGCATGTTAAAGGCCTATCGCGCAATTCGTCCGTTGATGCTCATGCTAAGCTTTCGCCTCTTAAAGGCCCATGATATCGATGGGCCAACTAAGGCCGAGATATGTTTCGGCCTTGTAACGGCCCGTGAGCTAACTGGTCCCAAAATGGCCCGGTCTACATTTCGGCCTGCTGAAGGCCCGTCGACGACTAGTGAAAATTAAGGCCCAACATGAATTTTGGCCTGCTAAAGGCCCGTGGTTTCATCTCGGCCGTAACAGGCCAGTACAATATTCAGCCTGTTAATGGCCCAACGCTACCTGGGCCAAACTAAGCGCTAGGTCGACAAAAGGCCCAACTAAAATATAAGCCGGTGTAAGTTTGGGCCTGGCGCAATGTGTGAAGGCCCCAATCATTCAGGCCCGAGAAAGACGCAGGCCGGCCCAATTGTGGCCCGCTAAAAACCTGGCCCATTAGAGTCGAATGTTTCGGTCTGGTCGACTACATCTGATTCTTTTTAGATAGCGAATGATGGCAGTAACTAGTAGGAATTAAGAAGAAACCTACTCTATACAATAAAGAAATTACGGCATAGTAACTAAGAATAAACCTACACTATACAATAAAGGATTTAAGGTATATTACATCCACTGGGCATCGAAGTTCGCCACCAGTGATCATAAAGCGCAACGAAGAAGCAGATTACAAAACTGGGCACCATTGCAGCGTAACAAAATAATCTTGAACCGAGACCACTTCCAAGACAGTTCAAGAAAGGTTAGCCTTATGGGGAAACTGCTGTGCAAGCTCCGAAAGCAAGGCTGTGAGACCGCCTAGCATGTCGGTCATAGCTTCCTGTGTAGTTATTTAGCGATGAGGTTCTCATTGGTGTTCTCCGCAATCTTTCTTAGAGATAGGACTTCAAGTCGAAGTTTAGTTGCAGAATGCCTTTCTGCTAGAACTTGGGACTGAAGAAGTCGAACTGATTCAGACAACAAATTATGTGAGCTTGTCTTGTTAGTCTCAAGTAACTTGAACACTGCATCAAGACAAGACTTTGGGGTTGTCTCGCTATCTTCAAGATGTTTTGCCTTCTTTGCTGCAATATATGTTGGGTTTGTCTCACAGCCTTCAGCAGACTTGTGCATGCCATCAGGCATATCACCCTGAAACAAAGCAGAGAGATGACAGGTTTGCACGTGTATAAACAAAGATGATAACTGTTCTGTCAATTCTATCCAATTTCAAATTAGAAAATAAAGAGTAAGTTCAAAATATCAATAGCATAATTTGGGATTGTTCATAATGCGGGGAGCTTCACCACACTACTGGATTACCATGTCAACATAACAAGCATAGATGAAGGGCAAAGAAAATCATTGTATCTATTTTGGATAATGTGCATGGCATGTTGTTCATATCATCACCACATCAAGAAGATAAAACAGGAGATGACAAGGTGCAAGCGTGGGCTGCTTCACCACACCTGGATTATAGATCCACAAAACAAGCATACATATAGGGAGTATTAAGTAATGTGCATGGTATGAATAAGGAATTTGGTTTTACAAGTAAAACTTAGAACTTACGGTTCTTACGAACACGCATTTTGGTAGAACAGCAAACTAAACAGCAGTAAACGATAGGGAGTATGAGCAAATTAAACAGCAGTTGAGGATAAAGGCTTTAGAAGGAGTGACTTACATTAACAGTTAACACCGGCTTCATAATGCCCTTCTCCATGTCAAGGGAAGGATAACTCAAGAATTTCAGCATAGAATGTTCTTCATAAGCATTGCATGTACTCTACATTTTGTTCTTCTGCTAACCGTTTTCGTACAAGTGAGACATTAAGGCAAATGCAGAAATGTAGTTCAAATTGTGATGTGATATCATAGACGGTACCTTACGCTGCAGCCGTGACCAATGTGTAACAAGATTATTCCAGTCACCGTCGGATAAATGTAGCACCGGAGACTTTACAGAAATTTCGTTCAGAGGCTTGCCATCTAAGTGCGCTTGCCTCATGTAGGAACGATACTTCATCAATGAGTGCTTGAAAAGCGCAACCAACCCTTGCTCGTCATGACAATCCAGTTTGCTCCTCGCCTATTTAAAAGAATGAAATCTTGTGTCTTCTGTCAGCAGAAACATATGCAGTAATGACCATGAATTACATTAGTACATTACTTACGCGTAAGTTGGGAGGAAGACTGGAAATTGTTCTGTGTCTGCGGTATAATCTTTCCATGAAGGAAAGATGCGCACAAAGTTCCTGACAACAACATAAGCTTCGTCTTCTAAACTGGGAAGAAATGGAACAGGGTCCTATTTGCTGCAATTGGGGCTCTCTCACGGTTCGAAAAGGATTTGGCAACTGGATTTGGTGTACTCTTTGCTGGAATGGGGGTTTGCGTCAGACAATTGGTGCTATGTCAACGGCATAATCATACTGTTTGCTGCAGCTTGGGGTTCTGCTGAGTTGGGGCATCGAAATGACCAAAGTGTAGTAGGGCTAGAGTCTGCTAGAGTTGGGATATTTTGTGGGTCGGTGATATTGCAACTACACCTAATGGGCTATTTGACTTATCAGTGCCACTACCTTTTCCAAATACTTTGCTTGTGCTCCTCCATGATCAGCAATCGCCTCTTCCTTTTGAACGTCGATACACAAGAACAACATTTGAATGGATAAATATGGTATGATGACAGATGGAATATGTCTTTGAAAATGGATAGGCAGCGGCGTATTCACATACGATGTGTAAACTAAGCTAATGGTAGTTCAACAAAGTAGAAGCAATGCAAAGCATTAGTTGCAAGATATGTGCGAGCAATGTAACCTTGGAAAGTTAGAGCAAGTACCTTGATGGGTGAATAAGATATTGCATCTTCCTCGACTCCTCCACTAGGGAGCTACATTGACTTAGGTATCCCTCTAGCTCGGAATCACTGTTAGGATCATATTCTGAGCATGAATCTGTAGGTGGAGAGCGTTTGCATTGCATTGCATCCAGACTTGATTTAATCCCTTAATGCCAAGTTTGACAGCCATGGCATTGTTCTGCTTTATTCTTTTCATGCGCGCAAGCTCATAATCATTATGATGTTGTTCAGAATTTGAGATTCATGAAAACATAAAAGGTAGTCAGATTACCTATGGAATGCTTTGCGGATTAAACTCGGAGAGTGTCTCCCTATAAACCCCTGCATTTGCAAAGTTCACCTCCCCAACCGTCTTGACTGGACCACACACGTAAATACAAACCCTTATGTCTCTATAACAGCAGCAGCACACATTTCAAAACTGAAGTAGGAACATTAGAATCATATGAAATTCAGATTTGAACAAATAAACTAAGCAATTATGAGTGGTGTAATGTTTAGCTTCAAGGGTGGAGTGTTGGTAGTGCGACATAAAGCAAGTAGGCAGATTGTATTCCATGTAAAAGATCGAAACCTATTTAAAAGCTGGAAATGACACTTTCTTTCTATACAATGCAGTGTTCGTTATCCACACATGATGGAAGAGATCACATAGAGAAATACTATTCACTCATGTCTACGGTTCCAGTATTTAGAAACAGGGTGATCCACCCTAAAAGAATATTGACAACAAATATGACAAGGCAAGCATAGATGTAGTGAATCAATCATTTACTTGTGAGCTTATTAGGACAAGTATGCAGAATTGTAACTGCAGTAAGAGACCGTCCAAAATATGAATGAAGAAGTTTGTCTAGCACTTATTGTTTGCAACTAATCGACGTGAATAATTGGATATTATATCGAATGAGTAAGAAATACAAGTAAAATTGTCAACAAACCTGGCTTGCGGTAGTAATCTGGGTCAATGTCACTCGACCAACAATCCAAAATGACTAGTTTACATTCCGAGGGGCGGAATCTTGAAAACCCTGTGAACTTTAGAGGTTCTAAAGATTACCAAAATACATCTGAACCATTAAGTGTAGGTAGCACTGAGCACACAACAAACCCTAATGACATTCCTGCCTAATGAGTAATGAATCAATTAGAAAATGGGTGATTAGGAGTGGCTGCTGAGTGTTGAGGACGTATCTCAGGATAAATCGGGTTGGCTTGGTGGGTGCTGCACGCCTGAGCCCTGAACGGACTGGGAAGGTATGCATGGTGGCGCACCCGGGCAGCGGTGACACTGTTGGGAGAGCGGCTCCTGGCCTCCTGTTTGTCCGGCATCTCCTCCTAGAGTCATGCCGTCCGGGGACGGCAAGTCGCCAGCAGGCAAAGGTGAGGGCGAAAGTAGAGATCGAAGCGCGAGAGCGAGCAGAGGGAATCGGGCCTGGGATGACCCAAAATCCCAGGGTGGGCCGGCCCACCGTGGGCACCCTGTAGAGATACACACCCGAGCGGCGAACATGCATTTTCGAAAATAATTTAGGAACATTTAGTTGACCAATTAAACAACTCTGTTTTAATAATATCATATTCGTATTTGAACAACTAAGCTTGTTTAGCTTGATGGCTGGAGTAGTGTTATTATGACACGAAGCATGTATTCTGATCGTATAGTGATCATAAATGGGGGAAACTCTAAGCATACTTTTTTTGGCAAAAGAGGGTTTCCCCTCCGATTTCTATTAAAGAAACCACCACGGAACCAACATGATCAATTAAACCCTAAGCATGATCAATTAAACCGTATTATGGCTATGCCATGGCAGATTTGAAGTTGCAAACCAAAGAAATGATATTTAGCATCCATTGTTTGCTTCGAACTAAGAACTAAATTCTAGGAGCTGAAAAGAAAGTAGAGTAACCAAGTTAAGATCTATTTTCTGGTTGAGATCAAAAAGTTGAGGAGATATGAAGTACCACCTCTCTTGCGGCGCCGTCTAGGCATCAGGGGTGCGATGGCTGTCGGTGGCGTTGAAGCAGATCTGCGACGGTAGACGG
Source organism: Aegilops longissima (assembly GCA_021605205.1). Taxonomy (NCBI): domain Eukaryota; kingdom Viridiplantae; phylum Streptophyta; class Magnoliopsida; order Poales; family Poaceae; genus Aegilops; species Aegilops longissima. Next base: position 610,193,688 of record CM038682.1, on the reverse strand, counting down.
GTGCATCGGAGGATAAGTCCCGTTGCGGTGGAAGAGAAGGTCGTGTGAGCGGCCCCGGCAAAGAGGACGACGGCGCCGATGAAGCGAGAGGACGCGATGCAAGGCTATTAGTCCGTCGTCATGGATGAGAAACGACCATATCTAGCAGTGGACGACGCGGTCTTGGTAGGCGCTCCGGCATGGTGGAGGACGGTGGCGATGGATGTGGTGGAGGACGGCGGCGATGGATGGGGTGGCGGACGGAGGCTGGTGTGGGGATGGGGTGTTCTAGCGCGGATGGTGTATGAATGGGAAAATGGAGGAGAGGTATGGGGAACCATGTTTTTGGGGCGCTTTGTCGAAATATGGGAAAGTTCTGAACTTAGCCCCGTTTAAAATTTGGACGTCTCGTCGGTTGGGGATAGGACAGTAATCTCGCATCTCGCCAATATTTGCCCAGAGCGACTTCGGGCGAGGAGAGGGTGGTTGGCGCTGATGGTTGGCTCCCACGGTGTATGAACGGGGCTGACAGGTAGGGCGGTTGTGTCACGTCTGAGTGAAGTTACAAACCTTCCCCTATTGAAAATATTTGCCTAAATCGATTTCGGCCGAGTCGAGTTTGTTTTGCCGCCCACCGTGTATGAATGGGGAAATGGAGGGAGAAATAGAGATCTTTCAGACGAGCTTGAATCAAATGTGTTTTGCCGCCCATGTTTGGCGCCCACCATGTCGGAATGGGCTCAGAGGCGGTCGTGTCACGTCTACTTGAAGTTACTAACCTACCCCTATTGAGAGCAGTGGAAATCGGGCCGATGGATTGTCTGTGTAAGGGGTAGACAGTTATTTCCATCTCCCAAACACTTGGCTTCGGGCAGACGACGTGGGAGTGGACATTTTGCCGCTTCTTTCAAATTTTGGAACAATAAGCATCCACGTTTACCCTGGCAACTAAATTCGAATCCATTTTGTATTCCTATACGAATCTTTATAAATCATTCTATGTGTTTTTATATATCTTCAAAAGCACGACAAAGATGTATTCCACTGTCATATATGAATATGATTTACAAATGCCGATACTCGAATTCAGAAGCTAGAATCCAGTTTAAAGTGAATTCGAATATTTGGAACACTTTATGTCCAACTCAAATGTCACACGCAGCATAATGTCTACTCCCATTTAGATATGTACACAAGTGATGTATCAAGATTCAAATACCGAGTCAATCAACCAATAATGTACACAACTAACAAACATATAAACACTTATATAGTATATGGATCAATAATATCAACTAACATACATAAGCCAGGCCGATGTACTTTTTTGGCTACAACAGCATCCTTTTTTTAGCCAGCATCTTGGCCCTTTCCGATGCGTGCCACTTATGGTCCATCTATACTACTACTATTGCTGCATGCACATTCAGCCCAATTGGCATATTTGTAGGTCTGGCACAACAATCCAAATGAAATGTCTCCGAGTCTTATCAATTAATACAGACTTGTGCTCAAATAAAATTACAAACAAAAAAAAACAATTATTACATGATCTCTAAAACAAATGGTTTGATTGATTACATGAACAGACAACACAAATGTTATTCAACTATGGAAAGAACATTTCACCTATGATTTACCAAGTAGGAATTTAATTTCCTTTTTTCCTTCAGGACCTTAACAATCTGGTCAGTCTCAGCTTGCTTTGCTTTGAAATCCACCAAATATTTAATGGTTGTCTTGAGTACTGCTTGTGATTGTGATGTTTGCTTCCTCAACATGTCAACTTCATCTCTAAGTGCAGAAGAAGAATCTCTTTGTACCACTAGTTTAGCCTCTAGAGCATCAGCAGTTGGCAATTCATAATGCACGATTGGGCCGGTGCCACTGTTGTGGGATGATGCAACGTCCATGGGGACCTCGCTCTTTGATCTTGGGCTAACCTGTTTTGCCATTAAAGTTTTGATTGGATTCAGAAAAGTTGAAGTTAGCAAAACATCTCAACTGGGAGTTATAACAGCAAACCAGTTAAACAAACAAGGAATTAAAGAGTTTCAATTGGATGCTGAAAAGTAGTTATTAACATCATTGTAACCCGCTGTTGTAGCAGCAATGAAGTTAAACAAACATGTAGATATTTAAGTTAAGGCAAGCAGGTAATTCTTAATAGTAAGTATCAAACACATAGATAGGCGCAGTCTACAATATGATTAACAGGCTGTGCCATTATGTAATCAGTAGAAAACTAAATTAAGCCAAGCAACGTAATTGAACAATTTTGCAATAAGTGGCTAACTAAAATTCCGAGAAGCAGGTAACTAAACTTACGCTAGTCCTTTGTACAGCACACTGCAACTTCTTTTTTCGCTTACAAGGTTGTGCGAAGGAGTCCATGGCATCAATTGCTTGGATACGCAGTCCCAATACTTCTTTCTTCCCACACCGCATGGGTAAGTCGAATGGTTAATCTGGTAAGATGGTGCGTCCATGATATGTTATATGAGGACGTGTAGTCAGACTAGTTGTAGCCAAACACATCACACTGGCTTTTACTGTATATTTCATGCGATTACTTTTGGCATATCGAGATCTAAGCAATCTACAATAGGATGAAAAGACTGGCATCCTTCACATTATTGGCAAACTCAGTTCATAGAAACAAGCAATTCAACCATTCTTTGGGTAAACAAAAGAGCCACTGGAATATTTTTCACCATCCAATCATACACGCAAAAAGGGGTGACGCCACCATAGGGGCTGGTATGGGCGGCCGCCTCAGGTGGCTGGAAAGTGTGCACCTAGTTTGAGTCGTCCAGGTTGGCCCACGCTAGTTTTGTTCGTCCCAACGCACGAGCAGGCAATGTAAAAAATGAAGAAAAATGTTTCAATTTGGATGGGCCAATAACATAAGTGCAAGGCAGGCCCTATAGCAGGCTCGCGGCCCAAACGAGCGCCTCCCATATCGATCGACAGGAGGAAAAATCTCAATTCATTCGCTCCATCCTCTAGTCTGGTTTGCTCTTAACCTAGCCGCCGCTGGACAGACCGACACAGCACTTCCTTGCGCCCTCGTTGGAGGGCGGTCACCGGGCTTCAAGCGAACGGAAGTATAAGAAGATGAAGATCCAACCTTGGGTGTAGCCTGCATGGGAGGCAGCGGCGGCAGCACGGGCATGGCATCGAGCTTGCGCAAAAGGACAGTCGCAGCTTGCAAGAGTAGCATGCGCAACGAGTAGGTACATGACATCCCTGATTATATCTAATTCAACTCTTCAGTTTCTGGCCAATAGTTAAACCTGACGGTGTTGTAAAACTGCTTGTATGTAGGGAATCTATGAGAAAATGAAACCAATTTCTACTTATTTTATAACTCCCCCAACCAATACTGAACTGACTGAATCTGATGTATCTAATCAAGTTTCCGGTGCAAACATACAAGCTCATGTTGTTCTTGAGCCTGAAGTGTCTAATGAACATACTGCTAATGAAGGATTTGATGCAAACATTTTACATGCTCCTGGTGATGAACATATAGTGTCTAATGAGGGATCTAATGCAAGCATTTTGCAAGCTCATTGAAGGATTTAGTGTCTAATGATGATCTACTATGTTGAGAGAGACAGATATTTGCAGGCATTGATGACAAGCAAATTATAGTGCATTTTCATAGCTTGAGGAAACGTCGAGGCCATCTACCAGAAAGTGCTCGTATCATGACAACATAGCATAAATACTTTTCTAATATGTTGTTTTGAAACTATTGGCATACTTGTGCAGGATAGATATATTGATATGCAGTTTGCGCACTGGTTATACGTGCAATTACACTTCAATATTTTCAGCCAGAGAACGAATAATTCAAGCAGGTACAGACCATGTTTGTAGTCCTTGTACACCATGTTGCATTTTGTGTTTTTTGGTTCTTGCATCATTTAGTGTTTATAATCTGAACTACTTTCGATCATTAGCTGGTTTTCAAAGTGCATGTAGCTTCACATTTCTCAAGTTATGTTGATTTCCGGAGTGCAAGTGCCTTTGTATTTTTTAAGTTAAATATTCGCCCCTGGTAACTTGAATTCGTGGATCAGCCACTACACACAAATCATACACGAATGCCAGTACGAATTAAATGAAATGCAAGGACTTACGCTAGCTTGTTGTACATGCTCACTGCAGCTCTTCTTGCGCTTGGGATGTTCCATGTACAAGTCCATGTTACCACTTGCTTGGATGTGCAGGCCTTGTGCTCCTTGCATCCCCCTCTGAATTTTTGACAAGGCGAATGGTTGATCAAATAAGAGGAATCAACCTTGATGTTGTACCGGAGGACAGATACTTACAAGGTTATACGGGTGTGCATGATGTGTACCAGATACCGTAGCGCCGTCATGCTTCGCTAAAAAATGGATTTTCTTGTTTCAGATGATATCTCCAGAAGAAATAAGAGTTAAAGTCAGAGTTGCATAGGCGTGTAAGCTAAGAGAGCAGTGAAAGGATACCCAAACATCGTCGGAATAGTGCACAAGGGAGTGATGTGTGGATACCTAGTTCGGGCCGGCGTTTGTGCATGCTCGCCTAGCTAGAGTGCGGGTCACTTCAGAGCCGTTGCGGGTGATGCGCTGGCGTTGGCTGGCCGCGCACGGATGCAGATCTTGAGTGGCAGCAGAGCGCTACGATGCGGTGGACGAGACCGTTGGTGAAGTCCCAACGGCCTCGGGGGGCGGAGGTGCGACGATGTGCTCGGTGAAGTAGCTCCGATGAGCTGGGAGATGGCGTCGGTGAAGCGCACCTGATGCGGTGCAACTCGGTGTCTGTGAGGCACGTCGGTTGCGGTGGCCGGCGTTGTCGGTGGATCACCCGGTGCGGTGGACGAGGGCGTAGATGAGGTAGCTCCGGTGCGGTGGTGAAGCGCGACCGTCGTCGTCCGGCACAGAGGTGGGGAAAGGTGGGGAAAGAGACGAGACGAGGGGCGATTCGAGGGTTGGCGCGAATTAGGGATTTGAGCAATCTGGGCGGAAGGGGACGGTGGAGAAGAGAGATTTTGCAGGGCTGGAATTGGGGGGCCAGATATTTCAATCCGAAACATGGAAGTGCGAACTTATATTGTCGTCGCCTTTTTTTGGGGAGGGGGTGGGTGGCTGGGTGCTACGCGTCCGTCCGACACACGCGACCACCCCGACAGACTATGCTTGGTGCCTTAAGGCACCTGCCTTTGTGTTCATGACATGTGGGCCCAACAAGTTGCTAGCCCACATGTCCGTCACTAAAGGCAGTTGCCTTTTAACAACGAAGCAAATCCTACGACACGATGCTAGTCTGCCTGGTGCGCCTACATTTGAGAATGCAAACGGATCTTCTTTCATTTGCAAACGAATCTGTAAGTATTACCATGGCCGTGTTTTCCTTGCAATAATTAGTCATTCGAAATGAGATACTCCATCCGTTCACTTTTGTAAGTCGTTTCAGACAACTTAAAATGAACTGTTTTGCACATTGTCTGAAATGTCTTCAAGGTCTTATAAAAGTGAACAGAGGGAGTACTATAAATTAATTAAAGAGGAGTTATTTGAAAAAAATCGAAATGGTACCCACGCTAACGTGGATTAGAGTGTGTGTCACATAATTAGTTATTTGAATTAGAGTGTGTGTCACGTAGTTAGATTTTTGAATTAGAGTGTGTGTCACGTAGCGATCTCAAATTCTAACGTGGATTTCGCATTTCACTGTATCCATGCTACTTTTTTAATACAAATTCATATGTATATGATGAACACCATGGTAGTGAGAAAACTTTTCGATGAATTCAAACATATGACCTACAAAATAGCACAACAAATTGAGTCAATGTCAACTTTTCGAAACTTAGTATGGCACAAATTCGAAATAATTACCCGTATGCCTGGTCCTCGGTTCAAATCTTACAATGTACACCGAATTGAAACATTAATATTAAGTCTCGTACTATGTACATTCAAATGTTGTTTTAGCCCCCCCAAGCACAAATGCTACATACTTCCTGTGTCGGTCAATCTTCCTCTCCTAACCACCTTAGGAAGCTATCGGTTTCCAACACACATTCATTCTTTCTCTCCATGTTTCGATCTCTAAGTCTCTCAACTACACAACCCCTTTTTCCACTCCGTTACCAAATGTATTTACCTCACACACCCGCCATTGCACCCCATGCCAAGCTCTCTCTCTCTCTCTCTACCCCCTCTCCCTCTCACCCTCTCGCGCTAAATACATGCATTGCCTATCTAGCCCCCCAACCTCTCGTGCGCACGCAAGCACGTTGTATATCTAGGTCACTCCCTCGAGACTGTCTCACTCTTTCTTCCGCACGGCGGGCCACACTCGCTCAATCTCGCTCTCTTTATTTGAGTCTCGTTTAACCTCGTTTTCTTTCACACACAAATGATATATCTCCCTCTTCGGGCCTCGATCGACACACTCTATACTCTCTCACGCAGATTGTCTATCTAGGTCAGTCCATCCAAGCCGCCGCCACTCTTTCGACCTCATGGTGGGCCACTCTCTCTCTCTCTCTCTCTCTCTCTCTCTCTCTCTCTCTCTCTCTCTCTCTCTCTGTGTGTGTGTGTGTGTGTGTGTGTATGTCTCGATTGACCTCGCTCTTTCTCAGACAAAAACGATATATCACCATGTTTGAGCCCAATTCGACCTATTCACATTGTATACTCTCTCACGCACATCGTCTATCTAGGTCACTCTCTCCAATCCGTCTCACTCTTTCGATCACATGGCGACCCTATGTGATCGGTTGACCTTGCTTCCTCCCACACACAAAATATATCTACACGTCTGTGACTGGATCATCTCTCAAGCTCTATCTTACAGCCCTCACCCTTGCCAAAAGCTCAATCGGACAACATCTCTCCAGAGCATATATATTTGTTCAATAAATGTCGGACCACACTCACTTTGTCTATCTATCTATATGTCTCTCGATTGACCTTGCTTTCTCACACCGTATCTTCCACGCATTGAAGCTACTACCTCTCCATCGCTCGCAAAGCCGGAGCTATTTACATTGCGAGGGGTACCCCAACCTTGGATTAATTTGTGTAGGCCTTTATTCCGGTCGGTTTAGATTATATTTTCATAGCATTCGGCCCACAACTACTCCAAACACCGTTGCAAACCACGCAACTCCCCTAGTTGATTTCCCTCTGGCTCGGTCATCGCCTCTCTCGCACGTCCTTTCTCGCCTTCAACGTCGCACCATGGTATTATTGAAAAAACTATGTTGTTCTCTTTAATTATTATAAATAACCTACAAAACTACACACCGATAGTCCACATGGAATGGAACAAATTTCGACCCACAAATTAAAGTGCTACAAACTACACACCGAGGGGCCCACATGTCACGAAACAAATTTGGACCCATATACAAATTAAAAAATAAAGGACGAGGATCGAACATGCGACCGGGCCTTCAAGCCGCACGTCAATAGGCAACATACGTAGAATAGCAATGTTTGTTGTACCCCCTTTGTTCACATAATGTTTCATATTAACACAGCCTAATTAATGGATAACATGTAATATTATTTTTAGTACTATTCACCTTCACTTACTGGTGGGTTCCATGTGTGCTCTCTCTCTCTCTCCTGCGTTTAGGCGCTTAGACGACGGGCAAACAGGAAGAACTTCATGGGCGATGTTGCCGTTGACCATATCTGGACGCGTTCAGAAGTCACAGCACCAGTTTCACGTACTAGCAGCACTAGTCAGTGTGTACGTGCAATGCACGTTAATTTGGAAGTATATGAAGTGCATGCAGATATTAACTAATAGGATATTATTTGCGTGTTGTCATGTGATTAGCACTATTTTTGGCATGAAATTAACTGCATGCTAAACGTGTTGAGCGCTCGACATTGAAGCAGTCTAGGTCGTTGGATGACAAAGAATACATGTGGCTTGATGACATTTTATATTTAATTTGATACGGCTCTAGCAGAACATTCAATTGATCAAACCATACATTTTGTTCAGTCTGACTCCGACTTTAAATTATACGACGATCGATATAAAATAAACGGAAATGATAAACGTTCGGATTTTAAGCATGGCAATATGAACGTTTTTCATGGCAAATTTTGATTACGCGGCGGCGGCGGGGGCGTCTCACGGTGGGAAGCGGCTCCTCTGCAGTGCTCTGTGTGTCGTCGGGCCACTGACCGACGGCGACGGTGGCGTCTTGCGTCGTTGTTGGCGTACTCCTGGTTGTTGGCCCAGCTTCAAGGAAGGCCAAAATGTTCTGGACTTTGGAGCGAGTCAACTGGCGGGAGGAGGCGACTGGCGTTGGTGCAAGGAAGCGGTCCACGACGGCCATCCATGCCGCTGAGGGGGGCACTGGCACCCGCGCGGGGACAGGCGCTGTCCACGGCGCGGCAGAGACATTCGTGTGCACGGCAGCCGCACGGCGCGCGACGCTGCCAGACGCGCAGAGCGCATGCGCCTGGCAGTGCACGGGCACCGGCATGGCCATGCGGGTCGATGCACGCGCGAAGCGCAGCTTGGCAGTGCACGGGCGCTGCGTGAAAGTCGGCGGGGACCTCGTGGAACCCCGTGGCATCAAGCTCGACGACAATGTGCGGCTCCCAGCCCATCAATGCCACGGGGATGGGTGCTGGCGCAGTCGGGGCGATGGGAGCCGGAATGGGAGCGGGGACAGGCGTGGCGTCTTCTCGCAAGGCCAGTTCAAGCTCGTCCCAAAACGCCTTATGTTCTTGAGACTCCGGCTGGGTGTCTTCCTCAGGAAACTGGAACACTAAGGGCAGACCATCGTGATGCGGCATGGCATACGTTTTGGTCAGGCTAGTTGGAGGTAGACGACAGGAGAATCAGAGAGCAAGAGAGAGGATTGTAGTGATACCGGGTAGTGCGGGGTTGATTTTAAACTGCTGCGCCGACGACATTAAAAGTGGGAGCAGTTGGGACGACGGTGGGCGGCGGAGCCTGGTCAAAGGGCTCGCCTCCCGGTGAGTCTGCACAGCGGTCTGCTCGCACGCCTCCCGTCGAATCACACGCTTGCTGGGACGGCACCTGCCGATGAGAAGCGAGGACTCGTGGCCGCACGTAAACGCCCACGATTTCAATAGTGAAAGCGTTCGCCTTAACGTGATAAGTCTTTGTTCCAAAATACCTTGGCTCTTCATTTGTGCAACTTGTCATAAGCAGCTTGTCTCGAATTGAAGAAAAAACTTACGAAGTAATATTTGTGCCATATCACGTGACCATGCTCAGTTTCAAGAATTTATGCTAACTTTTGGATTTTCTGAAATTTAAGATCCAGGATTTGAAAAAATATCATAACCTGCATCATGCAATAAATTTTCAAGCCGTACATCCGTCCTGTTGTATTTCTTAAGAAAGGATTTGGTCAAACATTTTTATTAGTTAGACTTCAGACAAGTTATATATGCAGAGTAAAAGGATAATCCCTCCGTACCAGTGCATTGCCTGATATATTAACTCAAGCACTAGGCACGAACAAACGGGCTCAATTCTGTGCTCATCCTAATGTAGTAGTTGTAGTACTAGGCAATTCAGTTGACGGGTGACCTTGACGAGCGGCAACCAAGGGAATTGAACCATGCTCGGCATGGTAGGTAACATTGTCTAGTTACTAAAGCATCCCTCCGTTGTTCATCGGTAGTCATTATGGACCGGTGACATGATGGGAATTTCCTAGGGCTGGAATTCTGGCCGCCAGATATTTCGACTTGAAACGCCGAGGCTCGACTGGTTGGGGTTGCCTAACGTGCGTACCACGCATGCCACTGAAGGACACGAGCCCGTTTTTTTAGGATCAACACAAGCCAAGGTCTGGCTGGTACGCCGTTGGGTCCTACCATTCGAGAATACGAAAGGAACCTTTTAAATTGCCGAACGAATCTATGTGTATTACAATACCGTATTTTCCTTGCAAATACTAATCTCGACGTGGTAATTGATTTATGACGAGTTGTTGAATTAGAGTGAGTTAGTGATATAGTGATCTCAACGTGGATTTCACATTTCATGGTATCCCTAGTAAGTTTCCAATGCATATTCAAATTTAAAAGATGAACAATACGAAGGTGAGAAAAATTTGTATGTATCAAGCATATGACCACACACACACACAGAGAGAGACATACACGCACGAACACAACAACAATCCAATAAGTATAGTGCATCTATTTTTCCAAACCATGCATGTATGACACGAATAAATACTCCTTCTATTCCTAAATACTAGTCTTTTAGAGAGTTCAACAAGTGACTACATACGGAGCAAAATGAGTGGATCTGGACTCTAAAATATGTCTATATACATCCGTATGTGCCAGTCCATTTGAAGCCTCTAAAAAGACTAATATTTAGGAATGAAGGGAGTAAAATGTAAGACATCCATGGTCCTTGGTTCAATATTTAAAATGAACATGAAACTGAAACATGAATATTAAGTCTAGTACTACGGTACATGCAAATGTTGTGTTTAGGTGGAGCTATGATTGTCGGGGGTCAACCCCTCGACCTTAGATAAAATTGTGGAGCTCTGTTTAGGGTTGTTTAGATTACATTTGTCCCCACCCTCCCAACCACCGATTGGTTGTGCACCCCCCACCCCTCATCCCCGGGAGAATATCATGTGCCCCCATACCTTAGATGCTATATGCTGATAGGAGTTGCTTGGAGCTTGTAATTCTGAGATATAGCAGCTCACATGACGTGTCTTAATATTTTTGCAGGAAACCTTGATGAGTTTGAGAATTGCACACAATTTGTACAAAAACTACTTAGATGCCCTTTTATCCCATATCCAACGACCTCGAAGCTCGTATCACCGTAGCATGTAAGATGAAGGAGGACATCATATTCTCCTGTATGTAAGAATATCATGTGCTACCACACCTTAGATGCTTTGGTGATACAAGCTCTTCGAGGGTGTTGGATTTGTGACCCAACACCTCCTCGGTGGTTCGAATGGTTTTTTGCAGAAAATCCCCAAAAGAGTTCGCCACCGCTATAAGCACAAAGACTGCTCAGATGCCATTGGATCTCAGATCAAACAACCTCCAAGCTCAGATCACCAGTAGCATCCAAGCTGCGATAGCACCTTATGTTTTCTCGCACGGGAGAGTATGAGGTGCTCCCGCACCGTAGATTCTATGGTGATACAAGTTCACTGAGATCTAATGGCCCACAGTAGGAGGTTTGAATGTTTTTGCAATATATGGCTGATAGAGTTTGGGAAATGCGCAGAAAGTACAAGTACTACGCATGTGCCATTTGATCACTGATCATACGACCTAGATGCTCATATCACCGTAGCGGGTAATTAAGCTACGGGGAGCACCTAATATGAGCACCGGATAGCCGTTGGATTGAAGATGCAGCGGCACACACGAGGCCTGAATGTTTTATTTGCAAAAAAACCTTTGGAGAGTTTGGAAATTGCGCATAATTACATAGACTACTCCCAAGCCATTGGATCTCACTTCCAACGGTGTAAAAACTCGGTTCCCCATAGTATCTAAGCTACGGGGTGGATGTGATATTATATGCCGCTGTCATTTTTGTTCGTAAACTTGCAAAATACGTGTAACTCGTGCCGTTACTTGTCTAACCGCGCAAAGTGTTTGTTCAAAAAACCCATCCTACACTGAAATATCGAAACAACACACGGGGGTCCCACCTGTCATTAATCAAATTTGGACCTAAAACTAACAAATGTGAAAGACGAGATTCGAACTGGCAACCTGGACTACAAAGCATAAGTCGATAGGCTGAAAAAACGAAGGTTGTTGGCTTTGTCCCATAATTTGATTTTATACAGTACTTGCGTTGAGTAGAGTAGAGGGAGTGCCTCGTCAACACGTGCATGACCGTTGTCTCACTTATCGGTGGGTCCTGTGTCCGCGATCTCAATCTCTCTCTCTCCATCGTCTAACCTTTGCACGGGCACACACGAAGAGCGGCGCTAGCTTGCCGTGGTGTTATTACAACTAAAAAAAGCTTGGAAAATAGAAGAATCGCCTAGAACAAGAGACGTTGTGGCTGGTCGAGACGGAGGTAACCACATCTATCCTCTGTGCCATGTTTGCATGATGAAGCTGTGTGGCTAGTGGGGTGTTTTCGACCAACTGACTGGGTCCTGAGGTCGAACCATAGGTACTACGTATGATACAGTATATTTGACACGCACATTTTTCCTCCGTGCCAAGACGTGGCACACCCTACCGTGCGGTTTCGGGGTCCTCCCGGGTGGTGCACGCATATATTCTTCCTGACGTGGGACGCCCTACCGCGCGTTTTCTGGGTCCTCCTCGGTCGTAGCACCGAAGCAAGTAAATGAGTCGTCAAATCACGAAAGACCACATTTCTCGCCGAGTACATCAGTGAAGCACGGTGGCTAGCTAGTTGGGCTAGTTCGACCGATTAGCTAGGCCGCCGCCACATTTGTTTTTTCACCCCTTTTTTTTATCTACTTGCCGGCATGTAAATTTAAATATCCACCGCGGCGTTGCTCTGGTGTTTGGGTGCGGCAGGATTTTTAATTTTTTGATTGACGGGAGCAGGCGCGGCAGGATTGTAAATTTTTTGATTGACAGGAGCAGGCGCGACAGCAATTAGTCATGATGACTCCGCCAGTAAAAGCCCACTGATCTCTGATGTGAGAAGTCGTCGACTGGTGTTTTACCGTGGTGAAAACCAAAAGATTCCCCACTCCCTCCGCCTTCCCGTAGATTGCATTGCCTTTCAGCCGTTTGTCCCCCTTTGCTTCCTCTCCCCATTGCTTCTACCTGGTGCCATGGCGGCGCAGCAGATCACGGAGTTCGAGGTGAGGTGCCTGACACAGGAGCTCCGTGCCAAGGATGTGGAGCTCAGGGCCAAGGACGTGGAGCTCCGTGAGCTCAAGGAGGAGAGGAGTGCCATGCTCCTCCGTTATGTGCGGGAGTTCACGGAGCTTCAAAAGCGGCAGGCGTCCACCACAAAGATGCTCGAGGCGTCGGCGGCGTTGCTGCAGAAAGCAGGAGATACGATAGGCTGTCAGGGGAGCCGGCTGGAGCGCGAGCGGGCCGATCATGACGAGGTCCAAGATCGCCTCAGCCACTTGGTGAACCAAGTTGCCACGCACGTGTTGCGGCTGCGTGATGCCTACCGTCGTGCCAGCGCGACGTTGCCGGCCGTTGGGCTAAACCCGTTCGACCACCCGGTCGACTTCAACGAGCTGCTGCTTCCTGACCTGGTCTCCTTCTTCACCTGTATCTCCGAGGAGTTGAGCCGCCTCCGCGCGATGGTGGGGGCTGAGCTGGACAAGGAGGGTTGCGGGCTGCCGCCGCCGCTGTCGGGGAATCCTTCAGGGCTCCATTACCGAATCCATTCGTGCTATTGACGCCGTCTTTGACGAGCTGGCTCCGCCGACCGGGACCGGCTCTGGGCGGTTGCACCTGCATCACCAACGTCGTGCGCCGAGAAGCAGAGGACTTGGTGGTGTTTAGGCGCCTTTGCATGGGCATGTCCATGTCTCGGCGCAACATGACCGTTGGATCAAACTCAAACGGTGCAGATCGATCCATCAGTAGCACAAAGCGTGTGGGTGTGTTTGGTTGCATTCTCATCTCAATATAGTTGTTTCCTCTTCGTGTATTTTTGTCAACCTACTAGTGTGGACTCCTGCACCCTTCATGCACTCTGCCAAACACCCAAAAGTGGGTCGAGAAGGGAACTTTTGCTCCCATCCCATGCACCCTTCATACACCCTGCCTAACACTATTCATGCTTCATATGGTTCATGTTTCGTGGAGTACTGTAGCACCGTACTCTCCGTGCCCTGTGGACCTAGTTCAGTTAACATTGATCTCACCGTTCATTCTCGACCGGACAGTCAAAAAAGCGGTACTATTGTCGGTGTACTAGAGTAGGGTACCCTAGTATCCCGAACTCGTGCACGGGCAGTTGCAGCACCCCGCGGCAAGGCTTGCCAGGTGACCGCCAAGGTCCTGTGTGGTTCCTTTGGAGCCATTCAAGAACAAAGTATTCAAGCCAAGGAGACAAGGCCCCGGCAAGAGGAGCTTGCCGGGAAGGCCAACCAAGGCATTTAGAAGACACGGCCCCGGCAAGAGGAGCTTGCCAGGAAGGACCGGCGAGCGACAAGCTTCCGGACGCGACAGCAACGCATCGCGGCAAGGCACTTGCGCTGGCAGACTACCACTCCGTTCCTCCGCTCCAGCTCATCCACCAACGTGTCGCCATGGGACCTTTCCAGGCGCGCGTGGCAAGAGGCTGTGCGGCCAGCGGAGCGCGGTGGTAAGCGGCGCTGACAAGAATGCCATCGTGGCGAGCGGTGACGCCCCTGACGGTCCCTTTCTGCACTGTTTAGTCGACTTAGACGGGCATTCAATGCCTTTGTCCCCTGCCGTCAGGTTTAGGTACGTTACACTGTACAAGTAGCTGTACCAACCGCAACTCATTTTACGTTGCCACCTGTCGGTGACCCCTTGAGCATATAAAAGGAGGCCCATGCGCAACGTAGAAGAGGTTCGGTTCATTCGAAACCAGAAAACACTCACGCTAGGTATTGTAGCTCTCAGCGCTCCCTAGCAAGAACACAATACAATCAGACAAGCAGCAGTAGGAGTATTATCTCTCCGGAGAGCTTCGAAGCTGGGTAAACTGCTCATGTGCTTCGCCGATCCGCTTTCTTCGAGGCGACTCCTCCGCCCCACCAAACCGAAGGGGCTCGGTCCACCGTCCCATAGGTGTTCGTGGGTCCGATCAGCTTCCCGACATCTTTGGCGCGCTGTAGGGGCGCCGAGGCTGTGTGAACCTGATCTGGCGCTCACACGAGCAACATCTTCATCATTCATCGACATGCCACCGAAGAAGAAGGCTTCGCGGCAGCGGAGCCGCCCACGCCGATCCCACCACCACCGGAGCAAATGGGTGGTGGGGTAGACACCGCGAAGAACGGGCGTCGGCGTAGGGAGCTCATGATGCTGCCAAGTCCAAGGACAAGGCTGCATGAGACCGGCGCCAAGATACGCGCCGCGCCCATCTTAGGGAGGCGGACCGACAGCGCCATGGTATACACAGTACCATCGCTCGCTGGATCAAGATCGAGCTGGTGGATCCCGGGGCCCTCAAGACCAGCGTGCACGCCAACATGCCGGGCACGAAGCGAGGCACGGTCTCTCGACGGGATCTGCTCCTTCTAACATAGTTAGAAGTCCGAGCATATCCGCTCCTCGCGCCGTTCGCCATCGCCACCCACCACTCAGCAGAAGCTTTGGCGAGAGCTCAATCGCTCCTAGATTACCCTCCAACGGCCGACAAGGTCGATGAATGGAGGGCCACCATCCAGAGTCTCATCGGCTTTGCCAACGGCGACACTCCGCGGCAACCGACTAATCGCTGCCGCGGCAAGGCGACAAGGCACGAGCCGATGGCGACGAAACCTGTGGGGGTGCAACCACCATGCACTCTCCACCCCGAAGGCCAAGATCGCCGACTCGCCGGATCCACCTCGACAGCGACTCCACTGCGTCATCAGATCCACGAGCTCGTCGCGATCAGCGCCAAGTTCTTCACGAACGACAGCAAGAAGACGCTCGAACTTGCATCAAGCGCCGAAGAGAAGCGCGACGTCAACCCGACCAGCGCGCTGGGCCCTCTGTCGATATGCATGCGCCAGGGGAACCAGGTGACTTGCCGTACGCGGTAGGTTGCCCTGCGTTCACTCGTGAGTTGCGGCAAGTCCAGTGGCCCAGCAAGAAGAATTTCAAGCCAGATGTACCAGAGAAGTATGACGGCAAGACGCATCCGTCGGAGTTCCTCAGCATCTACACCATTGCGGTGCAAGCTGCCGGAGGGCGAGACGACAAGATCCCTGGCCAACTACTTCCCGCCGGTACTCAAGCCCAATGTCGATCCTGGCTCATGCACTTGCCGACAACCCATGTCCTCTTGGCGGATCTATGCCATCAGTTTGTTGGCGCCTTCACAGCGCCACAAGCCCCATGGCTAAGAGAGCGACCTTCATCTGCTAGCCCGAATGAAGGAGAACCCCACGCAAGTACATTCAGAGATTCAGCCGTGTACAAAGACAACATCTCAGATGTCCACCCTACGCGGTGATCAGCGCGTTCCATCGAACGTCGCGAAACCGCAGGATGCGGAGGAGATGGCGATGTGCAAGATCAGAGATGTCATGAGCTATATGCCCTGGCCGACAAGTGTGCACGTCTTTGAGGAAGGGAGGAGACTCCCGGAGAGAATCTGAAGCGGCAGGATCTCGATAGTGAGGAGTCCGCCCCGCAAAGAAAAAGCCGCATGGAGCAACAAAGAAGAAAGGCAGAGATGTGCTAGTTGTCGAGCAGTCCGCAACGGAGGTGGCGCCAAGGAAGCCAAAGTTGGTAGCTCCGCAAGGAGGTTGCCGGGCACCAACTGCCAGGTGTGGCGATCGCCGACAAGCGTGACGGCTCCAATAAGCAGTATTGCAAGATCCACCGCACCAAGGGTCATGACCTCCAGAGCTGCAAGAAGGTCGAGCAGCTTGTTGAGCAGCAAAAGGCTGAGTACGAGCGACGCGACAAGGAGAAGGCCCAGGAAGGCGCTGGAGGAGCTAGCAAGAAACGCCCCGGCCGGGGAGGACGCCGCGGCAAGGCCAAGCAGCGGCAAGGAGACAGACCTCCCCGCGGCCGCGACAAGGATGAAGATGAGGACGACGACGAAGACATGGATGATGACGAGGCCGATGAGCAGGAGTTCCAGAAAGCCACAGAGGTCTTGTGCGTTGACGGCGGTGCTTCTCTGCATACTTCACACCGCCAGCTCAAGCAGTGGATGCGGGAAGTCAATGCAGCAGAACCATCCGTCAAGTCGCGCAAGCCCCTGAAATGGTCCAGCACGCCTATCATCTTTGATATTGAGGACCACCCTGATCGCATAACTGCGGTCGGGTGTTTGCCGATGTTGGTTTCACCAACTATCCCCAACCTCAAGGTCACTAAGATGTTAGTTGACGGCGGGGCCGGCTTGAACCTGATCTCCTCAGCGGTACTCCAGAAACTCCCAATCCCTGACAGCGAGCTTGAAGAGACCGGCACATTCCAAGGAATCAATCCGGGAAGGAGCAAACCGAAGGGAAAGATCACGTTGCCGGTGACGTTTGGCAGCGAGTTGAACTTCAGGACTGAGAGGGTCACTTTTGACGTTGCTGATTTTCCATTGCCTTACAATGGAATACTTGGCTGTCCAGCACTCGCCAAGTTCATGGCAGCCTCTCATTATGCATACAACATGCTCAAGATGCCAGGCCCGATAAGTGTCATCTCTGTCCCTGGCGACAAGAAGGATGCTCTTATCTGCGCCGACAAGATCTATCGGGAAGCAGCAGCTGCAACAGATAGCAAGTCACTTGCCGCTGAAGCTCCCGGGGGGAAGAAGAAGACCAAGTCCGGCAAGAGTTCTGATGCCCACTCCGGCAAGCGCACCTCTTCGGAGTGCTGCGCTACCATCGAGGACGCACCATCGAGCTCCACCGGCAAGTGTAAGAAGACGATGGCAGCTCCACTGAAGACCAAGATGGTGTTCGCCAATGAGGACGGCACTGGTGGTTCCTTCACCATCAGTGCCACTCTCGACCCTAAATAGGAAGGCGCTTCGCTGCTTTCACTCAGGCTTAACGCCGACGTGTTTGCATGGCAACCGCCCGACATCCCCGTGTTCCTGTGAAAGTAATTGAGCACCATCTTGCCGTCTGTCCTCACACGCGGCCCGTCAAGCAGAAAGTTAGAAAGCAGGCAGTGGAGCGCCAAGAGTTCATCGCAGAAGAGATCAAGAAATTGGAAGCAGCTGGCCTTGTTAGAGGAGTGCTCCATCCTACGTGGTTGGCCAATCCTGTAGTCGTGCGTAAGGCAAACGGAAAATGGA
Organism: Aegilops longissima; assembly: GCA_021605205.1. Taxonomy (NCBI): domain Eukaryota; kingdom Viridiplantae; phylum Streptophyta; class Magnoliopsida; order Poales; family Poaceae; genus Aegilops; species Aegilops longissima. The sequence goes on along the minus strand of CM038682.1, from coordinate 610,175,760 downwards.
GGCTTTGTATCGACTTTACCGATGTTAATAAAGCTTGTCCCAAAGACCCATTTCCCTTGCCACGTATCGACCAGATTGTTGACTCCACGGCCGGATGTGATTTGCTTTCGTTTCTTGATGCATACTCAGGATATCATCAGATCTTCATGGCAGAAGAGGATGAGGAGAAGACCGCATTCATCACCCCATGTGGCACATACTGTTTTGTACGGATGCCTTTCGGTTTAAAGAATGCTGGTTCAACATTTGCAAGAGTAGTCCATCATGCTTTTGAGCTGCGAATACACAGAAATGTGGAAGCCTACATGGATGACATAGTGGTCAAGAGCAAGGACAGGGCAACTCTGATTCAAGATTTAGACGAAACCTTTGCAAATCTGCGCAAGATCAACCTCAAGCTCAACCCCGAGAAGTGCGTGTTTGGAGTCCCCTCCGGCAAGCTTCTCGGGTTCTTCGTCTCTCAGCGGGGAATTGAAGCCAATCCCGACAAGATCAAGGCCATTGAGCAGATTGAAGCACCAAAGCACTTCAAGGATGTACGAAGACTTGTCGGTTGCGTGGCTGCTCTCAGCAGGTTTATCTCTAGGTTCTGCTGCTGGCGCTACGCCATTTTTCAAAATATTGAAAAAGGCAGGTCCAATGAAATGGACTCCGGAGGCGGAGGCTGCGCTGCAGGACTTAAAGAGGTACCTGTCCTCCACTCCAATACTTGTCGCACCTAAGCCACAAGAGAAGTTGCTGCTATATATAGCGGCAACCAATCAAGTGGTTAGTGCTGCGTTAGTAGCGGAGAGGGAGGCGGATGATGAGCCGGCAACCATGGCAGATGCATACAGCGACAAGCAGGGGGATTCACCGGCAAGCTCTGGTCCCGACAAGGATGGATCTGCGCAGGCGTGTGAGAAGATGCAGAAAAGGATGGTGCAGCGCCCAGTTTACTTTGTCAGTTCCCTTCTGCAGGGGGCTAGGTCAAGGTACTCTGGTGTGCAGAAATTGCTTTTCGGCCTTCTCATGGCCTCGAGAAAGCTGCGCCATTACTTCCAAGCACATGAGATAACAGTCGTCACTCGCTTTCCGCTGAAAAGGATATTGCAAAATCCAGAAGCAACAGGCAGGATTGTCGAGTGGGCACTGGAACTGTCAAGCTTTGGCCTCAAGTTTGAAAGCACTTCAACTATCCAAAGCAGAGCATTGGCAGAGTTCATAGCAGAATGGACGCCAACGCAAGATGAAGAAATTCCAGAAACGAGCATCCCCGTCAAGGAAGTAAGCAAAGAGTGGCGAATGTACTTTGATGGTGCCTTCTTGCTGCAAGGCGCCGGTGCTGGCGTGCTGCTTGTAGCACCCACCGGAGAGCACCTCAAGTATATATTCCAAATGCATTTTCCCAAGAAGCAAGCAACAAACAATACTGCAGAATATGAAGGTTTGCTTGCCGGTCTCAGGATCGCAGTAGACCTTGGGATCAAGAAGCTCATTGTCAGGGGTGACTCAAAGCCTATGTTGATGAAGTGAGAAAGCTAGAAGAGCACTTTGACGGCCTCTGAGATGGAACATGTTCCAAGAGCTCGAACGATATTGCCGATGGCTCGTCAAAGTGCGCCGACTCAAGTTACTGTGGAACCAGGGATTTTGTGCTCAAGCCGACTCAACCGATGTAACGCCATCAATCGGACAGAACAAGAAGAGGAAGTTGATTTCGGTGACTATTTTCCGCAGAGCTTCCCGAAGCCGCCGCCAAGAAGGTCCCCAAGATCAACACTAAGAGTGCTGAGGAGCAGTCTGCTCCGACAAGCCCTAGGGTTTGTTTCGTTGAAGCAGACGCTCCCGACAAGTTTTGCTCCGGCAAGCTTGTCGGGGAACATCAAGCTCCGGCTGAGCCGCAGGTTCTTGCCGTAGAAGCGGATGTTCCCGTAGCAGCAGATGTGCCTTTAGTCCTTGTTGTCGAGCCGCAAGCTCCAAAGATGGGCGCAGCAGATTGTCCATTTCCTTGCATGTGAGAACTTCCCAAGAGCAAGAAGAAGCGGAAAGAGTAGCCCGGCAGTCAAGTATGTACCAGTTTGTCGACAGCACATTGTACAGAAGAAGACTCAACGGTGTGAAATTGAAGTGTATTCACCGAGAAGATGGACAGAAGCTGTTGGCAGAGATACACGGAGGCATATGTGGTCACCACATTGGCGAAGAGCACTAGCGGCAAGGCATTCGGCAAGCTTTTTTGGCCGACAGCCCTCCGTGATGCAACCGCACAAGTAACCAAGTGTGAAGCGTGCCAGTTCCATTCCAAGCAGATACACCAACCAACTCAAGCTCTCTAGACGGTCCCTTTATCCTGGCCATTTTCGGTCTAGGGGCTTGACATCCTTGGCCCCTTTCCGAAGCTGTCGGGGCTTTGAGTACTTGTGCGCTGTAATCGACAAGTTCACAAAGTGGCCGGAAGTGGAAGCATGAGGAAGGTGACAAGACATCAAGATCAAGTTCTTGGTCGATTGTTTGCCGCTTTGGGATTCCTAACAGGATCATCACCGACAACGGCACACAATTCACGAGTCGCACCTTCATGCAAGACGCCCAAGATCTTGGCGCCAAGGTTCCGCTTTCGCTCATTGCTCATCCGAGAAGCAACGGTCAAGCGGAGAGGGCAATGCTGAAGTGCTGCGTGGGCTCAAGACCAGAACTTTCGACAGGCTGCACAAGTGCGGAAGAAACTGGATTGAGGAGCTGCCGGTGGTTCTTGGTCGATCAGACGACGCCAAATCGAGCCACCGCCGGACACCTTCGCTCTAGTCTATGGTGCGAGGCAGTTCTCCCCATGGAACTCGATACGGGTCGACTCGAGTGCTCGCTATGATGAGCTTGAGCAAGAGCAGCTGCGACAAGATGACGCGCTCCTCGAGGAGGACCGTCTTGTCACGACGAGCTGCTCGATATCAGCAAGCTTTGCGCCGCTACCATAGCCGCAGTTAGTGCCGAAGTCTCGAGGAAGGCGACCTTGTTCTTGGTAGCGCTCAGTCCGCCAAGAATTCCAACAAGTTGACGCCAAAGTGGGAAGGCCCTTATCGGGTGAAACGAGTCACTAGGCCTGGCGCTGTCCGCCTTGAGACCGAAGATGGCATTCCGGTGAGCAACTCTTGGAACATCGAGCGTCTTCGTAAGTTTTACCCGTAGGGCGCGGTTGCCGGAACCTGTTCCGGCAACCACCTTTTGTACAAGTCTTGCCGATGTTGCATGTAATCCTTTGTACAAAGCCGGGTGTAGATCCCGTGCATAAGTAAAGCTCATGTGCTTCGTGCATCTTGTCAATTTCATGCTTTCTACTCTATTATTTTGCATGCATTATCTGACACCTTGTGCAGCACCTACCCCGCGGTAGGCAATAACGAGCCGCAAGGCTCCATATCTTTATTTTCTCTTCTTTCTCTTTCTCAAAGAAAGGAAGGCTCCCTCGCACACAAGTTTGCCGGGGGGGGAAGGAGAAGATAATGGTGTGGACCAAGCGTCGCTCAAGGAAGTTTTGCCTTACGGGAAGCAAACGATGAAAAGCTAAGTTGCCAAAGTTTGAGCAATCAATTTTAAAATTTGAAGTTATCTTCCTCGAACGACCGTGCTTTGTATGGAAAACCTGTGTGCGAAGGAACCAACTCGTAGCTAGTTGCGCCTTACTTTGTTTCGAGTCCGCCAACAACTTAAGTGAGCTGCAACTAGTTGCGACAAGGTTGCTTGTCGAGCGGCACCGCCAAAGAGGCTGCCGACGTTCAGACTCAGCGCAATGCAAAGGTGCTCATACGACAAGTTCCCTAATAGCGAGGGCAAAAACATACAAAGGAAGGAATCAAGTAAAGGAAATAACATTGCAATTACTACCCAAATAAAGTATATATTACAAGATAGCTTGTCGCAGCTCTAATAGATTGTTTTCATAACATGACCAGCAGCGACAAGGAAAAGATAAAATTGGCGGCCTAATCTACGCGGGTCGCCATCAACCCTCTTGATCTTGCCCACCTTGTCCACAATGGGTGCGACAAGGGCCTTGAGTGCCTCCACATCAGCATCCGCGGCAAGGACTTGAGGATGCCGTGAGGTTGAGGCCTGGATTGCGGAAGGCCACCTTCATCAAGACCTTCCGAGAGCTCCCGCAAAGATCGGGCGCGACTCCTCGGCCAGCTGCTTTGGAATCTCTTCCCGAGTCGATGGAGAGCCGCCACTGCGCCTTGAAGAACAAGCTGAGCTTGGCGCTGGGTTGGAGGTGCTCGTCGGAGGAATATCCAAGATCCACCATCCCAGCTCCGCCAGCTCCCCCGCCGATGGCTGCGGCAATATTCACGAGACCTTGGTCCAGTGCTCCACATTCTCTCCAAGGTGTTCTGGCGGCAGAGACTTCGCCAGAGCGCCTCGTCGGCCTTGATTTTCTCTAACAAGGCCACCTCCCGCTCCTTGGCGCCGTCTAGCGTCTGCATCAAGGTGGTCAGCTTCAGCTCGAGATCTGCTTTGGAGTCCTTGGCGGCACTGAGCTCCTTGCTCCTCTCAGCGAGACGGCCGTGCAGCTCGCCAAGAGTGTAGGCGTCCTTCTATCGCTCATGCTTGAGTGCAGCAATCTCCTCGCCGCCCTTCTTTAGACTGGCCTCCAGCTGCGTCACCTTCGTCTCCAGCTCCTTCTTGGCAGCCTCAGCAGCTGCAGCTGCGTCCTTTGCTTCCTTGAGAGCCCCGTCAAATGTTTGCTCGCGCACGGCAAGCTCCTCCTCGTGGCTGTCAAGATTGATCTTCCGCTGCGCCAGCTCGCCTTCCTGCGTAGATAGCTTTTCGGCGGCAAGCCGTTGTTGCTCCTCAACCTCAGCCTTCTCGAGGATGAAGGCTTTGCGCCTCGACGATTTGCTCCGCGCCTCGCCAAGGCCCGAGAGCTTCGATTGATGCCCCGGAGCTCCTCCGCTTCTCTATGTCTTCTCCGCCTTCGCGACAAGCGCTTCCCGGATTCCAGCTTGGCTTGTCGGGTGCGGTAGAGCGACAAGCAGCTTCGCAACAGCTGCTCCTCCTCGGACTTCGCCGCTGCTGCTGCTTGGCGCGCCGACCAGCGCCAGCCCGGCGGAGGCGCAGCTCTTCGTCAAAGGTTTCTCCTTCGACCGGCGCCCTGGAGCTCGACGCCCAGGGAAGCTTGATGAAGACGCCATCGCCGGCCTTCAAGTAGGCGTCGGGCTGGGGCTCTTCGGAGCCTGGCGCTGCGGCAGCGGCGGAGGGATCAGCGGTCGGTGTAGCGCCAGGCGCTCCTGCAGCCTCGGGGCCGTCAGTGCGATCGCCGGACCCCTCGCCAGCTTTTGTGGCGGCAGCCTTGGCGGCCTCCTCGCCGGCGGGCTCGTCAGCGCCGGCTTCTTCCTCGGTGACGGCAGCATCATCAGTATTGTCGCGCGCGTCCTCCTCGCCGGCGACCTCGGTCTCCATTGGCTCTGCGGGAGATGGATCTGACGACCGAATGAAGAAAAGTCAAGCAAGTATCCAAAAAGAAAATCAGAAGAAGAACGCAAGGGCAGTTTTCAAGCAAGAGGATTACCTGCACTTGGATCTGCAGCCATGGTCTCAGCTATCGAAGGGTCGCTGGCGCCGCCCCTTGCCGGGGAACTGACCCTTGCCGGAGATGCCTCCCTTGCCGGAGAACGCTCCCTTGCCGGGGGATCCTCCCTTGGCGGTGTAGTCGACGCAGATGGCACGTCAGGAGCGGCTTCTGGGCACTCTTGGTGAGGCTGCTCTGCTCCTACACAAACCAACAGTCAGATATCAGTCATGAAAGAGCACCCATGTACGCTCAACAGCAAAAGGTAAACCATATACTTACGCTGGGGGCTGTGCTGGGGGCTGCTTTGAGGGAGGTTGCCGCGTCCCGCAAGGTGGTCTCGGACGCGCCTCCTGCTGCCGCGGGGGGATCGTCCTCAATGACAACCACCGGGGTCTTGGCTCTCTTCGACGCTCTCTGAGCCAGCGTCCTGAAAAGGAAAGAGTTCAGAATGAAGCAAATCAGATACAAGACAAAGCAACAAAGTTGAAGAACTACAAGTACAACACGGAGTCTTACTCTTCTTCTTCCTCGTCGGAGCTGAGCGCGGAGAGATCAAATTCTGGCTCGCCTCCGGTGCGACGAGGCGGAGGAGTGGGTTCCCTCGACCGCTTGGGGGGAGTAGCAGCGGTGGCCTGGGAGGGCCCCGCTCCAGTTGCTGCAGCGGCGTGAGGTGCTGCCGCGGCAACAGTGCTTGCCGCGGTGGAGCGCGTCGCGCGGTGCGGCGGCTGTTGGCCCGTCTGCCGCCCGCTTGCCTCCGCCTTGCGGAGACGCCTTCTGGTGGAGCTGGGGGCTCCGCTCGCTGCAAGCTGCTAGATGGTGGGGAGGAGGCGCTCGGCGGGTTCACTCGACTCTTCTTCAGGTTCGCAAGCTCCTCCCGCCGCAAACTCCTTCGCCGACAAGGCTTGCCGCCTGCTGCCTCTGCCGCCTCCACGGTGAACCCAAACTCGCCCGCGGCAGCAGCTGCCGCCGCCTTCTTCCAACCTGGTGGCGCGCGCTGCATCTCGCCATCGTGGTGTCGCGGTGAGGCCCTTCGCTCATCGGGTGGATCGCACTTCTTCCAAGCTATCAAGAACACCCGCATGACGCCATCTGCAGGTTTGCCAGGTTGGAACAATTCCATGCGAGTCGCACAACGGCATCATTGCACGGATGCGGTCGAGCGAGGAATTGTTGCACAATGGAACGACTTCGGCAACCTGAACCATTCGGGATGATCGTGGTCGTGCTTGAACAGCTCCGAAGCATCGTGATCCAACTCCAAGACGGTGAAATTGAAGTTGAGGCCCGGCGCAGCCTCATGATATCCGCCGATTCGAACTCCCAAGCAGGTCTCTCCTCTCCCGCAAGGGATGGCGCGCGGCGGCGAAGGAAATCTGCGCCAACGGCGCCTACAAATGAGTCCGCAAGCCCGAGGCGCAGGATCCGGTGACGGCAATCTTCAATCTAGCATCTTCGGCGCCAAGTTGCTCCAATCGTTGCAAGACTATTGGGGTTTGGCGCTGAGCGGTAAGGGCTGCGGGTTCTCCTCACAATCCAACACCAATCTGCCCTCCATTCCTCCCGCTTGCTGCGGAGCTCTCCCTCCAGATAGGCTTCCTTCTTGCCGATCCTTGAGATCCAAGCGATTCCTCCGGCAGGAGGCTCTCCTCTCTCTACTCGAGGCATGAAGAAGTGGCGGAAAAGGGCTACGTTGGGATGGACTCCGACAAAGTTTTCGTAGAGATGTGCGAAATCTGCCATGGTCAGGACAGCATTGGGGGTGAAATCAAGGAGGCGGAACCCGTAGGTGTTCATGATATCGCAGAAAAATTCAGAGAAGGGCGGGCAGAGCCCGCAATAGAAGAATAGTGCGAAGAAAGGGTACCCAGTTGGGGCTAGTTCTGAAGCAGCGGCTGGGAGTACCTTCGTGCGTGGATGCGCTCGCGTCTCCGTCGACCAGAAGAGGTAGTAGTTCTCCCTCAGCTCCCTTGCGGCGAGCTGGGGGAGATGGCCCGCTCCTTCGCGAAGGCCATGAGCTGCTGCGCCTCGCCGATTTCACGCCCTTCCCTTGTCGGCTTTGAGCCATGGCGGAGGCGGTGGGGAGACCGACGGCGCAGGTACTGGTGGCGATTGAAGTGGCGCTGCTCTCTTCAGACTTGGGAAGAAGGGGGGAGCAGCGGTGGTTTTTTCGAGATTGGACAGCAACTGGCGAGGTGGGCGGTCTGCCCCTGCTTCCTCTGCTTATAAAGAGGGAGGGGGCGGACATTCCGCTTTTCCGAATAAAGAAACCCCCCCACGATCTCTCCCACGACGCCGCAATCGATGCGTGCTGTTCGTGGAGGGCGTGGTGGGACCGGAGTGAGTTATGGCGTAATTCAAGGGCGCGTGTCTGCAGACTGTTTTGGGCCTGGCCCAACAGCGCTCGGCACCGTATGTGGCCCAGGCCCGGGGGCTCCTGTCATTGTACTAGAGTAGGGGTACCCTAGTATCCCGAACTCGTGCACGGGCAGTTGCAGCACCCCGCGGCAAGGCTTGCCAGGTGACCGCCAAGGTCCTCCGTGGTTCCTTTGGAGCCATTCAAGAACAAAGTATTCAAGCCAAGGAGACAAGGCCCCGGCAAGAGGAGCTTGCCGGGAAGGCCAACCAAGGCATTTAGAAGACACGACCCCGGCAAGAGGAGCTTGCCGGGAAGGACCGGTGAGCGACAAGCTTCCGGACGCGACAAGGCAACGACCGCGGCAAGGCGCTTGCCGCGGCAGACTACCACTCCGTTCCTCCGCTCCAGCTCATCCACCAACGTGTCGCCATGGGACCTTTCCAGGCGCGCGTGGCAAGAGGCTGTGCGGCCAGCGGAGCGCGGTGGTAAGCGGCGCTGACAAGATTGCCATCGTGGCGAGCGGTGGCGCCCCTGACGGTCCCTTTCGCACTGCTTAGTCGACTTAGATGGGCATTCAATGCCTTTGTCCCCCGCCGTCGTGGTTAGGTACGTTACATCGCACAAGTAGCTGTACCAACCGCAACTCATTTTCCCTTTTGCCCTTGTTCACGTTGCCACCGTCGGTGACCCTTGAGCATATAAAAGGAGGCCCATGTGCAATGTACAAGAGGTTCGGTTCATTCAAACCAGAAAACACTCACGCTAGGTATTGTAGCTCTCAAAGACTCCCTAGCAAGAACACAATACAATCGCACAAGCAGCACTAGGAGTATTATCTCCGGAGAGCTCGAAGTTGGGTAACTGCTCGTGTGCCGCCTCGATCTACTCTTCGTGCGACCTCTCCCCCCACCGAACCGAAGGGGCTCGGTCCGCCGTCCCATAGGTCTTCGTCGCCCAATCAGCTTCCCGACAACTATGTTACATATAGGAGTAGTTGACATGCGCACAACATCATTTGTTATCATCATATCTTACTACACTAGCAACAAGATCGTGTAGTACTGACGTATGAACCACTGCACATGCCTAGTAGTAGGAGCACTGTGTATGTTCAATTGGCTGCCGTGTTTCGCACTCCAACGTCGAAGAGTGGAAACGCTTGCTGTAATCATTTTTTCTTCGAATGAAAACAGTGGACACGCTTCACCGCATGGATCCTCCTCCACCATGCACTAAATTACTCACTTTCGCCGACGTAGGGACAGCGAGCACCGGGTCCACCAGCCATGCACTAAATTACTCCATAGTAGAGTGACGGTAGACTACCCCGATCGAACCGCCGCATAATGCCCAATGAGCTGTCAAATCACAAAACCCCTCCTTTCCAAAGATAAGTTGGACGGATGAAGCAACCATCATTTCACTATTCTCTCTCAGCTTCCTCTCTTGAAGAAAACCCCACTCGCTTCGCTTCTCCCTCATCTCGCTCCTCCTTTCACTCTTCTCTCTCAGCTTCCTCTCTTGGATGGACGCCGAGCACCGGCCGATGTGATGTCTATGGCTCGCCAAACCATCGAGGCTCATGGTACGAAGAAGCGCAAGCACCCCACCGAGACTACATGCAGACAAGCTCAAAGCCATCTCCCCGTCAAGCCCCCTCTCCGGGATCCCTCATTAAGCAAGTCCGTAATGTCTCTTGTTGACAATCTTTTCTCGATCTTGATCGTGTTTTTCATCTAACACGCAGTACTAGTACTGGTAGTACAACTTTCTGGGTGATCTTGCATGTGATTTTAGTGTGCCAAATGACGATTCTAAATTCCTCTTTTGACCAAAACATGCGAGAGGTTGACACTGATTTCTTATAGTTTACTTAAAACTACTCCCTCTGTCCCAAATTTCTTGTCTTAGATTTGTCTAGATCCGGAGGTATCTAATACTAAAATGTGACTTGATACATCTGTATCTAGACAAATCTAACACAAGAATTTTGGGACGGAGGGAGTATTTTATGAACATCAATGCTACCTTTTAAGAGGGTATATTTGCCTCAGTAACTTGTGTTATGGATATTGCATGTAATCCCTCTGCTCTCATGCCTTTTGAAGACATGTTCTAGTGTCTTTGTTCGCTCATTTCTGTGCGTATATGTAGTCATATATGGAGTATAATATCGAAAATCATCTTATATTTCTGAACGGAGGTAGTAATAAAATATGGTTTCTGTTTGAATTAGAACCAGGTCCGCGGTGGAGATGAAGTTCTCAAAGTCATGCCGTGTGAACTGGAAGACCTGATGATGAGTTCTACTGCTGAACTATCCAGCTGCTGTGTCCTTGTCGCCACGTGTCCTGAACTAGTGTTTTCCTGTAGCATCATTGTCAGGCGTGTTCTCGAGGCTGTACTTGACCACAACAATTTCCTTGTTGGGCCTTCGATTACGAAGGGTGTGGTTCTTGTAAAGCTTCCCAATAAATCTGATGCAGCCTATCTTCATCATCATGTTTATGAGTGGAAAGACCACTCTGTTAGGTTCTCCAAGGTTGACAAGATGGTGATGGTGCATGTAGACATCTCACATGAAGTCCATGGCCTAGTCAGTTATGCGGGTTTCATCCCGTAGGTCGGTGGCAAGAAATAGTCCGCAGAGTTTAGTTAGTGCAACTTTGCTTGTCTGTAGTAAGTACTATTGTTCAGTACTTGATTTGTGTTTGTGAACCTTGTATTGTTTATTAGTACTGCCGCTTTTGGTGTGTGGTCAGTCCCGAGAACGGTCTATGTTAATGTCTGTCCACTCAATTCAGTCTGTATATTTTGAAGTATCCAGATCATATTTTTTGTGAGGACGGTTTATCAATTATGGTTACACTCCAATATCTATATGCATTGCAGGGTTTATCGCACACACCAGGATTTCCAGTCCCATGGATGTTCGGTCCATACAATTTGTCACGACCTTTGGACTGTCCTGCTTGTGGGAGTAGGCGGGGCCCCTGCATGCCATGCGTAGTTGGACGATCAATCTTCTGTTTAGTACTTCAACATAGTGATTTCCTGTTAAGGATTCGCTCGTGTCACATCAAGTAAATCTTATTGATTTACTGTCTAAATCTTATTGATTTAATGTCATGTTTTCTTTCTTTTCCTGCAAATTTACGATGCAGGTTTTGCCATGTGACATTCATCACATAATAAACTGTTTGGTTTGCTCTACGATGGCTATTTTTGCAGGTCTCACTTCTTATGTCGTGTCAGTAACCAAGTCACTGTCCATCACTTATACTACTGGAAAAAATTGGATCAGTCTGTTGTCTGAGTACAAGCTAAATCCCTATGATGAACTGCAGTTTGGTTTAACAAAAACGCCACAATTAGTCCTTCTCGCGTTTAAAAGAAATGAAGAAAAAACTGGATCATGGTCACGGATCCTAGTCAAGTTAGAAAGCTGATCATAGCAGACCAGACACGATCGCCGCTGTCTCGCACAGATCGATCACCGACAGTTGCTCTAGCACTGACAGCGGCAGCGGCTTAGTCTGATCCAGCTGAGGATTGGGCACCGACCGCGTCGGCCGGATCACCGATCCACCGGAGGATCGGGCATCGACACCGCACCTGCTCCGACACCGCACCATCTCTACAAGGAGCACCATCTCCGCAGCAAGCAGCGGCTTCGCACTGCACCAACACTTGCACTTGCATCTGCTCCGCCCGTGCAGTTGCACCGCAACAGATCGGGCTGCAGTTCGCACTTCATATACCAAAGTCCTTACAAAACCGACATGTCCACCTTCTTGGTAAGCATTGGCCGCCCAAGTGCTTCGTTCTTTTTTCTTTTCATGTTGTTTCACATGATTCACTGTGTTGATCTAACTATTTGGGTATGTCTTCTTGTTTGCAAACAGAGAATTCCTAGAGCAACGAGGGAGTCGTTCAACAATACGGGGGACCGCGGCCAAGTTTCTCTTACCATGCGCAGCCTTGGTGTGAATGAACCTGCTCAATATACCGTAAGTACAAAGGATGGTCGCATGATGATTGATGCTAAAGGATGGTCAAGGTTCAAATCTAAATCATATCTTGCGGTAGGGGATGATGTCAAAATCGAACTTTCTCGGCAAGGAGAGCTGGTCCAAATCAACTTTGAAATTCTTCAGTAGCAGCACGCAACTGCCGAACTGATCTATCCTCCGAGAGTGTAACAAGTGTCCTGTGTGTATAAGTAGTACGACAGTATTATTTATCACATGGTATATCATTGATAGAATTGCAACTCTGATTGCTGTTTAGGAACTGTCGTTCGATTTCATTCCAACAGCTGTCGTGCTTTATTCAATTTTGTGTATTCGCCTTGCGACGACATCTAAAACCAGCGCTGCATCGATCGCTTGCAATATGAAAAGCGCTGAGGTAGAACACATGGGCCCCCAAACATGCAGGGTCGGCTCATGCCCAAAGTCTAGAACCGTGAGCCTATCTGAGTATTATATTCTAAGCTGAACCCCATAAAAAGATGAACCCCATAATGCCCGTGCATTGCGGAGGGAGTATATTTCTCGGCAAGGTGAGCCTGTGATATAAAAGATTTGTATATTTCTTTACAGAGGGAGTATCTCTCTGTCAAAAAATATATTTATGTGTAACTAGTTACTCCTGTCTTTCTACTTCCTTTTGCTGATATGTGGGGCAACCGACAACCGGGTCCATGTGCCATATGCACAAATTAGAGTGCACAACTTCACGGTAGACACACCCCGGTCGTAGCGCCGCAGTAATGCCCAATGAGCCGTCAAATCACAACCCCGCCCCCCCTTTCCAGCTTAAGCAGTAAGCTGGACAGACGAAGCGGCGATATTTCACTGGGCCTGAATCCCCTTCTCCCTCGTCTGCTTGTTCAGAGAAAACCCCCTCGCGGCGATTGCATAGGGTTTTCTCATGGAGAACCAGGTACGAATCCATCCCCGATAAATCCAAGTCCCTTGGTCGCAGGTAATCCTAGGATGGCAGCCGCCGCCGTTGATGCATTTTTCTTCCTACTGAATCTAGTGTGTTTCATTTGCAGTGCCCAAAGTGCGAGTACCCTACAGGTTTCTGCGCCCTCGGCGAGACCCCACACTTGTTCCTTCTCATCATAACACAACATTTTGAAACGCGCACAGTATGTTCCTAGAAACCTCTTTTCTATCCGGGAGGGTGGGGTTTTTTTTGAACATGTTGTGTTCTCATATTATTTTTCCTGCAGTGTATTATTTGCTCTGCCAGAACACATGTACTCAAGATGCTCGGCCTTGCCATAACTGAATACACTAGTTTAATGGTCACAATGAAGACAAGCCATGGATATAAGTTCCAAGTTGGGTTCATGAACCAAGAAGATCACTGCTTTTTTATGGCCGAACTTGGATAAACTTTCTCAAGTGTTACAGACAGAAAGTTGGCGAAAGAATGTTGATGGAAATAGCAGAACCTGGTCTCATCTTCACTGGGACCTTCCACCCCGACGTCGTTCCAATTGTTCATCCATGTTAGTTTTGTATCTGGTTCTTGCTTGTTGCCTCGATTACTTCTTAATCCACCTATTCTGTCTAACTAATCACAATTTAACTTTAGAAGTAGCAACGAATCTCTCACGAAGATGCTACTTCTAACTAATATTTTCTTATAATTGGTGGCACGTGTAGGTTTTTTCAGAGTTAAGCAGTCTGCTCGTTTGTTACTCTGTAATAACTCGGCTGTTACTAATGGCACTAAAGTTGACTGGATCGACATCCACAAGTTCCTACACTTTACTTGAGGTCCTTGTGGGGCGTTTAAATGGTGAAAGGCCACGTGGGATATGTGTGCCACTGCTGCACTCGTTGAATAGGTCCAACTGTGTCGAGAAACTTATGGTACGAGTTGTTTTCTGTTATATATGTTGTTCATAAAATATTGCTTATACACAATTTTACAGTTGTGATCTTCTTGAAACAGGAACTGCCGAGTTCTATTGTTCCTATAAAGATGCCTGACCATGGTCGGGTCAGACTTGCGCTTGGTCACAACATGATGTTTATGTCAACCTACTCAATTCCCCTTGGAGGTGAAAAGATACTTATTCATGGGTGGTCTCAAATAATGAAGGCCCGTCCATCTTGGAGAATAGGACAGAAGATTATGTTCATGCTTTTCCATGGCTCTTAAGCGAATATCCTGTTTATTGACCACGTTGCGAGATGAAGCCGCTTTCAGAAGGTTGTGGATGCGCGGGGTGGCGCCCGGGCCTTGTCCTGGTGAAAGATCGAGGATGTCGCCTAGAGGGGGGGGGTGAATAGGCGCTTTAAAATAATTACGGTTTAGGCTTGAACAAATGCGGAATAAACCTAGCAGTTAATTTGTCAAGCACAAAACCTAAAACAACTAAGCTCACCTATGTGCACCATCAACTTATGCTAAGCAAGATAATCAACTATGTGATAGCAAGATATATGACAAAGAACAATATGGCTATCACAAAGTAAAGTGCATAAGTAAAGGGCTCGGGTAAGAGATAACCGAGGCACGCGGAGACGACGATGTATCCCGAAGTTCCCACCCTTGCGGATGCTAATCTCCGTTTGGAGCGGTGTGGAGGCGCAATGCTCCCCAAGAAGCCACTAGGGCCACCGTAATCTCCTCACGCCCTCGCACAATGCAAGATGCCGATATAACACTAAGGGACCCTTGAGGGCGGTCACCAAACCCGTACAAATGGCAACCCTTGGGGGCGGTCACTGGTAACCGTCAAATTTCTCGGGGCGATCTCCACAACCTAATTGAAGACCCCGACGCTTGCCCGGAGCTTTACACCACAATGATTGAGCTCCGAACACCACCAACCGTCTAGGGCGCCCAACCACCCAAGAGGAACAAGCTCAAGGAAACTAAGCACCCAAGAGTAATAAGCTTCTCAACTTGTAACTTCCACGTATCACCGTGGAGAACACAAACCGATGCACCAAATGCAATGGCAAGGGCACACGGAGTGCCCAAGTCCTTCTCTCTCAAATCCCACCAAAGCAACTAATGCTAGGGAAGAAAATGAGAGGAAGAACAAGAAGGAGAACACCAAGAACTCCAAGATCTAGATCCAAGGGGTTCCCCTCACATAGAGGATAAAGTGATTGGTGGAAATGTGGATCTAGATCTCCTCTCTCTTTTCCCTCAAAAACTAGCAAGAATCCATGGAGGGATTGAGAGTTAGCAAGCTCGAAGAAGGTCAACAATGGGGGAAGAACACGAGCTCAAAAGGATAAGGTTCATTGGGGAAGAAGACCCCCTTTTATAGGACCTCCCGAATCCAACCGTTATGTGCTCAGGTCGTGCACAAGCGGTACTACCGCTTGGAGGAGTGGTACTATCGCTTAGCACGGTCCAAACAGCCCAACGAGAGAGAAAACACAAGTTTTTGGTCCCGAGCGGAAGTAGCCACGGAAGTAGCCGCGGTAGTACTGCTCCAAGCGGTAGTACCGCTCCCAAAGAGCGGTAGTAAAAAATTACTTCCGCTCCTGTCCGCGGTAGTACCGCTCCAGCCTTTTTAGAACACCAAAACTGACACAACTTCTGCAAACGGACTCCGAATTTGACGAAACCAAGTTTGTTGGAAAGCTAGCGCCAAGGGCTAACACAATCTTGATAGAAATATCAATAAGAAGCAAATGAGAAAAGGCCCAAAATAAAATGGTGAGAACCCTTCCTCGGATAAGACCGGTAAAACCTCCAACACTGAAAACATCAAAGAAGACGGATGCAAACTCCGTTTTTGATGAACTCAAGCTTGTCATCAAGATGACCATAAGCTCTAAGACTCACAAAGAGAACCAAACAACAACCAAGAAACATGATGTCAGGATGCAATGGTTTGAGCTGTCGACGAACGATACGATCAAGCTACTCACTTGAGAGCCCCCCTTGATAGTACGGCTATCGATCCTATAACCCGGTCTCCTAACTACCACCATGAGACCGGTAAAATAGAAAACCTATCAAGGGAAAACCTTTGACTTGCACATGATCCACTTGAGCTAGATGATGACGATCTTGTCCTCCTCAAGATGGACCACCTTTCTTGATTGTGTTGGGTCGATGGAGACTAGATGATTGCTCCCCCATACTCCACTATGGGTGAGCCACTCTTCGGCACATCTTCACAAGTCCATTGACACCACAATGGATGGCAAGCTTCAAGCACTTGATCTCTTCGTGATGCTCCACTTGAACTTGCACACAGCAATCTTGATGACGATCACCACTTGATGTCATCCTCTCCATGGGTTGAGTGATATATTCCTCTTGACGCAAGCCCATGAACACGTACCTAACCCCACATAGAACTCTCACATAGACCATGGGTTAGTACACAAAGCACAATGGATAATGCTTACCTTGCCATGGAATCACTTGATCCCTCTCGGTACATCTTCTACGCTTTGTGAGTTGATCAACTTGATTCACTCTTGACTTAGTCTTGATCAACCTTGAATCTTTCCAACTCTCTTCATTTGGATGATGTCTTGAAGGTAAACATGAATGATCACACAATCTTGTTCTTCAAGACCTGCTTGCAATAAGCTCAACTCTCACATGACCAATCTTTGGATAATTCCTTAATAGCACCTTGGTTAACACAAACTCTCCTTGAAACCAACACATGTACTCCAAGAAAAGCCTATGGACAAAACCTTCAAATATAACTCAAGGCAACCATTAGTCCATAGAGATTGTCATCAATTACCAAAACCAAACATGGGGGCACCACATGTTCTTTCAATCTCCCCCATTTTGGTAATTGATGACAATCACTTTCAAGAGAGTTTATATAAGGAATTATGCATCACCATGCAATGCAACAACCAATGATGCATGAGAAAGAGATGCAAATGCTTAGGAACAAAACCAAAGCAAGAGGAGAGAATTCTCTAAACTTCTCCACAAAACTCTCTGAAACTTCTCCCCCATTGGCATCGATTGCCAAAATGGGAGAAAAGCTTAGAGGCCAATATAAATTGTGTTCCTCCATAATTTGTGTATTTCTCAACAAGAGAGTGGAATGCAATACACAAGTTTGACGGTAAATACTAGGAGGAAAACAAACTATATTTAGGCCAAAAGCTCACAAAAGAAAGATATGCCACAAAGACATAAGAAAGAGAGAAACAAGCAATCAAGTAATCAAAAGATACCAATTGAAGCAAGCAATCAACGGATATCAATTGAGACAAATATACCAATGATCCTACGAGCCACATGAATAAAGGATGTTATGATAAGGGCAAAGGAGTGATCTAAAGAAACTAGAGAATCTCCCCATGATTTGTGCACACATAAGAATTTTTTGTATTAGGATTCCAAGTGCACAAAATAGGATCATAGCTCCCCCAGAATCAATAGGAACTTACAACAAGTGCAAGTGAGCATATAGGAAACAAAGCCTAGTACTTGCAACAAACAAATGGTTGAGCAACAAGTAAAAGAGGCAACTTAAGAATGGTCTCAACCAAAAAGATGTGTGTGAGTTAAGGCAATGCACTTGAGAATACTAATGTACATATGAGCATTGAGCATCAATAAAGTCTTGAAAGAATGAGGCACACGGTGCAAGGCCTATCATTCCCACACACATGGGTTCAGAAGCTCACTAAAAAGATAACAACAAAGCTTGCCACAACCCATGGTGAAGATATAAGATGAAAGCCTCATCATGATGAGGGATACCAATTAAGATGGCAAAAGCCTCGTAGAGATAAGCACGAGGAAAATAATATTCACAACATAAGAGTGCATCAAGATGCAATGACATAAGACACGCACTCAAGGCAAAAGCTTTCACGGAGCCACCAAAGAAATAACATAAGGAAGACAAGGTGGACGTGAAAGAAAGGATATCATATAGAGATGTAGTTTCTCTCAAGTGTATAAGGTTCCAGGTAGATGAAATCATGATGATATATATCTACAACGAAGGATGTACACCCAAAATAGCTACAACATGAAGGAACAAGATATCCAAAAGGAAGTCATAGATATACCAATAAGATATTTGCTTGGAAGCATAGCACATGGCTAGATATGGTCTTATTGTATATAAATGAATTCCTACCACACAACCATCAAATACATCACAACTAGCAACATGAGGTCATCGTTGAGATGCTTTGAGAAAGGAAACAAGTATCACAAGATGGAAGGAATATCATGCCAAGATGCAACCTACATAAGGTTGAATGCAAGAAAAGAATGCATGAATAGATACTTGTTACCGAGATATCATTGGAAGGATGTAGGAGAAACCAATTTAAGGTAATAGATAGTAGTTCATTGAGTATCCTAGCTTGACTCCAATAAGCACATGGTGACACCACCTTCCTTGTGAGTGAGCCGAGCATCCAATGCATCTCCAATTTTTCCTAGAACAACACAAACAAAATGGTACCCAAATTCATTAGGACCATAGAGTTAGGAATACCAACAATACATAGGACAGACTCCACATAAATATGTGCATATAGATATGGAAATGAAATTCATGCACATCTCATCCAATTTGAGACTTGGTGGAGTTTCCCCTATATATTGGGTCAAAGAGAGAAAGCATTCCAAGGAAACTACATGACGTTAATATGCATGCTCAAGACTTTCAAGAACCGATACAAAAAAACCAAGGAAATACCAAGTGAAAAGAATACCAAAAGGAGAAATCATCACTTGGAAGATATCATTAAAAGATACATCAAGGAATGAGATATCCATTGGAACCCACAAAAAGATATCAAACTCCCAAAAGAGAGGATGGTTCCAAACAAACCAAGCTCTATACAAAGTTTCAAGATGGCACAAGTACCAAAAAGAAACGGCTTGCCGTCCACCAACACACACTTAAAATGGATCACAAGGTTAGTGTTTTATAGAAAATAGGATAGCTCCCCCACGAGTTGTGCATTATAGATAATTTGCATTTGAATACAAAATACACAAGGTAGGATCACCATGTTCACTATATCAAGGAAAACACTAGACAAGATCAAGAAAACTGCAAGATCCTCAAGTGGCACGAAAGGCAATGGGAGTTGACACAAACTTGGCAATATATAAGGCAAAAAAAAAGCAAACGCCAACGTGAAGATGATCAATAATTTCTACCACACATAAATGAGTACCAATTGTCAAAAGACAAGAAGTATTTGGAAATAATTCCCGGTGTTAGATAGCAAGGATATCCGACATCATCTTCACACCAAACACAAGCAAATTGCAACTTGTAGAGCTAACATGCCACTTAGGAACAAGATAATTTACAATATCAATTCTAGGTGACAATATCTCAAATGTACACATTTTCGAGGCTAGTAATATACACATAGAATATTACTCCCCCATAATGTGATACCAATTAAAGATAAACAAGAGGCAAAATAAAGACCCAACACGAGATAATTAATGGACAAATTAGAATTAGAATTTATCATGAGAAGACATACCACATAGAGACTAGATAATCTTGAAATATCAATACTAGATGGTATTACTCATGTACACACATTTATAGGATAGTGAGGTGCACAAAGCACATCACTCCCCCATAATGGGATATTCCATTAATCTCTCAAAAGAGCCAACTAAGATACAAACAAGATGCACAAAGGCTCAACGTACGACACACATGTACATGAAGTGCAAACAAACATACATAAACTTGATTACTCAAGATAAGAAATTTGGAGACACAACACATACAAACACATGCAAGGAACAAAACCAAAACATGCAAAGGGGCAAGTAACTTTCAATGTAAACAATTTAAGTACAAGTTACCGCAAGGAGGCACATTGGATATAAGATAGAAACTTGATAACCCAATTGACTTGGCTTGAGAGAATAAGAATGATGAAGTCCCCTTAATTCTTCATAATGTAGCCAAGTCTCCAATGACCTCCATCAACACCTATTGATCAAGTATGAGCTAGTTGGTCCCCAACCAAGTTGGATCCTAAGAGGTTAGTCACAATAGGCTTGGCTACCCAAATGGTTCTTTTCTTGCACTACTTTGAGTACCAACAAATTTGGCAAACACATTGCCAACCTTATCCTTCCCAAGAGAATATATATCATCAATTAGAATAGGGTTGGATAAGGTACCATTCCTGCATGAAGAAGCGAAGTGACCTTTTTCACGACACATGTAGCAACGTCTACTCTTCACTTTCTTCTCACTTGATTTCTCAACTTGAGAAGCATTAGCTTGAGTATTCTTGGGAAGAGGACTTTCTTCAACTTGAGGTTGAGCATGAGAATGCACTTGTAGCTGCTTCCCTTGTTGCTTGTCACTAATGGCCTTCTTCTTCAATGGGCAAGATCTAACATGGTGCCCTTCAATTTTGCACTTGAAGCAAATAATCTTGGCCAAATTCTTTACGTGTTCTTGGCCCTTCTTCTTGGTCATCTTGGACTTCTTCTTCTTGTTGGAGTTGAATCCAAGTCCATCTTTGTCATTGGGGGATTTTTGCACATTCAAGATATTGTTGAGTGCGGATTTCCCTTCATGACACTTTTCCAAGTCTTTCTTCAAAGAAGTGACTTGGGCCTTGAGCTCTTTGATTTCCTCAACATGGTTAGTATCAACACAAGTACTAGAGGAAGTATAAGCTTCATCATTGGAGCAACAAGGCAAGGAAAGCAATTCATCACAAGATGTACCAATGTTATGCATAGATGAATTACGAGGACTAGCACAAGGCAATATAGCATTTTGACTAAAAGTAGTGCTAATGTCCACATGAGGCTCACTAGATGTTACCTTTGCAATCATAGCCTCATGAGCTATTTTTAGCACATTATGGGATACAAGAAGATCATCATGAGAGCTAGAAAGCTTTTCATGACTTTCTTCCAATTTCCCATAATTGCTAGATAGCAACTCAAGTTGAGACCTTAGCTCAACATTCTCCTTTAAAATGGATGCTTCACAAGAAATAGAGTTAGTAGCACAAGCATCATAATTAACAACAAGAGGAGAAGGCAACTTGGCAAGCTCTTTTAAATAAGAAGCTTCGAGTTGAGCATGAGACTCGGTGAGTTTGATGAGCTCACCCTTGATGACCCTTGAGCCATTTTCGAGGTGCTCAAAATCCTCAAGGAGTCTAGCATGAGAAACTTCAAGCTTAGCATTTTTAGTTTCAAAAACATTGGCCACCTCAAGAGCTCTATAATGAGATTGCTTCACTCTAGATAACTATAGAGCAAAAGTCTCCTCAAGAGATTCATTGGTGGTTTGTTCAAGTTCAAGAGCTTGAGAGAGGTCCGCAATCTCATTAGCGTAATCACGCTCATGACCTTTCATTTTATCAATGGTGACCTCATGCTCCTCAAGACGAGATTCCAACTCATCAATAAATTTCTTGCCCTCAATAGCAATAGACATGATTTCCATGAAGTTGGAACGAGCAATTTTATTCTTAAGAAGAGTTCTAAAAATTATTTCCCCCTTAACCTTTAAGGAGGCAACATCATCATTCTCTTCATCATAATCGACATCATCATCACTCTTGCCATCATCAATATTATCACAACATATATTGGGATTCAAAGTGGGAGATACCTTTGAAGCCTTGGCCATAAGGCAAAATGCAATAGATGATGATGTAGGATCCCTTGAAACACCATTCAAGACCACATCTTGTTCCATGGAGTGTTGGGTTTCCTCTACATTGTTAGCACAACAACTCGAGGAAAAACATGCATTTTTATTATGGCAACAAGATATAGCAAGCATATCATCATGAGATTTAGTCAAGCAATTTCTACATGATATGCAAGGACTATCAACACAAGCATGTGAAACATGTAAGGTGCTCGAAGTGTTAAAGTCCAAAGAGAGACCATTGCAATAAGATAATGATGAAGGATAACCAAGAACAAGCACACTATCATCATTGCAATGACCACCACTACTCACCCCAGCATTACGTTGTGCAATCCACATGTAGGTGAAGTAGAAGAAGTTGAGAAGGCAACACGTCCTGAGGTGGAGGGAGAACAACCATCCCCACAAATCTTGGACACACCATATTTATCTTGAAGCTTTGTCCATAACTCATGAGCATCCCGGAACGGCATGAGTTCAAATATAACTACATTGCTCAAAGCATCGAAAAGCACATTAGTAGCATGAGCATTGAGATAAGAATTTTTCCCATCCTCTAAAGATAATCTTTGGGGATCCTTTGGAGGAGAAAAACCCATATCTACAATTCGCTCTAGATTTTTGGGTCCATGACCCTAAAGAGATTAAGCATGTGAATTACCCAAACATCAAAATTTGTGCCATCGAAACTAAGAGTGTCAGAGAACCCTAATCCCCTAGTCGACATCTTTACTCTCTAGGCGGTTAAGCCTAACAAAGAGAGACGAGGCTCTGATACCAATTGAAAGATCGAGGATGTCGCCTAGAGGGGGGGGGTGAATAGGCGCTTTAAAATAATTACGGTTTAGGCTTGAACAAATGCGGAATAAACCTAGCGGTTAATTTGTCAAGCACAAAACCTAAAACAACTAGGCTCACCAAAGGGAGGGTGATTAGTAAAGTCATCATGTAAATATCCTCATGTAATTTGTTCCCCCATATTATTCTAATACAAAAACAGTAGGAGGTTCTCCTACTGTTAAAAGGTTCAAAAAAAAACTAGGCTCACCTATGTGCACCAACAACTTATGCTAAACAAGATAATCAACTATGTGATAGCAAGATATATGACAAAGAACAATATGGCTATCACAAAGTAAAGTGCATAAGTAAAGGGCTCGGGTAAGAGATAACCGAGGCACGCGGAGACGACGATGTATCCCGAAGTTCACACCCTTGCGGATGCTAATCTCCGTTTGGAGCGGTGTGGAGGCACAATGCTCCCCAAGAAGCCACTAGGGCCACCGCAATCTCCTCACGCCCTCGCACAATGCAAGATGCCGATATTCCACTAAGGGACCCTTGAGGGCGGTCACCGAACCCGTACAAATGGCAACCCTTGGGGGCGGTCACCGGTACCCGTCAAATTGCTCGGGGCGATCTCCACAACCTAATTGGAGACCCCGACGCTTGCCCGGAGCTTTACACCACAATGATTGAGCTCCGAACACCACCAACCGTCTAGGGCGCCCAAGCACCCAAGAGGAACAAGCTCAAGGGCACCAAGCACCCAAGAGTAATAAGCTTCTCAACTTGTAACTTCCACGTATCACCGTGGAGAACTCAAGCCGATGCACCAAATGCAATGGCAAGGGCACACGGAGTGCCCAAGTCCTTCTCTCTCAAATCCCACCGAAGCAACTAATGCTAGGGAAGAAAATGAGAGGAAGAACAAGAAGGAGAACACCAAGAACTCCAAGATCTAGATCCAAGGGGTTCCCCTCACATAGAGGAGAAAGTGATTGGTGGAAATGTGGATCTAGATCTCTCTCTCTTTCCCTCAAAACTAGCAAGAATCCATGGAGGGATTGAGAGTTAGCAAGCTCAAGAAGGTCAACAATGGGGGAAGAACACGAGCTCAAAAGGATAAGGTTCATTGGGGAAGAAGACCCCCTTTTATAGGACCTCCCGAATCCAACCGTTAAGTGCTCAGGTCATGCACAAGCGGTACTACCGCTTGGAGGAGTGGTACTATCGCTTAGCACGGTCCAAACAGCCCAACGAGAGAGAAAACACAAGTTTTTGGTCCCGAGCGGAAGTAGCCACGGAAGTAGCCGCGGTAGTACTGCTCCAAGTGGTAGTACCGCTCCCAAGAGCGGTAGTAAAAAATTACTTCCGCTCCTGTCCGCGGTAGTACCGTTGCAACCTTTTTAGAACACAAAAACTGACACAACTTCTGCAAACGGACTCCGAATTCGACGAAACCAAGTTTGTTGGAAAGCTAGCGACAAGGGCTAACACAATCTTGATATAAATATCAATAAGAATCAAATGAGAAAAGGCCCAAAAGAAAATGGTGAGAACCCTTCCTCGGATAAGACCGTAAAACCTCCAACACCGAAAACATCAAAGAAGACGATGCAAACTCCGCTGATGAACTCAAGCTTGTCATCAAAATGACCATAAGCTCTAAGACTCACAAAGAGAACCAAATAACAACCAAGAAACATGATGCAAAGATGCAATGGTTTGAGCTCTCGATTTAACGATACGATCAAGCTACTCACTTGAGAGCCCCCCTTGATAGTACGGCTATCGATCCTATAACCCGGTCTCCCAACTACCACCATGAGATCGGTAAAATAGAAAACCTATCAAGGGCAAACCTTTGCCTTGCACATGATCCACTTGAGCTAGATTATGACGATCTTGTCCTCCTCAAGATGGACCACCTTTCTTGATTGCATTGGGTCGATGGAGACTAGATGATTTCTCCCCCATACTCCACTATGGATGAGCCACTCTTCGACACATCTTCACAAGTCCATTGACACCACAATGGATGGCAAGCTTTAAGCACTTGATCTCTTTGTGATGCTCCACTTGAACTTGCACACAGCAATCTTGATGACGATCACCACTTGATGTCATCCTCTCCATGGGTTGAGTGATATCTTCCTCTTGACGCAAGCCCATGAACACGTACCTAACCCCACATAGAACTCTCACATAGACCATGGGTTAGTACACAAAGCACAATGGACAATATTTACCATGCCATGGGATCACTTGATCCCTCTCGGTACATCTTCTACGCTTTGTGAGTTGATCAACTTGATTCACTCTTGACTTAGTCTTGATCAACCTTGAATCTTTGCAACTCTCTTCATTTGGATGATGTCTTGAAGGTAAACATGAATAATCACACAATCTTATTCTTCAAGACCTGCTTGCAATAAGCTCAACTCTCACATGACCAATCTTTGGATAATTCCTTAATAGCACCTTGGTGAACACAAACTCTCCTTGAAACCAACACATGTACTCCAAGAAAAGCCTATGGACAAAACCTTCAAATATAACTCAAGGCAACCATTAGTCCATAGAGATTGTCATCAATTACCAAAACCAAACATGGGGGCACCGCATGTTCTTTCAATCTCCCCCATTTTGGTAATTGACGACAATCACTTTCAAGAGAGTTTATATAAGGAATTATGCATCACCATGCAATGCAACAACCAATTATGCATGAGAAAGAGATGCAAATGCTTAGGAACAAAACCAAAGAAAGAGGAGAGAATTCTCTAAACTTCTCCACAAAACTCTCTGAAACTTCTCCCCCATTGGCATCGATTGCCAAAATGGGAGAAAAGCTTAGAAGGCCAATATAAATTGTGTTCCTCCATAATTTGTATATTTCTCAACAAGAGAGTGGAATGCAATACACAAGTTTGACGGTAAATACTAGGAGGAAAACAAACTATATTTAGGCCCAAAGCTGACAAAAGAAAGATATGCCACAAAGACATAAGAAAGAGAGAAACAAGCAATCAAGCAATCAAAAAATACCAATTGAAGCAAGCAATCAATGGATATCAATTGAGCGAACTAGACCAATGGTCCGACGAGCCACATGAATAAAGGATATTATGATAAGAGCAAAGGAGTGATCTAAAGAAACTAGAGAATCTCCCCATGATTTGTGCACACATAAGAATTTTTTGTATTAGGATACCAAGTGCACAAAATAGGATCATAGCTCCCCCAAAATCGATAGAAACTTACAACAATTGCAAGTGAGCATATAGGAAACAAAGCCTAGTACTTGCAACAAACACATGGTTGAGCAACAAGTAAAAGAGGCAACTTAAGAATGGTCTCAACCAAAAAGATGTGTATGAGTCAAGGCAATACACTTGAGAAGACTAATGTATGTATGAGCATTGAGCATCAATAAAGTCTTGAAAGTAGGAGGCACACGGTGCAAGGCCTATCATTCCCACACACACCCACTAGCAAATGGGTTCACAAGCTCACTAAAAAGATAACAACAAAGCTTGCCACAACCCATGGTGAAGATAGA
This sequence comes from Aegilops longissima, assembly GCA_021605205.1. Classification (NCBI taxonomy): domain Eukaryota; kingdom Viridiplantae; phylum Streptophyta; class Magnoliopsida; order Poales; family Poaceae; genus Aegilops; species Aegilops longissima. The sequence goes on along the minus strand of CM038682.1, from coordinate 610,149,854 downwards.
AGATGAAAGCCTCATCAAGACGAGGGATACCAATTAAGATGGCAAAAGCCTCGTAGAGATAAGCACGAGGAAAATAATCTTCACCACACAAGAGTGCATCAAGATGCAATGACATAAGACACGCACTCAAGGCAAAAGCTTGCACGGAGCCACCAAAGAAATAACATAAGGAAGACAAGGTGGACGTGCAAGAAAGGATATCATATAGATATGTAGTTTCTCTCAAGTGTATAAGGTTCCAGGTAGATGAAATCATGATGATATATATCTACAAAGAAGGATGTACACCCAAAATAGCTACAACATGAAGGAACAAGATATCCAAAAGGAAGTCATAGATATACCAATAAGATATTTGCTTGGAAGCATAGCACATGGCTAGATATGGTCTTATTGTATATAAATGAATTCCTACCACACAACCATCAAAGACATCACAACTAGCAACATGAGATCATCGTTGAGATGCTTTGAGAAAGGAAACAAGTACCACAAGATGGAATGAATATCATGCCAAGATGCAACCTACACAAGGTTGAATGCAAGAAAAGAATTCATGAATAGATACCTGTTACCGAGATATCATTGGAAGGATGTAGAAGAAACCAATTGAAGGTAATAGATAGTAGTTCATTGAGTATCCTAGCTTGACTCCAATAAGCAGATGGTGACACCACCTTCCTTGTGAGTGAGCCGAGCATCCAATGCATCTCCAATTTTTCCTAGAACAACACAAACAAAATGGTACCCAAACTCATTGGGACCAAAGAGTTAGAAACACCAACAATACATAGGACAGACTCCACATAAATATGTGCATATAGATATGGAAATGAAATTCATGCACATCTCATCCAATTTGAGACTTGGTGGAGTTTCCCCTATATATTGGGTCAAAGAGAGAAAGCATGCCAAGGAAACTACATGAAGTTAATATGCATGCTCAAGACTTTCAAGAACCGATAAAAAAAACAAGGAAATACCAAGTGAAAAGAATACCAAAAGGAGAAATCATCACTTGGAAGATATCATTAAAAGATACATCAAGGAATGAGATATCCATTGGAACCCACAAAAAGATATCAAACTCCCAAAAGAGAGGATGGTTCCAAACAAACCAAGTTCTCTACAAAGTTTCATGATGGCACAAGTACCAAAAAGAAACGGCTTGCCATCCACCAACACACACTTAAAATGGATCACAAGTTTAGTGTTTTATAGAAAATAGGATAGCTCCCCCACGAGTTGTGCATTATAGAGAATTTGCATTTGAATACAAAATACACAATGTAGGATCACCACGTTCACTATATCAAGGAAAACACTAGATAAGATCGAGAAAACTGCAAGATCCTCAAGTGGCACGAAAGGCAATGGGAGTTGACACAAACTTGGCAAGAGATAAGGCAAAAAAAAGCAAACGCCAACGTGAAGATGATCAATAATTTCTACCACACATAAGTGAGTACCAATTGTCAAAAGACAAGAAGTATTTGGAAATAATTCCCGGTGTTATATAGCAAGGATATCCGACATCATCTTCACACCAAACACAAGCAAATTGCAACTTGTAGAGCTAACATGCCACCTACGAACAAGATAATTTACAGTATCAATTTTAGGTGACAATATCTCAAATGTACACATTTTCGAGGCTAGTAATATACACATAGAATATTACTCCCCCACAATGTGATACCAATTAAAGATAGACAAGAGGCAAAATAAAGACCCAACACAAGATAATTAATGGACAAATTAGAATTTCAATTTCTCATGAGAAGACATACCACATAGAGACTAGATAATCTTGAAATATCAATACTAGATGGTATTACTCATGTACACACATTTATAGGATAGTGAGGTGCACAAAGCACATCACTCCCCCATAATGGGATATTGCATTAATCTCTCACAAGAGCCAACTAAGATACAAACAAGATACACAAAGGCTCGACGTACGACACACATGTACATGAAGTGCAAACCAACATACATAAACTTGATTACTCAAGATAAGCAATTTGGAGACACAACACATACAAACACATGCAAGGAACAAAACCAAAACATGCAAAGGGGCAAGTAACTTTCAATGTAAACAATTTAAGTACAAGTTACCGCAAGGAGGCACATTGGATATAAGATAGAAACTTGATAACCCAATTGACTTGGCTTGAGAGAATAAGAATGATGAAGTCCCCTTAATTCTTCATAATGTAGCCAAGTCTCCAATGACCTCCGTCAACGCCTATTGATCAAGTATGAGCTAGTTGGTCCCCAACCAAGTTGGGTCCTAAGAGGTTAGTCACAATAGGCTTGGCTACCCAAATGGTTCTTTTCTTGACACCACTTTGAGTACCAACAAATTTGGCAAACACACTGCCAACCTTATCCTTCCCAAGAGAATAGATATCATCAATTAGAATAGGGTTGGATAAGGTACCATTCCTGCATGAAGAAGCGACGTGACCTTTTTCACGACACATGTACCAAACGTCTACTATTCACTTTCTTCTCACTTGATTTCTCAACTTGAGAAGCATTAACTTGAGTCTTCTTGGGAAGAGGACTTTCTTCAAATTGAGGTTGAGCATGAGAATGCACTTGTAGCCGCTTCCCTTGTTGCTTGTCACTAATGGCCTTCTTCTTCAATGGGCAAGATCTAACATGGTTCCCTTCAATTTGGCACTTGAAGCAAATAATCTTGGCCAAATTCTTTACGTGTTCTTGGCCCTTCTTCTTGTTCATCTTGGACTTCTTCTTCTTGTTGGAGTTGAATCCAAGTCCATCTTTGTCATTGGGGGATTTTTGCACATTCAAGATATTGTTGAGTGTGGATTTCCCTTCATGACACTTTTGCAAGTCTTTCTTCAAAGAAGTGACTTGGGCCTTGAGCTCTTTGATTTCCTCAACATGGTTAGTATCAACACAAGTACTAGAGGAAGTATAAGCTTCATCATTGGAGCAACAAGGCAAGGAAAGCAATTCATCACAAGATGTACCAATGTTATGCATAGATGAATTACGAGGACTAGCACAAGGCAATATAGCATTTTGACTAAAAGTAGTGCTAATGTCCACATGAGGCTCACTAGATGTTACCTTTGCAATCATAGCCTCATGAGCTATTTTTAGCACATTATGGGATACAAGAAGATCATCATGAGAGCTAGAAAGCTTTTCATGAATTTCTTCCAATTTCCCATAATTGCTAGATAGCAACTCAAGTTGAGACCTTAGCTCAACATTCTCCTTTAAAATGGATGCTTCACAAGAAATAGAGTTAGTAGCACAAGCATCATAATTAACAACAAGAGGAGAAGGCAACTTGGCAAGCTCTTTTAAATAAGAAGCTTCGAGTTGAGCATGAGACTCGGTGAGTTTGATGAGCTCACCCTTGATGACCCTTGAGCCATTTCCGAGGTGCTCAAAATCCTCAAGGAGTCTAGCATGAGAAACTTCAAGCTTAGCATTTTTAGTTTCAAAAACATTGGCCACCTCAAGAGCTATTTTTTCTGAAGAATACCCAATCCTGGCCTACTTATTTTTCTACGCCGTGATGGGCCGCAACTCTTTCAAGACGCCTGCAAATCTTGAAAGTAATATGAAATGGGTTGTAAATATAAAAACAGATGACAAATTGGCAATTACTTTATAATTTCTGATTTTTTTCACATTTTTAGATTCCTATTTCACTGGGCATTAACCTAATTTAAATATATCTTCAAAGTACTTTAAATCTGGCTCGACATTTCGGTATTAAAATAGTTTGGAACCCACGAAATATGCTAAATTGGCCCCGCCAACTAAAAACGATCGCAATAAATTGCATAAGAAGTTGCCATGAGCTATATATAAATTATTAAAAAAAGAGGGAGTGGTCTGACTTGTGGGCCTGTTTAGTTGACGCGTATGCAAGATTTTTTTAGTTATTATATACGTCAACAAACGATTCTAGCAGAAGTAACCGTTGGATGTCAATCCAACGGCCGCCGTGTTTCTTCAATCTCTGATCTTCTTGCTCCAGCCGCCAAAGCAACGCCGTCAGGACCGCCTGCTCCCGCCTCCTGTGGCCGGCTGTGCTGCCGCGCAGGCCTCAGCGCCCCCTACTACTCCCACCGCTGGCCAGGGCATCCCTCTACTCACCCACACCCCATGTTATATTGCAGCGACGGCAGCCTCACACCGCAGCCGAACCGGTGAACCCTCGTACTCCTCTTTGCACGGGCTTCCACTGCCGCGTCTTCCCCGGCTCCGCGTCGTCCCCTTCCTAGGCCTCACCGTCGTCCACCGCCGTGGTGCTCTCGGCACGGCGTGGTCAATGTGGTCAACGACCGACTTCCATTGGAAGGGTACTGTACGTGGAGAGGCTGACAGCCGGGTCCACGGCAGCCGCAAGTGCCTCCTAATCACACGGAAAATAACTATTCCTCCACCTGACAGCAGGGACCCACCGGACGGGCCACCAGTATTTCACGAAAAAAACGTTTTCCCCTGACTGCTGGGACCCATAGGACGGGTCACCGTATTTCGCAAAAAACGCCTCATTGTCACTCGGACCCACCGGAAGTGCCTCCTTATTACGCACAAGAAAATGAATACCCCCTGCTAGCTGGGACCCACCTTGGTGGGAGGCTGACTTGTGGGGCTACTAAGTTGACTGGGACGAATGCCTTTGTCAAATTTAGTCAATATATGAACGATTCTAGCTCCAGTGACCGTACGATGTCCATCCAACGGCTGTAATGCTTCTTCAACCTCTCGCCTTCTTGCTCGGCCTACCAAAGCAGCGCCGGTCGTACACCTGCTCCCGCCGCCTGTGGTCGGCTGTGATGCCATGGAGGCCTCGCGCCCCTACTACTCTCACCGCTGGCCAAGCCATCCCTCACGCACCCACACCCTCGTTATTCTCGCGGCGACGGCAACCTCACACCGCAATGAACGAGTGAACCTCATACTCCTCACGCGTGGGCATCCATCGTCGCGTTTTCCCGGCTCCGCATCTTCCCTTCCTAGGCCTCGCTGTCGCCCACCGCCCCTGGTGCTCTCGGGCGGGCGTGGTCAACGTGGTCAAGGAATGGCTTCCATCGGACGTGGATCGTAAGTGGAGAGGTCGATACCGGGTCCACGGCTGCAGCAAGGAAGTGCCTCCTTATACATGGAAAATAATGATTCCTCCACCTGACAGCTGGGACCCACCGGACGGGCCACTGTATTTCACGGAAAAAACATTTCCCCCTAACTGCGGGGACCCACCAGCTTCATCTTCGCACGCAAGGAAGTGCGTCTGGGCAAAAAAAAATGATTCGCCCCCCTGACTGCTGGGACCCACCAGCTACACCTTCGCACGCAAGGAAGTGCGTCTGGGCAAAAAAATGATTCGCCCCCCTGACTGCTGGGACCCACCGGCTACATCTTCGCACGCAAGGAAGTGCGTCCGGGCAAAAAAACGATTCGCCCCCCTGACTGCTGGGACCCACCAGCTACATCTTCACACGCAAGGAAGTGCCTGACAGTCGGGACCCACCTGGTCGAAGCATACGTAGCATTGTCATTCTGGTCGCGAACGTGTACGTACATACTGGTCGTAGTAGAGGCGCGCACGTGTCGTAGTAGAGGCGCACACGTAGCATGTACACGTACGTACAGCGGCCAGGGTGAAAGAAAGAAAATACGGCCACGTATGTGTACATACGGGCAGGGTCTCGAACGCCTACTCGCGCATACGTACGTCCAGGGCTCGTGTACATGGCTGGGTCGGAACGGAGAAACAACGTCGTTGTCGTGTTCATGGGGAGGCAACGGAGTGCGTCGTGTTCATGGGGAGGCAACGGAATGCGTCGTGTTCATCGGGAGGCAACTGAACGCGTGGGAGCCAACCGGCTGGGTCGGAATAGAATGCGTGGTCGTGTTCATTGGGAGGGCTTGGACGGAACAGGCGATGGAAACGAGGCCTGGCGTGCCGCACAACGGAGGAAACGGACCTCCTACGTTCGGAACGGGGTCCTGTTGATCGGGAGGGGTGTGGCGTGATACGTCTCCAACGTATCTATAATTTATGAAGCATTCATGCTATTTTATTATCTGTTTTCAATGATTATGGGCTTTATTATACACTTTTATATTACTTTTGGGACTAACCTATTAACCGGAGGCCCAGCCCATATTGTTGTTTTATTGCATGTTTCAGTATTTCGAGGAAAAGGAATATCAACCAGAGTCCAAACGGAATGAAACCTTCGGCAACGTGATTTTTTGGAAGAATATGATCCGGGAGACTTGGAGTTCACGTCAGAAGATCCTCGAGGAGGCCACGAGATAGGAGGGCGCCCCCCACTGGGCGCGCCCCCTGTCTCGTGGGCCCCTCGAGCACCCCTCGACCGACTTCTTTTGCCTATATAGTCCCACATACCCTAAAAACATCCACGGAGAAGATAGATCGGGAGTTCCGCCGCAAGCCTCTCAGAGCCACCAAAACCTCTCGGGAGCCTGCTCAAGCACTCACGGAGGGGGAACCCATCACCGTGGCCATCTTCATCATCTCGGCGCCTCCATGATGAGGAGGGAATAGTTCGCCTCGGGCTGAGGGTATGTACCAGTAGCTATGTGTTTGATCTCACTCTCGTGTTCCCTCTATGGCACGATCTTGATGTATCCCAAGCTTTGCTATTGTAGTTGGATCTTATGATGTTTCTCCCCCTCTACTCTCTTGTGATGAATTGAGTTTCCCCTTTGAAGTTATCTTATCGGATTGAGTCTTTGATTTGAGAACACTTGATGTATGTCTAGCCGTGTTTATATGTGGTGACAATGGGATATCACGTGCCACTTGATGTATGTTTTGGTGACCAACTTGCGGGTTCCGCCCATGAGCCTATGCATAGGGGTTGGCACACGTTCTTGACTCTCCGGTAGAAACATTGGGGCACTCTTTGAAGTACTTTGTCTTGGTTGGATGAATCTGAGATTGTGTGATGCATATCGTATAATCATGCCCACGGATACTTGAGGTGACAATGGAGTACCTAGGTGACATTAGGGTTTTGGTTGATTTGTGTCTTAAGGTGTTATTCTAGTACGAACTCTTTAATAGATCGATCCGAAAGAATAACTTTGAGGTGGTTTTGTACCCTACCATAATCTCTACGTTTGTTCTCCGCTATTAGTGGCTTTGGAGTGACTCTTTGTTGCATGTTGAGGGCTTGTTATATGATCTATCTATGTTATTATTGTTGAGAGAACTTGCACTAGTGAAAGTATGAACCCTAGGCCTTGTTTCCTATCATTGCAATACCGTTTACACTCACTTTTATCATTAGTTACCTTGCTGTTTTTATATTTTCAGATTACAAATACTTATATCTACCATCCATATTGCACTTGTATCACCATCTCTTCGCCGAACTAGTGCACCTATACAATTTACCATTGTATTGGGTGTGTTGGGGACACAAGAGACTCTTTGTTATTTGGTTGCAGGGTTGTTTGAGAGAGACCATCTTCATCCTACGCCTCCCACGGATTGATAAACCTTAGGTCATCCACTTGAGGGAAATTTGCTACTGTCCTACAAACCTGTGCACTTGCAGGCCATGAACGTCTACAAGAAGAAGATTGCGTAGTAGACATCAAGCTCTTTTCTGGCGCCGTTGCCGGGGAGGTGAGTGCTTGAAGGTATATCTTTAGATCTTGCAATCGAATCTTTTTGTTTCTTGTTTTATCACTAGTTTAGTTTATAAAAGAAAACTACAAAAAAATGGATTTGAGTTTGTCTCATGCGCTTCATCTTTTTAATATCTTTCGTGAGAATGATGGAAAGGAAAATTGTGCTCAAGTGCTAGAAGAAGAATGCATTAGAATGTTTGGCACTAAATATTTATATGATGAGCATCATTGCAATGTTGTTAGTCTGAATTCCTTGAATATCCATGATGCTAATGATATGCAAAGCCACAATCTTGGGGAAGCTATGTTTCATGAATATGATATTTTTTGTCCCCCAAGTTTTGATATGCAAAGTTGTTATGATGATAGCATGCCTCCTACCTATGATGATAATATTGATGAAAGTGGGTTCGGAAGAGTGTCAACTTTAGGAAGTAGTGATCCCACTATTTTGGAGGATGTTGAATTTTATTGTGATGAATATGGAAGTGGATTTGGAAGAGTGTCAACTTTATTTAGTGATTCCACTATCTTGGGAGAGGTTTCAATCGATTATGATGAGAACGAAGTTGCTACTTATGATGATTATTGTGATGAAACTTATGCTATAAAAAGTAGTGATGATTATATTTACAAATCTTGTCATGATTATGATTACCCTTTTTCTGAACATTACTCTTTTAATGTGGAAACAATTTTTAGTGTTCAAGTCTCTTATGATACTCCCACTATTCCGAATGAGAAGAATTTTGCTTATGTGGAGAGTAGTAAATTTTCTATGCTTGTAGATCATGAAAAGAATGCTTTAGGTGCTGGTTATATTGCTGAATTCATTCATGATGCTACTGAAATTATTATGAGGGAGGAACATATGCTTGTAGGAATTGCAATAATATCAAGTTTCCTCTCTATGTGCTTAAATTTTTGAAGTTATGCTTGTTGATTATTGTTCCCATAAGTTGTTTGCTCACAAAATCTCTATGCATAGGAAGTGGCTTAGACTTAAATGTGCTAGTCATATTCTTCATGATGCTCTCTTTATGTTTCTATTCTTATCTCTTATGTGAGCATCATTGAAATCATCATGCCTAGCTAGGGGCGTTTAACAATAGCGATTGTTGGGAGGCAACGCAACTTTATTTTAGTTTCTTGCTTTTTGGTTCTGTTTAGGAATAAATAATCCATCTATCTTCTGTTTAGATGTGGTTTTATGTTTTAATTAGTGTTTGTGCCAAGTAGAACCTTTGGGAAGACTTGGGTGAAGTCTTTATGATCATGCTGTAAAAAAACAGAAACTTTAGCGCTCACGAGATTATCTAGAACGTTTTAATGGAAAGTGATATTTAGTTGATCCTTTTTGCAGATGATTACTACACAAATTCCTCAGGTCCACCAATTTATTTTAGAATTTTTGGAGTTCCAGAAGTTTGCGTCAGTTACAGATTACTACAGACTGTTCTGTTTTTGACAGATTCTGTTTTCATTGTGTTGTTTACTTATTTTGATGAATCTATGGCTAGTAAAATAGTTTATAAACCATAGAGAAGTTGGAATACAGTAGGTTTAACACCAATATAAATAAATAATGAGTTCATTAAAGTACCTTGAAGTTGTGTTTTGTTTTCTTTCGCTAACGGAGCTTACGAGTTTTCTGTTAAGTTTTGTGTTGTGAAGTTTTCAAGTTTTGGGTAAAGATTCGATGGACTATGAAATAAGGAGTGGCAAGAGCCTAAGCTTGGGGATGCCCAAGGCACCCCAAGGTAATATTCAAGGACAACCAAGAGCCTAAGCTTGGGGATGCCCCGGATGGCATCCCCTCTTTCGTCTTCGTTCATCGGTAACTTTACTTGGAGCTATATTTTTATTCACCACATGATATGTGTTTTCCTTGGAGCGTCATTTTCTTTTGTTAGTATTTGCTTGCTGTTATTTAGATTAGATTTTTGCATCTTTATTTTTAATAAAAAAGTCAAGGATAGCCTTTGCCATGCTTATTTTGCTAGTATACATTGAAGGAAATATGCCCTAGAGGCAATAATAAAGTTATTATTTATTTCCTTATTTCATGATAAATGTTTATTATTCATGCTAGAATTGTATTAACCGGAAACATGATACATGTGTGAATACATAGACAAACATATAGTCACTAGTATGCCTCTACTTGACTAGCTCATTAATCAAAGATGGTTATGTTTCCTAGCCATAAACATGAGTTGTCATTTGATTAACGGGATCACATCATTAGGAGAATGATGTGATTGACTTGACCCATTCCGTTAGCCTAGCACTTGATCGTTTAGTATGTTGCTATTGCTTTCTTCACGACTTATACATGTTCCGATAACTATGAGATTATGCAACTCCCGTTTACCGGAGGAACACTTTGGATGCTACCAAACGTCACAACGTAACTGGGTGATTATAAAGGAGTACTACAGGTGTCTCCAAAGGTACATGTTGGGTTGGCGTATTTCGAGATTAGGTTTTGTCACTCCGATTGTCGGAGAGGTATCTCTGGGCCCTCTCGGTAATGCACATCACTATAAGCCTTGCAAGCAATGTAGCTAATGAGTTAGTTACGGAATGATGCATTACGTAACGAGTAAAGAGACTTGCTGGTAACGAGATTGAACTAGGTATTGGATACCGACGATCGAGTCTCGGGCAAGTAACATACCGATGACAAAGGAACAAAGTATGTTGTTATGCGGTTTGACCGATAAAGATCTTCGAGAATATGTAGGAGCCAATATGGGCATCCAAGTTCCGCTATTGGTTATTGACCAAGAATAGTTCTAGGTCATGTCTACATAGTTCTCGAACCCGTAGGGTCCGCACGCTTAAGGTTTCATGATGCAGTTATATTATGAGTTTATGAGTTTTAATGTACCAAGGAGTTCGGAGTCCCTGATGAGATCGGGGACATGACGAGGAGTCTCGAAATGGTCGAGACGTAAAGATCGATATATTGTACGACTATATTCGGACATCGGAAAGGTTCCGAGTGATTCGGGTATTTTTCGGACTACCGGGTAGTTACGGGAGAAGCAATGGGCCTTGATGGGCTTTAGTGGGAAGAGGAGAAAGGGCCAAGGGCTGCTGCGCCCCCCCCCTCTGGTCCGAATTGACTAGGGAAAAGGGGCCGCCACCTTCCTTCTCCTCCACTTCCTTCTCCCTTCCTCCCCTCTTGGTGGACTCCTACTAGGACTTGGAATCCTAGTAGGACTCCACATCCTGGCCGCACCAAGCCTTGGCCGGCCCCCTCCTCCTCCATCCTTTATATACGGGGGCAGGGGGGCACCCCATGACACACAGTTGATCTACGGATCGTTCCTTAGCCGTGTGCGGTGCCCCCCTCCACCATATTCCACTTCGGTCATATCGTCGCAGAGCTTAGGCGAAGCCCTGCGCCGGTGGAGTATCATCATCGCTACCACGCCGTCGGTCGACGGAACTCATCCCCGACGCTTTGCTGGATCGGAGCGTGGGATCGCCATCGAGCTGAACGTGTGCTGAACTCGGAGGTGCCGTACGTTCGGTACTTGGATCGGTCGGATCTTGAAGACGTACGACTACATCAACCGCGTTGCTATAACGCTTCCGCTTACGGTCTACGAGGGTACGTGGACAATACTCTCCCCTCTCGTTGCTATGCCATCACCATGATCTTGCGTGTGCGTAGGAAATTTTTTGAAATTACTACGTTCCCCAACAGTGGCATCCGAGCCAGGTTTTATGCGTTGATGTCATATGCACGAGTAGAACACAAGTGAGTTGTGGGTGATATAAGTCATACTGCTTACCAGCATGTCATACTTTGGTTCGGCGGTATTGTGAGATGAAGCGGCCCGGACCGACATTACGCGTACGCTTACGCGAGACTGGTTTTACCGCTTCGAGCACTCGTTGCTTAAATGTGACCGGCGGGTGTCTGTCTCTCTCACTTTAGTTGAACCGAGTGTGGCTACGCCCGGTCCCTTGCGAAGGTTAAAACAGCACCAACTTGACAAACTATCGTTGTGGTTTTGATGCGTAGGTAAGAAGGTTCTTGCTCAGCCCGTAGCAGCCACATAAAACTTGCAACAACAAAGTAGAGGACGTCTAACTTGTTTTTGCAGGGCATGTTGTGATGTGATATGGTCAAGACGTGATGCTATATTTTATTGTATGAGATGATCATGTTTTGTAACCGAGTTATCGGCAACTGGCAGGAGCCATATGGTTGTCGCTTATTGTATGAAATGCAATGCCATGTAATTGCTTTACTTTATCACTAAGCAGAGCGATAGTCGAGAAGCAATAGTTGGCGAGACGACAACGATGCTACGATGGAGATCAAGGTGTCGCACCGGTGACGATGGTGATCACGACGGTGCTTCGGAGATGGAGATCACAAGCACAAGATGATGATGGCCATATCATATCACTTATATTGATTGCATGTGATGTTTATCCTTTATGCATCTTATCTTGCTTTGATTGACGGTAGCATTTTAAGATGATCTCTCACTAAAATTATCAAGACGTGTTCTCCCGAGTATGCACCGCTGCCAAAGTTCGTCGTGCCCGGACACCACGTGATGATCGGTGTGATAAGCTCTCACGTCCATCTACAACGGGTGCAAGCCAGTTTTGCACACGCAGAATACTCAAAGTTAAACTTGACGAGCCTAGCATATGCAGATATGGCCTCGAACACGGAGACCGAAGGTCGAGCGTGAATCATATAGTAGATATGATCAACATAGTGATGTTCACCATTGAAAACTACTCCATCTCACGTGATGATCGGTCATGGTTTAGTTGATTTGGATCACGTGATCACTTAGATGACTAGAGAGATGTCTGTCTAAGTGGGAGTTCTTAAGTAATATGATTAATTGAACTTTAATTTATCATGAACTTAGTCCTGGTAGTATTTTGCAAATTATGATGTAGATCAATAGCTCGCGTTATTGCTTCCCTATGTTTGTTGCTTTCATATGTTTATTTTAATATGTTCCTAGAGAAAATTGTATTGAAAAATGTTAGTAGCAATGATGCGGATTGGATCCGTGATCTAAGGTTTATCCTCATTACTGCATAGAAGAATTATGTCCTTAATGCACCGCTAGGTGACAGACCTATTGCAGGAGCAAACGCAGACGTTATGAACGTTTGGCTAGCTCAATATGATGACTACTTGATAGTTTAGTGCACCATACTTAACGGCTTAGAATCGGGACTTCAAAGAAGTTTTGAACGTCATGGACCATATGAGATGTTCCAGGAGTTAATATTTCAAGCAAATACCCGAGTTGAGAGATATGAAGTCTCCAACAAAGTTCTATAGCTAAAAGATGGAGGAGAATCGCTCAACTAGTGAGCATGTGCTCAGATTGTCTGGGTACTTCAATCGCTTCAATCAAGTGGGAGTTAATCTTCCAGATAAGATAGTGATTGACAGAATTCTCTAGTCACCATCACTAAGTTACTAGAACTTCGTGATGAACTATAGTATGCAAGGGATGACGAAAACGATTCCTGAGCTCTTCGTGATGTTGAAATCGACGAAGGTAGAAATCAAGAAAGAGCATCAAGTGTTGATGATTGACAAGACCACTAGTTTCAAGAAAAGGGCAAAGGAATGAAAGGGAACTTCAAGTAGAATGACAAGCAAGTTGTCACTCCCACGAAGAAACCCAAAGCTGAACCAAAGCCTGAAACCGAGTGCTTACATCGCATAGGAAATGGTCATCGAAACGGAAATACCCCAAATATTTGGTGGATAAGAAGGATGGCAAAATAAACAAGGGTATATTTGATATACAGGTTATTGATGTGTGCTTTACTAGTGTTTATAGTAGCCCCTGAGTATTTGATACTTGTTCGGTTGCTAAGATTAGTAACTCAAACAGGAGTTACGTAGAAAATGAAACTAGTTGAAGGGAAAGTGACGATGAGTGTTGGAAGTAGTTCCAAGATTGATATGATCATCATCGCACACTCCCTATACCTTCGGGATTAGTGTTAAACCTAAATAAATGTTATTTACGCTTATGCTGAACATGAATATGATTTGATCATGTTTATTGCGATACGGTTATTCATTTAAAGTCAAAGAATAATTGTTGTTCTGTTTTCATGAATAAAACCTTCGATGGTCATACACCCAATAAAACAGTTTGTTGGATCTCGATCGTAGTGATACACATATTCAAAATATTGATGCCAAAAGATGCAAAGTTAATAATGATAGTGCAATTTATTTGTGGCACTGCTGTTTGGGTCATATCGGTGTAAAGCGCATGAAGAAACTCCATAAAGATGGATTTTCGGAATCACTTGATTATGAATCATTTGATGCTTGCGAACCGTGCCTTTTGGGCAAGATGACTAAAACTCCGTTCTCCGGAACAATGGAACAAGCTACTGACTTATTGGAAATAATACATACCGATGTATGCGATCCAATGAGAGTTGATGCTCGTGGCAAGTATCGTTATTTTCTGACCTTCACAAGATGATTTGAGCAGATATGGGTATATCTACTTGATGAAACATAAGTCTGAAATAATTGAAAGGTTCAAAGAATTTTAGAGTGAAGTGGAAAAATTATCGTAACAAGAAAATAAAGTTTCTGCGATCTGATCACGGAGTCAAATATTTGAGTTACGAGTTTGGTATTCAGTTAAAACAATGTGAAATAGTTTCACTACTCACGCCACCTGGAACACCACAATGTAATGGTGTGTCCAAACGTCATAGCTGTACTTTATTAGATATGGTGCGATCTATGATGTCTCTTATCGGTTTACCACTATTGTTTTGGGGTTATGCATTAGAGACAGCTGCATTTACGTTTAATAGGGCACCATCTAAATCCGTTGAGACGACACCGTATGAACTATGGTTTAGCAGTAAACCTAAGCCGTCGTTTCTTAAAGTTTGGAGTTGCGATGCTTATGTGAAAAAGGTTTTCAACCTGATAAGCTCGAACCCAAATCGGAAAAGTGCGTCTTCATAGAATACCCAAAGGAAATTGTTGGGTACTCCTTCTATCACAGATCCGAAGGCAAAACATTCGTTGCTAAGAATGGATCCTTTCTAGAGAAGGAGTTTCTCTCGAAAGAAGTGAGTGGGAGGAAAGTAGAGCTTAATAAGGTAATTTGTACCTTCTACCGAATTGGAAACTAGTTCATCACTGAAATCAGTTCTAGTGATGCCTACACCAATTAGTGAGGAAGCTAATGATGATGATCATGAAACTTCAAGATCAAGTTACTACCAAAACCTCGTAGGTCAACCAGAGTAAGATCCGTACCAGAGTGGTACGGTAATCCTATTCTAGAAGTCATGTTACTAGACCATGATAAACCTACGAATTATGAGGAAGCGATAATGAGCCCAGATTCCGCGAAATGGCTTGAGGCCATGAAATCTGAGATAGGATCCATGTATGAGAACAAAGTATGGACTTTGATTGACTTTCTCGATGATCAGCAAGCCATATTAAATAAATGGATCTTCAAGAGGAAGACGGACACTGATAGTAGTGTTACTATCTACAAAGCTCGACTTGTCACAAAAAGGTTTTCGACAAGTTCAAGGTGTTGACTACAATGAGATTTTCTCAACTGTAGCGATGCTTAAGTCTGCCCGAATCATGTTAGCAATTGCCACATTTTATGAAATCTGGCAAATGGATGTAAAAAAGTACATTCTTTAATGGATTTATTAAAGAAGAGTTGTATATGATGCAACCAGAAGGTTTTTTCAATCCTAAAGGAGCTAACAAAATGTGCAAGCTTCAGCGATCCATCTATGGACTGGTGCAAGCATCTCGGAGTTGGAATAAACGCTTTGATAGTGTGATCAAAGCATATGGTTTTATACAGACTTTTGGAGAAGCCTGTATTTACAAGAAAGTGAGTGGGAGCACTACAGCATTTCTGATAAGTATATGTGAATGACATATTATTGATCGGAAATAATGTAGAATTATTCTGCAAAGCATAAAGGAGTATTTGAAAGGAGTTTTTCAAAGAAGGACCTCGGTGAAGCTGCTTACATATTGAGCATCAAGATCTATTGAGATAGATCAAGACGCTTGATAAGTTTTTCAATAAGTACATTGTAGCGACCCGACCTCAGACGGTCAAGCCTCGTGTTCTTCGTGCCATCCTCGGATCGGTATCTTTGGCACACAAGACATCAATGTATATATCAAAGTGCAATCACATGTATAAATAACGTAAAATGATATATACCTCATAATACTCAGCGGAAACAATCAAACGGGTGTGGAGTCCCATCAACGCCATCGGCAGGTTGAGTGTAGACCGTAACCTCAGATCGAAACTCTTACTGTCGAGGAAATATCGCAACATGATACGTTGCAGCCGTGTAGGTCATTACATAGAATGTCTTGGCAAGATCACGATAAGAGAAAAACATATGATAAACTATACTATATGCAGTATGGCTTTGTGGCTCTGTATCTGAGTTTTGTTTGCGTAAAAGCTGGTTTTATTTACCCTACATCAAAGAAATAAATGAAGTCTGTACTATGGAGTTTTCTATCATGACATGGTTCCGCCAACCGATGTCTCATAGCCCAAATCACCATAAGTTGCCCACAATTAAGTTATCAGTCCGGTGTTGAGAGTTCCGAGATACATCCAAGTCCAGATGCTCAAATTGTCCGTAACCGGGGACACGGCTAATCGATTAGGTTTAAACCTCCGCAGAGGTTTGTACACTTTACCCGCAATATTCGATCCTCTCTTTACGTTCTCGCACTTCGAGTGTTTGAGAACAAGATGACCAAACATGGTCTTCCAAAGAGTTCCTCGACCACCGTCCGGTACTCAACCCATCCTACCGTAGTTCTACATCTGCTAGTACCGCCCCAGCCAGAGTCACAACTAAGGTCAACCAAGCGAGCCCATAATGACTTGCGGTTGCATGTAAGCTTCGGGCATGAAGTATTCTTCCGTCTCTTTGAGTCTGGGTGAAGCTTTCCGCAAGATGTCATGGCGCTTCTCCATGCATCCCGCCAACCACTGGTTTCTCCAGGTGCCCGTCAACAATCCTTCACCCAAAGAGTGTGTATTGAATTCTTGTCTTGAGTCTTGAAGTCTTGAGGCCTTGAAGATGCAGTACTTGCAGATTCCGTCATGGAGTTGTCGTCATTGACGTAGAGCCTCCATTCTCACACCACTCCCGAGTACTCATACCAAATCCCGTCTACTATAGCGTAGCATTACACTAAATAACGTCCCCGGCTTGGTAACAGGAATGATGGGTTCCTACCTCATGCATACTACTCAACTACAAGGATTCAATAACACTACTGAGGGGTGGTTGCAAAGGTGCCACTATATGCAATAAAACATAGGTATGAAAACATGGTCAAAGTGAACTTGCCTTGTTGACGATCTTCGAAAACTAGGGATTCGTAGTAGCAAGCTCCGCACTCCAGAAATTCTACCGAGGCAAACAATAACTATAATAAGTATATAGCATGAGGATCACATAGCACAATAGCATAACAAAGTAACATAACACACCAAAACAACCAAATCAAAATCCAAAGGGAAAAGTCAAAGAAAACCCATTCAAAGTTTTTCCTACTTCAAACAATAGCTAGAATAGTTTTATATAACAAAATTTCCCTAACATAACTTAATCATGGTTTTAGGTTAACTTAACAGAAAAGAATTCACTAAGCAACTAGGAGCAAAAAGAATTAATTTAAAATCTATTATAAAACTCCTATTAGGCTTAATCCAATTTCTATTAAGAAAAATAAAATAAAACTTTTATTAATTATAAATAAAAGTTCATCTATTAGAGTGACAGAAACTAACCTAGAATAATCAATCACAAGTTAAAAATAAATTTATTTACTAATTAAAATATTAGGAAAACAGGAGCTAGTTAATTAATTAGGATTAATAAGATTCTGCTTAAAACTATTTATTTATTAATCCTAAAATACCCAAATTAATTTTTATGGTTAGGTAATGTCAAAATAAAGTTGGGACAAAAAGAATCATCCAAAAATAATTTTTCTAACTCAAGTTATAGCAGATTTACTATTCTGGCTAGAACTAAAATAAAGCAATTTTAATTAATTTTAACATAGCTAAATATATATTCTACAGAAACTTTAGAAAATTTGCAAACCAACAAAAAAAGAATCACCTAAAAATAATAAACAGAATAAAAGATATGAGTTTTTCAAAACAGAAACTATTCTGTTAAAACAGAAAAACAAAAATAAAAGAAAAAGGCCTAATGGGCCTAAACTGTGCACTAGGCGTCAAATAGCCTAAACGGGCCTAGGGTTAAACTAAAACGGACCGGCCTAATAAAAAAATAACCTAACTAACTAAACCGGAAAGAACCGGGCGGTTTTCTAAATAAAACATACCCTTCGGGTCTAATCCTAACCGTAGATGGGGATCGGACGGCGGGGGGTTTCATGACGATCGAGTCCGACGACGGCGGCGGGCGGCGGGCGGCGAGAGTGCGTTGAGGGCTCCGGTCGTCGGGGAGGTCGACGGAGTGGCCGGGAGGATGCGGGGGAGCTCGGGGGAGGGTTTGGTGGAGTCGGGGGTGGTCGGGGAGGGCTAGGGCGGCGACGGCGGCGACAATGGCGGCGGCGAGAGCTTCGGGCTCCGGTGAGCTCGAGCGAGAGAGGGAGGGGGTCCGGCGAGGGCTAGGGGGGGGGAATGGGGTGCGGGGCGACAGGTTTTATAGGCTGGGGCCTCGTCGGGGTAAGGGAGGCGATCGGGGATGGGATCGGCATCCCGGATCCTTCGGGATCCGGCGATCTGCGGCGGCGACGGCGTGGCGTGGGGCGGGGGAGGAAGAAGGGGGCGGGGCCCGCTGTCAGTGAGAGAGGGAGGGGTGGGGAGCGAGCGGGTGGCCGATGCGGAGGGGGTTCGGGCGAGGGGTGAGGTGAGAGGGAGCTGGGCGGCTCGGTGACCACAGTGGGCATTGGGCTGCGCTTTGGCTGGGTTTTGTCGGCCACTGGTTGGGCCAAGGGCGGGCTGGCGCTGGGGTTTCTCTTTTTTTAATTTATTTTTTTATTAAAACAAAAACAGAATTAAAACAATAACTATAAATATTTTATATAGGGTATATATATACCAAAATGATCAGGGAATATTCCTTTCATTTGAACATTTTTCCAAAGGCAAAATCCAAACTTTATAAAATCCATTTTTCCAAATTCAAATAAAATTCAGATTTGAATCCAAAACTTTTGGCATTGTTTCCTCTGATATTTTTGGAGTGTCATGTTTGCTCCTCTCATACTTTTGATCAAGTATTTATCAGGCATAGTTTTTGAAATGATTCCCACTTGCCAAAGTTTGAATTCAAATTCAAAACTCAAAATTTGAAAGAGGGTTTCAAAGCACTTTCAAATTACTTTCAACTTGATACTTTATTACTTCCAACTCATATTTCATATAATTGAAGAAGTCATTTTATCTTCCCTCATGAAAATCATTGAGTTGCATAAAGCTTTGAATTTGAAATATTCTCAAATGAAATTCAAATCTTTTCAAAACCCTTTTCATTTCAAATGGAAGAAGTCATGTCATCTTCACTCTAGGTTTTGGTGTTGGAATGAATTGGAATTCATTGAGATCCAAAAGGCAAAGGAGAAAGTTTTGGGAAAGTCATTTCATTCCCTCTCATTCAACTTTCAAAAGTTTCAAATTTCACTCAGTTTCACTCATTCAATCAAACCAACAATCAGACAACAGGCATAGTTATTTATTTAATATAACATTCCAAAATTTAGAATTTTGGGATGTTACAAACCTACCACACTTAAAATGAATCTCGTCCTCGAGATTCGTAGAGGCTAGCAAGAAAGGTTAGGGGTTGGGGGTCTTCTAGCAAATGTTCTGGTCAGAAGGGTCTGGTGGGCTACCACACTCAAAACAAGGTTACAATTCCAATAAACTCAGATACTTCCTCTGCAGTGTTGACAATGTATGTCTCTTCACATATCTTACAATAGCTCCTCTGTCAGAAGCATAGAGTTTTCCTCAGAATCTTGGGTCGGTTCGTCAAAGTTGAAATTTGTCCGGGACTGGGTCTTCTTAGCTGATAGGCTCGTGTCCATTCTAGACAACTTTCGAAATACTCATGGTGGTCTACAATTTATGGTTTCTCCTGCAGAAAACGGGTCTAGGTTGAACCTCACCGTATAACCTACGATTGGCAACGGTTGCCTGTAAAGGGGTTTCCATCGTCCTACCATTCTATGGTTTTAGGGCTTATAGCGTCGACACTCTTCAATGGTTTTCAAGTCTCTCTGATTTTCCATCAACATATGATAGTTCATGATAGAAGTCTTCGTATGGGGCCAATCCATCCGTGCATTTGAATCATTACCACATACGTAAGCAGTGAATCACGTATTCTAACACTTGGGCATACTCACAAGCATTGCAGAATTTCTCTTGTCCTCGAATTGGGTTCGAGTAAATCCATGGTTTCGCAAGCCAAACAAAACATCTATCGTTACTTCACCACTCTTAGGTTTTTGCGTAATCTCCTACCGAAATGTATGCTGATTGGATGCTGATTCCTCCAATTTATTCCTTTATCAAGGTTATATCAGTTTCCTTTCAAAATCCTGGGCCTGTGGGATATGGCCCACTTCAACACTAGTGCAGCTTTAACTCATCCTTGGAGTAACTCTCTTGTTACACCTCCTTTAAATCCAGTAGTACTCTGTTTCTTCATACCATCATATCAAAAGTAAAATTCCAACTTATTTTGTCCAGCTTCCTTCTATGGACCGTCATGGATAACACATTCCTTTCTTCATTGATCCTGTGGTTTTACAGAGTACTATGACCAAAATAAATGCACAAGTTTATCCATAACATCTCATTATTCTCATATCAATCTTTCATTACATCCTTAATCATTTTTCATGAATCCAAATTCCAAAAAGTTTATTTCAAATGCTGCCACCCACATGTTTCGGTATGGTCAGACATTACTTCCAACTTTATTCATTTTTCCTCCTTGAGGATTCTTCAGTCCCACTGGAATTGTGCGACATGTGCCTTGAATTTTTCAATCTTCTGTTTCATCGTAGTGGCCTTGAGTTTCACCTTCATCATCTCTGTATGTACTTCGCTTAGGTATTCCTGAGTATAACGGAGTCTTGCTTCAAGTATTTCTCGATCCGCGATGGCTTCCATGGCTGCTTCACGAACAGCATCGAAGAAAGTCGCCAGGCACACGTGAAATGAAAAAGTACTGCCCCATCATTTTGGGCAAACTCCTTTCAAATGGTGGAGGTGTACCTCCACATACCAAAGTTCCACTCCCTTATGCATGAAGGGGTAGCCTTTGTAGACTGCATCTCCTTCAAGGTGAATATGCTTCATCATGTCCTTCAGGATCTTCGGGTAATCATGATCACTTGTCAGGGTCATGATGGTTTCCGGACCTTTAAGGAAAGACTCATAAAGGGTCGTCATCTGCAGTTGTAAAACAAAATGATGCTCAGAATACGGTACCTATCTACTGGGGCACACATTCATATCATCCAAACAGAACTTCAAACTCAATTTCCAATTTCCTGTTTATGCTTCACAACTCACCTTCTTCCATGTTCATCAAGAATATTAATTTCCAAGATAAAATATGACAACTCCTTAAAGCTTCTCAGCATGTGACATTACAACTTTTTTGAGTCATGAACTCTCAGAGTAATCTATTACATAATTCAACTCATTGAGCTCATGAAAATGAAATTGCTTTCTACTACTCCATATCAAAATTCCAACTACTCAACTCCAGCTTTCATCTTGTCGGGACATTTAATAGCATAATGTCCTGCCTCCTTGCAGCGAAAACAAATGACTTCCGTCATGTCTCGGGGCTTCTTTGTGATTATGCGGGCTCCTTGGATTCTTGGCTTCTTTTCTGGGCATTTACTAGCGTAATGACCTAAATCCTTGCACCTGTAACAAGTGATATGACTTAGGTCCTTCTCTGCAAAAATTGCGTTGTTCTCGGGTTGCCTTCCTTTTCTCTTCCTGGATTTCTCTGTAATGATCAGAGTTTCTATCTCCCGGGGGTCAAACTTCACCTCTGCTGTCGGAAAATATCCCAGATACTCTTTTCTTCCCTTGGTGCAATACTGTGAAAAATGTCCTTCTTCTCCACATGAATAGCAGGCATTGTAGTAAAATCTGTTGAGACCTTCTCCATCCAGGTCTTCAACACTTTCATTCATTACTGGTTCTTCTAGATCTTCCTTGAGGGCTTCTTTCATTCCAGCTTCCTGCTTCGGAATAGTTTGTTGCACCGTGGAGTAAATGTGACACTGCACCGGGTAGTGGGTGGTTCCTTCACACAGGAAGCAAGTCACCTGGCTAGTTGGGCATTCCTCAGCTGGGTGTTCTCCCTCACAATGAGGGCATCCATCCTTGTGTTCCTCCTGGGTGTGTCCTATTTCTCCGCAAATCTTGCAGGCACAAGGTCTCGGGTTATCATAGTGCTTCCGGATGAGACGTGATCTCAACAGGGTCTTCTTGAATTCCTCCCAAGTTCTTGCTCCATTAAATCCATGTATGGCTTGATGCATGTTCCACCAGGTTGCAGCACTTTCGTAAAAAATCAAGAGCGTATTGGACCTCATACTTCCTTGAAACCAAATTGCTCCCAAGTGTTTTTCCATGTTCGCATCCATAGCTCGCCTCGGCTGAGTCTTCGGTCCAGAGAATATCAGTCCAACTTCATTCATCATCTATGGGGTTCAAAAGTTTTGGGATGAGATATGAGAGAGGTGGGGAGGGATACACACACAATACAACAGTTTTTTCAAGAAACGAGTTTTACTTTGTGGCTGTCAGAAAAACATCAAACAAATGACAGCTCACAAATCATCGTATCTAACGTAAGTGTAATACAGGGGTTTGGTCTTCTAAAGGTCTAATAATTCTTCAGATCCTTTCAAGTCTTCGGAGTCTTCAACTGTTCTAGCTTCTAATACATGGTGAAATCCTCTTTACTCAGAAGGGGCCATCAGTTCTCCGATATCAAATCCTTCTTGGAGCGTCTTCAGTTGATCCTCCGGGTGATCAAAGGATAAGGGGTATATTTCTAACTATTTGAGGTGAGAGTGTCTATTTGATAAAATCTGAAAAGATGAGAAGTAAGAGTCTTTTTGAAAATAAAGTTTTAGAAATTTCCTGTCCTAGGGCTTTCCGGTTTCTAGGGTCACGTCCTACAGTCAACATGTGCTCGATACCATTTCAGAGCGACCCGACCTCGACGGTCAAGCCTCGTGTTCTTGTGCCATCCTCGGATCGGTATGTTGGCACACACAGACATCAATGTATATATCAAAGTGCAATCACAAGTATAAATAACGTAAAATGATATATACCTCATAATACTCAGCGGAAACAATCAAACGGGTGTGGAGTCCCATCAACGCCATCGGCAGGTTGAGTGTAGACCGTAACCCTGTATCGAAACTCTTACTCGTCGAGGAAATATCTGCAACATGATACGTTGCAGCCGTGTAGGTCAGTACATAGAATGTACTGGCAAGATCACGATAAGAGAAAAACAGATGATAAACTATACTATATGCAGTATGGCTTTGTGGCTCTGTATCTGAGTTTTGTTTGCGTAAAAGCTGGTTTTATTTACCCTACATCAAAGAAATAAATGAAGTCTGTACTATGGAGTTTTCTATCATGACATGGTTCCGCCAACCGATGTCTCATAGCCCAAATCATCATAAGTTGCCCACAATTAAGTTATCAGTCCGGTGTTGAGAGTTCCGAGATAGATCCAAGTCCAGATGCTCAAATTGTCCGTAACCGGGGACACGGCTAATCGATTAGGTTTAAACCCTCTGCAGAGGTTTGTACACTTTACCCGCAAGATTCGATCCCTCTCTTTACGTTCTCGCACTTTGAGTGTTTGAGAACAAGATGACCAAACATGGTCTTCCAAAGAGTTCCTCGACCACCGTCCGGTACTCAACCCATCCTACCGTAGTTCTACATCTGCTAGTACCGCCCCAGCCAGAGTCACAACTAAGGTCAACCAAGCCAGAGCCCATAATGACTTGCGGTTGCAGGTAAGCTTCCGGGCATGAAGTATTCTTCCATCTCTTTGAGTCTGGGTGAAGCTTTCCGCAAGATGTCATGGCGCTTCTCCATGCATCCCGCCAACCACTGGTTTCTCCAGGTGCCCACAACCGCCCTTCACCCAAGAGTGTGTATTGAATTCTTGTCTTGAGTCTTGAAGTCTTGAGGCCTTGAAGATGCAGTACTTGCAGATTCCGTCATGGAGTTGTCGTCATTGACATAGAGCCTCCATTCTCACACCACTCCCGAGTACTCATACCAAATCCCGTCTACTATAGCGTAGCATTACACTAAATAACGTCCCGGCTTGGTAACAGGAATGATGGGTTCCTACCTCATGCATACTACTCAACTACAAGGATTCAATAACACTCTTGAGGGTGGTTGCAAAGGTGCCACTATATGCAATAAAACATAGGTATGAAAACATGGTCAAAGTGAACTTGCCTTGTTGACGATCTTCGAAAACTAGGGATTCGTAGTAGCAAGCTCCGCACTCCGGAAATTCTACCGAGGCAAACAATAACTATAATAAGTATATAGCATGAGGATCACATAGCACAATAGCATAACAAAGTAACATAACACACCAAAACAACCAAATCAAAATCCAAAGGGAAAAGTCAAAGAAAACCCATTCAAAGTTTTTCCTACTTCAAACAATAGCTAGAATAGTTTTTATATAACAAAAATTTCCCTAACATAACTTAATCATGGTTTTAGGTTAACTTAACAGAAAAGAATTCACTAAGCAACTAGGAGCAAAAAGAATTAATTTAAAATCTATTATAAAACTCCTATTAGGCTTAATCCAATTTCTATTAAGAAAAATAAAATAAAACTTTTATTAATTATAAATAAAAGTTCATCTATTAGAGTGACAGAAACTAACCTAGAATAATCAATCACAAGTTAAAAATAAATTTATTTACTAATTAAAATATTAGGAAAACAGGAGCTAGTTAATTAATTAGGATTAATAAGATTCTGCTTAAAACTATTTATTTATTAATCCTAAAATACCCAAATTAATTTTTATGGTTAGGTAATGTCAAAATAAAGTTGGGACAAAAAGAATCATCCAAAAATAATTTTTCTACCTCAAGTTATAGCAGATTTACTATTCTGGCTAGAACTAAAATAAAGCAATTTTAATTAATTTTAACATAGCTAAATATATATTCTACAGAAACTTTAGAAAATTTGCAAACCAACAAAAAAAGAATCACCTAAAAATAATAAACAGAATAAAAGATATGAACTTTTCAAAACAGAAACTATTCTGTTAAAACAGAAAAACAAAAATAAAAGAAAAAGGCCTAATGGGCCTAAACTGTGCACTAGGCGTCAAATAGCCTAAACGGGCCTAGGGTTAAACTAAAACGGACCGGCCTAATAAAAAAAATAACCTAACTAACTAAACCGGAAAGAACTGGGCCGGTTTTCTAAATAAAAACATACCCCTTCGGGGTCTAATCCTAACCGTAGATGGGGATCGGACGGCGGAGGGGGTTTCCGGCGACGTACCGGAGTCCGACGACGGCGGCGGCGGCGGGCGAGAGTGCGTTGAGGGCTCCGGTCGTCGGGGAGGTCGACGGAGTGGCCGGGAGGATGCGGGGGAGCTCGGGGGAGGGTTTGGTGGAGTCGGGGGTGGTCGGGGAGGGCTAGGGCGGCGACGGCGGCGACAATGGCGGCGGCGAGAGCTTCGGGCTCCGGTGAGCTCGAGCGAGAGAGGAGGGGTCCAGCGAGGCTAGGGGGGGAATGGGGTGGGCGACGGGTTTTATAGGCTGGGGCCTCGTCGGGGTAAGGGAGGCGATCGGGGAGGGGATCGGCATCCCGGATCCTTCGGGATCCGGCGATCTGCGGCGGCGACGGCGTGGCGTGGGGCGGGGGAGGAAGAAGGGGGCGGGGCCCGCTGTCAGTGAGAGAGGGAGGGGTGGGGAGCGAGCGGGTGGCCGATGCGGAGGGGGTTCGGGCGAGGGGTGAGGTGAGAGGGAGCTGGGCCGGCTCGGCTGCCTCAGTGGGCTGGCTGGCTGCGCTGGCCGGGTTTTGTTTGCTGGTTGGGCCAAGGGGCCTGGCTGGCGCCTGGGGGTTTCTCTTTTTTTTTAATTTATTTTTTTATTAAAACAAAAACAGAATTAAAACAATAACTATAAATATTTTATATAGGGTATATATATACCAAAATGATCAGGGGAATATTCCCTTTCATTTGAACATTTTTCCAAAGGCAAAATCCAAACTTTATAAAAATCCATTTTTTCCAAATTCAAATAAAATTCAGATTTGAATCCAAAACTTTTGGCATTGTTTCCTCTGATATTTTTGGAGTGTCATGTTTGCTCCTCTCATACTTTTGATCAAGTATTTATCAGGCATAGTTTTTGAAATGATTCCCACTTGCCAAAGTTTGAATTCAAATTCAAAACTCAAAATTTGAAAGAGGGTTTCAAAGCACTTTCAAATTACTTTCAACTTGATACTTTATTACTTCCAACTCATATTTCATATAATTGAAGAAGTCATTTTATCTTCCCTCATGAAAATCATTGAGTTGCATAAAGCTTTGAATTTGAAATATTCTCAAATGAAATTCAAATCATTTCAAAACCCTTTTCATTTCAAATGGAAGAAGTCATGTCATCTTCACTCTAGGTTTTGGTGTTGGAATGAATTGGAATTCATTGAGATCCAAAAGGCAAAGGAGAAAGTTTTGGGAACGTCATTTCATTCCCTCTCATTCAACTTTCAAAAGTTTCAAATTTCACTCAGTTTCACTCATTCAATAAAACCAACAATCAGACAACAGGCATAGTTATTTATTTAATATAACATTCCAAAATTTAGAATTTTGGGATGTTACATACATACCTTGTCAAGATTTTGAAGTAGTTCAAAATAGAACAGTCAAATAAAAGTTCTTGCCTGTGTTGCAAACGTGTGAAATTGAGTAAGACTCAAATCCCGAGCACGGCAGAAAATAGAAAAGAGAATGAAAGTCATTCCCTATGCCTCACCATAGGTTCTATAAAGTATTCTATGCTATGTACAGACCTATTGTATACCTTGCTCTGAATTTGGCAAGGTAGTACAATAGTGATCTAGGAGTAGATCTTTGGACATTGGTCAAGAACATCCTTAGTGAAGACCAAGGAAATATTTCTCGATTATGGAGGTGATAAAAGAGCCCGTCAGAAGAGTTACATCGATGCAAGCTTTTTACACTGATCCAGATGACTCTAAGTCTCAATCTGGATACATATTGAAAGTGGGAGCAATTAGCTAGAGTAGCTCCGTGCGAGCATTGTAGACATAGAATATTTGCAAAATACATACGGCTCTGAATGTGCAGACCGTTGACTAAGCTTCTCTCACGAGCAAAACATGATCATACCTTAGCACTCTTTGGGTGTTAATCACATAGCGATGTGAACTAGATTATTGACTCTAGTAAACCCTTTGGGTATTGGTCACATGACGATGTGAACTCTGGGTGTTAATCACATACAGATGTGAATATTAGTGTTGAATCACATGATGATGTGAACTAGATTATTGACTCTAGTGCAAGTGGGAGACTGAAGGAAATATGCCCTAGAGGCAATAATAAAGTTATTATTTATTTCCTTATTTCATGATAAATGTTTATTATTCATGCTAGAATTGTATTAACCGGAAACATGATACATGTGTGAGTACATAGACAAACATATAGTCACTAGTATGCCTCTACTTGACTAGCTCATTAATCAAAGATGGTTATGTTTCCTAGCCATAGACATGAGTTGTCATTTTATTAACGGGATCACATCATTAGGAGAATGATGTGATTGACTTGACCCATTCCGTTAGCCTAGCACTTGATCGTTTAGTATGTTGCTATTGCTTTCTTCATGACTTATACATGTTCCGATAACTATGAGATTATGCAACTCCGTTTACGGAGGAACACTTTGGTGCTACCAAACGTCACAACGTAATCGGGTGATTATAAAGGAGTACTACAGGTGTCTCCAAAGGTACATGTTGGGTTGGCGATTTGAGATTAGGTTTTGTCACTCCGATTGTCGGAGAGGTATCTCTGGGCCCTCTCGGTAATGCACAACACTATAAGCCTTGCAAGCAATGTAGCTAATGAGTTAGTTACGGAATGATGCATTACGTAACGAGTAAAGAGACTTGTTGGTAACGAGATTGAACTAGGTATTGGATGCCGACGATCGAGTCTCGGGCAAGTAACATACCGATGACAAAGGGAACAAAGTATGTTGTTATGTGGTTTGACCGATAAAGATCTTCGTAGAATATGTAGGAGCCAATATGGGCATCCAGGTTCCGCTATTGGTTATTGACCAAGAATAGTTCTAGGTCATGTCTACATAGTTCTCGAACCCGTAGGGTCCGCAACAAGGTTTCGATGATGGTTATATTATGAGTTTATGAGTTTTAATGTACCGAAGGAGTTCGAGTCCCGGATGAGATCGGGGACATGACGAGGAGTCTCGAAATGGTCGAGACGTAAAGATCGATATATTGGACGACTATATTCGGACATCGGAAAGGTTCCGAGTGATTCGGTATTTTAGGACTACCGGGTAGTTACGGAGAAGCAATGGGCCTTGATGGGCTTTAGTGGGAAGAGGAGAAAGGGCCAAGGGCTGCTGCGCCCCCTCCCTCTGGTCCGAATTGGACTAGGGAAAGGGGCCGCCACCTTCCTTCTCCTCCACTTCCTTCTCCTTCCTCCCTCTTGGTGGACTCCTACTAGGACTTGGAATCCTAGTAGGACTCTACATCCTGGCCGCACCAAGCCTTGGCCGGCCCCCTCCTCCTCCATCCTTTATATACGGGGGCAGGGGGCCACCCCATGACACACAAGTTGATCTATGGATCGTTCCTTAGCCGTGTGCGGTGCCCCCCTCCACCATATTCCACTTCGGTCATATCGTCGCAGAGCTTTGGCGAAGCCCTGCGCCGGTGGAGTATCATCATTGTCACCATGACGTCGTGCTGACGGAACTCATCCCCGACGCTTTGCTGGATCGGAGCCAGGGGATCGTCATCGAGCTGAACGTGTGCTGAACTCGGAGGTGCCGTACGTTCGGTACTTGGATCGGTCGGATCGTGAAGACGACGACTACATCAACAGCGTTGCTATAACGCTTCGCCACGGTCTCACGAGGGTACGTGGACAATACTCTCCCCTCTCGTTGCTATGCCATCACCATGATCTTGCGTGTGCGTAGGAATTTTTTTGAAATTACTACGTTCCCCAACATACATGTTGCTGTTTGAAAACAGAAAGTTAACCGCTGTTGAAAAATTTCCCTAGAAAAGTAAGAGCATGATATAATGTTGAAACCTTTTGCATAATGAGCTCTGATAAATTTAATACAGCGGGAATTTTATTTCATAATTTTTGGAGTTAGGGAAGTATGATGAATCTTGCATTCTTTACAGACTGTACTGTTTTGGCAGATTGTTGTTATGTCATTGATTGCATATGTTTGCTTGTTTAATGGTTCTATTTGAGGATAGGAGTATTAAATATGCAGAGGCATTTAGTATGCAATGTTTAATAATAATTTTAGTGATTTGTTACAGTAGAAAATGATAAGGTTTTGCATTGGTTTATACTAACCTATCTCACGAGTTCTTGTTGAGTTTGTTGTGGATGAAGCTTTTGAGAAATAGATAAACCATGATATGAGAGGAATTAAGGAGACACAAAAGTTCAAGCTTGGGGATGCCCAAGGCACCCCAAGATAATATTTCAAGAAGTCTCAAGCGTCTAAGCTTGGGGATGCCCCGTTGGGCATCCCACCTTTCTTCTTCAACAACTATCGGTTAGTATTGGTTGAGCCTAAGTTTTTGCTTCTTCACATGAGTTGTGCTATCCTTGCAATGTCATTTTATTTTGTTTTGCTTGCTGTTTGAATACAATACCAAGATCTGAAATTCTTTAATGAGAGAGAGTCTTCGCATAGTTGCATAATTATTCAGCTACTCATTGATCTTCACTTATATCTTTTTGGATTAGTTTGTCATTTACTCGTGTGCTTCACTTATATCCTCTGAGTAAATTGTTGAATGAGTTGATTGTCATAAATCTGAAATTATATATGCCTCATTTGCTTATCCCATGGGGGGTAATGACTTCACGTCTAAGAATTAGAGGTTGTAAATTTATTGAAGGTTAGCAAGCGTTGTATTGGTCATTTGAACAATTCATGAAAGAATATTGAAGGAAGAGAGATTTCATATATAAATATACTATCCTAGACATCTTTTATAGTTGGGAGCACTCATTAAATATGACATGCTAAAGAGTTGATGTTGGACAAGGAAGACAACGTAATGGTTTATGTTTTCCGACATCTCAGTTAAAGTACATTGTCATGGATCATTCAAACATGTTGAGCTTGCCTTTCCCCTCATGCTAGCCAAAAATTCCATGCACCAAGTGGAGATACTACTTGTGCTTCCAAATATCCTTAAACCCAGTTTTACCATGAGAGTCCACCATACCTACCTATAGATTGAGTAAGATCCTTCAAGTAAGTTGTCATCCGTGCAAGCAATAAAAATTGCTCTCTAAATATGCATGACTTATTAGTGCGGAGAAAATAAGCTTTGTACGAACTTGTTATGGAAGTAATAAAAGCGACGGACTGCATAATAAAGGTCCATATACAAGGGGCAATATAAAGTGACGTTCTTTCGCATTAAGATTTTGTGTATCCAACCCTAAAAGCGCATGACAACCTCTGCTTCCCTCTGCGAAGGGCCTATCTTTTACTTTATGTCTTTTACTTTTATGCAAGAGTTAAGGTTATCTTCACCTTTCCCTTTTTCATTTTATCCTTTGGCAAGCACTTTGTGTTGGGGTGATCCTGATATATATACCCAATTGGATGTAAGTTAGCATGAACTATTATTGTTGACATCACCCAAAGGTGAATACGTTTGGAGGCAACATTATAAGCCCCAATCTTTCTCAGTGTCCGATTGAAACTCCATAACCATTAGTATTGCGTGAGTGTTAGCAATTGTAGAAGACTATATGATAGTTGAGTATGTGGAGTTTGATATTCCTGAAAATAAGATGAATTGCAATTGTTTGAATGACTAAGACTTAAGTTTGCTAGTTTTCAAGAAAGTTTATGGTCTATGCTTTGACATGTGAATTGCTTGTTACTTTATCGTGAGAAGTTTTATGAGATGAACTACTGTTATGACATATTATCATGCTATAAAAGGTGATTGAAATTATCATTGATCAAACTTGTGCACCTTCTAGCATTCACACTTCATAAATTCTTTCTTTATCATTTACCCGCTCGAGGACGAGTAGGAATTAAGCTTGGGCATGCTGATACGTCTCCAACGTATCTATAATTTATGAAGCATTCATGCTATTTTATTATCTGTTTTGAATGATTATGGGCTTTATTATACACTTTTATATTACTTTTGGGACTAACCTATTAACCGGAGGCCCAGCCATATTGTTGTTTTATTACCTGTTTCAGTATTTCGAGGAAAAGGAATATCAAACGGAGTCCAAACGGAATGAAACCTTCGGCAGCGTGATTTTTTGGAAGAATATGATCCGGGAGACTTGGAGTTCACGTCAGAAGATCCTCGAGGAGGCCATGAGATAGGAGGGTGCCCCCCCTACTAGGCGCGCCCCCCTGTCTCGTGGGCCTCTCGAGCACCCCCCGACCGACTTCTTTCGCCTATATAGTCCCACGTACCCTAAAAACATCCACGGAGAAGATAGATCGGGAGTTCCGCCGCCGCAAGCCTCTGTAGCCACCAAAAACCTCTCGGGAGCCTGTTTCGGCATCCTGCCAAAGGGGGAACCCATCACCGGTGGCCATCTTCATCATCTCGGCGCTCTCCATGACGAGGAGGGAGTAGTTCACCCTCGGGGCTGAGGGTATGTACCAATAGCTATGTGTTTGATCTCTCTCTCTCTCTCTCTCTCTCTCTCTCTCTCTCTCGTGTTCTCTCTCGTGTTCCCTCTATGGCACGATCTTGATGTATCCCGAGCTTTGCTATTGTAGTTGGATCTTATGATGTTTCTCCCCCTCTACTCTCTTGTGATGAATTGAGTTTCCCCTTTGAAGTTATCTTATCGGATTGAGTCTTTGATTTGAGAACACTTGATGTATGTCTTGCCATGTTTATCTGTGGTGACAATGGGATATCACGTGCCAGTTGATGTATGTTTTGGTGTCCAACTTGCGGGTTCTGCCCATGAACTTATGCATAGGGGTTGGCACACGTTCTTGACTCTCCAGTAGAAACTTTGGGGCACTCTTTGAAGTACTTTGTGTTGGTTGGATTAATCTGAGATTGTGTGATGCATATCGTATAATCATGCCCACGGATACTTGAGGTGACAATGGAGTATCTAGGTGACATTAGGGTTTTGGTTGATTTGTGTCTTAAGGTGTTATTCTAGTACGAACTCTTTAATAGATTGATCCGAAAGAATAACTTTGAGGTGGTTTCGTACCCTACCACAATCTCTACGTTTGTTCTCCGCTATTAGTGGCTTTGGAGTGACTCTTTGTTGCATGTTGAGGGCTTGTTATATGATCTATCTATGTTATTATTGTTGAGAGAACTTGCACTAGTGAAAGTATGAACCCTAGGCCTTGTTTCCTATCATTGCAATACCGTTTACACTCACTTTTATCATTAGTTACCTTGCTGTTTTTATATTTTCAGATTACAAATACTTATATCTACCATCCATATTGCACTTGTATCACCATCTCTTCGCTGAACTAGTGCACCTATACAATTTACCATTGTATTGGGTGTGTTGGGGACACAAGAGACTCTTTGTTATTTGGTTGCAGGGTTGTTTGAGAGAGACCATCTTCATCCTACGCCTCCCACGGATTGATAAACCTTAGGTCATCCACTTGAGGGAAATTTGCTACTGTCCTACAAACATGTGCACTTGCAGGCCCAACAACGTCTACAAGAATAAGATTGTGTAGTAGACATCATGGCGTACCGCAAAACGGAGGAAACGGACCTCCTACGGTCGAAATAGGGGTCCTATTGATCGGGAGGCGTGTGGCTTACCGCAAAACGGATGAAACGGACCTCCTACGGTTGAAACGGGGGTCCTGTTGATCGGGAGGGGAGTGGCATACCGCAAAACGGACGAAACGGACGTGTGTTGGAGCGCCACTGGTCAAACGGGGTCCTGTTCATTGGGAGGGTGTGGCGTCGCAAAACGGACTCCACGGATCTGTTCATCTCCACCGTCGACCTCCTCCAGC
This sequence comes from Aegilops longissima, assembly GCA_021605205.1. Classification (NCBI taxonomy): domain Eukaryota; kingdom Viridiplantae; phylum Streptophyta; class Magnoliopsida; order Poales; family Poaceae; genus Aegilops; species Aegilops longissima. Next base: position 610,116,745 of record CM038682.1, on the reverse strand, counting down.
CTCGACAGGCTACCGTCGACCTCCTCCAGCCTCCACGGGCTCCTGCTCATCCAGCCTCCACCGCACGCTACTCCACCGCTCTTGCTCAACCACCCTCCATCGCTCACTGCTCATCCAGCCCTCCACACCACGGGTCCTGTTCAACCACCCTCCATGGGCACCCCTCCATCATCTACTATTCATCCAGCCCTCCACACCACGGGTCCTGTTCAACCACCCTCCACGGGCACCCTCCACCGCTCTCTGCTCATCCAGCCCTCCACACCACGGGTCCTGTTCATCTAGAGGCAAACGCCACCGCTCCTTTGCTCATCCAACCCCCCGCAACCCTCACTGCTCATCCCCAGGCAGCATCGATCGGCTTCAATTAGCAGCAGAGCGGCGAATCGCCGATCGGGTTCGATTAACAACCATCGATCGATCGCTCTGGTTCGAAGAACGCGTAGCTCGCAAAGGCAATCGCGGGTTCGATTAGAGCCCAACGCCTCGCTTCGGGTTCGATTAGAGCTAACGCCACACACACGCGCAGCAGTGTGTGTACGAGAAAGCGCGATCGCTCGCCCCGACCTCCCACGTAACCAGGAACTCCCAAATTTTCCTCCCCTCGCTTCTACCATGGTTTTTCCGTCATGGACGGCCCAAAGGATGTCATGCAGCTGCGTCTCCGCCCGCCCAGACGAAAAGCCCATTTTTGTCATGATTTTTGTCATAGAAGTAGGAGCCCACCACATCTATGATGATACCGGGTTTTGTCACAATTATCGTCATAGAAGTGTCATATGTATGACAGAAAAAAAATTCGTTTGGCCCAAAATGTCACGGATGTGTCTTTTTTTTGTAGTGATCCTATTTTTCCTTTCCTTCTTCCCGTTTCCTTCTCCAATTTGTCCAGCCCATATGTGGGGCGCACCAGCCCCTTTGTGGCTGGTGTGTTTCCCCTCTTGGCCCATTAGGCCCATATAGCTTCCCGGTGGTTGCCGGAACCCTTCTTAGGTGACTGACACGCATCTTGCACCCCAGAACACTTCTGGTGTCCGAATACTATCGTCCTATATATGAATCTTTACCTCTCGACCATTTCGAGAATCCTCATCATGTCCGTGATCTCACTTTAGTAGAACTTCGTGATGAACTATAATATGCAAGGGATAACGGAAACGATTCCCAAGCTCTTCGTGATGCTGAAATTGACAAAGGTAGAAATCAAGAAAAACATCAAGTGTTGATGGTTGACAAGACCACTAGTTTCAAGAAAAGGGCAAACGGAAGAAGGGGAACTTCAAGAAGAACGGCAAGCAAGTTGCTGCTCAAGTGAAGAAGCCCAAGTCTAGTCCTAAGCCTGAGACTAAGTGCTTCTACTGCAAAGGAACTGGTCACTAGAAGCGGAACTGCCCCAAGTATTTGGTGGATAAGAAGGATGGCAAAGTAAACAAAGCTATATTTGATATACATGTTATTGATGTGTACTTTACTAGTGTTTATAGCAACCCCTCAGTATTTGATATTGGTCCAGTTGCTAAGAGTAGTAACTCGAAACGGGAGTTGTAAAATGAACAGAAACTAGTTAAGGGTGAAGTGATGATGTGTGTTGGAAGTAGTTCCAAGATGATATGATCATCATCGCACACTCCCTATACTTTCGGGATTAGTGTTGAACCTAAATAAATGTTAATTGGAGTTTGCGTTGAGCATGAATATGATTTGATCATGTTTATTGCAATACGGTTATTCATTTAAGTTAGAGAATAATTGTTATTTTGTTTACATGAATAAAATATTCTATGGTTATTCACCCAATGAAAATGTTTTGTTGGATCTCGCTCGTAATGATACACATATTCATAATATTGAAGCCAAAAGATGCAAAGTTGATAATGATAGTGCAACTTATTTGTGGCACTTGCGTTTAGGTCATATTGGTGTAAAGCGCTTGAAGAAACTCCATGCTGATGGGCTTTTGGAATCACTTGATTATGAATCACTTGATGCTTGCGAACCATGCCTCATGGGCAAGATGACTAAGACTCCGTTCTCCGGAACAATGGAGCGAGCAACTGACTTATTGGAAATAATACATACTGATGTATGCGGTCCGATGAATGTTGAGGCTCGCGGCAAGTATCATTATTTTCTGACCTTCACAGATAATTTGAGTAGATATGGGTATATCTACTTGATGAAATATAAGTCTGAAACATTTGAAAATTTCAAAGAATTTCAGAATGAAGTGGAGAATCATCGTAACAAAAATAAAAGTTTCTACGATATGATCGCAGAGGTAAAATATTTGAGTTACGAGTTTGGCCTTCAGTTAAAACAATGTGAAATAGTTTCACTACTCACGCCACCTGGAACACCACAGTGTAATGGTTTGTCCGAACGTCATAACCGTACTTTATTAGATATGGTGCGATCTATGATGTCTCTTACCGATCTACCACTGTCGTTTTGGGGTTATGCATTAGAAACGACTACATTCACGTTAAATAGGGCGCCATCTAAATCCGTTGAGACGACACCATATGAACTATGGTTTGACAAGAAACCTAAGCTGTCGTTTCTTAAATTTTGGGGTTGTGATGCTTATAAGAAAAAGTTTCATCCTGATCGGAGAAATGTGTCTTCATAGGATACCCAAAGGAGACAATTGGGTACACCTTCTATCACAGATCTGAAGGCACGATATTCGTTGCTAAGAATGGATCCTTTCTAGAGAAGGAGTTTCTCTCGAAAGAAGTGAGTGGGAGGAAAGTAGAACTTGATGAGGTAACTGTACCTGCTCACTTATTGTTAGGTAGTTCATCACATATATCTTTTTCTGTGACTCCTACACCAATTAGTGAGGAAGCTAATGATGATGATCATGTAACTTCAGATCAAGTTACTACCGAACCTCGTAGGTCAACCGGAGAGAGATCCGCACTAGAGTGGTACGGTAATCCTGTTCTGGAGGTCATGTTACTTGACCATGACGAACCTACGAACTATGAGGAAGCGATGATGAGCCCAGATTCCGCAAAATGGTTTAAGGCCATGAAATCTGAGATGGGATCCATGTATGAGAAAAAAGTATAGACTTTGGTTGACTTGCCCGATGATCGGCAAGCCATTGAGAATAATTGGATCTTCAAGAGGAAGACGGACGCTGATAGTAGTGTTACTATCTAAAAAGCTAGAATTGTCGCAAAAGTTTTTCGACAAGTTCAAGGTGTTGACTACGATGAGAGTTTCACGCTCGTATCTATGCTTAAGTCTGTCCGAATCATGTTGGCAATTGCCGCATTTTATGAAATCTGGCAAATGGATAAACAAAACTACATTCCTTAATGGATTTATTAAAGAAGAGTTGTATATGATGCAACCAGAAGGTTTTGTTAATCCTAAAGGTGCTAACAAAATATGCAAGCTTCAGCGATCCATCTATGGACTGGTGCAAGCATCTCGGAGTTGGTATATATGCTTCGATGAGTTGATCAAAGCATATAGTTTTATACAGACTTACGGTGAAGCCTGTATTTACAAGAAAGTGAGTGGGAGCACTACAACATTTCTGATAAGTATATGTGAATGACATATTGTTGATCGGAAATAATGTAGAATTATTTTGCAAAGCATAAAGGAGTGTTCGAAATGAGTTTTTCAAAGAAAGACCTCGGTGAAGCTGATTACATATTGAGCATCAAGATCTATAGAGATAGATCAAGACGCTTGATAAGTTTTTTCAATGAGTACATACCTTGACAAGATTTTGAAGTAGTTCAAAATGGAACAGTCAAAGAAAGAGTTCTTGCCTGTGTTACAAGGTGTGAAATTGAGTAAGACTCAAAGCCCGACCACGGCAGAAGATAGAAAGAGAATGAAAGTCATTCCCTATGCCTCAGCCATAGGTTCTATAAAGTATTCCATGCTGTGTACCAGATCTATTGTATACCCTACACTGATTTTTGGCAAGGGAGTACAATAGTGATCTAGGAGTAGATCACTGGACAGCGGTCAAAATTATCCTTGGTGGAATAAGGATATGTCTCTCGATTATGGAAGTGACAAAAGGTTCGTCGTAAAGGGTTACATCGATGCAAAGTTTTGACACTAATCTAGGTGACTCTAAGTCTCGGTCTAGATACATATTGAAAGTGGGAGCAATTAGGTAGAGTAGCTCCGTGCAGAGCATTGTAGACATAGAAATTTGCAAAATACTTACGGATCTGAATGTGACAGACCCGTTGACTAAAATTATCTCACAAGAAAAACATGATCACACCTTAGTACTCTTTGGGTGTTAATCACATAGCGATGTGAACTAGATTACTGACTCTAGTAAACCCTTTGGGTGTTGGTCACATGTCGATGTGAACTATGGGTGTTAACCACATAAAGATGTGAACTATTGATGTTAAATCACATGGCGATGTGAACTAGATTATTGACTCTAGTGCAAGTGGGAGACTGAAGGAAATATGCCCTAGAGGCAATAACAAAGTTATTATTTATTTCCTTATATCATGATAAATGTTTATTATTCATGCTAGAATTGTATTAACCGGAAACATAATACATGTGTGAATGCATAGACAAACAGAGTGTCACTAGTATGCCTCTACTTGACTAGCTCGTTAATCGAAGATGGTTATGTTTCCTAACCATAGACATGAGTTGTCATTTGATTAAGGGGATCACATCATTAGGAGAATGATGTGATTGACATGACCCATTCCATTAGCTTAGCACATGATCGTTTAAGTATATATTGTTATTGCTTTCTTCATGACTTATACATGTTTCTATGACTATGAGATTATGCAACTCCCGTTTACCGGAGGAACACTTTGTGTGCTACCAAACGTCACAACGTAACTGGGTAATTATAAAGGTGCTCTACAGGTGTCTCCGATGGTACTTGTTGGGTTGGCGTATTTCGAGATTAGGATTTGTCACTCCGATTGTCGGAGAGGTATCTCTGGGCCCTCTCGGTAATGCACTCACTTAAAGCCTTGCAAGCATTGCAACTAATGAGTTCGTTGCGGGATGATGTATTATGGAACGAGTAAAGAGACTTGCCAGTAACGAGATTAAACTAGGTATTGAGATACCTACGATCGAATCTCGGGAAAGTAACATACCGATGACAAAGGAAACAACGTATGTTGTTATGCGGTCTGACCGACAGATCTTCGTAGAATATGTGGGAGCCAATATGAGCATCCAGGTTCCGCTATTGGTTATTGACTGGAGACGTGTCTCGGTCATGTCTACATAGTTCTCGAACCCGTAGGATCCGCATGCTTAACGTTACGATGACAGTTATATTATGAGTTTAAATGTTTTGATGTACCGAAGGTTGTTCGGAGTCCCGGATGAGATCGGGGACATGACGAGGAGTCTCGAAATGGTCGAGACGTAAAGATCGATATATTGGACGACTATATTCGGACATCGGAAAGGTTCCGAGTGGTTCGGGTATTTTTCGGAGTACCGGGGAGCTACAGGAATAGGGGGAAGAAGTATATGGGCCTTATTGGGCTTTAGGGGAGATGGAGAGGCAGGCCGCGCCCCCCCATTGACTAGTCCGAATTGGACTAGGGGGAGGGGCGGTGCCCCCTCCTTCCTTCTCTTCCTTCTTCCCTTTCCTTGACTCCTACTCCTACTACTTGGAAGGGGGGGGGGGGGAATCCTACTCCCGGTGGGAGTAGGACTCCTCCAGGGCGCACCATAGGGGCCGGCCCTCTGCCCCCTCCTCCACTCCTTTATATACGTGGCCAGGGGGCACCCCATGGACACAACAATTGATCGTTTGATCTTTTAGCCGTGTGCGGTGGCCCCCTCCACCATAGTACACCTCGATAATACTGTAGCGGTGCTTAGGCGAAGCCCTGCGTCGGTAGAACATCATCATCGTCACCACGCCGTCGTGCTGACGAAACTCTCCCTCAACACTCGGCTGGATCGGAGTTCGAGGGACGTCATCGGGCTGAACGTGTGCTGAACTCGGAGGTGCCGTGCGTTCTGTACTTGATCAGTCGATCCATGAAGACGTACGACTACATCAACCGCGTTGTGCTAACGCTTCCGCTTTCGGTCTATAAGGGTACGTGGACAACACTGTCCCCTCTTGTTGCTATGCATCACCATGATCCTGTGTGTGCGTAGGAATTTTTTTGAAATTACTATGTTCCCCAACACATGGCACGGCGTGCCCGCCGTGCGAGGCGGTGGCGGACGTCGGCGAGGTGGAGTTGCATTCTCCGGCGCCCCGTATGGTGCAGCAGTCCGGGCACCGCAACCGCGTCGTGGTGGATTTCCCCGGCTCGACCCAGGACGGATCCATCATAGATCTGATGTCAATCGGCTCCATTCGGGTTCCGGGCTCCGACGAGGAAGAGTAGGGCATGAGAGACGGCGACGCCTTGAGTCCCGTGAGCTGGCTCGTGTCCCATGCCATACTCTACTAGTCGGTGACCGGACCAACACTCTAAGGGGCGCAGCCGGCCGTTAGACATGGGGAAGGCGGAGCCGGATGAGCGGAGCAGCGCCAGACGAAGCTCTGCTCAAAGATCGCTGCATTTCATGTAATAATATGAATCTGAGATTTCTAATTTGAGGTATCCGGATGTGGAATCATTTCTCGAGGCGTGACCTATCACTGTCCGTGGACGCGCCTCCGCGAGCGTTTGGGTGGTCAGATTTTTCCGTCGCGGTTGTAGATGCTCGAACGTTCATTGGAGGGGAAGGTGGGCGCATTTGTTTCTGGAAAAGTTACCGCATTCGCTCATGCTTAAAGGTTGTATGTGAATTAATAAATTTAGTTGATTTTAATTAAATAATAATAATTTAGTAGTAGCTTGTGAAAGTTAAATATATGAGGGCAATCTCAGTGCACTATATAGTTTATATCTAATAACATTAAATACTCCGTTCGTATTAAAATATAAGACATTTTTGTAGTTTAATTTAACTGCAACAATGTCGTATATTTTGTAGAGAGGGGTATATGTTGACATATACCAGCCACACACACACACACACACACACACACACACACACACACACACACACACACACACACACACACACACATATATATATATATATATATATATATATATATATATATATATATATATATAGTGTACTACTTCCTTTGTGCAGGTGCATTAGAGCATCTCTAGAAGACCACTTAAAATTGCAAACTGCAAAACTGGGATATGGGTTGAAAAAAGTGCATTTTAAGGGTTCATTTTAGCTGCGGCTGAACAGATACTGTAAAAACAAACTACAAAACTGGAATAAAGAGCTCCTTCCTCCAGTCCGGCCGCTGCCGCCCCTACCCTTCAGCCGGCCGCGCCGGCCATGCCGGTCGCGTCCAACCCCGTCGGCCGCGCCCCATCGCCCACAGGCCATGCCGCGTCGCTCATCGGCGCGCACGTCGCCCGTCGGCCGTGCCCGCCCTTGTCGGCCATGCCCCACCACCCGCCGGCCACGCCCAGCCTCGCCGACCATGCCCCGTCGCCTCCGTCGTCCGCGCCCAGCCACTCCCCGCCGCCTCCGCTGTCCGCGCCTTACTATATTGCCAGCCGAGTCGTGCCCCTTTGCCTGCCGCGCCGGAAGGATTCCGGCGGCCATGCTGAGGTCATGGGAGGCCACGAGTATGTCGAGCTCGTCCAATTCAAAACGGCAGCGATCAATTGCGGTGCCTAGCGGCCTTTTCCGGTGTGCGGTGATGAATTCCGGCGAGTTTAGGACGGATTCTGGCAAACTCCGCGGCGGTGTGTTTGCTCCGATGAGGTTTGACTGGTATACGGGCCCCCCTAGATTGGGCCTTCCAACCTCCAAAGATAAGGGTTTCGGGTGTGCATTTGCGGTGGCCCTTAAAAAATTTACGGGTTGAACCACTTTTACGGTTTCTGTTCTGGAGACTTTTTTCGCCCAAAACTGTAAAACGCAGGATTTTTATGGGTTTGACCACTTATGCGGGGTCTGCGAGAGATGCTCTTGTGCTCTTAATGCGCCTCGACGACGCAGGGAGTATCTAAAACAATCCTTATTTTATGTCTTTTTTTGAAAAGGAGGATGACCCCCGGCCTCTGCATCTCGGAGATGCATACGGCCGTTTTATTGATTATTCTTGAGGACCTTACAAAGTAGAACAACACTATGCCTGAATCCGCCATCTTGGCAACATTTGCCGCTACTCCTATCCACATGATGAAGGGGTGCAAGCTGGGCCACATACCCAGACCTCTCACCTAAACCTAACATCTAAAGCCGGAGGCCTCGACCAAGCCATCTGCCGGGTCCGGGGCTCAAACCGGTCCGACGCACGCACATGTGTCGTTGCCGCCATCTTCGACTGGTCCATCTTCAGAGTAGATTGAGGTGACAACCTTGGCAGGTCCTCCGCCATCGACGCCACCACGATGCCAAACGGCGACCTCCACCTACGCGAGCCTTGGCAGGTCCTCCGCCATTGACGCCACCACGACGCCAGCCGACGACCTCCATCTACGCGAGTCCATCTCCAAGAAACGGACGTAAATCCATGCTAGATAGGGCCGCACCACCGCCGTCGCCCACCACCCACAAGCGCCACCCTACCCCGAGGTTCCCAAAGTGGCGCCGTCAAGAAGGGAACGGCGCCGTGAGTGCCGCCGCCGCCCAACAAAGTTAGGGCTTTCGCCCGGGAGACCTAGGGGAAGGTGAAGTGAGGAGATCAGTCCATACCGACGCCTCCAAGGAGGGGAACTGCGCCCGCAGGCGTCGCCATCGGCGCGGCCGGTCATGGCCGGCCAGGGATTTCTCCCGAACTAGATCCCCGCCACCAGCAGTTCCTCCTGTACAGAACCGGCGATCAAGAGGAAGCGTGGCCCGACCTGACTGGCCCGCACGCCGAACAGGGGAGGAGGGGAGGCGCCAGATCGCGCGCACCGACCGCCGCAGAAGCCGCTGCCGGCCGCCAACGACCACCGGATCCCGCTGCCCGCATGACCGGGACACCAGATCCACTACCCGCACGGCTGCTAGCCAGCCGTGCCTTGCCAATGGAGCCGCCGCTCCAGATCCAGGGTTCCCCACGCAGATGTAGAGCAACCGGGGCCCCGCCGCCACCATCCATGGCGCCCCGGGCTTGCCCGTGGCTACCTCAGGCGGCGGCGAGGAAGGGAAGAGGGGGGGGGTTGAGGAGGAGGGGCGGCTAGGGTTGGGAGGAGGCGGCTGGGGTGGGAGGAGCTTCATTGTCTTTTGTGAGCGAAAACTTGTGAGATATTTTGTATTTGATGCTGAGATCTATATCTAGATTAAGATATACATCACTATATATATTCTCATTAAATAGGGTGTCACATTAGATTTTTACCTATGAAGCCATACTAAAGTACAAACATTGGGAGTGCTCTAAGCAATATGACTTGATGCATAGGCACAACTTTTACCATACAGTGCAATAAGTCGTATAGAATGATCAGGCAAGTTCAAAGCGGCCGTTGCACTCATTTATATTTTCAAAGTTATTTCAGACGTTTAGCGAGGCTGATCTACATGGCCCGAAGGTTGGTTATAAACTATTATTTCCAGCTGTATAGAGTCCAAAACTCAAAATATAGGGGTCAAACTACATCGTAAGCTAGGCGCATGAAATCAAGCTCGAAATTTGAAACAGTATATAAGCCCAACTCCTTTCGTACAAATTTGCTGTCAACGGGCGACCGGAGAGCTCCTATTTCCTGAAGTACACGGCGAACTGTGTGCAAATGCGCACCCACCTGCTGCATCCCCTTTTGGGCCTGCCCATGCGCGGGGCGGAACACCCCCAGTTTTTTCATTTCTTTTTATTTTATTTTATTTCTTAACATTGAAAAATATTTACGAATCCAAATATACGGATTTCCAAAAATGTAAAAAAAATCAAAAAATCATGAATTTGTAAACATGTTCACGGAATTAAACTTTTCTGAATTAAAAAATTGATATTCTAAAAAATGTTCACACATCTGAGAAATGTATCAAATTTCAAAAAACATTGTTTCTGCATTCCAAAAATGTTATAAAATTAAAAATGATCCGCGCTTAAAATGTTTTAAATTTCAAAAACTTTGTTTATCAATATGAAAGATGCTCATGAATTTGAAAATGTTCATGTAATTTCAAAATAATCCCCAAATTTTAAAATATGTTCATGAATTAGAAAAGAGATTGAATTTGAAAAGATTTCCCTATATTCTATAAATTGTTCACCCTTGATAATTATGCTACAGTGATTTCACCCTATTGATGCCATGTTATCATGTTTTGCTAAGCTAAATTGCCACTGTATTAAAACTCAAGTCAAATTCAATTTCAAATTGCGAATTAAAATATTATTTCTTGAAACAGTAAAAGAAAATGTTAGTAATATTCTAAATATTCCCCAAGCCATTTTAGTAATAATAAAAACTTCATTTGGATCCCTATATTGGCCCTAGCAACTAATTTATAGGACCAATAGAATTTACAATTGGCCATTTCAAAATAAAGGAATATTTAAACTACACCAGATGCGCTGAAACTTTTTGTGCGGCATAATATTGTGCATGAATTGTTTGCCAAGTTTCGTTCATAGCAAAAATCTGTTGGTGCCTTAACAAATTACAAAGCAGAGGCTAGAAGAAGAAACATAAAAAGAATAAAGGAAAAAGAGGAAATAGCATTGTGCACTTAGACCTAACGCTACAGTGGCAACCCAGCCCATCTCCACCTTTACTTCAACCTCCCGCTACAGTGGGAGGCAGAGGAGCCGTGGCGGCCATCCGCCGGGCATGGCCACGTGTCAGCCATCGGCGCCCCCTATCCTCCTACAAATCGTCGCCTTGGCCTCCCCACGAACCCTAGCCGCTTTTCTCTCCTCCCTCGCGCCGCTTTGCTCTCTCCCTCACCCACCCGCATCGTCGTCGCCATGGCCTTCTCTGTCCGCGTGGCCATCGTCCACCTTGCCGGCTGAGGCCCTCGCCAGGAGCTGCATATGCTTCGTCTTCATCGACTCCGAGGAGCAGCTCGAGCAGAAGATCGCCACAGCGCCGAGATCGACCGTCTCCTCCTTTACGGTCGCCGTCGTCCGTTGCCAATCGTCGCTGCTCCGTTCAACATTCGTCCTCCCCGACCTCACTACCGAGCTCGCAATGAGCTCCTCACCCGAGATTCACCTGTTTTCCCCCTTTGAATCCACCGCCGTAGACTCCTTGGTCGCACTCCCGTGTACCCTCTGACCGCCCCGTGCTCGCCGCCCCCCTCCAGACGCTGCGGCGCCACCAGACGTCGCCGCCGACTCCTTGCCGCCCCACGCATGAGCTCCGGCCGAGCTAGCGGTCACCACGACCGCCCGCGCCCGCATAGCCCCTTCCCATTACTGCCTTCTACTGTTGTTGCTGCTGCGCTGATGTTTGCTGCCGCCGCTCTCGCTCTGCTGCTGCTATTACTGCCGCCTCAGGCTGCCATCGCCACGCCCCACCCCCCCGCTTGCCGCCAAGGCTCGCCTGTGCCTACCTTCGCCTGCCCTCAAGACTGCTGCCGCTATGACGATCACAAGATGGTAGCGTGTTCTGTCCGCCATTGTCATCCATCGCATGGCATCGCGCAAGACGCCCAAAGGATACGTCTCCAACGTATCTATAATTTTTAATTGCTCCATGCTATATTATCTACTGTTTTGAACCATATTGGGCTTTATTTTCCACTTTTATATTACTTTTGGGACTAACCTATTAACCGGAGGCCCAGCCTGTAATTGCTGTTTTTTGCCTATTTGGTGTTTCAAGAAACGGAATATCAAACGGAGTCCAAACGGAATGAAACCTTCGGGAACGTGATTTTCTCAACAGATATGATCCAGGAGACTTGGACCCTCCGTCAAGAAAGGAGGGAGGCGGTCACAAGGGTGGAGGACGCCCCCCCTAGGGCGCGCCCCTGCCTCGTGGGCCCTCCTTTCACTACTAGGAAAAGGGCTATAGATGGAATGGACACTAATGGCGCACCTGTCATGTGGTGCGCCACTACTATAGTGATGGCGCACCATGTGCAGTGCGCCATTAGTGTGGAAAACACTAATGGCGCACCAGGCACATGGTGCACCACTAGCAACAATTTTTTTCCAAACATACTAATGGCGCATCATGGCACGGTGCGCCATTACTAGTGCTAACTAGTAATGGCGCACCGGCCACACAATGCGCCACTACTGATGTTTTTTATTCTTATTTTTGCAATAGTACTAATGGCGCACCGTAGCATAGTGCGCCATTACTAGTTTAAAATAGTAATGGCGCACTATGCCACGGTGCGCCATTAGAATATATATTTTTTTATTTTTTCGCAAAACTTCTAATGGTGCACCAGTAGCAGGTGCGCCATTAGTAACCAGGGTTACTAATGGCGCATTTGCTGGTGGTGCGCCATTAGTAACCTGGGACCAACAAGATATTTTGGACAGCCCACCTACCCACTCACTTTCCCCACTTCATTCTCCACCACCTCCTCCAAGCTTGTCTCGGCTGCCTCCTCCTCCTCACCTCATTTGCACCATAGATTCATCCAAATTAAGTGGTTAAATTACCTTTTTTTGATAGGTAAGTAAGGGGGAAAGCTATCTTTATGTTGTTCTCCCTATCCAACAACGTGCACATGCATTTTTGTGGCCTAGCTAGATCTATGTATGTTCGTGGTGTTGCATATGTTTGTGGTGTTGCATATATGTTTGTGTTTGCAGGTACGGTATTTGAAATGCGATAGTTGCCAATATTTTGCGGAATGTTGATTCATTTCCTTTCAAGCAGAATTTTGGCACTATGCATTCTTTTTGGTCCTATTTTTAGGAAAGTCATGCCAAATTTTTCTTGGTTCTAAAATATCGTTTTGCTCTACCCTTGCGCGACCATGGTCCGCACGATGGTGAAGGCATCGTGAATAGGTTTTGAGCTCCTTGAAGGCCGAGATGCTTCAAAAGAACGAGACGGAGATAAGATGTCCGTGTCGAAGATGCAAGCTGAAGAGCCTTATTGCGGACCCAGATTCCGGGCAGGTGCGGGACCACATGCTCTTGCGTGGTTTCATGGATGGCTATCGGTGGCAAGGTGATGAAGATTACTATGAAGTCGTCCATGGGGGCCGGGCAAGAAATGAGGAAGGGCAGCAAGACAACCACCGCGGCTCGGGCGGGCGAGAAGACGAAGAATCTCCAGGACATGATAACGACGGTGATGCTGTACACAGTCATCATGTAGAAGATGCCGGGCATGATGATGAGGAAGATGCCGGAGCAGACGAAGGGCATGATCATGAAGATGAAGATGCCGGCGGAGCATACGATGATGGACCATCGATGGGCTGGGTGCAGGGCCCTCATATTCAAGAGTTGCTTCTCAAGCAGACGGATAACGCAAGAGCTGCCGCCCGAGAGAAAGCCAAGCTGGATCAACTGGAGATAGACGCGGTTACTCCATTGTATGAAGGATGCAGGCCCGAGGATACCCGCCGAAAGTAACGCCATGGCTCTAGAGATGAAGGTAAAACACAAAATGACCGACGATGCTTCGACGAGAACATGTCATTTCGCACTAACGTCTTCCCAAGGGGAACAAGTGCCCGACAAGTTTCGAGGAGGCGAAGAAAATCATGTGTCCTCTGGATTTACCGCACGTGAAATACCATGTGCATGAATAATTGCATCATTTATCGACGAGCACGCGGAGTCTACCATATGTCCGTGTGCGGCGCCACTCGACACTGAAGAAGGAAGAAAGCTCCTCGAAAAGTGGTGTGGTACTTTCCGATCACTCCTCGTCTGCAGCGGTAGTTCACGGACCCTAAGGTAGCAAACCTCCTGCGTTGGCACGCGGATAGGGAGGAGAAGAAGCGAGAAGATGACGCAAATGATCCGGAGATAAATAAAAAAGACAAGATGCTGAGTCACCCAAAGGATGCGAGCCAGTGGCAAGCGTTGAACTTCGAACACCCAGAATTTGGGAAGGATCCAAGGAACATCGTGCTGGGCGCGAGCACCGATGGAGTCAATCCGTTTGGCAGCCAGAGAAGCACACATAGCACCTGGCCTGTGTTTGTGTGGATGTACAACCTTCCCCCTGGTTGTGCATGAAGAGGAAGTACATTCACATGAGTATGCTTATTGAAGGGCCGAAACAACCAGGGAACGACATCAATCTGTATCTGGGGCTGCTGAAAGAGGAGCTAGACACGCTGTGGAAAACGCCAGCCAATACGTGGGACGCCGCGGAGAAAGAATATTTCCCTATGAGAGTCGCACTGCTCACGATGGTGCACAACTATCTCGGTTACGGATATCTCGCGGGGCAGGTGGTCCACGGATTTTCTGGATGCGTCAGGTGCATGGATGACACAACGTATCGCCAGCTAGATAGAGATCCCGCGTCTTCGAAAACCGTGTTCATGGGACATCAAAGGTGGCTTCGCGACGATGACCCGTGGAGGAAATGCAAGGATCTGTTCGATGGTGAAACCGAACCCCGAAGACGCCCGCATACGAGGAGCGGCGAGGAAATAGACCAGCTGTTGAAAAATTGGAAAGATTGCCCACTACCGGGAAAGAAGCAAAAGGCGCCAGAGCCGGGAAAGAAGCGAAAGGCGCCAGAGCCGCTGCTGAAGGTATGGAAAACTAGGTCTGTTTTTTGGGACTTGTCGTACTGGAAGATCCACCGTGTGCCTCACAGCCTTGATGTCATGCATATCACGAAGAACGTGTACGAGAGTCTGCTTGGTACCCTGCTCAACATGCCAGAGAGGACCAAAGATGGGCCGAAAGCAAGGGCAGACTTGAAATCAATGGGCATCAGGGAGGAGCTTCACGCTAATGACGATGATGATGAGGCGAAGCAGGACACGGAAAGTCGTCGCAAAGGCAAAAAGGCCAAGAAGTCCGGAAATGACTACCCTCCCGCATGCTTCACTCTAAGTCTGGAGGAGATCAAGCAGTTTTTCACCTGCCTCATATTAGTAAAACTTCCTTACGGTTACGCGGGGAAGATAAGCAGATACCTAGACCCAGCGAAGCAGAAGTTCAGCGGGATGAAGTCTCACGGTATCACGTCGATGACGCAGATACTTCCAGTTGCAATCCGTGGGATCATGGATGCGCACGTCCGTGAAGCGCTATTTGGCCTATGCAACTTTTTTGACGTCATCTCTCAGAAGTCGGTTGGCGTGAGGCAACTCAGAAGGCTACAGGAAGAGATCGTGGTGATACTATGCGAGCTTGAGATGTACTTCCCGCCCGCATTCTTCGACGTTATGGTGCATCTGCTGGTCCATATCGTGGAGGATATCGTCCAACTCGGGCCGACGTTCCTGCACAGCATGATGCCATTCGAAAGGATGAATGGTGTCATCAAAGGATACGTTCACAACATGTCACGTCCAGAGGGAAGCATAGCCAGGGGCTTTCTGACCGAAGTGTGCATCTCCTACTGCACGAATTATCTAGGCATCGAGGACCCAGTTGGTCTGCCCGTCAACAGGCACCTCGGCAGGCTCGCTGGATGGGGTCACCGTGAGGGTCGCGGCGAAATGCATGTCGACTTCGAGGGTAGACTCGCCGACTTTGAAAGAGCAAACCTAGTCGCGCTACAACACATAGACGTGGTCGATCCTTGGGTGGTAGAGCACAAAACCTTTATTGAGAAGACGTACAATGACTAAGGCCAACAGAGGACAGACGGAGATATAATCAAAGAGCACAACTCATGTTTCACGCGTTGGTTCAAGCAGAAGCTTCTGTCGTACCCTTTACATGAGGATTCTTCCGCAGAAGAACAACTCATATTCGCCTTGTCACAGGGCGCCGAGCACAACCTGATGACCTATGAGGTGTACGATATCAACGGCTACACATTCTACACCGAGGACAAGGACATGAAGAGTGATGGTTATCAGAACTCCGGGGTAACGATGGAATCCTACACCGGTAACGACAAGGACAGATACTACGGAAGGATCGAGGACATCTGGGAGCTGAGCTACGCTGGAGAGAAGGTCCCGATGTTCCATGTCAGATGGGCCAAGAGCGTCCTAAAAGAAGACCGGTATTTCACCACCATGGTTATACCCGAAGCCAAATCCAAGATCATGGGCATAAGCGTCACCATGAAAAATGAGCCATGGGTACTGGCTTCCCAAGTGGAACAATGCTTCTTCATTACGGACCCGTCAAAGCCCAGTCGTGTTGTCGTGAGGAGAGGCAAAAGGAAGATCATCGGAATGGATGGAGTAGCCAATGAGCAAGACTTCGACAAGTACGGCGACCCGAAGATCGAACATGACGACGACGATGAAGTAGCACCATACACCACAAGAAGAAGCAGGACCACCCTACCTAAAGGACGTCCGTTCCAAAGAAGAACTCCATTTGCGAAAAAGAAGGGCAAGAAGATTGTGAACAGATAGCTAGCTAAGAACGATTGTATTTAAATTGTAGCCTTCATTTCTCGATTGTATTTCATGGGCACTTTAATTTTCAACTCATGAATACTTTTTAAATTGCATGGACACTCGATCTCGATCCCCCTCCATCTCGATCGCTATCCCACCTCGCCAGATCCGGTCCCCCTCGCCGAGCACCCCCGCACCCTCTCCCCGCTCCACCGCCGCCCGACCCCGCACCTCCCCCACTCCACCGCCATCGATGACCCACCGCACCTCCCCGCTCCACCGCCGAGCACCCCCCGCACTCTCTCCCCCGCACCCTCTCGCACCTCCCGGCCCGCTCCACCGTCACCAATGAATGCAATAAAATTGCAAAAAAAAAACAAATTTGATTATATTTTCAAATAACAAATTTGATGATATTTTCAAATAATAAATTTGATGATATTTTTTCATATTCATAAATATTTTCAAATAACAAATTTGATGATATTTTTTAAAAAATTATTACTGTTTTTATAAAAAAAATATTACTGTTATGATTTAAAAAAGTTTAAACATATTTAAACACAAATAAATATCAAACAACATTTTAAATGTTGTTAACATGGCAACAAACTGCATATTATTTTTCTACATGAAATTCTGATCATCTAGCATATGTGACATGTTATATTTGGATGCATGGATAAAAAGATATGTGCAAAGAAAAAAATGCATAAAAACAAAAATTGGGGAGCCTGGGAATCGAACCCAGGACCTCCTGGTGTGTGTGCTGCGTGCTAACCAGTCGGGCTAGTGTGTGTGTTCTGATGGTGATACGGTTAGGTGGAATATAACCAGAGTGCTCAAACTGTAATAAAAAACATTCTAATGGCGCACCGCTGCTGGGTGCACCATCTATCTAAAAAAACATTCTAATGGCGCACCGCTGCGGGGTGCGCCATTAGTAAGCTTCCCCCCCCCCCCACTCCACCTATTCCACTCCCTCGCCACATCCCCACTCGACCTAACTTTGCCCCCTCCGCCCCAACCATACGCCGCCGCCCCGCCTTGCTCCGCCCCCTCCGTCACCGGCCGCACGTCCGTCTGACGCCGCTGCCTCTCCTTCCGGCTCCAAGGTGGGTGGCAAGCTCGACGCGCCGCCTCCTCCTCGACGCGTCGCCTCCTCCTCGACGCGCCGCCGCCCGCCGCCTCCTCGACGCCGGCGCCCTCCTACGGCAGCCTATCGTTATCCCACAGGTTATTCCTCACCTCTCCCCCTTCCCCTCCTTCCCCCTAGGCTACCTCCCACGAGTACCACAGCCCTCTTCCCCCGTGTTCTAGGGTTAGAAAAAGTCAGCAAATTTATAGTAGAAGATGTAATTCCCCTTGCCCGTTTTGATGTAGATGTATGTCTAGAGGCTTGATTCCGCTGGAGTAGCGAATATGAGCTCTACCTCATTCTCGCATTCTCTCTGTGGATGTAGGCATTTGATTCCTCTTGGCTAGGTTTTGATTTCAGTGTGGATTTGTGGTCTGTATCGGTGGGGGTTGTGCTTCTTCATGTTGATTATTGT
The DNA here is from genome assembly GCA_021605205.1 of Aegilops longissima. Classification (NCBI taxonomy): domain Eukaryota; kingdom Viridiplantae; phylum Streptophyta; class Magnoliopsida; order Poales; family Poaceae; genus Aegilops; species Aegilops longissima. Next base: position 610,098,770 of record CM038682.1, on the reverse strand, counting down.
GACAATTCTTTCTAAAATTGTGATCTAGTTAAGTGGAGTGCAGGTAGTGTTTTAGCCAAACCTCCCCCCTCTGAACTCATCTATTTAGTCATATATATGAAGCAACCAAATCTCTTTGGATGTGTGTGTGTGTGTTTGCTGGTTTGCCTTTTTTTTTGCTTAGTTAGTGTGTCTTTCAGTTATTGTCTCTGTTCATGCTTATCTCTACACAAATAGTTGTTGCAACGGGCTGTTGGAACTTTCGATGCTCACACTATATTAGGTTGTTTAATGTTTAGCTTGTTGTTATGTAGTACCTGTTTGTTCAGTACATTTGGAGTATGGTTCTGGCTCACACTGTATTTGTAATTCTACTATAAATTTGCACTATAAATCTATTGAAATTATACTGTTAATACACTGCAATTACATGTCTCAGATTTACCTCCTCTTCTATACCTTGTACTAGAAGACAGCAAAAGAATATCAGTTCTACTTTGCCCCTAGTAGATCTGGTAGAGTAAGAAACTCCCCTTATAATGATGCTTTTCTCTAGAAAAAATGATCCTGGATTTTTATGGTATTCTTTGTGGTATTAAGATGGAAACTGGGATACTATTTCTGTTAGGAGATGGTGTTATATTAAGATGCATATATTGTTATGTTACGCAAATTGTATCATCTTGCCACTTAAGTCAGCCTTCCCTTTAAGTAGAAAATTCAGTTAGGAGCTACTGTCAAAAACTTGAGCTACTGTCAAAAAATTCAGTTAGGTACAGTTAGGAACTACTGTCAAAAACTTGAGCTACTGTCAAAAAATTCAGTTATGGCATCTAGAATTATGTCAATTTTGTTTTGTAACTAGAAGACCAAAGTGTTAGGAATTCTATCCAAACTGTAGTTTTCAGTATTCTGTCCAAACTGAAAACTGTTAAAAAGACCATGTGTTTTTTGGTCAAAATTTGCATGTAAAACTGAAATAATCAGTCATAAAGAATATCCTCAAGACCATGTGTTTCTTGAATTTCTGTAATGATGATGGAACATTATAAAGCATTGTACTCCAGTGTGTATGAAGGATACAAAAAAATTATCAACTTCTTTGATTTTATAAAGTTGTTCTTATATGGGTGAAACTTCACTTGTTTTTAGGCTAGTGCAGGGTGTTGCTTTATTGTGATGCCTCTGAATTACTTGTGATCACATTGAGAAAGACTTGCAAAGATGATGATCATCTTTACGAAAACAATTTCTGTAAACACGCCGATAACTTTGCTAGTTTGTTGGTTTTGTCTCCGACCGTTGTGTCGTGATGAATTTGCAGGTACCCGAGAGGCCCTTGAGTTTGTCGGAATGTCGATTAACTTCCGTTCCGGAAATTGGTACTCCATATGTCCTATTTTCAGCAAAGGTCATGCTGAAATTTTCCGTGAATTTTAGCATGACTTTGCTAAAATAGGACATATGGGGTACTTGCGACTAATGCATGGGCCGGGTATCTTAGTACTTAGTTAAGTAGGATCAACTGCCCCGCCATTCTTGCTGCATTAAACCATAGGTGGCAATAGAGCCAAGTGATTAGGCCCAATTTGGAATTCTCCTTAGCATCGATAAACCCTAGATGATAAACCCAACATAGGTGGCAATAGAGCCAAGTGATTAGTGCCAAGTGATTAGACCCAACCTAGGGTGCCTCGGCATCTATAAACCCTAAATGATGAAAACTTAACTTAGCATTTAGGGTGCCTCGGCGTCGACAAACCCTAAATGATGAAACCTTGGCTTCTATAGGGTGCCTCGGTGTCGATGAGAACCTAAATGATGTACGCTTAAGCTTTTAGGGTGCCTCGGCGTCGACAAACCCTAAATGATAAAAGCTTAGCTTTTAGGATGCCTCGGTGTCGACAAACCCTAAATGATGAGACCATGATCTTGTTCCTTGACAATAGCCAACTTTTTGGCCAAACTTTTTTCCTATTTAGAGCGAAACATGGCCCACAACGATGAGGCCGGCGGTTCGGGCGGCAAGCAATTCTGGGAGCTGTCCCAGGAGATGGAGGAACAACCTCACCGCTATGAGGACGCCGCGGAAGACACCGATCCTGACTACACAACCCCTAGTGGCGTTGGGGATGACACCACTGATGGTGCCGCCGAGGATGCCACCACCGATGGTGCCGCCGAGGATGCCACCACTGATGATGGCGGCGCACACACAGATGGCAGCTAACCGAAGAAGCAACGGAACAACCGGCGCCCGAACGCGCTCCGCACCGTCATGGAGGAATTTACTCAAGTGGACTCCGACGGGCATCCAACGGAGCCCAAACATATAGTCAAGGGGTACTCGGTTCAGCTCGGGTGCATTCTCCGGAGCACCGTCTCGATCAACACCGAGAACCTTAGGCATAAGGACCGAGGGAATTTGCGCAACCTCCTCTTCACGAAGCTGCACGAATGATACAAGTTCCCCGCTGAATTTGAAAACACACGCCTCTCAGGGAATAAAGTGAACAGTGCCGCCCTCACGAGGATGAGCACGGCCCTGTCTACTTGGAGAAGCGCGGTGAAGAGAATGATTGAGAAAGGTCATAGTTATGAGAAGTTCAAGGCGAAAAATCCTTCGATCAGCGAAGAGGACTACAAGGAGTTCAAGATCAAGTGCGAGAGCAGTGCAACCTCCGAATCAAGTCAGTGGGGGAAAGAAATGCGGGAGTTGAACTTTGGGGAACACAAACTTGGTCCAGGCGGTTACATAGTGGCGGAGCCTATACGGGACAAGGAGGACGCGGAGCGTGCCGAGCAAGGCCTACCGCCCCGCTTCGAGAAATACAGCAGTGACAAGCAGACCAGGAACTATGTCAGGGCCAGGTACAAGGAGGATCCGATAACAAAGGAGCTTACCACGGATCCGAAGACCAGGGCGCTTGAGCTTGTTCTGGCGAAGGAGACACAAAACAGTAGCGCGGGGTCGTCTCAGAGCACCCCTGCTTGGGACAGCACTCTAAATAGGGCGTTGAACGTAATGAAAAACAAGGATAAGCTCAGTAAGCCGTCGTCAACTGGTCGTGTGGCCGGCAAAGGCTTGTCCACAAAATGGTCGTCATACTATACATTTGGTGGGCGAAAGGAGAAAAGACCAGCTCGTAAAGCCGATCGCGAGGGTCAAGAACTCAAGGCGCAAGTGGCGCGGATTCTGGAGATTGTCCAAGAGCAAGTGCAACAACAACTGGGATCGACGCTCACCAGCATTATGCCTACCTTGATTCATGGGCTGACGACGTGGATTGCGGGTGGCCAACAGGGGCCGTCCCCGATTCCCAGCTTCACGGCCAGCAACTCGCACAACGCGTAGGCGGCACCATTGGTGTCTCCGGTGGCGCAGATAGTGTCTCCAACGCCGCACGACCGCATTGGAGCTTAATGCACCGGGTGTACGCCGCCGGCACCTCGCCCGAGAAGCGGCCCCTCCGTCGATTACCGCGCCGCCGTTGGCGGTGCCTCGACATTAGCCGAGCTCGGCGCCATCATCACGGTAACTAATTAAGCCTCTCAGCCGAGGACTTCATCTCCTTGCCTTTGACTGGGCATCCCTGACGCCCTACATGTTTTCGCAGCGCGCCGCCGACGTTCCGTGCACTCTCCTGCACTTCGTGAACATCATTCAACCGGGCAACCCCGTGTTCCACGGTAAACCGATGCCACCCACCGTGTATAGGGTTCAACTAGTTCGGGTGCTGCCAGGCTGCAACGAGTTGTTACCTCTGATTCAACCCGCCGGGGCCGACGAAGATGAGCTGATGACCCTCAGCGCCTGCCTAAGCTAGCCCCTGCTTTGGCCGAAGAGCCAGATTCGTTTGGGGGCGGGGGATACCACCCCAAAGACAACACCGCCAGTCGTGCCAGCGCCAAGCCATGGCAAGACCGCCACAACGCTACCAGACATGCCGGACATCCCTATGGCACATGATCCGAACATGCATATGGCACATGATCTGGACGACGAAGACAACGACGACGGCCGTACATTTAGCAACGTCGATAAGTACTTTGCCGAACATGGGTACGATGACGAATTCTGCGGGCCTCTTTCTCAAGAATCCAACCAAGACGACCGCGGTCTAGTAGGTACGACGGAGAAACCCAGTTGCAGCGGCGTCGTCATGCGTTCAGTTCTCAGAGACGCCCCACTGCCGACTTCACCGAGCCTCACATAGCCGAGGTGCCAAATATTATCAGCCCCAACACACTCAAGAAGGCGGTATGTGAGCAGAACTCGGTCCCATTACAACAGAAGAAGAAGGGAGGGAAAAGAAAGAGTAATAAGGGTGCGAGCCAGCCGGCACCGAGTACGATCCGTGCTCAGGACGGGCCACCTTCACCTAAGGATATCTCGAGGAGGGTGCATGTGGCGGGTAGGGCGATGCTACCGACGAATATGCTCAATGCTGCAACCGGTGCTATGCGGAGTCTGCATGACAGTGTTCTTTCTTTGGAGAAGCGGCGTCTCAGAGAGAATGATGTGGCATACCCAGTTTTCGTGGCCAAGGTGCCAGAGGGCAAGGGCTTTGTGGATGGCGCCATCGGGGGTACGATCGTCCTGTGGTTTGATGACATCTTTGTTATGTTTAACCTTCATCCGCTGCACTACACCTTTGTTCGGCTGTTTTCACTGAGTATGAAGATGCGGATCATTAGAGACAAGACCCCGGACATCGTGATTGTCGACCCCTTCTACATGCGTGCCAAGATCTTGGGCAACGCTGGGGACCGGCAAGTCGCGAGTTCTTACCTGAAGGCGTCATTCTGGCAAACCCAGATAAGGATAACTTCCTCGTGCCTTACTTTCCCGAGTAAGTCATCCCCTCACCGCCCCGTAACATATGATTTCTTAGATTTCGATCGTTCTTTTTTTTCTACCATTCCGTGTTCTGTGCAGTGACACACATTGCACACTCATCCTCTTAAGCCCGAAATATTCCATGGCCACATATTTCGACCCGGACCGTGACTCCAAGAAAGACTACACAAATATCAAGAAAGTTCTTGATGATGTTCTCCCCGGCTACGCCAAATCTGGAAGCACCTTCGCCAAGCCGGTTAGATGGCGATGCGGCGCTGCGTGCTTTCCCACAATACAAAGTTCTCCTGCGTCAAGCAGCCGCTTTGGTGGTCGGAAGGATGCCTACTCGCCCTCCATCACATGCGAGGCGATCGTGCGGGACCATCATCACCTTCGCTACCAGATAAACTCAAAGATTGGCCGCGAGCTTGTCGGCAATCCAGACGCGGACATCGGACAAGAATTCTTCGCATCCAGCCGAGTTTGCGAAATTATCCATCAAGATGTCGCCTTACCTCGGGGCAGTTCTACCTCAGACATCAACCGTCCAACAGTGAGATAGACACAACGCTACAAATGCAGGCTGATAACGCCCGCGATTTCATGACCATCACGACAGATGATGGCTTCATCCACGCTCCGGTCCCATGAGTCGAGTCGACAGTAGTGATGCTATGTGTAGTTCTGAAATATTGATTGGCTCATGTTGTAATTAAACTTTAATGAACTTGTATGTCTCTTTGGTTCGGAAAGTCGTTCAACTTAGATGTAATCGATGCTATTTATTAGTAGTACCATGAATCGTGCTATTAATCTCTTGCTTTTCTATTCCGATCCTTTTGTTTCATACTTATATATTGCTTATGTATTGTCTGTTGTTTGGCTTGTGCATAGAGATGTCGTCGTATGTCGTGTACAAGGGTAAGGTTCCCGGAGTCTACGACGACTGGGAGGAGTGTCGGAGACAGGTTCACCGTTTTAGCGGTAACAGTTACAAAGGGTACACCACTAGGGCGCAGGCGGAATCTAGATACGCCCGGTATGTAGCGGAAGAGAGGAGGGAGCGTTGGAGGAACCGGATGAAGACCAGTTTCATCGTGATGATGCTCATCGTGATGACCGTAGCTCTCTTCTATGTGATGTTAGTTTAGATGATCGATATCGACTTGTAATGTGAAGACAAACTCGCTACTCGCGGTCTCGAGACTTGTAATGTTCTATCTTTGTTCGGTCTTTTGAATTCGGAGACTAGTATGATGAATTGTATTCGAAGACTAATCTTCTATTGTATTCGATGAATCTGCTGTTGCTGTGTGGTGTTGTCTAAATTCTGTCCAATAATATATTTTGTAACCTGTGAAAATATCGAAAAGAAAAAATCCTAATATTCATACTAGTGGCGCACCACACAAGACACTAATGGCGCACCGTGATAATCACACTAATGGCGCATCACCTTTGGTGCGCCATTAGTATGCCAAAGCACATGGGTACATATGGCCCCCTGGGAGGCATACTAATGGCGCACTCTGAGCTGTACTAATGGCGCACTACGTGGTGCGCCATTAGAACACCAGATACTAATGGCGCACCAGTGGTGCGCCATTAGAATTTAATTCTAATGGCGTGATGCTAGTGGCGCACCAGTAGTGCGCCATTAGTAGGCAAAACTGGTGCTCCACTAGCATGCCTTTTCCTAGTAGTGTTTGCTCCACCGACATACTCCTTCCTCCTATATATACCTACGTACCCCCAAACGTTCAGATACGGAGCCAAAAACCTAATTCCACCGTCGCAACCTTCTGTACCAACGAGATCCCATCTTGGGGCCTGTTCCGGAGCTCCGTCGGAAGGGGAATCCACCATGGAGGGCTTCTACATCATCGCCATAGACGCTCTGATGAAGTGTGAGTAGTTTACCTCAGACCTTCGGGTCCATAGTTAGTAGCTGGATGGCTTCTTCTCTCTTTTTGGATCTCAATACAATGTTCTCCCCCTCTCTTGTGTTGATCTATTCGATGTAATCTCTTTTTGCGGTGTGTTTGTCGATATCCGATGAATTGTGGGTTTATGATCAAGATTATCTATGAGGAATATTTGAATCATCTCTGAATTCTTTTATGTATGATTGGTTATCTTTGCAAGTCTCTTTGAATTATCAGTTTAGTTTGGCCTGCTAGATTCGTTTTTCTTGCAATGGGAGAAGTGCTGAGCTTTGGGTTCAATCTTGCGGTGTCCTTTCCCAATGACAGTAGGGGCAGCAAGGCACATATTGTATTGTTGCCATCGAGGATAACAAGATGGGGGTTTTTAACATATTTCATGAATTTATCCCTCTACATCATGTCATCTTGCTTAAGGCGTTACTCTGTTTTCATTAACTTAATCTCTAGATGCATGCTGGATAGCGGTCGATGAGTGGAGTAATAGTAGTAGATGCAGGCAGGAGTCGGTCTGCTTGTCTCAGACGTGATGCCTATATACATGATCATACCTAGATACTCTCATAACTATGCTTAATTCTGTCAATTGCTCAACAGTAATTTGTTCATCCACCGTAGAAATACTTTGTAACGCCCCGGATGCGATGCGCCAGGTGTCATTCAGTTATTCGCCGCCGTTGCCATGTCATTTGCTTGCATGTTTCATTTTGCCATGTCATCATCTGCATTTCATATCATGTCATCATGTGCATCGCTTTTGCATACGTGTTCGTCTCATGCATCCGAGCATTTTCCCCGTTGTCCATTTTGCAATCCGGCACTCCTATGTCCTCCGGCGCCCCCTTTTGCCTCTTTTCGTGTGTGGGTATTAAACGTTCTCGGAATGGACCGAGGTTTGTCAAGCGGCCTTGGTATAGCACCGGTAAACCGCCTGTCAAGTTTCGTGCCATTTGGAGGTCGTTTGGTACTCCAACGGTTAACCGGGGAACTATAAAGGCCTCTTTTGTCTTGCAGCCCAACACCCCTCCAAAGTGGCCCAAAACCCATCCAAACCCCCTCCATCTTCTCGGTCGTTCGATCACGGTCGTGTGGGCGAAAACCGCACTCCATTTGGGCTCTCCTAGCTCCCTCTACCTATAAATGTGCCTCCCCCTTCCAAATTCGCGGATGATTCCCCCCAAACCCTAGCTTCGTCCTCCTCGCGCCGCCGGACATGTCCATCCGCGCCGGACATGTCCAGCCGGCCACGTCGCCCGACCAATGGGGGTGTGCCACGTCAGCGCCGCCGCCTTTTTCCTCCACTCCCGCGCCGCCACGTCGCCCCGCCGGCCCCCTCTCTCTCTCCGCCGCCGCCCGCCTCCTCCCGCCGTGGGCCGCGCCCGCCTCCGCCCGGCCTCGCCCGCGCCTCCCTCGCCGACCACCGCCGCCATCGTCTGCCACCTCCGCCACCTCGCCGCGATCCTCCGCCGCCGTCACCTCCCGCGGCCCCGCGCCCTTCGCCGCCTCGTCTTGATGCCTGAACCTTCGTTCAAGAGTGCATGTTGCTGTTAATCTGCTGAAACTGTTATAATTTGATGATTTGTCATTTTTGTTGCATTTTATGTGTGCATCTTATGAGCATGAGCTCTACAGGTGTTTTGTTCTATGCCATGCCATCTTTACAGGGGTGCTTGCCATGTATTTTTGCGAGTTGTGCAGTGAGTGCATCAAGCTTGTTAAGTAGGGTACTTGCTGTTGCTGTTTAGCATGTCTGAATGTGCTACATCATGATGCTATGTTAACCTGCTTCTACAAGTCATTCTATGCATAATCTGGAGATGTTCACTAAGTATGTTTTGTTCTAAATGTCATGCTCTATCCGTCCATGCCCCTGGTTGAATTTATAGCTTGCTGTAGCTTGTTGTAATCTTGCTCTCAATTTGCTAAATAATGTTTTTGTCAGCCTGTTAACATTAAGTTCAGTTGTTGCCATGTCTTTTCCTAGTGATCCATGCATTCTACAAACTTGCTCTTGCCATTATTAGCTTCATAAACATGTATTCTTACTGTGAGTTGCCTTGCCATGCCATTTATTGCTCTGTGGTGAGTGATTCAAGCTCACCAACATGCCTACTTATTGTTGTTTCTGTCATGTATGAATCTGTCATATAGCTTGCCATGTTTACATGGGTGCCATCATTTTTTCTGATCCTTTTTGGCTCATGGTCACTAAAGGACTTTTGTTCTATGAAATTAGTAGATTCATGCTATGCCTTTGTTTGCCATGATAAGTTCCTGTAGCATGCTGTTTGATAGCTCTAAACATTGCAACCTGAAGTTATTTCCGCAAAGTCTGAAACTGTTAGTATTTGCAATCTTGCCATGTCATTTTGAGCATGTTCTAGTGATTTCTGGAGTTAGCTCAGTGTTCATGTTTTGTTGTGCTTTACCTGTACATCATGTCCATGCCTTTTGTTTTCATGTTGAGATTCTGTAGCATGTTGTTTTGATGCTTGCAATATGCCTAGTTGCTGTTTTGGACAGTTTGTCCTTTAAACTTGTTTCATGTGTATGTGTTGAACCATTGCTCCGTTTTGAGTGTGCTCTATATGAAACTTGCTTAGAATTGTATGTAGCTTCATATTATCATGTTGCATCCATGTTTTGATGTGTTTGGTTGATGTTTGAATGCGTTTTTGCGTCAATGCCATGTTTATCTTGTTTTGCTCATATCTTCTAGGCCGTAGCTCCGAATCAAATGAACTTTATATGTAACTTGACTAGAATTTCGTGTAGATCATCTTGGTGCATATTAACTTGCTGTTTAACAACTTGAACATAAGGTTTATTCAGATCTGGAACAATTTCGAAATTTGCATATGAGGACTTACCGGAATTGTTATATGTTGTTCCCGGCCTCATTTAAACTTGCCTTGATGTGTTGCTCTTGTTTGCATCATCTCTTGCCATGAGTAGCCTCATCTAGATTTGTCATGCATCATGTTTGTTGTGCATCTTGTCATGTTCATGTGTGGTGTGTTTACCATGTTGTGTGCTTCTTCTTGTTAGTTCCTGTTTAATTGCGATCGTGAGGATTCGTTCGTCTACGCTTGGTTCGGCTTCATCCGTTCATCTTCTTCATGGACTCGCTCTTCTTCCTTGCGGGATTTCAGGCAAGATGACCGCTACCCTGGATCTCATTACTATCATTGCTATGCTAGTTCCTTCATTCTACCGCTATGCTGCGTTACCTATCACTTGCTGCTCAAGCCTCCCAAATTGCCATGTCAGCCTCTAAACTTTGTCACCCTTCCTAGCAAACCGTTGTTTGGCTATGTTACCGCTTTTGCTCAGCCCCTCTTATAGCGTTGCTAGTTGCAGGTGAAGATGAAGATTGCTCCATGGTGGACAGGATTTTGGTTGGGATATCACAATATCTCTTATATTATTAATGCATCTATATACTTGGTAAAGGGTGGAAGGCTCGGCCTTATGCCTGGTGTTTTGTTCCACTCTTGCCGCCCCTAGTTTCCGTCATATCGGTATTATGTCCCCGGATTTTGCGTACCCTAACGCGGTTGGGTGATTTATGGGACCCCTTGACAGTTCGCTTTGAATAAGACTCCTCCAAAGAAGGCCCAACCTTGGTTTTACCATTTGCCTCACCACCACCTATACCCTTCCTTGGGTCGGCCAACCCAAGGGTCATCTTTATTTTAGCCCCGGGCCAATGCTTCTCTAAGTGTTGGCACAAACGAGCAGATCATGGGCCACCTTGGGAAACTTGAGGTTGGTTTTACTCGTAGGATGTCTCATCGGTGTTGCCCGAGAGCGAGATATGTGCAGCTCCTATCGGGATTGTCGGCGCATCGGGCGGCTTTGTTGGTCTTGTTTTATTGCTGTCGAAATGTCTTATAGCGGGATTCGAGACTGATCGGGTCTTCCGGGAGAAGAATATCCTTCGTTGATCGCGAGAGCTTATCATGGGCTAAGTTGGGACACCCTGCAGGTATAAACTTTGAAAGCCGTGCCAGCGGTTATGTGGCAGATGGGAATTTGTTAATATCCGGTTGTAGTAAACTTGAAGTAAACTCTTCTAAAATACACCAACCGTATGCGTAACGTGAGTGTCTCTTTTGGGGTTGATCGAGAGGAGAACACGGTTTCGGGTTATGTCGGCGTAAGTAGGAGTTCAGGATCACTTCTTGATCATTACTAGTTGACGACCGTTCCTTTGTTTCTCTTCTCGCTCTCATTTGCGTTGGTTAGCCACCATATATGCTTAGCCACTGCTACAACCTCACCGCTTTACCCATTCCTTTCCCTTTAAGCTTTGCTAGTCTTGATACCCATGGTGATGGGATTGCTGAGTCCTCGTGGCTCACAGATTACTACACCACCGATTGCGAGTACAGGTTTGCGATGATCATGGCGTGAGGCGATGTTTGCTTGTTTTGGAGTTCTTCTTCCTCGTCGATCGGGGATAGGTTCCAGGTCGGCAGCCTGGGCTAGCAGGGTGGATGTCGTTTGAGCTTCTGTTTATGTTTCATCCGTAGTCGGATGTTGATCTTGAATGTTGTATTGTTGTATTCATGTGACATTGTATGTATTGGATGTATCCCCACTATTATGTAATGTTGATGTAATGATATCCACCTTGCAAAAGCGTCTTCAAGATGTGCTTCTATCCTTGGTGGGACCTTCGAGTTCCTTTAGGATAGGGTCGCATCTTGGGCGTGACAAGTTGGTATCAGAGCCTCGACCGACCCTAGGAGCCCCCTTGATTGATCGTGTAGTTTGGCCGTTGTTGAGTCTAGAAGAAACTGTTTTCGGAGTCTAGTTATATCGGAGAGTAGGAATTCTTTTTACTCCTCAGCCCCTTCGTCGCTCTAGTGAGGAATCTTGACGTAGGTGTTTTGAATTACTCCTCTTCCCTTTCAAACTTTCTTTAGGATCACGTAGTGGGTTTTGCGATCGTTGTTCCTCAGCTCTTTGCATCCGGTGCATGTCTCGTCAAAGTGATTCGACCCTCTCCGTTTTTGCAGGTTCAATCCTCAGTTGTTTTCTTTTCCCACCCGCCCACCCTTTTTTCTCCTTGGGACCGGAGTCCGTAATCGAGTATCCATCCTACTCGTGCGAAGTCTTTGCTTTCTTTCCTCAATGATTTCAACCGGTGTTGTCTCTTCAAGATATTCATCGGTTCCCCTTCCAGTTGCCTTTGTTTTTCCCGCCCTCCCACCCTCTTCTTCCCAGAGCCCGAGCCTCTTTCGAGCATCAATTTCATTCGTGTGGAGTCTTCCCTCAATTATCTCAACCGGCGAAGTCTCGTTTTGTACGACATTCTTCATCTCTTTTCTTCTCCGGTGGACTCAATTCAAGTTTTTCGGGTTAATCATATTCTTTGCCTTCGAAGTGTTCTCTTTGCTCGTTCGCCTCTCGCCAGTTTATCATTCCGGAGTTCAGAAGACATATCAGGAGATTCGTCTGTGTTCTAATTAATTCGAGGTTGTCACCTCATTCAAATATTTCAATTGTTCTGGTGCATCATCTATCTATTCAACATCCTTTTTCAACGGTGTTATCTCATCAGTGGGTCCTAACCCACAGGTCTTTCCCAGGATCTTACCTGACTCTTTTAATTTCCCCGGAGCTATTCCCAATTCTTTTCAAGTGTGACGTAAGAATGGATTCCATCAGTCACATGCCTTTTCCAAGATCGATTTCAAACCATTTCATTGTTGACTCAACCTCTTTGCTTTTCATTCTACCGGAGTACCTCAGTTATTTTGGTGGTGTTTCTCGTCGTCATTTGAAGACCGAAGTAGAGTTTCTCTTAAATCTTGTCCGTTCCCCCGGAGGTTCATGGTTCTAGCTCGATGTTATCCTATCTAATTGTTTCCAGTCATGCAAATTCTTTTCATCCATCCGGAGTATTTCAGGAGTTACTTTCCGTCTCAATCATCCAGAGGTCACCTTTTCGGAAGATTTCTTCGTTCTAAGTTTTCAGATTCATTCTCCAATTGTTCTATATCCGTGCCCCTTCCGTTCGTCTTAATATTCTTTCGGTGTTCGTTCAAGTATTCTTCAATCAGTTCGCGATCCCGTCGTTATCTTGTCTTTTTATTCCTTAAGTATCTTTGTGCTTTTCTAATTCTTCCCGGTGATTCATTCTTTTTCGTCAGTCATTTCTGAACTCTTACGGTGGCTCGTTGAAGATTCCTTTTCCGTTCTCATCATATATTCATTCGTTCTTTCCAATCCTACCGGTGGGTCATGAAGATTTTCTCAAGTTTTGTGCTATATTTTCCCCTTAATCATTTTCAAGAAGAATAAGTAGTATGCAAAATCCATTGTTTGTCATCAATTTAATTTGATGAAGGATAAGCATACAATAAATCTTATTCTTATTTCATCCAAGTGAGTAATCCTTTCCTTCGGAGTTTCTTCTTGATGAATAAATTCTAGTTCCAATTGTCTTCATCTTTTCTTTTCCGGAGTTCAAATTTTCTTGGCCATCTCGTCGGAACCTCCATCTAAATCACCGCAAGACTTAATCCTTATTCTTTCCATCCTTCAATTGTATCTCATCATCCTTTTGTTACCGGAGTTCTTCACGGTGGTTCTTTATGATTTAATTCATTCTTCAAGAGTTCATCAAGTGTCATTCCATCCTCTCTAGCTCGTGTTCTATTCCTCCATGTTTCAGCCAGAGTGCTGCCTAAATCGTTTCAGTCTTATTTGTTTCTTATCTCGTTCTAACCGGAGTTGTTTCATAGTCTATCTGATTCCGTGAGCTTTCGATTCTTGTCATTCTCGTCGTTCCTCTCTTTTCTCGAGTGCTCTCGATTCTTTGTTTCCTCTCTTGAGTTCTTGTTTCACCTCATCCCTTTTCCCTTCCGTCTCGGTCCTAAGATCTCGGGACGAGATCTCTTGTTAGTGGAGGAGTGTTGTAACGCCCCGGATGCGATGCGCCAGGTGTCATTCAGTTATTCGCCGTTGTTGCCATGTCATTTGCTTGCATGTTGCATTTTGCCATGTCATCATCTGCATTTCATATCATGTCATCATGTGCATCGCTTTTGCATACGTGTTCGTCTCATGCATCCGAGCATTTTCCCCGTTGTCCTTTTTGCAATCGGGCACTCCTATGTCCTCCGGCGCCCCCTTTTGCTTCTTTTCGTGTGTGGGTATTAAACGTTCTCGGAATGGACCGAGGTTTGTCAAGCGGCCTTGGTATAGCACCGGTAGACCGCCTGTCAAGTTTCGTGCCATTTGGAGGTCGTTTGGTACTCCAACGGTTAACCGGGGAACTATAAAGGCCTCTTTTGTCTTGCAGCCCAACACCCCTCCAAAGTGGCCCAAAACCCATCCAAAACCCCTCCATCTTCTCAGCCGTTCGATCATGATCGTGTGGGTGAAAACCGCACTCCATTTGGGCTCTCCTAGCTCCCTCTACCTATAAATGTGCCTCCCCCTTCCAAATTCGCGGATGATTCCCCCCAAACCCTAGCTTCGTCCTCCTCGCGCCGCGGGACATGTCCATCCGCGCCGGACATGTCCAGCCGGCCACGTCGCCCGACCAATGGGGGCGTGCCACGTCAGCGCCGCCGCCTTTTTCCTCCACTCGCGCCGCCACGTCGCCCGCCCTGCCCCTCTCTCTCCGCCGCCGCCCGCTCCTCCCGCCGTGGGGCGCCCGCCTCTGCCGGCCTCCGCCGCGCCTCCCTCGCCGACCACCGCCGCCATCGCTGGCCACCTCCGCCACTCGCCGCGATCCTCCGCCGCCGTCATCTCCAGCTGCCGCGCGCCTTCGCGCGTCGTCTCCCTCGACGACCCGCCGGCGAGTTCCTCGCCAGTGCCGCCCGAGCCTCCGTGCCCATCCTGCCGCGCCCGGCGCAGCTCCCGCGGAGCTCCGGCCGCCGTCTGCTTCTTCTCAGGCGACACTCCGGCGAGATCCGCGGCCGCGTTGACTTTCCCCCCCCCGAGGTCTATTTTTCTCTAAGTCCCCGAGTCTGTGTTATTTTTATGCCATGTTCATCGCATCATATCTCCTTGCATACTGCTCCGCTTTGTGCATATAATATGTAAAATTGTTCGTCTCGACGAGTACTGCACTTCATTCTATTGCATCATGTTCATTTGAGTCCATCTTGATGCCTGAACCTTCGTTGCAAGAGTGCATGTTGCTGTTAATCTGCTGAAACTGTTATAACTTGATGATTTGTCATTTTTGTTGCATTTGATGTGTGCATCTTATGAGCATAAACTCTACAGGTGTTTTGTTATATGCCATGCCATCTTTACAGGGGTGCTTGCCATGTATTTTTGTGAGTTTTGCAGTGAGTGCATCAAGCTTGTTAAGTAGGGTACTTGCTGTTGCTGTTTAGCATGTCTGAATCTGCTACATCATGATGCTATGTTAACCTGCTTCTACAAGTCATTCTATGCATAATCTGGAGATGTTCAATAAGTATGTTTTGTTCTAAATGTCATGCTATATCCATCCATGCCCCTGGTTGAATTTATAGCTTGTTGTAGCTTGTTGTAATCTTGCTCTCAATTTGCTAAATAATGTTTCTGTCAGCCTGTTAACATTAAGTTCAGTTGTTGCCATGTCTTTTCCTAGTGATCCATGCATTCTACAAACTTGCTCTTGTCATTATTAGCTTCATAAACATGTATTCTTACTGTGAGTTGCCTTGCCATGCCATTTATTGCTCTGTGGTGAGTGATTCAAGCTCACCAACATGCCTACTTATTGTTGTTTCTGTCATGTATGAATCTGTCATATAGCTTGCCATGTTTACATGGGTGCCATCATATTTTCTGATCCTTTTTGGCTCATGGTCACTAAAGGACTTTTGTTCTATGAAATTAGTAGATTCATGCCATGCCTTTGTTTGCCATGATAAGTTCCTGTAGCATGCTGTTTGATAGCTCTAAACATTGCAACCTGAAGTTATTTCCGCAAAGTCTGAAACTGTTAGTATTTGCAATCTTGCCATGTCATTTTGAGCATGTTCTAGTGATTTCTGGAGTTAGCTCAGTGTTCATGTTTTGTTGTGCTTTACCTGTACATAATGTCCATGCCTTTTGTTTTCATGTTGAGATTCTGTAGCATGTTGTTTTGATGCTTGCAATATGCCTAGTTGCTGTTTTGGACAGTTTGTCCTTTAAACTTGTTTCATGTGTATGTGTTGAACCGTTGCTCCGTTTTGAGTGTGCTCTATATGAAACTTGCTTAGAATTGTATGTAGCTTCATATTATCATGTTGCATCCATGTTTTGATGTGTTTGGTTGATGTTTGAATGCATTTTTGCATCAATGCCATGTTTATCTTGCTTTGCTCATATCTTCTAGGCCGTAGCTCCGAATCAAATGAACTTTATATGTAACTTGACTAGAATTTCGTGTAGATCATCTTGGTGCATCTTAACTTGCTGTTTAACAACTTGAACATAAGGTTTATTAAGATCTGGAACAATTTCGAAATTTGCATATGAGGACTTACCGGAATTGTTATATGTTGTTCCCGGCCTCATTTAAACTTGCCTTGATGTGTTGCTCTTGTTTGCATCATCTCTTTCCATGAGTAGCCTCATCTAGATTTGCCATGCATCATGTTTGTTGTGCATCTTGTCATGTTCATGTGTGGTGTGTTTACCATGTTGTGTGCTTCTTCTTGTTAGTTCCTGTTTCATTGCGATCGTGAGGATTCGTTCGTCTACGCTTGGTTCGGCTTCATCCGTTCATCTTCTTCATGGACTCACTCTTCTTCCTTGCGGGATTTCAGGCAAGATGACAGCTACCCTGGATCTCATTACTATCATTGCTATGCTAGTTCCTTCGTTCTACCGCTATGCTGCGTTACCTATCACTTGCTACTCAAGCCTCCCAAATTGCCATGTCAGCCTCTAACCTTTGTCACCCTTCCTAGCAAACCGTTGTTTGGCTATGTTACCGCTTTTGCTCAGCCCCTCTTATAGCGTTGCTAGTTGCAGGTGAAGATGAAGATTGCTCCATGGTGGACAGGATTTTGGTTGGGATATCACAATATCTCTTATATTATTAATGCATCTATATACTTGGTAAAGGGTGGAAGGCTCGGCCTTATGCCTGGTGTTTTGTTCCACTCTTGCCGCCCTAGTTTCCGTCATATCGGTATTATGTTCCCGGATTTTGCATCCCTAACGCGGTTGGGTGATTTATGGGACCCCCTTGACAGTTCGCTTTGAATAAGACTCCTCCAGCAAGGCCCAACCTTGGTTTTACCGTTTGCCTCACCACCACCTATACCCTTCCCTTGGGTCGGCCAACCCAAGGGTCATCTTTATTTTAGCCCCCCCGGGCCAATGCTTCTCTAAGTGTTGGCCTGAAACGAGCAGACTGCGGGGCCACCTTGGGGAAACTTGAGGGTTGGTTTTACTCGTAGGATGTCTCATCCGGTGTTGCCACGAGCGAGATATGTGCAGCTCCTATCGGGATTGTTCAAGATCGGGCGGCTTTGCTGGTCTTGTTTTATTGCTGTCGAAATGTCTTGTAGCCGGATTCGAGACTGATCAGGTCTTCCGGGAGAAGGAATATCCTTCGTTGATCGCGAGAGCTTATCATGGGCTAAGTTGGGACACCCCTGCAGGGTATAAACTTTCGAAAGCCGTGCCCGCGGTTATGTGGCAGATGGGAATTTGTTAATATCCGGTTGTAGTACACTTGAAGTAAACTCTTCTAAAATACACCAACCGTGTGCGTAACCGTGAGTGTCTCTTTTCGGGGTTGATCGAGAGGAGAACACGGTTTCTGGGTTATGTCTGACGTAAGTAGGAGTTCAGGATCACTTCTTGATCATTACTAGTTGACGACCGTTCCTTTGTTTCTCTTCTCGCTCTCATTTGCGTTGGTTAGCCACCATATATGCTTAGCCGCTGCTGCAACCTCACTGCTTTACCCCTTCCTTTCCCTTTAAGCTTTGCTAGTCTTGATACCCATGGTGATGGGATTGCTGAGTCCTCGTGGCTCACAGATTACTACACCACCAGTGGCAGGTACAGGTTTGCGATGATCATGACGTGAGAGCGATGTTTGCTTGTTTTGGAGTTCTTCTTCCTCGTCGATCAGGGGATAGGTTCCAGGTCGGCAGCCTGGGCTAGCAGGGTGGATGTCGCTTGAGCTTCTGTTTATGTTTCATCCGTAGTCGGATGTTGATCTTGTATGTTGTATTCATGTGACATTGTATGTATTGGATGTATCCCCACTATTATGTAATGTTGATGTAATGATATCCACCTTGCAAAAGCGTCTTCAAGATGCGCTTCTATCCTTGGTGGGACCTTCGAGTTCCTTTAGGATAGGGTCGCATCTTGGGCGTGGCATACTTATTCTCTTGAGAGAAGCCACTAGTGAAATATATGGCCCCCGGGTCTATTCTCATCATATCAATCTTCAATCACTTTATTATTGCTTTGCTTTTTTACTTTACCTTCTATTTTACTTTGCATCCTTATATCTGAAATACCAAAAATATTATCTATCATCTCTATCAGATCTCACTCTTGTAAGTGACCATGAAGGGATTGACAACCCCTAATCGCATTGGTTGTGTTGAGCTATTTTTTTGTGTAGGTACGAGGGACTCGCGCGTGGCCTCCTACTGGATTGATACCTTGGTTCTCAAAAACTGAGGGAAATACTTACGGTACTTTGTTGCATCATCCTCTCCTCTTCGGGGAAATCCAACGCAGTGCTCAAGAGGTAGCAAGAAGAATTTCTGGCGCCGTTGCCGGGGAGGCTTACATGAAGTCAAGTTAAGATTTGACTCCCGACAACGAGCCATTTAAAGGCGCCGTTGCTGTCGGGAGTCTATAAAAGTCAACATACCAAGTACCCATCACAATCCCTTATCTCTCGCATTACATTATTTGCCATTTGCCTCTCGTTTTCCTCTCCCCCCACTTCACCCTTGCCGTTTTATTCACCCTCTCTTTTCCGTTCGCCTCTTTTTCATTCGTTTGCCTTGTCGTCATGGCTAGTCTTATATCTTCTCCGTTGTCTCCCGAGAATGAAGCTCTAAATTTTAAGCAAAGGGAGGGAGAAAATCTAAAGAAGCTTGGTATAGAATTTGCAATGCTCAATATAGATCTACCAGGAAGCAATCTACTTCAGTTCTTCTCCGCAATTTTTATGTAGGTGCTAATCCTTGGTATAGATATATCCTTGATACTATTACCGGAGGGAATTTCTTGGGTAGCCATACTTTTGATTCTTATAATGCTATGATAGATCTATTCGGCTCACCCCCTCTTTTGGTTAATGGGACTATGTTAACTTTGGAGCATGTAATGCAAAGGCTTGAAATTATTGAAAACAAAGTTGCTACCGTAGAGTTAACTGAAAATCTTGATAAAAAGATCCACAACCAAATTACACAATATGGATCTAAGGTAGGAGTAACTTTGAAAAATATTAAGGAGAAGGAACCCGTAGTTAATGAGAAAATAAATCTAGATTCCACAAGAATCGATAAACTTGAGGGTATCATTACCAATTTGGGAACCGATTTTTCTTCCGTAAAAAATACTCCAAGCCCTCCCAATAAAGTTTCCAAGTTTATGTATGTTCCTAAAAATAAGGGTGAATCCTCTAGTAAGGAAACTGCGGATATTAAATCTGTAAGTATTCATCCCGATATTTTTGCTATCATTAAGGAACCGTTTGCTACACATGAATTTTTCGATCTTGTGCCTAAGAGTTTGATAATTTCTAAAAAGAAAGAAACTCCTAAGGATGGGAGATGTCTCATTGAAGAATTGCCTACCAAAGATGGCAAAACCTAGATCTATCCTTTCTTTTATGCCTAGCTAGGGGCGTTAAACGATAGCGCTTGTTGGGAGGCAACCCAATTTTATTTTTAGTTTTTTTTTTGCTTTTGTTTCTGTTTAGGAATAAATAATCCATCTACCTTCTGTTTAGATGTGGTTTTATCTTTTAATTAGTGTTTATGCCAAGTTAAACCTATAGGATCTTCTTGGATGATATTTATTTGATCTTGCTGTAATTTCCTGAAACTTTCTGTTCACGAAAACAATTGTTAAAAATCACCAGAACGTGATCAAATAGTGATTCCAGTTGCTGATGATCAATAAACAAATTGCCTAGGTCGTCCTATTTTGGCTGATTTTTTCGAGTTCCAGAAGTTTGCGTTAGTTACAGATTACTACAGACTGTTCTGTTTTTGACAGATTCTATTTTTTGTGTGTTGTTTGCTTATTTTGATGAATCTATGGCTAGTAAAATAGTTTATAATCCATAGAGAAGTTGGAATACATTAGGTTTAACACCAATATAAATAAAGAATGAGTTCATTACAATACCTTGAAGTGGTCTTTTGTTTTCTTTCGCTAACGGAGCTCACGAGATTTCTGTTGAGTTTTGTGTTGTGAAGTTTTCAAGTTTTGGGTGAAATCTTTTGATGGATTACGGAACAAGGAGTGGAAAGAGCCTAAGCTTGGGGATTCCCATGGCACCCTGAAGATAATCCAAGGACACCAAAAAGTCAAAGCTTGGGGATGCCCCGGAAGGCATCCCCTCTTTCGTGTACTTCCATCGGTAACTTTACTTGGAGCTATATTTTTATTCACCACATGATATGTGTTTTTCTTTGAGCGTCTTGTATGATTTGATTCTTTGTTTTTTAGTTTACCACAATCATCCTTGCTGTACACACCTTTTGAGAGAGCCATACATGATTTGGAATTTGTTAGAATACTCTATGTGCTTCACTTATATCTTTTGAGCTTTATAGTTTTGCTCTAGTGCTTCACTTATATCTTTTAGAGCATGGTGGTGGATTTGTTTTATAGAAAATATTGATCTCTCATGCATCACTTAGATTATTTTGAGAGTCTTAAATAGCATGGTAATTTGCTTAATAATAATATGCTTGGTATTCAAGATTTGTAAAACCTTCTTTTGAGTGCGTTGAATACTAAGAAAAGTTTGATGCTTGATAATTGTTTTGAGATATGAAGATGGTGATATTAGAGTGATGCTAGTTGAGTAGTTGTGAATTTGAGAAATACTTGTGTTAAAGTTTGTGATTCCCGTAGCATGCACGTATGGTGAACTGTTATGTGATGAAGTCGGAGCATGATTTATTTATTGATTGTCTTCCTTATGAGTGGCGGTCGGGGACGAGCGATGGTCTTTTCCTACCAATCTATCCCCCTAGGAGCATGTGCGTAATACTTTGCTTTGATAACTTCTAGATTTTTGCAATAAGTATATGAGTTCTTTATGACTAATGTTGAGTCCATGGATTATACGCACTTTTCCTTCCTTCCACCATTGCTAGCCTCTCTAATACCGCGCACCTTTCGCCGGTATCATACACCCACCATATACCTTCCTCAAAACAGCCACCATACCTACCTATCATGGCATTTCCATAGCCATTCCGAGATATATTGCCATGCAACTTTCCACCGTTCCGTTTATTATGACACGCTCCATCATTGTCATATTGCTAGCATGATCATGTAGTTGACATAGTATTTGTGGCAAAGCCACCGTTCATAATTCTTTCATACATGTCACTATTGATTCATTACATATCCCGGTACACCACCGGAGGCATTCATATAGAGTCATAATTTGTTCTAAGTATCGAGTTGTAATTTTTGAGTTGTAAGAAAAATAAAAGTGTGATGATCATCATTTTTAGAGCATTGTCCCAAGTGAGGAAAGGATGATGGAGACTATGATTCAACCACAAGTCGGGATGAGACTCCGGACGAAATGAAAAAAAAAGAATAAAAGAAAAAAGAGGCCATAAAAAAAAGAGAAAGGCCCAAATAAAAAAAGAGAGAAAAAGAGAGAAGGGACAATGTTACTATACTTTTACCACACTTGTGCTTCAAAGTAGCACCAAGATCTTCATGATAGAGAGTCTCTCATTTTGTCACTTTCATATACTAGTGGGAATTTTTCATTATAGAACATGGCTTGTATATTCCAATGATGGGATTCCTCAAATTGCCCTAGGTCTTCGTGAGCAAGCGAGTTGGATGCACACCCACTTAGTTTCTTTTGTTGAGCTTTCATATACTTATAACTCTAGTGCATCCGTTGCATGGCAATCCCTACTCACTCACATTGATATCTATTGATGAGCATCTCCATAGCTCGTTGATACGCCTAGTTGATGTGAGACTAACTTCCCCTCTTTTTGTCTTCTCCACAACCACCATTTTATTCCACATATCGTGATATATCCATGGCTCACGCTCATGTATTGCGTGAAGATTGAAAAAGTTTTGAGAATGCCAAAAGTATGAAACAATTGCTTGGCTTGTCATCGGGGTTGTGCATGATTTAAATACTTTGTGTGGTGAAGATAGAGCATAGCCATACTATATGATTTTGTAGGGTTAACTTTCTTTGGCCATGTTATTTTGAGAAGACATAATTGCTTTGTTAGTATGCTCGAAGTATTATTATTTTTATGTCAATATGAACTTTTGTCTTGAATCTTTCGGATCTGAATATTAATACCACAATTAAGAAGAATTACATTGAAATTATGCCAAGTAGCACTCCGCATCAAAAATTCTTTTTTATCATTTACCTACTCGAGGACGAGCAGGAATTAAGCTTGGGGATGCCTGATACGTCTCCAACGTATCTATAATTTTTGATTGCTCCATGCTATATTATCTACTGGTTTGGACCATATTGGGCTTTATTTTGAACTATTATATTACTTTTGGGACTAACCTATTAACCGGAGGCCCAGCCCAGAATTGCTGTTTTTTGCCTATTTCAGTGTTTCGAATAAACGGAATATCAAACGGAGTCCAAACGGAAGGAAACCTTTGGGAACATGATTTTCTCAACAGATATGATCCAGGAGACTTGGACCCTCCGTCAAGAAAGGAGGGACGCGGTCACGAGGGTGGAGGGCGCCCCCCCCCCCATAGGGCGCGCCCCCTGCCTCGTGGGCCCTCCTTTGCTCCACTGACGTACTCCTTCCTCCTATATATACCTACGTACCCCCAAACGATCAGATACGGAGCCAAAAACCTAATTCCACCGCCGCAACCTTCTGTACCCACGAGATCCCATTGTGGGGCCTGTTCCAGAGCACCGCCGGAAGGGGAATCCACCATGGAGGGCTTCTACATCATCACCATAGCCCCTCCGATGAAGTGTGAGTAGTTTACCTCAGACCTTCGGGTCCATAGTTAGTAGCTAGATGTCTTATTCTCTCTATTTGGACCTCAATACAATGTTCTCCCCCTCTCTCGTGGAGATCTATTCGATGTAATCTTCTTTTTGTGGTGTGTTTGTTGAGATCGATGAATTATGGGTTTATGATCAAGATTATCTATGAGCAATATTTGAATCTTCTCTGAATTCTTTTATGTATGATTGGTTATCTTTGCAAGTCTCTTCGAACTATAAGTTTGGTTTAGCCTACTAGATTGGTTTTTCTTGCAATGGGAGAAGTGCTTAGCTTTGGGTTCAATCATGCGGTGTCTTTCCCAGTGACAGTAGGGGCAGCAAGGCACGTATTGTATTGTTTCCATCGAGCATAACAAGATGGGGTTTCTATCATATTGCATAAATTTATCCCTCTACATCATGTCATCTTGCTTAAGGCGTTACTCTGTTTTCATTTACTTAATACTCTAGATGCATGCTGGATAGCGGTCGATGAGTGGAGTAATAGTAGTAGATGCAGGCAGGAGTCGGTCTACTTGTCTCGGACGTGATGCCTATATACATGATCATACCGAGGTACTCTCATAACTATGCTCAATTCTGTCAATTGCTCAACAGTAATTTGTTCACCCACCGTAGAAATACTTATGCTCTTGAGAGAAGCCACTAGTGAAATATATGGCCCCCGGGTCTATTCTCATCATATCAATCTTCAATCACTTTATTATTGCTTTGCTTTTTTACTTTACCTTTTATTTTACTTTGCATCTTTATATCAAAAATACCAAAAATATTATCTATCATCTTATCAGATCTCACTCTCGTAAGTGACCATGATGGGATTGACAACCCCTAATCGCGTTGGTTGCGTTGAGCTATTTGTTTTGTGTAGGTACGAGGGACTCGCGCGTGGCCTCCTACTGGATTGATACCTTGGTTCTCAAAAACTGAGGGAAATACTTATGCTACTTTGCTGCATCATCCTCTCCTCTTTGGGGAAATCCAACGAAGTGGTCAAGAGGTAGCACCCAGCTGCTCGCTGTTGCTGCCGCTGCTGCTCCTCGCGTTGCTCTCTGCCTGCTGCTCGCTGCTCTACTGCTTCTCTTGCTGCTCTTGTCATTTGCTACTGTTGCTGCTCTATGCTGTCGCTTACTACTAATGATGCATGCTGCTGCTTTTGCCGCCTACTGCTGCTCACTGCGTTGTTGCTGTCGCTGTTGCCTCGCGGCTTCCTGGGTGAAGCCTCCCATGGCGCCGGGCATGCATCGCCATGGCCTCTGCCGGCTGTGCCACTGCCAGGTGGACCCATCCCAATTTAGATAGCGTATAATTAGTGGTTAAGGTAATTAGGGGTAATCACCCACTGACTATTGGGTCCCACCTAGTTAAATAGCTTGTTTAACCACTTAAACTAACCCACGGTCAATGACGTATGGCCCCGTTGTCTAGTTAAAACAGTTATAAGATTATCTAACTAAAATATAGACAATGACAGTCGGGACCCACTTGCAATATTCATCGATTGACTATTCAAACTTTGACTGGGTCGACTGGCCCACTGTCAGCCACACAGCCATCTGTTGTGTGCACTTAGTAATTTAGTATTTAATATTTTTGAATTAAATTGAATCCAGAAATTCCAGAAAGTCATTTAATCTTTGAAAAATCATAGAAAATAAACCATAAGTCAAATGAAAATAATTTTTATATAAAAAATGATCAAAAAAATATAAAAAATCTGAATATTACATCCACATACATGTCACACCCCTCTAACATAGTGAACCTAGACATATTGCATCAGGTTCGTCTAACCAAAGAAATACCTAGAGCTGGGAAAATATTACCAGATATTTTCCCTCTTCTTTTAAAATGCTTAGAATTGCATTAAGTCACATCAACACCATATTTTTCCATGGCATGCATTGTGTTGCATTTGTATGCCTTATATTTATTGTATCTTCCCCCTCCTCTCCGGTAGACCCTGTGACCGCTATCGATGCCCCTGTGATCGACTATGTCGCCGACGATCAGCTTCCTTCTACAGAGTCACCCATTCCTTCTCTCTTATTTTTGCATTAGATTTTGCTGTTGTTGTGTTCCGATAGTTCCTATTCTGATGCATAGCCTGTTTTTGATAACCTGCTGTTGATACTATACATGTTGCCCTAAATGCTTAGTATAGGCATTATAGTGTCCCATCAGCGGCCCTACATCCTTGTTCGTGTTGCCACGCTGTACTATCTAGGTTGATCGAGATGATGGATCATTGTACCGAGACCCGAACACCCCTAAAGGCCCTTACAATAGTACGACTCTGCAGAGCCACACCAAGTGTGATCTACCGAGGGTGATTCCTTGTATTTCACTCTCGATGCCGACTCTATAGTGTAGCACATCTAGTGTGATCTACTGAGGGTGATTCCTCGTATTTCACTCTCGATGATGTCTCTCTGTGTGAACCTATCGAGGGTGAATCCTTAGTTTCACCTTGATGGTATGGACCTGAACCCCGACTGTTACAATGATAAAGATGGGTCGGCCCAGGGGTACCCGTGAGAGATAATGTGGCGAAACGACCGGGCAGGTGGAGACCACCTAGGAGAGAGGTGGGCCTGGTCCCTAGTCGTGGTTCGCGAGTTACCAAGTCGGAGCAACAACCCTGGTCATCTCTGTGAGTTACTAATAATACACTAACGGATTTGTGTATTTGATCTGAGTTGACCACTGGCCTTTTCGCACTAACCGCTGCGCGGGATAAATGTTATGGGACCCTCAGCATCGTAAGTTCCTTCCAAAAGCGATCCGGATGTCACAGTTCAAAGATGTGGGCTGATTGTCGGGGTGAGCGTAACCGCCTACTTGTGTATATAGAGGTGGACTTTGGTCTTCGTCCAGTCACGTAACATGCAGGAGTGCTTAGGGTGATTGTCCCATGACCCCTTTGTGCTTAGGATTTAGACCGGCGTTGAGGGAGTCCTGGATTAGGGGGTATCCGGACAGCCGGACTATATCCTTTGGCCGGACTGTTGGACTATGAAGATACAAGATTGAAGACTTCGTCTCATGTCCGGATGGGACTCTCTTGGCGTGGAAGGCAAGCTCGGCGATACAGATATGAAGATCTCCTTCCATTGTAACCGTCTCTGTGTAACCCTATCCCCCTCCGTGTCTATATAAACCGGAGGGTTTAGTCCGTAGGACAACAACAATCATACCATAGGCTATCTTCTAGTGTTTAGCCTCTATGATCTCGTGGTAGATCAACTCTTGTAATACTCATATTCATCAAGATCAATCAAGCAGGAAGTAGGGTATTACCTCCATGAGAGGGCCCGAACCTGGGTAAACATTGTGTCCCTTGTCTCCTGTTACCATCCGCTTTACACGCACAGTTTGGGACCCCCTACCCGAGATCCGCCGGTTTTCAAACCGACATTGGTGCTTTTATTGAGAGTTCCACTGTGTTGTCACTACAAGGTTCGATGGCCCCTTCGATCATCGACAACGATGCGATCCAGGGTGAGGTTTTCCTCCCCGGACAGATCTTCGTGTTCGGCGGTTTCGCACTGCGGGCCAATTTGTTTGGCTGTCTGGAGCAGATCGAGAGCTGCGCCCCTGGCCATCAGGTTAGGTTTGGAAACTTGAATTACACTGCCGATATCCGTGGAGACTTGATCTTTGACGGATTCGGGAACATGACAGGTGTGCCGCACGATCACGACGAGCACGATATAGCTCTGCCGGCGGACGGTGTTCGGGAGATCACGCCAGCAACTACTCTGACCTTTAGTCTGGAGCAGATCGTGCCTTCCGAGGACGGGAGGATAGACTCCACCACGGAGGCCGCACCCTCAGTGGCGATAGAGCCGAATACTGACCTTACCCTTCACAAGAGTCGTGTCGCCGAACTGCTGGACTCGTCCTCGGCCATGGACTCCGTACCACCCGCGCCCATACCTATCGAATCCGATTGGGCGCCGATCATGGAGTTCACCTCCGCGGATATCTTTCAGCACTCGCCCTTCGGTGACATACTGAACTCATTGAAATCTCTCTCCCTATCTTGAGAACCTTGGTCAAACTATGTCCGGCTAGAGTGGGATGCGGACGACGAAGAAATTCAATCCCCACCCACCACCCACTTAGTAGCCACTGTCGACGACTTAACCGACATGCTCGACTTCGACTCCGAAGACATCGATGGTATAGACACCGATAACGGAGACGCACAGGAACCACAGCCCACAGGGCACTGGACCGCCACCTCATCATATGATATATACATGGTGGATACATCCAAAGAAGGCAATGGCGACAAGACAACGGAGGACGACCCCTCCAAGAAGCAACCCCAGCGCTGACATCAGCGGCACCGCTCTAAGTCTCGCCACAGCAAAAGCGGTGACACCAGCACAGGAGATAACAGTACTCCGGACAGTGCCGAAAATGATGACAATCCCCTCCAGAACGATCAAGAGCCGGAGAACGAACAAGCCAGCCCTCCTAAGAGAGCGGCAGAGGGAGAAACGGACGATGACAACTATACGCCTCCCTCCGAAGACGATGTGAGCCTCGACGACGAGGAATTTGTCGTGCCTGAGGATCCCGTCGAGCAGGAGCGCTTTAAGCACCGGCTAATTGCCACAACAAACAGCCTGAGGAAAAAGCAGCAACAGCTTCGAGCTGATCAGGAACTGCTAGCAGATAGATGGACTGAAGTCCTTGCGGCTGAGGAGTACGAACTCGAACGCCCTTCCAGAGGTCACCCTGCGTTCGATGTATTGATCGCCACGCCGCGGGGCGAGATAGAGAGGCAGTACGGCCTGAAAATCAGCCTGCACCCCGCCGCCATTCTATTACATCCCTAGTTCTGGTAATGCTTAGCGCTTGCATTAGAGTGCTGCATCATGTTTACATTCTTTTGTTTTTGAAATGGGGATTGATCAAACCCTAGCACCCGATCAAATCAAATAGGTTCAACATAAAAACATTTTCAATGAACCTGAAATGCCCTTCTAAAATGTTCATCACCTCTGCCTTGGTCTTAAACCACTGTCAAAAGTGATGCACAAATTTCTAGGTCACTCTAAGGTCACTGGATTAAATCTTTAGTTATTTGAGTTTGGGCATTTAAATTATATAAAATATTTCAAATGCTCAGATAACCCCAAACTAAAATGTTCCATGCTGGATATATTCCAAGTAGTGGCCATGTGCAGTTTGGTGATTTTTGAGTTGCCTAGGTATTTTAGAAATGCAACAAACCTACTGTAAATAAAAATAAAAGAGAAACAAATGAAAATCCTTTTACTGGCCTCACTGCTGCGGACCACCTGGCCTGCCCGGTGGCAGCCCAGCCAACCGCCCAGCCCACCACCGCAAACCCTCTCGTCGCCTTCCTCCTTGCGCCAAGAGGGCAAGGGCGCGTGCGCTGCTGGGCCACGTGCGCGCCACCTCCTGCTTCCCCGCCGCTTCCGACGCTGCTGTGAACGCCACGACACCCCGGACCCTCTACACCTCTCCCTCTCTCGCTGGACCTCCTCCTCCCTCGCTCTCTCCTCGCACCACCCGAACGCGCCCGCCCGTCGCCGACGTGCACCACCATGCCACCGCCTCCCCTCGCTCAGACGACATGCCTAGGAGCTCCGCCACCGCCGCCACGCCCCTGTTGACTCACGCGACCCCAAACGCCGCCGAACGTCGTCACCGCGGTCGTCTTCTACCTCGGGCAACCGAGATCGCCGGTGCCCATCCGTCATCCACGGTGCCTCCCCGAGCCTGCTGATCCCTCCATTGGAATCCATGTGAGCTTCGCCGCCTTTTCCCCTTCTCCCCGTGCTCTATTTCCCTCTCTAACCGCCGTTCCCATCGAGCCCGAGAGCTCGGCTCCGCCGGCCATGTCGCCGTCGTGGCCACTGTCACATAGAGCTGCAACCGAGCACATAGTCGTGCTAAGCGCAACGCCAGAATCCCAAAACCCCCTCCAGCTGCTCCTGTCGTGCTTCGCGTCACCGAAACCACCGAGACTCGAACTCCGGCCGCCGCATTCGTGCTCGCCGTCGTCGACTCAGACCACCCCATCTCCTCCCGCTTGGCCTACTAGATGCGCGCGAGCCCCAGCTACGCGTAGGACCAAACTGCGGTCGATTTGGTCGACCGTGGGCAAATTCCGACCCCCTCCGTCGTCTCTGGTTTCACTGGCGATGAGCCGTGGACCAAGTCCGGCGATTTTGACCCATTGACCTTGATTGGGTGGGCCCGGATTGACTTCCTCCTGTGTCTATGACAAGTGGGGCCCGCTCTGCTAATTAACTTAGGTTAACACTAACTAAATTTAGTTAGTTTAAATAACTGCTGACACGCAGGACCCACTGTTCAGGTTGACCTGGACGTCCCCTTTGACCACTGACATCACCGTGACGCACTGCTGACGAAATTAATCTTTTACTGGATTTATTCTTTTACAAGAAATTCCAGAAAATAACCAAAACTTCTAAAAATCATAGAAAATCAACCGTAGCTCCAAATCAAACAAATTATATATGTAAAATGATCAGAAAAATGCAATCTATCCATATGTACCATTTTCATGCATGTTCAAACAACTTATACCTGCTGATCAGGTCAAATCAATTAAATGGCATTTGTATTTCACATATGAAGTTTGAATTTGAACCTAGGGTTCAAATCAACTCCATTTAATATGTTGCTAGTTGCATTAGCTCGAAACACATTCATATTGCCATGTCATAGCATGCATCATATTGTGCATCGCATTGATCGTGTTTCTTATTTGTTTGCCGGTGGTGTTCCCCCTCGGTAGACGTTGTACCGACGTTGTGATCGTTGACACTGATGAAGACTCAATGCTATCTTCAAAAGTGCCAGGCAAGCAAAACCCCCTTGTTCATTCTGATACAATCCCACTCTCTCGCTCCTACTCTCTTTTACTGCATTAGCACAACAATGATTCATCTGTTACTTGTTGCGGTAGATGAACCCCTTTATCCTCTGCATGCCCTGTCATTCCACAGTAAATAGATGAAACCCACTAGCATGAGTAGGTGTTGTTTGATCCCTATTGTGCCTACTCATTCATGCTTGATTGTCATGCCTGCTACTGCTTAGAGTTGAGTCAGGTCTGATTCATCGGGGATGAATCGGAGGTGTGTAAACATGTCCTACTGTGTGTGAGCTAAGCGTGTGAACACGATTTGGTAAAGGTAGCGGTGAGAGGCCATGTAGGAGTACATGGTGGGTTGTCTCATTGAAACCGTCCTCGGGCACTTAGTTATGTGTTTGTGATCCATGAACAGTTACTACCACACATTGGGATCATTAATTGACTCTCTCGGCTTCTTAACCACCCTTGTTCTCTGTCCAGGAGTTGCAACTAGTTTCTGGTGTTTGTAGGATATGTGTTGGAGGCCGTGCGTAGCGCTGACCCTAGGGGTGGGCTATGATGCGGTAGATACACCATGGCACGGTGTACCAGGCGCCCGTTTGGTGTCTCGGGAACCCTGCTCACATCGTTCAGGGCCATATGTGGAAACCTCGGCCGGACTCCCAGCGGATGGAACCTGAATAGGCGATAAACCTGGACTAGAGACTTGAGTGTTTAGGTAGGCCGTGGCCGACACCCTCGCCAGGCTTCCGCTTGAAGGTTGCCGAGATACATGACGGTACATGGCGGTAAGTGGCTAGAGCGCAAAGCGAAGAAGTACACCCCTGCAGGGTTATAAATGATCTATTCGAATAGCCATGTCCACGGTAAAGGACTTCTGGGTTGCCTATAACAGTTCATAGACAAGTGAAAGTGGATACTCTAAAATGCGCAAGATAAGCGTGAGTGCTATGGATGGCGTTCTCGTAGGGAGACGGGAGCGGATCCATAGTGGTGTATTGATATGGTGAATATGTGGACTCGTGTGCGCCACCTCAAAAGAGTTACTTGCAGTCGTAGTTAGTATAGCCACCGAGTCAAAGCTGGCTTGCTGCAGTCAAACTCCACCATCCCCTTTGTTGATACCGATGCATATGTAGTTATTTCTGATGTAAGTCTTGCTGGGTACATTTGTACTCACGTTTGCTTAATTTATGTTTTGCAGAGAGACTTCAGTCTCGCTAGTAGTTCCGCGTGGACTTCGACGTTTAGCTTGTTACCTCAGCTACGATCTTGTGCCCTCGGCAGGATCTGGTAGATAGTCAGGCTTCTGAGCCTTTTTCATTTATACTTGTCTGTACTCAGACATGTTAAGCTACCGCATGTGTTTGACTTGTATGCTCTGAATGCTGGGTCGAGATCCCATGTTTGTAATATCTCGCTCCTCGGAGCCTAATGAATAAATACTTGAGTCGTAGAGTTATGTTGTGATGCCATGTTGTATTTACACATATCAAGCATATTGTGTGTATGTTTTAAATGCTTGGTATGTGTGGGATCGGACAATCTAGTTGTTTATCCTTGGCAGCCTCTCTTATGGGGAAATGTAGTCTAGTGCTTCCTTGAGCCATAGTAGTCCGCTACAGCCCGGTTCACGGAGTCCTGCTAGCCCAAAGACTACCTCAGACGCTTGACTGGCCGGCATGTGTTTCACTTCGTTCGTGTCTGTCCTTCGGGAAATGTCATGCGGTGACATCCGAGTCCTGCCTAGCCTGCTACAGCCCGGGTTCCCGAGTCCTGTTAGCCAGGGCTACAGCCCGGATTCACACGTCAATCGACATGCTCGAAGTTGATTCATTTATGCCTGTCCCCATGGGTTAGTGCCGCTCTGGGTTCATGACTAGCCATGTCGGCCCGGGTTCTCTGTCATATGGATGCTAGCGACACTATCATATACGTGAGCCAAAAGGCGCAAACGGTCCCGGGCCATGGTAAGGCGACACCCGTGGGAATACCGTGCGTGAGGCCGCAAAGTGATATGAGGTGTTACCGGCTAGATCGATGTGACTTGGAATCGGGGTCCTAACAGCTTTGGTATCAGAGCCTGATTGCCTGTAGGATTACCAAGCCAAACTGGTCGAAGTTGTGTCTAGAAATGCTTTAGTTATGTAAGGGAATTGATTGTGGAAGGGAACGTAAGGCTCTTTTTACTCCTTATACCTCATGGCCTTCTGATCTGAGTCATCCTCTTCTCTTCTACGGGGTTTAAGAACTAGGCTTCTCATCTATCTATTAGGATGACGTGTTACTAATCCATAGACTTATAGAATTGATAGTTTCAAATCTCAGTTCAGTTTTTACCACTTCCGTATGTTCATAGCTGGTCTCAGAACCTTGATATTATGATGTTGAGTGGTCATGCCACTATTTTGCAGGATGTCTCAAATCATTTTGAGCATTTACAGCCGTTATGCTGTCCGAGTCATCCCAGATTTCTAAATAGTATGATGCATTTGCAAATCCCTTCTCTCCATTTCTAATGTTCATTTGGGCCAGATTAATCACACAAATTAGTATGTTGAGGTACTCCGCTGCCTCGACATATATGTTGGAGTTATTATTATGACCCTAGGTGTTTTAGGGAGTCACCTAGTAAACTAGCCATGTTTGTGTTTCCCGTGTATCGGTGTACTAGAGTAGGGGTACCCTAGTACCCGAACTCGCAAGGACGATTCTGCGCCTTACGGCGGGCGGCCTGATGGCCGCCAAGGTCCTCAGCGGCTCCTTTAGAGCCATTCAAGAACAAAGTAGTCAAGACCCGGCAAGAGGAGCTTGCCGGAAGGCCACCTGTAGTAGCGAAGGAACAAGGCCCGGCAAGAGGAGCTTGCCGGGAAGGCTTGGCGGCGCCGAACCCCCAAGCGACGAGGTTCCTGCCCGGCAAGGCACTTGCCGGGCGGGCGACTCTCTTCATCTCCGCTCCAGCTCACCCGCCAACGTGTCACCACGGGCTCTCCCAGGGACGCGTGTCGACGGGATGTGCAGCCAGCGGAGAGTAGCGATAAGCGGCTGACAAGCCACCATCGTGGCAAACGGAGGCGCGCTTGACGGTCCTCTGTTATCTTGTTCGAGGCGTGAGGCGGGCATTGATGACTCCTGTCCCTTGCCGCCGAGTTAGGTATAGATTACTGTACATCGCATAAAGCGTGTACCAACCTATGTTTTTACTATCTTACCCTCGTCTACTTGCCACATGTGGTAACCCCTTGTGCCTATAAAAGGAGGCCCAAGGGCAACGTAGAAAGGGTTCAGCTAGGTTCGGTCCAGCTCCGGCTTAGTTCATCACATTCATACGAAACCACGCTCAGGCTAGGTCTTGTAGCTCCCATTGCTCCCTAGCAAGAACACAAGATAATCCACAAAGCAGCAGTAGGAGTATTATCTCCCCGGAGAGCTCCGAAGCTGGGTAAATCCGCTCGTGTGCATCGCCTCAATCCGCTCTTTGTGCAACCTCCGCCCCCCTCCGAACCACAAGGGACCCAGGTCCCGTAGGTGCTCGTGGGGCACGATCAGAGCTCTCCCCCGACATCTTTGGCGCGCCAGGTAGGGGGCGTCGAGGCTGTGTGAACCCGATTCGGCGGTTGCACGAGCAACTTCATCGACATCTTTGTCGACATGGCGCCGAAGAAGAAGCCTTCGGCAGCAGCTGAGCCGTCCGCGTCAAACCCACCACCACCGGAGCCGTCAGGTGGTGGGGGAAACGCTGGCGGAGGGACCGGCGTCGTCGAGAGAGCCCACGATGCCGCCAGGTCCAAGGACAAGGCGGCGCAGGCGTCGGCGTCCGAATCTGCACCGCGTCCATCGCAGGAGGCGCGGGACAGACAGCGTCATGATACTCGCGGCGCCATACGCTCATTGGATCAAGGCCAAGCTGGAGGATCCCGAGGCCCTCGAGATCCGCATGCACCTCAGCATGCCGGTACGAGTGGAGTACGGTCACTTGGGTGGGATACTGCTCTTCCTAACTTGGTTAGGAGTCCGAGCACATCTCGTTCTTCGCTCCGTACGCTGTTGCCACCAACCACACCAGCGGAAGCCTTGGCAAGAGCTCAGTTACTACTAGATTACCCTCCAACGGCCGACAAGGTCGACGAATGGAGGGCCACAATTCAGAGTCTCATCGGCTTCACCAACGGTGACATCCCGCGGCAACCGAGTGCCTCGCAGCCGCGGCAAGGCGACAAGGCGCGAGCTGATGGCGACGAGGCTTGCGGGGTGCACCACGTACACTCCCCTTCGAAGGTTAAGATCGCCGACTCGCCGGATCCACCTCGACAAGCGACTCCACAGCGTCGCCGGATCCGCGAGCTCGTCGCGACCAACGCCAAGTTCTTCGAGAACGGCAAGAGGAAGACGCCGAACCCGAATCGGCGGCCAAGAGAAGCGCCGTCAATCCGACCCAGCGCGGGCCCACTGTCGACATGCATGCGCCGAAGAACCAGCGACTTGTCCGTCTGTGTAGGTTGCCCTGCGTTCACTCGTGAGCTGTGGCAAGTCCGGTGGCCCGACAAGAAAAACTTCAAACCAGATGTGCGGAGAAATACGACGGCAGGACACATCCATCGGAGTTCCTCAAAGCATCTACACCATCGCGGTGCAAGCTGCGGGGGCGAGACGACAAGATCCTTGCCAACTACTTCCCTTGGTGCTCAAGCCAAACGCCGATCTTGGCTCATGCACTTGCCGGATGGCTCTATTTCTTCTTGGGCAGATTTGTGCCACCAGTTTGTTGGCGCCTTCATAGGCGGCCACAAGCCTCATGGCCAGGAAAGTGATCTCCACCTGCTTTCCTAGAAGGAGGGGGAGTCTCTGCGCAAATTCTTCCAGATATTCAGTCGAGTGCACTACAACATCCCAGACGTCCACCCTGCTGCAGTGATCAGTGGATTCCATCAGAATGTACGAAATCGCAGGATGAGGGAGGAGATGGCGATGTGCAAAGTGAAAGGCGTCAGCGAGCTCTATGCCCTGGCCGACAAGTGTGCACGCGCTGAAGAAGGAAGAAGACTCCCAGGAGAGAGTGTGGGAGCAGAGTCTGACAGTGAGGGGATCGCCCCGGCAAGAAATAGCTGGCGGCGGAACCACAGGAGGAAGAAAAACCAAGAAGTACTAGTTGTCGAGCAGTCCGGTAAGGATGGTACCGCCAACAAGGCCAAGGCCGGTGGCTCCGGCAAGGAGGTTTCCGTTGACGCCGACCGCCAAGCCGCGGCGGCCGCCGACAAGCCTGACAGCTCCAACAAGCAATACTGTAAAATCCACCGCACCAAAGGCCACGATCTCCGTGAGCTGCAAGAAAGTCGAGCAGCTTGTTGAGCTCTGAGAGCTGAATACGGCGGCGAGACAAGGAGAAGGCCCAAGAAGGTGCAGGTGCAGCAAGTAAGAAGAGACCCGGTCGGGAGGACGCCGCTGCAAGGCCAAGCAGCGGCAAGGAGATGACCTCCCGTGGCGCGACAAGGAAGAAGACGAAGATGAAGACGACGAGGACGATGAGGACGACGAAGCTGATGAGCATGAGTTTCAAAAGGCAACAGAGGTCCTTTGCGTCGACGGTGGTGCGTCTCTGCATATCTCGCACCGCCAACTCAAGCAATGGATGCGTGAGGTCAATGCAGCAGAACCATCTATAGAGTCACGCAAACCTCTGAAGTGGTCCGGCACGCCCATCATCTTTGACATTGAGGATCACCCTGATCGCATCACTGCGGTCGGGTGTTTGCCGATGTTGGTCTCACCGACCATCCGCAACCTCAAGGTCACAAAGATGTTGGTTGACGGCGGGCCGCCTGAATTTGATCTCCTCTCGCAATGCTCCGTAAACTTCAAATCCTCGACAACGAGCTCAAGAAACTGGTACTTTCCAAGGAATCAACCCAGAAGGAGCAAGCCCAAAGGGAAGATCACGCTGCGGTAACATTCGGCGGTGAGCTCAACTTCGAACCGAGAGGGTCACGCTCGACGTCGCTGATTTTCCATTGCCCTACAATGGCATACTTGGCCGCCCAGCGCTCGCCAAGTTCATGACCGCCTCTCATTATGCTTACAACCTACTCAAGATGCCCGGCACGATAAGCGTCATTTCTGTCCATGGCGACAAGAAAGATGCACTTATCTGCGCCGACAAGATTTACCGGGATGCAGCAGCAGCGCCAAATAACAAACCACTTGCCGCTAAAGCCCCCGGGGGGAAGAAGACCACCAGGTCCGGCAAGAGCTCTGTTGCCTACTCCGGGAAGCGCACCTCTTCGGAGTGCTGCGCTACCGTCGAGGACGCACCATCGAGCTCCACCGGCAAGTGCAACAAGACGACGGCAGCTCCGCCAAAGACCAAGAAGGTGCCCGCCAAGGAGGACGGCGCTGGTGGAACCTTCACCATCAGTGCCACGCTTGATCCTAAATAGGAAGGCGAGCTCGTTGCTTTCCTGCGGGCGAATGTCGATGTGTTTGCATGGCAACCATCTGACATCCCCGGTGTTCCCAGGAAAGTAATTGAGCACCACCTAGCTATCTGTCCTCACGCGCGGCCCGTCAAGCAAAGAGTTAGGAAACAGGCAGTGGAGCGCCAAGAGTTCATAGCAGAAGAAATCAAAAAATTAGAAGCAGCAGGGCTTGTTAGAGGAGTCCTCCACCCCACGTGGTTGGCCAATCCGGTAGTTGTGCACAAGGCTAATGGGAAATGGAGGCTTTGTATTGACTTCACTGATGTTAATAAAGCTTGTCCTAAAGACCCGTTTCCCTTGCCGCGTATCGACCAGATTGTTGACTCCACAGCTGGATGTGATCTGCTTTCGTTTCTTGATGCATATTCAGGATATCATCAGATCTTCATGGCAGAAGAGGATGAAGAGAAAACCGCATTCATCACACCATGTGGCACGTACTGCTTTATACGGATGCCTTTCGGTTTGAAGAATGTTGGTTCAAACTTTGCAAGAGTAGTCCATGAGGCCTTTGGGCCACAGATACACAGAAATGTAGAAGCCTACATGGATGATATAGTGGTCAAGAGCAAGGATAGAGTGACTCTGGTTCAGGATTTGGATGAGACGTTTGCAAATCTGCGGAAGATCAACCTCAAGCTCAACCCCGAGAAGTGCGTGTTTGGAGTACCTTCCGCAAGCTTCTCGGTTCTTTGTGTCTCAATGGGAATTGAAGCCAATCGACAAGATCAAGGCCATTGAGCAAATCGAAGCACCAAAGCGCGTCAAGGATGTGGGAGACTTGCGGTTGCGTGGCTCCTCTCAAGAGGTTCATCTCTAAGTCTGCTGAGCGCATCTGCCGCTTTTTCAAGATTTTGAAAAAGGCAGGTCCAATGAAATGGACTCCGAGCGGAGGCTGCGCTGCAGGAATTGAAGAGGTACTGTCCTCCGCTCAATACTTGTCGCACCTAAGCCACAAGAGAAGTTGTTGCTGTATATAGCGGCAACCAATCAAGTGGTTAGTGCTGCGTTAGTAGCGGAGAGGGAGGCAGATGATGAGCCGGCAACCGAGGCAGGCGCATCCAGCGACAAGCAAGGGGCCTAGCCGTCAAGCTCTGGTCCCGACAAGGACGGATCCGCGAGGTTGCGATAAGATACTGAAGAAGATGGTACAGCGCCCAAAGATACTTTGTCGGTTCCCTTCGCAGGGGCTAGATCAAGGTACTCGGTGTGCGTGGCTGCTTTTCGGCCTCCTCATGGCCTCGAGAAAGCTGCGCCATTACTTCCAAGCACATGAGAAAACAGTTGTCACTCGCTTTCCGCTGAAGAGGATTTTGCAAAATCCAGAAGCAACAGCAGGATTGTTGAGTGGGCGCTGAACTGTCAAGCTTTGGTCTCAAGTTCAAAGCACTTCAACTATCCAGAGCAGGCGTTGGCAGAATTCATAGCAGACTGGACGCCAACGCAAGATTAGGAAATTCCAGAGACAAGCATCCTCGTCAAGGAGGCAAATAAAGAGTGGCTGATGTGTTTTGAGCAGGGTTCTGTGTTTGTGATCCATGAACAGTTACTACCACACATTGGGATCCTTAATTGACTCTCTCGGCTTCTTAACCACCCTTGTTCTCTGTCCAGGAGTTGCAACTAGTTTCTGGTGTTTGTAGGATATGTGTTGGAGGCCGTGCGTACCGCTGACCCTAGGGTGGGCTATGATGCGGTAGATACACCATGGCACGGTGTACCGGGCGCCCGTTTGGTGTCTCGGGAACCCTGCTCACATCGTTCGGGGCCATATGTGGAAACCTCGGCTGGACTCCCAGCGGATGGAACCTAAATAGGCGATAAACCTGGACTAGAGACTTGAGTGTTTAGGTAGGCCGTGGCCGACACCCTCGCCAGGCTTCCGCTTGAAGGTTGCCGAGATACATGACGTGTACATGGCGGTAAGTGGCGAGAGCGTGTGTGAAGAAGTACACCCCTGGAGGGTTATAAATGATCTATTCGAATAGCCATGTCCACGGTAAAGGACTTCTGGGTTGCCTATAACAGTTCATAGACAAGTGAAAGTGGATACTCTAAAATGCGCAAGATAAGCGTGAGTGCTATGGATGGCGTTCTCGTAGGGAGACGGGAGCGAATCCATAGTGGTGTATTGATATGGTGAATATGTGGACTCGTGTGCGCCACCTCAAAAGAGTTACTTGCTGTCGTAGTTAGGATAGCCACCGAGTCAAAGCTGGATTGCTGCAGTCAAACTCCACCACCCCCTTTGTTGATACCGATGCATATGTACTTATTTCTGATGTAAGTCTTGTTGGGTACATTTGTACTCACGTTTGCTTAATTTATGTTTTGCAGAGAGACTTCAGTCTCGCTAGTAGTTCCGCGTGGACTTCGACGTTTAGCTTGTTACCTCAGCTACGATCTTGTGCCCTCGGCAGGATCTGGTAGATAGTCAGGCTTCTCAGCCTTTTTCATTTATAGTTGTCTATACTCAGACATGTTAAGCTTATGCATGTGTTTGACTTGTATGCTCTGAATGCTGGGTCGAGAGACCCATGTTTGTAATATCTCGCTCCTCGGAGCCTAATGAATAAATACTTGAGTCGTAGAGTTATGTTGTGATGCCATGTTGTATTTACACATATCGAGCATATTGTGTGTATGTTTGAAATGCTTGGTATGTGTGGGATCCGACAATCTAGTTGTTTAACCTTGGCAGCCCCACTTATGGGGAAATGTAGTCTAGTGCTTCCTTGAGCCATAGTAGTCCGCTACAGCCCGGTTCACCGGAGTCCTGCTAGCCCAAAGACTCTTGCTCGGGACGCTTGACTGCCGGGCATGTGTTTCACTTCGTCTCGTGTTCATCCCTTCGGGAAATGTCACGCGTGACATCCGAGTCCTGCCTAGCTGCTACAGCCCGGGTTCCCGAGTCCTGTTAGCCTGCTATAGCCCGGATTCACACGCACGACCGACATGCTCCAAGTTGATTCATGTATGCCTGTCCCCATGGGTTAGTGCCGCTTTGGATTCACGACCAGCCATGTCGGCCCGGTTCTCTCGTCATATGGATGCTAGCGACACTATCATATACGTGAGCCAAAAGGCTAAACGGTCCTGGGCCATGGTAAGGCCACACCGTGGGAATACCGTGCGTGAGGCCGCAAAGTGATATGAGGTGTTACCGGCTAGATCGATGTGACTTGCAATCGGGGTCCTGACACATTCAAACAAATATACCAAGGCAACGGGAAACACGCGAGACCTGCGAGACGTATTGGAAGACAGGGAAAAACACGCCAGATCGATCTATGGATCACGGGGCCGTGCCCCTACAAGGGACGGTGGCCGCCTTGTCGGATACAGTAAAAGCAATTCCGGACGGGCCAAATATAGCAGGCAGGACTCATACGAGCTGCGTCGCGACATAGCCCAGCACAGAGGCGCGGCACACCCCCTATGCTTCACCAACGAGGTAATGGAGCATGAATTCCCAGAAGGTTTTTAACCTGTAAATATCGAATCATACGATGGTACAACAGATCCCGCGGTATGGATTGAGGACTTCCTCCTCCACATCCAC
This sequence comes from Aegilops longissima, assembly GCA_021605205.1. Classification (NCBI taxonomy): domain Eukaryota; kingdom Viridiplantae; phylum Streptophyta; class Magnoliopsida; order Poales; family Poaceae; genus Aegilops; species Aegilops longissima. The sequence continues at coordinate 610,058,871 of CM038682.1, read as the reverse complement.
ATGGCCCGCGGTGATGATCTACATGCCATCAAGTACCTGCCGTTAAAACTCAAAGGACCAGCTCGGCATTGGCTGAATAGCCTGCCAGCAGACTCCGTCGGCTGTTGGGAGGATTTGGAAGACACATTTCTCGACAATTTCCAGGGCACTTATATGCGACCACCAGACGCCGATGACTTGAGCCACATAATTCAGCAGCCAGGGGAATCGGCCATGCAATTTTGGACACGGTTCCTATCAAAGAAAAACCAAATTGTCGACTGTCCAGATGCAGAAGCCTTAGCGGCATTCAAGCACAACATCCGTGACGAGTGGCTCGCCCGGCAGCTCGGTCAGGAAAAGCCAAAATCAATGGCAGCCCTCACGACACTCATGACCCGCTTTTGCGCGGGAGAGGATAGCTGGCTGGCTCGTAGCAATAACGTATCAAGGAACCTTGGCACTCCGGATACAAAGGACAGCAACGACAGGTCACACCGCAGCAAACACAAGCGCCGCAGCAACGGTGATAACGCCGAGGGCACGGCAGTCAATGCCGGATTCAGAGGCTCTAAATCCGGTCAGCGGAAAAAGCCATTCAAAAGAAGTACTCTAGGCCCGTCCAGTTTGGACCACATACTCGATCGCTCGTGTCAAATACACGGCACCCCCGATAAGCCAGCCAATCACACCAACAGAGAATGCTGGGTGTTCAAGTAGGCCGGCAAGATAAATGCCGAAGACAAGTATAAGGGGCTGCATAGCGATGACGAGGAGGAGCCCCGGCTACCGAACACGGGAGGACAGAAGAGGTTCCCCCCACAAGTGAGGATAGTAAACATGATATACGCAACCCACATCCCCAAATGGGAACGGAAGCGTGCACTAAGGGAAGTATACGCGATGGAGCCCGTCGCCCCAAAGTTCAACCCATGGTCCTCTTGTCCGATCACATTTGATCGTAGGGACCACCCCACGAGTATCCGTCATGGCGGATCTGCCGCATTGGTCCTAGACCCAATCATCGACGGATATCACCTCACTCGAGTCCTTATGGATGGCGGCAGCAGCCTGAAACTGCTTTACCAGGACACACTGTGCAAAATTGGTATAGACCCCTCGAGGATCAAACCAACCAAAACGACCTTTAAAGGTGTTATTCCAGGTGCAGAGGCCCATTGTACGGGCTCAATCACACTGGAAGTGGTCTTCGGATCTCCGGACAACTTCCGAAGCGAGGAGTTAATCTTCGATATCGTCCCGTTCCGCAGCGGCTATCATGCACTGCTCGGACGCACCACATTTGCAAGATTCAATGCGGTACCGCATTATGCATATCTCAATATCAAGATGCCAGGACCTAGGGGGGTCATCACAGTCAATGCAAACACAGAACGCTCGCTCCGTACGGAGGAGCACACTGCGGCCCTCGCAGCAGAAGCTCAAAGCAGCCTTTTGAAGCAATCCATCAGTTCGGCGATCAAGCCCACGGACACCGTCAAGTGCGTCCGGAATAACCTGCAACAGGATCGACTGGCATGCTCAGAGCTCGCCTAGCAATTCGGCCCCCGCCATAGTCTTAGTACTACGGCAAAGTCCGTCCCACGTGTGCATAATTACGCATTGAAAATACCATGGGTATAGGCGGGGGCACGATCACGGCGCGTCCCACAATGCGGTTCAACCGCACTAGGGGCTCACTACCTTCATCACTGTATCCCTCTTTCAGGACTCTACTCTCTGGAAACCTTGTCCGGCAGTACGGTAGCCGGACACATGATACAACACCCAAGGAGGCAGGAAGCTACGTCGTACAAACGGAATCCCCAGGTGGTCTCTGATAACGAGCTAAATACCAGTTTTAAGATACCAGTCCGCATCTTGCCCTTGGATGGGACATGTCAAATAGTCCTATCATTTGCTTACCGCACCACTTGTATCATTATGCTTTAGCGCATTTCTTAAATAAACAATGCATAGTCTATTATTGCATCCTATATTATTCGATCCTCTATTCAGCTTTTCTTCGCGAACGCCAAACAGAGCATCAGGGGCTACTGTCTGTGCAGTGATATTTCCCTATAATTTAATTACTTACCTCAAAGCCTGTTAGGAGGCTGGCGCAAGCTTCACTTAGTCCGCTTTTGGCGGACTGAACCTTCTCCATCACCGCACTCATGATAGTGTGGTGCTCTTCGTCGATGGAAGCGCCTTGGAGCACTTCTAGCAAGTTGTCCGGTGCCTCTGGATGGACAGAGGTCACCGGCATGGGCGGCTTGCCCCTCTTCACAGAGGGTCGCCAGACAGAATCCGGAACCACTAGAGGTTCCGGCGCGGTGTTCGACTGGAGGCCGAACTTGGATCCCATGGGAGTCTTGCTCCCTTTGCGCCCAGGGGTCCAGAGTGTCGCCTTGAGGCGCCTCCAGGACTACCTCCCCTCGGATCGGTGCCTTTGGAGACAACACCTCGGCGTTGTCCGTAGGGCGAGGGGTGGAGGCGGTCGGAAGTGAATCACTATTCATATCCGACAGGTCCAAAGAACCATCCGACAAAGATACGTCAATATGGGCTCGGGACGGACTGCATAATCATGTTCAGCGTGATGAGAAACAGTGCAATAAAATATATCAAGAATTATTATGGTATTCGGATACTTATGACTTCGCCAGGGGCTTGTCCCTAGGCAAACACTAGTCGTCGCTGTGGGCGGCGGTCACGGAGCAGTCCGGAAGGAGGGTCCTTCCTATCTTGGACCCTTCGGCCTCCCCGTTTGGGGCGGCCTTCCTTTTCTTGTCTCCCCCGGCTGGGGGAGAACTTTCCTCTTCCTCCTCGTCGTCGTGGAAGGAGTGCGCCTCAGACTGTTCGGATGATGAGTCCAACACAACCTTGCGCCGGAGACCCTGTCGGGTCCCCGTGGCCTTCTTCTTGGCCATCTTCGCTGGCACCTCGTAAGGTGCCGGAGTCATCATCTCCGTTAGGAGAGCGTCTGCTGGATCTTTGGGCAGGGGGCGGGGCAGTCAATCCGCTCGGCCGTCTCCACCCAGTCATGTCAAAGGCATGGGGGCTTAGATCCTGCATATGATTAAACTAAGGAAACTAAACATCTCGTGATGTGTAAAAACCTATCGTATTGGCGTGGCGCTTTGCGCTGAGTCCGCGGTCCTGGGTAAGGGGAGGAGGTACCTCGGCGCCTTTAAACAGCACCCTCCAGACGTCCTTGTGCATCGTGTCGAAAAGCTGCTACAGCGTCTGGTGCTCGGCTGGGTCGAACTCCCACAAATTGAATACCCGTTGTTGACACGGGAGGATCCGACGGAAGAGCATGACCTGGAACACATTGACAAGCTTGATTTTCTTGTTCATCATGTTCCTGATGCAGGTCTAGAGTCCGGTCAGCTCTACCGGGTTACCCCAGGACAGGCCCTTCTCTTTCCAGGAGGTGAGCCGCGTGGGGATTCCGAATTGGAACTCGGGGGCCGCCACCCAGTTGGTGTCGCGCGGCTCGGTGATGTAGAACCACCCCGATTGCCACCCCTTTATGATCTCCACATAGGAGCCCTCGAGCCATGTGACATTGGGCATTTTGCCCACCATGGCGCCGCCGCATTCCGCTTGCTGGCCGCCTACAACCTTCGGCTTGACATTGAAGGTCTTCATCCATAGGCCGAAGTGGGGCTGGATGCAGAGGAAGGCCTCGCACACGATGATAAACGCCGAGATGTTGAGGATGAAGTTTGGGGCCAGGTCATGGAAGTCCAGCCCGTAGTAGAACATCAGGCCGCGGATGAATGGGTGGATAGGAAATCCCAGTTCGCGGACGAAGTGGGTGAGGAAGACTACCCTCTCATAAGGTTCCGGGGTAGGGACAATCTGCCCCGCGTCGGGCAGCCGGTGCGCGATATCCGCGGCCAAGTATTTGGCTCCCTGCAGCTTCTCGATGTCCTCCTCCGTGACAGAGGATTTCATCCACTTGCCTCCCGCTCCGGACATGATTGAAGCGGTTTGAGGAGAAAAGGTGCAAGCTTGGGCGTTGGAGCTCGAGTGCGCAAGAATGGATATGCGAGAGAGAAGAAGGCGTGGGTGAAAGAGGTGAGGTCCTTATCCCTTTATAAAGGCGGACGAAACTATGCACCCCCACTCGCCTAGTAAAACTCGCTTGATCCCCAGGCGCCGTAATTGATGGCGTGGTTGGGTTACCCACATCCGTATTGATGAGAATCCCGTGATAAGGGGACACGATCTCTGCTTCGACAAGACGTGCCAAGAAAACCGCCTCGCAATATACGCCAAGGCTGGTCGAAAAACACGGTTCGATAATAACCGGCCCATGGCATGATGTCATGGTGTCAAATACGTCAGCAGGTCGGATTTGTGAATATTATTCTCTCTACAGTGGAATGTGGAACTTGTTCTGCAGAGCCGGACAATATCCTGGTGTTCAAGATCTTCTATAGAGTATTCGGAGGAGGAACCCGCCTTGCAATGCCGAAAACAATCTGCGCGCCGGAATCATCGTCATTGAAGCTTGGTTCAGGGGCTACTTGAAGGAAATATGCCCTAGAGGAATTAATAAAGTTATTATTTATTTCCTCATATCATGATAAATGTTTATTATTCATGCTAGAATTGTATTACCCGGAAACATAATACATGTGTGAATACATAGACAAAACATAGTGTCACTAGTATGCCTCTACTTGACTAGCTCGTAAATCAAAGATGGTTAAGTTTCCTAACCATAGACATGAGTTGTCATTTGATTAACAGGATCACATCATTAGGAGAATGATGTGATTGACTTGACCCATTCCGTTAGCTTAGCACTTGATCATTTAGTATGTTGCTATTGCTTTCTTCATAACGTACAGATGTTCCTATGACTATGAGATTATGTAATTCCCGCTTACCGGAGGAACACTTTGTGTGCTACCAAACATCACAACGTAACTGGGTGATTATAAAGGTGCTCTACAGGTGTCTCCGAAGGTACTTGTTGAGTTGACGTATTTCGAGATTAGGATTTGTCACTCCGATTGTCGGAGAGGTATCTCTGGGCCCTCTCGGTAATGCACATCACTATAAGCCTTGCAAGCAATGTAGCTAATGAGTTAGTTACGAGATGATGCATTAGGTAATGAGTAAAGAGACTTGCCGGTAACTAGATTGAACTAGGTATTGGATACCGACGATCGAATGTCGGGCAAGTAACATACCGATGACAAAGGGAACAACGTATGTTGTTATGCGGTTTGACCGATAAAGATCTTCGTAGAATATGTAGGAGCCAATATGAGCATCCAGGTTCCACTATTGGTTATTGACCGGAAATGTGTCTCGGTCATGTCTACATAGTTCTCGAACCCGTAGGGTGCGCACGCTTAAGGTTTCGTTGATAGTTTTATTATGAGTTTATAAGTTTTGATGTACCGAAGATTGTTCGGAGTCCCGGATGTGATCACGGACTTGACTAGGAGTCTCGAAATGGTCGAGACATAAAAGTCGATATATTGGATGACTATATTTGGACACCAGAAAGGTTCCAGATGAGATTGGGACAATACTCGAGCTCCAGGAGGTTATCGGAACCCCCCGGGAGGTATATGGGCCTTATTGGGCCTTAGTGGAAAGGAGGGGAAAGGAGCAAGGGAGGGCCCCCCCCCCCAAGCCCAATCCGAATTGGGAGGGCCCCCCCCCCTCTTTCCTTCCTCCCTCCTTCCTCTTCCTTCCCTCTCCTACTCCTAATAGGAAAAGGGGGAGTCCTACTCCTGGTGGGAGTTGGACTCCCCCCTAGGGCGCGCCACCCCCCTTGGTCGGCCCCCTCCTCCACTCCTTTATATACGGAGGGGGGCACCCCATAGACACATCAATTGATCTCTTGATCTCTTAGCCGTGTGCGGTGCCCCCCTCCACCATAGTTCTCCTCGATAATATTGTAGCGGTGCTTAGGCGAAGCCCTGCGACGGTAGAACATCAAGATCGTCACCACGCTGTCGTGCTGACGGAACTCTTCTCCGACACTCTGCTGGATCGGAGTCTGGGGAACGTCATCGAGCTGAACGTGTGCATAGGGCTGCAAGAAAAGCTCGAGGCTCGTGAGCCGCTCGTGATCGACTCGTTTTTTGACTCGACTCAAGATCGACTCGAAAAGAAACGATTTGAGTTTGAACACTTTATGTAGCTCGACCAAGAAACGAGCCGATCTTGAGCCAATGTTGGCTCGCTCGATTTTAGCTCGATAACTCGACAGAATATCATTATGTTAAATGATCATGCCATATATTAAATGGAAATAAGATAATTTATTACCATATATGTTGTCCATAATTTTCTCCATTTTCTTTACCAAGCTAACATGGAAACTTAATCAAGTGCGCATAAGATTTAAGCCTAATTATGGCACGTGGTCGACTATGTGTTAAATATCCTATATTTTTTGCAAAGGTTCCCAGTATATTCATCTTATTTTTTTTGTTTTTATCCATAGATTTATAATTTTTACCATCTCATTTAGCTCAAAACTAGCTCGAGATCGACTCGAGATCGTTACAAGCTGAGCACGAGTCATGTTCTACAGGTCGATCACGAGCTTCACTCAGTTTGAGCTTGCTTGAATTTTCATATGAGTTGAACTGAACCAACTCCAACTCGCTCGAGCTCGACTCGTTTGTAGCCCTACGTGTGCAAGAACTCGGAGGTGCCGTAGTTTCGGTGCTTGATTGGTCGGGCCGTGAAGACGTACGACTACATCAACCGCGTTATGCTAACGCTTCCGCTTTCGGTCTACGAGGGTACGTGGACACACTCTCCCCTCTCGTTGCTATGCATCACCATGATCTTGCGTGTGCGTAGGAATTTTTTTGAAATTACTACGTTCCCCAACAGTGGCATCCGAGCCTAGGTTTTATGCGCTGATGTTATATGCACGAGTAGAAAACAAGTGAGTTGTGGGCGATACAAGTCAAACTGCTTACCAGCATGTCATACTTTGGTTCGGCGGTATTGTTGGATGAAGCGGCCCGGACCGACATTACGCGTACGCTTACGCGAGACTTGGTTCTACCGACGTGCTTTGCACACAGGTGGCTGGCGGGTGTCAGTTTCTCCAACTTTAGTTGAACCGAGTGTGGCTACGCCCGGTCCTTGCGAAGGTTAAAATAGCACTAACTTGACAAACTATCGTTGTGGTTTTGATGCGTAGGTAAGAACGGTTCTTGCTAAGCCCGTAGCAGCCACGTAAAACTTGCAACAACAAAGTAGAGGACGTCTAACTTGTTTTTGCAGGGCATGTTGTGATGTGATATGGTCAATGTCGGTGTCAAAACCGGCGGATCTTGGGTAGGGGGTCCCGAACTGTGCGTCTAGGCGGATGGTAACAGGAGACAAGGGACACGATGTTTTACCCAGGTTCGGGCCCTCTTGATGGAGGTAAAACCCTACGTCCTGCTCGATTGATATTGATATTGTGAATGTTTACAAGAGTGGATCTACCACGATATCAAGGAGGCTAAACCCTAGAAGCTAGCCTATGGTATGATTGTAAGGGTTGTTGTTCTGATAGTCCTACGGACTAGAGCCATCCGGTTTATATAGACACCGGAGAGGGCTAGGGTTACATAGAGTCGGTTACAATGGTAGGAGATCTACATATCCGACGCCAAGCTTGCCTTCCACGCCAAGGAAAGTCCCATCCGGACACGGGAGAAGTCTTCAATCTTGTATCTTCATAGTCTTGGAGTCCGTCGATGATGATAGTCCGCAGATGATAGTTGGCTGATGATGATAGTCCGCTATCCCGACACCCCTAATCTAGGACTCCTCAAGAGCCCTGAACCAGGCTTCAATGGCGATAACTCCGCGCAGATATCTGCTTGGCATTGCAAGGCGGGTTCCTCCTCCAAATGATAGAAGATTGTGAACACCAGGATAGTGCCCGGCTCTGCAAAATAAATTCCACATTCCACCGTAGAGAGAATAATAATATATACACAAGTTCAATCTGCTGACGTTTTTTTGTGGCATGACGTCACACCACTACCAAGACATTACTTGAATTGTTTTTTACTTTACCACCTCAGCGCATTCAGCGAGGCGGTTTCCTCGGCACGTCTTGTCGAAGCAGAGATTGTGTTTCCCCTTAATCCGGGATCCTCATTAATACGGACGTGGGTAACCCAACCGCGCCCATTCGCCACGCCCCCTCTATCGAAGGCGAGTCCCAAACGGTCACGGAGACGGCTCTTGGTATTCTCCCTCTTTATAACGGGACCAAGGCTCGTTTCTTTTTTCTTCAATCCTTCATCGAATCCTCTCCAAGTTCCAGCACCTAGAGCTCCAAATTCGAGCACTGCGGACTTCCAACGATGTCCGGTTCCGACCTCCAGGGCCGGTGGATGCCCTCCTCCGTCATGGAGGAGGACGTGCTAAAGCTGCGGGAGGCCAAGTACCTGTCTTACGAGATTTTCGCACAGGTTGCCTGCCGAAGGGCAGGCCATCCCCACCCCTGAGCCCGGCGAGTATGTCGTTTTTGTATCCCACCTCCGTCGGGTTTTAGGCTTCCCGATGGATCCTTTTGTGAGAGGGCTCATGTTTTACTATGGGTTGGAATTCCACGACTTGGCTCCGGAGTCCATCCTCCATATCTCCGCATTTATTGTCGTCTGCGAAGCCTTCCTCTGCGTCACCCCTCACTTCGGCCTGTGGCTGAAGACCTTCAATGTGGCGCCAAAGATGATCGGGGGGCGTCAAGCGGAGTGTGGCGGGGCGGCCATAAGTAAGAGGGCCGATGCCCCGTGGCCCGCCGGCTCCTTCCAAGAGGAGCTCGGCCCGTGGCAGCAAGAGTGGTTCTATATTACCGTTCCGAGGGGCCGCAGGAAAAAGCCGCCGCCCTTATTCCGCCCGGGACCTCCACGACGGTTGATGTCGTGGGTCAATCAAGGGCTAGACTGGGAGCCGTCAAAGGACGTGCCCCTACTGCAGGGCCGGATTCGAGATCTCCTAACGAGGGAGATCGATATGGTGGTGGTGACGCAGGTTTTGCTGATTAGGCGTCTCCTGCCCTGCAAACGTCGCCCTCTTCGGCTATGGGAGTTCAATCCGGAGGGTCCACGGATTCTTCAACACTTCATGGGTATGACACCCCTGGAGATGTACAAATTATTCTTCGGATCACAGGAGGTGCGTCCGGAATTGACCGAGGATGCTGGCCTAAGCTGCAATCGCCCGGATACTAAAGTAAGTAGTTCCGAGTCCGGACATACCATTTGTTTGCCTTTCGATGATTCGCCTTATGACCAATTTCCTTCTACACAGGAGTGGATAGCGGAAGCAAAATTGATACGGTGTCCGGCCCCCCTCCCCGAGACCGCGCCGGATCCCGTGCTGGTCCGGATGCTTGAGGTTGCGCCTTCAGAGGAAGGTGAGGGGGGAAGCAGGAAAGCTACTGCCTCGCCTAAGGAGGCTCTTGAAAGAGGGGGGATCGAGAATCCCTCCCTCCAAGGGGAGAAGAGGACTGCCTCCAAGGAACCGGGGGCAAAAGCACCTAAACGGGGGAAGAAATCTTCGCCAGAGGGTCCTACGTCCGGGGAGGCCCCGACCGCACAATCTCCCTTAATGAGTCAGCCCTCCAACGAGTCGTAAGTAGAAAGAAAGGAGTATTATAATAAGGGACATCCCTATTTGTGCTTCTGAGGATTACTAAAGTTTTTACCTTGTAGTTCGGATCTCCGTCCTTCGCAGATGAGCTCGTCTTCGGGGGACCTTCTTCCGGAGATGATGGAGAGCGAGACGCCTCCGTCCGGGGCGCCGTAGGATAGGACGGACGAGCCTGAAGTGTCGTCACGGAGGGAGCCCCCGGGTTTGGCAAAGCCGGATAGTTTGGCGCCAACTGGTGTACGGCTAAAGGATCTGCTTGAGAAGGTGTCTATCTCAGAAGATCAGCACGCATTGATGAGCATGGTGATTGAAAGGATTTCGTCCGCCGAAGGCGGGTTGCACGATGCCGTCAGGAGTTTGCTGGCGGGGTTTGAGGTACGTAAAAGTGACACACCTTTTAACAGTTTTGCATATAGAATGCGCCCTGTATACATAGTAGCCCCTGAGACTCGGTAGGGTGTCGAAATCGACAGCGCGTCGAGGATCAAAATCGCGAGTTTAAATTCCGCCGTGCCAATGCAGGTGGCGGGTCGTCCGGGGCCAGCCGGACTGATGGAGTTGCTGAACTAAAGCGGCAACTCGATGCTGCGGATGCGGACATCACGCTGGTCAACAGGCGACTTGATGAGTCGCAAGGTAAGTGTTACTGCGCGGTCACTTGGTAAGGGAGCCGAAGCCATCTCCTTACAACATGTGCATGAAATGCAGATAGTGCCGCTGCCATGGAGAGCCTTCGGGCCGAACTTGCTCAAGCCAAGGAGCAGGCCAGAAGGAGTAATGCGGCGGCATCGAGGGCGGCCGAGGAGTTAGCGGCCGAAAGGGTCGCACACTGCCGGAGCAGGGAAGGGATAGCCGAAATGGCCGTGAAGTTAAAAGATGCTACCGACCGCAATGAGGCTCTTGGGAAGGAGCGCCTAGCGGGGAAAGAAGACCTGCGGAAGGCCACCGCCGAAGCCAAGAATGCCCGCTCTGCAATGCGGGCTATGAAGGAAGAGCTGCGCCAGGCGGGGATATTGTAGCTGGTAAGCCGTTTACGCTGCTTTGAAGGTTTATGGATCCAAAATATGCTCACTGGGCTAACTGTGGTGTCCGGAGGACCTTATATGGACTTAGCAGCGAAAAGCGGCGGATGCCGTTGTGCATTTTCGAAGCCGAAGGATCACAAGACGGAAGAGCTGTTTTGGTCTCAATTCCATAGTCCGGAGCGTTCACTTCGCTGAGCGATCGTTTGGCTGAGTGGGCTGAGCTAAATAGGTTGTCGGGCTTGCTATGATGGATATAGTGACCCATATCCGCCGGATAGGCCCCACCAAGAGTTACTTTGGCTTATTGCAGCAATTTCTTGGGGCGGTGCCGCATATCAAAGCGCGAAGCGGTCGGCCTGCATAGAGGGTGCGCGGATGGCGCCGCCTGTGAAGACACATTGGACAGAGATGGATGCCACCGCTGTTGCGACCCGGTTCGGATGATAACCGTTACCCGCCGAGCACTATTTTGGCGAAGCGCTGGGTGGTGCTCGTGTAGTAGAGTCGCGATGCTCAAAAAATGTTACGCTGAATGAACGTTTATATGATGAAAACGATATTTATGATGTAAGCGCCTTTTATACTTGTGCGCTCAAGTAATAGAATATCTCTTATGCGGCCGCTCATGTATGTGTGTATAACACGAAAGATGGCGTCGCCGGCTTCAGCCCCCACGCACAAGGTGCGGGGTGTTCGCAAAAATAGCGATTTTCACACTTAATCCGATGTCTCGGTCCTGTAAAGGAGGTGGTAGCGTAGCAAACGAGGCAACCGGACTATAATGTTTTATCACTTTCACTTAGCCATGGAGTTCGAGGGTGGGGCTACGACATAGCCCCAGGGGCACCGCGCTCCAATTGGGCGCAGATGTGCCTGGCCGAAACGGCCCTTCGTCAAAGCGGGGAATCCTAAACATTCCATGGTCGATCGAGTGGTTGACCAGTCTCTCGCTGTATCATGATGATCAGTTTTGGCTTTCTCTATTGAGGTGCTCGCCCGGCGAACGGGGCACAATCGCAGATAGTTCTCCGGAGCGCGTTAGCCGATGATACGGAACGAAGGCAGCAAAATACAGGAGCCGGGCAAACCCAGCATTTGACCAAAGACATGATTCGGAGCTGATGCATATAAGGCCTAACTCGAGACGCGAACACTCCGAAGGTGTTCGGTCTTTATAATAGCGGGCAAAACAAAGCCCTAAGCCCCTTGTGTCAGTGTACGGCAGGTTCTTTCGCGCGCCGATGCCAAAATGCCAGTCTCCACTCCGGTTATAATGATAAACCAGGGGATTATAGAAACAAGAGACAGTAAGAAAGGTTTACGTAGGGTCTTAGTCTGAAAAGAGTCCTTGCAACGGGTCCCTACTGCACGTCTGCGCCTATGTCTCCGTTGTTCCGTATCCTGGACGGGTGTGCATGTTGTTCATCTGTAAAAAGAGAGGAACTTGGTTGGAAAAGAAATCGTGCGAGAAAGTGCATAAAAAATTAAAATATAGATTAAGAAAGTTGAGCCTATGCTAGCTCATTATGGCTTATATGTGCAAACCCTTGTGAAGGAATGTGCGGCTAGGTAGCCCGTAGCTTGTTTATTCCGGACTCGTCCAGCCGTGTCCGGGGTCTCAAGCGACCTTTTAATGAAATGATGCCACGTGGATCGGGCATTTTAAGCGTAAGAGACACGTAATGTGGTATTGCATTGAAGCGGACGAAAGCTTCCCGTCCCAGTGATGCTTGATAGCTACTTTTAAATGGGGCGACATGAAAGGTTAGCTTTTCTCGTCGGAAGTTGTCAGGTGACCCGAACGCAACTTCTAGTAATAATGAAACTGTGCACCTGGCGCAAGGGCCTGGCGCCACTCCTTTTGAAGGAGGTTCGGCTATGCCGAATTGTAATAGGGTCTATCCCAACTTGCGGATTGTGTCCGGATATAGCAGGTTCAAGTCACTGCCGCCGTCCATCAAAACCTGCGTTAATTGTAGTCCGTCTATTATGGGATCCAATATCAGGGCAGTCTATCATGCGTTCCGGATACTTCTGGACTAATCCAGATGGTCGAAAGTGATTGGTTTTGACGTCCAATCTCGGTCCACTGGGGTGGATCGTGCGTCACTTGTCTTAGCGAGTGCCGTGTTGGCTTTCCGTACTATCACGTGAAGCGAGTTTACTGTTTTGACTTCTTGTGGGAAAGTCTTTTGACTTCCGGTGCTCTGCTGGTGGGGTTCGTCATCGTCCTCGCTTGGCGCATCGAGCACCTTGTGTCCGGCGTTGAGTCTGCCGGACTGTTTAAAAACCCAAAAATTTCGGTTGGTATGGTTTGCAGGCCTTTTGGAGGTACTGTGGATTTGACATATCCGATCTAAAATTTTGTTTAAATTTGATAGCTCGTCTCTGTTCTCCTTAAGAGGCCGTGTTTTATTGTTTGGCCGTGAGCTTTTGAATCCGGCGTTGACCGTCGTGCCCTTTGGGCTTTTTTCTTTATTCCGGCGCTGGTCTTTCCTGCGCCGTGAATTTCCGTTTCCATCTCTGATCTCGGATGTACTCGGGTCGCTGGTGCTGCATCTTGCTAGCCAGCTGTCTTCTCCTGCGCAAAAGCGCGTCATGAGGCTTGTTAGCGCGGCCATTGTTCTTGGCTTCTCTTGGCCGAGGTGTCTGGCGAGCCATTCGTCCCGGACGTTGTGTTTAAAAGCTGCTACGGCTTCCGCGTCCGGACAGTCGACTATTTGGTTCTTTTTGGTAAGGAACCTGTTCCAGAATTTGTGCGCTGACTCTCCGGGCTGTTGGGTTATATGACTCAGATCGTCTGCATCCGGAGGGCGGACATAAGTCCCTTGAAAATTTGCTCTAAACGCGTCCTCAAGCTCTTCCCAACTTCCAACAGTGTTTTCTGGGGGGCTTTTGAGCCAATGCCGAGCTGGCCCTTTGAGCTTGAGGGGTAGGTATTTTATGGCGTGGAGATCATCTCCTCTAGCCATGTGTATGTGTAGTATGTAATCTTCTATCCAGACTCCGGGGTCTGTTGTGCCGTCATATGCCTCTATGTTTATGGGTTTGAACCCTGCTGGAAATTCATGATCCAGCACCTCATCGGTAAAACATAGCGGGTGTGCGGCGCCCCTGTATTTGGGTGTGCCGCTGTCTTCGAACACTTGTCGTGTTGTGTTACTTCCTGGGGTCCTCTTTTTTGGCCCATAGATGGACCTAGTTGGGCCGTCCGTTTTCCCAGGAATATAATTCGGCTTGTGTGCAGCCTCGCTTGTCGCTTTGGGCCTGTCATCTGGTCGTCTATCCGGCCAGGCGACCTCTTTATTTTTTGACTATGAAGGCTCTATGGCTTCCTCGTCAAATTCTGGTAGCAACTTGCACTTCGGGTAGCTCTTTATTTGATGGCCATTGCCATATTTGTCTGCAGTCTTGAATACTTTGTTCCACTTCAATCTGAGCGCGTCTTCGGCTGTTTTGAGCTTCCGTTTTGCTTTCTTCAAACTTCTTGCAGTGGCGACGAGTCTTTTGTGTATGTTCTTATGATCCGGTGTTGTGTCCGGACTGTTGATTGCTCCATGCAGGGGTTGATTATCCGGCTCGTCCTGTTCGTCGTCCACTGGTTTGCCCTGCTCTATCGCTGGGTTGCTAGGAGGGCAGCTTTGATCGAGGCGGGATTTAGGGCGGCGTCTACGTTGCCGTTTTGGTTGTTTATCGGCGGGATTATCCTCTGCCACGTCCCATTGTTCCTCGTTATTGTTTCCCTTTGGGGTGTCCACCATGCATATGTCGTATGACGAGGTGGTCTTCCAGTGTCCTACAGGCACTGGTTCTTGGTAGTCTCTGGCATCGTCGTCCATACCGTCGATGTCTTCGGAGTTGTAGTCGAGTACGTCGGTTAGATCGTCGACGGTGGCTACGAAGTGGGTGGTGGGTGGGCTTTGAATTTCTTCGTCGTCGCGTCCCAACCATCCGGCCGTAGTTCGCCAGGCTCTCCGGATAGCGAGAGATGCTTGATGGATTTATGATATCGCCAAGGGCGAGTGCTGAAAGATGTCCGCAGCGGTGAATTCCATGATCGGCGCCCAATCGGATTCGACCGCGAGGGCGCAGGAGGTTGAGTCGGCAGAGTCCGCACCTCGGAGTCACGAGCTTTATGCGGGACAAGGTAAGTGTTGGCTCCATCGCCCGTAGCGATTGCGGCCCGAGGCGATGTCTAGCCATCCGTCCTCGATCCGAGCGATCGGCTCCGGACTATGGGTCGGAGCGGATTCGTGTCTGACCTCAAGGTGCTGTCCGCGGCAGAGTTAGGTCATGCCCATCGTGACAGCGGCACGCTTCGGCTATGGCTCAGATCCATCAAGATCAAGTCCCGCGGATATCGGCCGTGAAGTTTAGGCTTCAAACCTGACCTGACGGCCAGGGGCGTAGCTTTCGATCTGCTCCAGATGGCCAAGTGAGTTGGCCCGTAGTGCGAAACCGCCGAATACGAAGATCTGTCCGGGGAGAAAAGTCTCACCTAGGACTGCGTCGTTGTTGATTGAAGAGGCCATCAAGCCTATCGGTGACGCGACACGAGGAACTCTCAATGAAAGCACCAATGTCGGTGTCAAAACCGGCGGATCTCGGGTAGGGGGTCCCGAACTGTGCGTCTAGGCGGATGGTAACAGGAGACAAGGGACACGATGTTTTACCGAGTTGGGCCCTCTTGATGGAGGTAAAACCCTACGTCCTGCTCGATTGATATTGATATTGTGGATGTTTACAAGAGTGGATCTACCACGAGATCAAGGAGGCTAAACCCTAGAAGCTAGCCTATGGTATGATTGTAAGGGTTGTTGTTCTGATAGTCCTACGGACTAGAGCCATCCGGTTTATATAGACACCGGAGAAGGCTAGGGTTACATAGAGTCGGTTACAATGGTAGGAGATCTACATATCCGTATTGCCAAGCTTGCCTTCCACGCCAAGGAAAGTCCCATCCGGACACGGGGAGAAGTCTTCAATCTTGTATCTTCATAGTCTTGGAGTCCGGTCGATGATGATAGTCCGGCAGATGATAGTTCGGCTGATGATGATAGTCCGGCAGATGATAGTTCGGCTGATGATGATAGTCCGGCTATCCGGACACCCCCTAATCCAGGACTCCCTCAGTTAAGATGTGATGCTATATTTTATTATATGAGATGATCATGTTTTGTAACCGAGTTATCGGCAACTGGCAGGAGCCATATGGTTGTCACTTTATTGTATGCAATGCAATCGCCCTGTAATGCTTTACTTTATCACTAAGCGGTAGCGATAGTCGTAGAAGCATAAGATTGGCGAGATGACAACGATGCTACAATGGAGATCAAGGTGTCGCGCCGGTGACGATGGTGATCATGACGGTGCTTCGGAGATGGAGATCACAAGCACAAGATGATGATGGCCATATCATATCACTTATATAGATTGCATGTGATGTTTATCTTTTATGCATCTTATCTTGCTTTGATTAACGGTAGCATTATAAGATGATCTCTCACTAAATTTTAAGATAAAAGTGTTCTCCCTGAGTATGCACCGTTGCCAAAGTTCGTCGTACCCAGACACCACGTGATGATCGGGTGTGACAAGCTCTACGTCCATCTACAACGGGTGCAAGCCAGTTTTGCACACGCAGAATACTCAGGTTGAACTTGATGAGCCTAGCATATGCAGATATGGCCTCGGAACACTAAGACCGAAAGGTCGAGCATGAATCATATACTAGATATGATCAACATAGTGATGTTCACCATTGAAAGCTACTCCATTTCACGTGATGATCGGTTATGGTTTAGTTGATTTGGATCACGTGATCACTTAGATGATTAGAAGGATGTCTGTCTAAGTGGGAGTTCTTAAGTAATATGATAAATCGAACTAAATTTATCATGAACTTAGTACCTGATAGTATTTTGATTGTCTATGTTTGTTGTAGATAGATGGCTCATGTTGTTGTTCCCTTGAATTTTAATGCGTTCCTTGAGAAAGCAAATTTGAAAGATGATGGTAGCAATTACACGGACTGGGTCCATAACTTGAGGATTACCCTCATTGCTGCACAGAAGAATTACATCCTGGAAGCACCGCTGGGTGCCAGGCCTGCTACTGAGAGCAACACCGGATGTTATGAGCGTCTGGCGAGCAAAGCGATGACTACTCAATAGTTCGATGTGCCATGCTTTACGGCTTAGAACCGGGTCTTCAACGGCGTTTTGAATGTCATGGAGCATATGAGATGTTCCAGAGTTGAAGTTAATATTTCAAGACAAATGCCGGATTGAGAGATATGAAGTCTCCAATAAGTTCTATAGCTGCAAGATGGAGGAGAATAGTTACGTCGGTGAGCATATACTCAAAATGTCCGGGTATAATAATCACTTGATTCATCCGGGAGTTAATCTTCCGGATGATAGCGCCATTGATGAATTCTCCAATCATCGCCGCCAAGCTACAAGAGCTTCATGATGAACTATAATATGCAAGGGATGGAAAAGACAATTCCCGAGCTCTTCGCAATGCTAAAGGCTGCGGAGGTAGAAATCAAGAAGGAGCATCAAGTGTTGATGGTCAACAAGACCACTAGTTTCAAGAAAAAGGGCAAAGGGAAGAAGAAGGGGAACTTCAAGAAGAACAGCAAGCAAGTTGATGCTTAGGAGAAGAAACCCAAGTCTGGACCTAAGCCTGAAACTGAGTGCTTCTACTGCAAGCAGACTGGTCACTAGAAGCGGAACTGCCCCAAGTATTTGGCAGATAAGAAGGATGGCAAGGTGAACAAAGGTATATGTGATATATATGTTATTGATGTGTACCTTACTAGAGCTCGCGATAGCACTGGTATTTGATACTGGTTACATTTGCTAATATTTGCAACTCAAGCAGGGACTACGGATTAGCTTAACACCGGCCAGGGCGAGGTGACGATGCGCGTGGGAAATGGTTCCAAAGTCGATGTGATCGCGGTCGGCACGCTACCTCTACATCTACCTTCGGATTAGTTTTAGACCTGAATAATTGTTATTTGGTGCCAGTGTTGAGCATGAACATTATATCTGGATCTTGTTTGATGCGAGACGGTTATTCATTTAAATCAGAGAATAATGGTTGTTCTATTTTTGTGAGTAATATATTTTATGGTCATGCACCCTTGAAGAGTGGTCTATTTTTGATGAATCTCGATTGTAGTGATACACATATTCATAATGTTGAAGCCAAAAGATGCAGTGTTGATAA
This sequence comes from Aegilops longissima, assembly GCA_021605205.1. Classification (NCBI taxonomy): domain Eukaryota; kingdom Viridiplantae; phylum Streptophyta; class Magnoliopsida; order Poales; family Poaceae; genus Aegilops; species Aegilops longissima. The sequence goes on along the minus strand of CM038682.1, from coordinate 610,040,977 downwards.
TGATAGTGCAACTTATTTGTGGTACTTGCCGTTTAGGTCATATCGGTGTAAACGCATGAACAAACTCCATCTTGATGGACTTTTGGAACCACTTGATTATGAATCACTTGTACTTCGAACCGTGCCTCATGGGCAAGATGACTAAAACGCCGTTCTCCGGTACTATGGAGAGAGCAACAGATTTGTTGGAAATCATACATACAGATGTATGTGGTCCGATGAATGTTGAGGCTCGTGGCGGATATCGTTATTTTCTCACTTTCACAGATGATTTAAGCAGATATGGGTATATCTACTTAATGAAGCATAAGTCTGAAACATTTCAAAAGTTCAAAGAATTTCAGAGTGAAGTTGAAAATCATCGTAACAAGAAAATAAAGTTTCTACGATCTGATCGTGGAGGAGAATATTTGAGTTACGAGTTTGGTCTACATTTGAAACAATGCGGAATAGTTTCACAACTCACGCCACCCGGAACACCACAGCGTAATGGTGTGTCCGAATGTCGTAATCGTACTTTACTAGATATGGTGCGATCTATGATGTCTTTTACTGATTTACCGCTATCGTTTTGGGGTTATGCTTTAGAGACGGCCGCATTCACGTTAAATAGGGCACCATCGAAATGCGTTGAGATGACGCCTTATGAACTGTGGTTTGGCAAGAAACCGAAGTTGTCGTTTCTGAAAGTTTGGGGCTGTGATGCTTATGTGAAAAAGCTTCAACCTGATAAGCTCGAACCCAAATCGTAGAAATGTGTCTTCATAGGATACCCAAAGGAGACTATTGGGTACACCTTCTATCACAGATCCGAAGGCAAGACATTTGTTGCTAAGAATGGATCCTTTCTAGAGAAGGAGTTTCTCTCGAAAGAAGTGAGTGGGAGGAAAGTAGAACTTGATGAGGTAATTGTACCGGATCCCTTATTGGAAAGTATTTCATCACAGAAACCGGTTTCTGTGACACCTACACCAGTTAGTGAGGAAGTTAATGATGATGATCATGGAACTTCAGATCAAGTTGTTACTGAACCTCGTAGACCAACCATAGTAAGAACCGCACCAGAGTGGTACGGTAATCCTATTCTGGAAGTCATGCTACTAGATCATGATGAACCTACGAACTGTGAAGAAGCGATGGTGAGCCCAGATTCCGCAAAATGGCCTGAAGCCATGAAATCTGAGATGGGATCCATGTATGAGAACAAAGTGTGGACTTTGGTTGACTTGCCCGATGATCGGCAAGCAATAGAGAATAAATGGATCTTCAAGAAGAAGACTGACGCTTACGGTAATGTTACTGTCTGCAAAGCTCGACTTGTTGCAAAAGGTTTTCGACAAGTTCAAGGGGTTGACTACGATGAGACCTTCTCACCCATAGCGATGCTTAAGTATGTCCGAATCATGTTAGCGATTGCCGCATTTTATGATTATGAAATATGGCAGATGGATGTCAAAACTGCATTCCTGAATGGATTTCTGGAAGAAGAGTTGTATATGATGCAACCGGAAGGTTTTGTCGATCCTAAGGGAGCTAACAAAGTGTGCAAGCTCCAGCGATCCATTTATGGACTGGTGCAAGCCTCTCAGAGTTGGAACAAACGCTTTGATACTGTGATCAAAGCATATGGTTTTATACAAACTTTTGGCGAAGCCTGTATTTACAAGAAAGTGAGTGGGAGCTCTGTAGCATTTCTAATATTATATGTGGACGACATATTATTGATTGGAAATGATATAGAATTTCTGGATAGCATAAAAGGATACTTGAATAAAAGTTTTTCAATGAAAGACCTCGGTGAAGCTGCTTACATATTAGGCATCAAGATCTATACAGATAGATCAAGACATTTAATTTGACTTTCACTGAGCACATACCTTGATAAAGTTTTGAAAAAGTTCAAAATGGACCAAGCAAAGAAAAGGTTCTTGCCTGTAATACAAGGTGTGAAATTGAGTCAGACTCAATGCCTGACCACAGTAGAAGATAGAGATAAAATGAAAGAAGTTCCCTATGCTTCAGCCATAGGCTCTATCATGTATGCAATGCTGTGTACCAGACCTGATGTGTGCCTTGCTATTAGTTTAGCAGGAGGTACCAAAGTAATCCAGAGTGGATCATCGGAAAGTGGTCAAGAACATCCTGAAATACCGAAAAGGACTAAGGATATGTTTCTCGTTTATGGAGGTGACAAAGAGCTAGTCGTAAATGGTTACGTCGATGCAAGCTTTGACACTGATCCGGACAATTCTAAATCGCAAACCGGATACGTGTTTTTATGAAACGGTGGAGCTGTCAGTTGGTGCAGTTCTAAACAAAGCGTCGTAGCGGGATCTACATGTGAAGCGGAGTACATAGCTGCTTCGGAAGCAGCAAATGAAGGAGTCTGGATGAAGGAGTTCATATCCGATCTAGGTATCGCACCTAGTGCATCGTGTCCAATGAAAATCTTTTGTGAAAATAATGGTGCAATTGCCTTAGCAAAGGAATCCAGATTTCACAAGAGAACCAAGCACATCAAGAGACGCTTCAATTCCATCCGGGACCAAGTCCAGGTGGGATACATAGAGATTTGCAAGATACATACGAATCTGAATGTTGCATACCCACTGACTAAGCCTCTTCCACGAGCAAAACATGATCAACACCAAGGCTCCATGGGTGTTAGAATCATTACTATGTAATCTAGATTATTGACTCTAGTGCAAGTGGGAGACTGAAGGAAATATGCCCTAGAGGCAATAATAAAGTTATTATTTATTTCCTCATATCATGATAAATGTTTATTATTCATGCTAGAATTGTATTACCCGGAAACATAGTACATGTGTGAATACATAGACAAAACATAGTGTCACTAGTATGCCTCTACTTGACTAGCTTGTAAATCAAAGATGATTAACGGGATCACATCATTAGGAGAATGATGTGATTGACTTGACCCATTCCGTTAGCTTAGCACTTGATCGTTTAGTATGTTGCTATTGCTTTCTTCATGACTTATACATGTTCCTATGACTATGAGATTATGTAACTCCCGCTTACCGGAGGAACACTTTGTGTGCTACCAAACGTCACAACGTAACTGGGTGATTATAAAGGTGCTCTACAGGTGTCTCCAAAGGTACTTGATGAGTTGATGTATTTCGAGATTAGGTTTTGTCACTCCGATTGTCGGAGAGGTATCTCTGGGCCCTCTCGGTAATGCACATCACTATAAGCCTTGCAAGCAATGTAGCTAATGAGTTAGTTACGAGATGATGCATTACGTAACGAGTAAAGAGACTTGCCGGTAACGAGATTGAACTAGGTATTGGATACCGACGATTGAATCTCGGGCAAGTAACATACCCACGACAAAGGGAACAACGTATGTAGTTATGCGGTTTGACCGATAAAGATCTTCGTAGAATATGTAGGAGCCAATATGACCATCCAGGTTCCTCTATTGGTTATTGACCGAAAATGTGTCTCGTTCATGTCTACATAGTTCTCGAACCCGTAGGGTCCGCACGCTTAAGGTTTCGTTGATAGTTTTATTATGAGTTTATAAGTTTTTATGTACCTAAGGTTGTTCGGAGTCCCGTATGTGATCACGGACTTGACGAGGAGTCTCGAAATTGTCGAGACATAAAAATTGATATATTGGACGACTATATTTGGACACCGGAAAGGTCCCGAGTGAGATTGGGACAATATCGGAGCTCCGGGAGGTTATCAGAACCCCCCGGGAGGTATATGGGCCTTATTGGGCCTTAGTGGAAAGGAGGGGAAAGGAGCAAGGGAGGGGGCGCCTCCCCCCCCCAAGCCCAATCCAAATTGGGAGGGGCGTCGGGCCCCCCCTTTCCTTCCTCCCTCCTTCCTCTTCCTTCCCTCTCCTGCTCCTAATAGGAAAAGGGGGAGTCCTACTCCCGGTGGGAGTTGGACTCCCCCCCTAGGGCGCGCCACCCCCCTTGGCCGGCTCCCTCCTCCACTCCTTTATATACGGAGGAGGGGGCACCCCATAGACACAACAATTGATCACTTGATCTCTTAGCCGCGTGCGGTGCCCCCCTCCACCATAGTTCTCCTCGATAACATTGTAGCGGTGCTTAGGCGAAGCCCTGCGACGGTAGAACATCAAGATCGTCACCACGCTTTCCTGCTGACGAAACTCTTCTCCGACACTCTGCTGGATCGGAGTCCGGGGAACGTCATCGAGCTGAACGTGTGCAAGAACTCGGAGGTGCCGTAGTTTCGGTGCTTGATCGGTCGGGCCGTGAAGACGTACGACTACATCAACCGCGTTGTGCTAATGCTTCCGCTTTCGGTCTACGAGGGTACGTGGACACACTCTCCCCTCTCGTTGCTATGCATCACCATGATCTTGCGTGTGCGTAGGAAATTTTTAGAAATTACTACGTTCCCCAACACTACTGAGGGAGTCCTGGATTAGGGGGTATCCGGACAGCCGGACTATATCCTTTGGCCGGACTGTTGGACTATGAAGATACAAGATTGAAGACTTCGTCTCGTGTCCGGATGGGACTCTCTTGGCGTGGAAGGCAAGCTTGGCGATACGGATATGAAGATCTCCTTCCGTTGTAACCAACTCTGTGTAACCCTAGCCCCCTCCGGTGTCTATATAAATCGGAGGGTTTAGTCTGTAGGATAACAACAATCATACCATAGGCTAGCTTCTAGGGTTTAGCCTCTACGATCTCGTGGTAGATCAACTCTTGTAATACTCATATTCATCAAGATCAGTCAAGCAGGAAGTAGGGTATTACCTCCATAGAGAGGGCCCGAACCTGGGTAAACATTGTGTCCCTTGTCTCCTGTTACCATCCGCCTTAGACGCACAGTTCGGGACCCCCTACCCGAGATCCGCCGGTTTTCACACCGACAGGCGTGTTGACCTCTCTGTTGTAACATGACACTTGGAGTAATCTATTCGAATAGACGTTTCCACGGTAACATGACACTTGGAGTTGTATCCAGATCTATTACGGCTAGAACTGGATACTATATGAAAACTTAAATGATGTTCTGCTCTAGGATCGCTTTCTCGCAGGATAGTCGAGGAAGGATATCAGAGCATTGTTGGTGTAAACATGTTACTATGTGTTATTATATGCTCCTCTCTTCTACTGCTGCAAGATGATGGATGCGAGAAGTTATAGTCTTTGATAGGATGAGGTCTCCCCCCGATTCTGGCATTTCTGCAGTTTAATCCAAAGATATAGTCCCATTCCTTTGACATTGATGCATACTTAGCATAGTTCTGATGTAAGTCTCGCGAGTACTTTGGATGAGTACTCATGGTTGCTTTGCTACCTCTTTTCTTCTTCCTGGATGTTGCGATCAGATGATGGAGCCCAGTAGCCAGAGGATCCCGAGCTTGGCTACTACATGAAGATCTAGGACAAGGAGTAGTTCGGAGGTCCCAGGCAGGAGGCCTGCGCCTTTTCAATCTAGAGTCGTTGTTTGTTTTCACCTTATTAAGGTAAAGTTGTCTAACTATGTATGTACTTAGATAATATTTGCTTTGATGACTGTTGTATTATGGGTCATCGTGACCCGGGCTTGTAATATAAAGGTTTATGTTTATCTTTGTGTCGTAGAGTTGTTTGTGATATTAACTTGAGTCACCATTCGTGATCATGCATGATGCATGTATGATTAGTGCACGGTTATAACGGGGGTGTCACAATAGGTAAACTATACAAGATGGTGAGCACTGGTGCACGTCGTTCCTAAACAAACGTTTTTTAACCCCTTTTCGCGACGGCATTTGGAACCGTCGCCAAGTGAGTGTGGGCGATAGGGGGGTCCTTCCCACACGACCCAGAAACCATCGGGGATAGGGAGCGTTGATGCATACAGTTGTCCCTATATAACCGTTTTCGATATCTCGAATATCCCAAATGCTTCATCCTTGCTACTCGTTTGTGCTCGCATTGCCATCGCATTCGGAGTTTTGTGGTTCTGCCTAAAACCAGGCAGATTCCAGGCACGGGAGTTTTCTAGGCAGATTCTAGCCACGGGAGTTCTACGATGCCTGGCACATCACAAAAAGTTCATGACTATAAACCGTGTACGATGGGTAGACAATCACACACATTTAGTTTTCCCACACCGTATGTGATAGTGTCTGACATCACACACGCTTTGCAAACAGCAACTGTGTGCATGCTTGCACACGTTTCCTCTCTGTGAACCATCTCGGATTATGCTGTATATCGTAAACGTTTGTGTTTTACCAACCGTGTGTGCCGTAATGACCTGCACAACGTAATTTCGCCCTAATTTAATTTCTGCTATTTAAAATTGTACCTAATTTAAACTTGAAAGTAGGCTATAGCTTTATTCATATCCATCAGGTTCAAACAACCAATGCATTATTCGATTCACATGTACATATGTTTAAGAATTACATAAGCACCAAATAAAGAATGATGTACCAGGGTTCTATACTTGTACTATTACAGATGGTAAAGAAAGAGGCGACAGACATTCCAGTTGCTGAACAAGGTGAAGCGGAATGGCCCTATTGTGCTCTCCTGGATGCAGAAGGCATGCAGGACTCTAGTCCAACCCCTTGTGATGGCCGACCGCCAATCATGTAGTTTAATAGGTAATCTTGAGTAAACTGCTTCAGGATCCACTGCAAAAGAAAAAAGATTCATACATTGTCATCTAACACAACTCATTACGGGCAGTAAAAATAAGGCTATAGGGTTCTTACTTACCATCCTGCAGTTCACTGTTGTCTTGCACAAAGTGTAGACAAATAGTTCGATTGACATATTTTGACCCATTTTAATAACAATCTTTATCAGTTTCCTCACTTGACGCTGGTTCATGAATATATCATTGGCCCATACGCAGAAAGGGTGGAAGTGTGGATCTTTGGCAATGATATATGTACCTAAAAGCACCAAGTTAATATTAGAAGCTAAACAACAATTGAAAAATGATGTAGTACAACACTCCATCCATCCCATTATATAAGATTTTATTACATGTATATCTAGACATCATCAAAACATTAAAGTAACACTCTTCCTTATTGCTATGTAGCCTGGCATTGCATATTTAGTCATTCAGTACAATGCATGTTGCTAAACAACAATTGAAAAATGAAAAGACATGTTAACTGCAATTGAAAAACGAAAAGGCATGTTAACTGCAATATCCTTAACAGCAACCAAATATCGTAATTCATGGTGGTATTGTTGAAACTGTTATTGATGAAATTGAACTGCACGGCAAATAGTTGCACATATAGAGCATCAAATTGTGAAGAACTGAAATAAACAAGTCATAAGGGCATATCTAGGCGATCCTTAAAAAGTTAAAGGACTAAAACCTTTAGTGGATATATATACTCCAGCAACTTTTGGCCTTCTAGTCGATCCCCTAAACTTAAGGTTGTAAACTTCAATTTGATCAAGTTCAAAGCAGGTTCAACCGAAAGTAGCATGCATTCAAACATAAACATAGATAGTTTCGCATAATCGAACATAAAACATAAATTTAAACTAAGCTAAACTACTTTCGGTCGAAGTAGAGGTCGAGCTAATCCTTCCTCGTCATGTACGGTGTGCCGCGAGCCGGGTCCGGGACAGTACCGCCTTCGGGGTCATTGGGGAAGGCACTCCTCCACTCGTCGACGTCGATCTCCTCGTCCTCGGGGCCCATCTCGACGCCCTCCGCGCCACCGTCGCCGCTGCCTTCGACCTCGTCATCAGAGGAGAGCGTGATAACCTCGCCGCCCTCCGAGCTGCCGTCCTCGCCGCCTTCGACCTTTTCATCGGAGGAGAGCGCGATAACCTTGCCGCCCTCTGCGCCGGCAAAGATCGCCCGCTCCGCCTCCACGAGATCCGGATGCTGCCGGCGGAGCTCTTGCATGTAGGCCTCGTTGGTGGCCTCGGCCTCGAGGCGCTCCCACGCCTCGCGGTCCTCCCGCACCATACCCGAGCTCACCACCCTGGCTCCGGCGGAACGAGGTGGACCAGACGTGTGCCGAAGGGGAAATTGAGCCTAGCTGCCGTGCCGTGGTAGCAGACCTGCGAGCGGTCATACTCCATGGCCGCGATCTCGGCCGTGTGGAAGCTACCGAGCCACCGGCCGGTGTGGGTCTCTCGATCTGTAATCTCGGCGACCCACATCCCCCACCGCCGCTGCTGGACCCCGAGGTAGGACTTCATCGGCTGCCGGGTCCGAGGGAGGACGGGGAAGTCCTCGAACCGGCATAGGGGCGCAGCAGCGGGCGGATCGAGGGACCGGCGACGGTGGATCGGGCCCGCAGAGGACGACAGGGACACCTTGGCGGCCACCTCGCCTGCGTCAGGCGAAAAGGCCACGATAAACCTCTTTTTGGCCGTTGGCTCCTCGAGCCCCAGCACACGGGCAGAGGTTGAGGATGGAGGCACCGACGATGGCGGCGACCTACCAATGGTTTCGAGGGTTGTGTGTGTCTGTGTGATCGAAGGTTTTGGGGTGTGTGTGGAGGGGGCAAGGTTGTGTTTGAGGAAATACTGCGGCAACTGAAAATTTTACTAGGCGGGAGTAACAAGGCGGGGCTACTGAAAATTTGGATCAAGGGTGAGCAGATATTTTTGAGATTGCGAGGGATGCAGAGGCGGGAGTAAAATGCCGGGGCTACTGAAAATTTGAATCAAGGGACTGAAGCAGAGCGGGAGTAGTAGACATCGCACATGGTCCGCACATACTAATCGTGTGCTATCAAACATTAAAACCTTCCATGCAGTAGATATTTTCAAGATTGCGAGGGATGCAGAGGTGGGAGTTTTTGGGGAGTGAGCTAGTGTGCTTGACACGCCGGCTGTGGACTGTAGCCGATGCACCTTCTCATGTAAACCATAGGTGTACTATACACCGACGGTGCTTCAAGATATTTTGTACTACATCTCACACGGTTGGTAATAATAAACTGTGTGGGATCTACTTGATTTGAATTACAAAATGGGGTCACAGCGGCAATGGACGATGTTTGAATTGCTAGACCTTTTATCTGCAGTGAACATGCAACTACATGTGTGTCGTAAAAGAATTGGAATTATTCAAGGTTCGTTTGGATGTTTTATACAATAAAGTGGTTTTCTAGCCATTTCACGTGCACAATACATGCACATGCTCTGGTGCATAAAAATTGGTTGAAAAATCAAATTTGTGTCCTTCAGTGCGTGCTTAGGTCTCATGCAAGAAATGGGAATGAATTTTTCAAGGTTCATTTGGCCTTTTTATACATTAACTGGGTTTTCTAGGCATTTTATGTGCATAATTCAAATTTGAACTACAAGCACATGCTCCAATGCACCAAAGTTGGTTGAAAAATCAAATATGTGTCCTTGGGTGAATTCTAGGTCCCATGCAAGAGATGAGAATGAAATTCAAACACCAGGGCACTGTTGATTGCCGGCAAAACGTTGAGATGCCTGGTTTTTAAATTCTAGTAAATCCAAAACTCGTCTGAAATTCATGAAACTCGGCATGCTATCATGGAGCGGCATCAACATGTCGTGGTAAAAAATGTGTCCCATTTGGGGCAGGTTCGGGTATAAGCTTCTCACAAACCAGAGCTTCTCACAACAAGCATGATGGTTTCGATAGGGAACGTCCCACCTTTGGGGACGAAACGATATCCATTGCCTCTTATTGCTTTCAAAAAAATTCTAGTGTCAACATAGAAAAACAGGAGTGTTGTGTTTAATCTTGGAATTTTTCAGGGTTCGTTTGGCCTTTTTATACATTAACTGGGTTTTCTAGGCATTTTATGTGCATAATTCAAATTTGAACTACAAGCACATGCTCCAATGCACTAAAGTTGGTTGAAAAATGACATGTGTGTCCTTGGGTGAATTTCTAGGTCCCATGCAATAGATTGGAATGAAATTCAAACACCAGGGCACTGTTGATTGCCGGTAAAACGTTGAGATGTCTGGTTTTTAAATTCTAGTAAATCCAAAACTCGTCTGAAATTCATGAAACTTGGCATGCTATCATGGAGTGGCATCAACATGTCGTGGTAAAAAATTTGTCCCATTTGGGGCAGGTTCGGGTATAAGCTTCTCACAAACCAGAGCTTCTCACAACAAGCATGATGGTTTTGATAGGGAATGTCCCACCTTTGGGGAAGAAATGATATCCATTGCCTCTTATTGCTTTCAAAAAATTTCTAGTGTTAACATAGAACAACAGGAGGATTGTGTAAATTTTTGTGATTTTTTCAGGGTTCGTTTGGACATTTTTATGCATTAATTGGATTTTCTAGGCATTTTATGTGCATAATTCAAATCTGAACTACAAGAACATGCTCCGATGCACTAAAGTTGGTTGAAAAATCAAATCTATGTCCTTGGGTGAATTTCTAGGTCCCATGCAAGAGATGAGAATGAAATTCAAACACCAGGGCACTGTTGATTGCCGGCAAAACGTTGAGATGCCTGGTTTTTAAATTCTAGTAAATCCAAAACTCGTATGAAATTCATGAAACTTTGCATGCTATCATGGAGAGGCATAAACATGCCGTGGTAAAAAAATTGTCCCATTTGGGGCAGGTCTGGGTATAAGCTTCTCACAAACCAGAGCTTCTCACAACAAGCATGCTGGTTTCGATAGGGAACGTACCACCTTTGGGGACGGGACGATCTCCGTTGCCTCTTAGTGCTTTCAAAAAAATTCTAGTGTCAACATAGAACAACAGGAGTGTTGTGTTTAATCCTGGAAATTTTCGGGGTTCGTTTGGCCTTTTTTATACCTTAAGTGGGTTTTGTAGGAATTTTATGTGCATATGTCAAATTTGAACTACAAGCACATGCTCCAATGCACCAAAGTCTGTTGCAAAATCACATGTGTGTCCTAGGGTGAATTTCTAGGTCCCATGCCAGAGATTGGAATGAAATTCAAACACCAGGGTACTGTTGATTCCCGGAAAAACGTTGAGATGCTTGGTTTTAAAATTCTAGTAAATCCAAAACTCGTCTGAAATTCATGAAACTTGGCATGCTATCATGGAGCGGCATCAACATGCCGTGGTAAAATTCTTCTAAGGGTGGTAGCACCCGACACCCCCCCTGTGAAGACCGACACTGTCAACAATAAGGATGGAGTATATGAGTTTTGATGGAACCGTAACAATTCTTCTAAGGGTGGTAGCACCCGAGACCCCCCCTATGACGATCGATGGAATTTTGAGAAGACCCCCAAACCCTAACCTATTTCTTTCTAGCCTCTCCGAATCTCGAGGACGAGATTCATTTTAAGGGCGGTAGGTTTGTAACATCCCAAAATTCTAAATTTTGGAATGTTATAAACACATAGATAGTTTTGATTGATTATTTGATTGATTGACTGAAAGTGGGTGAATTCGAAATCTTTTTTTGAAAGTTAAATGAGAGGGAATAAAAGGACTTTCCCAAACTTTCCTTTTTGCTTTTATGATCTTCGGGAATTCAAATTCTTTTCATCACAAAACCCTGGAGAGAAGATGACATGACTTCTTCCATTTATTTAAATGACAAGGGGTGTTGAAAACATTTGAATTTCATTTGAAAAATATTTCCAATTCTGAAACTTTATGCAACTCAATGATTTTCACGAGCGAAGAAAAAATGACTTCTTCAAAACATATGAAATATGAGTTGGGAGTTTCAAAGAATTAAATTCAAAGTTCTTTTGAATTTATTTTCAATTTGGAGTTATTTGAGTTTTATTCAAATTATTTTTCTCCAAAAATAAAATATATGGAAAATAGGGTAACAAGATTCCCTACATCGAGAAAATTGGAGAGAAATAAATTTGAATTAATTTTGGTATGATTTTTATTGGATTTTATTGGACCAAGAGTAATGTTTGAATTATTAGAATTTTTGTGGATTTTATTGTTCATCTTGTAGGAAATATTTTTCTACAAATTTTGATATATTATATGCCTATGTTGTATTTTTATTTATTTGATATTATTTTTATTTTTAGTGTTTTTTTTAAAAAATCTCCTCCCTTGAACTAGGCTGCCCGGCTCCTGCCAGCCATGCCCACCCACCAAGACCGCCTCCTCCCAAGCGAAAGTCCGCCAAGACGCCTGGCCGTGTCCCGACCGGACTCGCGCCGGTCCAGCCCTCTCGCACGCCATCGCCCCTCCCCTGGCCTTTAAAAGGTGGGCCCCGACTCCCCTCTCTCCCCTCCTCTCGCAGATCGCCGCCGCCGCCTTTTGGTCAAGCCGCCGCCTCTTCTCTCTCACGCCCGGCGCTTGCTGCCGCTCTCCGCCGCCTCGCGCCGCCCTCTGTCGTCGCCGGACGCCTCGCCCGCCGCCGACGCCCGTCGGAGGAGGACCACCGAGCCGATGCCCGCCTCGCCGTTGACCGCTGCCGCCAACCCCGCTTAGCCCAGAAACCACCGGATGATCGGTCTAATCTTTTTGTTTTCCTCGGTTTTATCTTAAAACCGGTTTTCCCTTTTAGTTAGATCTATTTAGTGGTCGTTCGTTAGTTAGGGTCCGGTAGCGAACGGTTTTCGTTCGTTAGCGATCGTAATCTAACGCTCGCTATTTAGTTTTTCTTTTATTTTAGTTTTTCTGCCAGGGACTCGTTTGTGAATATTTTTATTTACAGATTAGCCCCTGTTCTTCAAACAACCATAACTTTTTACTCGTTAGTCCAAATTCAACGAAACCAACGCTCACGTCTTCGTTATGATCCCCTCTATCCACTAATCCAACTCAAACATGTTTTTGAAAATTTAAAATTTGAATTAGACCAGATTTGAATTTGAACTTCGTTTGATCATAACTTGAGTTTCGTAACTCCGATTTAGTTGATTCTTTTTGCAAATCGAAGCTCTTGACCTAAACTTTCTGATAAAGCCAAATTCACATAATGTTGGTACTGTTAGATATTGTTTTATGTTGCAAGAGTTATTTGATTGGTTTTGATGTTTTCCGAATTGTTTTCTTCGTTCTTTCTGATGTTTTGAGTGATTGCTTATGTGTGGCTACTATTGCTTGATTACGATAGATTGACCGGAGTGTGACGAGTAGAACTATCAAGAGTTTTGAGTGCGAATCATCTTCATCAACTTTGCAGGCAAGTAACACTTGATCATACTCTTTTCATACCCAGTTTTTATGCATTAGCTCAATCCTCAAACATTGCATGGTTAGGATGTCATTAATTTGTGGGTTGGGAAGTAGATGATGAGGTAGGAATCTATTGCCCTGTTACTATCAAACCCTTGGGAGTTACTTCTACGCGTTGCTTATATTGCCATGCTATGCTCGTAGACGTGGTTTCGTTTGAGAGAATTCATGAAAGATGTGAGAGATTATTGTTAACTAAGGTTTAACTTAAGGTGGCCACTTTAATACACATCTGGGTGGATTGGTTGGGGCACCCTGGGGATATACCAGTGGACTTGCCCGGACACCTGGGGTTATACCAGTGTTGTCCTAGGAGATCCCGGGGTTATACCGTGTGATCATCCTATGGTTCGCCACCCAGGCTCAAAGGGAACTGAGATTATTCATGCTAGAAACTTCCGTGTGCAGCCACAAGCTATTATGGGCTCTAGCATAGTTGAGTAAGTTACGTGAAGCTCTTGAAGAGGTAGATCAGCATGTAGTGGGTTTTATAGGTTTGGTATGATCTATCCGGAGTAGAGAGTTAATGTTTCTGAAAGACCGTGTCTCGGTCATCCGTTTCTCAAACACCATGTAGTGCGAGAAACCAACGGAGGCGATCAAGTCTTGTGGGGAAAAGTGCGCAAACCTCTGCAGAGTGTACAGTCTAATCATGGTTAACCGTGTCCCCGGTTATGGACAATTCTGAGTATCTAGTACTTGAGTATTCACATGTATCTCATCACTCTAACTTAATACTGTTGGGTTGTTCATTACTTTAATTGGGATTGAGTTGGGGTTATACCTTCTCAATGATGTTTCAACCACCATGATAGTTAAAGTAAAACTTATTCCTTTGATGTAGGGAAAAATTGGCTTTTTCGCAAAAACTATAACCATAGAGCTTTCCACCAGCCATATATGCATGTAGTATAGCTTATTCCTTCATTACTCTCTATGTGTTACATTGCCAAAGATATTCCATGTCTGACCCGTTTCGGGCTGCAACGCTTCATGTTGCGGACTTTTCGATTTACGACAGTAAGTGATACGTTAGGGTTACGATTTCCTATACTCAACTTTGCCGTTGGTGTTGATGGGAATCCACAACCTTGTTGCTTCCGCTATATTTTGGATCGAGGTAATAGTATTTACGTTATTTATACATGTGATTTACCTCTGTTATAAATCCTCGATCGTGTGTGTCAAAGATACCGATCCGTGGATGACACATAAGCACAGAGACTTGACCCATTCGGGTCGGGTCGCTACAGTTTGGACATTTTTATGCATTAATTGGATTTTCTAGGCATTTATGTGCATAATTCAAATTTGAACTACAAGAACATGCTCCAATGCACCAAAGTTGGTTGAAAAATCAAATATGTGTCCCTCGGTGAATTTCTAGGTCCCATGCAACAGATGAGAATGAAATTCAAACACCAGGGCACTGTTCATTGCCGGCAAAAACGTTGAGATGCCTGGTTTTTAAATTCTAGTAAATCCAAAACTCATCTGAAATGCATGAAACTTTGCATGCTATCATGGAGTGGCATAAACATGCCGTGGTAAAAAAATTGTCCCATTTCGGGCAGGTTTGGGTATATGCTTATCACAAACCAGAGCTTCTCACAACAAGCATGATGGTTTCGATAGGGAACATACCACCTTTGGGGACGGGACGATATCCGTTGCCTCTTATTGCTTTCAAAAAATTTCTCGTGTCAAGATAGAACAACAGGAGTGTTGTTCAATTTTTGGGATTTTCGGGGTTTGTTTGGATATTTTTATGCATTAATTGAGTTTTCAATGCATTTATGTGCATAAATTCAAATTTGAACTACATGCATATGCTCCAGTGCATATAAATTGGTTGAAAAATCAAATATGTGTCCTTGGGTGCATGCTTAGGTCCCATGCAAGAAATGGGGATGAAGTTCAAACACCAGCGCACCGTTGATTGCCAGCATAACATTAAGATGCCTGGTTTTTAAATTCTAGTAAATCCAAAACTCTTCTGAAATTCATGAAAGTTGGCATGCTATCATGCAATGGCATCCGACATGCTGTGGCATTTTTCATGTCCATTTTCAGAGAAGGCGCACTCGAATAATGACAGCCAACAAAGGCATTTTGAAAAAATAGCTGCCACTTTAATATCTCAAACGTTTGTAGAATTCAAACTGTGTGCGTTCTTTTAACCATTCATGTGACGCCACGTGTCTTGGTTTTAACGGCTGTAGGAGGTGCTGTGCGGACAGCTGCTTGACCTTGACTGAACGGGAGGCGTGCGAGCGCAGTCCGATGCGCAGGCTGACCGAGAGGCGTGCAAGCTGTCCTCCAATGCGCAAGCTTACCGGGATCGTGCGAGCTGTACGCTGCACAGGCTTACCGGGAAGCGTGCGAGCTGTACGCTGCGCAGGCTCACTCGGAAGTGAGCCCTTTGACTTCCATGGCCGCCCGCCTTCCTCTCCATTAAAGGCGCCCGAGCCGCTGTTTAATACGGGCGGCCTTACTGTTCGCCTCCCATTCCCCTCCCTCCCGCAGACCTCCACCAACACCATGGCGCGGAACGATCATCTGCCACTAGTCTTCAAGTTTGGTGAAGTCGAATCGGAGCCGGAGGAGATAGAAAAAAGGAGGAATGGGGCCTCATGGACATGGCCCAAAACGAGCTGGCCGCGGTGGTTGCTGCCCCCACTCCCGTCCCAGCTCACATCCCCGCGCCCGCGCCAGCGACCATCCCCGTAGCATTGATGGGCTGGTCACCGAGCATTATCACTGAGCTGAAAGCCGCGGGCGTCAGCAAGGTCTCCGCGGACCCGCGCAAGCTCGTGTACATGCCAGCACCAGCGCCCGTGCCCGTGCGCACCCCTCCACCCACCATGGCGCCGGGCCCCGTGCGTTTGGCTGCACCCGCCGCGCCCATGCCCATGCCCGTGCGCGCGCCCCCCTCAGCGGCATGGGACGCTGTCATCGACCGTTACCTCTCAGCGGTGCCAGTTGTCGTCCTCCCGCGCCTCGCCCATTGATGGCGCGACGACATGATGTTTGATTTACAAGTGAAGAGCATTTGTGCTACCTTGAAGACTTCAACAACGGCGTCCCGGAGGACGACAATGACGGCGCGGCACGCCGCCTAAGCCGCCGCTGGAAATAGTTTTTTGGGGGTTTAATATTGTATCTCGAATTCTTACGAATATAAATTCGCAGTGTGACTGAATGAAAGATATGGTTAGAACGAACTTGAATTTTTCTCTCTTAATGTACAGACTTATCAAACGATTTTCTTTTGAAAAAACGCCAATTGTTTTTAAATATAAAACACTCAGCGCAAACGTTTTAGGTAGAACACCCGGATGCAAACCGACAGCTTCCCTAGGAAGCCAAGGGAAAATGTGCCGAGCAGGATTTCTGCATCCCTTCACCGCAAACGGTTGTTTTGCATGACCCGTGTGCAACCACGTACAAACAATTAGGTAAGATTTGCATATCTGTCATTTTGGGTATGTTACCATTTGTCAAACTGGAAAGATTGACATTTGTTTATCTAGTAACATTGCCATTTGTCAACCTTGTAACACTGCGATTTATCAAAATATGCAGCTAAAAATCACTAGCACTATCTAATTTTTGCAACTAAAATCACTATCACTATTCATATGGACACCACTAGCAGGCGTGAGTTGATGGACGCATATGCAAATGTACCATTGATTACATACAACAAGTCATCATTCCACAACGACAACGAGGATACACGTTGGATTATAGATTCCAACAAAACATTCTAGTAAAGTTTTTCTCACACAACATATAACAAAGCGATGAAATGAACTTCAGCTCAACCACTCGTCGGCATTGGAAATGCTTTCTTTGAACCAGAAGTGATTCTCTGGGAAGGGCCAGCTTCTGTCAATCTCGAGACCAACGGAGGACTGATCATACAGGCTGAAGCGGCCTATGTCAGGACCCATATTGGGACGGTAGGGAAGCATAGCAATGTCCGAGGTATAGATACAATTGCTTCTCATAAATGGTAGTAACATTGTGTCAACAGCAGCTGGATCACCTTCCACCATCATTGGATAGTTTTGTCCAAGGAAGAGCGAGTTTCCTCCAAGACTTCCAATACGAACCAGGGAAGGTGTTGGCGCTAGTACACTAGTATCCATCCCGAATACCCTGCAACGGATGTTGGAATAGGTCCGGACAGTGTGACCATGCGAGACAACACCTGCTTCCTTAGTAACATCAGCATTGCCATGTATACAGACAAGAAGAGGTGATCCATCGGAATAAGTTTCCAGGCGCCACTGAGTATATGGGTCCAGCTCGTCCTCATGCTCATGATCATCAGCATCGTCATCTCCCCCTTTGTTATAAAAATTTTTAAGTATAGGTGGTGGAATGTTCATAGGACCTTGGAAACACAAGAAGGTTAATTAATTAGTAAAGGGAAACTAGCTAACCCGCATGCATGTGGATGAAACAATTATAATTACGGTGGAAGAGTACCCAAAGCATGATGATTCCATGCAAAAACAGTGCCATGAGCGGTGGCAGCAAACACAAGACCATCGTATTGAATTGCATCACAGTACTCATCCGTGTACAGAAATTGATTTTTGAGCAATATCCATCGAGGCGTGGAAGTAAGGCAACAAGCTTGTCGAAGATAGCAACAACTTCATAGTTTGAGTAATCCCAATAGCGTTTGGGAACTCGAAAAATTGCTATATTCCGTAGATGACAGTCACCATGATCGTATTTGAACTCACGTAGAATACCGGTGTACTCAACCTCTGGGCAGTCGTCTGAGATTTTTGGAAGTGGAACCTAGTGAGTGTACACATTCACAAGTTCCCACTCACAGTTGTACCCAATATAAACAACCCAATCTCCATTTGCGCCTGCCCAAACCTTGCCCTCAAGCGATGGCATCTTAACATCATACATATCATTATCAAGCGGCATCAACTTGCACAAGGCGAGGCTTCCTCGTCCCTCGCCCGACCAAGCAAGGTCACGGCAAAGAAGATAGGGGAGATCAAACCGCTCCTGGACCCTTGGGTTCCTTGTAATGATGTTATTAGTTGAGTCGAGAATGGTCTTGAACGAACCTGCCATGCTAGCCGAGGTGATGACGTCGCACCGACCAATGAGTTCCTCCACCACGTCATCTTTCATATCGGGGCAAGAATAACGGGGTCGTTTCCGGCCTGTTCCCTCCATGGAGAAGATGATCAAACAATGGCAGAAGGAAGGGTGAAGGCAAATGGAGGGAGTAAGAGCGTGCGACAACAGTTCCAAATCGAGAGGGAAAGGCGAAGAGGCGGTGGACGGTTGCCACGGTACACGAAGAGGCGCCTGGGGAGCGAACGGTTGCCACAGAGGCACACACTGACGGCAAGGGCCGAGTGAACCGCATGCGTATATCGCACACACCTTGATCTGGCTGACTGTTTCTTTTGTGTTGCCTAATCACAAACAGTTTATCCGGGTGAACTGTATGTTGTATATCGCACACACCTTAATCTGGCTGCCCGTTTCTTTTGTGTTGCCTAATCACAAACAGTTCATCCGAGTGGAACCGTATGCTGTGTATCGCACACGTCTTCATCAGGCTGCCCGTTTCTTTTGTTCCTCCTCATCGCAAACAGTTAATTGAACTGAACCGTATGCCCTTCATCGCACACGCAACTAAAACCTGAACCGTGTTTGATGCATCCGTCATCGCAAACATTTTATACATTCCTGACGGTTTTCATACAGCACCGTTTGCGATTATTGCATCGCACACAGTTTCTCGAAGGGTCTCTGATCGTAGTGTCGCGTTAGCAACATCCTGCAGTAGTGGAGGTAGCCCTCTTACAAAGCCGATCCTGAGATATCCGGCACACGAAGAACACACGCGACTACGTTATCATCAACGAGGCACCGAAAGAACTAAACACCCTCATACTATGTCCTAGGACATCTAAGCTCCATGGCAACACCCCCAAGAGGGAGAATGGCACACAACGTCACCGCTACCGAGTCCACAAAGGACAAAGGTCTTCACCCGAAGCCCGGACATGGAGAGAAGAACCACAACGATGTCTTCAAGAAAAGTGTGACACCCTCGGTGTCCTCGTCGTTGATGACCCACAAGTATAGGGGGTCGATAGTAGTCCTTTTGATAAGTAAGAGTTCAAACCCAATGAGGAGCAGAAGGAAATGATAAGAGGTTTTCAGCAAGGTATTCTCTGCAAGCACTGAAGTTGTCGGTAACAAATAGTTTGATAGCAAGGTAATTTGTAATGAGCAACAAGTAACAATAGTAACAAAGGTGCAGCAAGGTAGCCCAATCCTTTCTATAACAAATGACAGGTCAGAACTTGCTCTTATAGCAAGCAAAGCGTTCTTGAGGACACATGATAATTCATCTAGTCACTTTTATCATGTTTATTTGATTAGCGTTCGGTACTTTGATAATTTGATATGTGGGTGGACCAGTGCTTGGGTGCTGCTCTTACTTGAAATAGCCTCCCACTAATGATTACCCCCTCTCGCAAACATCTGCAACTACGAAAGAAGAATTAAGATAAATCTAACCATAGCATGAAACATATGGATCCAAATCAGCCCCTTACGGAATAGCGCATAAACTAGGGTTTAAGCTACTATCACACTAGCAACCCATCATCTAATTACTACTCCACAATGCCTTCCTTTAGGCCCAAGTATGGTGAAGTTTCATGTAGACGACATTCACATGACACCACTAAGGGAAACAACAACATACATATATATCATCAAAATATAGAATAAATACCAAATTCAAATGATTACTTATAACAAGACTTCTCGCATGTCCTCAAGAACAAAAGTAACTACTCACAAATCATATTCATGTTCAAGATCAGAGGGGTATTGAATATCATTAAGGATCTGAACATATAATCTTCCACCAGATAAACCAACTAGCATCAACTACAAGATGTAATCAACACTACTAGCAACTCACGGGTACCAATCTGAGGTTTTGAGACAAAGATTGAATACAAGAGGTGAACTAGGGTTTTAGATGAGATGATGCTGGTGAAGATGTTGATGAAGATTGGTCCTCCCATGATGAGAGGATCGTTGGTGATGTCGATGGCTTCAATTTCCCCCTCCCGGAGGGAAGTTTCCCCGGCGGAATTGCTCCGCCGGAGAGCAAAAAGTGCTCCTGCCCAGGTTCCGCCTTGAAACCTTCTCTCTGATTTTTTTCTAGATCAAAAAGCATCATATAGCAGAAGATGGGCTTGGCAGGCCTAGGGCCCCACAAGTCCAGGGGACGCGCCTTGAGGGGTAGGGCGTGCCCCCCAGGCTTGTCGCTGCCTGGTGGGTCCCCCTCTGGTAATTCCTTCACCAATATTTTCTATATATTCCAAAATAATTCTCCGTCAATTTTCAGGTGATTTGGAGTTGTGCAGAATAGGTATCTCTGATGTAGCCCTTTCCGGTCCTGAATTCCAATTGCTGGCAATCTCCCTCTTCATGTGAAACTTGCAAAATAAGAGAGAAAAGGCATCAAAATTATATCATAAAGTGAAATAACAATGCAAAACACAATGAATAACAGTAGGAAAACATGATGCAAAATGGACGTATCAGTCGTTGGCGCCAAGGCACGGAGCTTTCGCTCGGCAACTCACCCGTGCCACCACGTGGCCGCCGAGAGGAGCGCAAGGATGTCAGAACCCCAGATCCGCATCAGGATGCCGCCCCATCGAGAGAGAGGGCATGTTCAAGCTACCCGTTGCATCCCTCCCGTTGCCCACAGAACCTGGAAGGGGAGCCACAGCCACCGCAATGATGTCCGTGGAAGAGCAACCATGCGGACTGCCCTCCGGGGCCACTGCTTCAGCGTCCCTGCCGCGTGATACCGTGCGCTGTCCACCTCAGAACGCACTCAACCATGGTAGGAAGAGCGATAGGACTCCATCTACTCCTAGCCCGACATCAGTCCCCGAGTCCGGGTAGGCGCCTCCACCGTAGGAGGCACCCACACCTGCGTCCCCAACCAATATCCGGTGGACTGGGGGGTACACGACCTCGAGACTGCCGACGAGCCAGCCTTGAGCCCTTGGTCAGGCGAGCTCACACAACGCCATGTCCATGGTCACCGACGCCGATCCACGCACCAACGCAGCGCTAACACGACCACCAACATCGAGCACCACCTGGACCAAGAACCACCTCACCTACCCGGAGCACCAGCTCCGATCTGCCTCCAGCCAAAATTTGGTCCGCCCGAGCACAAAAAAGTTGTCTCGACGAGCGACCCCGCGCGCCGCGGGCCTGCACCGAGGAGAAGGGAGGTTGCCACCTCCACCTGCACACCACCGTCGGACGTCGACCGTCGTGTTGCGCCCACGCCGACCACCTGTGCACCCACCACAAACTCACACCACCACGCCGAACCAAAGCAACGGAGCGCTCCATCCAGAGCCAGCTGCCATCGGAGGGGAGGTTCTGCCCGGATCCGGCCATGGAGGAGGGTCCGGGCCACCTGAGGCGCCGGTAGCCATATCTAGCGCGACTAGATCGACCCGCCAAGGCAGCCCCGAGCGCGCCCCGCATGACCCACCACGCCACCTCAAGAACAACGGCGGGCGTGAGGTACGCGCGAGCCCCGACCGCCGACACCCTTGGCCGCATCACCGCGCCCCGCGCGCCAGCGCGCCGCCACCAGCCGAGGGAAGAAGAGGTCCTGCTGCCGCTGACCGCCCAGTCAGCAGCGAGGGGAGGAGGTGGGAGGAGGGGTGGAACCCTGGCGGCGCTAGGGTTGCCCTCCTGGTAGCCCGCGAGAGCGGCGCGGGAGGGGAAAGGGTCGAGAGAAAAGCCTCTCATTCACCAATCGCCTTACCGAAAGGACTCTGAATTCCTCTCCAGCCAAGTACCTCACTTTTCAAAGCATGCAACCACGCCACATCAACACCTATGCATGTCCGATTTGTATGCATTAATTAACCATGCAACCATACCATATTAGCAATCCATGCATGTCACTCATAAGTTATACTCCCTCCGTCTCAAAATAAGTGTCTTGAGGTTAGTACAAATTTGTACTAGAGCTAGTACAAAGTTGAGACACTTATTTTGGGACGGAGAGAGTATTGCTTAAGTTAATTATTTTTTCATATATGATATATGTGTCGGATACTTGAAGCATACCCACATACTAGTTTTCATGGTTAACATTTCTGTTATCTACAATGTAAATTGAGAACACTGTTACAATTGCATTGCATTTAGTTGTTTTTATCACCTATTAATACAATTATTTTAGCGGCAACGTGCAGGACATCATCTAGTATGCATAAATATCTGCCCACAGAAGAAATGCATAAATACTTCAAGTTGCGCGCAGCGGCCTGCTGGAATCAGGTGGCAGTTGTGCAAAGAGGCAAAGTGGTCACTGAAATCAAACAAACATTGCACATGCTGATATGCACGCAGGGATTCCAGTCCATCACAGATAAACAGTCGTGCTTTCATGAATGAACTGACAGGCAGAATTACAATTTTGGTTGCTGCATCCTACTACTTCCGTTGCTTTCATGCATGAAATGGCAGAAGTACAAATTTTCTTGGTGCATCCTACTTCCGTTTTCACAACCAATAGTCATTAGTACGAAGCATCGAATTAATTAATTTGACCGCTTAAATACAACCTTGCTCACTTACGTCCTTGGACCAATGGCGGGATGCTCTGCTCGTTTCTGAAGTAGTCAGTGGGATCCACGGCCGCCTTCACCGAAGCGAGCCTCTGGAAGTTGCTCGCGAAGTACTGCTCGCCCCAAACCTTGCCGCCGTCGAACGTGGTGACGTCATCCACCACCACGTTCTGGCCGATGTCCAGGTCCCGGTAGTTCACGTACGCTTGCCTCGGGTTCTTGCTCACGTACTGCTCCATGAAGTCGTAGAAGTTGCCCAGCCAGGTGTTCGCCGCCGTGCCCCCGTCTCCCTGCCAGAACACCATGTACTGGACGTTGTACAGCACGCCGGTCCGGTGCGGGTACGGCGTCGCGTCGGTGGGGACGCTCCCCATGAACCCGCCGTGGGGCTCCAGGATGACGAGCCCGGCGCCGTTCATCGTGAACCAGGAGAAGATGTCCTTCCACACGCCCTTGGAGATGGCGCTCTGGACGTAGTCGGACTTGCTTTTGGTGTACGTGCTCAGGCTGGTGGTCCGGCTCAGGAGCGCCTCCACCGGCGTGTCCCTGTTCCAGAAGCTGATGAATGCTATGGACTGGAGCCAGGTCATCGACTGGCAGTCGGCGTTCGTCATGGTGAGCTCGGGGAACTGGTCGCCCATGGTCGCCACGAACGAGCTGCATGTGCCCAGGTATAGGGCCTGGAACAGGGCTTGCTGACCCTGCACGATCACCCTTATGGTCAGGTCGTTGGGGAGTGATGGCCCGACATCTTGCCATCTGGTCACGATCTCTACGGCGTCCTGATCAAGCGTCTTTATGATGTTGAACATGGTCACCATCGGCGGGACCTGCACGAGCTGGACCTTCCACGAGAGCACGATGCCGAAGCTCCCGCCGCCGCCGCCTCGGATGGCCCAGAAGAGGTCCTCCCCCATGCCGGCCCTGTCGAGGAGATCCCCGTTGGCGGTGACAAACTTGGCGTCGAGGACGTTGTCGACGGCGAGGCCATACTTGCGCATCATCATGCCGATGGCGCCACCGCTGAAGTGGCCACCGACACCGATGGTCGGGCACAGGCCGGCAGGGAACGCGAGCTGAGAGTTGCCCTTCGCGATGGTGTAGTACAACTCGCCGATGGTCGCACCGGAGTCGACCCAAGCAGTGGTCTCCGACTGATTCACACTCACGGCGCGGAGGTTGGTGAGGTCGACCACCCCGAACACCTCGGGCCGCGCCGACCGGTACGACAGGCCCTCGTAGTCGTGCCCGCCGCTGCGCACGCGGAGACGCACGCCCTGCGTGCGGCCGCAGAGCACGGCGGCCTGGACGTGGGAGGCGTCGGTCGGCGTCACGACGCAGAGCGGCCTCACCGTGGTGTTGGTGAAGAATCTGGCGCTCCTAATGGAGGAGACCAGCACGCCGGCGAAGCTGCTCGAGCTCTGCGTGTACACGAGCTCGCTAGGTATCTTCTCCCGTAGGCATTGGAGGAAGTCATCAGGGGAGGCTAGGGAAGGGACCGAGGTCAGGTAGCACGAGAAAAAGCTAACGAGAAGCGCGAGTGCTAAGCCTTTGAGCATCGCCATCTTTTGCTTCCTGCACTGATAGTGCCTTCGCTGTGCTTACTACCTGGCCTAAGCTCCTTATATACTACTCGTAATCCGAGTCGGTCCAAGCCGTGGAGAACTTATTTATGTGAAATTTGTTGTGCTAGTATGACTTGAGTTATGACCTCGGGATACATGAATTCATCCACGAGATGCAAAAGTCGAGGCCAACGATTCCCTACAGGACAAAAACGACAAAAATTGATTTGCGGAGGAAATCATAAACAGAACTGTTTCAGAAAAAAAATCGCTCAGCTGTTCTTTCTGTGTGGCGCCCGACAGCCAGGCGCCACATCCTACAGTGCGGCGACTAGCTCTCAAACGATGCATGTCTAGCCAGCGTGGCACCCCGGGCCCGCACCGAGTAATACAGCGCCTTTCACGTCACACATGCAATCTGCGGCGCCTAAGATCTAAGCGCACTTGTAATGTGCAGCGCTTAGCTCTTAGGGGCCTCTTTGATTCATAGGATTTTAAAAACGTAGGAATAGGAAAAGTATAGTGTTGGAGTGGTATGATCATTTGAATCCTATAGAATAAGCAATGAGTGTTTGATGGCACGGGAAAAACAGAGAGATTGTAAAAAGAGGTTGGAGTGGATGTTAGATTTTCTATAAAATGTAGTACAAAAGATTCCATAGGAAAAAATCCCATGGGATTCAATCCTATGAATCAAAGGACCAACACAGGAAAAAATCCTAAGGATTTTAATCCTCCAGAAATTTTATAAAATTCCTTTGAATCAAAGGAGCCCCGTTGCACATTCTGTTAGTAGTTGGTAGGATGACCTCTCCCCACCCCCCCACAACCCCCAACCCCACACCCACCCATGATTTCGCCTCTCTCCCCCTCTCAAATCCTTCTTCAAATCCAACAACTGGAGATTTTCTCCGTGGATTCTGAACCCAATCCCTCCCTCAAGGTAATCACGTCTGATCCCCTCGTTTTCATCCAAAAAATGCTCACATTTGGTCATTTGTTGGTAGTTTGGGGAAACCTAGTTTTTTATGGATCTTGAAATTTGTATGGAGATATGAGATGTTTGTTTGCCAATTTGCTAGGGTTAGGCTTCTTGGTATGTTAGTGTTAGGGTTATGGGTGTTGTTATATTGGGGTTAGGGTTAGGGTTGTTAGTATGTTAGGGTTATGCTTATGGTTATTGTTAAGTGGGGGTTAGGGTTATTGTTTCATATATATGTTCTTTGTATTTTGTGTTAATCTTCGGATGAGTACTTATGGAATATATGTCACGTTGTGTTGTTTTAATTATTCTAGGGATGGGAAGAAGATGTGTTTACGTTCATCATATGGACAAAGACACCTTTTTGAAAGGCAATATTGAACCGGACCCGGATGAGCGTGACATGGTGTTTGAGAATTGTCCTAGCTATGCCGAGGTGTTGGAACGAGTGAGGAAAGATTTGAATTGGATGGACTCAAGCGATATCGTTGAGTTGGAGGGAAGGCATAATGTTGGTTTTGGAATGCACATTTGTTGGAAGACCATGCATGTGAACTCAGAGCAACGTTGGGTTGCATACAAGGAGAAGGTGGCTGAATCATTAGACAAGGCTCTCGAGTTATTTGCTACGAAGAAGGTTGATTCTAGTTTGCATTTGGACTTGAACCAGGACCCCTCCCCTTTGGTTGCTAGTAGTCCCCCACCCCTGAACCATGACGAAATGAGTGAACCTCATTTGACTAAACAAGTGAGGCCAACATTCAGCCCGATTTCGAACAACCAAAATGAAGCTTTGCAAGAGGATAATGATGAGTATGGGGACGATGACAATGAAGTTGATCTCCATGACAACAATGTGGGTGATCTTGACAAATATCATGTGCAAGAGACAATGGGCCATTCCATCATGTATTCACGTGGCTATGCATCGGAGTCGAATGACGAAGGTCCTGATGAAGAAGTTGATGAGGAGGGGTTCACGGTGAAGGAGGCCAAAGCTTTCGAGAAGGTATTCGGGCCGAATCATCGGACATCATTGTTCAAGGATGTTAGTCTCGCGGACGAAGCCGTGGTAGATGGTGGCCAAGGTATATCTCTTGGAGTTAGGCCAAGTTCTCACCAAGATTTGGAAGACGGCAAGAACGGGATTTCTCCCGGGTCTAAGTTTCAAACCTTCTTGGAATTGAAGATGTGGCTCGACAACTACTCGGGTACGAATTATCGTCCACACAAGGTGGTTCGCTCGGACATCAGTGTGCGTTACACAGTTGCATGTCAAGAGAAAAAATGCACATGGATTGTGGGTGCAAGACCATGGAAAGAAGGGCCACTTGGCACGTGGTGAGTTGTGTACCAAGTCACATGTGCCGAGGCAAGAAGGTGGATGGCAAGATTGTGTCCCAAGACCACAGACAACTCACGTCCAAGTTCATCGCTTACAGGCTTTCCAACTCAATATCCACACTTCCAACAATGAGCATCCAACAAGTCATGGACCTTGTGAAAGCCATCTTTCATTACAAGGTGAAATACGGCAAGGCATGGAAGGCGAAGCAAGTCGCATTTTAGATGTTGTATGGTAACTGGAAGGAAGCATACAACCAAATCCCTAGGTTGTTGTTAGCTATGGCTGCCACTAACCCGGGCATGGTTCATGTGTTCGAGCCTCATGGGCAAAAAACAATGATTCACGATGGAAGGACCATCCGAGTATTTGGTCGTGCATTTTGGTTGTTCGAGCAATGCGTGAGGGCTTTGGAACACTATCGGCCGGTCATCGTCGTTGATGGCACATTCTTGACCGGACAATACAAGGGCACCTTGTTGGTTGCAATAGCAAGTGATGCCAATAATCGGGTGTTCCCTTTGGCTTTTGCTTTGGTTGAGGTGGAGAACCATGATAATTGGGAGTGGTTCTTACGTCTTTTGAGAACCAAGGTATTACCGGCTCAAAGGGAAATTTGTGACATATCGGATCACCATCAAGGAATTCTTAATGCGGTGGACATTGACATTCCCGTGCATGCTCAGTTGCACCATCGATGATGCATGAGGCACTTTTGTTCAAACTTCTATAGGGCCGGTGGCCTTAAGGAGTTGGCCGATGATCTTCAAGATTATTGTCTCGCTTTCTCCGACAAGCGGTTCGCCAACTTGTACAAAAAAATTCTCACACACAAAAAACTTGATCTCGGAGGTCTTGAGTTTCTCAATAGGCACATTCAAGAAAGGAATAAGTGGGCACGTGCTTTTTATGAAGATGGCCGGAGGTATGGTCAAATAAAAAGCAATATGGCCGAATGCTTTAATAGAGTGCTCAAGAGTGTACGCGCATTACCCTTGACGGCAATAGTTCAATACATATTTGACAAGATGAATTCATACCTTCTAAATTACTCAATGGAAATGGATGCGAAGATTGCGGGTGAGAACAGGCGCAAGTACAAGTTCCTACCCCAAGGGTGATGAATGGTTGGAATTTCAATCACGGAAGGCGGGCTCCTAAGAAGCTATACTATATAACAACGACGATTGGTTGTAGGAAGTGAAAGAGACAGAAGGAACCACAAACGATGGCCGCCAACATGGAGGTCGGGCTTTCAAGGTCTCCTTAACATGGTGTGATTGCTCTTGTGGGAGGCCATTGTTTCTTCTTCTCCCATGCTCACACTTGTATACCACAGCTCGCGTTAGGAATGTGGACGTCAAGCACCCGCTCACCGTGAGGGAGTACGAGTTCTCAATCATGACCATCAAGAATACATGGGCTCCTTGATTTCATCCATACTTTGACCAATCTTAATGGCCTGAGTACCATGCAGTTCAACTATGGCCCAATCCGGATTTGAAGGTGGTTAAACGGGGAAGACGTAAGACAAAGCGTCTTAGAGGTGACATGGACGGATGGGGCCATGGTGGCGGCCGCGAATCAGGCAATGGCCAATTCCAAGAGCCTCGTGAGAGCTCCCGTTGTGGGGAATGCAAAGGTCAGGGACACAACAAAAGAAAATGTACCAAACCAAGAAAGAGGTCAAAGAAAAATGATGCAAGCACAAGCCAACAAGGAGGTACACAAGGTCCTAGCCAGTCAAATAGTACTAAACAAGGGCCAAACCAAGAAAGTGTAGCCAACCAAGTGGTAGCCAACAAGTGCCAAACCAACCAGGTAGTAGCCAACAAGGGGCATGCCAACAAGGGGCAGGCCAAAGAGGAAATAGGCAAAAAAGAGGGAGGCAACTAGGACTTAAGAGGACGTGGTGGTGGTAGAGGTCGTGGTGGTGGTAGAGGTCGTGGTGGTGGTAGAGCCCATGGTGGTGGTCTAGACCTTGGCGATGCTCTAGGCCGTTGTGGTGGTCTAGGCCGTGCTACCTATTGAGCTTGCGTTGGTTTTTCCCTTGAAGAGGAAAGGGTGATGCAGCAAAGTAGCGTAAGTATTTCCCTCAGTTTTTGAGAACCAAGGTATCAATCCAGTAGGAGACTACACGCAGTCGCCTCGTACCTACACAAACAAATAAGAACCTTGCGACCAACGCGATAAAGGGGTTGTCAATCCCTTCACGGCCACTTGCAAAAGTGAGATCTGATAGAGATAATAAGATAAATATTTTTGGTATTTTTATGATATAGATTGGAAAGTAAAGATTGCAAAATAAAATAGATTGGAAACTTTATATGATGGAAAATAGACCCGGGGGCCATAGGTTTCACTAGTGGCTTCTCTCAAGATAGCATAAGTATTACGGTGGGTGAAAAAATTATTGTCGAGCAATTGATAGGAAAGTGCATAGTTATGAGAATATCTAGGCATGATCATGTATATAGGCATCACATCAATGACAAGTAGACCGAAATGATTCTGCATCTACTACTATTACTCCACACATCGACCGCTATCCAGCATGCATCTAGAGTATTAAGTTCATAAGAACAGAGTAACGCATTAGGCAAGATGACATGATGTAGAGGGATAAACTCAAGCAATATGATATAAACCCCATCTTTTTATCCTCGATGGCAACAATAAAATGTGTGCCTTGTTGCCCCTGCTGTCAATGGGAAAGGACACCGCAAGATCGAACCCAAAGCTAAGCACTTCTCTCATTGCAAGAAAGATCAATCTAGTAGGCAAAACCAAACTGATGATTCGAAGAGACTTGCAAAGATAAAAAATCATACATAAAAGAATTCAGAGAAGATTCAAATATTGTTCATAGATAATCTTGATCATAAACCCACAATTCATCGGATCTCGACAAACACACCGCAAAAAGAATTGCATCGAATAGATCTCCAAGAAGATCGAGGAGAACTTTGTATTGAGATCCAAAGAGAGATAAGAAGCCATCTAGCTAATAACTATGGACCCGAAGGTCTGTGGTAAACTACTCACACATCATTGGAGGGGCTATGGTGTTGATGTAGAATCCCTCCGAGATCGATTCCCCCTCCGACGGAGCGCCGGAAAAGGCCCCAAGATGGGATCTCACAGGTACAGAAGGTTGCGGCGGTGGAAATAGGGTTTCTTGGTGCTCCTAGATGTTTTTGGGGTATATGGGTATATATATGAGGAAGAAGTAGGTCGGTTGAGCTGCGAGGGGCCCACGAGGGTGGGGGCGCGTTCATGGGGCAGGCGCGCCTCCCTGCCTCGTGGCCTCCTCGCTTCTTTCTTGACGTCCACTCCAAGTCCCTTGGATCACGTTTGTTCCAAAAATAACTCTCCCAAAGGTTTCATTCCGTTTGGATTCCGTTTGATATTCCTTTTCCGCGAAACACTAAAATAGGCAAAAAAAAAACAGCAATTTGCACTGGGCCTTTGGTTAGTAGGTTAGTCCCAAAAGTAATATAAAGTGTTTAGTAAAGCCCATTAAACATCCAAAACAGATAATATAATAGCATGGAACAATAAAAAATTATAGATACGTTGGAGACGTATCAAGCATCCCCAAGCTTAATTCCTGCTCGTCCTCGAGTAGGTAAATGATAAAAACAGAATTTTTGATGTGGAATGCTACCTAGCATAATTTTCTATGTAATTTTCTTTATTATGGCATGAATTTTCAGATCCGAAAGATTCAAGATAAAAGTTTAATATTGACATAAAAATAATAATACTTCAAGCATACTAACTAAGCAATTATGTCTTATCAAAATAACATGGCCAAAGAAAGTTCATCCCTACAAAATCATATAGTTTGGTCATGCTCCATTTTCGTCACACAAGAATGCTCTCATAATGCACAACCCCGATGACAAGCCAAGAAATTGTTTCATACTTTAGTAATCTCAAACTTTTTTCAACTTCCACGCAATACATGAGCGTGAGCCATGGATATAGCACTATGGGTGGAATAGAGTATGATGTTGGGGATTATGTGGAGAAGACAAAAAAGGAGAAAGCCTCACATTGACGCGGCTAATCAACGGGCTAGGGAGATGCCCATCAATTGATGTCAATGCAAGGAGTAGGGATTGCCATGCAGTGGATGCACTAGAGCTATAAATGTATGAAAGCTCAACAAAAGAAACTAAGTGGGTGTGTTGGGGAACGTTGCAGAAAATTAAAATTTTTCCTACGGTTTCACCAAGATCCATCTATGAGTTCATCTAAGCAACGAGTCAAGGGAGTGAGTTTGCATCTACATACCACTTGTAGATCACGTGCGGAAGCTTTCGAGGGGATGGTGATGATGGAGTCGTACTCGGATCACCGATGACCAAGTGCTGAACGGACAGCACCTCCGCGTTCAACACACGTACGGTACGGGCAACGTCTCCTCCGTCTTGATCCAGCAAGGAGGAAGGAGAGGTTGAGGAAGATGGCTCCAACAGCAGCACGACGGCGTGATGATGATGGAGTGACAGTTCTCCGGCAGGGCTTCGCCAAGCGCGCGGAGGAGGAGAGGTGTTGGGAGGGAGGGCTACGCCTTCAAGTTGTGTATGCAGCCCTCCCTCACCCCTCTATTTATAGGGGAAGGGAGGGGGCCGACCCTCTAGATGCATCTAGAGGGGGCGGCGGACAAGGGAGGGGCTTGCCCCCAAGCAAGGGGCGCCCCTTAGGGTTCCCCTCAACCCTAGGCGGATGGGCCCAAGGGAGGGTGCGCCCAGCCCACCAGGGGCTGGCTGCCTCCAACGCAGCCCAGTGGCCCCCGGGAGGGTGGCCCCTCCCGTGGTCCTCCGGAACCTTTCCGGTGGCCCCTCCACAATACCGATATGACCAAACTTTTCCGGTGTCCGCTTGACAACTTCCCATATGTAAATCTTTACCTCCGGACCCTTCCGAACTCCTCGTGACGTCCGGATCTCATCCGGACTCCAAACAACATTCGGTAATCACATACAAGTCTTCCTAATAACCCTAGCGCCACCGAACCTTAGTGTGTAGACCCTACGGGTTCGGGAGACATGCGAGACATGACCGAGACGCCTCGGTCAATAACCAATAGCGGGATCTGGATACCCATGTTGGCTCCCACATGCTCCTCGATGATGTCATCGGATGAACCACGATGTCGAGGATTCAAGCAACCCCGTATACTATTCCCTTTGTCAGACGGTATGTTACTTGCCCGAGACTCGATCGTCGGTATCCCAATACCTCGTTCAGTCTCGTTACCGGCAAGTCACTTTACTCGTACAGTAATGCATGATCCCGTGACCAGACACTTGATCACTTTGAGCTCATTATGATGATGCACTACCGAGTGGGCCCAGTGATACCTCTCCGTCATACGGAGTGACAAATCCCTGTCTCGATCCGTGTCAACCCAACAGACACTTTCGGAGATACCTGTAGTGCACCTTTATAGTCACCCAGTTACGTTGTGACGTTTGGTACACCCAAAGCATTCCTACGGTATCCGGGAGTTACACGATCTCATGGTCTAAGGAAGAGATACTTGACATTGGAAAAGCTCTAGCAAAACGAACTACACGATCTTTGTGCTATGCTTAGGATTGGGTCTTGTCCATCACGTCATTCTCCTAATGACGTGATCCCGTTGTCAATGACATCTGACGTCCATAGTCAGGATACCATGACTATCTGTTGACCAACGAGCTAGTCAACTAGAGGCTTACTAGGACGATTGTAGTCTATGTATTCACGTGTATTACGATTTCCGGATAATACAGTTATAGCATGAATAAAAGACAATTATCATGAACAAGGAAATATAATAATAATGCTTTTATTATTGCCTCTAGGGTATATTTCCAACAGTCTCCCACTTGCACCAGAGTCAATAATCTAGTTACGTTGTGATGAATCGAACACCCATAGAGTTCTGGTGTTGATCATGTTTTGCCCGCGGAAGAGGTTTAGTCAATGGATCTGCGACATTCAGATCCGTATGCACTTTACAAATTTCTATGTCTCCATCTTGAACATTTTCACGGATGGAGTTGAAGCGACGCTTGATGTGCCTTGTCTTCTTGTGAAACCTGGGCTCCTTGGCAAGTGCAATAGCTCCAGTGTTGTCACAGAAGAGTTTGATCGGCCCCGACGCATTGGGTATGACTCCTAGGTCGGTGATGAACTCCTTCACCCAAATTGCTTCATGCGCTGCCTCCGAGGCTGCCATGTACTCCGCTTCACATGTAGATCCCGCCACGACGCTTCGCTTGCAGCTGCACCAGCCATCGCTCCACCATTCAACATATACACGATCCGGTTTGTGACTTGAGTCATCAGATCTGTGTCGAAGCTAGCGCCGACGTAACCCTTCTGACGAGCTCTTCGTCACCTCCATAAACGAAACATGTCCTTTGTCCTTTTCGGTACTTTAGGATATTCTTGACCGCTGTCCGGTGTTCCTTGCGGGATTACTTTGGTATCTTCCTACCAAACTTACGGCAAGGTTTACATCAGGTCTGGTACACAGCATGGCATACATAATAGATCCTATGGCTGAAGCATAGGGATGACACTCATCTCTTCTTTTTCTTTTGTCTGTGGTCGGGCATTGAGCCGAGCTCAATCTCACACCTTGCAATACAGGCAAGAACCCCTTCTTGGACTGATCCATTTTGAACTTCTTCAAAATCTTATCAAGGTATGTGCTTTGTGAAAGACCTATGAGGCGTCTCGATCTATCTCTATAGATCTTGATGCCTAATATATAAGCAGCTTCTCCAAGGTCCTTCATTGAAAAACACTTATTCAAGTAGGCCTTAATGCTATCCAAGAATTCTATATCATTTCCCATCAAAAGTATGTCATCTACATACAATATGAGAAATGCTACAGAGCTCCCACTCACTTTCTTGTAAACGCAGGCTTCTCCATAAGTCTGCATAAACCCAAACGCTTTGATCATCTCATCAAAGCGAATGTTCCAACTCCGAGATGCTTGCACCAGCCCATAAATGGATCGCTGGAGCTTGCATACTTTGTCAGCATTCTTAGGATCGACAAAACCTTCCGGCTGCATCATATACAGCTCTTCCTTAAGATAACCGTTAAGGAAAGCCGTTTTGACGTCCATCTGCCATATCTCATAATCATAGTATGCGGCAATTGCTAACATGATTCGGACGGACTTAAGCTTCGCTACGGGAGAGAAAGTCTCA
This sequence comes from Aegilops longissima, assembly GCA_021605205.1. Taxonomy (NCBI): domain Eukaryota; kingdom Viridiplantae; phylum Streptophyta; class Magnoliopsida; order Poales; family Poaceae; genus Aegilops; species Aegilops longissima. Next base: position 610,007,035 of record CM038682.1, on the reverse strand, counting down.
TCGTAGTCAATCCCTTGAACTTGCCGATAACCCTTAGCGACAAGTCGAGCTTTATAGATGGTGACATTACCATCCGCGTCCGTCTTCTTCTTAAAAATCCATTTGTTTTCTATCGCTCGCCAATCATCGGACAAGTCAGTCAAAGTCCATACTTTGTTTTCATACATGGATTCTATCTCGGATTTCATGGCTTCTAGCCATTTGTTGGAATCTGGGCCCGCCATCGCTTCTTCATAGTTCGAAGGTTCACCGTTGTCTAACAACATGATTTCCAGGACAGGGTTGCCGTACCACTCTGGTGCGAAACGTGTCCTTGTGGACCTACGAAGTTCAGTAGCAACTTGATCCGAAGTACCTTGATCATCATCATTATTTTCCTCTTCAGTTGGTGTAGGCATCACAGAACATTTTCTGAGCTGCACTACTATTCCGCTCAAGAGGTAGTACTTCATCGAGTTCTACTTTCCTCCCACTTACTTCTTTCGAGAGAAACTCTTTTCCGAAAGGATCCGTTCTTGGCAACAAAGATCTTGCCCTCGGATCTTAAGTAGAAGGTATACCCTATGGTTTCCTTAGGGTATCCTATGAAGACGATTTTACCGACTTGGGTTCGAGCTTTTCGGGTTGAAGTTTCTTGACATAAGCATCGCATCCCCAAACTTTTAGAAACGACAGCTTAGGTTTCTTCCCAAACCATAATTCATACGGTGTCGCCTCAACGGATTTAGACGGTGCCCTATTTAAAGTGAATGTAGTTGTCTCTAGAGCGTATCCCCAAAATGATAGCGATAAATCGGTAAGAGACATCATAGATCGCACCATATCCAATAGAGTGCGACACGACGTTCGGACACACCGTTCTGTTGAGGTGTTCCGGCGGCGTGAGTTGTGAAACGATTCCACATTTTCTTAAGTGTGTACCAAATTTGTGACTTAAATATTCTCCTCCACGATCCGATCGTAAGAATTTTATCTTTCGGTCACGTTGATTCTCTACTTCATTCTGAAATTCCTTGAACTTTTCAAAGGTCTCAGACTTGTGTTTCATTAAGTATACATACCCATATCTACTCAAGTCATCTGTGAGAGTGAGAACATAACAATATCCTCCGCGAGCCTCAACACTCATTGGCCCGCACACATCGGTATGTATGATTTCCAACAAGTTGGTTGCTCGCTCCATTGTTCCGGAGAACGGAGTCTTGGTCATTTTGCCCATGAGGCATGGTTCGCATGTGTCAAATGATTCATAATCGAGAGACTCTAAAAGTCCATCAGCATGGAGCTTCTTCATGCGCTTGACACCAATGTGACCAAGGCGGCGTGCCACAAGTATGTGGGACTATCGTTATCAACTTTACATCTTTTGGTATTCACGCTATGAATATGTGTAACACTACGCCGAGATTCATTAAGAATAAACCATTGACCATCGGAGCATGACCATAAAACATATCTCTCATATAAATAGAACAACCATTATTCTCGGATTTAAATGAGTAGCCATCTCGATCAAACGAGATCCGGACACAATGTTCATGCTCAAACTTGGCACCAAATAACAATTAATAAGGTTCAAAACTAATCCCGTAGGTAAATGAAGAGGTAGCGTGTCGACGGCGATCACATCGACTGAAACCATTCCCGACGCGCATCGTCACCTCGCCTTCGCCAGATCTCCGCTTATTCCGCAGCTCCTGCTGTGAGTTACAAATATGAGCAACGGCACCGGTATCAAATACCCAGGAGTTACTACGAGTACTGGTAAGGTATACATCAATTACATGTATATCAAATATACCTTCGGTGTTGCCGGCCTTCTTATCCGCTAAGTATTTGGGGCAGTTCCGCTTCCAGTGACCCTTCCCCTTGCAATAAAAGCACTCAGTCTCAGGCTTGGGTCCATTCTTTGACTTCTTACCGGCAACTTGCTTACCGGGCGCGGCAACCTCCTTGTCGTCCTTCTTGAAGTTCTTCTTGCCCTTGCCCTTCTTGAACTTAGTGGTCTTATTTACCATCAACACTTGATGTTCTTTCTTGATTTCAACCTCTGCTGACTTCAGCATAGAAAATACTTCAGGAATGGTCTTTACCATCCCCTGCATATTGTAGTTCATCACAAAGCTCTTGTAGCTTGGTGGGAGCGACTGAAGGATTCTGTCAATGACCGCCTCATCAGGGAGGTTAATATTCAGCTGGGTCATACGGTTGTGCAACCCAGACATCTTGAGTATGTGCTCACTGACAGAACTATTTTCCTCCATCTTACAACTATAGAACTTGTCGGAGATGTCATATCTCTCGACCCGGGCGTGAGCTTGGAAAACTAGTTTCAGCTCTCGAACATCTCATATGCTCCGTGATGCTCAAAACGCTTTTGGAGCCCGGTTCTAAGCTGTAAAGCATGCCGCACTGAACGAGGGAGTAATCATCAAGACGAGACTGCCAAGCATTCATAATGTCTTGGTTCTCGGGACAGAGGCGTCACCTAGCGGTCCTTCTAGGACATATTGTTTCTGGCAGCTATGAGGATGATCCTCAAGTTCGGACCCAGTCCGTATAGTTGCTGCCGTCATCTTTCAGCTTGGTTTTCTAGGAAGCGTTGAAGTTCAAGTTGACATGAGCGTTGGCCATTTGATCTACAAGACATATTATGCAAAAGTTTTAGACTAAGTTCATGATAATTAAGTTCATCTAATCAAATTATTTCAATGAACTCCCACTCAGATCAGACATCCCTCTAGTCATCTAAGTGTTACACGATCCGAGTCGACTAGGCCGTGTCCGATCATCACGTGAGACGGACTAGTCATCGTCGGTGAACATTCTCATGTTGATCGTATCTTCTATACGACTCGTGTTCGACCTTTCGGTCTCCGTGTTCCGAGGCCATGTCTGTACATGCTAGGCTCGTCAAGTTAACCCTAAGTGTTTTGCGTGTGTAAATCTGTCTTACACCGTTGTATGTGAACGTAAGAGTCCATCACACCCGATCATCATGTGGTGCTTAGAAGCGATTTAACTTTAGCAACGGTGCACGAGTTAGGGAGAACACTTCTTGAAATTTTGTAAGGGATCATCTTATTTACTACCGTCGTTCTAAGTAAACAAGATGCATAAACATAATAAACATCACATGTAATTATATAGTAGTGACATGATATGGCCAATATCATATAGCTCCATTGATCTCCATCTTCGGGCTCCATGATCATCTTGTCACCGCATGACACCATGATCTCCATCATTGTGCCTCCATGAAGTTGTCACGCCAACGACTACTTCTACTTCTATGGCTAACGCGTTTAGCAATAAAGTAAAGTAATTTACATGGCGTTCTTCAATGACACGCAGGTCATACAAAAATAAAGACAACTCCTATGGCTCCTGCCGGTTGTCATACTCATCGACATGCAAGTCGTGATTCCTATTACAAGAACATGATCTCATACATCACAATATGTCATTCATCATTCATCACAACTTGGCCATATCACATCACATGAAAATTGCTGCAAAAACAAGTTAGACGTCCTCTAATTGTTGTTGCATCTTTTACGTGGCTGCAATTGGGTTCTAGCAAGAACGTTTTCTTACCTACGAATAACCACAACGTGATTTTGTCAACTTCTATTTACCCTTCATAAGGACCCTTTTCATCGAATCTGCTCCAACTAAAGTGGGAGAGACAGACACCCGCTAGACACCTTATGCAACTAGTGCATGTTAGTCGGTGGAACCGGTCTCACGTAAGCTTACGTGTAAGGTTGGTCCGGGCCGCTTCATCCCACAATACCGCGGAAGCAAGATAAGACTAGTAGCGGCAAGTAAGTTGACAAGATCTACGCCCACAACAAAATTGTGTTCTACTCATGCAATAGAGAACTACGCATAGACCTAGCTCATGATGCCACTGTTGGGGAACGTTGCAGAAAATTAAAAATTTTCCTACGGTTTCACCAAGATCCATCTATGAGTTCATCTAAGCAACGAGTCAAGGGAGTGAGTTTGCATCTACATACCACTTGTAGATCACGTGCGGAAGCTTTCGAGGGGATGGTGATGATGGAGTCGTACTCGGATCACCGATGACCAAGTGCTGAACGGACAGCACCTCCGCGTTCAACACACGTGCAGTGCAGGGGCGTCTCCTCCATCTTGATCCAGCAAGGAGGAAGGAGAGGTTGAGGAAGATGGCTCCAACAGCAGCACGACGGCGTGATGATGATGGAGTGACAGTTCTCGGCAGGGCTTCGCCAAGCGCACGCGGAGGAGGAGAGGTGTTGGGAGGGAGGGCTGCGCCTTCAAGTTGTGTATGCAGCCTCCCTCACCCCTCTATTTATAGGGGAAGGGAGGGGAGCCGACCCCTCTAGATGCATCTAGAGGGGCGGCCAAGGGAGGGGCTTGCCCCCAAGCAAGGCGCCCCTTAGGGTTCCCCCTCAACCCTAGGCGCATGGGCCCAAGGGAGGTGCGCCCAGCCCACCAGGGGCTGGCTGCCTCCCACGCAGCCCAAGTGGCCCCCCGGGAGGGGTGGCCCCTCCCGGTGGTCCTCCAGAACCTTTCTGGTGGCCCCTCCACAATACCGATATGACCCGAAACTTTTCCGGTGTCCGTTTGACAACTTCCCATATGTAAATCTTTACCTCCGGACCCTTCCGGAACTCCTCGTGACGTCCGGGATCTCATCCGGGACTCCAAACAACATTCGGTAATCACATACAAGTCTTCCTAATAACCCTAGCGTCACCGAACCTTAAGTGTGTAGACCCTACGGGTTCGGGAGACATGCAGACATGACCGAGACGCTCTCAGGTCAATAACCAATAGCGGGATCTGGATACCCATGTTGGCTCCCACATGCTCCTCGATGATGTCATCGGATGAACCACGATGTCGAGGATTCAAGCAACCCCGTATACTATTCCCTTTGTCAGACGGTATGTTACTTGCCCGAGACTCGATCGTCGGTATCCCAATACCTCGTTCAGTCTCGTTACCGGCAAGTCACTTTACTCGTACCGTAATGCATGATCCGTGACCGGACACTTGATCACTTTGAGCTCATTATGATGATGCACTACCGAGTGGGCCGGTGATACCTCTCCGTCATACGGAGTGACAAATCCTGTCTCGATCCGTGTCAACCCAACAGACACTTTCGGAGATACCTGTAGTGCACCTTTATAGTCACCCAGTTACGTTGTGACGTTTGGTACACCCAAAGCATTCCTACGGTATCCGGGAGTTACACGATCTCATGGTCTAAGGAAGAGATACTTGACATTGGAAAAGCTCTAGCAAAACGAACTACATGATCTTTGTGCTATGCTTAGGATTGGGTCTTGTCCATCACGTCATTCTCCTAATGACGTGATCCCGTTGTCAATGACATCTGATGTCCATAGTCAGGAAACCATGTCTATCTGTTGACCAACGAGCTAGTCAACTAGAGGCTTACTAGGGACGTATTGTAGTCTATGTATTCACACGTGTATTACGATTTCCGGATAATACAGTTATAGCATGAATAAAAGACAATTATCATGAACAAGGAAATATAATAATAATGCTTTTATTATTGCCTCTAGGGCATATTTCCAACAGGGTGTGCATCCAACTTGCTTGCTCACGAAGAGCTAGGGCATTTGAGGAAGCCCATTGTTGGAATATACAAGCCAAGTTCTATAATGAAAAATTCCCACTAGTATATGAAAGTGATAAAACAAGAGACTCTCTATCATAAAGATCATGGTGCCAATTTGACGCACAAGTGTGGAAAAAAAGGATAGTAGCATTGTCCCTTTTTATTTCTTTTCTCTTTTTTTTGGGCCTTTCTTTTTTTGGCTTTTCTCTTTTTTTGGGACAATGCTCAATTAATGATGATCATCACACTTCTATTTATTTACAACTCAATTATTACAACTCGATACTAGAACAAAGTATGACTCTATATGAATGCATCCGATGGTGTACCGGGATGGGCAATGAATAAAGAGTGACATGTATGTTAAATTATGCATGGTGGCTTTGCCACAAATACGATGTCAACTACATGATCATGCAAGGCAATATGACAATGATGAAGCGTGTCATAATAAATGAAACAGTGGAAAGTTGCATGGCAATATATCTCGGAATGGTTATGGAAATGCCATAATAGGTAGGTATGGTGGCTGTTTTGAGGAAGATATAAGGAGGTTTATGTGTGATAGAGTGTATCATATCACGGGGTTTGGATGCACCGGCGAAGTTTGCACCAACTCTCAAGGTGAGAAAGGGCAATGCACAGTACCGAAGAGGCTAGCAATGATGGAAAGGTGAGAGTGCGTATAATCCATGGACTCAACATTAGTCATAAAGAACTCACATACTTATTGCAAAAGTCTACAAGTCATCAAAAACCAAGCATTACGCGCATGCTACTAGGGGGATAGATTGGTAGGAAAATACCATCGCTCGTCCCCGACCGCCACTCATAAGGATGACAATCAAAGAACACCTCATGCTTCAGATGTGTTACACAACGTTTACCATACGTGCATGCTACGGGACTTGCAAACATTAACACAAGTATTTCTCAAATTCACAACTACTGAACTAGCATGACTCTAATATTACCATATTCATATCTCAAAACAATCATCAAGTATCGAACTTCTCATAGTATTCAATGCACTTTTTATGAAAGTTTTTATTATACCCATCTTGGATGCCTATCATGTTAGGACTAATTTTATAGCCAAAGCAAATTACCATGCTGTTCTAAAGGACTCTCAAAATGATATAAGTGAAGCATGAGAGATCAATAATTTCTATAAAATAAAACCACCACCGTGCTCTAAAAAGATATAAGTGAAGCACTAGAGCAAAATTATCTAGCTCAAAAGATATAAGTGAAGCACATAGAGTATTCTAATAAATTCTGAGTCATGTGTGTCTCTCCCAAAAAGGTGTGTACAGCAAGGATGATTGTGGTAAACTAAAAGCAAAGACTCAAATAATACAAGACGCTCCAAGCAAAACACATATCATGTGGTGAATAAAAATATAGCCTCAAGTAAAGTTACCGATGGACGAAGACGAAACAGGGGATGCCTTCCGGGGCATCCCCAAGCTTAGACTTTTGGTTTTCCTTGAATTTTACCTTGGGGTGCCTTGGGCATCCCCAAGCTTAGGCTCTTGTCACTCCTTATTCCATAATTCATCAAATCTTTACCCAAAACTTGAAAACTTCACAACACAAAAATCAATAGAAAATCTCATGAGCTCCGTTAGCGAAAGAAAACAAACCACCACTTCAAGGTACTGTAATGAACTCATTATTTATTTATATTGGTGTTAAATCTACTATATTCCAACTTCTCTATGGTTTATACCCTCCGATACTAGCCATAGATTCATCAAAATAAGCAAACAACACACGAAAAACAGAATCTGTCAAAACCAGAACAGTCTGTAGTAATCTGTATCAAACGTAAATTTTCTGTAACTCAAAATTTCTACCAAAATAGGAAGACCTAAATAATTTGTTTATTTATCTACTGCAATTGGAATCAGTATTTTATCACGTTTTGGTGATTTTTAACAATTGTTTTCGTGAGCAGAAAGTTTCTGATTTTTTCAGCAAGATCAAATAACTATCATCCAAGAAGATCCTATAGGTTTTACTTGGCACAAACATTAATTAAAACATAAAAACACATCTAAACAGAAGCTAGATGAATTATTTATCAATAAAAAGAACCAAAAAGCAAGAAATAAAAATAAAATTGGGTTGCCTCCCAACAAGCGCTATCGTTTAACGCCCCTAGCTAGGCATAAAGGCAAGAATAGATCTAGGTGTTATCATAATAATGGTAAGGCAAATCGCGAAAAATCATCTCATATTCCCTATGTTCAGCAGCAAGTTTTCTTTGTGGCAAGCAAAAATAATCAAAAGGCCTAAATTTAGTGGGACAAAAGTCCCCAAGATCAAGCTCGGGAGGTATGGGTTCCTCCTTTGGCCCCTTATATTGCACAACCAATTCATCATTATAAGCAATCTTTTGGCAAATAGTAATGAGCCTTTGTTCAAGAGAAAAACCTAACCCATTGTTCTGAATAGCAAAATCATCATCGAGTTCAGAAATTCTATCAACTAGAACATCGGTAGGAACCTTCTTTCTAAGATTTTCATTGTAAGCAACATGATCTACAGATCGTAAACGCATTAAGTCTTCTTGATTAAAAAGGATAGCTTCAATGGGAGGACGATCAGCGTCCACCCTATAATGCACAAAAATTTCATTGGCCTCTTTCATTATAAATCTGAACTCATGTGCCAAAAAGATAGTAGCTGCTCACTTAACAAAAGAATGCTCGATATTGGAAAACTCTAGAAAAATCCTTTGTATGCAAGGATGCATATGATAAATTGTCTTTCAAGTTCAACTACGAGCAAAGATATAGCATCCGCAAGCCTACTAGTTCTATGAAGAATAGACCCACCCATAGTGGGCAGGGTACCGGCACAAGTAAAGAAATCTTGAATAACTCCTTTTCCAATAATATTACCACTACCAATCCGAAACTTTTTAGTGTGTAAAATAGTGGGTTCTTCATGAGGATCATCAAAAGCATCAAAGTTTTCCATGTGATTACCACTATCCTTATCAATGATAACCTCCCCAGTTTCAGACATGATGGCAGCAAATCGCACAAAGAGCGAGCACACAAAAGGTAAGCAAAAAGAGACGAACGGAAAAAGAGGGCGAATAAAACGGCAAGGGTGAAGTGGGGGAGAGGAAAACGAGAGGCAAATGGCAAATAATGTAATGCGAGGGATAAGAGTTGTGATGGGTACTTGGTATGTCTTGAATTGACTTGACTTGGCGTAGATCTCCCCGGCAACGGCGCCATAAATCCTTCTTGCTACCTCTTGAGCTTGCGTTGGTTTTTCCCTTGAAGAGGAAAGGGTGATGCAGCAAAGTAGCGTAAGTATTTCCCTCAGTTTTTGAGAACCAAGGTATCAATCCAGTAGGAGACTACACGCAAGTTGCCTCGTACCTACAAAAACAAATAAGAACCTTGCAACCAACGCGATAAAGGGGTTGTCAATCCCTTCACGGCAACTTGCAAAAGTGAGATCTGATGGAGATAATAAGATAAATATTTTTGGTATTTTTATGATATAGATTGGAAAGTAAAGATTGCAAAATAAAATAGATTGAAAACTTTATATGATGGAAAATAGACCCGGGGGCCATAGGTTTCACTAGTGGCTTCTCTCAAGATAGCATAAGTATTACGGTGGATGAACAAATTACTGTCAAGCAATTGATAGAAAAAATGCATAGTTATGAGAATATCTAGGCATGATCATGTATATAGGCATCACGTCCGTGACAAGTAGACCGAAACGATTCTGCATCTACTACTATTACTCCACACATCGACCGCTATCCAGCATGCATCAGAGTATTAAGTTCATAAGAACAAAGTAACGCATTAGGCAAGATGACATGATGTAGAGGGATAAACTCAAGTAATATGATATAAACCCCATCTTTTTATCCTCGATAGCAACAATACAATGCATTCCTTGCTGCCCCTGCTGTCACTGGGAAAGGACCCGCAAGATTGAACCCAAAGCTAAGCACTTCTCCAATTGCAAGAAAGATCAATCTAGTAGGCCAAACCAAACTGATAATTCGAAGAGACTTGCAAAGATTACAAATCATACAGAAAAGAATTTAGAGAAGATTCAAATATTGTTCATAGATAATCTTGATCATAAACCCACAATTCATTGGATCTCGACAAACACATCGCAAAAAGAATTACATCGAATAGATCTCGAAGAAGATCGAGGAGAACTTTGTATTGAGATCCAAAGAGAGAGAAGAAGCCATCTAGCTAATAACTATGGACCCGAATGTCTGTGGTAAACTACTCACACATCATCGGAGAGGCTATGGTGTTGATGTAGAAGCCCTCCATGATCGATTCCCCCTCCGGCGGAGCGTCGGAAAAGGCCCCAAGATGGGATCTCACGGGTACAGAAGGTTGCGGCGGTGGAAATAGGGTTTTGTGGTACTCCTGGATGTTTTTGGGGTATATGGGTATATATAGGAGGAAGAAGTAGGTCGGTGGAGCTGCGAGGGGCCCACGAGGGTGGGGGCGCGCCCAGGGGGCAGGCGCGCCTCCCTGACTCGTGGCCTCCTCGCTTCTTTCTTGACGTCCATTCCAAGTCCCCTAGATCACGTTTGTTCAAAAAATAACTCTCCCGAAGTTTCATTCTGTTTGGATTCCGTTTGATATTCCTTTTCTGCGAAACACTAAAATAGGCAAAAAAACAGCAATTTGCACTGGGCCTTTGGTTAGTAGGTTAGTCCCAAAAATAATATAAAAGTGTTTAGTAAATCCCATTAAGCATCCAAAACAGATAATACAATAGCATGGAACAATAAAAAATTATAGATACATTGGAGACGTATCAGGCGGTGGAGGTGCTCTAGGCCGTGGTGGTCGTCTTGGCCTTGGTGGTGATCTTGGCCTTGGTGGTGGTCTTGGGGAAGGTCGTTATAGAGGAATGTTTGGATACCTAGATGGACCATTTCCGCATGTGGCTCACTAACTATAATGTTTCAATTTACATATTTTTCATATGTTGTTTTTGTCCTTATTCACTAGTATGTTGCAATTTACATGTTTTTCAATATGCTCCTTTTGTCATTTCTAACTATTACGTTCCTCTCATCGTAGGTATGGCGGCTTCTCAACCCAACAAACCAACAATGAAGGGGGTGGAGGAGAAGGATGACGATGGTGAGATGGCGGGGTGGTGGGAGAAGGCTGTGAGGAAGATCAAATTGATAATGTAACAATCAAGTGCAAACAAACAACTGACTACTTGTCTATATAAGTAAGCCAGTGCCGTTGAACCCCAACTCCATTTGCTATCGAAGATGGTCAACACCTTCAGCCACATCCATGGAGCATTCTTGCCTGTGGTGTCAGCAAACAGAGTCCTGGAGATAGTGTACCACATGTAGACACGCGCATATGTCTAGGCCACTTCATTGGTAGCATCCTCAGGGTAATGCCCAAAGTGCCATGCAGTCTAGGTGAAAGGAGCACCAACTGCGACTTTTTCCTTCTTCTTGTCTCCTTCTGGTACTGGAGGCTCTGGAGGAGACATGCCGATAAGGGCCTCCATCTGCTGGCGCCACCCATCAAAATCGGTACTCATACAGAGAGGATTCCCCTTGATAAGAAGACCGGCGATCATAGCGATATCCTGGAGCGTCACGGTCATCTCCCTGGTCCAAAGATGGAAATTGTGTGTCTTCGTCCTCCACCAATCAACAAGCGCGGTGATTGCTGCAGCATTGAGGCTCGGTATCAACTGGCTGACCATCTGAATGAAAGGGAGGAGTCATGTCTCCCTGATGTACGGTGTGTACTTCTCATCTTAGCACATGCCACCACCGGTGACCCCGTGAGACCGAATCTTCAAAGGTTGAAGCTCCTACAAACAAGCAAATCAGAATATTACATATGCGGCATGTGTGTTTGAAATAAACACAAAATTCAAAATACCAGCCACTTTGATTATTACACGCTGCTCCTCCGACATAAAGTAGGCCCGGTGTCGAGTGTCATAGTAATCATCCAGAAGCCAAACTATCTTACAAATTTCAAACAATAAACATACATTAGCTAACTACCATACTTCCTACGCAAAATTTCAACAATTGGTACAAACTAAAAGAAAAATTGAATACTAATGTAAGATATACAATCAAAGCATGACAACAATCATCACAAAAAACATATGTATTCAGAACAATATAGGGTTCCATAATGGTTTCATCTCAAAAACATCTCATGTAGGGTTACGCAACGAAAGCATTCTTGTCCATACAAATATAGGATTTCTTCTCACTCATGTAAAGAACATCAACACAAACATCTAGACATGTATAGGGTTCATCTCAACAATCTAGGTTTTCAACATGGAAGCATATATTGTCAATACAAATCAACTAAACCAAGGTTACAAAATGATTGCAAATCATCTACAAATCCTATATCCAACAAATCTATTTCAAAATATACATGCAAGTTTCTAATCCAATCAAACAAGGGTTCGTCAATCTTCAAAATAAGTAACATTTTCTAGATAGAAAGAAGGGGATCGAAGGAGAATATCTTCTAGGATGGATTGGTGAAGAAATCAATGCACCAAATCGTCAGATATGAAGATTTTGGGAGAGAGGATTGAGAGAGGAGAGGAGGAAGCCGCCACCGAGTCCTTTCTATAACTGCAACGAATGGGGTGGGGGGGGGGGACCAGCACGTGGCTGTTACAAAGTCACAGTGCAGCGCTCAAGAGCCAGGCGCCACACCCTACAATGCAGCGCCTAGCTCAAAGGCGCTGCACTGTTCAGTGTGGGCCCCTGGGGTGCCACGCTGGCCAGACGTGCAACGCTGTAACGTCCGGATAATCATGCTACAGTAATCTCACGTTGATCGTGCCACGTCACCTCTGTCACTGTAGTTAATCTCGGGTTAATTCAAAACCGTTTCGAAATTCAAATGCAAGTTAATGTCAACAAATAAAGTTTTCAAAAGTTGAAACAAAAATGTTCGGACAATGCCAAATATGGCATAGGCAATTATGGTGTAGATGACACAAATTTATAAATTACTTAAATGCCCAAATTAAATAGAACAGAACAAAAAAAAGAAAAGGAAAAGAAAGGGAAAAAGAAGAATCCCCCCTTCCCCGGGCGAAAGGCCAAGCTCAAGCCGATAGCCAGCCACCCAACCGGCCCAGCTCCCCGCACCGCACCCTCTCCCTGTTCCTCGGTTCCGCGCCGCTACAGGGCACGGTCGCCACCGGACCCCCTCGCCGGCGCCGCGGGGGGATAAGATCGCCAGCGCCCCCCCGCCTCCTCGATCCCGCCCCACTCGCCCCGCACGCCGCCCTCGGCCCCGCGCCTCTCCTCTCCCCTCCAGATCCATCTCCCCCTCGTTCCCCACCGCAACCGAGCGCTGCCATGGCCTCGCCGCCGTGAATCGCGCGGCCACAGTCACCGCCTCACCGCGCCTGCGTGTCCGTTATCACCGCCGTCGTCTTCCTCGTCGACCGGTGGCCTCGGTTGAGCTGGGAGCCCGAATCAACGGATCCCTTCGCCCACATCTCCGCTGCCGCGTTCTTCTTCATCTCCGGCGCCGGCCTCTGCTGCTACTAATCCGTCACGGGCCTACGTGTGAGCCGCACGGTGAGCCCTCCCGCCTCCTGCTCCTCCCCGTTGTCTCCCGCACGCGTTATAGTTAGCTCGGTGTCGCGCCCAAGAGCTCACCGCCGCCGGTCGCTTCGCCGCCGTGGCCATGGCCTCTGTCGTGCTTGCCTGAGCACGGCATCGTGCTCCTGATGCTCACAGGAGCCCAACGCGCACGCGCACACTTCCTCCCGTGCCTCCTAGCGTGTTTCCTGTCGGGGACCGGACCGCGTCGCCGCCCGCGCTCATCGCCGGCAGCCGTCCGGTGACCCTTTGGTCCCGGGCTTGTGCCGTTGTGCTCGCGCACGCGCGAAGGCTTCGCCCCGCCCTTCTGGTTGCCCGATAGCACGCCGCATCGCCCTTCCCCCCTCACGGCCGAACTCCGGCGTCCGCCTCTCCGTTCGCCGGCGATAGCTCCGGCGACCTCGGGACGAACCACCACCACCACTAGATGCGCCTCTTCGCGCTTGTTCGAACGAGCCTAGGCGCGCATGGATCCGTGCCCTATGCGCAAATTCCGGCGAACTCCGTGCTTTTGGTCGCCGGCGGCGAGAGCCTGCCCTGCTGACCTGGCACCTCGGGTCCCACCACCTGGGCCACCGACTGGTGGGCCCAGGTCCCCCTGTTGACCAGTTGACTGAGTCAACTGCTGACTGGGCCGCCCCTGTCTCATTGACCTATAGGCCCCACCTAAATAAACAAATAAAAATAAATAGATAATTTGATAGTTAATTAAATTAATTAATTAAACACTAACCTCTCACCGACTACTAGGCCCCACCACGCTAATTAACCCATTTAGTTAGGTTAAACCCCCCGTTAGTGTCGACGACATGACATGTGGGTCCCATGGACCCACACATGCAGTTTGATCTGGTCAACTGACCAGTTGACCTCTTGACATCACTCGATGTCATGCCTGCGTCATCATGTCTGTTCGGATAATGTTGAATTAAATAACTAATTAATATCGTAAAATGATTTAAATCTTTAGAAAATCATATCTTTTATTCCGTAACTCGGATGAAAAAACTTTGTACATGAAAGTTGATCAGAACGACGAGACGAATTAGAATACGCAGCCCGTTCGTCCGCCACACATCCCTAGCATAGCAAACACGCAACTTTCCTCCTCCGGCTCCTCTGCCCGAAAACGCGAAACCCCGGGGATACTTTCCCAGATGTTTCCCCCCTTCGCCGGTATCACCTACTACCGCGTTAGGGCACGCCTAGCAACACGCCTTGTCATGTCATGCATCGTCATGCATTTGTTTGCATTGTATTTATTGTTTCTTCCCCCTCTTCTATCGCTGAACCTTTGAGACCGTATTGCTTTGCTGCCTGTTCGACTACGGAGTTGACGACCCTCTCTCTTGCCGAGCAACCAGGCAAGCCCCTCCTTGATCACCGGATATCGCCTATTCTACTCTATCTGCTTGCATTAGAGTAGTGTAGCATGTTTCGCTTTCGTTATACCTATCCCGATGCATAGCTTTGTCCTTGCTACTCTTGTTGTTACCTTTACGCAATCCTACATGCTTAGTATAGGATGCTAGTATTTCCATCTGTGGCCCTACATTCTTGTCCGTCTGCTGTGCTATACTATCGGGCCGTGATCACTCGGGAGGTGATCACGGGTATATACTATATACTTTATACATGATACATGTGGTGACTAAAGTCGAATTGGCTTGTGGGGCACCCGCGAGTGGATCTTTGAGGCGGAGCGACAGGGCAGGTTGAGACTACCTGGGTGAGAGGTGGGCCTGGCCCTGGTCGGCGTTCGCGGATACTTAACACGTTAACGAGATCTGGGTATTTGATCCGAGTCTGGCCATTTGGTCTATACGCACTAACCATCTACGTGGGAGTAGTTACGGGTATCCCGGCGTCGTGGTATCGGTGGCACTTCGTGACGTCGGCGATCGAGCGGCGGCGCCGGATTGACCGAACGCTGTTAGGCTAGGTCTGCTTCGGCAGCGTCACAGACGCAACGCAGGTGTGCTAAGGCGATGGGCCCAGACCTGCGGCGCTTAGGTTTAGACCGGCGTCTTGACCTCTCTGTTGAGCCTAGGTGGGGCTGCGACGTGTTGATCTTCCGCGGCGGGCATGACCCGAAAAGTGTGTCCGCCAAATGGGATCAAGCGTGTTGGGTCATGTGGTGCACCCTGCAGGAAGTTAATCTATTGAATAGCCGTGATCTTCGGTAACAGGACGACTTGGAGTTGTACCTTGACCTTATGACAACTAGAACCGGATAATTAATAAAACACACCCTTCCAAGTGCCAGATACAACCCGGTGATCGCTCTCTAACAGGGCGACGAGGAGGGGATCGCCGGGTAGGATTATGCTATGCGATGCTACTTGGAGGACTTCAGTCTACTCTCTTCTACATGCTGCAAGACGGAGGCTGCCAGAAGCGTAGTCTTCGACAGGATTAGCTATCCCCCTCTTATTCTGGCATTCTGCAGTTCAGTCCATCGATATGTCCCTTTACACATATATCCATGCATATGTAGTGTAGCTCCTTGCTTGTGAGTACTTTGGATGAGTACTCACGGTTGCCTTGTTCCCCCTTTTCCCCCTTTCTTTACCCGATTGCTGCAACCAGACGATGGAGCCCAGGAGCCAGACGCCACCGTCGATGACGACTACTACACTGGAGGCGCCTACTACTACGTGCATCCCGCGGACGACGACCGGGAGTAGCTAGGAGGATCCCAGGCAGGAGGCCTGCGCCTCTTTCGATCTGTATCCCAGTTTGTGCTAGCCTTCTTAAGGCAAACTTGTTTAACTTATGTCTGTACTCAGATATTGTTGCTTCCGCTGACTCGTCTATGATCGAGCACTTGTATTCGAGCCCTCGAGGCCCCTGGCTTGTATTATGATGCTTGTATGACTTATTTATGTCTTAGAGTTGTGTTGTGATATCTTCCCGTGAGTCCCTGATCTTGATCGTACACGTTTGCGTGCATGATTAGTGTACGATTGAATCGGGGGCGTCACAAACGCCTGAGAGCTAGGTGCTGCACTGTTGAGTGTGACGGCTAGCTGTCGAGCGCCACACAAAAAGGTTAGCTGAGCGATTTTTTTAAACCAGTTTAGTTTGTAAATTGTTTTTGTCCATAGTTAATTTTGTCGTTTTTGCCTCCCTACAGGCCTGGGCATTGCCTATGTATACCGCTTCAAAGCAAGTACTACTCCGGCGTGACCATGGAGTATTACAATAAGTTAACGGGCTTACTAAAAATCAGTCGACTGAGATTTAACCAAGTCTTAGTCGACCATGCAACATTTTATGCCATCGTTTGCAACATTGTTTTCCTACCGGTTGCAACATCCGTCTTGTTGGTTGTAGCATGTCGTCCCTCATCGGTTGTAGCACGTTATCTCATCGGTTGCGACATCCTTCATGGACGGTTGTAGCATTTCATTTAGAACGGTTGTAGCATTTATTGTTGTTGCTTGCAATACCATCACAACATTATTCATCGCCGCTTGTAGCATCTAGTCGTGCCGCTTGTAGCAAAAAAACCACGCTGACGTCACTCCACTGAGACTTCTTAAGTCTCATCGACTGAGTTCTAGACACACCCATGAGATAACATAAGTAGGCTTGAGAATGTAACTATTATATTTTTGCTCTGTTTGAGGAGAGAGAGAAAAATGGACTGTAAGTTGGGATATCATTTCAATTATTATTTTTGTGTGTAAATACACATGCCTGTACTCCACTATATAATTTATGTGTAAGTTATACTAGATTGTGAAAGTTGCACTATTATATGCGTATTCCAAGCATATTGTAAAAAAATTGCAATTCTAGTGCAAAGTTCCGTGCAAGTTTTCTTTACTTTCTTTCTTGTTAAAAGGTATTGTAAGACTTATGCCACTAATTCATTCTTCCTTACAAAATTTAATTTTTGATTTTGTTTTAATTTTTATTTCATCTTTAAGGGTAATGCCAATGCCACTAAATCATTCTTTCCTAAAATAATATATATATATTTCTAAAATTCCACTATTATATGCTTATTCTTGCATAGTTTGTAAATTGTGTACAAATTTTGTCATAATTTGTTTTATTTATTTTCACTTTCTTTCTTCTTAGAGGGTAATACCAATGTCACTTATTCACTCTTTCTCTAAAAAACATTTTTATTTTGTGTGTGTAAATATTCATGCAAGTTATAAAAATATGTGTGCAAATTATAGTAGAGAGTGAAAATTGCAATAGTGTATGCTTATTCTTTGCATATTGCAAAAACTACAATTTAAGTGTAAAGTTGTGTGCAAGTTTTTTTCATTTTCATTCTTATTAAAAGGTTCCATTCTTCCTAGAAAAATCATTATTTTATTTTGGTTTTTATTTATTTAAAATGGTAATACAAATGTTATTCCACTATTAGTTGGTGTAGTATATGCTTCTTTTTCATATTACTAGAAAACAATTTGTCTGTAAATTGTGTGGAAATTTTGACTTTGTTTTTATTTATTTATTATTTTCTTTCTTCTTAATAGGTAAAACAAATGCCACTAATTCATTCTTCTTACAAAATTTCTTTTTTTCTATGTGTGTAAATATACATGCAAGTACTATACAATATGTGTGTAAATTATACTAGAGTGTGAATATTGCACTTTTACATGTTTATAATTTGTATATTGCAAAAGGAGCAATTTCATAGAATAGTTGTATGCAACTTTTTTATATTTTTTTTCTTTTTAAAGGTAGTATCAATGCCAGTAATTCATTCTTTCTTATAATTTTAATGTTTTGATTTTAGTTTAGTTTTAATATCATAACCTATATGCCTAAGAGAGTCATCTTCACTAACTTATTTGTCTCAACATGCAACTGTGCCACCTCATCATACAATTGTGAATGTGATAAGGCCCACCTCAACGTGCAATGGGATAAGCCTGTTTTCGATCCGTGGATGAGGAGCGCACGGTCAACCACGACCGCGTCAAGCTCACCTGCATCGAACGCAAGAGCAATCAGTTGTTCAACGAGCTCGACAAGCTCCTTGAGTAGTATGAGGACAAGATGCCATGGAGTCGGTCCACCACTAATGAAAACAAGGTTGGCCCCTCCAGGTGGGTGGGTGGGGGGGAGGATATCCCCGTCTCATCCTTCGACTTGGGCTCGGGGTCTGACTTTGATAGCTATCTTTTTTTACGAGAAAACTTTCAATATATTTATCTTCAATCATGGTAGTACAATGAACACTAAAAATAATAAAAATTACACCCAGATCTGCAGATCGCCTATTAACGACTGCAAGAACTGAAGCAAACTGAAGGCGCGCCGCTGTCATCGATCCTCCTGAAGGAAATATGCCCTAGAGGCAATAATAAAGTTATTATTTATTTCCTTATATCATGATAAATGTTTATTATTCATGCTAGAATTGTATTAACCGGAAACATAATACATGTGTGAATACATAGACAAACAGATAGTCACTAGTATGCCTCTACTAGACTAGCTCATTAATCAAAGATGGTTATGTTTCCTAACCATAGACATGTGTTGTCATTTGATTAATGGGATCACATCATTAGGAGAATGATGTGATTGACATGACCCATTCCGTTAGCTTAGCACTTGATCATTTAGTATGTTGCTTATGCTTTCTTCATGACTTATACAAAGTTCCTGCAACTATAAGATTATGCAACTCCCGTATACCGGAGGAACACTTTGTGTGCTACCAAACGTCACAACGAATCGGGTGATTATAAAGGTACTCTACAGGTGTCTCCAAAAGTATATGTTGAGTTGGCATGAATCGAGATTAGGTTTTGTCACTCCGATTGTCGGAGAGGTATCTCTGGCCTTCTCGGTAATACACATCACATAAGCCTTGCAAGCATTGCAACTAATGAGTTAGTTGTAAGATGATGTATTACGGAACGAGTAAAGAGACTCACCGGTAACGAGATTGAACTAGGTATTGGATACCGACGATCGAATCTCGGGTAAGTAACATACCGATGACAAAGGGAACAACGATGTTGTTATGCGGTTTGACCGATAAAGATCTTCGTAGAATATGTAGGAACCAATATGGGCATCCAGGTTCCGCTATTGGTTATTGACCGAGAATGGTTCTAGGTCATGTCTACATAGTTCTCGAACCCGTAGGGTCCGCACGCTTAACGCTTCGATGATGATTCATTATGAGTTCATAAGTATTGATGTACGAAGGTAGTTCGGAGTCCCGGATGTGATCACGGACATGACGAGGAGTCTCGAAATGGTCGAGACATAAAGATTGATATATTGGAAGCCTACATTTGGACATCGGAAATGTTCCGAGTGAAATCGGGAATTTACCGGAGTACCGGGAGGTTACCGGAACCCCCCGGGAACTATATGGGCCATAGTGGGCCTTGGTGGAAAAGAGAAAGGGCCAGCCCTAGGTGGCCGCGCGCCTCCCCCCTTCCCCTAGTCCTATTAGGACTAGGAAAGGTGGGCCGGCCCCCTCTCTCTCTTTCCCCCTCCGGGGAATCCTATTCCAACTAGGATTGAGGGGAATCCTACTCCCGGAGGAGTAGGACTCCCAGCGCGCCCCTCTTGGCCGCCAGCCCCTCCCCTTGGCTCCTTTATATACGGGGCGGGGGCACCCTAGAACACACAAGTTGATCTATGGATCGTTCCTTAGCCGTGTGCGGTGCCCCTTCCACCATATTCCACTTGGTCATATCGTCGCGGAGCTTAGGCGAAGCCCCGCGCGGAGAAGTCATATCGTCATGAGCTTAGGCGAAGCCCTGCGTCGGTGGAGCATCATCATCGCCACCACGCCGTCGTCTTGACGGAACTCATCCCCGACACTTTGCTGGATCGAGTCCGAGGATCGCCATCGAGCTGAACGTGTGCGAACTCGGAGGTGCCGACGCTCGGTGCTTGGATCGGTCGGATCGTGAAGACGCACGACTACATCAACCGCGTTGTTATAACGCTTCGCTTTCGGTCTCACGAGGGTACGTGGACGACACTCTCCCTCTCGTTGCTATGCCATCACCATGGTCTTGCGTGATCGTAGGAAATTTTTGAAATTACTACGTTCCCCAACAATGGTATCGAGCCTGGTTTTATGCGTTGATGTCATATGCACGAGTAGAACACAAGTGAGTTGTGGGCGATATAAGTCATCTGCTTACCAGCATGTCATACTTTGGTTCAGCGGTATTGTGAGATGAAGCGGCCCGGACCGGCATTACGCAGACGCTTACGCGAGACTGGTTTCACCGCCCGAGCACTAGTTGCTTAAAGGTGACCGGCGGTGTCTGCTCTCTCACTTTAGTTGAACCGAGTGTAGCTACGCCGGTCCTTGCGAAGGTTAAAACAGCACCAACTTGACAAACTATCGTTGTGGTTTTGATGCGTAGGTAAGAACGGTTCTTGCTCAGCCCATAGCAGCCACGTAAAACTTGCAACAACAAAGTAGAGGACGCCTAACTTGTTTTTGCAGGGCATGTTGTGATGTGATGTGGTCAAGACGTGATGCTATATTTTATTGTATGAGATGATCATGTTTTGTAACCGAAGTTATCGGCAATCGGCAGGAGCCATATGGTTGTCGCTTATTGTATGAAATACAAAAGCCATGTAATTGCTTTACTTTATCACTAAGCAGTAGCGATAGTCGTAGAAGCAATAGTTGGCGAGACGACAACGATGCTACGATGGAGATCAAGGTGTCGCGCTGGTGACGATGGTGATCATGACGGTGCTTCGGAGATGGAGATCACAAAGCACAAGATGATGATGACCATATCATATCACTTATATTGATTGCATGTGATGTTTATCCTTTATGCATCTTATCTTGCTTTGATTGACGGTAGCATTATAAGATGATCTCTCACTAAAATTATCAAGAAGTGTTCTCCCTGAGTATGCACCGTTGCTAAAAGTTCGTAGTACCCAGACACCACGTGATGATGGGGTGTGATAAGTTCTACGTCCATCTACAACGGGTGCAAGCCAGTTTTGCACATGCAGAATACTCAGGTTAAACTTGACGAGCCTAGCATATGCAGATATGGCCTCGAACACGGAGACCGAAGGTCGAACGTGAATCATATAGTAGATATGATCAACATAGTGATGTTCACCATTGAAACTACTCCATCTCACGTGATGATCGGACATGGTTTAGTTGATTTGGATCACGTAAACACTTAGATGACTAGAGAGATGTCTGCCTAAGTGGGAGTTTTAATATGATTAATTGAACTTAAATTTATCATGAACTTAGTACCGATAGTATTTTGCTTGTCTATGTTTATTGTAGATAGATGGCTCGTTTGTTGTTCCGTTGAATTTTAATGCGTTCCTTGAGAAAGCAAAGTTGAAAGATGATGGTAGCAATTACACGGACTGGGTCCGTAATTTGAGGATTATCCTCATTGCTGCACGTAAGAATTACGCCCTAGAAGCACCGCTGGGTGCCGTGCCTGCTGCAGGAGCTGCACGAAGTTGTGAACGTCGGCAAAGCAAAGCTGATGACTACTCTATAGTTCAGTGTGCCATGCTTTACGGCTTAGAACCGGTCTTCAACGACGTTTTGAATGTCATGGAGCATATGAGATGTTCCAGAGTTGAAGTTAATATTTCAAGCAAATGCCCGGATTGAGAGATATGAAGTCTCCAATAAGTTCTATAGCTGCAAGATGGAGGAGAATAGTTCATCGGTGAGCACATACTCAAAATGTCCGGGTATAATAATCACTTAATTCAGCTGGGAGTTAATCTTCCGGATGATAGTGTCATTGATGTAATTCTCCAATCACGCCACCAAGCTACAAGAGCTTCGTGATGAATTATAATATGCAAGGAATGACTAAGACAATTCCCGAGCTCTTCGCAATGCTAAAAGCATGGAGGTAGAAATCAAGAAAGAGCATCAAGTGTTGATGGTCAACAAGACCACTAGTTTCAAGAAAAGGGCAAAGGGAAGAAGAAGGAAACTTCAAAAGAACAGCAAGAAAGTTGCTGATCAAGAGAAGAAACCCAAGTCGGACCTAAACCTGAAATCGAGTGTTTTTACCGCAAGCGATCGACCTTGGAAGCGGAACTGCCCCAAGTATTTGGCGGATAAAAAGGATGGCAAGGTGAACAAAGGTATATGTGATATACATGTTATTGTTGTGTACCTTACTAGAGCTCGTAGTAGCACTGGTATTTGATATCTGGTTCATTGCTAATATTTGCAACTCAAACAGGACTACGGAATAGACGAGCACCGCAAAGGACGAGGTGACGGCGCGCGTGGGAAATGGTTCCAAAGTCAATGTGATCGCGGTCGGCACGCTACCTCTACATCTACCTTGGGATTAGTTTTAGACCTAAATAATTGTTATTTGGTGCCGCGTTGAGCATGAACATTATATCTGGATCTTGTTTGATGCGAGACGGTTATTCATTTAAATCAGAGAATAATGGTTGTTCTATTTATATGAGTAATATCTTTTATGGTCATGCGCCCTTGAAGAATGGTCTATTCTTGTTGAATCTCGACAAGTAGTGATACACATATTCATAATGTCGAAGCCAAAAGATGCAGAGTTGATAATGATAGTGCAACTTATTTGTGGCACTTGCCGTTTAGGTCATATCGGTGTAAACGCATGAAGAAACTCCATACAGATGGACTTTTGGAATCACTTGATTATGAATCACTTGGTACTTGCGAACCGTGCCTCATGGGCAAGATGACTAAAACACCGTTCTCCGGTTGTATGGAGAGAGCAACAGACTTATTGGAAATCATACATACAGATGTGTGTGGTCCGATGAATGTTGAAGCTCGTGGCGGATATCGTTATTTTCTCACCTTCACAGATGATTTAAGCAGATACGGGTATATCTACTTGATGAAACATAAATCTGAAACATTTGAAAAGTTCAAAGAATTTCAGAGTGAAGTTGAAAATCATCGTAACAAGAAAATGAAGTTTCTACGATCTGATCGTGGAGGAGAATATTTGAGTTACGAGTTTGGTCTACATTTGAAGCAATGCGGAATAGTTTCGCAACTCACGCCACCGGGAACACCACAGCGTAATGGTGTGTCCGAACGTCGTAATCGTACTCTACTAGATATGGTGCGATCTATGATGTCTATTTCCGATTTACCGCTATCGTTTTGGGGTTATGCTTTAGAGACGGCCGCATTCACGTTAAATAGGACACCGTCAAAATCCGTTGAGACGACGCCTTATGAACTATGGTTTAGCAAGAAACCAAAGTTGTCGTTTCTGAAAGTTTGGGGTTGCGATGCTTATGTGAAAAACTTCAACCTGATAAGCTTGAACCCAAATCGGAAAATGTGTCTTCATAGGATACCCAAAGGAGACAATTGGGTATACCTTCTATCACAGATCCGAAGGCAAGACATTCGTTGCTAAGAATGGATCCTTTCTAGAGAAGGAGTTTCTCTTGAAAGAAGTGAGTGGGAGGAAAGTGGAACTTGATGAGGTAATAGTACCAGCTCCCTTATTGGAAAGTAGTTCATCACGTAAATCAGTTTCGTAATAACTACACCGATTAGCGAGGAAGATAATGATAATGATCATGAAACTTCAGATCAAGTTGTCACTTTGAACTTCATAGATCAACCAGAATAAAATCCGCACTAGAGTGGTACGGTAATCCTATTACGGAAGTCATGCTACTAGATCATGGTGAACCCACGAACTATGAAGAAGCGATGGTGAGCCCAGATTCGCAAAATGGCTTGAAGCCATGAAATCTGAGATGGGATCCATGTATGAGAACAAAGTATGGACTTTGGTAGACTTGCACGATGATCGGCAAGCTATTGAGAATAAATGGATCTTTAAGAAGAAGACCGACGCCGATGGTAATGTAATCGTCTACAAAGCTCGACTTGTTGCAAAAGGTTTTCGACAAGTTCAAGGGTTGACTACGATGAGACTTTCTCACCCGAAGCGATGCTTAAGTCTGTCCGAATCATGTTAGCAATTGCCGCATTTTATAATTATGAAATTTGGCAAATGGATGTAAAACTGCATTCTTGAATGGATTTCTAGAAGAAGAGTTGTATATGATGCAACCAGAAGGTTTTGTTGATCCAAAGGGTGCTAACAAAGTGTGCAAGCTCCAACGATCAATTTATGGTCCAGTGCAAGCCTCTCGAATTGGAATAAACGCTTTGATAGTGTGATCAAAGCATATGGTTTTATCTGAGACTTTTGGAGAAGCTTTGTATTTACAAGAAAGTGAGTGGGAGCTCAGTAGCATTTCGATATTATATGTGGACGACATATTGTTGATTGGAAATGATATAGAATTTCTGGATAGCATAAAAGGATACTTGAATAAAAGTTTTTCAATGAAAGACCTCGGTGAAGCTGCTTACATATTGGGCATCAAGATCTATAGAGATAGATCAAGACGCTTAATTGGACTTTCACAAAGCACATACCTTGATAAAGTTTTGAAGAAGTTCAAAATGGATCAGCAAAGAAAGGTTTTTACTGTATTACAAGGTGTAAGATTGAGTCGACTCAATGCCCGACCACAGCAGAAGATAGAGAGAAAATGAAAATGTTCCTATGCTTCAGCCATAGGCTCTATCATGTATGCAATCTGTGTACCAGACCGACGATGCTTAGCTGTAAGCTTGGCGGGGAGGTACCAAAGTAATCCAGAGTGGATCATCGGACAGCGGTCAAGAACATCCTGAAATACCGAAAAGGACTAAGGATATGTTTTCGATATGGAGGTGACAAAGAGCTAGTCGTAAATGGTTACGTTGATGCAAGCTTTGACACTGATCCGGACGATTCTAAATCGCAAACCGGATATGTATTTTTATTAAACGGTGGAGCTGTCGGTTGGTGCAGTTCTAAACAAAGCGCCGTGGCGGGATCTACATGTGAAGCGGAGTACATAGCTGCTTCGGAAGCAGCAAATGAAGGAGTCTGGATGAAAGAGTTCATTTCGATCTAGGTGTCATACCTAGTGCATCGGGACCAATGAAGATCTTCTCGTGACAATATCGTGCAATTGCCTTGGCAAAGGAATCCAGATTTCACAAGAGGACCAAGCATATCAAGAGACGCTTCAATTCCATTCGGGACCAAGTCCAAGTGGGAGACATAGAGATTTGCAAAATACATACGGATCTGAATGTTGCGACCGCTGACTAAGCCTCTTCCACGAGCAAAACATGATCAGCACCAAGACTCCATGGGTGTTAAATCATTTGTGTAATCTAGATTATTGACTCTAGTGCAAGTGGGAGATCAAGGAAATATGCCCTAGAGGCAATAATAAAGTTATTATTTATTTCCTTATATCATGATAAATGTTTATTATTCATGCTAGAATTGTATTAACCGGAAACATAATACATGTGTGAATACATAGACAAACAGATAGTCACTAGTATGCCTCTACTAGACTAGCTCATTAATCAAAGATGGTTATGTTTCCTAACCATAGACATGTGTTGTCATTTGATTAATGGGATCACATCATTAGGAGAATGATGT
This sequence comes from Aegilops longissima, assembly GCA_021605205.1. Taxonomy (NCBI): domain Eukaryota; kingdom Viridiplantae; phylum Streptophyta; class Magnoliopsida; order Poales; family Poaceae; genus Aegilops; species Aegilops longissima. Next base: position 609,981,231 of record CM038682.1, on the reverse strand, counting down.
GATTGACATGACCCATTCCGTTAGCTTAGCACTTGATCGTTTAGTATGTTGCTTATGCTTTCTTCATGACTTATACAAAGTATCTCGCAACTATAAGATTATGCAACTCCTGTTTACGGAGGAACACTTTGTGTGCTACCAAACGTCACAACGAATCGGGTGATTATAAAGGTACTCTGGTGTCTCCAAAAGTATATGTTGAGTTGGCATGAATCGAGATTAGGTTTTGTCACTCCGATTGTCGGAGAGGTATCTCTGGGCCTTCTCGGTAATACACATCACATAAGCCTTGCAAGCATTGCAAATAATGAGTTAGTTGTAAGATGATGTATTACGGAACGAGTAAAGAGACTTACCGTAACTAGATTGAACTAGGTATTGGATACCGACGATCGAATCTCGGTAAGTAACATACCGATGACAAAGGAACAACGATGTTGTTATGCGGTTTGACCGATAAAGATCTTCGTAGAATATGTAGGAACCAATATGGGCATCCAGGTTCCGCTATTGGTTATTGACCGAGAATGGTTCTAGGTCATGTCTACATAGTTCTCGAACCCGTAGGGTCCGCACGCTTAACGTTTCGATGACAGTTCATTATGAGTTCATAAGTATTGATGTACCGAAGGTAGTTCGGAGTCCCGGATGTGATCACGGACATGACGAGGAGTCTCGAAATGGTCGAGACATAAAGATTGATATATTGGAAGCCTACATTTGGACATCGGAAATGTTCCGAGTGAAATCGGGAATTTACCGGAGTACCGGGAGGTTACCGGAACCCCCCGGGAACTATATGGGCCATAGTGGGCCTTGGTGGAAAAGAGAAAGGGCCAGCCCTAGGTGGCCGCGCGCCTCCCCCCTTCCCCTAGTCCTATTAGGACTAGGAAAGGTGGGCCGACCCCTCTCTCTCTTTCCCCCTCCGGGGAATCCTATTCCAACTAGGATTGGAGGGGGAATCCTACTCCCGGAGGGAGTAGGACTCCCTGGCGCGCCCCCTCTTGGCCGGCCAGCCCCCTCCCCCTTGGCTCCTTTATATACGGGGGCAGGGGGCACCCTAGAACACACAAGTTGATCTACGGATCGTTCCTTAGCCGTGTGCGGTGCCCCCTTCCACCATATTCCACTTCGGTCATATCGTCGCGGAGCTTAGGCGAAGCCCTGCGCCGGAGAAGTCATATCGTCATGAGCTTAGGCGAAGCCCGCGTCGGTGGAGCATCATCATCGCCACCACGCCGTCAGGTTGACGGAACTCATCCCCGACACTTTCTTTGGATCGAGTCCGGGATCGCCATCGAGCTGAACGTGTGCGTAACTCGGAGGTGCCGACGCTCGGTGCTTGGATCGGTCGGATCGTGAAGACGCACGACTACATCAACCGCGTTGTTATAACGCTTCGCTTTCGGTCTACGAGGGTACGTGGACAGACACTCTCCCCTCTCGTTGCTATGCCATCACCATGGTCTTGCGTGATCGTAGGAAATTTTTTGAAATTACTACGTTCCCCAGCACCTCCCTCGCCAGAGTCGGGCAAAACTTGTTGTAGTACACAATCAGGAAGTCGTCATGCTAAGGCCCCATAGGACCAATGCAACAGAACAACAACCGCCGCTGATGAAGAGTGTTAAGTTGACTAAAGTTAGGTTGTCGAGCAGAATGACGGTTGTTGTTCTGAAGACAGATCCCGTCCTAAGAGGACCAATGCAACAGAACAACAATCGTCTACGTTAAGATAGAGATCCAATCTGAAGACACTAGAACGTAGATGAATGACGGCCAGACCCGAGCAAATCCACCAAAGACAGATCCGCCGGAGACACATCTCTATCTTAACTGCAAAGATGACTAAAGTTAGATAGTGTTAAGTTTTATACATTTTAGATCGATGCTTGTTGCTTGGGCTAGTTCGATGCCCATTTGGTCTTCGTGCAGGCATGAACTTTTTTATTATGCTATGTAATATGCTAATGTGGTACCGATGTTTAGTAATGCAAGGAACTAGTCTTAATTCGTGCATGAGACGAGTTTGTGTGCAAAATTAGTTTTCAAATTTATTTTAACAGATTAAGTAATATGTGATCCGCAAGATGAGCAAACGTTTAATTCCTTCAAAAAATTAGCGAAATGGGATAAGGGAAACATTTTGAACTTTTAAAATAAGGGATTTGCTAGAGATGCCCCATTCAAATAATTGATTGGAGATCAAAAGCAAATCATTTGAAAAGGATTTTTTTTAGTATAACCCAGCCTCTGCATCATTATGATACACACAACTATCACAATGATTTGATGAGTTGGTGATCTTGGATTTGGCAACTCGACAATGCAACACATACACTTACTGACACTCACTTCCCAAGAGTTATGGGATGTCAACACATTCATTCGCACTAGATCTGTGTCAGGATCGGTATTAATGACTCTAAAAAAAGGATCGGTATTAATGAGGTTTGGTCCATAGATCCGATTTACAACTAATCTAGTAGTAGCTCATAGATTTCTATAAATGTGCGGTCGATTTGTTACCACTAACCGGCCACAGTGCCAAACTATATTCAAGTTGCGTGGCCCAAGGATTTCATGAAGGTCACATGAAACTACAAGACGTTAGCCCGTGATCACGAGATTTAAGTATAGTTCAGAGATGCATGATTTTTTTTTCAAAAAGGGGGTCTTCTTGACCTCTGCATTAGAACAATGCATACGGCCATAAAGATAAATAAATAAAAGTTGTTCAATAAGGTCATCACGTCTGAAAGCAAAATAACGGCGAGCTCACAAAGAGCCACAAGCGCCAGAAACACAAGGCCTAAAAGCCACAACCGGCTGGCAAAACAAAGATAGGTAAACTAATTGTCTATCCTATTACATGACCGCCGTCCAAACCGGTTGAAAATATCCCGCGCTACCATCTCTCACCGGACAGATCCAGTAACCAAACGCTCCCTGGCCTCCATCGGAGTGAGTAAGAACCACATACGGATCAGCGCAGTAGTTCGGAATAAAATCTGCAAAAAATGAATATTTGTTTTTCTATTAAAGGTCAAATCATTTCTGCAATTCCAAATTGCCCACAACAAAGCACATACTCCTACACGAATGTGTCTGGCTGTTTCGGACTCTATCCCAAGAAGCCACGTTTCAAATAACGAACTGACCGAATTTGGAGGCACCGTGTGCCATAAAACCTTTGCTAAAGGACAGTCAAAGAAGAGGTGCTTGATGGTTTTGTCCCGTTCAGAAATGCATGATAGAACGTAGCTACTACGTAGTACGTACATAATGGGTGATTATATATGTTAAGTGGTATATGCGGTGGTGATTTCACACACAAAAGGTGTACGCAGTGGTGGCATTTGCATTAATGTGGACCGGAAGATTGAAACGAATCTGCTGGAAACGGGAGAGCCAACGTAAAATCCAAATGGAGAAGGAATGGTAACGTGTGGTACCGTGGCTTTCTCGGGCTAGCTGCCCAATTTGACCAAAATTATTCGATTCGAAGTTCCGAACAACCGAAGCCCGTGTCTGATCAAGACAATCAATCATCGGGAGTAATGGCAGATTGGCCCGGAGATGCGCACCCTCCGGGAGGTACTCAGAAGTATGGATACCACTCCTGCTTACAAAGGTTCCAGCGATGAATTCACTATTCCATTTTGGCATAGAAACTCTGGTTCTAGTTATTCCTGCACTCTATTGTTCGTCCTTTTGAAACGTAGGTACATAAGAGCACCTACAGTCGGACATAGCAAATATGACCCCTTAAACATCTGCGGACGCACCCGGTCAATGAGCGGGCATGTCCGTTTTGAGCCCCTATTTATTCGTTCGTGCAGCCGCACTTTTCATTTTTCTTCTCATATGTCTGGTTACTTGCACGTAATTGGTGAAGATGAAAAGAAAGAAATAAAAAATAAATAAATAAAGAGAAAATGTGGTCCTAAGTGGGGCCGCATCCTATGTGGTGGAATGCCAGGGCGCGTCCGCCAGCTCTCATATCCTCCTCATATTTGAGATGGATATGAGGGTTCGTGGACAACCCGGACGTATAGGGATGATATGAAGGATCTGGTGGGTCATATTTTTCCTTCTCTCTCCTATCTGAAAAACTGACCGAGCGTGTCTGCGGGCGTACGAGGGATGGCTTGAGGCGTCCGACTGTAGATGCTCTAAGAGATTTAATTATACTTTTAGCTATTATATATTTAGTGGTAATTGGAATTTAGGGTTTTCCTATTTCGACTAGTTGGGTAGGTTGTGCCGAAGGTCGACGAAAGGAGGGACTGTCTTCGTTGAAGAGAACGACAGAGAGCAAGGCCAAGCAAGCTAATCAAGTTCATGTGCCAGCTTGTTTCCATTGGACCTTGTTTGCACATGAGCTAAAATTGGATGCGTCTGAGAATTAATTGCATGCCACGATTATAAAGCAGGCCAGCGCCGCTACGGGTGCAACCATGCATGTGGAGGTGCCTGATTGCACCACAAAAATCAATGTATGATCCGCACGGGAGGACGAATACGACGATTGGGCTGGTTGAATTTTTTTTTGAACCAAAAACCGTAGAGCAACGGTAAATTTCATTCAAAAGTAAGTAAAGTAATGTACAACAAAGAAAATAAAATACAACGTCCCACCATCTAACCAATACCAGCTCTAGGAAAGTCCATGAGAAATTAAGTTAGAATATCTGTAATCCATCCTCTGAAAGCCTCTCTGTATTTCTCTTTGGTTCTGAGAAGTATCAACTTGAGATCATCTCTGAGAAGATTTCTCCATGCTTGAACTGATGGGTTCTGAGCTTTGAAATTTTTTGAGTTCCTCTGCATCCAAATGTGCCAGCAACCCATGGTGATGATGCTCATTGCGAACTGCTGGGTAACTGGATTAATAACAAGTTTATTTCATCGAAAACATTGATGCCTCTGACTTTAGAAGGGACAATTGAATCCCAGCATTGCAGAGCAAAAGGGCAGTCCCAGAGTAGGTGAAGGCTGGTTTCCTCACAAGAACATAATGTCCCAAACTCCTAACGATGGCGCTACGTGTCCGTCGGGTCTTTGCAGAATAAGCCGCTCGACAGCGCCCGGCCGCCTTCGCAAACGTTGAGTGGCGTGCGCAACTACCGCCCGATCTTTGTAACGTCAGCCGCTCCACAACGCCCAGCCATTTGCAACATGGCAAGTGTTGCACTCGGTAGTTTGAGTTGCGCTTGTTCAAAAAAATTTTCCTGCCGTTTGCAGCTTGGCTTGTGTTGCGACTGCAACAAATAGCCCCTTGCTGCTGTCCAGCATAGAGTTGCGCTGAGCATAGTGCCGCAAGCCGCCATGAAATCCGTTGTTGCGGGTCGCCATTGCAGGAGCGCCACGGTTGCGTAGGACCACCACCGTCAACACAACACAATGATCATCGCAGCCGCACAACATCACATGTTATTATCACAACATCATCGACAAAGTGGGAGCGTCCTTGGACTTGCAGCAGGTCCGTCGGCTTTGCAACAACGTGATTCGACCATGGTCACAACCTCGCCTCCTCGGGATCACAACAGACCAGTGCCCATTGTCGCAACTTCGCTTCTACCCAAGCTCGCAGCAGGCAATCGTCTTTGCACCAGTTGGATCCAGCCACGGGAGCTCTCTTTTTCTCACACGCGACAAAATAATTTGGAGACGTGCTTGGGGGATGCACATCCACGGGAAGAACCTGAACATAGGAGACGAGGCTCGAAAAAAAGATGTGGATGTGGTCTCTTCATTTTAGATAAGAATGGAAGAGTGGTGGTGCTGGTCCCACGTGGGGTACAGTTGAGGGAGAAGGTTTGCAACACAATCCATGTTGCAAAAGCAGTCGAGCACAACACTGGACCACATTGCAAAGCTCATGCGTGCAATCACTGTTGTAAAACACGTTAGTAGCGACGGCACAAGATGGCTATCAGTGACGGGCTTTGGGCCTAGTTAGGCCCACCACTAACCTCCCGCCACTGCTAATAAGTTAGCATGGGTGGAGGGACCGTTGCCTATACTGGCCCGCGTTGTGCCGCTAGTTGAGGGAGTGGCTGGCGCTAGAGCTGGAGAAGGATGCATGGAGAGGCGCCAGAGACAAGCAGAGAGTGGATTGAATCGAGCGGAAGGGGTTGAATCAAGAGTCATGAGAGAAAGAAAGAGAGTCGGTATGTACAAACGGTGGCTGGAAAAGGGGTGTTTTGATGCATGATTGCGTACATTATAAGCGAGGTTTTTGGTCCTTACATAGGTTTGTAAAATAGACCATGAGCTGCAACGTGTGAAGCAAGCACACTCATGCTGATGCTGCCCGATATAATTTAAATCTAAACTACCAAAAAATTATTTATCTTTTATAAAATCTAAATTTATTCAAGGAAAAGTAAAACCTATTCTATTGAATATAAATATTTAAATTGCAAAAAATAAAAAATAATTAGTGATGCGGAATTTACCTGTGGCGACCATTTTCTAGGGCCGATCGCCGATATTTTTTAGGAATTATATGTTTTTTAAAAGCGTTAGCCTTTTAGATTTTGAGTTATGGTACAATTGTTTTTCAAACCCAGCAAACATCATTTCACGTATTATGTTAATATTCAATTTTGGCTCCATTTTCTATATTTAAATCATTAAATGCATTTATAGGCATTTAACGAATACAATTCAAATTTAAACTGTAAGTACATGAAATAATCACCAGGAATGGGTTAAAAAAGTATTTATGGTCTTTAGTATATGTTTAAGAATTATTCAAGGAAACAAGAGGAGTCGCAAACACAAGTGGTCGAGACCAAGGCACCAACAATGTGGTTATTGACATTTTAATTCAGAAATATTCAAACGAAAACCGAAAATCATGAAACTTTACGTGGTGTCTTAATATGACCCCTAGAGGCTGTAGTAAAATGTGTCGAAAAAGTTGTCACGCAGACTGCATATGAACCGAACCATCTCCCAAAAAGAAACTATGTTTCGAGATGGAATGAGACAGTTTTGCATCTGAATCGAGCGTTGCTTTGTCGGTTGACCTTGAATTTTTTTTTCCACGTTCAGTACACTCCATTAAATATATCAAGTCAAAATGTGACATTTTCCAGGGTCCATTTTCTATATTTGAGAAACTAAATGCATTTCTAGGCATTTGAAAGAGACCGATTTGCATCCGAAGCAACTGCTCATTCCTCGTTAGTATTCAAATTCGACACTCAACATACTACTTGTGACATGCCAAAATTTGGCATTGTTTGGTCCGTCTACTATAATTAAGCCCTTAAATGCATTTACCTCCACTAAATACATAGAAATCTATTTAATTCCCTCAAAATGGCTAATTAATAGTAAAATGTGCCAAACTCTTACATGAAACTTCCAATGGTGTAACTAGGATGTAGAAAACTTTTTGGACCATAAGCCTAAAGATAAAACAATAAAACCCTAACATTATAAAATAATGGCATAGAAATACCAGTGGCGGGCACGAAAAAGCATCTGCCGCTCGTATTTAAGTTACCAGTGGCAGCAACACAAAGTTACCAATGATGGGCACAAACACCCACCTGCCACTGGTAACTTCATCAATACGAGCCAGCCATTGGTGTTTTTGCCAGAATAACTACGGGTCCAAAAATATCAATAGCGGCCTTATATTTCTGCCGCCATTGGTAATTTTGGCCTATGACTAATCCGGGTCGTTGTTACCAGTGGTTGGCGCAAAAGGTCGCCCGCCATTGTAGTAAAATGTCAGTGGCGGGTATGACTTTGTGCCTGCCACTAGTAAGTGCCCATTACCGGTAGCATACGCTAGAGTGCATTAGCCACTAATATGAACCCACCTATAAGCAATTTTCTAGTATTGAGCGGGGGATGTTGTGTGTTGCATGAACAAAAGTTAATCTGACGATCGTGGAGGCGGTCGATGCATGTGCCTTTATCAGCCGAGTGAGCACCAGCGCCCAACTTCTAATAGTTTTCGTCACTACCCAAAAATGAATATCCAGGCCCTAAACCCTAGTAGCAAAAATGAATATCCAGGCCCTAAACCCTAGTGATACATTTGTGGGCATTTCAAATTCCCCGCTCATTGCAGGGAATAAAAGGCTCTACCCTAGGGCATTTCAAATTCCCCGCTCATTGCGGGGAATAAAAGGCTCTACCTACTACACTATTTTCTTGCGCTAGGCCTATCTACCCATGAGTTCTTTTTTGAAGGGATCTGCTAGCGAGTTCTTTTTTTCTTTCTTTTATGTGTGTATGTGTGTTTTGTTCTAGTTTATCGTATATTTTGCATTAAGCCCTTCTAAATTTAATTTAGTTTTTATTTATGTGATTAATTTATTTGTTGGGATTGCTTTTTTACTTATCCCATAAATTGTTTATTTTTGTGTTTATTCTTTATTGTAATTCACTTTGTTTTTATTTCACTTTCATTTTTATGCTTTTTAATTTTCTATGTTGCACCTGAATATTTGTTTTTTGATACAGTCATGAATATCATTCTAAATACATGAGCATTCACATGTTACATATGGATATTTTCTTCTATATGGATCCATTTTCAATGCATGAACAAATTTCAGTAACTAGCATAAGATTGTTCATAATATATATGTACATATTTTGTGCTATAGAATGTTCACGAAATAATTTCTATGCACTATCTTAAATTATGAATGACTTTTTTTAAAATTTGGGTGCTTTTAGAATGAAATTCCAATTGTTAATAAACATTAATTGTAGTAGAACACATGCACGTCACATATGCCACCACCAAGGTGTTTTGATGGGATTTTCCAACCGAAATGTGTGTGTGTGTGTGTGTGGGGGGGGGGGGGGTCCTTTTCTCTGTTGTGCCACTCGTGTCATTATCTTCAGAACTGAATCTCAGGTTTGAACAAACTGTTTTCAACGTGAGTTGTACTTCCCAGTGTGTATACTTGCACTTCATATAGTAGTTTGCGTATTTACAACGAAGGGTTTGATGTTAGTGTAAGGTAGAAGAGGCACAGTCAGAAGATACAGTCACAAACCTTCGTTGGTGCTTGTACGCACGAAATAAACATGGAGATGTAACAAATTTGTGTTTTTACTCTTTTTTAAGGGAGAAAAATGGATTTGGTAACCGTGGCTAGAGTCTTAGTGCATACGTTTAGGCGGAAAGGCCTAGTGGAGATGTCCTACTTGATGCTCTGTTTGTCAAACAGTCGACCAATCACACAGAACACTCACTCATGGGTTGGACCACTTCGGTGCATCGTTGAGCATTCGTTTTGGGCGATTTTATTTCCTCGAGTCTTTGGTTTGCCTCCGGAAAAAAAAATGTTTTTATGCATATTGGAACAAAAAATCTATAGGAAATTTTTGAAAATATTCATAATTTTTTCAAAGATACTCGAGAAATTTAAAAAATGTTCACAATATTTTTTTAAATGTTATCAAATTTTAAGAAATGCTTATATATTTTAAAATATGTTTGTGATATAAAATATCCGTGTACATTACAATATGTTACAAATATAAGAACAATTGTTCAAGAATTTGAAAAAATGAGTATTTTTTTAAGATGTATGGGTATTTCAAAAGGTAAAAAAAGCAGAAAATAAAAAAGTGAAACAAAGAATTAAAAAAAAGAACAGAGGAAAAACATAAGAAGTGTCTCCCCACAGTGGGTAGTTGGATTGAGTAGGCTGTCTAGTTAGTGGGGCTTTGGGCCTTAAGTGCTGAACACAATGCAGCTTGGTTCCATTCCTTTATGTAAGGTGCATTATTTTCAGCACGGTGACCAAGGCACATAATTATTGACAATTTAGGCCAAAATTACCTTTGTCTAATTCGTGGATTAGCGGCAAGTAAATCATTTAGGCTAGGAAAGGAAGGGATACACACAATCGGGAGAGACATTGATAGATGCAATCGGGGGAGAGATACTTTTCTTATTCTTTAGGGCCAAGATTGGAATTATGTGGAATTAGAGTAAATGCACCTTACATTGTGGATTTTTATCAGAAAACAAATACACCTTGTATAAAGGAATGAAGGGAGTATGTTGGTAATCATGCAGTTTTTTGAGGGAGCGGCTATACAGTGCCCGTTGCGATACCAAAGGAGGTCTCGCTTGAAGACCCCCCATCCGTCGCTACCATTCGTACGGCCCGAGTAGAATTCTGCAGGTTTGTTCTTTCATTTATATTTTCGTCCATTATTTCGAAAGGAATATTTTAAAAACATTTATTTCAAAAAGTTAAAATCACTTCAAGTTTATCAAAAACAATAAAAAATAAAAAATTGGTAAATCGTGTAATTATTTTGTTAGTGTAGTTGTAAGAAAAAGTTGATAGCAATAACAAAGTGTTCGTAGCATTTCTAAAATGTTCACACGTTTCACAAAAATGTACTCCCTTTGTAAACAAATCTAGGACGTTTTAGGCATGTTATATTTGAAGAAACTTTAAAGTGTTTCAGAAAAATCACGGCAATTATAAAAATGATGTACCAAATGTAAACAAATGGCTGCATAGTTCTAAAAATGTTTCAACGTGTATTTTAAAATTTTCTAACCTGATTCATTTTTTAATATGTATCTGAAAAAGTATTAATAATGTATTTTTAAAAATTATATATGTATAGAAAATGTATTAGATGTATATACAAAAATGTCCAATGTGTATGGAAAAAGTAGACATCAAAACATAAATTTGAAAACAATGTTAATCATGTATTTAGAAAAAGTTAAACGTGTATATGTATACCAAAATGTAAAATCAGTATGAAAACAGTAGACATGTGTTGAAAACGGGGGAAAGAAAGAATGAAAAAAAGCCGAAGGAAACAAAAAAATTGGGAAAAAGAGAAACAAGAGAAAATTGAAGCAAACAGTGATACCGGTAAGAAAAAACACATAGAAAAAAACTTGAGCTAGATGCACTACAATACTGGGCCGGTCCTCTCCCTCGCACCCAGAGGCGAAACCGAGTAGGCGAGAAATAGCCCTAGCAGTTTTGTGGCATGTGAAAACGAACTACAAACTACACACTGGATAATAGCTTATTTCCCATAGGAAATGAATTACAAAAATTGTATTAACTAGAAATCTCAATTAGATTGGTCTAATGATCAGTTTCTGTGTAAAAGTGCCCACACGTAACACTTGGTGCCTCCATGGAAAAAAATATACCATATTTGTAAAGTATAATCATTGGTCAAAAACTTGTGGTAACAACCCTAAATTTTCGTAATGACACAAAATACGACACGTATTTACGAATGGTGGACATATTTTCATAGTCATTTAAAAAAATACTATTAAGTCAATGATGTCGTCTATTAGTTTTGTATGCCACATAAGTTGAGCGGTTGCATATTTCATAAATTATGTGCAACTTTAGTGCAAAGAGTATGTTCCGGGCAATTAAAATTGGACACTTCCGCACTTCAAGTTGTACATAGTTGTTTGTGCAACTCAAAGCTTCATGAAATTTGATCGACTTTGAAATTATTACTTGTCATGTGACAAAGGGATAGGAAGTAACAAGCATGGCTTAGCAATGAAAATTAATGGTCTAAAGACATGGTTAAAATTATGCATTTTGTCACGTAAAATGTGTTGGTCCTCAGCTGAAATTTCTACTCAGAATTGTTGCTTACCAAAACAAAACCCACGGAGCTATTATTCATCATTTTGGAATCCCTTAGGTCTAAACAAAACTTTAACATGTCACACAATTTTAAAATTCATAACACACATTAAGAACTTAAATAAAGAAAATTAGGCACCGGATAGTGGCTAATTCAGGTTGAACTTCTAGTTTGACATTGACAACAAATTTTTCAGTTTCACTTTTTGAGCTTTGTCTCATGTTTTGGCTAGAAATTTTATAACGTTAATTATAGAATCGTATTGCATCTATAACCTTTTTTTTTGTTTTCAGAAATTCCAAAGATGTCAATAAGTATCAATTACATCGGGGACAACAAGCCTCGGTGAAACCGATACTTCAAATCCCATGTGCTCATGAGTTCGTTAGGAAAAGGTAGTTGAGTGGTTGCATTCGACTCTGAGTTAGCAATCCCCAGAATTAAATGTGTTAAAATTCACCTAACCTTCATTTTAGAGGGGAGGAATGGTGATCATGCCTCTGATAGAGACATTCGTTGATAATATGGAATATGGTATGTCGTCCCATGAAGCTTGGAGGCCTCAGAGTACTTGACTTAGAGCCTTCTGGACATGTGCTCCGCCTACGATGGCTAAGTGGACTAACCCTGACCAGCCTTGGGTTGGTTTGGCTCTGGGATGAGAAAGACATGGTTCTTTTCAACACAACTAGTTAAATAACAGCCGTAGATAGCCGAAAGGTGACCTTCCGCTTTGACAAATGGATTGATGGGAGGGTGCCAAATGATTTCACCCCCTAAATTTCTCTCTCGCCAAGTGTATGGGGAGAAGGATTAAAAAGGAGCTTCAAAGACATAACCATATATTTCCCTTAAAAAATATACCATCTGTGTGTAAATATGTGAATCGTTACACTTTGGTCTTTAATCCATGATTTCCACCTTGATCCTTTGTCATCGGACTCTATCGCATGGATGAGTCATATCCAGAATCTACTCTTCATCGGCGGCCTATGAGTTGCAATATGTGGGCGCTAAGACCCCTTTTGAGGGAGACAAACTTTGCATATGACACTCAAGGAAATATGCCCTAGAGACAATAATAAAGTTGTTATTTTATATTTTCTTATATCATGATAAATGTTTATTATTCATGCTAGAATTGTATTAACCCGAAACTTGATACTAGACTAGCTCGTTTTTCAAAGATGGTTAAGTTTCCTAACCATAGACATGTGTTTTCATTTGATGAATGGGATCAAATCATTAGGACAATGATCTGATGGACAAGACCCATCCGTTAGCTTAGCATTATGATTGTTCAGTTTTATTGCTATTGTTTTCTTCATGTCAAATACATATTCCTTTGACTATGAGATTATGCAACTCCCGGATACCGGAGGAATACCTTGTGTGCTATCAAACATCACAACGTAACTGGGTGATTATAAAGATGCTCTACAGGTATCTCTGAAGGTGTTTGTTGGGTTGGCATAGATCGAGATTAGGATTTGTCACTCCGAGTATCAGAGAGGTATCTCTGGGCCCTCTCTGTAATGCACATCATAATAAGCCTTGCAAGAAATGTAACTAATGAGTTAGTTGTGGGATGATGCATTACAGAATGAGTAAAGAGACTTGCCGGTAACGAGATTGAACTAGGTATGAAGATACCGACGATCGAATCTCAGGCAAGTAACATACCGATGCCAAAGGGAATAACGTATGTTGTCATTACGGTACGACCGATAAAGATCTTCGTAGAATATGTGGGTACCAATATGAGCATCCAGGTTCCGCTCTTGGTTATTAACCGGAGAAGTGTCTCGGTCATGTCTACATAGTTCTCGAACCCGTAGGGTCCGCACGCTTAACGTTTGATGACGATTTTGTATTATATGAGTTATGTGATTTGGTGACCGAATGTTGTTCGGAGTCCCGGGTGAGATCACGGACATGACGAGGATTCTCGAAATGGTCGAGAGCAAAGATTCATATATAGGACGATAGTATTCGGACACCGGAAGTGTTCTGGGGGTACCGGGTACGTATCAGGTCACCGGAAGGGGTTCCGGGCAACCCCCGGGAAGCTATATGGGCCTAATGGGCCAAGAGGGGAAACACACCAGCCACAAAGGGGCTGGTGTGCCCCAAATATGGGCTGGACAAATTGGAGAAGGAAAGGGGAAGAAGGAAAGGAAAAATAGGATCACTACAAAAAAAAGACACATCCGTGACATTTTGGGCCGAACGAATTTTTTTTCTGTCATACATATGACACTTCTATGACGATAATTGTGACAAAACCTGGTATCATCACAGATGTGGTGGGCTCCTACTTCTATGACAAAAAATGGGCTTTTCATCCTGGGCGGGCCGGAGACGCAGCTGCATGACATTCTTTGGGCCGTCCATGACGGAAAAAACCGTGGTAGAAGCGAGGGGGAGGAAAATTTCGTGGAGTTCCCGGTTACGGTGGGAGGTCGGGGCGAGCGATGCGCTGCTTTCTCGACACGACGCTGCTGCGTGTGCGAGGCGTTGGCTCTAATCGAACCCGAGCGAGGCATTGGTCTCTAATCGAACCCGAGCGACAGACTGCAGCTACGCAAGCATCGAACCCGAGCGATCGATCGATGGTGTTAATCGAACCCGATCGAGCGATTCTTCGCTACTACCGCTAATGAAGCCGATCGATGCTGCCTGGGATGAGCAGTGAGTGTTGGGGGGGTGGATGAGCGGTGAGAGGTGGCGTTGCCTCTGGATGAACAGATCCGTGGTGTGGTGGAGGGCTGGATGAAGCGAGAGCAAGTGGAGGGGTTCCCTTGGAGGGGTGGCTAAACAGGACCCTGTGGTGTGGAGGGCTGGATGAACAGTAGACGGTGGAGGGGTGGTTGAACAGTAGCCGGTGGAGTAGCGCACGGTGGAGGCTGGATGAACAGGAGCCCGTGGAGGCTGGAGGAGGTCGACGGTAGCCCATGGATGCTGCAGGAGGTCGACGGTGGAGATGAACAGTATCCCGTGGAGTCTTTTGCAGTACGCCACATCCCTCCCGGCGAACAGGACCCCGTTTCGACCGTAGGAGGTCCGTTTGCCTGCTTTTGCGATACGCCACACCCTCCCGATCAACAGGACCCCGTTCGATTGTAGGAGGTCCGTTTCCTCCGCTTTTGCGGACGCCACACCCCTCCCGATCAACAGGACCCCGTTCCGAACGTAGGAGGTCCGTTTCCTCCGTTCTGCGGTACTCTAGGCCTCGTTTCCATCGCCTGTTCCGTCTAAACCCTCCCGATGAACACGACCACGCATTCCGTTCCGACCCAGCCGGTTAGCTCCCCATGAACACGACGACGACGCTGTTTCTCCGTTCCGACCCAGCCATGTACGTATGCGCGAGTAGGCGTTCGAGACCCTGCCCGTATGTACATACGTGGCCGTATTTTCTTTCTTGCACCCTGGCCGTTGTACGTACGTGTACATGCTGCGTGCTCGCCTCTACTACGACACATACGCGCCTCTACTACGACACATGCGTGCCTCTACATCGACCGGTATATATGTACGTACACGTTCACGACCAGAATGACAACGCTACGTACGCTTCGACCAGGTGGGTCCTGACTGTCAGGCACTTCCTTGCGTGAGAAGATGTAGTGGTGTCCCAGCGGTCGTGGGCGAATCGTTTTTTTTGCCCGGACGCACCTCCTTGCGTGCGAAGATGTAGCTGGTGGGTCCCAGCAGTCAGGGGGGCGAATCGTTTTGTTTTTTTGCCAGGACGCACTTCCTTGCGTGCGAAGGTGTAGCTGGTGGGTCCCAGCAGTCAGGGGGAAAACGTTTTTTTTCATGAAATACGGTGGACCGTCCGGTGGGTCCCCGCTGTCAGGTGGAGGAATAATTATTTTGCGCGTAATAAGGAGGCACTTCCTTGCTGCGGCCGTGGACCCGGTATCAACGTCTCACGCGACATACTCTTCCGATGGAAGTCAGTCGTTGACCACATTGACCACGCCGTGCCGAGAGCACCACGGCGGTGGACGACGGCGAGGCCTAGGAAGGGGACGACACGGAGCCGGGGAAGACGCAACAGTTGATGCCCACGCAAGAGGAGTACGAGGGTTCACTGATTCGGCTGCGGTGTGAGGCTCGTTGCCGCAGAATAACGAGGGGTGTGGGTGAGTAGAGGGATGGCACGCCAGCGGTGGGAGTAGTAGGGGCGGTGAGGCCTCTGCCGATCGCAACCCGGCCATGGGAGGCAGGAGCACGAGGCACGACCAGCACTGGTTTGGGCGGCTGGAGCAAGAAGACCAGAGATTGAAGAAGCACTAAGGCCGTTGGATGGACATCGTACAGTCAATGGAGCTAGAATCGTGCATATTGACTAAGTTGACAAAGCCCTCCGTCCCCGTCAACTTAGTAGGCCCACAAGTCAGCCTGCCACTATGCTTGGTCCTAGCTAACAGGGGGAGTATTCATTTTTTTTGCGCGTAATAAGGAGGCACTTCCTTGCGTGCGAAGATATAGCTGGTGGGTTCGAGCTGTCAGCGGCGGTAATGTTTTTTTCGCGAAATACAAAGGCCCTTTCGGTGGGTCCCCGATGTCAGGTGGAGGAATCACTATTTTGCGCGTAATAAGGAGGCATTTCCTTGCGTGTGGTCGTGGACCCAGCTGTCAGCCTCTCCACATACAGTCCACTTCAGATGCATGTCGGTTGTTGACCACGTTGACCAGGCCGCGCCGAGAGCACCAGGGCGGTGGGCGGCAGCGAGGCCTAGGAAGGAACGACACGGAGGCAGGGAAGACTCGGCGCTTGTTTCCCACGCGAGGGGAGTACGACTATACGAGGGTTTCTTGGTTAAATTCGCCCTCGCCGGAGAATAACAAAGCAGTGTGGGTGAGTGGAAGGATGGCTAGGCCAGCGATGGGAGTACGGTGGGGCGGTGAGGCCTGCGCGGCATCACAGCCGGCCGCGGGGAGGAGGGAGCAGGCAGTCCCGCCGGCGCTTGTTTGAGTGGCTGGAGCAGGAAGAGCAGAGATTGAAGAAGCACGACGGCCGTTGGATGGACATCGTACGATCACTGGAGCTAGAATCGTTCATATTGACTAAGTTGACAAAGCCCTCTGTCCCCATCAACTTAGTAGGCCCACAAGTCAGCCTCCCACCATGGTGGGTCCTAGCTAGCAGGGGGAGTATTCATTTTTCTGTGCGTAATAAGGAGGCACTTCCGGTGGGTCCGAGCTGATAGCGGGGGGAACGTTTTTTTTCACGAAATACGGTGGTCCATCCGGTGGGTCCCAGCAGTCAGGGGCAAACGTTTTTTCACGAATACGGTGGCCCATCCATTGGGTCCCAGCAGTCGGGGGAAACGTTTTTCCGCGAATATCTGGTGGCCCGTCCGGTGGGTCCCTATTTGTCGGTGGAGGAATAATTATTTTGCGCGTAATAAGGAGGCACTTCCTTGCGGTTGCCGTGGACCCAGCTGTCAGCCTCTCCACGTACAGTACTCTTCCAATGGAAGTCGGTCGTTGAACACATTGACGACGCCGCGCCGAGAGCACCACGGCGGTGGATGACGGCGAGGCCTAGGAAGGGGACGAGCAGAGCCGGGGAAGACGCGGCAGTGGATGCCCACGCGGAGAGGAGTACGAGGGTTCACTTGTTCGGCTGCGGTGTGAGGCTGCCGTCGCCACAGAATATGTAACAGGGGGAGTGGGTGAGTGGAGGGATGGCCTGGCCAGTGGTGGGAGTAGTATGGGGACGGTGAGGCCTCCGCGGCAGCACAGCCGGCCACGAGAGGCAGGAGCATGCGGCACGACCGGCGCTGCTTTGGGCGGCTGGGGCAAGAAGACCAAAGGTTAAAGAAGCACTAAGGCCGTTGGATGGACATCGTTGACCACGCCGCGCCGAGAGCACCAGGGCGGTGGACGACAGCGAGGCCTACGAAGGGAACGACACGGAGCCGGGGAAGACACGACAGTGGCTGCCCACGCGGTGGAGAGTACGAGGGTTGACTGGTTCAGCTGCCGTCGCCGGAAAATAACAGAAGGTGTGGGTGAGTAGAGGGATAGACAGACCAGGGATGCGAGTATGATGGGGCCGTGAGGCCTGCCCGGCAGCAATGCCGGCCACGGGAGGCGGGAGCACGCGGTTCCGACAGCGCTGTTTTGGGCGGCTGGGGCAGGAAGATCAGAGACTGAAGAAGCACGATTGCTGTTAGATTGACATCTAACGGTCTGACGCTGGTAGAGTCGATTGTTGACTAAGTTTCTTTTTTAAGAAACCTTGTGTACACATGAACTTAGTAGGCCCACAAGTCAACCTCCAAATCTATGGCAGACAACATAAAGCCCATTTACTATTTTTTATAATTTGCAGCCCATTTGCTAATTCTTAAGTAATTTATTACAGCCCATTTTCTGCCCAGGACCACGGTCAAAAAGTTCAACCTTATTTTGCATATTTTGGTGGAGTCCAAACTGTTGTAATCCCGAAATGAAAAACATTTTTTAAGAACTTATTGATTTGCCAAAAAAATTGTTTTGTTTTTGTAAGAAAATAAGACGTGGGACAATTGAGTTGGTTTAAGGGAAAACCAGTGGTAAAAAAATCAGCGTTGGGTGGGAAAAACAACAAAAATAAGGATGTTTAATATGAAAAGGGAATTTTATGTTTTCAATATAATGATACGTGTATATGAACTAGTAAAACTATAGGTAGAGATTAGAAAACGGATGTAGGACATGCATTTCAAGAGGAAAATAGAACTGAGCTGTGTGTTTGATTCAGTAAAAAAACTGCATGCGGATGTTGTAAGACAAAATATAACTAACGCTGGCGGGCCAGAGGCCAGTAGATACCTGCTGGATCTTTGTGCCACGTTGTCGTCATGGGCTGGGCCTGTTAAAAACAAAACCAACCCTGGGCAGTCTACAGCCCAGTTGAAACTTCTTTCGACCTGAAAAAACAATATCGTGCTCAATAAACGAGAGAATTCTGCAAGTACACGCATCGATAAGCGGGATGCAGCACGGATATTGTTTTTTATCGTGATAATAAGTGCATGCACTTGTTTCGAAAAAAATGGAGAACTGAGAATTCGAACAGCGGGTGCTTATGCTACCCATCAAATAAAAATCAGGTGCCTGAGAATTCGTCTCGAAACAAATGATTCAGCTTTATATCCACGTCGACCCTCGGCATGATGGTTGGAAGCAAATGCAAGTTCATACCAAAAGATTGTTAACAACAATACCAACTTGCGGACGACAAGGTAGTACAACTACCAATACCAAACTAACTTATAATGTTTTTACTCCTGGCCCTAGTGTTCGTCTGGTAGAAAATCTTGCAGAGGACCAGGTCCCGCTCCTTCTCTTGCTCCAGGTCCCCGAGGTGGTACTGGTGCATCACCCAGTTGGTCCTCTGTTGGTGAAGTTCTTGTTGGTGTGCAGCACTAGAACCTTTTTGCTGCCCGTCCGCGGCCGTTGACCATCACCGCAAGGTATTGCCGGTCTTGTGCCACATCGCGTGCATGCCGTGACTCGATCAGTATCTTGCGACACGCCCACGTGCCCTTTGAACGCCTCGAATTGCGTTGGAAGAAATGCTTCCTTAGGCCACTCGATGTGATACCTGCAGATTGTGGAATACAGGTTTTAGTGTACCTAGTTGGCATTTTCATAACATTTTGGCATGTTGCAGTCACTTGTTTCACTTTTTATTATTTGTCAAATTGTAATTGCTTCACCAGGTCTGCGTCTAAAAGGAAAAATAGAGCTATAAACAAAGGAATATGTTTGTGCAAGTAGACGGCCGATCGGTGTCTTACCTGGTAGTTTCTCAGGTTGGGTGTAGCATATGCCGTGCTTCTTTGTCGATGGTTGGTATGGACAAATCGATGAGAGACTGAAATCTCGTATTGTCGGCACTCACTTTGGCCTCAAGGTGCTCGATCAGCTCCTGATCCGTGGGATCGAACTTGACCTTGACCGGCAGCACCGCCAATCCTTCTTCGACTTGCATCGGTAATTCCAGTTATATGGTACTCAATGTATGATCAATCGACTGTTTTAAGTGAATGATGAAAGATTTCGACAGATAAGTGGTACTCCAAATCTGAAGTCCAGAATACCCGAACACGCCGCAGGGATTCTTGTGTCACCTCACGCGCAGCGTGTTGTCACGTCAATTCAATGTGTGGACATGATGAATAATTTGACTTACGTATACTAGTACTACTACTGTACTACTTACTAGTCGTATTTAGTGTCACAATTTATACATAGGTTTAACTAACAAGTACGCACTTGAAGCCTAACTGATATATATATATATATATATATATATATATATATATATATATATATATATATATATATATATATATATATATATATATATATGTCTTCGCACAACATCTCCATCATCATTATCGGTACATCCTACTTGGTGAGTTAGGATGCACTTGATCCCGTGAAGGTATCTATCCTTCAAACCAGAGGAGTGCTTCAAACTAACAACAGTACATACTATCCAACAAAAGAGGTTCGTGCTACAGCAGCAGAATACATGGCTCAGTCTAGATATCAGCACGAATCAAGTTGTGCATATTTGCTGTTGGCATGAACCACATCGCCACATGTCGGGTTTGCAAAAGCCATCCATCGCATGGAAGCTTGATGCCTTTCACACACTGAAGATTATCTGGCAACAAGTTGTGTCGAAGAATCTCTGGATATGGTGATTCATGAAACCCATGGTATGATGTGTAAACACAGCCCCCCCCTCGCGAATGGAAGTTGCATAGCACAGTAATCATCGCCGGTGATATGATCGATGATTGGTTGGATGATCGGATAATTGAGCCCGAGGAACAAGGAGTGGTTGCCGAGGCTGTAAACCCGCCTCCAGTTGAATACGCCTGGCCCAACGGAGCTGGGATCTTTCTCGAACACGAAGCAGCCATAGCCATCAATGTCACGACGCATACGCATTGTACTGCATGTGGTTTGATGTAATGGTTTGGTCAATTTGGTACGTGCGAATGAGCATCAAATGACCGCCGTCAGCTGAACAAGCGATAAACCACCACCCATCAGCTGGTATGATTCCAGGTCCTGAAATCATGAAGGCCAGCGCATTTGCGTATGCTGCAACAATTCAAATTGGAGACCAAAAGGACAAAAATAAACAATCATGTTCAGAGTATGTGTGGAATTAAGATTATTATAACAGTGACACATATCATAGACAGAGAATTGCAATGCCGTGGTCATAATCATACCCCAAGTTAAAAAAATAAGCCAATGGCTTTCATATTCTAGCAACATGTCATGGTTCAAACATCATGTAACAATGAGAGGAAAACAGCTACGACAACACCTACTCATATTCTACCATATCACTTACTACTACTATTCTCATATCAACTCTAAGCAATAACATGCGTTGTTATAAAAATCTTGTAAACGAGAGTAACATATAGCAATCATGATGTTATGCTCATAATATGTATTCTAACAATCATTAGATGCCAATTGTTCTCATATCAACTCTAGCAATAATATGTGTGGTCATAAAAATCTAGGAAATGAGAGGAACATATAGCAATGATGTGGTTATAGACATGCTATGCATTCTAAATTTGTAACAAATGAACAGGCAGTCATGTTCATAAGGTAAAGATGAGATGAGATAGAACAATTACGACGATAGATTCCACGGTATAGGCAGCCAATCAATGCGTCGATCGGCGTAACGATGCCATCGTGCACTATAGCATCGACATAAATGTTGCCTCAACAGATTGATGATGAGCCATAACCATGTATGGCGACCGGATTCCAGATAGACTAATCCCATGTTGAACAAGGCAATGAGCTTGTAATCCATGTAGTCTTCTGATGGTGTGGGCACTTCGCAGATTACAACTTTCTGCAAACAGAGGTCGAGCCAAAAGCTTGACGCGTCTCGTGTGTAGTAGGCAGGAGTGTCCGGCGGGCCGCGAGGCTTGATGGCGGCGGTATCCAACGATGGAAGGGTGATCTCTCACTGGGTGTAGATATCCACGAGACGCCACGGACTACCGGTGTGGTGGATGAGGACGATCCATTTGGCCTTCATGCCCGCCCAGTAGTGGCCACGCATGAAGGACAGGTGGATGGGTAGTGGTAGCATGTCGAGGGGCACCACGGCAACCTCCGTAGGATCATCAAGTCGGTGTCTGGGCCACCTGCGAGGATCGGGCATCAGCAAGTAGGGTGTCTTGAAAAGAGCCGGCCGGTTGCAGACGAGTAGACGGTACAATGACACCGAGCATGCGGCCAGGCGGACGGTGCTGGGTAGGTCCATACGACTACAGATCTGCTCCAAGAGAACATCGGGAGGAATTCCAATCGCGGCTCTGCGTGTCGTCGGTTCGCCATTGGGGTTTTCGGTGCACGCAAGCCAGTGAGGGAAGTGGATTTGGGCGGGTGAGCGAAGAAGCTTCTCCTCGTGTGGCGAAGCGGTGGCGGGGGATATGGTGCGCTCGAGCTACCAAGGAAGATGGCGGGCGGGTGAGCAGTGGCGGGTAAATGGTGTGCGGCCGACGATGGGGGCGAGAGGAGGAAGAAGAAGAGAGGAGGAAGAAGAGTGGAAGGCGGGAAGAAAGTGCATTAAATCTCAATTCTACTAGTACTACTACCGGGATATAGGCACCGTCCTTGAGTGTAAATAGTTACACCGATGACATGTGGGTCTACCACAAGAGGGCCCATATGTTAGTTAATGGAGGCAGAGGTGCGTGGGCGATTTTGAAGCGTGCTCTCTTGGCAAACATGATGGCAGCCTTTGGGTAAGGCTGATTTAGTAACACCAACACGCTGGTTCAGCTTATTAATTCGTGTCCCATCTGCTGCAGCGTGTATTGTCACTTCACTGCGAATACTAGTTGAATAGTTCTCTCGACCGAGATGGGGAATAATGGATCGCGAGGACTTCCTTTCTACAGTATCCCTATGCCTCTACGCTCACTTCACTCATTTTGCTCCGTACCTAGTCACTTGTTGAAATCTGTAGAAAGACAAATACTCCGTATTTGGGAACAGAGGGAGGCTTTTACTGCAGTACTATTTGGGAGCAGAGGAGTATCACCATATGGAGGAGCAGAGGAAGCTTGAAATATGAACATGTCAATGGGAGGAGTAAGCCCCATGCATGCATGCAACATGCAACACTCACACGTACACATGGACGCACGCAACACTCATGCACCCATGCGGCACACAGCACACGATGCAACACACACGCTCACGCTCAAGTGCTCAACCTACTCCCTACGTCCGTGAAAGACTGTACATTTAGAGATTTACTCATTGACTAGGGCATAATTAACGCCCAAAAGTAGCAGACTTATGTGTGCATGCGACCATTGAGATAAGAAGATTAAATGAAGGCCGTTGCATGCTGTAATTAAGGATAGACATGTAGCCTATACCTACAACACAAGTTGGTGCATTAGTCAATCAATATCGATTTAGATTAAAGGCTAAATGCATTGGAAGTGTATATGTACATCATGTACTACACTCTTTGTTTTATAGCCGATGTACACTCTTTGTTGGAAGACCGAGGGAGGACACGTGCATGCACTCACATACATAGCCAGGCGGTTCGGCGCAAAGGTTGGACTCGTGTCGCGCTGCGTAAAGTTTTGTTTAACTGATTTCTTTGCTCGCCTTGGCGGCATGTGGGACCCGAAACCAGGTGACAATTTAACGATCAACAAAGTGCCACGTCAACTATGTGGCGGTCGGAGGGTGCAATCTGGTTCTCTCGATGAGCTAGTGATCGTATAATCGGCGCAAAACTATATATAGTGACCATAAAAGCGTATTATTACATCGTTGACCGCTTGATGTATTTTCTCGTTTCAAATTAAGCCATATTAATCGGAAAGGACGCAATATGGACTACTACTAGTACTAGTACTGCTTTGATGTGTCCCGTCAACTCGCCGAACGAGGAGAAGCTTGCTTACTACGCCTCTCCCTCGCCCACGCGCGTGGTGGTTCGCAGGACGAGGAGAGGGTTTTGACTACAGCGCCCTCTCCCTCGCTCTCGCCCTCGCCCTCGCGGTGGACGTGCATCAGCTCAATCGGTGTCAGATTGCCAGAAGCATATTGTACTGTAGTATCATCATTGTTGGACCTTCCAAAGAGGCGAAGAGCCAAGTGCAAGGTTCACACGAGTATGAACTGTTGAATCTCCCGAAGAGGCAAAGAGCCAAGCGCAAGGTTTTATAGGAGTTGTCGTCCTAGTAGGAGTGTACTACAACTATAGCGAACGATGCTACTATATGATGCCGCCACGTCACGTATATCCAAAGCTGTGCCACCTTTTTTTTCTCAAAGAGCGTGTTGGAGCCTGTGCAGCAACCACACAGGTTGCACGTACACATAACACATTTACTAGTAATAAATTCTAAAGGACAAATGCCAGTATGCCACACAAGTTCATCTCCAATTCATGTGATAAATTTGTGCACGACTAGTCTACATATATTCACAGCGCTACCGTTCACAATTACCGTACTCCACTTACACGTTATAGATGGGCTACATGTCCTCCTCCAGGTTCCAGTCCCAGTTGTTCTTCATGGATGGCACGATCCATAGCGGTGGGCAACGGGAATCATTGTTGCAGCTTTCTAGTCCGGTTCCACACGATGGAGACTCATCCAAGCTGAAGCGGCATAAATCAGGGATAGCGTGTCCCAGCATGTCGTTCATTCGGCGGTGCGCACTGAAGACACAACCATGCTTCATGAACGGCAGGCCTTCTGTGTCATGCCCGGAAGGTGGCATCCCTTCACAATGGGGTAGCTGTCACCGATGAAAAGCGAGTACTCTCCAAGAGTGTTCCTCGGCACCCATGTAGCATCACGGGGGTCGAACTCGGCGCCGTTCATCTGGTACACGCGGCATCCCAGATCTGGATACATGGTGACGTACATAGTCAAGGTCCATGCATAATAATGTTGTTCTCAAATACGGCGGTCAATAACACTGTGCAGCAAATAGTACTACTCTGGTATAGAGGAAGTAAAATAACCGGCTTATTATATATATAGCCACTCTTGGCTACATGGATGAGATAGTAAGACATGGAAAAACAAAATGGTGGCAGCTAGTGGGTTCAAGTCTTCAAGGGCCTAGCTAGCTATACTGCGTCCTCAAGGTAAAAGTACTCCTACTAGTACTACTAAGTATACTACTAGTACAACAATGAAAGAGAAGGCGATAGGGTTAAAAATGGAATACGGGTAGATGGTGATGGTCCGATCGTGGTAGATTGTGTGACCATGTTGCACATCAGTGGTACCATGGGTAACGACTGCTAAGATAGTTGATCCCAATATGCCAAAGTCAGCTACAAGGTTCCAGGTTAGACCGAATAGCGGATGCAAATGCACATCCAGGATCGGCGATCTTATTTTGATCGGGGATGGTGGTCCTGCAAAATAATGGAGTACCGTTAGGGATGCAAATGATGGTTTGTGCATTCCGTTTGTAATCTCCCATACCGTAGGATGGCAACCAGATGAAACAAGTCTCCTGGCTTGTCACCGCGAAGATGCGGCCTAGATGGCGCATGGCGTCTTCGAGCGTGTGGGGTACAAATCTGCCGCCGCCAACATGCGCCCGACCTCTGCTTTATTCTGCCTCTTGCATTGATGGCAATCCTTATGTCGAACACCGTGATGAGATAATGTCGTCGTAGCCACGCCGCTTTGTCGGCGGGTCCGCAATGCTCTCTTCTTCAATCTCATGTAGGCATCATCATACGTATTCAAGCCCAGCCGGTCGGAAGGCCGATCCCAATGGTGGAGAAGGGTCTCTTTCGGGCGGCCGCATTCTTGTGGATGTTGTGCAAAATGATGGTGGTATCCGCCGAGGTATGCAAGCCAATCTTCGTTGGCACCGACCCGAACCTATATATAAGGCGGTGGGCAGCGGAGAAATTACGGGATGGAAATGGAATACTAAGTACTACATGATCAAACTCCATTCTTGACCTGCTCATCGGACAAAATCCGACTACCTCTCAACATCGGCAACTCTAAGCGGAGTCAGCGTGCAACCATGGCCGGGAGCGGTGGACTGTTTGAAGGATTGTCCCATAGAAGAACCTTCTCCTCGAGGGCGCATGGAAGACCAACAAGCATGGCCTTTTCCCAAGCCTGTTTACGCAGCGTCTTGAAAAAGTTGGTGCAGGAAGCACCGAGTCTTCTTGGCGGTGAGGACGTCGGAGCGGCGTCGCGATTTCTCCTAGAGGATCGCCGTCCAAGGTCTCCCAGCCCGATGAGGAGGAGAACCGCTGGCGAATCCATGGGAGCAGCGACGAACTGCCTTCTCTTGGGGAGGAGGCTGCAAGGAGGAGATAAGGCGTAGTAACATGAGGGCCTCGTCCCTTCAAGCTGTAGATTGTTCCTCGGTGAAAGGGTGAGGCTATTATTTACTACTAGTACTAGCATTATGGAGCGTTATGGGATTGCATTATACTGTAAATAATAGCACTAGTAAGAAATTTTGGCACTAGGTAGTAGTTTTGGTGTGGATTAAGAAATTTTGGGTATGTTTTTGCCATTTTTGCCGCCAACTAGTGTCAAAAAACGTCTTACATTATGTGATTGGAGGATGCGTGCTGCATCTTGTAGCGATACTAGTACTACTTTTCTCAACTAGTAGTGCGATGTATTGTACTTCTAGTCTAGTCTAGTCTAGTATAGTGCACCAGTTTTGAACTCTTGAATCTCAGGGCCAATGAGCTACAGTTGGAAGTGGAGGGTACTATTGTTCTCTAGAACCATCGTTCTACTATCAATGCAGGGGAAGTACACCTGCGTAGTGGCCTAGTGGGTACTCTCGGTGCTCTATTCAGCCGCTCCTCTCACGTAGCTGGTCTACTCAGCCACTCCTCTCACGCACACACTAGCAGCATGTTTATCAGCGACGATTACTGCGGGGGCAGAACATTTGAGTTATTTGATACAGCGAGACTAGGCTTTTCGCTTCCATTTGTGGAGGTGTAATGGATCTCGTCGAACTTTGTTAGTAGTTCCTTCTTTATGAATGAGATGAAGCAAAGCTTTTGCCTCCGTTTCAAAAAAAACACGTCAAGATGAATTTCTTTTATAGTAGAGCCGATAATGGAGTGAAGTCCATGCGTGCAACGCCACAAGCTACAGAGTAGTAGTAGAGCACTTTACGTACAGAGCCATATTGCACAGTTCCCAATGCCGCGCTAGGCTTTTCCGGCTCCTCGGGCTTAATTGGGAGGCGCTAGTTTAAATATGCTACTAGCTGATGAGGAATCTGCAAGCGAGGTGCGGCTAGGGCGAGCACGCGAGCCACGGGATGCTGGGAAGGAAAACCCGTTCATGTGGCTAGGCTGTCCAGTGCACCCAGATTGTGGGGCCGCACGTCCGTTTGACTTCAAAACTCAAACTACCCGTGTGAAATATTGGCTCGCAGCGAAGTGTAGTAGTACTATTTTTTTTAAAGGCTGTCGTGCGTTCGGCCAGGATCGAACCCACAGAACGAGGTATACACTCCCGCGACCACTAATAGTACTCGTTGGAGTACAACACAACCTAGAATTGCATTTTGTCGCTAGTAGTACGTACATTTTACCTTACGAGAAACCCCTAATAATGCAAGAAAGCACTAAAATGCCAAGAAACTACTACCACTTGCATACGTGACAGACTTAAGATAAGACTACCTTATCAACCATTGTACATGCTCTTACCAACAAAAATCCTCGAGTGACCTCCTACCTCCGGCCCGTCCACCTAGTCATCCTCGGCCATGGGACGCAGCTACCGCCGCCGCCCGGCGGCGAGGTCAAACCGTCGGTGTGCGGAGCCCATGTTGCGGCAGCCGGATGCCAGCTCCGTTCGGCGCTTCATGACGCTAGCTAGCCAAGATAGCTCCGTCCAGCTGCTTATGCGCAAGGTTTGCTAGCTAGATTGGCACGGCAGCGCGGCGGCTTGTTCGCACACGTTGCGCTAAGGCCAGCCATCTGGCTCAAGTGAAAACCGGTAGCGGGCGGCTTGCTCGCTTCGTGAGTCACGCTCGCGTGACCTGCCAACCCATGCGGAGGCCAGACGGCGGCGTCCGGCCCGTCCGTGAGCGGCGGCCAACTCGCTCATCACCGGCGCCACCGGCGAACACGCATCGATCTTGTTTGAAGTAATGTTCAGGAAAAATAATGATTTGAGGGAATAACAGGATAAATGGTCGGATGTGGGTCCCTCATGTCAGCGATCAAACAAAATGTGTTGGTTTAAGCTGCCTTGTCAAGACGGACGTGGGCCAACCCGGTCATAAATGGGTTTAAGCGAACCTAATCGGTAGGAGTACTAGGTAGTAGTTTTTGGCGTGGATTAAGAAATTTTGGGTATGTTTTGCTATTTTTGTACAATAGATTCTTCCTAGGGCTGGTTGAAAGTGGTAGTTTTTTGTTAAATACTCTACATATTGTAAGTAGGAGTGAAAGTTAAGCTTTGGAAGCCAATAAGCAAGGCTAGTTACATAGTGCATATGTGTACATGATTGAAAGTAAATATCAACCATGAGTGACTAATATCTTGATGGAAAACTCGAAACTATGGAATACTTGGAAAAAAATGCATGGTTGGAAATACTAGCAAAGTTCATGTCCATTGCAACGAATCATAATTAGGATAGTAATTATTCACAAACTTGGTACAAAACACTCTAATTTTGATATACATATGTCACTAGAGATATATTATGTTTCAATTAGAATATATTATTCTTTGGGCTGTTTTGGTGAGGTCATGGAGGGATGTGGTTGGTTTTAAGATACTAACTATGGGTTTTTCTGCAAATTGGTAGACAAGTGGGATGTTGGTGAGAAAAGGAAACAACTTACCTCACAATCGTTAGATATAGATCTAATGGTCAGAAACGACGGATGGCAGACACACCAACATCACCAACTTAGTCTTGTGTAGGAGTACTAGCAAGATCCGTGCATTGCACGGAACATCAAGATGCATTTTTTTTATAAAAACACTTGTTGTGATTGACCCTTGCGGGAGTAATCCCATGTGTAAAAACTAATTATATCTCGAGAAATATGAGATAAGGTGAAGAGGAGTGGGGTGTGGTGGTGGACTGGCGGAGGCATGGGGATTGACGACGCCTTGGCAGCCACCGAGGCCAGTTTGTTCAGAGGCTTCCTTTCTTAATTGATCAACAATGAGGTTTGTTGGAGATAAGGATGAACGAGGGAAGGCCTTGTATGCAAATGTGGAGAGGGGTGTGGGTATCTTTTAGTTTAATTTCCATCCGTCAGATATAGATCGGACAGTCTATATTGCAAGATGACACGTACCATCGTCACCAACTCGGTTTTTTATAAGAGAAGAAATATAAGTATGGAGATACAAACGTATTATCGATACTTGCTTCCGCCAACTAGCATCTACATTCTATTCAACGCCTCGGCATGTGGGGCCTTAGCACAATGACTTCTTGACTGTGTAAAACAAAGATTTTCCCGTCGCCGACAAGGAGAGGGTGACGGCGGCGCGCTTTTTGGCTTGGTCTAGTCCTAGTAGTCATACTAGGTGGTCTAAGCACATGTAGATTTATTCTTTTTCACGTCTCGTGTTCGCCGTATTGCCATGACTGTTGATGAATAGACGGTAAGTTATTCACGGGGAATCCCTTGTTGAGCGTGTGTGCGAGAGAGAGAGACAGTGTGCGTGTGTGATATGTTAGAGACAGAGGCAATGATAACATATTCTTTGTGTCTACGTGTGTGGAGGATAGAGAGAGACATGTACATGGGGCTTTGTGTTGTGTAACGTGGAGACACATATACATAATTAGAGAGTGAGTGCGTGAGATACACATGCGGACATGGGGAGAGATGAGGATCCAGATAAATGGGTGTTTGTGCGTGTGTGTTTGCGCACGCGTTTGTGTGTGATAGGGAGAGAGTGTATGTGGAGTAGAGACCACTGATGATGTAAACCTAGTATAAGGGAAGGGGAATGGTGTGACATGTGTAGTAGCGAGATAGCAGGTGTGAGTGCGGGGGACAGACTATTTGGAAGACACATCGAGTGTGTGTGTGGGAGAGGGTGTGAGAGAGAGAGAGAGAGCTAGCAAGAGAGAGAGAGAGAGAGAGAGAGAGAGAGAGAGAGAGAGAGAGAGAGGGTGAGAGGGTCGTTTGTGTCCATAAATGGCATATAGATAGGGAGACAATGTTGATGTTGTCGAAATTGGCCTATGAATGGAGGCGCAAGGGAAGCGAGTCATCGTGTGTGTGATAGGGACTTCATGAGGGATCTAGAATAGATGGTGTAGAGAACAATGTGCAAAATCGAGAAGCGATTATACATTAGGGAGCTATGCAAGAGTCACGACATATATGTATCTGAGGGAAGGAGCTGGGCGGGTCCGCATGTGGGAGAGATAGAAAGAGGAGAGTGGTGCACAAGGAGACAAAGTGTGCTTGTTTGCAGTGGGGGTGGTGTGTGAGGTGAGTCTTGTGAGAACCACATAACTAGGGAGATAGATGTTTGGGGCGAAGGTTTTGTGTGTATGGGAAATATACACTCTACATAGTGCATGTGCTTGGGTAAGAGAGATAGCGGGAGACCTAGAGAGTGAGGGAAGAGATGTGTGCATGCCGAGAGACAAAGTGATAGAGACCTATGTTGGGGTCCGGACTTTACAAGAGAGGGGTGTTAATGTGCTCGTGTGTTGGTGTTTGGGGGAGAACGACTTCTCTGTGTGTGTGTGTGTGTGGTGGGGGGGGGTTGACTTCAGATAAAGTGTGAGGTGTCTATATTTGAGGGACTTTAGCGTAATTGAGATATTGTGCACTCATGGTTGATCAATTTGTTTCACAGTTTGTACTATGAGATAACGATACTTTTGAACATCGTGATATACCTTGATGTACGAGAATTACAAACCTAAGATTGGAATTTTGGAATTGACTCCATCATTAGCTTTTGTAATTCATTTAAGCGGAGGTACATTTTTAAGCGGGATTTTGTGATTTCAAATTCATATATCAAACCTAGAGATATACACATACGAGCATGTTCAAACTTTATAATCATCCACTTTATTCATACACATACACATTTTTCTTTTGTCATCATATTTAGGATAAACACATTTGGAATTTCATTTGAATTGGACCGTATGATGGTATTTGCTTGTAGTAGCTCAATGATCCATATTTGAATTGAATGGACAATTTAAGTTTCGAGTTGGAGACATTGATTTTCAAAACGTGCACATTTTTTTGCATGCAAAACAAACAAATTGTCGGCCATGATATCATAGTTGGCCGTACGAGAGCAGAATACTTATAATTTTAGGCGCCAAAAGCTTTCAAACTTCTCGCTCACATCAAAATATCATGCACCCAAAAGTTTAGCCCTGCGATATTCCTGTTTTACCCCTGCCACATGAACGGAAAAGGGCTGCTTTGGTAACTCCATTGTTTCCC
Organism: Aegilops longissima; assembly: GCA_021605205.1. Classification (NCBI taxonomy): domain Eukaryota; kingdom Viridiplantae; phylum Streptophyta; class Magnoliopsida; order Poales; family Poaceae; genus Aegilops; species Aegilops longissima. Next base: position 609,950,066 of record CM038682.1, on the reverse strand, counting down.
CTCTTTGCCCCAACATTCTTCCCAGGCCCCTCCTTCCCTCCCGACCCCCAACCACGGAAGCCGCTGAATCTAGTCCTCCGCTGCAGCGGTGGACCTCCTCCCGCCGGATCTACCTTCCGCACCTTGGAACCCCCAGCGCCAACTCACCACTTCACTGGGCCGCTTCAATGCGGCTTGTCCACGTCTCTAGATCTCCTTGACCGCCATCATGGTCCACTACACGGATCTGCTTAACGGCGCCCTCGTCCACCACAGCGTAGGCCCTTCATCGACTCCCTCGTCCGCCCCTTGATGGCCCTTCATACAAGCCCTCGTCCCGCAGCAGATCCGCCTCACAGAAAGCCTTCGTATAACGCGCGCCCTTGAAGCCTTCGTCCACTGCACCGGACCCGCTCCACGGACGCCATATTCAACTCCACCGGCCCTGCTTTACCGACGCCGCGACCTCATCAGGTTATTTTGATTTTTTACTCCTTCGGTTTTTCTCATTATCGTGCAACTGTTCACTTACCACAGATGAGCTTTCTTGTATGTCGACAGGCGCCGCAACCGTAGCACCGGAGCCGCTTCAGCGATGGCGACAGCCGGCCCAAACTCAATCGCAACACGAGCACCATCGACGATCCTTAGCTATCAAGTATGACAACGATACCCATCGCCGCCAAGAATCGGTACTATTATCCAATTGCGGCACCTCGTTCACTTTCTAGCATAAGCACCGCACCTTTGAATTTCTTCAAGGCATCATTCAGTTTTCATGAGGCGTGTTATTACGCTTTTTGTGAGGGCCATACTTCTAGCGATGAACATGTTACATGTGCTAAATTACATACCGGTGCACATATAGTTAATATGCTTTAGTTTTGTTCGATGCCACTGTTGGTTCCATCGATCGCTTAATATTCTCTATGCTTAATTACACATCAGCAAACTAGCATGTGGTTCCGCTGCTTTTTGTTCGTTTTACCCTACATTTTACGATGCTATCTATTACATCACTGCTCCGAGCCTCTGTTCATTACTTGTTTGTGTGTTCTTGATCTTCCCAAGTTGCATGACTAATTTGATGCTTCTATTAATTATGGAGCTGCCAACCCCATCAAGCAAAATATTTGTTCTTTTGGGGTGGCACCTCGAACAAGCATAAAAATTGAGGAAGCAGATATATTATCGTGTATGCACACCCTTCTTTCATTAGTTTAGATGAACCATTGATGATCAATTCGGACCAGTGCATGCGATTAAAATTAATTTTACCTAAATAGATGGTGCAGAATAAACTACAATAACTAGATTTGCAACCACGGGATCTTGTGATATCTTCAAAGAACATTGCAACAGCAGCTAGGCTTCACAACAACATATGGTAAGCCAGTGTGTTTTAGTACATGTGAAATGTAATGCGAGTGGGCTGCTTTCTTGGCTTGTGCCCTCAATGTGTAATCCTACCGAATTACAAATACTTCAGTTGTCTGCTTTGCTGTATTGCTTGATTCGAATGCTTGTTTGTTGTTACGCTATACCTAAGTTGGCCAATATGTCAGCAGTGCCTGCTGTACTATCGTAGAAATGCATGCCTATTTCATTTGAGTCCTTAACCTTTCCTCTCAACTTCATCACAAGACTGTCTTCGTAGTTTATATGAGGCCACACTGTTAAGTGCTTTCTCAGATTATTTCAACTGCTTAGCTGCCTTGGCAACTTAAATATAGCGGTTGTACACTCCCTTTCAACTAGGGATGTCAAGCTGGGTCTGTTTAATCGATTAAAGTCCACTAGTGGTATGATAGTTCAAAAGAGTTTTTGCTTTTTGAGGAAAATGAACTAGGGAGGTAGCAAAAACTAACTAGATGGGACCGGCGGATGTCGTTTATTTGCCACTTACATCCCTAGTTTCATCTTACCATTTTAATTTCTTTTCGGCTCATGCTGCTTCGAACCATTTAAATTTAGTTTGCCATGCTCAACAATAATTCGTCCGTCGTTTACCATGTAAGCTTACTGCCTGGATCATACGATAACTATCTCTTACTTATGTCCAGCTGAAACCTTTCAGGATGCCGTTCACACTAGGACACAATGTACAACCCAGAATCTATTTGTGGAAGCGGTCGCCATCCATGTTACCAGATGGTAGCAGTTCGGAGGCAACACCGCGGAGAGCAGTTTGAGCACAGATATTATAGTGCTTGAGGCTCCACTAGAGGCAGAAAGAGATGGTGTGGCTGCCATGAATGAGGTAATTTTTATCTTGAGGCTGGAAATTACGGAATTAGCGACACACATTATGCAAGCAACCCAAGAATTGGAGGAAGTAAGAATGTTGCATTTGAAGATGGAGGAGGTCCTGCTGTTTCTGCTATCTGAAGCCCAAGGTAATCCCGGTTCTTCTTTAGATACCAGTTGAAATTGTCATTAGATTATTGTACTTGCATGTTGTGTCATGTCTCTGAATGGATTATGTTGCAAGACCCCCTATGTTGTCCATGTGTTGTAATGATCCGAATTTTTAGGAGAGGTAATCCTCGATCTTGTATGATTGACATAAGGTGAACTATTTTTCGTGTGAGCATATTGTATTGGATGAAATAACTGTTTGAATCAGAGTGTATCCAACCTACTGAATTCGAAGATCATTGCATTTCTTAATCATAATCATATATAAAGGTGGAATAAATCTTTGTTGTGGTTTTGAAGAAATAAATAACAAAACCTATAATTACCTGTGGATATTCGTAATCGAATACAAATTGGATTTGAATTTAGTTTGCGAGGTCCCAGGGCAAGCGTGAATGCTAATTCTCCCAAGTTTTGAGCAAGCGGCTAAACACCCACTATAATTTGTGGGCTGCCCGAAGCAAGTGTTTGCAAGATGGAAATTACTGTCTACCCACGACACTTGACATCCTTATCGACCGGATTTACTTTGCTGTCAATAGGGGTAGACTAGTAACTTCAATCGAGGCGTGACACGACGGCCTCGACCCCATTCAAACATGGTGGGCGTAAGCGTGGTGGCAAAACACATTTGATTCAAGCTCGTCCGAAAGACATGTGACTCTTCCTCCATTTCCCCATTCATACACGGTGGGTGACAAAACAAACTCTCCTCGTCCGGAATCGATGTAGGCTAATATTTTAAATAGGGGCAGATGTGTAACTTCCATCAGACGTGACACAACCGCCCTACCTGTCAGCCCCGTTCATACACCGTGGGCGCCAACCGTGGGCAGCAAAACACTCTCTCCTCGCCCGAAATAGTTACCGGCAAATATTTGGGAGATGCGAGATTACCGTCCTATCCCCAACCAGCGCGATGTCCGAAATTTTAAACGGGGGATAAGTTCGTAACTTTCCCCCATTTCAAAGAAGCGCGTCCCAAAGTTTGAGATCCCCCTCCCCTCGATTTCCCCATTCATACACCATCGGCGGCACGACAACCTCCGCACTGCGGCCAGCCTCCTCCGTCTGCCACCCCATCCTCCACCTTGCCGGAGCCGCTAACCCTACCCCGTCGTCCAAGAGATGGACGTCTCTCATCCACGGCGCTGGACCAGGATCCTTTCATCGCCTCCTCTCGCTTCATCGGTGCCGTCGTCCACCTTGTCGTTGCCGCTCCTATGACCGCCTCGTTGTCGGTGCGGGGACGACACCTATGAGATCACAAGAATCCCTACTACGGTTGCGGGGCGCGGGGTCGTGAGAAGAGCAGATCAAACAGATAGCACAAGGGTTCTTTTATTCAGGTTCGGGCCGCGAGATGCGTAAACCCTACTCCTGCTTTGGTGGTTGGTTTATCTGCGTTCTTGACTAGCTATGGGGCGTGAGGAGCTCCAAAAGCGAATCCCCTCACAGTGCCTTGGGCCTCCTTTTATAGGGAAAGGGGTTGCCACAGTGGCACACAGGAGGTGGAAAGGGTATAGCCATAAATGCGTCTTGCTTAGGTGTCCTTGCTTTATCGGGGACGGGGGAGAGCCCAGTCTCGTCCGTCGCCGCTCCCTTTCGTGTTGACACGCGCCACAGCAAGTGGTGCACTGTGGTGCCATGTAGGCGAGGCGAGCAAGCTGAGGTGGCTTGATGGTGGGTCTCCACGAAGGTATGGCTGCTGCCACTTGGTGCCCATAACTGGTTGGGTCGGCGGCGACATGGCGGAGAAGCTTGATTGGCGCGGGCTCGATGGTGGCCCTCTGGGTGTCCTTGGCGGGGCCCTTGCCGCAGCCCGACAAAGGGTCTTGCAGGGCCGCATGCAAGGGTCTTCTTTGGCGCATGACAAGGTCTTGCAGCGGCGCTTCTTTGTCATCCCCGGCAAGGCTCTTGCCGGGGCCTTGTGGTTCTCCTTGGCTGGGATCCGACCAAGGGTCGTCGTCTTCTATAGTGTGTGTCTGATCTTAAATGTCTTCACAAAGATCTGCATGCCACCACGGGGATGTCTCCCGAATCCTTGCCCCATGGGGGCAGTGGACTCGAGGGTGATTCGCTCCGTAGGTGTGGGGCGAGCTGCTCCGGCAAGGGTCTTGCCGGCTTTGCTAAAACTGCCCCCGACAAGGATCTTGTCGGGGGAGTCCGCTCCATCCCCTTTGCTCTTTGTGGTCTTGTTCTTGGCGTTGTTCTGTTCCTCTTGAGCTTTGGCCTTACCTTGGCTCACCTCCCTTGCCTTGCTCAGTGTGGCGGTGTCCGTGGCTCAGACTGCCCGTGCACAGTTATAGGGGTACAAAAAAGCATACCTCTCTTTTTGTACACGGCTGGAGCCCCGGCCTGGGCCTGCGTAAGCTGTCGCGTCGTTAGGCTAGGCCCAAAAAGCGGTGCGTGGGCAGGCGGGGTAGTTTTACATGGTAAGTCTTTTCGCTGCGCTTCCGTGCCTCCCGCGCGTGGCTCGACGTGGGGAGGCGTGCGTGACGTGGGCGGCATGCGCGGGGCTGAGCTCTGCGCGCATGCGTCACACCGTAGTAAAAGGGGGCGGTTCGCGCCTTCCCCATAAATGGAGGGAGGCCTGGAGGCGCGGCCCATTTACTGAACGGGGCCGGGGCGTGGTCTTCAAGGCGTCCACTCCCCATGATCACGGGGTGGGGAGAGGTCGTCTCACCCGTCGCCTCGGTCCTGCATGCCCGCTACGTGGTTCCCATGCGAGCGGGGTGGCGAACGGCGGATGCGGGAAACCAGGCCGTCACGGGCCGGGGCTGCGGGTTGGTCCCAGTTCCCTGCGCCTTCCGCGTCTTGATTGGCTGGCCAGGCGGCGTGCCCCACCCCATTCCTTTATAAGGAGGCGGGGTGGGGGAGGCGTCCGCACTCTTCCATCTTCTCCTTCCTTCAGCTTCTGCTCCCCCTCCCTCCATCCGCCATGGAGAGAGGGAATCCTGGCTCTTCAATGGTGGCGGCAAGGGTCACCGCTCGACAACGCGTCCTTCCTTCTCCTTCACCTGCAGTAGCAGAGCCAGCCGCGAGGGTAAGGGGGAGGGGGCGAGGCCGCGAGCGAGGCCGTGGACGAGGCTGAGGCACTCAGGGAAGAGGAGAACGGGGTGGCGCGCCGGTCCCGCCTCCGCCAGTAGTTCCTCCTCCCACGAAGGGCCATGTTGGCGATGATCCTTGCGAGTTCTTCGTCAGGCTGCGCCGGCCACCTCGTCCTCGTCTCCGTCTCCCGACTCCATTCGCGAGCGAGATGGAGCTGGATCCGCCGAGTCATTGCGGTTGCACATGAGGGCTGTTGGATCAGTGGCACGCGAGTCCGCGTTGACTTTCCAGCCCCTCACGTGATGTACCTTGGTCGAGGGTGGAAGACGTTCGCTCACATCCACCGCTTGACGGCGGGGCTTACTCTCCATTTCAAGCTAATGGAGGGCGGCCTCCTCTCCGTCAAGGTCTTCGGGTGCTTCGGGACTCGGGCAAGGTGCTGCGTGGAGAACTCTTCTAATAGAGAAGGCTCCTCCTCGAGCAGGAGTGGCGAGGAGGACAGCGGCATGATTGACGAGGGTAGCGGCGGCAGGATGGCCAGGTCCGACTAGGTGTCGGGCGTTACTCGTCGGCACCGGCGATCCCATCATCCGTGTCACGGCTTCTGAACTTCTCGGGGTCATCTCCTTGGGCGGCTGGTGTTGGGAGGCTGCGGAAGAGGAAGAGGGCGGGCGGCAAGGCCGTCAAATCGGAGTACACGGGCATTGACGCCTTCAACGCGTGCTGACGTCCTGCCGCCTCGTCTTCGAGCTCTGCTTCCGGCGCCGCCATCACCATCCAGCCTCCGGTCGGCCACCGAGATGTTCTCTTGGTGTCTTCTGCCACCCGTAGCTCGTCTAGGCGCCCCTTTTGCCCTTTTCGCCTCCTTGACCTGCCTCTGAAGAGAGGGCAAGAGAGGGTTCTGAGCACCTTATCTCTTTCTAGTTTGTAAGCCTTCGGGCCTTAGCTGAATTTAAGACTTGTAATCCCATCATTCATGTTTTTCATCCCCTATGGACTATACCTGAGTGGAATGTTTTTAATGAACAAGGGATGCTTGCCGGGTCATTTGTTTGCGGGTCGAACCCACGACAAGGAGTAAATCCTTGATATCCATAAGATAAACATTTCCTTGCCCGACATGAGCCCCGCCGTCTTCCCACTTCGCTCGACCTTTCTCACGCTTTCGGCGGAGGCAGGGATGAGGTGGGTTCGAGCTCCTCGTTTCATCCTTTTCTTTGCCGACTCGACCAAACCTGGCCCGTGAGCGGGCCCTAGGGCCTAGAGTTTGAGAACCACGACGACTTTGGGAAAAAACGAGGTTTCACATACCTCAGTCCATAAGGAAATGCATGACAAGGGATGAAAGATTTATCTGAAGTTGTAGCCCCCCGGCAACTCTGGTTTGCCGTGGGTGAATCTCTGTACTCGCAGCCCCCGGTAATACTGGCTTGCCGGGGTCTAGATGCCAGTCCGTCCCTCTTTTCTTTTTCGTCCCCAAGCAATCCGGCAAGGATATCTGTGAGTCCTACGAACCAAAGAAGACAAAAGGACGGCAAAGAGACGCACACTCGACCTCTAAGCTAGGGGTTAGTCACTGCTGAGCACTATCAACCCTAACCAAGGACGAGACTCGACCTAGCATGCATACTATAACTTAGGGCGCGCGGCTTCATTTATTTATGCTCGAGGTCTGCGCTTTGGCTTTGTGCTGAGGGTTACATGCATCATCGGCAATGCTTGTACAAAAGGTGGCTTGCGGGGGCCAGCGAGCAGCATATTACGGTAAAACTTGCGAAGATGCTCAATGTTCAGGAGTTACTCACGGAACAGCATCTTGGTCTCGAGCGGACTACGCCGGGCACAGTGACTCGTATTACCCGATAAGGGCCTTCCCACTTTAAGCGTCAACTTGTTGGAATTCTTGGCGATTGAGCGGCGAAGGACAAGGTCGCCTCCGTCAAGGCTTCGAGCACGAACCTTGCGGCTATGGTAGCGGCGCAAAGGCTTGCTGGTAGCGTGCGCTCTCACAGCCGCCCGAAGACGATCTTCCTCAAGGAGCTTCTGCGTCATCTTGCCATGATTGCTCTTGCTCAAGCTTCGTCATAAGCGAGCACTCGAGGTGACCCGTATATGAGTTCAGTGCGGAGAACTGCTTCTTCGCCGTATACCAGGGCAAAAGGTGTCTGGCCGGTGGCTCGATTTGGCGCCGTCCTGATCAACCAAATAACCGCCGACAACTCATCAATCCAGCGCCTTCCACTCTTGCGCAGCTTGTCAAAGGTCTTGGTCCTTAATCCTCGCAATACTTCAGCATTTGCCCTCTCAGCTTGACCATTGCTTCGCGGGTGAGCAACGGAAGCGAAACAGACTCTCCTGCCGAGGTCTTGGGTATATTGCATGAAGGTGTGGCTTGTGAAGTGTGTGCCGTTGTCGGTGATAACCCTGTTGGGTACGCCAAAACGGCACACTAGTCCCTTGAAGAACTTGACGGCTGACTGAGCTGTGACCTTCCTCATTGCCTCCACCTCCGGCCACTTTGTGAACTTGTCGATGGCAACGTACAAGTACTCAAAGCCCCCGGCGACGCGGGGGAAAGGGCCCAGTATGTCGAGCCCCCAGACCGAGAAGGGCTAGGAGAGAGGAATGGTTTGAAGGGCTTGAGCTGGCTGATGAAGCTTCTTTGAATGGATCGACACGCTTCACACTGGTGACTAGTGTAAATCGCATCTCGGAGGCGGTGGGCGGAAGAAGCCTTGCCGGAACGCCTTGCGGCAAGGGCCCTTGACAATGTGGGATCCACATATGCCTCCGTGTATCTCGCCAACAGCTCCAGTCCTTCCCTCGAGGGATACACTTCAATTTCACACCGTTCGGCCTCTTTACATGCAGGGGCGTCATCGGCGAACTGGTACATGGTAAAGCGACGGGCTACTTTTCCGCTTCTTCCTGCTCCTCGAAGTTCCCTGTTGGAGGAATCGGACGGTATGTTGTGCCCATCTTTGGAGCACAGGGCTCGACGGCGAGGACTAAAGGCATTTCCTCCGCTACAGGAGCGGCTGTCTCGACGGCAAGAGCTTGATGCTCCGCTAGAGCCAGTCGTCCCGTGGCGGGCTCAGTATTCCCGGCAACATCCTTGCCGGCGGCCCCGGGGAGCTCGGCAGGAAAGTACTTGCTGGGCCCTAATTTCCTCCTCTTATTCTGCTCTGTTGATGGATCAACGGATGGCTGAGTTAGCTGAAGCACAAAGGTACCTGGTTCCACAGGTAGCTTGAGGGTAGCGTTTTGACAGTGTCGGCGACATCGCTCTCCACTCGGGAGCGTGTTCAGCCTGTATACCGTCAAAGCGCTCTTCCAGCTTTCTCACTTCATCGGCGTAGGCCTTCATCAGCGAACTCTGGTAATCCTTGTTGACTTGCTTGGCGACAAGCTGCGAGTCTCCTGACGATGAGTTTCTTGATTCGAGGTCCGCCGCGATCCTAAGACCGCAAGCAGCCCCTCGTACTTTGCCGTATTGTTTGTTGACACCTCCCTGGGGAAGTGCATCTGGATCACGTACTTGAGGTGCTCTCCAGCGGGCGCGACAAGCAGTACGCCAGCCCCGACACCCTGTAAGGAGAAAGCTCCATCAAAGTACATGATTCAATCACAACTTGCCTCTCTGCCGGGGAGAGCAGTCTCTTGAATTTCTTCGTCAGGTGTTGCGGTCCGTTCTGCAATGAACTCTGCTAGGACTCGGCTCTGAATCATCGAGGTACTTTCAAACTTGAGGCCAAAGCTGGACAGCTCCAGTGCCCATTCACAATTCTTCCCATTGCATCCGGATTGTGCAATATCCGTTGCGAGAGGAAGCGAGTAACGACAGTGATCTCGTGTGCACGGAAGTAGTGACGCAGCTTCCTCGAGGCCATAAGGAGGTCAAGAGCAGTTTACACACCAGTACCTTGATCTAGCCCCTATTTGGAGGAACTAACAAAGTAGACCGGTGCTGCATCATTTTCTTCTTCGGCGTCACTTCGACTGGCTGTGTCGTCTTTGCATTGGTGGCGTCGGGCTCTGCCGCTGCCATTTCCTTGTCGTCAACCTCTCTCTGCGCCACCAGTGCGGCGCTGACCACCTGGTCCGTTGCCGCCAGGTATAGCAGCAACGGCTCCTGTGGCCTAGGCACAACTAGTATTGGCGCGAAGGAGAGGTACTTCTTCAACCCTTGTAAAGCCGCTTCGGCTTCCGGCGTCCACTCCATCGGGCCCGCCTTTTTCAGGATCTTGAAAAAGGGGAGGGCACGCTCGGTAGACTTGGAAATGAACCTTCCCATGGCGGCGACGCAACCAGCAAGCCGACGCACATCCTTGACCCGCTTGGGTGCCTCAATCTGCTCTATAGCTTTGATTTTGTCCGGATTGGCCTCTATCCCACGCTGTGACACCAAGAACCCGAGGAGCTTGCCGGATGGGACGCCAAAGACGCACTTCTCAGGGTTCAGCTTGAGATTGATCTTGCGCGAGGTTTGCAAATGTTTCTTGCAAATCCGGTATGAGGTTGCCCACATCCTTGGTTTTGACCACTATCTCATCATATAAGCCTCCATATTTCTATGGGCGGGTTCAAAACCGATCTGGACCGCCCTTGCAAACGTCGAACCAGCACTCTTCAACCCGAAAGGCATCCGCATGAAACAATACGTACCACATGGGGTGATGAATGCTGTCTTCTCTTCGTCTTCTCTTGTCATGAAGATCTGGTGGTAGCCGGAGTAGGCATCGAGGAATGACAACAGATCACACCCAGCCATGGAGTCAACAATCTGATCGATGCGTGGCAGCGGGAAGGGATCTTTAGGGCAAGCCTTATTGATATCTGTGTAATCAATACACAACCTCCACTTCCCATTTGCCTTGCGCACCACGACCGGATTGCCCAACCACGTTGGATGGAGCACTCCTCTTACCAAACCCGCTGCTTCCGGTTTCGAATCTCTTCGTGATGAACTCTTGTCGTTCCAAAGCTTGCTTTCGACCTTACGCTTGACGGGCGCGCATGAGGGCAGACAACAAGGTGGTGCTCAATCACCTCCACAGGAACACGGGGATGTCGGAAGCTTGCCACGCAAACACATCGACATTCGCGCGCAGGAAGGTGACGGCGCGTCTTCCTATTTGTCGTCAAGGGTGGAGCTTATGGTAAAGCCCTCCCATGCCGTCCTCATTGTGAAACCTTCTTGGTCCCGGTGGTATGGCCCAGGCTTCTTGTTTCCGCGGTGGAGCTCTCTGGCACGTCCTCGACGGTAGCGCTACACTCCGAAGAGGTGCACTTGCCGGAGTGGGTGTCCGAGGTCACACCGGTCTTCTTCTTCTTCTTCCCTCCCGGGGTCCCAGCAGCAGGAGCAAGTGCCCTAGCAGCGGCAGCTGCTGCAACTGCTTGCTGGTATAGTTGGTCAGCGCAAATCAGCGCATCTTTCTTGTCGGAGGGAATGGTGATGATCGTCACAGGTCCTGGCATCTTCAGGGTGTTGTAGGCGTAGTGTGACGCCGCCATGAACTTGGCCAGCGCTGGGCGGCCAAGGATCCCGTTGTAGGGCAAGGGGATCTTGGCTACATCGAACACAATCCTCTCCGTCCTGAAGTTCAAGTCGCTTCCAAAGGTCACGGGCAGCGTGACCTTTCCTTTGGGTTGGCTTCTTCCCGGATTGACCCCCTGAAACATGCCCGTCTCTTCGAGGTCTCCATCAGGAATCTGCAGTTTCTCGATCACGGCAGGAGAGATCAAGTTCAGACCGGCCCCGCCATCGACTAGCATCTTCGTCACCTTGAGGTTGCGTATTGTTGGTGAAACCAACAACGGCAAGCACCCGACTGCAGTGGTGCGATCAGGGTGATCCTCGGTGTCAAAGATGATAGGTGTCTTTGGACCACTTCAATGCCTTTGGGCACCAAACGACGGCTCTGCCGCTATAACCTCTCGCGCCTTTGTTTAAGCGGCGGTGAGAAGTATGCAACGGCGCTGCCGTCGGCGTACATGGCCTCTGTAGCTTTCGAAACTCTTGGTCGCGGATTAAATGCGTCCTCTTCGTGATCGTCGTCTTACGGCTTTACATCACGGCCCGGCGGCCTCTCTTGTTGCTTATCCTTGCCGTGGACGGCCCGTCGCTGTCACGCTTCTTGCCGGATCCCTCAGCACCGTCCGGTCCCTTCTCCTTGCCCCGCCTCTCATATTCAGCCCTCTGCTTCTCAGCGAGGAGCTCAACCTGTCGGCAGTCCTGGAGAGCATGGCCTTTGGTGCGATGGATCTTGCAGTACCGCTTGTCGGAGTTTCCTGGCTTCTCGGCAGCCGCCAAGGCCCGGCAGGCGACGCACCCGGCAACCTCCTTTCCGGGGTCGTCTGCCTTGGTTTTCTTGGTGGAGCCGGTGTCATCAGATCCCTCCACGGCAAGCACGGGTTTTCCCTTGTGCTTCCTGTTGCGGCGCCAGCCTTTCTTCGCCGGGGCGGCAATATCCTCATCTGAAGAGTTGGTTTCCACGCCGGCATCTTCGCCAGGGTACTTCCTTCCCTCTTCAGCTCGGGCACATTTGTCAGCAAGAACATAGAGTTCTGCTACATCTCTCACCTTGTTCATTGCCAACTCTTCAGGCATCTTGCGGTTACGCACGTTCTGATGAAACACGCTGATGATGGCGGCAGGGTGAACATCAGGGATATTATACTGTACCCGGCTGAACCTCTGAATATACTTGCGGAGACTCTCGCCTCCCTTCTGAGGAATGACGTGCAGGTCGCTTGCTTGGCCATGGGCTTGGTGGCCTCCAGTAAAGGCGCCTACGAACTCATGGCACAAATCCGACCCGGAGGAAATAGAGTCTACCGGCAAGTGCATCAGCCACGACATGGCGTTGGGTTAGAGAGCCAATGGAAAGTAGTTCGCAAGCACCTTATCGTCACGGGCTCCGGCAGCCTGCATCGCGATGGTGTAGACGCTGAGGAACTCGGATGGGTGGGTCTTGCCACTGTACTTTTCACCCACGTCGGGTTTGAAAGTACGGTGAGTGGGCCACTGGAACTGCCGCAACTCACGGGTAAAAGCTGGACAACCTACCTCGTAAGGTAGGCCTCCAGGGCTCCCCGGTGCTGGGTGGCTCACAACAGGCCCTGCTCGCCTGTCAGATTGGTGGTGCGCTCCGCGCCGGCGCTCGATAGTGGTTCGAGCGTCTTCATGTTCTCGTTCCCGAAGAACTTGGCGCTGGTCACAGTGGGCCCGCGGGTCGGACGATGCTACGGATATCTCGTCGCCCGTAACGTCGCGACGGGCTGGCGTCCGCGGGACCGGGTGAGGAGGAGGTGAGTGCACCGTGGTTGCGGCACCGTCGGCTCTCCTGCCACTGGTGCATGGGACTCCGTCGGAACGTCGACCCGGGGGCTCCACCGGACTCGGTTCGTCTTTGTTGGCCACCGCAACAAGGCTTCGGATGGTGGCTCTCCATTCGTCGAGTTTCCCCGTAGTGGGAGGAAAATCGAGAGCAGCTCGCGCAGCGCGTGGCTTCTGCTGGCGTTGGTGGCAGCGAAACCTGCACGGATCGCGACGCGCTTCGACTTCCGACCATGTCAGAAGGAGCTCTATCACGACCCTGCGGTCGCATGCCATCTTCACCAGCGCCTCGGCGAGCGGGCATGTCTTCTAAATCCCGGAGGTGGCGCTCGGGGCTCTTTCCGCAGCGACGCCCGGGGTCCTCGGCGTGATTACGCCGTTCGTCGCGCGTCGCTTGAGAAGAGCGCGCCGTCGGCGCCGGCGTGGGAGTCTTGGAAGCCCTCGCGCCGCCTGTGAGCGGCGTGGCAGCAATTTTGGAAGGCCCCGCGTCACCCGTGGGGGGCCTGACTCCGTCTTTGGATTTGGCGGCATGCGGCCCGCTACCAGGCGCACGGACATCGCCGCCTCCCAAACTTCGGCTGCTGGGACGGTGTTGGTGTTCGCGAACAGCACCCTGGGTCCTTTCTGCGACCGATCCGTTGCTCGCCCGCGTCGGGACGGGGTGTCCGGCTTCCGACGGGCCAACCGCCACCGTCGTCTTCTTCTTGGGCGCCATGACGATGAAGAAGCGTCGAACTAACTGCTAGAGCTGATTCTCACAACTGCGACCCCCTACCTGGCGCGCCAAAGATGTCGGTGCGGGGACGACACCTATGGGATCACAAGAATCCCTACTACGGTTGCGGGGCGCGGGGTCGTGAGAATAGCAGATCGAACAGATAGCACATGGGTTCTTTTATCCAGGTTCGGGCTGCGAGATGCGTAAAACCCTACTCCTGCTTTGGTGGTTAGTTTATCTGCGTTCTTCAGCTAGCTATGGGGCGTGAGGAGCTCCAAAAAGCCGAATCCCCCTCCTGGTCGCCTTGGGCCTCCTTTTATAGGGAAAGGGGGCACAGTGGCACACAGGAGGTGGAAAGGGTACAGTCATATGAGTTTATCCCTCGCATTACATGACAAGGCGCCATAAAAGCGTCTTGCTTAGGTGTCCTTGCTTTATCGGGACGGGAGAGCCCAGTCTCGTCTGTCGCCGCTCCCTTTCAGGTTGACACGCATACAGCCAGCGGTGCCTGTGGTGCCATGTAGGCAGGCAGCAGGTGAGGTGGCGCAGTGGTGGGTCTCCACAGTTTGATCGCCGCCACGCTGGTGCCCGCATAACTGGTTGGGTCGGCAATTTGCATGGCGGAGGCTTGATGGCGCTGGCTTGATGGTGGCCCACGGGTGTCCTTGGCAGGGCCCTTGCCGCGGCGCCTGCTGTCATCCCCGGCAAGGCTCTTGCCGGGGGCCTTGTGGTTCTCCTTGGCTGGGATCCCTCCAAGGGTCGTCGTCTTCTATAGTGTGTGTCTGATCTTAAATGTCTTCACAAAGATCTGCATGCCACCACGGGGATGTCTCCCGAATCCTTGCCCCATGGGGGCAGTGGACTGGAGGGTGATTCGCTCCGTAGGTGTGGGGCGAGCTGCTCCGGCAAGGGTCTTGCCGGGTTTGCTAAAACTGCCCCCGGCAAGGATCTTGCCGGGGGAGTCCGCTCCGTCCCCTTTGCTCTTTGTGGTCTTGGTCTTGGGGTTGTTCTTTTCCTCTTGAGCTTTGGCCTTACCTTGGCTCACCTCCCTTGCCTTGCTCAGTGTGGCGGTGTCCGTGGCTCAGACTGCCCGTGCACAGTTATAGGGGTACAAAAAAGCATACCTCTGTTTTTGTACACCGACACTCGTTCACGGCAACAGGATATATCCCCCGACCCGACCGTCTGCCGTCTAAAGTCTTCTTCGCCGCCGCCGACAACCATCGCAACCGCAGCACCCTCAACGTATCGGCATAGGCCTACACGGCGTCGCAAGAGAGGTGGCACTCTTCCATATGTGCTTAAGTTATTGATCTCACCCAGAAAATAGATCGTAATTTGTTTACTGTACTTTTCTTGTCCGTACCAAATCATAGTGGCTAGTTGAAAGCAAACATTGGTTGCGAAGTAGCTTTGTCTGGTTTGCACCTTCAGATCCGCCATGGCACGGGCACTATACTCTTAAAGCTTATGGTTTCCCCCCTTTATATTCACTACCATAATCGTAGGTGCTTCCTGTCGTGCTAGCACTGCTCCTCAAGACCTCAACCCAAAGCTTACGTGTTGAAATACGAATCTGATATGATGCTCATATCACTAAAACAGAGAACGTTTAGTTGGTCACCTAATGTTCCTATATTTGTTTCGAAAAGCATGTGCGCCACCCACTGGTCCAGCTAGTTCCACTTTCCTGATTTTTCTCTTGATGCTTAGGGTTTTCCCCTTTTATCTACTCTACTATGATCTGCGTAGGTGCTTTCTGTCGTACTAGCATTACGCCGCCCTTCAAGCTAAACAACACAACACTCAGAATTCGAAAGCTTAGTTGTTCAAGTATGATTGTGATATGATACTGATATTAGTTAACCGACGCATTTAATTGGTTAGCTAAAGGTCCCACTTGAGTTTCCAAATGCATGTCGCGACATATAGAGAGACAACATAATTGCATTTCTTTGTCACTTGTTGACCGTACTTTCTTGTCCATACCAAATCTTAGTTGTTATTTCAAAGCAAACATCGGTTTCTAACTAACCGCTATGCGGTTTGCGACTTCAGATCTGCCATCCCACGCCACGGTCAACACTTGTACTCATCATGCTTATGTTTTCCCCATTTTATGATGACCACAATCAGCCTCGTGGTTAGGTGGTCGTAATAGCACTGCTCCACCCATTGAGCTAAACAAGCTTAGTTGTACAAATTCATATATGATATTATTGCTGATATTAGTAAAACTGAGAGATGTTTATTTGGTGAGCTAAATGTTCCTACTTTAGTTTCGAAATGCATGTGAGCCACATATGGAGAGACCGGAAAGAATAGTATTTCTTTGCACTCTGGTTCATCATGGGTGGCCAACCGACATTGTATTGAAAGACTTGTAATATCTTCAATCTGCTTGCTCTTCTGCTCTTCTTTAAGATGATACTCTTCTCTTGCAGTCGACTGGTCAGGTCGAGTTGTTCTCCCTTAATATATTTTGAATCTGTTAGGTCAGGCCGACTTGTTCTTCTTTACTATATGTTGAAGCTATCATCTGCGATGTGTCATCACTTCTGGAGCTCTCATATTTTCAGTTGTAGGCCACATTATATTAATGCACACAACAAATTACAGCATGCATGGCATCTTTTAAAAGAATTACAGAGATAACACAAAGGGGTTTACAGGGAGGCAATATTGGATTAGAATCACTTCTGCATTACAAAGAAAATCTCACGTGTTTTTATGTTTTCATGCATGTCAGATATTGAACATTATAAAAATGAATATGAGAATGGGCGCATGAGAGGAATATTGCGGAACGTTCCACTGGCTAACAAACTTGGCATGGTGGAGGATGGCCTATCTTATTCACCCATCAAGGTGCTTGCTCTAACTTTGCAAAGTTGTATTGGTCGCACATATTTTGCATCTGACCTCTTGCATTACTTCTACTTTGTTACAACATCTGCTTAGTTTAAGTATCATATATGATTATATGCCATACCTATCCATTTTCTGTACCTATTCCATGTGTCGTCACACTATGTTTTTCCAGTCAAATGTTGTTCTTTCGTAATAGATGTCCAAAAGGAAGAGGGTGAGTGCAGATCCTCAAGGAGTACAAACTAGGTATTTGGAAAAGGTAGTGATACCTGTTAAATCAGATAGCTCAGCAGCCATAGAAAACATAGGCCCAACTGTACCACACTTTACCCCTACTCCGGTGGCCAAACCCTATTAGAACTCTTTGGGAGCCCAGTCGGGTCTTGTCTATGATATCAATTCAAAATTTGAACTCCTAAATTTCTGCTTGTGCCTTACCTTCTCTCTTGTATGAAAACTAATTTCAGATGAATCTCCTTGCTCAAAGTATCATACGATCTCAAAACAATAATGGGCTCTGCATTGCTCTTGTCAGTACCTCTCTCCCTTTTGCCTTGTAACGCTGTACTTAATTAATTGCTATTTGATTATGTATCATCACCGCTTTTGAGCTTCATTATCCTCTGTTTCTTCCAATATTATTTGATCTATATTTACTCTTTGCAAAATGTAGAATAATGGCAACGCTTATAAAGAATTTTCTTTGGGGAATTTATTGAATTATCCTTCCATCAACATGGAGAAGGGCTTTGTCCAGCCCGTGTTAACATGTAATGTAAGTTCAACCTTCTCAAGCCTTCAAACTTTGTTCTAGTATAGATTTGGATAGGCATCATTTCCTCCACTGCTGTTTGCTTTGCTGTTTACATCTGATTGGATGTTTGCAACAACTACCATTTTCAAATTGTAGTTGTAAAAACATGTTCCTTATGCAGAACAGGTCCATTTATTTTCTTATATAATTGTGAAACCTATTACGTGTCTCCTTGTTTCTCTTTCAGAGTCGTATCTCTTACGCCAGGCAGAACTTTAGGGAAGATAGTGAGCCAAACCATCTTGAGGACAGCGAGATGACCCCAAGGTCCTGTCTTGATGAAGACAGTGAGTTGAAGCTACTCACCAGCAGGTGTGAGACAACCTCTGTGCGATCGCTGCCTCAATCGATTCGACTTCTTGATCTCAACTTAAAGCGGAAAGGCTTGCTTCAGCTCAGCTCCGACTTGAAGTCAAAGATGCAATGAAGATGTCAGAGGACTGCCGTGCGCACCATCATGCCTTAAATCTAGTGTTGATGCATCTATCATTGACACAACTGAGGTCTACTCAGCTTCTACAGCTGTTTGGGGGGGCTGACCTGGCCAGGCCTAGTGCCTTATGAAGTGCTCTTAGTTTTGTATATTCTTTTGTCGGCGCGTTTATTTGCACTGGTGGCGAACTTTGATGCCCAGTGGATGTAATATGTGATAGCCGTGATAGCCTAGCGTAAGTTGCTTGCTTATTTATTTCCTTGTTATCTTGTTTATTTGTTTGCTTGTAGTCATTGCAGTTCTTTTTTCGCGGTTTGCTAGTGGCTGCAATAACCTATTTTTTAAAACTAGGCTACAATAACCATGGGCTAATATTTACTTTAGTGACACTGGGCCTCCTACGGGCCGTAGAAACAGTGGGCCTTCTACGGGCCGTAGAAACAATGGGCCTTCTACGGGCCGTAGAAACAATGGGCCTTCTACGGGCCGTATCATCAATGGGCCTTATACGGGTAGTATGATAACATGGGCCAATAACAGGCCGCATTATGGTTGTAAACGGGCTAGAGTTGGAATCGTCCGTTCATGGGCCGACCATAAAGGGCCATCGTTAATAGGCCGTATTTCATGACGCTATGAAAATGGCCCAACGTATTAACGGACCACAAACGGGCCGACTGTAACCACGGGCTGAATTTGGCCCCAAGCGAAAAATGCCGAGAACGGGCCGTAAGTAAGCGAATCTTGAAATGAGCCCAAGAATAAATGGGCTCGAGAAGGCCGAAGATAACATGGGCTGGAAACGCCCAACGGAATAACGGGCCGTTAATGGGTATAAAGTGATACTTTGTTCATTACGGGCGGTTTCACCACGGGCCGTTAATGGGTGTAAAGTGATACACTGTTCATTACGGGCCAGTTTCACCATGGGCCGTTAATAGGCCAAGAGTTACATAGGTCCTCATATGGGCCAAAAGACGTCATGGGCCATACATGGGCCAGAAGTGAAAACGGGCTGGAATCATATTGGATGGCCCAGATGACGCTACTGGGCCTAATTCGAATAGGGCGTAACGAGCCTTGGGTTAGCGGGCTGTAAATGGGCTATATGCGAACATGCCGTTAACATGCTTTCCATGGGCCGGCCCGCCACCTTTTGACCAAGTCAAACGGGCCGGCCTTTTCACATGAATGGGCCTCTATTGGGCCGTGCCACGTGTAGACGTATCATAGGCACCTTCTGTCCAATGAGTGGATGACATCTGTCCCAACGATGAGCAGACACGTGTTTCCTCCAGCCAATGATGATTTTACACGTGGAAAATCCCCATTGGTCGGGGTTGTTAATGGGTTATAGGATCCAAAACTGGACCAGATAGCTTAACGGCGTTCCATTACGGTGGATGCCACGTGTCGGTCACCCTTGATGAAAGCACTTCTGTGATGCATGATTTATCGTCATGGAAGTGGACACTTCCGTGATGATAATTTTGGTAATGTCATGGAACACTTCTACGACAGCACAGGTATGACTATCTTGATTCTGTCATAAAATCATCATGGATGTACATGCATGACAAAAAACGCGACCTACTATGACAAACACGTATCATCACGGAAGTGTATTTTTTTGTAGTGGATTAGGATTCCCCCTTTCCCCTCTTCCCTTCCTACTCTAAATAGGAATAGGAAAGGGGGAGGCCGAATTGAGAGGACCCCAAGTAGGAGGAATCCTACTTGGGGCACCCGCTTGGCTGCCTCTCCTCCCCTCCAACATATATATATGAGGGGGCACCGCTAGAACACACAACAAACATTGTTAGCCGTGTGCGGCGTCCCCCTCCACAGTTTACGCCTCCGGTCATATTGTCGTAGTGCTTAGGCGAAGCCCTGCACGGATCACTTCACCATCACCATCACCACGCCGTCATGCTGACGAAACTCTCCCTCGACACTTTGCTAGATCAAGAGTTCAAGGGACGTCATTGAGCTGAACATGTGCAGAACTCGGAGGTGCCGTACGTTCGGTACTTGCTCGGTTGAATCGAGAAGACGTTCGACTACATCAACCATGTTAAGTAAACGCTTCCGCTTTCGGTCTACGAGGGTACGTGGGCACACTCTCCCCCTCTCGTTGCTATGCATCTACTAGATAGATCTTGCGTGATCGTAGGAATTTTTTTGAAATTGCATGCTACGTTTCCCAACGGTGGCATCAGAGCTAGGTCTATGCGTAGATGATATGCATGAGTAGAACACAAAGAGTTGTGGGCGATCATAGTCATACTGCTTACCACCAACGCCTTATTTTGATTCGGCGGTATTGTTGGATGAAGCGGCCTAGACTAACCTTACATGACCACGTTCATGAGACCGGTTCCACCGACAGACATACAACTTGTTTTGCATAAAGGTGGCTGGCGGTTGTCTGTTTCTCCAACTTTAGTTGAATCGAATTTGACTACGGCCGGTCCTTGTTGAAGGTTAAAACAACAAAGTAGAAGCCCGTAGTAGCCACGTAAAACTTGCAACAACAAAGTAGAGGACGTCTAACTTGTTTTTGCAGGGCATGTTGTGATGTGATATGGTCAAGACATGATGTGATATACCTTGTTGTATGAGATGGTCATGTTTTGTAAAAGTTATCGGCGACTGGCAGGAGCCTTATGGTTGTCGCTTTATTGTATGAAATGCAATCGCCATGTAATTGCTTTACTTTATCACTATGCGTTAGCGATAGTTGTAGAAGCAATAGTTGGCGAGACGACAACGACGCTACGATGGAGATCAAGGTGTCAAGCCGGTGACGATGGAAATCATGACGGTGCTTTGGAGATGGAGATCAAAGGCACAAGATGATGATGGCCATACCATGTCACATATTTTGATTGCATGTGATGTTTATCTTTTATGCATCATATTTTGCTTAGTACGACGGTAGCATTATAAGATGACCCCTCACTAAAAGAAATTCAAGGTATAAGTGTTCTCCCTGAGTATGCACCGCTGCGAAAGTTCGTCGTGCCGAGACACCGCATGATGATCAGGTGTGATAGGCTCTACGTTCACATATAACGGGTGCAAGACAGTTTTGCACATGCGGAATACTCGGGTTAAACTTGACGAGCCTAGAATGTACAGACATGGCCTCGGAACACTGGAGGCCGAAAGGTTGAACGTGATTCATATGGTAGATATGATCAACATAGAGATGTTCATCATTGATGACTACTCCATCTCACATGATGATCGGACATGGTTTAGTTGATTTGGATCACGTATCATTTAGATGACTTGAGGGATGTCTATCTAAGTGGGAGTTCTTAAGTAATATGATTAATTGAACTTAATTTATCATGAACTTAGTCCTGAAAGTATTTGCATATCTATGTTGTAGACCAATAGCTTGTGATGTAGCTCCCCGTTTATTTTTGATATGTTCCTAGAGAAAAATAAGTTTAAAGATGATAGTAGCAATGATGCGGACTGGGTCCGTGATCTGAGGATTATCCTCATTGCTGCATACAAGAATTATGTCCTTGATGCACCACTAGGTTACGGACCTATTGCAGGAGCAGATGCAGACGTTATGAACGTTTGGCAAGCTCGGCATGATGACTACTTGATAGTTTAGTGCGCCTTGCTTTATGGCTTAAAACGGGACTTCAAAAACGTTTTGAACACCATGGAGCATATAAGATGTTCCAAGAGCTGAAATTAGTATTTCAGACTGATGTCCGAGTCGAGAGGTATGAGACCTCTGACAAGTACTTTGCCTACAAGATGGAGGAGAATAGCTCAACCAGTGAGCATGTGTAGCGATCCGACCTCAGACGGAAATCTCTGTGCATAAGTGTCATCCTTGGATCCATAATGCTGACACACACAGTACTTGAAGGATTTATAACAGAGTGCAATCACACACTTATTACATCGAATGTCTCAAAAGAGAACTTATTACAATAATATGGCTGAAGGCCATCTAAATAAGGTAACTGCAGAAGCATCGAAGGTAAATGAGTCCATCAACTCCAACGGCATAGCTGAGTGCATGACAACGACCTAGCGCACCTTACTCTTCGTCTGAAAAGTCTGCAACATAATACGTTGCAGCTCGAAAAGGGTCAGCACATGGAATATGCTAGCAAAATTAACACTATAGAGCAAAAGAACATGATAACAACTAACACTACATGCATATATGGATGGTGGAGGTTCTATGGTTATTGTTTTTGCGTAAAGCCAATTTTTCCGTGCTGCAAAGGAATATAATTTATTTAACTACAAAATTGGTTGATAAACATTGAGAAGGTTCCTCCAACTCAATCCCAAATAAACAATATTAATAACCCAACAAGTTAATTAAAAGATTGATGAGATCAAATCAATAATTCAAGAACCAGATACTCAAGATGTCCATAACCGGGGACACGGCTAATCATGAATAGTTTGTACACTCTGCAGAGGTTTGCGCACTTTTCCCCACAAGACTCGATCTCCTCCGTTGGATTTCTCGCACTGCATGATGTTTGAGAAACGGATGACCGAGACACAGTCTTTCCGAAGAGGTCCACTTAACCAATAGATAGGCGGTACACCCTGGTCCCATACATCTGCTAGCCCATCATGGAAAGGTTTCCCACAACTTACTCAACTATGCCAGAGCCCATAATGGCTTGTGGCTGCACACAGAAGTTTCTAGCATGAATAATCTTATGATCCCTTTGAGCCTGGGTGGCGAACCATAGGATGATCACACGGGTACTCCGGGATACCCTAGGATAGCGCTGGATTGCTCCAGGTGCCCAGACAACCACTGGGTGCTCCAGGGTGCCTCAACCAATCCACCCAGATGTGTATTAAAGTAGCCACCTTAAGTTAACCATTAATTAACAACACTCACATCTGTCATGGATACACTCAACCAATCAACGTCTACGAGCATAGCATAGCAGCATAAGCATAACGTAGAAGTAACTCCCAGGGTTTGATATAAAGGATAATAGGTTCTACATCATCATCTACTTCCCAAACCCACATGTTACCAAGATCCTACTCATGCAACGTTTGATGGTTGAAACTAATGCATAAAAACTGGCTAACAAAGGGGTATGATCAAAGTGTTACTTGCCTTGCTGACGATCTGCAAACCCTAGAGACTCGTAGTAGCATGCTTCGCACTCCGAAAACTCTATCGCAGACAAACAATAGCATACATAAGCACTCAAGCATAGATGCAAGGGTAAAATTTAGATGAGAAAGTACAAACTGAAAGTTCAACTGAAGTGCTTCGATACACAAAAAGAATCAATCGAATCGGAGCTACGAAACTCAAACTATGATCAAAAGAAGTTCGAATACAAATCTGCTTGAAACCAAATTTTAAATTGTCAAAACCATGTTCAAGTTGATTAACTGGAAAGAGGGGTTTGAGGCGAAGATTTTGGCGTTGGTTTCACTGGATTTGGACAAATGGTTAAAAAGTTGCGAGCGTTTGAAGATTAGGGGCTAATCTGCGATAAAAATAATCGCAGATAGGTCCCTGGCCGAAAATAAAATTAAAAATAAAAGACTAATGAACGTTCGCTATCAGGGACGAACGGATGAAAGCGTTCGCGAACAGAGGCGTTCGGGTGAACGTTCGCTAAATAGATCCGATCGAGAAAAACCGAGAAAACCCTAACCCTAAAATAAAAACCGATCTAGAACGTAAACAAAAAAAACCAAAACGAACCGGCGGTTTTTTACCGGTTCACGACGAAAACCGGGGTCGGCGGCGCGGCGGCGAACAACGCGATGTGGCGGAGCAGCTCCGCATTGGCCTTGACGACGGCGGCGGCGTCGGCGGCGGCGACGCTAGAGGGCGGTAAGCGGCGGCGGCGGCGCGGCTTGCGATATGGCGATGGCTGCGGCGGTGGTGGTGGTGAGAGGCGGCAGGGGCGGGGCGGCAGCATTGCTTGGGAGGGGGCCGGCCCTGGGTGGAGTCTGGCTCGGACTACTCCTCGGCGTCCGTCTTAGAAACCGTGGCATGGGAGGAAAGCGGTCGGGGAGTTGGGCATGGCGTGGCAGGTGGGCCTTGACCCGATCAAGGGAAACCTTTTTTTCAAACAAAATCCGCTGAATAAAAATCCTAAAAAAATATTTAAAAAAATCTAAAAATGCCAAAAGAATTTTCACCGTCTAAATAAAATATTTAAAACAAAGTGAACATTTTTTAAATAAAATCCGCCCAATAAAAATCCTAAAAAAATCTAAAAATGCCAAAACAATTTTCACCGTCTAAATAAAATATTTAGAACAAAATGAACATTTTTTTGGCCTAAGAATGCAATTTTCAAAAATGCATATTTTTCTAATTCAAATAAAATCCAAATAAAATATTTATTTGATTTTAAAAATTTCTCCAATATTCCTCTCTTTTTGAAGAAGTCATATTATCTTATCTCTTTAAATTTAAATATTGGTAATATTTGGAGAGAAAAATATTTAAACCAAATTGGTCCTCTTTTCAAATTTGAGAAAAATTCAAATATGAAAATAAGTGAAATCCCCAACTCTCTCCTTGGGTCCTTGAGTTTCTTAAGATTTTAGGATCACAACCAAAATGCAAATAAAATATGATATGCATATGAGGACCTATGTATAACATCCAAATTGAAAATTGGGATGTTGCAGCATGTGCTCAGAATGTCTGAGTATTACAATCGCTTGAATCAAATGGGAGTTAATCTTCCAGATAAGATAGTGATTGACAGAGTTCTCTAGTCACTATCACCAAGTTACTGAAACTTCGTGATGTACTATAATATGCAAGGGATGACGAAAACGATTCCCGAGCTCTTTGCGATGCTAAAATCGGCGAAGGTAAAAATCAAGAAAGAGCATCAAGTGTTGATGGTTAACAAGACCACTAGTTTCAAGAAAAGAGGCAAAGGAAAAGAAATGGAACTTCAAGAAAGAATGGCAAGCAAGTTGCCACTCCCATGAAGAAACCCAAAGCTAGACCTAAGCCTGAAACTGAGTGCTTCTACTGCAAAGGGAATGGTCACTGTAAGCGGAACTACCCCAAATACTTGGCGGGTAAGAAGGATGGCAAAGTGAACAAAGGTATATTTGATATACAGGTTATTGATGTGTACTTTACTAGTGTTCATAGTAACCCCAAGGTATTTGATACCGGTTCAGTTGCTAAGATTAGTAACTCGAAACAGGAATTGCAAAATGAACAGAGACTAGTTAAGGGCGAGGTGACGATGTGTGTTGGAAGTGATTCCAAGGTTGATAAGGTCACCATCACACACTCCCTCTACCTTCGAGATTTGTGTTGGACCAAAATAAATGTTATTTGGTGTTTGCGTTGAGCATGAATATGATTGGATCATGTTTATTGTGATACGGTTATTCATTTAAGTCAGAGAATAATTATTGTTCTGTTTACATGAATAAAACCTTCTATGGTCATACAACCAATGTAAATGGTTTATTGAATCTCGGTCGTAGTGATACACATATTCATAATATTGATGCCAAAAGATGCAAAGTTGATGATGATAGTGCAACATACTTGTGGCACTGCCGTTTAGGTCATATTGGTGTAAAGCACATGAAGAAACTCCATGCAGATGGGCTTTTGGAATCACTTGATTATGAATCGTTTGATACTTGCGAAACCATGCCCCATGGGCAAGATGACTAAAACTCTGTTCTCCGGAACAATGGAGCGAACCACTGACTTATTGGAAATAATACATACCGATGTATGTGGTCCGATGAGTATTGAGGCTCGCGGTGGGTATCGTTATTTTCTGATCTTCACAGATGATTTGAGCAGATATGGGTATATCTACTTAATGAAACACAAGTCTGAAACGTTTGAAAAGTTCAAAGAATTTCAGAGTGAAGTAGAGAATCATTGTAACAAGAAAGTAAAGTTTCTACGATCTGATCTTAGAGGCGAATATTTGAGTTACAAGATTGGCCTTCATTTAAAACAATGTGGAATAGTTTCACAACTCACGACACCTAGAACACCACAGCGTAATGGTGTGTCTGAACGTCGTAACCCTACTTTATTGGATATGGTGCGATCTGTGATGTCTCTTACCGATTCACCACTATCGTTTTGGGGTTATGTATTAGAGACAGCTGCATTCACGTTAAATACGGCACCATCTAAATCCGTTGAGACGACACCGTATGAACTGTGGTTTGGAAAGAAACCTAAGTTGTCGTTTCTTAAAGTTTGGGGTTGCGATGCTTATGTGAAAAAGCTTCAACCAGATAAGCTCGAACTCAAATCGGAGAAGCGCGTCTTCATAGGATACCCAAAATAAACTGTTGGGTACACCTTCTATCATAGATCCAAAGGCAAGATCTTTGTTGCTAAGAATGGATCCTATCTAGAGAAGGAGTTTCTCTCAAAAGAAGTGAGTGGGAGGAAAGTAGAACTTGATGAGGTAATTGTACCTTCTCTCAAATTGGAAAGTAGCTCATCACAGAAAACCTTTCCCGTGATGCCTGCACCAACTAGTGAGGAGGCTAATGATAATGATCATGAAACTTCGGATCAAGTAACTACCAAACCTCGTAGGTCAACCAGAGCACGTTTCACACCAGAGTGGTACGGTAATCTTGTTCTGGAAGTCATTTTACTAGAACATGACGAACCTACGAACTATTAGGAAGCCATGATGAGCCCAGATTCTGATAAATGGCTTGAGGCCATGAAATGTGAGATATGATCCATGTATGAGAACAAAGTATGGACTTTGATTGACTTGTGATACGTCCATTTTGCATCATGTTTTCTTACTGTTATTTACAATGTTTTTATCTATAATAATGCTTTTTGGAGTAATTCTAATGCCTTTTCTCTCATAATATGCAAGGTATACACAAAGAGGGAGAATTCCGGCAACTAGAAATCTGGACCTGAAAAAGCTACGTCAGGCTACCTATTCTGCACAACTCCAAATGAGCTGAAACTTCACGAGGATTTTTATGGAATATTTAATAATTATTGGGGCAAATAAATACCAGAGGGGGCCCACCAGGTGGGCACAACCCACTTGGGCGTGCCAGGGAGCCCAGGCGCGCCCTGGTGGGTTGTGCTCACCCAAGCCCACCTCCGGCGCCCATCTTCTGGTATTTAGGTCATTTTGACCTATAAAAAAATAAGGAGAGGACTTACGGGACAAAGCGCCGCCGCCTCGAGGCGGAACTTGGGCAGGAGCACTTTTGCCCTCCAGTGGAGCCATTCCTCCGGGGGAACTTCCCTCTCGGAGGGGGAAATCATCATCATCATCATCACCGACAACTCTCCCATCTTGGGGAGGGCAATCTCCATCAACATCACCATCTCATCTCAAACCCTAGCTCATCTCTTGTGTTCAATCTTGTTACCGGAACTATAGATTGGTGCTTGTGGGTGACTAGTAGTGTTGATTACATCTTGTAGTTGATTACTATATGGTTTATTTGGTGGAAGATTATATGTTCAGATCCAATATGCTATTTAATACTCCTCTGATCATGAGCATGTTTATCATTTGTGAGTAGTTACTTTTGTTCTTGAGGTCACGGGAGAAATCATGTTGCAAGTAATCATGTGAACTTGATATGTGTTTGATATTTTGATAGTTTTTATGTTGTGATTCCCTTAGTGGTGTCATTTGAACGTCGACTACATGACACTTCACCATATTTCGGCCTAAGGGGATGCATCGTGGAGTAGCAATTAGATGGTGGGTTGCGAGAGTGACAGAAGCTTAAACCCCAGTTTACGCGCTATTCCGTAAGGGACCGATTGGATCCAAAAGTTTAATGCTATGGTTAGAATTTATTTTTAATACTTTTCTTGTAGTTGCGGATGCTTGTGGGAGGGTTAATCATAAGTAGGAGGTTTGTTCTAGTAAGAACAACACCTAAGCACCGGTCCACCCGCATATCAAATTATCAAAGTAGCGAACACAAATCGAACCAACATGATGAAAGTGACTAGATGAAAATCCCGTGTACCCTCAAGAACGCTTTGCTTATCATAAGAGACCGTTTTGGCCTTGTCCTTTGCCTCAAAAGGATTGGGCTACCTTGGTGCACTTTTGTTAGTACTATCGTACTTGCTCGTTACAAATTATCCTGCTATCAAACTACTCTGTTACTTACAATTTCAGCACTTGCAGACATTACCTTACTGAAAACTATTTGTCATTTACTTCTGCTCCTCGTTGGGTTCGACACTCTTACTTATCGAAAAGAGCTACAATTGATCCCCTATACTTGTGGGTCATCGAGGCTATTTTCTGGCGCCATTTCCGGGGAGTGAAGCACCTTTGGTAAGTGGAATTTGGTAAGGAAACATTTATATAGTGTGCTGAAATTTATTGTCACTTGTTACTATGGAAAACAATCCTTTGAGGGGTTTGTTCGGGGCATCTTCACCTTGACCAGAACCACAATTAGCTACCCCTCAATCTACTGCACAACTTAAAATATTGAATATGAAATTCCTTCAGGTATGATAGAACAACTTCTAGCTAATCCTTATGCAGGAGATGAAACCGAACATCCTAATATGCACCTGATATATATTGAACAAATTTGTGGATTGTTCAAGCTTGCAGGTTTACCCGGAGATGAAGTTATGAAAAAGGTTTTCCCTTTATATTTGAAGGGGAAAGCATTGGCATGGTATCACTACTGGAATCAGCAGATGGCAAACTGTCCGTTTGAAAACGTGCTAGCAAAGGCCTTCTTTGCCGTCCGCTTCCTGGAAACGGACGGCAAAGGATTTTGCCATCCGCCATCCGAGGCCAACAGACGGCAAAAACAACGGATGACAGTGCGGTGGCGTGAGTGCCATTAGGGGGTTAACGGCGCTCTTTGCCGTCTGCCAGCGTACGACAAAGAGTCAAAGCTCTTTGCTGTCTGCTGACAGACGGCAAAGAGCTCAACTAGGCATTACTGGGGACCTACCACGTGGCCAGCTATGCCGTCCGCTGTCAGACGGCAAAGTGATTTGAATCTTTGCCGTCCGCTGGCAGACAGCAAAGTGACCAAATAGGCAGCCAGTGTTCCCAGGTAGTACAGGTAGCTGCCACGTGTCTTCTTTGCCGTCTGCTAGCAGACGGCGAAGTTCTTTGCCGTCTGCTAGCAGATGGCAAACAGGCTACATATCCCCTGTTTTTATTGAAATCCATTTAATTTCACAGGAATTCACACACAGATATACAATTTTTTTCACATGCACAGTAGACATATGATGTATCCAACACATAGCTCCATCCATAACAACATACATACATAATAGGAAACAGAGTTCCATCCATACATATTACAGTAACATCACAATGTTCGTCCAACACATTGTTCCATGCATGCATCCATATAACAAAGTTCAACATTTTTTATCGATACAAACGAAAAAAAGAAAAGGGAAACAAGCACTCCATCCATGCAAGCTTCCATATAGTGAATTAAATCTGCAAAATGGGAAACAAGAAAGTTAGAAGAAGAAGATTAGAATCAGAAGAAGAAGAAGAAAATGAAGAAGAAGAAGAATAAGAAGTAAGCATACTTAGGTAAAATGGAGCTAACCTAGCTAATTGTGCCATTTTTGAGTGAACTAAGCATATTATGCCATTTTTGATATAACTTAGAGCTAACTTCATTTTGGAGAAGAAGAAGAAAACTAGAAGAAGAAGAAGAAGAAAACTCTTCTTCTTCTAGTCTTCTTCTTATTCTTATTCTTATTCTTCTTCTTCTTATTATTCTTCTTCTTCTTCTTCTTCTTCTTCTTCTTCTTCTTCTTCTTCTTCTTCTTCTTCTTCTTCTTCTTCTTCTTCTTCTTCTTCTTCTTCTTCTTCTTCTTCTTCTTCTTCTTCTTCTTCTTCTAGTTTTCTTCCTATTCCTTCTTTTCTTCCTCTTCCTGGATTTTCTTCATCTTATTATGTCATTTGTGGACTAAATAGGCTAAATGATGTCATAAATGGACTAAATAGGCTAAATAAGAAGAAAATGCCATTTTTGAGCTTACATAGCTAATTATGCCATTTTTGACCTAAGTAAGCATATTATGAGATATAACTTAGAGCTTACTTTATTTTGGAGAAGAAGAAGAAGAAGAAAACTAGAAGAAGAAGAAGAAGAAGTAGAAGAAGACTAGAAGAAGAAGAAGAAGACTTTTCTTCTTCTTCTTCTTCTTTTCTTCCTATTCCTTCTTTTCTTCCTCTTCCTTGATTTTCTTCATCTTATTATGTCATTTGTGGACTAAATAGGCTAAATTATGTCATAAATGGACTAAATAGGCTAAATAATAAGAAAAATTCCATTTTTGAGCTTACCTAGCTAATTATGCCATTTTTGACCTAACTAAGCATATTATGCCATTTTTGATATAACTTTGAGCTAACTTCATTTTGGAGAAGAAGAAGAAGAAGAAGAAGAAGAAGAAAAATAGAAGAAGAAGAACAAGAAGAATAAGAATAAGAAGGAGGAGGAGGAGGAGGAGGAGGAGAAGAAGACTTCTTCTTCTAGTCTTCTTCTTCTTCTTCTTCTTCTTCTTCTTCTTCTTCTTCTTCTTCTTCTTCTTCTTCTTCTTCTTTTCTTCCTATTCCTTCTTTCCTTCCTCTTCCTTGATTTTCTTCATCTTATTGTGTCATTTGTGGACTAAATAGGCTAAATTATGTCATAAATGGACTAAACACGCTAAATAAGAAGAAAAATACCGTTATCATGGAGGTGTAGGAATGGTCGGGGCTGCGCCAGTGCCAGACGGAGGTGAAGGATCGGTCGGGGTTCCGGCGTTGGTAGAAGGAGTGGTCGATGCTTGTCGGGAGCCATGCTGCACCAAAGATCATTCCCAATAATGTCTCGTTAGCAAGTTCGCAAATTGAAATGTGAATAGTAGTAAGCAACGACCATTCAAATCAAACTCACCGTGTTCGCCGGAGCAATCTGAGGCATCGGCGGAGGGGCCTGACTATTTTTCTCGCACATGGTCTACACATTTGGTTCTCACGAGTCAGTCATATTAGATAGTAATGCGAACATTACGTGCATGATTGGGCTAATATGCACGAGAAACGTACCACGATGAGCTCGTATAGGGCCCGGTTAGCAAGGTCGTTCCGGTTCCTCTCCTCCTCCAACAGCTTAGCCGTTTTCTCCTCCATCTCCTTTTGTGCCTCCCTTTTGCCTCCTCCACAAGCTCCTTCGTCTTCAATCTCTCTTTCTCAACAATAGCCTGCAACACACCACTCCTCGTTAGCATTGTAATCATCGACAAACACACACACAATGTAATGGAGGAAAGGTGAGAGAGTCCGTATAACTAACCGCCATGGCGATCTCCGCGGGTCGTACACGAGGCGTTATCTCTGGATCAGAGCTACTCAGGCGCTACTTGATCTACGGGGGAGTCCTAGGACAACGTATCAGTCCATCACCAATGGCTAGAGAGCCATGGGACCTCCCGCCACCAGATATCATCACCAGCTCTCTATCAAAAGGATCCTGGCTCAGGTTAAAGTCTTCCCCTTTCCTCGCCTTCCCCTCGTGTCTGTACTTCACAAGATTGTGGTGGGAGGTCTTGTTGGTGAAGCTCTCTGGATCATCTAGGTCATACTCCGTGAATGGCTTGGCCTTCTTGTACGGGGCCATATGGGCCATGCCATAGAGGTCGAACAGACCTGGCACAGGCTTCTTGTGGTGATGCGCCTGAGAGAGAGGAACAAAATATTAGTTAAGGGCTCAAGCTAGCATGAAGAATGATATTGCTATGTAAATAGGTCATTTTGGAGCTAAGAAAGGTTATTATGCCATTTTCGAGGAAAATAAGTTAAGTTTAGGTCATTTTTTAGGTAATCAAGATTATTATGCCATTTTTGACCAAAGTATGCTAATTATGTCATTATTGAGCTATCCAAGGTTATTATGTCATTTTAGACCTAACTATAGCATATTTAGGCATTCTATAGAGCTATCTAAGGTTATTATGTCATTTTAGAGCTAATTATGTCATGAATGAACTAGCTAAGATTAGTTTAGGTCGTTATTGAGCTATCGAAGCTAGTTATGCCATTTTTTAACTGAGTAAAGCATATTAAGTCATTTTATAGAGTTATCTAAGGTTATTATGTCATTTTAGAGCTAAATATGTCATAAATGAACTATCTAGCATGAAGAATGAATTGCATGAATCATGTAGCAAACCACATACCCAGTTCTCCCCGTACTCAAATAGGTTGGAGCTCCCTTGATGGTGTGGCACACCTTCCATTTGGTCGCGCTTATCCTTGGCCCTTTGGTGTTCGACTTTCCATTGGGCAGAGCACCACGCATCCACCGATGCCTCCCAACAGTCCATCTTATCCACACACCATCTCGGGGGCACCTAAGTGAGTCAAGAGAAATTTCAGCGCTACGCCTATGAATCAAATCAAGAAAACTAAGTTCAAGGCCTTAAGAATAGATAATTACCTGCATGTACTTCTCCTTACTCAGAAAGTTGCCGCGACACTTCTGCTTTCCCCTCCTAATACCCTTCGAGGCGTAGTAGTCTCGAACGGCCTACACCCGAGCGTCGTGCCTTAAGTTCTGAAGTAGGCGCTTGCACTCATTTTCGACAACCATACACACGGTCTCCTGCTCTCCCTCTGAAACCCTGTAGAAGGTCTGCAATCAAACAAGACAAAACTGATTACTACAATCACTAGGTAGTGTTGATTTTTAATTCCGTAAAGGATAAGTTACCCAAAACCGACGGAACACAATGTCAGCCATCGTCTCGCACAAGACAGTGTCGACCCTCTCCTCCGGCGGGTCCGGGGCAACCGAGTACAGCTCCCAGGTCAGTGCTAGCTGTGGAGCCTGACCCTCACCGGGCAACGTGACCCACCCAGGGAAGTGCTGCCGGCAAAGCGCACCAAGGACCTGGTTGGGCCTACGGGGACCACGTGGGCGTACCCAGCCCCTGCAGTATGACAAGGCCAACGCATTACATATTAATTTGAAGGAACATGAAGGCAAAAGGTTAAAAAAATAGTAAATGCACTTACTTCAACCCTTTAGGCGCAATCAACCACCTCTAGTCGGGGGTCGTCGGCACGGGCGGGAGCTTTGTACAGCCACGCTTGTAGACCTTCTTTCCCTTCTCAACCAGCTTGTCGTCGCTGTAGCTATCATCTGAAAAGGTGTCATCGCTACCATCCTCCGAGCCACTAGCCTCCGGAGTCTCGTGCCGAAGAACCCGTGACTGGAGTCTTCTGGGACGAAGACCCCGTGACCGGAGTCTTCTGAGACAAAGACTCTGGGACCGGACTGACGTGGGGCGAAGGATCGGCAACCCGAGTCTGGTCGGGGGAAGGATCAGCGACCGGAGGCTCATGGGCCGGAGTCCGAGACGGGTCCACGTCAGACGGGCACTCCTGTTGTCGGGTGAATCAGCTGAGGGTGGCGGTGAGGAAGGCGTAACAGCCTTCCTACCTCTCCCGCTGCCACGTCCACCTCTAGCAGGCTTCTTCGTCCTCCCCCGACCTCTTCCAGACGAATAGGAAGCGCCCGCCGCAGTTGTCTGCATACTGTCTAGCAGCGCTCTCCGGAGGGGCTGGGCTGGAATAATGGAACCACCCCTCCCAGTAGCGCTCGCAGGAGGATCGGGGCACTCTGGACCCTTGCCCACCATCCTGTCAACACCTGCAATGACAAAAAATAAACGAAATTAGTACAACATAAAAAATTTGGATACCTGACATGAACAAAATAATATGTATACAATTTAAGTGTATCATAATAAAAATACACCCAATCAACACAAATATATATGGGGTCGGGGTGTGGTGTCACGGTGTCGGGGTGTCGGGGGTCGGGGTCGGGGTGTCGTGCCGAGGTGTCGGGGTGTGGGTCGGGGTGTCGTGCCGAGGTGTCGGGGTCGTGGTGTGGGTCGGGGTGTGGTGTCAGGGTGTCGGTTGGTCGGGGTCGGGGTCGGGGTGTGGTGTCAGGGTGTCGGGGGTCGGGGGTCGGGGTCGGGGTGTCGTGCCGAGGTGTCAGAGTGTCGGGTGTCGGGGGTCGGGTCAGGGTCGGGGTCTCTTTTTTTCCTTTTCTGCTTCTCTTCTTCTCCTCCTCCTCCTCCTCTCCTCTTTCTTCTTCTTCTTCTTCTTCTTCTTCTTCTTCTTCTTCTTCTTCTTCTTCTTCTTCTTCTTCTTCTTCTTCTTCTTCTTCTTCTTCTTCTTCTTCTTCTTCTTCTTCTTCTTCTTCTTCTTCTTCTTCTTCTTCTTCTTCTTCTTCTCCTCTCCTCCTCTTCTTCTTCTTCTTCTTCTTCTTCTTCTTCTTCTTCTTCTTCTTCTTCTTCTTCTTCTTCTTCTTCTTCTTCTTCTTCTTCTTCTTCTTCTTCTTCTTCTCCTTTTCCTCTTCTTAAACCTAACACTAATTAACCTAAAAAAACAGGAAAAACTACACCTAAACCTAGCTATTCTTCTTCTCCTCCTCTTCTTCTAATTATTCTTAGTTTTTTTCATGACTAAACATAAACCTAAAACTAAACTAAACCTAAGACAAAACTAAAAGTAATCTAAACTAAACTAAATTAAGAACCAAATTAACAGTAATCTAAACTAAATTAAATCTAAAACAAAAAAGTAATCTAAACTAAAAAAACAGAAAAAACAAAAAAAAGATGAGAAGAGGGGTGCGGCCGGGGCTCACCTGCGGCAGGCCCAGGGGCGCCGGGCGGCGGGGTTGCTCGGCGGTGGAGGGTTCTTGGGACAGGTGGAGGGGCGCCCAGGCGGTGGTGGCGGCAGGTCCCTTGAGGCTTGGGCAGCGGGTGGCGCTGGCCGAGGCGGAGGGGCACCAGGCGGTGGTGGCGACCAGGCCGCAGGCTCGAGGCGGTGGGGTGGTCTGCAAGGGTGGAGCAGCGACAAGCATGGGGGCGGCGGGCGGCGGCTGGCTTGGCAGAGGGGCGCCAGGTGGTGGTGGCGACACAGGCGCGAGGCTCCGGGGCGGCGGGGTGGTGCTGCGGCGGGGTGGGGTGGCGGCAGCGTCCGGGCGGCGACGGTGTTCGATGGCCGCATTGCAGCCGCGGGCATGGTTGAGTTGGGGGCGCGGGCGTGGTTGATTTGGGAGAGAGGGGAGAGAGAGGGGGTGGGGCCGGAGAGACATAAAGAGAGCATAGGAGGGGGGAGACGGCCGTTAGTTGGGCCATTTCTTTGCCGTCCGCCAGCGGACGGCAAAGGTCCAAAAGGCAGATGGCAAAAACCAGGCAGATGGCAAAGAAGCTGACCTAGCCACGCCGTGCCCTGTGGGGCCCACCTGGCCCTTTGCTTCTGCCTTCTAGCTCTTTGCCGCCAGCCATCGGACGGCAAAGAAGAAGCGGACGAGAAATAGACTTTTTGCCATCTGCCCATTCTTTGCCGTCCTCTTTGTGGAAGCGGACGGCAAAGAGTTGGCAGACGGCAAATTACCAGATTCCAGTAGTGTATAGGCTATGCAATGATATTGGATATTGGAATTGGAATCGATTGGAATTGGACTTCCACCAAAAAAATTATCCTATGCATCTAGTTCATCGTGATCGGAATTATATATATAAATTTTGGCCTCGTGAAGGAGAAAGTATCACTCTAGCTTGGGGGAGGCTTAAGTCAATGTTATATTCATGCCCCAATCATGAGCTCTCAAGAGAAATTATTATCCAGAATTTTTATGCTCGGCTTTCTCGTAATGATCAAACCATGCTTGATACTTCTTGTGCTGGTTCTTTTATAAAAAAAGACTATTGAATCCGGTGGGATCTTTTGGAAAATATTAAACGCAACTCTGAAGATTGGGAACTCGAAGAAGGTAAAGAGTCAGGTATTAAACTTAAATATGATTGTGTTAAATCTTTTATGGATATCGATGCTTTTCAAAAGCTTAGCACTAAATATGGACATGACTCTGAGATAGTAGCCTCCTTCTGTGAATCATTTGCTACTCATGTTGAACTCCCTAAAGAGAAGTGGTTTAAATATCACCCACCTATTAAAGAAGAAATTAAAGAACTGATGCCAGTTAAAGAAGAAACTACACTTTATAATGTTTATCCAGTTGTTCCTTCTGCTTATATTGAGAAACCACCTTTCCCTGTTAGGATAAAAGAACATGCTAAAGTTTCAACGGTGGTTAACAAAAGCTATATTTAAACAACTAAACCTGATGAACAAATTAAAGTAGAACCTAGTATTGTTATGGTTAAAGATCTCTTGGAAGAAGATATAGATGGGCATGTTATTTACTTCTGTGAAGAAGCTGCTAGAATTGCCAAACCTGATAAAAAGGATAAACATATACCTGTTGTTGGCATGCCCGTTATCTCAGTTAAAACAGGAGATCATTGTTATCATGGTTTATGTGACATAGGTGCTAGTGTGAGTGCTATTCCTTACACCTTATATCAAGAAATTATGAAAGATATAGCACCTGCAGAAATAGAAGACATAGATGTTACTATTAAGCTTGCTAATAGAGACACTATATCACCGATTGGGATTCTTAGAGATGATGAAGTCTTGTGTGGGAAAATAAAATACCCTACTAATTTTCTTTTTCTTGGTTCCCCACAAGATGACTTTTGTCCCATTATCTTTGGTAGACCTTTCTTGAACACCATTAATGCTAAGATAGATTGCAAGAAACAAACTATCAGTGTTAGTTTTGGTGATAAGTCTCATGAGTTTAATTTTTCCAAGTTTAGTAGAAAGCTTCATGAAAAAGAATTGCCTAGTAAGGATGAATTAATTGGTCTTGCTTCTGTTGCTGTACCATCTACTGATCCTTTAGAACAATATTTGCTAGACCATGAAAATGATTTTCATATGCATGAAAGAAAGGAAATAGATAAGATTTTCTTTGAACAACGTCCTCTACTTAAACACAATTTGCCTATTGAAACTCTAGGAGGTCCTCTTTCACCCAAAGGTGATCCTGTGTTTGAATTGAAACAATTGCCAGACACTTTGTAATATGCTTATCTTGATGAAAATAAAATATATCCTGTTATTATTAGTGCTAACCTTTTAGAACATGAAGAACAAAGATTATTGAAAGTTCTAAGGAAGCACCGAGCTGCTATTGGATTTACTCTTGATGATTTAAAGGGCAATAGTCCCACTCTACGTCAGCACAAAATGAATATGGAACCTGGTGCTAAACCCGTTGTTGATCATCAACAACGGTTAAATCCGAAGATGAAAGAAGTGGTAAGGACAGAAATCTTAAAACTTCTGGAGGCGGGTATAATCTATCTTATAGCTGATAGTAGATGGGTAAGTACTGTTCATTGTGTCCCTAAGAAAGGAGGTATTACTGTTGTTCCTAATGATAAGAATGAACTTATTCCACAAAGAATTGTTACAGGCTATTGAATGGTAATTGATTTTAGAAAACTAAATAAAGCAACTAGAAAAGATCATTACCCTCTGCCTTTTACTGATCAAATGCTTGAAAGGTTATCTACGCACACACACTTTTTCTTCCTTGATGGATATTCTGGCTTTTCACAAATACCTGTTTCTCAACCTAATCAGGAAAAGACCACTTTTACTTGTCCCTTTGGAACCTATGCTTATAGACGTATGCCTTTTTGTTTATGTAATGCACCTGCTACCTTCCAAAGATGTATGAGTGCTATATTCTCAACTTTTGTGAAAAGATTTTTGAGGTTTTCATGGATGATTTCTCTATTTATGGGAAGTCTTTTGATGATTTTTTAAGCAATCTTGATCGAGTTTTGCAGAGATGTGAACAAACAAATCATGTCTTGAATTGGGAGAAGTGCCACTTTATGGTTAATGAAGGCATTGTCTTGGGTAATAAATTTTCTGAAAGAGGTATTGAAGTGGACCAAGCTAAGGTTGATGCAATTGAGAAAATGCCATATCCCAAAGATATAAAAGGTATTCATAGTTTCTTAGGTCATGCTGGTTTCTATAGGAGATTTATTAAAGGCTTTTCTAAAATTTCTAGGCCTCTTATGAATCTTTTGTAAAATGACATCCCTTTTGTTTTTGATGATGATTGTTCAGAAGCCTTTGAAACACTCAAGAAAGCCTTAATTTTTTCACCTATTGTTCAAACACCTTATTGGAACTTGCCTTTTGAAATTATGTGTGATGCTAGTGATTATGCTGTTGGTGTTGTTCTAGGACAAAGAGTTGATAAGAAACTGAATGTTATTCATTATGCTAGTAAAACTCTAGACAGTACTCAAAGAAATTATGCTACTACTGAAAAAGAATTCTTAGAAGTGGTGTTTTCTTGTGATAAATTTAGACCTTATATTGTTGATTCAAAAGTAACTGTTCACACAGACCATGCTGCTATTAAATATCTTATGGAAAAGAAAGATGCTAAACCTAGACTTATTGGATGGGTTCTCTTGTTACAAGAATTTGACTTACATATCATTGATAGAAAAGGAGCTGAGAACCCAGTAGCTGATAATTTGTCTAGGCTTGAAAATTTGCCTGATGACCCACTACCTATTGACGATAGTTTTCCTGATGAGTAGTCAGCTGCAATAAATGTTGCTCATAATACTTCTTGGTATGTTGATTATGCTAATTACATTGTTGCTAAATTTTACCACCTAGCTTTACATACCAACAAAAGAAAAAATTCTTCTATGATTTAAGATATTACTTTTGGGATGACCCACATCTTTATAAAGAAGGAGTAGAGATGGTATTATTATACGTTGTGTACCTAAGCATGAACAGGGACAAATCCTACGGAAATGTCACTCCAGAGCTTATGGAGGACATCATGCTGGAGATAGAACTGCTCAGAAGGTATTGCAATCTGTATTTTATTGGCCTACTCTCTTCAAGGATGCCCGTAAGTTCGTTTTATCTTGTGATGAATGTCAAAGAATAGGTAATATCGGTAAGCGTCAAGAAATGCCTATGAATTATTCACTTGCTGTTGAACCATTTGATGTTTGGGGATTTGATTACATGGGACCTTTTCCTTCTTCTAATGGGTATACACATATTTTGGTTGCTGTTGATTATGTTACTAAATGGGTAGAAGCTATTCCAACCAGTAGTATTGATCACAACACCTCTATTAAAATGCTTAAGGAAGTTATTTTCCCAAGGTTTGGAGTCCCTAGATATTTAATGACTGATAGTGGTTCACACTTTATTCATGGTGCTTTCCGTAAAATGCTTGCCAAGTATGATGTTAACCATAGAATTGCATCACCTTATCATCCTTAGTCTAGTCGTCAAGTTGAACTTACCAATGGAGAAAAAAATTAATTTTGCAAAAGATTGTTAATAGGTCTAAGAAATTAGATGATGCACTTTGGGCTTATATAACAACATATAAAAATCCTATGGGTATGTCTCCTTATAAAATGGTTTATGGAAAAGCTTGTCATTTGCCTCTTGAGTTATAACATAAAGTATATTGGGCCATCAAAGGGCTCAACTATGATTTCAAAATTGCCGGCGAAAAGAGGTTATTTCATATTAGCTCATTAGATGAGTGGAGAACCAAAGCTTATGAAATGAAAAATTATTCAAAGAAAAAGTTAAAAGATGGCATGACAAAAGAATCCAAAAGCGTGAGTTCAAAGTCGGAGAATATGTTCTTTTGTACAACTCTCGTTTCAGATTCTTTGTAGGAAAACTCCTCTCAAAATGGGAAGGCCCCTATGTTATCAAGGAGGTTTATCGGTCTGGGGCCATCAAAATAAATAATTCTGAAGGTACTAACCCGAAGGTTGTCAATGGGCAACGAATAAAACATTATATCTCAGGTACGCCCATTAATGTTGAAAGTAATGTTATCCAAACTTTGACACCGGAAGAACACATAAAAGAGCCCTTCCGGAACACTCCAGAATCGTGAAAATAAGGAGGTACGTGATACAATAAGTAAACGGACTCCGAAAAATCCGCAAAAATATTTTTATCAGTTTTGGAATATTTAAAATTTTAGGAAATAGAGAAACTTCCAGGAAGCGTCCCCTGGTGGGCACAAGGTACCAGGGCATGCCAGGCTTGCCTGGCGCGCCCAGGTGGGTTGTGCCTGATGCCTACTACGCAACCTTCTTCTTGTAGACGTTGTTGGGCCTCCAAGTGCAGAGGTTTGTAGGACAGTAGCAATTTTCCCTCAAGTGGATGACCTAAGGTTTATCAATCTGTGGGAGGCGTAGGATGAAGATGGTCTCTCTCAAACAACCCTACAACCAAATAACAAAGAGTCTCTTGTGTCCCCAACACACCCAATACAATGGTAAATTGTATAGGTGCACTAGTTCGGCGAAGAGATAGTGATACAAGTGCAATATGGATATTAGATATAGGTTTTTGTAATCTGAAAATATAAAAACAGCAAGGTAAGTAATGATAAAAGTGAGCGTAAACGGTATTGCAATGCTAGGAAACAAGGCCTAGGGTTCATACTTTCACTAGCGCAAGTTCTCTCAACAATAATAACATAATTGGATTATGTAACTATCCCTCAACATGCAACAAAGAGTCACTCTTAAGTCACTAATAACGGAGAACAAACGAAGAGATTATGGTAGGGTACAAAACCACCTCAAAGTTATTCTTTCCGATCAATCCATTGGGCTATTCCTATAAGTGTCACAAACTTCACTAGAGTTCGTAGTAAAATAACACCTTAAGACACACATCAACCAAAACCCTAATGTCACCTAGATACTCCAATGTCACCTCAAGTATCCGTTGGTATGATTATACGATATGCATTACACAATCTCAGATTCATCTATTCAACCAACACATAGAACCTCAAACAGTGCCCCAAAGTTTCTACCGGAGAGTCAAGAGGAAAACGTGTGCCAACCCCTATGCATAGGTTCATGGGTGGAACCCGCAAGTTGATCACCAAAACATACATCAAGTGAATCAATAGAATAACCCATTGTCACCACGCTTATCCCACACAAGACATACATCAAGTGTTCTCAAATCATTAAAGACTCAATCCGATAAGATAACTTCAAAGGGAAAACTCAATCCATTACAAGAGAGTAGAGGGGGAGAAACATCATAAGATCCAACTATAATAGCAAAGCTCGCGATACAACAAGATCGTATCAACTCAAGAACACGAGAGAGAGAGAGATCAAACACATAGCTACTGGTACATACCCTCAGCCCCAAGGGTGAACTACTCCCTCCACGTCATGGAGAGCACCGGGATGATGAAGATGGCCACTGGTGAGGGATCCCCCCTCCGGCCTGGTGCCGGAACAGGGTCCCGATTGGTTTTTGGTGGCTACAGAGGCTTGCGGCGGCAGAACTCCCGATCTATTCTGTTCCCCAATGGTTTTAGGGTATATTGGTATATATATAGGAGGAAGAAATACGTCAGGGGAGCCACGAGGGGCCCATGAGGGTGGAGGGCGCGCCCAGGGGGGTGGGCGTGCCCCCCTGCCTCGTGCCTTCCTTGTTGATCCCCTGACGTGCACTCCAAGTCTCCCGGATTGCTTTCTTTGCAAAAATAACTTTCCCGAAGGTTTCATTCTGTTTGGACTCCATTTTGTATTCCTTTTCTTCGAAACACTGAAACAAGGGAAAACAGAAACTGATACTGGGCTTTGGGTCAATAGGTTAGTCCCAAAAGTAATATAAAAGTGCATAATAAAGCCCATAAACATCCAAGACAGATAATATAATAGCATGAATACTTCATAAATTATAGATACGTTGGAGACGTATCAGCATCCCCAAGCTTAATGCATGCTCATCCTCGAGTAGGTAAATGATAAAATAAAGAATTTATGAAGTGTGAATGCTAGCAGGTGCATAAGTTTGATCAATGATAATATCAATAACCTTTTCTAGCATCATTATATGTCATAATAGTAGCTCAACTCATAGAACTTTGCATGATCAAGTAACAAACTATTCACATGTTAAAGTATAGATCATAAACTTTCTTGAAAACTAACAAACCGTGTTATTAGTCATCAGACAATTACAATTCATCTTA
This sequence comes from Aegilops longissima, assembly GCA_021605205.1. Taxonomy (NCBI): domain Eukaryota; kingdom Viridiplantae; phylum Streptophyta; class Magnoliopsida; order Poales; family Poaceae; genus Aegilops; species Aegilops longissima. The sequence continues at coordinate 609,908,437 of CM038682.1, read as the reverse complement.
TTTTGAGGAAGAGTCTATGTCAGAGCCTTGATTCCGCAAACTTCAGATACTCAACTATCATTTAGTCTTCCATGATTGCTACCACTCAAAGAATATTTTTAGAACAAATAGTATTCATTGAACACAGAGAAAGATAGGGGCTTAATGTTTCGCCTCCCAACCTTTTACCTCAAGGGTAATGTCAACAATAATAATTCATGCTCAAATATATTTGAATGGCCATATATGCTTAGATCTTTCCATCACACGATGCTTGCCAACTAAAGAGTAGGTTGGAATGAGAAGCAATACTACTGACTCTTGCATAAAAGTAAAAGATAGGCCCTTCGCAGAGGGGAGCAGGGATTTGCAGAGGTGCCAGAGCTCGAACAAAAATAGAGATGAAAATAATTTTGAGAGGTATGCTTTCATTGTCAACATAACGACCAAGAGTTCCCAATATCTTCCATGCTAGATACATTATAGGCGGTTCCCACGCAGAAAGGTAAAGTTTTTACTCCCCCTCCACCAACAATCACGCTCCACAGCTTGTCCGAAACAACGGGTGCCGTCCAACTTTCAACAATCTCGGGGGAGTTTTGTTTAAATTATTTGTGAATTTGTTTTTGATCTTTTGATCATAGGACTGGGCATCCCAGTTACCAGCCATTTTCTCGTGAATGATGAGCGGAGTCCACTCATCGTAAGAATAACCCACCTAGCATGGAAGATACTGCTAGCCCCTAGTCGCTACATGAGCGATTCGGGCATACAAAACAGATTATTATTTGAAGGTTTAGAGTTTGGCACATGCAAATTTACTTGGAACGGTAGGTAAATACCGTATATAGGTAGATATGGTGGACACTCATGGAAGAAACTTGGTTCAAGGAATTTGGATGCACAAGCAGTATTCCCACTTAGTACAGATATTTTGGCTAGCAAAGGATTCTAAATAGCAAGCACCACATGTTAGAGGATCCATAACAATATAACTTCTATGCAAATATACCCAAGCATAACTCATTATGTTGTCTTCCTTGTCCAACTTCAACTAAATTGCTCAGGTTATAATTAATGGGGCTCACAATCATAGAAGATGTCCAAGATAGTATATTTATATGTGAAATCTCTCTTCCTTCAATATTCTTTCATGAATTGTTCAAGTGACCAATACAATGTTTGTTAACCTTCAATAAATTTACCACCTCTACTTCTTATATCTGAAGTCATTACTCCCCATGGGAAAGGCATATGAAACATATATAATTTCAGATTTATGACATTAAAATCATTCAACCATTTACTCATAGGATATAAGTGAAGCACACGAGTAAATGGCAAACTACTCCAAAAAGATATAAGTGAAGATCAATGAGTAGTTAAATAATTATGTAGCTATGTGAAGACTCTCTCTCATTTAAGAATTTCAGATCTTGGGATATTATTCAAACAGCGAGCAAAACAAAATAAAACGACATTTCAAGGATAGCACTCATCATGTGAAGAAGCAAAAGCTTAGGCTCAACCGATACTAACCGATAATTGTTGAAGAAGAAAGGTGGGATGCCTACTGGGGCATCCCCAAGCTTAGATACTTGAGACTTCTTGAAATATTATCTTGGGGTGCCTTGGGCACCCCCAAGCTTGAGCTTTTGTGTCTCCTTAATTACTCTCATATCACGGTTTCCTAAATCTCAAAAACTTCATCCACACCAAACTCAACAAGAACTTGTCAGATAAGTTAGTATAAACCAATGAAAAAAACTTATCTTACTCTACTGTAGCAAATCACTAAAATTATTATTCAACATTACATACTAAATGCCTCTGCATATTTAATAGTCCTATCCTCAAATAGAATCATTAAACAAGCAAACATATGCAAACAATGCAAACATAACAGCAATCTGCCTAAACAGGACAGTCTGTAAAGAATGCAGCAAGATCCATACTTCCCTAGCTCCAAAAATTATGAAATAAAATTCCCACTATAGTAAATTTATCAGATCTTATTATGCAAAAGGTTTCAACATTTTATCACATTCTGACTTTTCTAGGGAACTTTTGCAACAGCAATAAACTTTCTGTTTTCAAACAGCAACATGTATACTTGCAAAATAAGCATGGTAAAAGCTATCCTTGACATTTTTATTGAAACTAGAGATGCAAAACATTATTCTAAATAACAGAAAGCAAAACAAAAGAAAATAAAATGACGCTCCAAGCAAAACACATATCATGTGGTGAATAAAAATATAGCTCCAAGTAAAGTTACCGATGAACAAAGACGAAAGAGGGGATGCCATCTGGGGCATCCCCAAGCTTAGGCTCTTGGCACCCCTTATTCCATAGTCCATCGAATCTTTACCTGAAACTTGAAAACTTCACAACACAAAACTCAACAGAATACTCGTAAACTCCGTTAGTATAAGAAAATAAAACCACCACATAGGTACTGTTGTGAACTCATTCTAAATTCATATTGGTGTATTATCTACTGTATTCCAACTTCTCTATGGTTCATACCCTCCGATACTACTCATAGATTCATAAAAATAAGCAAACAACACATAGAAAACAGAATCTGTCAAAAACAGAACAGTTTGTAGTAATCTGTATTATTTGAATACTTCTGGAACTCCAAAAATTCTAAAATAAACTGGTGGACCTGAGGAATTTGTCTAGTAATCATCTGCAAAAAGAATCAACTAAATAGCACTCTCCAGTAAAAAGTTTTAGCTAATCTCGTGAGCGCTAAAGTTTCTGTTTTTTACAGCATGATCATAAAGACTTCACTCAAGTCTTCCCAAAAGTTCTACTTGGCACAAACACTAATAGCACTCTCCAGCGTATGAGGTAAACTCAATTCCATTTTTTTGTAGTTTTCTTTTATAAAATAAACTAGTGATAAAACAAGAAACTAAAAGATTCGATTGCAAGATCAAAAGATATACCTTCAAGCACTCACCTCCCCGGCAACGGCGCCAGAAAAGAGCTTGATGCCTACTACGCAACCTTCTTCTTGTAGACGTTGTTGGGCCTCCAAGTGCAGAGGTTTGTAGGACAGTAGCAATTTTCCCTCAAGTGGATGACCTAAGGTTTATCAATCCGTGGGAGGCGTAGGATGAAGATGGTCTCTCTCAAACAACCTTGCAACCAAATTACAAAGAGTCTCTTGTTTCCCCAACACACCCAATACAATGGTAAATTGTATAGGTGCACTAGTTCGGCGAAGAGATGGTGATACAAGCGCAATATGGATGGTAGATATAGGTTTTTGTAATCTGAAAATATAAAAAACAGCAAGGTAACTAATGACAAAAATGAGCATAAACGGTATTGCAATGCTAGGAAACAAGGCCTAGGGTTCATACTTTCACTAGTGCAAGTTCTCTCAACAATAATAACATAATTGGATTATATAACTATCCCTCAACATGCAACAAAGAGTCACTCCAAAGTCACTAATAGCGGAGAACAAATGAAGAGATTATGGTAGGGTACGAAACCACCTCAAAGTTATTATTTCCGATCAATCCATTGGGCTATTCCTATAAGTGTCACAAACAGCCCTAGAGTTCGTAGTAAAATAACACCTTAAGACACACATCAACCAAAACCCTAATGTCACCTAGATACTCCAATGTCACCTCAAGTATCCGTGGGTATGATTATACGATATGCATCACACAATCTCAGATTCATCTATTCAACCAACACATAGAACCTCAAAGAGTGCCCCAAAATTTCTAGCGGAGAGTCAAGACGAAAACGTGAGACAACCCCTATGCATAGGTTCATGGGCGGAACCCGCAAGTTGATCACCAAAACATACATCAAGTGAATCAATAGAATAACCCATTGTCACCACGGTTATCCCACGCAAGGCATACGTAAAGTGTTCTCAAATCATTAAAGACTCAATCCGATAAGATAACTTCAAAGGGAAAACTCAATCCATTACAAGAGAGTAGAGGGGGAGAAACATCATAAGATCCAACTATAATAGCAAAGCTCGCGATACATCAAGATCGTATCATCTCAAGAACACGAGAGAGAGAGAGATCAAACACATAGCTACTGGTACATACCGTCAGCCCCGAGGGTGAACTACTCCTTCCACGTCAGTGAGAGCGCCGGGATGATGAAGATGGCCACCGGTGAGGGATCCCCCCTCCGGCAGGGTGCCGGAACAGGGTCCCGATTGGTTTTTAGTGGCTACAGAGGCTTGCGGCGGTAGAACTCCCGATCTATTATGTTCCCCGATGGTTTTAGGGTATATTGGTATATATAGGAGGAAGAAATACGTCAGGGGAGCCACGAGGGGCCCACGAGGGTGGAGGGCCCGCCCAGGGGGTGGGCGCACCCCCCTGCCTCGTGCCGTCCTCGTTGATCCCCTGACGTGCACTCCAAATCTCCCGGATTGCTTTCTTTCCAAAAATAACTTTCCCGAAGGTTTCATTCCGTTTGGATTCCGTTTGATATTCCTTCTCTTCGAAACACTGTGTCAGTGTACAAAAAGAGGGGCACACTTTTGTACCCCTTTACCTGTGCACGGGCAGTCAGAGTCGTGCCCACGACCACACCAAGCAGAGTAGGGGAGGTGAGCCAAGGTAAGACCGAAGCCCAAGATAATCAGAGTAATGCCAAGGCCAAGACCACAAAGAGCAGAGGGACGAAGCAGGTTCCCCCAGCAAGACCCTTTCTGGGGCAACCTCAGCAGCCCGGCAAGATCCTTGCCGGGACAGCTCGCCCCACACCAACAGAGCGAGCCACCCTTGAGCCCACGGCCACCAACACCGTCATCAACGTGGGGCCAGGGCTCGGGAAGGCACCTCTGTGGTGGCATGCAGATCTTTGAGAAGACATATTCAAGATCAGATGAGGATTAGAAGACGACTATCCGCGCAAGATCCTTGCCGAGGAAGGCTACCAGACCCCCGGCAAGACCCTTGCCGGGGACGACAGCACGCCACGGCAAGACCCTTGTCGGGCCACACGGCAAGACCCTTGCCGGGCCACCCGGCAAGGCCCTCACCAAGAACGCCGGCAGGACCACCGATAGGCCCGCAACAACCAAGCTTCCACCGCCGTTCCCATACAGCTGCCAGTCCAACCAACTGGGCGGGCACCTGCGTGGCAACATGCAGCTCCCATGCCAACTCATCAAGCGCCTGCGTGGCGGCATGCAGATCTTCGTGAAGGCTCCACCACTGCGCCAACTCAGCTGCATGCTTGCCTACATGGCGCCGCACACGTCGCTGGCCAGGGCGCGTGTCGAAGCAAGGAGAAGCGGTGACGGACAGGACAGGCCTCGCCCCCGTCCCCAATAAAGCAAGGGGAACCTAAGCTACGCATTTAATGCGTCTTGTCCTGTAATACGAGCGATAAGCTCAGGGAACTGTACGCCTTTCCACCTCCCGTGTGTCACTGTGGCAACCCCTTTCAACTATAAAAGGAGGCCCATGGCATACCGCAGAAGGATTCGGCTCTTTCGAACCATGCGCTGACCCCAGCTAGTTCGAGAGCTCAAGAACTCTCAGAAATACACCCACCAAAGCAGGACTAGGGTTTTACGCATTCTCGCGGCCCGAACCTGCGTAAACGATCCTTGTGCTGTCTACTAGCCCTGCTCACCTCGCAACCCTGCGCCCCGGCAACCGTAGTAGGGATTCTTGTGATCCCATAGGTGTTGTTCCACACTGACATCTTTGGCGCGCCAGGTAGGGGGCGCAATTGCGAGAATCTGGTCTGGTAGTTAGCCTAGCAGTTCTTAGTCGCCATAGCCCCTAAGAAGAAGATGGCCACGGCGATCGGCTCGTTGGGAGCCGAACGGCCCGTGCCGGTGCGGACGAGCAGCGGACCGGTCGCAGACAGGACCCGGGCCGCGGCCCGCGAGCACCAGCATCGCCCAGGCAGTCGGAGCCTGGCGAGCGGCGTCGTTCGTGCGCCAGACGACCGACTACACGTTGCCGGATCCTAAGACGGAGCTGGGCCCCCCGCAGGCGGCGCGGGGCCCTCCGGGGGTGTCGTTGTGCCGACTTCGGGCAGCGCGGCGACCTGCAGGACGCATACACCGGCGACCACCGCGCGTTCTTCCCATGGTGTGCGCGCTGAATAGCGTCACCACATTGGTGACCCTGGGCACCGCCATGGGAAGAGCCCTGTGCGCCGTCAGCAAGATGAAGGGGTTCAGCACGCTCGCCGAAGCGCTGGCGAAAATGGCACGCAGCCGCTGGGTCGTGACGGAGCTCCTTCTAACGTAGTTAGAAGTTGAAGCGCGCCGCGATCCACGCAGCTGTCGCCGCCGCCCACGCCGGCGGAAGCTTTCGCGCGCGCGCAGCTGCTCCTCGATTTCCCTCCTGCCGTGGAGAAGCTCGACGAGTGGAGGGCCACCATCCGGAGCCTCGTCAGCATCGCCAACAAATATGATCTGCGACCAGCGGGGCCCTTGGGTTGGTGCCCCACCGAGCCACCACATGCTGGCGCTGGGAGGACCGAGGGAGCTGCGGCCATGGTGCACTCTCTTCCTCCTCGCCAGCCGCCGCGGGCGTCGGCTCGTCATGACGACGCTTGTGATAACATCTCCATAGCGTCGTCCGACCCACGGACCCTCCACCACTAGTGCCAGGTCCTTCGGGAGCGAGCTCACGAACACGCTCGAACCATCGTCGAGCGCCGGCGCGAAATGCGCCGCCAGTCGGACAAGCGGGCGGGACCCGCTATGGACCACACGGCTCCGGGGGGCCCCGACGGCCTACCTTACGACGTGGGCTGCCCGGCTTTTACCTGTGAGCTGAGGCAGTTCCAGTGGCTGTCCCACCGCATGTTCAAGCCCGACGTCGGCTAAAAGTACACTAGCAAGACCCATCCGTCCGAGTTCCTCACCATCTACACCATGGCGATGCAGGCCGCTGGGGCTCGCAACGACAAGGTGCTTGCCAACTATTTCCCGCTGGCGCTCAAGCCCAATGTGATGTCTTGGTTGATGCACTTGCCGGTGGATTCCATTTCTTCTTGGTCCGATCTGTGCCATGAGTTCGTTGGCGCCTTCACAGGAGGCCACCAAGCTCATGGCCAGGCCAGTGATTTGCATATCATTCCCCAGAAGGAAGGGGAGACCCTGCACAAGTACATCCAGAGATTCAGCCGGGTGCAGTACAACATCCCCGACGTTCATCCCGCCACTGTGATTAGCGCGTTCGAACATGCGCTATCGCAAGATGCGCGAGGAGCTGGCGATGACCAAGGTTAAGGATGTGGCCGAGCTCTACGTTCTGGCCGATAGGTGCGCCCGGGATGAAGAGGGAAGGAAGTACCCCGGCGAAGACGCCGGCGCGGAAACCGACTCTACCGATGAAGACGCCGCCACCCCGACGAAGAAGAGCCGGCGTCGCAACAGGAAACGCAAAGGCAAGGCCGTGCTTGCCGTTGAGGGATCTGACGATACCGGTGCCGGCAAGAAGGTCAAGGCAGACGGCCCCGGCAAGGAGATTTCCGGGTGCGCCGCTTGTCGGGCCCTGGCGGCTACCAACAAGCCAGGAAGCTCCGGCAAGCAATACTACAAGATCCACCGCACCAAGGGCCACGACCTCCAGAACTGCCGACAAGTCGAGTTGCTTGTTGAGAAGCAAAAGGCTGAGTACGAAAGGCGGGACAAGGAGAAGGACTAGGACGGTGCTGAGGGATCCGGCAAGAAGCGTGGCGGCCAAGGAGGCCGCCCCGGCAAGGACAACCAGCAAGAGAGGCCCGCCCGAGGCCGCGACAAGAAACAAGAAGACGACGATCACGACGAGGACGACGAGTCTGGTGAGCAAGGGTTCCAGAAGGCTATGGAGGCCATGTGCGTCGATGGCGGCGCCTCACTGCATACCTCTCACCGCCAGCTCAAGCAGTGGGCGCGTGAGATTACAGCAGCAGAGCCGTCGTTCGACGCTCAGAAGCTGCTGAAGTGGTCCAGCACGCCCCTCATCTTTGACGCCGAGGACCACCCTGACCACACTACCGCGGTCGGGTGTTTGCCATTGTTGGTCTCGCCAACAATACGCAACCTCAGGGTGAACAAGATGTTGGTTGGCGACGGGGCAGGCCTGAACCTGATCTCGCCTGTCGTGATCAAAAGGTTGCAAATCCCTGATGGAGACCTCGAGGAAACGGGCACGTTTCAAGGGGTCAATCTGGGGAGGAGCTACCCGAAGGGAAAGGTCACACTGCCCGTGACATTTGGAGGAGAGTTGAACTACAGGACAGAGAGGATCGTCTTCGACATGGCCGAGGTCCCCTTGCCCTACAACGGGATCCTCGGCTGCCCGGCACTAGCCAAGCTCATGGCAGCGTCACACTACGCCTACAACATGCTAAAGATGCCCGGGCCGTTGACCATCATCTCCGTCCCCTCCGACAAGAAGGACGCGCTGATCTGCGCCGACCAACTCTACCGGGAAGCAGTTGCAGCAGCTGCCGTCAAGGCACCTGCTCCTGCCGCTGAAGGCCCAGGAGGGAAGAAGGAGCCCGGCAAGACCTCTCGCACCCACTCCGGCAAGCGCACCTCCTCGGAGTGTTGTGCTACCGTTGAGGACGTGCCAGAGAGCTCTACCGACAAGAGCAAGAGATCCAGAGCCGAGCCGCCGCAAACCAAGAAGGTGCTCGTCGGGGAGGATGACACGGGAGGGGCCTTGAAAGCACAAGTGCTCCCTAGGTGGTTTTGGTAATTAATGTCAACATATCTCTTGTTGGACTAACACTTTTATCTAGTATGTTTCAGATAAGTTCAACAATGGAGTGGCATGGACTAAAGGATGTGGGAACTCCTTCAAGATGCTAAGGACAAAGGATTGGCTCAAGCTCAAAAGCTCAAGACTCTTCATTTTACATTTTAGTGGTCCAAGATCACATTGAGTCTATACGAAAAGCCAATACTATCAAGAAGGGATGATGTGTTGCTTAATGAGCCTCTTGCTTCAAGTGCTTAGTGATATGCTCCAAATACCCTCAACTACTTTCCCACTTCCACACATATGTCCTAAAACCTAAAGTCAAACTCGGCCCCACCGATTCTTCCTATCCGGCGCCACCGAGTTTGGATGTCTTAGCCACTGCCACAAACCCTAGGCAAATCGGTCTCACCGATAGGGATCTCGGTCTCACCGAGATGGAATTGTAATCTCAATGTGTATGTCAATTATCAAAATCGGTCTCACCGAGTTTGAGCAATCGGTACTACCGAGATTACAATGCAAACTTTCTGGTTGACTCATTATCAAAATCGGTCCCACCGAGTTTCAGTAATCGGTCCAACCGAGTTTGCCTGACCAACTCTCTGGTTAGCTAATTACCAAAATCGGTCTCACCGAGTTTGTGTAATCGGTCTCACCGAGATTACATTATGCCCTAACCCTAACCACATCGGTCCTACCGAGTTGCATTTCGGTCCCACCGAAAATCCTAACGGTCACTAGATTTGCTGAATCGGTCTGACCGAGTTTCTCAATTCGATCCCACCGAGTTTGGCAAATTGTGTGTAACGGTTAGATTTTGTGTGGAGGCTATATATACCCCTCCACCTCCTCTTCATTCGTGGAGAGAGCCATCAGACTGAACCTACACTTCTAGCATCCTATTTCTGAGAGAGAACTGCCTACTCATGTGTTGAGGCCAAGATATTCCATTCCTACCATATGAATCTTGATCTCTAGCCTTCCTCAAGTTGCTTTCCACTCAAACCCTCTTTCCACCAGATCCAAATCCTATGAGAGAGAGTTGAGTGTTGGGGAGACTATCATTTGAAGCACAAGAGCAAGGAGTTCATCATCAACGCACCATTTGTTACTTCTTGGAGAGTGGTGTCTCCTAGATTGGCTAGGTGTCACTTGGGAGCCTCCGACAAGATTGTGGAGTTGAACCAAGGAGTTTTTAAGGGCAAGGAGATCGCCTACTTCGTGAAGATCTACCGCTAGTGAGGCAAGTCCTTCGTGGGCGACGGCCATGGTGGGATAGACAAGGTTGCTTCTTCGTGGACCCTTCGTGGGTGGAGCCCTCCGTGGACTCGCGCAACCGTTACCCTTCGTGGGTTGAAGTCTCCATCAACGTGGATGTACGATAGCACCACCTATCGGAACCACGACAAAAACATCCGTGTCTCCAATTGCGTTTGAATCTTCCAAACCATTCCCTTTACTTTCTTACAAGTTGCATGCTTTACTTTCCGCTGCTCATATACTCTTTGCATGCTTGCTTGTTATGTATTGAAAAAGTTAAACTTGTGCCTAAACTCCACTTAAACTTTAATAAGGTTAAAAACTGCAACTTTGGTACTTAGTGTCTAATCACCCCCCCCCCCTCTAGACACCTCTTCTCAAGATCCTACAAGTGGTATCAGAGCTTTGGTCTCTATTGCCTTGGTTTAATCACCATTGGAGGAAGATGGATGAGTCTACTTTGGGGAGTCTTAGACATAGAGTGCCTATTCTTGATGGAGAGTATTTTCATGAGTGGAAAAATGAGATGCTTGTAATTTTCAATCAATATCATTTGAACAAGTACATTGCTAGCCCTTGTGCACCTCATGTTGATCCTATGCATCCTACCCATGATGAGTCTATTGACATGATTAGGAATCTTAGAACTGCCAAATTTATCATTAGAGGATTGCCTAGAAACTTGATTGGATGTTTGCCTACTTTTAAGTGTGCCTATACTATATGGAAATTTCTTGAGGAACGATTTCCAAATTATTCCTTGAAAAATCTAGATGAAATTCTCCATAAGTCTATTGCTTTGAGTAAAATGAATGCTAGTGATCCTATGTTTGGTGATCGTCTATTTGAGCTTACAAACCTTATGCGTGCCAAAGGAAATGTTGGTATTATTAGTGATATTATTTCCGAAGCTATAAGAATTCATAAGCAAGATCATTGTCAAACTCACTCTAACGAATTACCCTCTCTAGGATTTGATCCACCACATGACGATGTTGAACATGGATACTATGATGAGGATGATGATAGTGACTTCGATCTTGATGATGCAATGAGACACTTTGGTCTAATGGAAAATCTTCGAGGATATATGTCAGGAGGAAAGGAATGGGTTCTTGATAGTGGATGTACCGATCACATGAGCAGAGATAAAGACATGTTTCGTGAGCTTGCTGAAAATGATAGTCCTCAAAAGTATGTAACCTTCGGTGAAAACTCAAAGGGTAAGGTGGTTGGTCTCGGTAAGGTGGCCATCTCACATGATAGCTCCATTCAGAATGTCATGCTCGTTGAATCTCTTGGCTACAACTTACTTTTAGTATCTAGACTTGCTGATTTCGGTTTCAATGTCCTATTTACTGAAATTGATTGCCAAGTGTTTCGTCGAGACAATCATAAAATGGTCTTTACCGGTATACGTAGAGGTGATCTATACATTGTTGATTTCACTAAAAAGGCTCAACCTAAAACTTGCTTCATTGCTAAATCCTCAAAAGGTTGGTTATGGCATAGACGATTAGGTCACGTTGGCATGAGAAACCTCGATAAGCTTATTAAAGGGAATCATATCCTTGGAGTTAACGATGTCATATTTGATAAGGATAGACTTTGCAGTGCTTGTCAAGCAGGTAAACAGGTTGGAGGAAGGCATCCCGTGAAGAACATCATGACCACAAAGAGGCCACTCGAGCTACTTCACATGGATCTCTTTGGTCCCAACTCCTACAAGAGTCTCGGTGGAAATTCTTTTGGTTTAGTTATAGTTGATGATTTTTCAAGATTTACGTCGGTGTTCTTTCTCGATGATAAATCGCAGGTCCAAAAGATCTTCAAAAACTTCGCTAGTAAGGGCCAAAATCAATTTGAAGTGAAGATCAAGAAGGTTCGCAGCGACAACGGAACGGAGTTCAAGAATGCAAATGTGGACACCTTTCTTGACGAAGAAGGGAATTCACACGAGTTCTCGGCTACGTACACACCTCAACAAAATGGAGTTGTTGAGAGGAAGAACCGGGCGCTCATCGAAATGGCGAGAACGATGCTTGATGAGTACAAGACGCCGAAGCACTTTTGGGCAGAAGCGGTTGAGACGGCTTGTCATGCAACAAATCGCTTGTATCTTCACAAGCTACTCGGCAAGACGACATCTGAGCTCCTCACGGTAACAAACCCCAAGTTGGATACTTTGAGTATTCGGCTCAAAGTGCTACATTCTTGATAAGCATCATTGTTCTAAATTTGCTCCTAAGTCTCATGAAGGTTTCCTACTAGGTTATGGCTCAAACTCTCACACTTACCGTGTCTACAACAATTTCACCCGAAAGGTTGAAGAGACGGTAGATGTGAAGTTTGATGAATCTAACGGCTCGCAAATAGAGCAATTGCCAATTGATGTAGGAGACAAAGATCCTTCGGAAGCAATCCAGGACTTGTCTATTGGCAAGGTTCGTCGAACGGAGGTGAAGGAGAGTACCTCGTCCGTCCAAGTGGAAGCTTCTACTTCACGACTAGGTGAACCAAGATTTGATACGGAAGCATCCCCAAGTGGGACACACCAAGATGAAGAAAACGAGGAAGTGCATCAAGATGAACATCAACGACCTCCTTCTCCACCAAAATAAAGAGAACGACAACGCCAACAATGAAGAAGGCCAAGAAGAAGAACAAGATGAAGAAGATGTTCAACGAAGACCCAAGCAAAAGCTTTCACGAGTTCGAGCAAGAATTGCTAAAGACCATCCCATCGAGCAAATCTACAATGATATTCAAACCGTGAGAATCACTCGCTCTAAAACTCGTTTAGCTAACTTTTGTGAAAACAATTATTTCATCTCTAGCATTGAACCTATGAAGGTTGAAGAAGCATTGGAAGATCCGGATTGGATAAATGCTACGCATGAAGAGCTACACAACTTTGAGAGGAACCAAGTTCGGACATTGGTTGAGAAGCCCGACAACAACCACAACATCATCGGTACCAAATGGGTGTTTCGTAACAAGCAAGATGAAGATGGACAAGTAGTTCGCAACAAAGCACGTCTCGTCGCCCAAGGCTACACATAAGTCGAAGGTATGGACTATGGTGATACTTACGCCCTCGTTGCTAGACTTGAGTCCATTCGCATCTTACTTGCCTATGCTAACCATCATGATATCACCTTGTACCAAATGGACATTAAAAGTGCTTTTCTAAATGGTGAAATAGAGGAGGAAGTTTATGTTAAGCAACCTCCCGGCTTTGCCAATCCTAAGAAACCCAATCATGTTCACAAACTTCACAAAGCTCTTTATGGTCTTAAACAAGCTCCTAGAGCATGGTATAAATGCTTGACCAAGTTCCTTATTGAAAAAGGCTTTGAAATTGGGAAAATTGATTCCACACTTTTTACTAAAAGGGTTAATGGTGAACTATTTGTGTGCCAAATCTATGTTGATGATATTATATTTGGTTCAACTAACCTCATTTTCGTGAAAAGTTTGGGAAGCTAATGTCGGAGAAGTTTGAGATGTCTATGATGAGTGAACTCAAATTCTTTCTTGGGTTGCAAATCAAGCAAACTAAGGAAGGTACTTTTGTTTCTCAAACGAAGTACACCAAGGACTTATTCAAGAAGTTCAATATGCAAGAATGCAAAGGTATGACTACACCCATGCCTACTAGTGGACATCTTGACTTAACCAAAGATGATGAACCGGTTGATCAAAAGGTTTATCGCTCTATGATTGGTTCATTGTTATATCTATGTGCTTCACGTCCCAATATTATGCTAAGTGTGTGCATGTGTGCACGATATCAAGCTGCTCCTAAAGAATGTCATCTTAAGGCCGTGAAAAGTATAGTGAGATACTTAATCCATACACCAAATTTTGGCATTTGGTATCCTAAGAGGGCCTCTTTCGATCTTGTTGGCTACTCCGACTCGGACTATGCCGATGACAAGGTTGATAGAAAGTCCACTTCGGGTACTTGCCAATTTCTTGGTAGATCTCTTGTGTCTTGGTCCTCCAAGAAACAAAATTCAGTATCCTTATCCACTACCGAAGCGGAATACATTGCCGCTGGTTCATGTTGTGCTCAAATACTTTGGATGACCCAAACTCTTAAAGATTATGGGATATATGTGAAACATGTTCCATTGCTTTGTGACAATGAAAGTGCTATCAAAATTGGTCATAATCCCGTACAACATTCTCGAACTAAGCATATTGAAGTTCGTCATCATTTCATTCGAGATCATGTTGCTAAGGGTGACATTGATCTTAAGCATGTTCGCACCGAAAAGCAATTAGCGGATATATTCACTAAACCTCTTGATGAGAAAGTGTTTTGCAGGTTAAGAGGAGAATTGAACATCATTGATGCTTCAAACTTGGAGTAGAAACTCCATTGGATACATGCAAGACATGAGCTTATGCCTAATCCTTGATATCTCTCCTATGATGGAAATCTTATGTCTTGGATATATTTGTATCTTGCATGTTATCTAACCCATGTAGGTACTTGGTTGAATCAAATTCCATGATGTTGTAACCTACTCATATGTTGAGCAATCTCTACATCACCAAGTCTCTACACAAGGTGGTTGAAGCCAAGGAAGCACAAAACCATTTAAACATATCCTTTGTTAAATTCTATGTTGAGCTTCATGATTGTCATTGTTGGATACACAAGTGCTCTTCCTTGCACGAACTAACCCATGTAGGTAGATGGACTCAAATTCCAAGTGGTGCTCCAAATTCTTGATGAGCTACATCAAACTTGAGCAACCCACACAATTTCAACTACATGGACGACACCACCAACCAAGGTATGTTATTCCATCTTAGAGAAGCTTTACTCCAAGTCATGAGTTAAAGCAACTCGACAAGATGTGAATACATCAAGATGCTTAAACGAAAAATGGCAACCCCATTTTGAGCTTAAACGATGAGTATGACCTATGATCAAGTGATCTCAATTGACTCCTAAGTCAATATACTCTAACATAGGTGACTTTTTTCACGACCATCTCTAGATGAAGTTCTCTTGTGTTCTTTTCTGAGTTTTGCATTTGTCTCATGCATATGTGTTTCCCCTTTCAAAAAAAAAACTTCATCTAGATTTCTTTCTGTTTGCCCTGCATTTTCTGCATTCCAATTCATTGCATATCATTCAGTAAATTCCTTGCAAATCTTTGTGAGATCTTATTAGTCAAGTGAGCTGAGGTGACAAGTGTTTTCACTGCGATGAACTCGGTTACACCGATTTGTTATTTTTGGTCCAACCGAAAACTTTCGGTACCACCAAAGCATACCACTCGGTGCCACCGATTTCACAACAGGAAAATCAGTTTGCCACTTATTATGTGTTTTTTTTTGATCCAGCTCCACTCAATGAATCTTGTCCTCTACAAGCATCACATTTTTATCATTGCTTTATGTTGTGACTCAAGGATCAAACCCATTCACGACAAATTCCAGCGGGGGAGAGAGAGCTCATATTTTTTATCAAGCCCTTCTTGGAAATTGATGTCAAAGGGGTAGAGAGAGATCACATCAAAGCTTATCATTTAGAGAGAGAGATCACATCAGAGAAAGAGATCACATCTCAGAGGGAGAGAGAGATCCTTCAGGGGGAGAGAGAGAGAGATCTCCAGGGGGAGAGAATACTAGTAGAGAGTATTTCTCAAGGATCCCAGATGCTTGGTGTTCAAGAGGAGAGATGCCACATGTCTTGTTGAGGGGAAAGACATGTTCATATGTGCTTATTTGCATTAGCTTGCATTAGCTATGTTCATTTATATCTTTCAGCTCTAATTTTCTGTTCCCTATCTTCTCCCAGTATCCCATGCTAGATTCAGGGGGAGCAAGACATCTAAGGGAAAGAAATCATCTAAATTCATTGGATATCTTTACTCTTGGGGACATGTCAAATCCAATGTAGTACTTAGTACTCACTCTCTACATGTCATCCCAGCCTTGGTATTCTTGTGGTTTCTTTTGTTTGCTCTGGCTAGTAGGTGCATCTGTGTTATCTAACCTTGTTTACGAAGGTTCATTCCATCCTAAGCCAACTCAAGACTACAAGGTAAGTATATGCATCACAATCATGTGTATGAGGAATTCTTGTTGATGTACATACTGTTTGCAAGAAGGACTCATGTGCATGAAGGTATTTTCTTTAATATTCTTTGCTCTGATGCATATGGCCAAGATACATGTAACACATTGCCTGCTCTATCATGGTTATGCTATCACATGCTTCTATATTCCATATTCACATGATTGCATACATGTAGGGGGAGCCTATGCATGTTACATGTCTTTCCAAAGCTTTACTTGCTATTCTTTATATCTTTATCTAAAGCTTTGATGTATCTTGTCATCAATTACCAAAAAGGGGGAGATTGAAAGCACAAGTGCTCCCTAGGTGGTTTTGGTAATTAATGTCAACATATCTCTTGTTGGACTAACACTTTTATCTAGTATGTTTCAGATAAGTTCAACAATGGAGTGGCATGGACTAAAGGATGTGGGAACTCCTTCAAGATGCTAAGGACAAAGGATTGGCTCAAGCTCAAAAGCTCAAGACTCTTCATTTTACATTTTAGTGGTCCAAGATCACATTGAGTCTATAGGAAAAGCCAATACTATCAAGAAGGGATGAGGTGTTGCTTAATGAGCCTCTTGCTTCAAGTGCTTAGTGATATGCTCCAAATACCCACAACTACTTTCCCACTTCCACACTGATTCTTCCTATCCGGCCCCACTGATTCTTCCTATCCGGTGCCACCGAGTTTGGATGTCTTAGCCACTGCCACAAACCCTAGGCAAATCGGTCTCACCAATAGGGATCTCGGTCTCACCGAGATGGGATTGTAATCTCTCTGTGTATGTCCATTATCAAAATCGGTCTCACCGAGTTTGAGCAATCGGTACTACCGAGATTACAATGCAAACTTTCTGGTTGACTCATTATCAAAATCGGTCCCACCGAGTTTGAGTAATCGGTCCAACCGAGTTTGCCTGACCAACTCTCTGGTTAGCTAATTACCAAAATCGATCTCACCAAGTTTGTGTAATCGGTCTCACCGAGATTACGTTATGCCCTAACCCTAACCATATCGGTCCTACCGAGTTGCATTTCGGTCCCACCGAAAATCCTAACGGTCACTAGATTTGTTGAATTGGTCCGACCGAGTTTCTCAATTCGGTCCCACCGAGTCTGGCAAATTGTGTGTAACGATTAGATTTTGTGTGGAGGCTATATATAGCCCTCCACCTCCTCTTCATTCGTGGATAGAGCCATCAGACTGAACCTACACTTCCAGCATCCTATTTCTGAGAGAGAACTACCTACTCATGTGTTGAGGCCAAGATATTCCATTCCTACCATATGAATCTTGATCTCTAGCCTTCCTCAAGTTGCTTTCCACTCAAACGCTCTTTCCACTAGATCCAAATCCTATGAGAGAGAGTTGAGTGTTGGGGAGACTATCATTTGAAGCACAAGAGCAAGGAGTTCATCATCAACGCACCATTTGTTACATCTTGGAGAGTGGTGTCTCCTAGATTGGCTAGGTGTCACTTGGGAGCCTCCGACAAGATTATGGAGTTGAACCAAGGAGTTTGTAAGGGCAAGGAGATCGCCTACTTCGTGAAGATCTACCGCTAGTGAGGCAAGTCCTTCGTGGGCGACGGCCATGGTGGGATAGACAAGGTTGCTTCTTCGTGGACCCTTCGTGGGTGGAGCCCTCCGTGGACTCGCGCAACCGTTACCCTTCGTGGGTTGAAGTCTCCATCAACGTGGATGTACGATAGCACCACCTATTGGAACCACGACAAAAACATCCGTGTCTCCAATTGCCTTTGAATCTTCCAAACCCTTCCCTTTACTTTCTTACAAGTTGCATGCTTTACTTTCCGCTGCTCATATACTCTTTGCATGCTTGCTTGTTATGTATTGAAAAAGTTAAACTTGTGCCTAAACTCCACTTAAACTTTAATAAGGTTAAAAACTGCAACTTCGGTACTTAGTGTCTAATCACCCCCCCCCCTCTAGACACCTCTTCTCAAGATCCTACAGGCCTTCGTCATAGGCTCCACCCTCGACAGCAAATAGGAAGGCGCGCTCGTCACCTTCCTGCGGGCAAATGTCGACATGTTTGCATGTCAAGCGTCCGACATCCCCGGTGTTCCCAGGGAGGTGATTGAGCACCACCTAGCTGTCTGCCCCCACGCGCGGCCCGTCAAGCAGAAGGTCAGAAAGCAGGCTCTGGAAAGGCAGGAGTTCATCACAGAGTAGATTAGGAAATTGGAAGCGGCAGGTTTGGTGAGAGGGGTGCTCCACCCGACGTGGTTGGCCAATCCGGTAGTGGTGCGCAAAGCGAATGGGAAGTGGAGGATGTGTATTGATTACATAGATATTAATAAGGCTTGTCCTAAGGACCCCTTCCCGTTGCCGAGCATCGACCAGATTGTTGACTCCACAGCCGGGTGTGATCTGTTATCATTCCTCGACGCCTACTCAGGCTACCACCAAATCTTCATGACGAGAGAGGATGAAGAGAAGACAGCATTCATCACCCCATGTGGTACGTATTGCTTTTTACGGATGCCTTTCGGGTTGAAGAGTGCTGGCTCAACGTTTGCAAGAGCAATCCAAATTGGTTTTGAACCTGAGCTCCATAGAAATATGGAGGCCTACATGGATGACATAGTAGTCAAAACCAAGGACGGGCCAACTCTTGTGCAAGATCTGGAAGAGACATTTGCTAACCTGCGCAAGATCAACCTCAAGCTGAACCCTGAGAAGTGCGTCTTCGGTGTTCCGTCCGGCAAGCTTCTCGGGTTCTTTGTGTCGCAGCGCGGGATCGAGGCAAACCCAGACAAGATCAAGGCTATTGAGCAGATCGAGGCGCCCAAGCGGATCAAGGATGTGCGTCGGCTCACCGGCTGCGTTGCCGCCATGAGCTGATTCATCTCCAAGTCCGCCGGGCGCGCCCTTCCCTTCTTCAAAATCTTGAAGAAGGCAGGCCCAATAGAGTGGACCCCAGAAGCCGAGGCAGCACTGCAGGATCTGAAGAAATACCTTTCCTCCACGCCGATACTGGTTGTGCCTAAACCACAAGAGCCGTTGCTGCTGTATCTGGCGGCGACGAATCAAGTGGTCAGCGTTGCACTGGTGGCACAGAGGGAGGTCGACGAGGAGGCAGCAATGGTGGCAGAACCAGCGGATGGCAAGCCAAATATTCCCCCGGCAGGGCCTGGCGCCAACAAGGCATGGCCCCCGGCAGAGTCCGGTGCCACCAAGGCAATGCCCGCGCAGTCAAGTGAAGTGGTGCCAAAGAAGAAGATGATGCAGCACCCGGTTTACTTTGTCAGCTCCCTCTTACGGGGGGCTAGGTCGAGGTATTCTGGCGTGCAAAAATTGCTCTTCGGCCTCCTTATGGCCTCGAGGAAGATGCGCCACTACTTCCAGGCCCACGAGATCACTGTCGTCGCCCGCCTCCCGTTGCAACGGATACTGCACAACCCGGACGCGACCGGAAGGATTGTGGAATGGGCCTTGGAGCTGTCAAGCTTTAGTTTAAAGTTTGAAAGTACCTCGACAATTCAGAGCACAGTCTTGGCGGAATTCATCGCATAATGGACCTCGACACCTGACGAAGAAGTCTAGGAGACCACTCTCCCCGGCAAGGAAGCAGACCGCGACTATGGGGCTTTCTCGCTGCAAGGCGCCGGTGCTAGTGTGCTGCTCGTCGCACCCACCGGAGAACACCTCAAGTACGTGATCTAGATGCACTTCCCCAGGGAGATATCCACCAACAACACTGCTGAGTACGAGGGATTGCTTGCCGGTCTCAGGATCGTGGCAGACCTCGGGGTTAAGAAGCTCATCGTAAGGGGTAACTCGCAGCTTGTTGTCAGGCAGGTCAACAAGGATTATCAGAGCCCATTGATGGAAGCTTATGCAGATGAGGTGAGGAAGATGGAGGAACGCTTTAACGGTATCCAGGCGGAGCACGTCCCCCGAGCGGAGAACGACATCGCCGATCACCTGTCAAATCGTGCCACATTCAAGCTACCTGTGCAACCAGGTACCTTTTTGCTCCGGTTAACTCAACCATCCGTCGAACCATCAATGGGGCAGAGCAAGCGGAGAAAATCAGGTCCCGCCAAGTACTTTCCTATCGAGCCCCCTGGGGCTGCCGGCAAGGGTGCTGCCGCGGACGCTGAACCTGCCCAAGAGCAACTGGCTCTGGCAGGGCGTCAAGCCCTGGCCGTAGAGACAGCCGCTCCCATGGCGGAAGAGATGCCTTTGGTCCTTGCCGTCGAGCCCCAGGCTCCGGCATGGGCGCAACATACCGTCCAATTCCTCCAAATAGGGGAGCTTCCTAAGGAGCAGGAAGAAGCGGAGAAAGTAGCCCGTCGGTCCGCCTGTGCAGTTAAATCGATGACGTCCTGTATCGGAGAAGGCCGAACGGTGTGAAACTCAAGTGCATCCCCCGGGAGGAAGGACTAGGGCTGTTGGCGGAGATACATGGAGGCATATGTGGCTCCCACATAGGGTCGAGGGCCCTTGCCGGGAAGGCGTTCCGGCAAGGTTTCTTCTGGCCCACCGCCCTCCAGGATGCGACGGCACTAGTAACCAAGTGTGAAGCGTGCCAGTTCCATTCAAAGAAGCTTCATCAACCAGTCCAAGCCCTTCAAATAATCCCTCTCTCCTGGCCATTCTCGGTCTGAGGGATCGATATACTGGGCCCTTTCCCCCGCGTTGTCGGGGGCTTTGAGTACTTGTACGTTGCAATTGACAAGTCCACAAAGTGGCCGGAGGTGGAAGCAGTGAGGAAGGTGACTGCTTAGTCAGCCGTCAAGTTCTTCAAAGGACTGGTCTGCCATTTGGTGTGCCAAACAGAGTCATCACCGACAACGGCACACAGTTCACAAGCCACACCTTCATGCAATACATCCAAGACCTCGGCAGCAATGTCTGTTTTGCTTCCATGGCACATCCACGGAGCAACGGCCAAGCAGAGAGGGCAAATGCTGAAGTGTTGCGAGGCCTGAGAACGAAGACCTTTGACAAGCTGCACAAGAGCGGAAGGCGCTGGTTTGATGAGTTGCCGGCAGTTCTTTGGTCGATCAGGACGACACCAAATCGAACCACCGTCCAGACACCTTTTGCCCTGGTATACGGGGCAGAAGCAGTTCTCCCCACGAAACTCATATACGGGTCACCTCGAGTGCTCGCTTATGATGAGCTTGAGCAAGAGCCGTTGTGCCAAGATGTCGCGACGCTCCATGAGGAAGATCGTCTACGGGCGGCTGTGAGAGCGGCACGCTACCAGCAAGCCTTGCGCCGCTACCATACCCGCAAGGTTCATGCCCGAAGCTTTGAGGAAGGCGATCTTGTTCTTCGGCGCGTTCAGTCGGCCAAGAATTCCAACAAGTTGACGCCGAAGTGGGAAGGCCCTTATCGGGTAATACGAGTCACCGGGCTTGGTGCAGTCCGCCTGGAGACCGAAGATGTCGTCCCAGTGAGCAACCCCTGGAACATCGAGCATCTTCGCAAGTTTTACCCATAAGGCGCGGCTTGCCGGGCCTCCCGGCAAGCCACCTTTTGTACAAGCTTTGCCGGCAAGGCATGTGACCCTTGGTACAAAGCCAGGCGCAGACCCTGAGCATAAATAAATGAAGCGCTGGTGCCCTAAGTTATAGCATGCATGCTAGGTCGAGTCTCTTCTTTGGTTAGGGTTGATAGTGCTTAGCGGCGACTAACCCCTAGCCTAGAGGTCGAGTGCGCGTCTATCTGTTCCTTTTATGTCCTCCTTTGGTTCGCAGGGCACATGGGCACTTCTGCTGAGCTACTCGGAAAGAAGGAATGGACCGGCGCCCCGACCCCGGCAAACCAGAGTTGCCGGGGGCTGCAAGCATAAGGATCCAACCGCGGCAAGATGAGATTGCCGGGGGCTGCAGATCCAGATAAGTCTTTTATCCTCTGTCATGCATTTCAGAACCGGACTGGGGTATGTGAAACCTCGTTCTTATCTCTAGGTTGTCGTGCTCCCCTTTTTCCTATACCTAAGGATTATTTCCTAGGTCCGGATTTTGTCGTAGCCACGGCGGCAAGGAGGTGGGACGAGGAGCCTGAAGCCCACTTCATCCCTGCCTCCGCAAAGAGCGCGAGAACGGTCGAGTGGAGTGGGGGGACGACAAGGCCTGTTGCCGGGCGAAAAACGTTTATCTTAAACAATAATAAGGATTCGCTCCTTGTCGCGGGATTTACCCATGACGAAAAACCAATGAGCATCCTTTTCATTAAAAACATCCCATCTGTACAGTTCATGCGAGATGAAAAACATGAGCAAGGGGATTACAAGTTTTAAATTTAACAAAGTCCCATGAGCTTACAAACTAAAAAAGAGATAAGATGCCCATAATCCCTTTCTTGTCCCTCTCCTCAGGAGGCAGGTCAAGGAGGCGAAAGGGCAAAAGGGGCGTCTAGGTGAGCTACGAGCAGCAGAAAGCACCAAGAGAACACCTCGGTGTCCGCCCACAGGCGGGCCGGTGATGACGGCACCGGGAAAGGAGCTGGAAGACGAGGCGGCAGGACCGACAATATGCGGTGAAGGCGTCGGTGCCCGCGTACTCCGAGTTGACGGCCTTGCCGCCCGCCCTCTTCCTCTTCCGCAGCCTCCCGACGCCAGTCGCCCAAGGAGACGGCCCCGAGAAGTTCAAGGAGCTGGCCCCGCCCCCCGCAAACCTCTGTCGGAGGAGCATCCAGTTGCAGATGCTGCTGTAGCCGCACCCGCCCAGGCGCGGGGCGTCCGACGCCTAGTCGGACTCGTCCCCGTTGTCGGTGTCAAAACCGGCGGATCTCGGGTAGGGGTTCCCGATTTGTGCGTCAAGGCTGATGGTAACAGGAAGCAAGGGACACAGATGTTTACCCTGGTTCGGGCCCTCTCGATGGAGGTAAAACCCTACTTCCTACTTGATTAATATTGATGATATGGGTAGTACAAGAGTAGATCTACCACGAGATCGTAGAGGCTAAACCCTGAGGGCTAGCCTATGATGGTATGATTGTAATTGTGATCGGCCTTCTAAGGACCAACCTCTCCAGTTTATATAGACACCGGAGAGGGCTAGGGTTTACATAGAGTCGGTTACAAGGAAGGAAATATAATATCCGGATCGCCAAGCTTGCCTTCCACGCCAAGGAAAGTCCCATCCGGACACGGGTCGAAGTCTTGAGTCTTGTATCTTCACGCTTCAATAGTCCGGACGCTGTACACAGTCCGGCAGTCCGGATACCCCCTAATCCAGGACTCCCTCAGTAGCCCCTGAACCAGGCTTCAATTACGATGAGTCCGGCGCGATCTTGTCTTGACATTGCAGGCGGGTTCCTCCTCGAATACTCAAAGTATCTCATTACTGACGAATAGTGTCCGACCTCCAATCAATGTTGTGCTCCTCGACTTCGGTGCCTCAGTAATGACCATCTCCACGTGTCGAGCGAATGCGAGGAGTCGAGGCATTTTTGCATTTGCCACCCTCGATCCTCCAGGCTAACCGTCTATTTGAAGGGACGTGGATTCTCAGATCCAAACCTCACTCTCCCTCCCAGAGCCAGCATCCAACAGAGCGCTCCGCGAAAAGCCATTCCAACATGGCCGGCCATCGCAACTCTTCTGCTTGCCCTACTCGTTCCAAGTCGGGGGATTGGGGAGAGTGTTCAGTTCCTCATAGCCGTTTGATAAAGTTACAAACCCAAGGGTTTCTCCACGGCGTTCATGGTCCCTTGAGCTGGAATAGCCACTTATGACGGAGGAGACCAAGCCGAGGATCTCCTAACCCATCTCGGAGGAGCGTATATGTCTGATCCCTCATCTGCTGAGGGGCGTCGGGTTCTCTATCCACCCGTTTCTTCGCGGGCTCCTGGAGTTCTACGGCCTCCAGTTACACGATCTTACCCCTGCCTCTATTCTGCACATAGCGGGATATGTTGCCCTCTATGAGCTGTTTTTAGGCTGCAAACCACACTTCGGATTGTGGAGGAAGCTGTTCTGCCTGGTCCCCCACACCCAGGGGGAGTCCCTATGTCAAGTGGGAGGGGCCGAAGTATGGCGCACTGCCGAGACTGGATACCTGTCCGGCACTCCTGAGAAGGCACCAGAAAACTGGCCTTCAGAGTGGTTCTATATAAATGACGCCCCCCTCCCAGATCCAGTCCGGCCAGGTCTCCGCAAGTTCAGCAACGCCCCGCAGAGGGCACGCCTAAGCTGGCGCCCCCGGGGCCCTCAAGAAGAGGACACAAGGGAAATATTCCTTGTGATGGACAGGATAAAGTTACTGGCCAAATCCGGACCGACGATAGTTGAGGTTATGGCGATATGCATAAGACGGGGAGTGCAGCCACTCCAATATCGGGGGAAGACCATGTGGCATTTCAACAGGGAAGACGACGCCACCCGCTGCGGCTGTAAGGGTCCGGACTCCGCTGCCGCTCTGGCAAGGATATTGTCCGATTTGTACAAAGGGGAAGAGGAGGAGTTCCTACGCATAAAGACGCAGGACGGATTCTCCATGTACAACCCCCCAACGTGGGTAAGTTGCAATTCTTTCTCCCTGCTTTACTTACTCTAGCGTTCTTCTGCTAAGATCACTTGCATCAATGCTTCTGAGCAGGAACTAAGGAGGGCCGTAGAAGGAATCTTCAGCCCTCCCGCAACGAAGGACCACGGAAGGGCCTAGATCCGGGACTTAAAGTGGATCCGGATATCACTGTGGAGCTTGTCAACGGGGTATTCTATCAGGCGAGCTGGGATGGTGCCCTAGTGGCCATTACGGCCAACTACCCTGGACTACTCCCCGCTTCGCGTGTAAGCCTAACTAAAAAACCCTATCCTTTGAAAAGGACTCCCCCCAGGTATTATAATTTACCTTTGAGGCGTCGTTCTATTTGCAGAAACGACGGCCGGAGTGAGGGGCCGAGCCCCTAGGGACTCGTCAACCACGGGCGTCCAGATCGGGCAGGCTCAAGAGGAAGGCGGTGAGGGTTGACACACCGCTACATAGGTAAAGCAATAACCTGTCCTGTAATTATAGAATTTAAAATATGACAGCACCCTTTGTGTCTGGCAGGAAGAGGAATAACCGGACTATATCCGGAGACCCTACCAATCACGCCTCCACCAGCCGGGTTCCAGAACCGGCTTCGGGGGCGGAGGCGGACATGGGGCCAGCACCGCATAGCTCTCCAACAGAGAGTGCGGATATGCTCTCAGCCACGAATTCTGAAGTAGAGAGCGCCATGAATCACAGGCGCCGACGGGCCGTACTTCGGAACAATATCTTTTCCGAGGAGGCATTTAATGCCTTCAATTCGGGAGACGCATACATCCGAGCTGCTCAAGGCGGGCTTGCCCGAGCGACGGACCAGTATACCAAAGATATACGAGTAAGAAAATTTGATAAGCATGTGTAGCAGTAGCCCCTGAGACTTGAAACGGTTGAAACAACTGTTTTAAAGATCAATTTATGCACAGGTCCTTGTAGAGAAGAACGAGCAATTGTCTCGGGAGCTGGAGGGATGCAAGGCCGAGCTGAGGGCCGCAGTTGCCAAATTAGAGGAACCCCAAAAGCCCTCATCTGTTAACAATTGTCACAATTGCACGAAGATGCACCCGTTAGTAAATGGTTGATGTGAAAAGTCTAACAGAAAATTCTGCAGACAATCCCGGGGTGAATCCGGAGGGCGTAAGAGAGGACGCATCGCATCTCAAAAAGCAGCTGGAGGCTGGCGAGCGCATTCTTACGCGAGTTAGGAAGGAGAAGAACGATCTTCAAGATGCCAAAGTTCAGCTGGACGTGGAGTTAAAAGATCTCCGCGCTCAGCTGGCGGACTCCGTGAAGGAGAACAAGAGGCTTCGACGCGGCATTTATGGTAAGTGCCTAGACGAACTGTTGTATAGTTCGGCGAGGAAGTATATTGAAAGAATTTTGCTTGCAGGAATGTTAACGGGTCGCACTGAGCAGGAGATGCCCTCATCTACAAATGATTTACTGCAAGACCTTTTGGGACTGCACGAGCGAGCTCGGCAAGTGATGCAGGGTGTTGCTCAGGCTTTGTGGCCATCAAGCCTACTGCCGAATGGCATGGGGGAACTCGCGGACCTGCTTCAAGGAGCCCGGCGGCGCTTCCGTCTATGGAAGATATCAGCCTGCCGGCAAGGAGCAAGAGAAGCCTGGGCAATGGTGAAGACGCGCTACACCAAGCTGGATCCAAACCATATGGCCGAAGTGGGACCGGCGGGGCCCGATGGGCAAGAAATTCCCGTAAGTCTGGTGTATGACCAGGTAGCGTTAGCCGCTAAGTATTCTCAACAGGATTGTAAGCTAGATAGCCTATTGGACGGTATAGAATAGGAATGTAATCAGTCCAAGTGACTGTGTAATTTAATGGGCTTAAGTAGCCCCTAGCCGGATTAAAATCATTTGTCATGGTGGACCTTTTCGCTTCAGCCCCCGGATCCTATATTCCGGGGTGTGTCCAATACCCGCTCAGCTATACAAAACCGGGATATGCATGGAAACAAGGCATAGGGGTCATAAGTGCTTGAACAGACAACTACCCAACTAGTTATGTTATATTACATGGATAGTAAGAAACATCTTCCAGAGAGAATAGTTCCGTTAGGGGTTCCTTTCCCTGGGTACGCATGCGACAATGCACATGTCCGGACTGCGAATGATGGCGCAGGATACAAGACTTCTAGGGATTTATGTTATAATAAACGAACACATCTTTTGTTCACCGACCGAATATTCTCGTAAGGAAGCTAGCTTTCGGCTTCACCCAGTCTGAGGTACACATCCGGCTGAACCGGCAGTAACAATCGCAGAGGTGCTCCCCTTATGCCCTAGCCGAATTAACGGGAACGTAGGGCATAAACACAAGAGCCAGGCAACCCAGCTTGGCAACATCTTAAGTCATATTGATGCATATAATGGTGAAGAAAAGGCACATATGGAAAAAAGAATGCATATCTGATGGGCAGAAAGCCATGTGAGTAATCATTTTTAGCTTCTGTATAGGAAGCCCCCAGGTATTGCTTACACACTTAGTGCGGCCGGAGTGATCCGGAAATCCGCACTGTATTGAATACTTTGTGTGAAGAGAGAAAAAAGGTCGAGAAAGGAAAAAGTGATGGAGCATAATTAAAAAAGGAGGGGTTAGGAGACGGACACTATGTTCGGCGCTAGGCGTAGAATCTCCGTAGTCTGGCCGCGTTCCATGGGTTCGGCTCGAGTCTGTTATCGGATGCATTACTTAAGCGGTATGCTCCTCCAGTGAGAATTTTGTCAATGAAGAAGGGACCCTCCCACTTGGGTTTGAGTTTGTCCTTCTTCTTCTCCGGTAGTCGTAGAACGAGCTCGCCAATATTGTAAGTTTTGGCCTGCACTTCTTTGCTTTGGTATCGTCGAGCTTGCTGTTGATAGAATGCAGAACGGGCTTTTGCAACATCGCGCTCCTCCTCCAGGGCATCCAAATTATCCTGCCGATCTAACTCGGCTTCCTTCTCTTCGTACATGCGTAAGCGTGGCGAATCATGTATTATGTCGCAAGGTAATACTGCTTCCACGCCGTACACCATAAAAAATGGTGTATATCCGGTGGTGCGATTTGGCGTGGTCCGTAGCCCCCAGAGTATGGAGTCGAGCTCCTCCACCCAGTGTGTATCCGACTCTGTCAAGGATCGCACTAGTCTGGGTTTGATGCCGCTCATGATGAGACTATTTGCCCGCTCTACATGGCCGTTAGTTTGGGGATGGTAGACGGAAGCGTAATCGAGCTTGATGCCCATTTTTGCGCACCAAGTTTTCACTTCGTCGGCTGTGAAATTCGAGCCATTATCAGTGATGATGCTGTGGGGGACACCGTATCGGTGTACGACCCCGGATATGAAGTCTATAACTGGTCCGGATTCAGCCGTTTTGACTGGTTTAGCTTCTATCCATTTGGTGAATTTGTCCACCATGACCAATAAGTATTTTTTATTATGGCTTCCCCCTTTAAGAGGACCGACCATATCCAGCCCCGGACCGCAAAGGGCCAAGTTATGGGGATTGTTTGGAGAGCGGTAGGGGCATATGACTCTGATTGGCAAAGAGCGGCAACCGACGCAATGTTGGACAAGGTCTTGTCGTCTGCTTTCGGGCCGTCGGCCAATAGAAACCTGTCTGAAGGCCTTGCTGACTAATGCTCGAGCAGGCGTGGTGCCGCCAGCCGAAATGGATTTCAGCCAAGAGCTGCCGCCCTTCCTCTTCGGAGATGCATCTTTGGAGTACTCCGGTAGCGCTTTTCTTGTAGAGTTCCCCTTCATAGAATTTGTAAGCTTTAGAACGCCGGACAATGCAGCGTGCTTCATTTTGGTCTTCGGGGAGCTCCTGCCTATTTAGGTAGGCCAAGAAGGGCTGGGCCCACGGGGCGATTACATCCATGATTTCGTGGGCCGAGGACGTTATTTCAAGGGTAGAACCTCCGACTATGTGTGATGGTTCGGAATCCGGGGGTGTATTCAGATCCGTGCTAGTATTGCCAGACTCCCCTTCCCATACTACGGATGGCTTGACAGCCGTTCCAAGAATATGTTAGGTGGGACAGGGTCGCGTTTAGCGCCAAAGCGAGCGAGGACATCCGCCGCTTGATTGTTTTCGCGAGCCACATGGTGGAATTCGAGCCCCTCGAACCGAGCTGACATTTTGAGGACGATATTATGGTAGGCCGCCATTTTCGGGTCCTTGGCATCAAAATCTCCATTTATTTGTGATATTGCGAGGTTTGAGTCCCTGCGCACTTCTAGGCGTTGAATGCCCATAGAGACTGCCATCCGAAGACCGTGCAACAGAGCCTCGTATTCGGCTGCATTGTTGGTGTCTGTGTATAATATTAGGAGGACGTACTGGACTGTGTCTCCGGTGGGAGACGTCGGGACTACACCTGCTCCCAATCCGGCCAGCATTTTAGAGTCGTCGAAATGCATGATCCAGTTTGAGTATGCGCCGTACTCTTTAGGGAGTTCGGCTTCTGTCCATTCGGCGACGAAGTCAGCCAATACTTGCGACTTGATGGCCCGCCGTGGTTTGTACGTTATGCCGAACAGAAGGAGCTCAATGGCCCATTTGGCAATCCGGCCCGTAGCATCGTAGTTATTTATTATGTCATTGTGTGGTACTTCGGAGGCCACCGTAATCAAACACTCTTGAAAGTAGTGTCGTAGCTTCCAGGATGCCATGAACACCGTGTATGCTATTTTTTGATAGTGTGGGTATCAGGATTTGCATGGGGTTAGGACCGTGGACACGTAGTAGACCGGCTTCTGGAGCGGGTATTTGTATCCGTCGGCCTCTCGTTCAACGACGAGCACTGCGTTTACGACTTTATGCGCTTACGACTTTATGCGTCGGCCTCTGGTTCGTCGATATTCGGCGCTGGTAGTACTGGATTACTGTCCAATAAGGTCTTTATTTCATCCAGTCCGGCCGTGGCTGCATCCGTCCATACGAAGTGTTCGGTGCACCGAAGAAGGCGGTAAAGCGGTAATGCCTTTTCTCCTAACCTGGATATAAAGCGGCTGAGAGTAGCCACGCTTCCGGCTAGTTTTTGGATGTGCTTGAGGTCTATTGGTATGGCCAACTGTGACAGAGCTCGGATCTTTGCCGGATTCGCTTCAATTCCTCTGTTGGAAACGATGAAGCCGAGTAGCTTCCCCGAGGGGACGCCAAAAACACATTTTTCCAGATTCAGCTTGATGTCGTATGTCCGGAGATTGTTGAATGTAAGCCTCAAGTCATCTATTAAGGTTTCGACGTGTCTTGTTTTTATGACCACGTCGTCCACGTATGCCTCCACTGTTTTACCGATTTGCTTTTCCAGACATGTTTGAATCATGCGTTGGTAGGTTACACCGGCATTCTTGAGCCCGAAAGGCACAGTGTTGAAGCAGAAAGGGCCATATGGCATTATGAAAGTTGTTGCAGCTTGGTCAGACTCTGCCATCTTTATTTTATGGTGTCCAGAGTATGCGTGAGGAAACACAGCGAGTCGTGTCCAGCTGTGGCATCGATGATTTGATCGATGCAAGGGAGGGGAAAGGGATCCTTGGGGCAAGCCTTGTTGAGGTCTTTGAAGTCGACGCATAGGCGCCAGGATTTGTCCTTCTTTGGTACCATCACAAAATTTTCCAGCCAATTGATGTCTACTACGCAACCTTCTTCTTGTAGACGTTGTTGGGCCTGCAAGTGCACAGGTTTGTAGGACAGTAGCAAATTTCCCTCAAGTGGATGACCTAAGGTTTATCAATCCGCGAGAGGCGTAGGAGGAAGATGGTCTCTCTCAAACAACTCTGCAACCAAATAACAAAAAGTCTCTTGTGTCCCCAACATACCCAATACAATAGCAAATTGTATAGGTGCACTAGTTTGGCGAAGAGATGGTGATACAAGTGCAAACTAGATAGTAGATATAGGTTTTTGTAAACTGAAAATATAAAAACAGCAAGGTAACAAGTGGTAAACGTGAGCGTAAACGGTATTACAATGATAGGAAACAAGGCCTAGGGTTCATACTTTCACTAGTGCAAGTTCTCTCAACAATAATAACATAGATGGATCATATAACAAGCCCTCAACTGCAACAAAGATTTACTCCGAAGCCACTAATAGCGGAGAACAAACGTAGAGATTATGGTAGGGTACGAAACCACCTCAAAGTTATTCTTTCCAATCAATCCGGTGGGCTATTCCTATAAGTGTCACAAACAGCCCTAGAGTTCATACTAGAATGACACCTTAAGATACAAATCAACCAAAACCCTAATGTCACCTAGATACTACATTGTCACCTCAAGTATCCGTGGGCATGATTATACGATATGCATCACACAATCTCAGATTCATCCAACCAACATAAAAGTACTTCAAAGAGTGCCCCAAAGTTTCTACCGGAGAGTCAAGAACGTGTGCCAACCCCTATGCATAGGTTCATGGGCAGAACCCGCAAGTTGGTCACCAAAACATACATCAAGTGGCACATGATATCCCATTGTCACCACAGATAATCACGGCAAGACATACATCAAGTGTTCTCATAAAGACTCAATCCGATAAGATAACTTCAAAAGGGGAAACTCAATTCATCACAAGAGAGTAGAGGGGGAGAAACATCATAAGATCCAACTACAATAGCAAAGCTCGCGATACATCAAGATCGTGCCATAGAAGAACACGAGAGAGAACACGAGAGAGAGAGAGATCAAACACATAGCTACTGGTACATACCCTCAGCCCCGAGGGTGAACTACTCCCTCCTCATCATGGATAGCGCCGGGATGATGAAGATGGCCATCGGTGATGGATCCCCCCTCCGGCAGGGTACCGGAAAGGGGTCCCGATTGGTTTTTGGTGGTTCTGGAGGCTTGCGGCGGCGGAACTCCCGATCTAATCTCTGTTCTGGAAGTTTTAGGGTACGAGGTATATATGGGTGAAAGGATGCGTCGGTGGAGCTACGGGGCCCCACGAGGCGGGGCGCGCCTGTGGGAGGGCGCGCCCCACACTCGTGAGCACCTCCCTTATCTTCGACATGGGGTCCAAGTCCATCGGTGGGTTTCCTTCCAAAATAACTTCTCCAGTTGATTTCGTTCCGTTTTGACTCCGTCTGATATTCCTTTTCCTCGAAACACTAAAATAGGCATACAACAGCAAATCTGGGCTGGGCCTCCGGTTAATAGGTTAGTCCCAAAAATAATATAAAAGTGGATAATAAAGCCCAATATTGCCTGAAACAGTAGATAAAGTAGCATGGAGCAATCAAAAATTATAGATACGTTGGAGCGTATCAAGCATCCCTAAGCTTAATTCCTGCTCGTCCTCGAGTAGGTAAATGATAAAAAGAATTTTTATGCGGAGTGATACTTTGGCATAATTTCAATGTAAATCTTCTTAATTGTGATATGAATATTCAGATCTGAAAGATTCAAGACAAAAGTTCATATTGACATAATACTTCAAGCATACTAATCAAAGTAATCATGTCTTCTCAAAATAGCATAGCAAAAGAAAGTTCATCCCTACAAAATCATATAGTTAGGCTATGCTTCATTTTCGTCACACGAAGATGTTCCCAACTTCTATACCCCCGATGACAAGCCAAGAAATTGTTTCATACTTAAATAATCTCAAACTTTTTCAACCTTCACGCAATACATGAGCGTGAGCCATGGATATAGCACTATGGGTGGAATAGAATATGATGATGGGGATTGTGTGGTGAAGACCAAAAAGGAGAAAGTCTCACATCAACGAGGCTAATCAATGAGCTATGGAGATGCCCATCGGTTGATGTTAATGCAAGGAGTAGGGATTGCCATGCAACGGATGCACTAGAGCTATGAATGCTCAACAAAAGAAAACTAGTGGGTGTGCATCCAACTTGCTTGCTCATGAAGACCTAGGGCATTTGAGGAAGCCCATCGTAGGAATATACAAGCCAAGTTCTATAACGAAAAATTCCCACTAGTATGAACAAGACAACTTATGAGACTCACTATATGAAAAGCATGGTGCTACTTTGAAGCACAATATATGAGACTCGCTATATGAAGAACATGGTGCTACTTTGAAGCACAAGTGTGGAAAAAAGGATAGTAGCATTGCCCCTTTTTTTTGTTTTTTTTGGCCTTCTTTTTTTTCTTTGGCCTTTCTCTTTTTTTTGGGACAATGCTCTATAATGATGATCATCACACTTCTATTGATTTACAACTCAATACTAGAACAAAGTATGACTCTATATGAATGCCTCCGGCGGTGTACCGGGATGGTGCAATGAATCAAGAGTGACATGTATGAAAAATAATGCATGGTGGCTTTGCCACAAATACGATGTCAACTACATGATCATGCAATGGCAATATCACAAAAGTAAAGTATGTCATGATAATGATGATGGAAGTTGCATGGCAATATATCTCGGAATGGCTATGGAAATGCCATGATAGGTAGGTATGGTGGCTGTTTTGAGGAAGATATAAGGAGGTTTATGTGTGATAGAGCGTATCGTATCACGGGGTTTGGATGCACCGGCAAAGTTTGCACCAACTCTCAAGGTGAGAAAGGGCAATGCACGGTACCGAAGAGGCTAACAAAGGCGGAAAGGTAAAAGTGCGTATAATCCATGGACTCAACATTAGTCAAAAGAACTCATATACTTATTGCAAAAATTTAGAAGTCATCAAAAATCAAGTACTACACGCATGCTCCTAGGAGGATAGATTGGTAGGAAAAGACCATCGCTCGTCCCCGACCGCCACTCATAAGGATGCACAAGCCAGGTACACTTCATGCTTCAAATTTGTTACACAACTTTAACCATACGTGCATGCTACGGGACTTGCAAACTTCAACACAAGGATTTCTCAAATTCACAACTACTCAACTAGCACAACTTTAATATCACTACCTCCATATCTCGAAACAATTATCAAGCATCAAACTTTTCTTAATATTCAACACACTCATAAGAATTCTTACAAATCTTTTATGCTTAGCATATTAGGATTTTAAGCAAATTACCATGCTATTTAAGACTCTCAAAATAGTCTAAGTGAAGCATGAGAGATCATATATATCTTAAAAATAAAGCTACCACCATTCTCTAAAAGATATAAGTGAAGTACTAGAGCAAATGACAAACTACTCCGAAAGATATAAGTGAAGATCAATGAGTAGTCGAATAATTATACAACTATGTGAAGAATCTCCCATTTAATAATTTCAGATCTTGATACTTTATTCAAACAGCAAGCAAAGCTAAATAAAACTACATTGCAAGGATAGCACAACTCATGTGAAGAAGCAAAAACTTAGGCTCAACCAATACTAACCGATAATTGTTGAAGAAGAAAGGTGGGATGCCAACGGGGCATCCCCAAGCTTAGATGCTTGAGACTTCTTTGAAATATTATCTTGGGGTGCCTTGGGAACCCCAAGATTGAAATTTTGTGTCTCCTTAATTCCTCTCATATCATGGTTTCTCTTTTTATCAAAAGCTTCATTCACAACAAACTCAACAAGAACTCGTGAGATAGGTTAGTATAAACCAATGCAAAACCTTATCATTTCCTACTGTAACAAATCACTAACATTATTATTCAACATTGCATACTAAATTCCTCTGCATATTTAATACTCCTATCCTTAAATAGAATCATTAAACAAGCAAACATATGCAAACAATGCAAACATAACAACAATCTGCCAAAACAGTATAGTCTGTAAAGAATGCAAGATTCATCATATGTCCCTAACTCCACAAATTATGAACTAGAATTACCACTGTAATAAATTTATCAGATCTCAATATGCAAAAGGATTCAACATTATACCACTCTCTGACCTTTCTAGAGAATTTTTGCAACACCGGTAAACTTTCTGTTTTCAAACAGCAACATGTATACTAGCAGAATAAGCATGGCAAAGGCTATCCTTGACTTTTTTTATTGAAACTAAAGATGCAAAACATTATTCTAACTAACATCAAGCAAAGATAAATAAAATAAAATGACGCTCCAAGCAAAACACATATCATGTGGTGAATAAAAATATAGCTCCAAGTAAATTACCGATGGAAGTGGATTTAAAGAGGGATGCCTTCAGGGCATCCCCAAGCTTTGAATTTTTGGTGTCCTTGGATTATCTTGGGGTGCCATGGGCATCCCCAAGCTTAGGCTCTTGCCACTCCTTGTTCCATAATCCATCAAAATAATTCACCCAAAACTTGAAAACTTCACCCACACAAAACTTAACAGAAAACTCGTGAGCTCCGTTAGCGAAAGAAAACAAAACACCACTTCAAGGTACTGTAATGAACTCATTCTTTATTTATATTGGTGTTAAACCTACTGTATTCCAAATTCTCTATGGTTAATAAACTATTTTACTAGCCATCGATTCAAAAAAAAATAAGCAAACAACACACGAAAAACAGAATCTGTCAAAAACAGAACTCTCTGTAGTAATCTGTAACTAACGCAAACTTATGGAACTCAAACAATTCTAAAATAAATTGGTGGACCTGAGGAATTTTTCTAGTAGTCATTTGCAAAAAGAATCAACTAAATAGCACTCTCCAGTAAAAAAGTTAAAGCTAATCTCGTGAGCGCTAAAGTTTCTGTTTTTTACTGCATGATCATAAAGACTTCACCCAAATCTTCCCAAAGGTTCTACTTGGCAGAAACACTAATTAAAACATAAAACCACATCTAAACAGAAGCTAGATGGACTATTTATTTCTAAACAGAACCAAAAAGTAAGAAACTAAAATAAAATTGGGTTGCCTCCCAACAAGCGCTATCATTTAACGCCCCTAGCTAGGCATTATGATTTCAATGATGCTCACATAAAAGATATAAGAATTGAAACATAAATAGAGCATCATGAAGAATATGACTAGCACATTTAAGTTTAACCCACTTCCTATGCATAGGGATTTTGTGAGCAAACAACTTATGGGAACAATAATCAACAAGCATAGGAAGGTAAAACAAGCATAACTTCAAAATTTTAAGCACATAGAGAAGAAACTTGACATTATTGCAATTCCTACAAGCATATATTCCTCCCTCATAATAATTTTCAGTAGCATAATGAATGAATTCAACAATATAACCAGCACCTAAATCATTCTTTTCATGATCTACAAGCATAGAAATTTTATTACTCTCCACATAAGCAAAATTCTTCTCATTCGGAATAGTGGGAGTATCATAAGAGACTTGAATACTATAAATTGTTTCCACATTAAAAGAGTAATGTTCAGAGAAAGGGTACTCATAATCATGACAAGTTCTATAAATATAATCATCACTACTCTTTATAACATAAGTTTTATCACAATAATCATCATAAGTGGCAACTTTGTTCTCATCATAATCGATTGAAACCTCTTCCAAGATAGTGGATACATCACTAAATAAAGTCATGACCTCTCCAAATCCACTTTCATAAATATTATAAGATTCAACATCCTCCAATATTGTGGGATCACTACTTCCTAAAGTTGACACTCTTCCAAACCCACTTTCATAAATATAATCATCATAGGTAGAAGGCATGCTATCATCATAACTACTTTGCATATCAAAACTTGAGAGGCTAAAAATATCATCATTATTAAACATAGCATCCCCAAGCTTGGGACAAACATTAATTGCAGCAAATATATTCTCAAATATGTCATCCTCATCAAACATAGCTTCCCCAAGCTTGGGCCCTTTCATATCATAAGCATAATCACTCTCATCATTAATAGTACGGATAGCACCAATAGTATAGCAATTATTATATTCTTCCAAGCAAGTGCCAAAAAGATTTTCAAGATCATAAGAAGTATCATTATCTTCCCAATCATAATCATCACAACAAGCTATAGGCATAACGAGATCATCATCAAGTGTATCATCTTCATTTTCATGAGGCACGACAATAATAGGAGCAACTTTATTTGGGAGAGATACCTTTTTACCTCTCTTACTTTTTCTTTTCTTCTTCTTCACCTCATGTGTGGGTTCAATCCTCTTTTTGGAGCTCCTTATTAATAAGATTGGTTGGATACAAGACTCCTCCTCGTTACCTGATTCATCATAAGAAACAATAGGAGGATATTGGGAAGTCTCTTCCCTTTCGTTAGCATTCTCTTCATCTTCTATTTGTTTTATTTTCTTTATGTAATTGGCAATATAAGGATTTTCAATGCAATTCACCGCACAATACATATAAATCTTCTCTAGATCAAAATCAAGAAATCTATCAAGATTAAATTTTGGAATACCCTCGGTTATACGTTTCATTTCTTCATAACCCAAAAGAAGGCTAAGCTCTTTATGATGCTCAAGGGTAATCAAATTATCACAATATTTGGAAATGACTTGATCATGAAACAAATAGCATTGGAGCTTTAAATGACCATGTTCATTGCAAAGTTCACAAGGGGTACTATAAATATTGAATCTTTCAGCACATTCATCTAGCTCTTCTTGCAACAATTTGGTTTCTAAGTACTTATGCCTCTTGCAATATCTATCTTCCCTATTTGGTGTGTACTTAATGCACTCCACAAAAATTGACATGTTTATAGGAGACACTTTCATCATAACTAGTGCAATCATCATTAGCATCATGGATATTCAAAGAATTCGTACTAACAACATTGCAATCATGCTCACCATTCAAATATTTAGTGCAAAACAACTTAGAGATTTCTTCTTATAGCACTTGAGCACAATTATCCTTTCCATCATACTCACGAAAGATATTAAAAAGGTGAAGCGTATGAGAAAAACTTAATTCCATTTTTTGTAATTTTCTTTTATAAACTAGACTAGTGCTAAAACAAGAAACAAAAAGATTCGATTGCAAGATCTAAAGATATACCTTCACTTACCTAGCCTCCCCGGCAACGGCGCCAGAAAAGAGCTTGATGTCTAATACGCAACCTTCTTCTTGTAGACGTTGTTGGGCCTGCAAGTGCACAGGCTTGTAGGACAGTAGCAAATTTCCCTCAAGTGGATGACCTAAGGTTTATCAATCCGCAAGAGGCGTAGGAGGAAGATGGTCTCTCTCAAACAACCCTGCAACCAAATAACAAAAAGTCTCTTGTGTCCCCAACACACCCAATACAATAGAAAATTGTATAGGTGCACTAGTTCGGCGATGAGACGGTGATACAAGTGCAAAATAGATAGTAGATATTGGTTTTTGTAAACTGAAAATATAAAAACAGCAAGGTAACAAGTGGTAAACGTGAGCGTAAACGGTATTGCAATGATAGGAAACAAGGCATAGGGTTCATACTTTCACTAGTGCAAGTTCTCTCAACAATAATAACATAGATAGATCATATAACTAGCCCTCAACATGCAACAAAGAGTCACTCCGAAGCCACTAATAGCGGAGAACAAACGTAGAGATTATGGTAGGGTACGAAACCACCTCAAAGTTATTCTTTCCAATCAATCCGG
Organism: Aegilops longissima; assembly: GCA_021605205.1. Taxonomy (NCBI): domain Eukaryota; kingdom Viridiplantae; phylum Streptophyta; class Magnoliopsida; order Poales; family Poaceae; genus Aegilops; species Aegilops longissima. The sequence goes on along the minus strand of CM038682.1, from coordinate 609,870,420 downwards.
TGGGCTATTCCTATAAGTATCACAAACAGCCCTAGAGTTCGTACTAGAATAACACCTTAAGATACGAATCAACCAAAATCCTAATGTCACCTAGATACTCCATTGTCACCTCAAGTATCTGTGGGCATGATTATACGATATGCATCACACAATCTCAGATTCATCCAACCAACATAAAAGTACTTCAAAGAGTGCCCCAAAGTTTCTACCGGAGATTTAAGAACGTGTGCCAACCCCTATGCATAGGTTCATGGGCGGAACCCGCAAGTTGGTCACCAAAACATACATCAAGTGGCACATGATATCCCATTGTCACCACAGATAATCACGGCAAGACATACATCAAGTGTTCTCATAAAGACTCAATCCGATAAGATAACTTCAAAAGGGGAAACTCAATTCATCACAAGAGAGTAGAGGGGGAGAAACATCATAAGATCCAACTACAATAGCAAAGCTCGTGATACATCAAGATCGTGCCATAGAAGAACACGAGAGAGAACACGAGAGAGAGAGATATCAAACACATAGCTACTGGTACATACCCTCAGCCCCGAGGGTGAACTACTCCCTCCTCGTCATGGATAGCGCCGGGATGATGAAGATGGCCACGGTGATGGATCCCCCTCCGGGTACCGGAAAGGGGTCCGATTGGTTTTGGTGGTTCGGAGGCTTGCGGCGGAACTCCCGATCTAATCTCTGTTCGGAAGTTTTAGGGTGCGAGGTATATATGGGTGAAAGGAGTGCGTCGGTGGAGCTACGGGGGCCACACGAGGCGGGGGCGCGCCCCACCCTCGTGAGCACCTCCGTATCTTCGACGTGGGGTCCAAGTCCATCGGTGGGTTTCCTTCCAAAATAACTTCTCCAGTTGATTTCGTTCCGTTTTGACTCCGTCGATATTCCTTTTCCTTGAAACTTGAAATAGGCATAAAACAGCAAATCTGGGCTGGGCCTCCGGTTAATAGGTTAGTCCCGAAAATAATATAAAAGTGGATAATAAAGCCAAATATTGCCTAAAACAGTAGATAAAGTAGCATGGAGCAATAAAAAATTATAGATACGTTGGAGACGTATCACCAATCCGGATGTTTGATATCTCTGATAAATCCGACCTCTAGTAGCTTGGCTAACTCTTCCCCCATTGCTTGTCGTTTGGGATCTGAGAATCGGCTCAGGGTCTGCTTGACTGGTTTATATCCTTTTAGGATATTGAGGCTGTGTTCGGCCAGTCTGCGTGGGATGCCTGGCATGTCCGATGGGTGCCAGGCAAAAATGTCCCAATTCTCGCGTAAGAGATCTCATAGTGCAGCGTCGATCGCGGGGCTCAGCTGTGTCTCAATGGAAGCTGTCTTCGTGGGGTCCATTGGGTGGACCTGGAATTTGACTATCTCGTCTGCAGGCTTAAATGAGGTGGACTTCGGTCGCTTGTCTAGTATCACATCGTCCCTCTCCATGGTGGCCCGCAGTGTTGTTAACTCTTCGGCTGCTAGGGCTTCAGATAATGCTTCCAAGGCTAGAGCTGCGGTTTTATTTTCGGCACGAAATGCTACGTCCGGATCACTGGCTAGAGTGATGATTCCATTGGGTTCGGGCATTTTAAGCTTCATGTACCCATAATGGGGTACAGCTTGAAAGCTTGTAAACGCGTCCCTCCCTAGAAGGGTGTGGTATCCGCTGCTAAAAGAGCCAACTTGAATGTGATTTGCTTGGACCTATAATTTTCCGGGGTGCCGAATACCATGTCGAGTGTGATTTTTCCCGCACACCGCGCTTCCCGAGTAGGGATAATTCCCCTGAAGGTCGTGCCGCTTTGTTCAATGCGGCTTTCATCAATCTCCACCTTGCTGAGTGTTTCTTCATAGATCAGATTTAATCCACTTCCACCATCCATGAGCACTTTGGTGAGCCGAAATCCGTCCACGATTGGGCTAAGAACCAGAGCGGCTGGTGCTCGGACAGTCCGGGATCGAGGTTCGTTACTGGCATTAAAAGTTATAGCAATGTCGTTCCAAGGGTTTATTTTTGCCACACGGTAAATTTTAGCGGAGCTTCGACGAGCTCGCTTGCGCCTATTGTTCGAGGCGAAAGTCTCGAAGACTGTTAGTACCGTATTGTGTTCGCTGGCAGGATGTTGTTCCGCTTTATGGCCCATAAGAAGATCCTCGCCACTTTTTGCCACCTGCCGGAGTATCCAACATGCCTTAAGGCTATGAGTAGGTGTTGTATCCGGAGTATTATGGAGCTTACATGGCCCGTCGAGCCATCCTTCCATCGGATCTCCATACAGGTGGGCTTTGGTTTCTTGGGGGTTGGGTCGGACGACTTACGAGAGTTCATCCGTTTAGTTCGGACAAAGGTTTTGGCGAGAGCAGTACTATCCCAAAATTCTGTTTGGGTCTTCCAAGCGCTCTCCATTGCATAGTACTTCTGTACTATGGTTGCCAAGTCCGTGAAGCATACTATGTCGCGGCGGCTTATAGCATTGAGGAGTCCTTCGTCCGTGCAGTTTTTGCAGAAAAGTGAGACCATGTTCTCTTCATGGCAGTCCCTGACCTTGTTAAGCGCAAGGAGGAATCTGGCCCAGTAGCGATGTACGGTTTCCTGGGGCTCTTGCCTGATGCGGGAGAGACAGTCTAGGTCCAGTTTAGAGTCCGGATTTTGATCCGATCTAACGCCCAAGGGCGCGGGCGGTCCCGAGCTAAACAACTCAGAATCCGGAGTGCCCAATTTCTTCGGCCCAATGCCCGATTCTAAGTCCGGGACCTGGGTCAGGTTTTCCTTTGAGCAGGTCTTTGGCTCAAGGAGTTCGGTGATCCGAACACAAATTGTCCTCAAAGTTGAGGGGCAACCCGCGTGTGGCTCCTCCACTATCGCTTTCTTATGGGTGGCCGGCGGGGACCTGATGTCCCTTTGGTCGGGTTTAAGCCCAATCCGATCGTAGTCTGTAGCGACTCCCAGAGCGGCGATGTGACCCAAGAGTTCGTTAAGGGAGGAGAGCTCCATTGGATCCATCTGTTCGGCAAGTTCCGAACTGACGCGAAGGTTATGATTGATGACCCAAGAAGTCATCGTCTGCGCCACCGCCGATGGGGCGGCCATGACAAAGCCGCCGAGCCAGAGCGTCTGGCCTACAGCCAGAGCCCCCTCCGAGGTAATGTCGTCCTTTACAATGAGATGAACCATCGAGCCTGACGGCGACGACATAGAGGAACTCTCAATGAAAGCACCAATGTCGGTGTCAAAACCGGCAGATCTCGGGTAGGGGGTCCCGATCTGTGCGTCAAGGCTGATGGTAACAGGAAGCAAGGGACACAGATGTTTCCAGGTTCGGGCCCTCTCGATGGAGGTAAAACCCTACTTCCTGCTTGATTAATATTGATGATATGGGTAGTACAAGAGTAGATCTACCACGAGATCGTAGAGGCTAAATCCTGAGAGCTAGCCTATGATGGTATGATTGTAATTGTGATCAACCTTCTAAGGACCAACCTCTCCGGTTTATATAGACACCGGAGAGGGCTAGGGTTTACATGGAGTCGGTTACAAGGAAGGAAATATAATATCCGGATCACCAAGCTTGCCTTCCACGCCAAGGAAAGTCCCATCCGGACATGGGCCGAAGTCTTGAGTCTCGTATCTTCACGCTTCAATAGTCTGGACGTTGTACACAGTCCGGCAGTCCGGATACCCTCTAATCCAGGACTCCCTCACCCGCTATCCGCCCCGCTGTCCTCCTCATCACTTTCGCTTGAGGAAGAGCTTCCCATCGTCAGAATCTCCATCGGAGGAGCTCTCCACACAGCACTTCAGGCGAGTCCCGAACTCTCCGAAGACCTTGACAGAGAGTAGGCCGTCCTCCATTGATTTGGAGTAGAGGACGAGCCCCGCCGTCAGGCTATGGATTGCTACGTCCTGAGCTTGCATTGGTTTTCCCCGAAGAGGAGAGGATGATGCAGCACAATAGCGTAAGTATTTCCCTCAGTTTTTGAGAACCAAGGTATCAATCCAGTAAGAGGCTACACACAAGTCCCTCGTACCTGCACAAAACGATAGCTACTCGCAACCAACGCGATTAGGGGTTGTCAATCCCTTCACGGTCACTTACGAGAGTGAGATCTGATAGAGATAATATTTTTGGTATTTTTGGTATAAAGATGCAAAGTGAAAAGTAAAGGCAAAGCAAAAACAAAGAAAGTATAAAAGTGATGGAGATTGATATGATGAGAATAGACCTGGGGGCCATAGGTTTCGCTAGTGGCTTCTCTCAAGAGCATAAGTATTCTACGGTGGGTGAACAAATTACTGTTGAGCAATTGACAGAATTGAGCATAGTTATGAGTATATCTAGGTATGATCATGTATATAGGCATCACGTCCGAGACAGGTAGATCGAAACGATTCTGCATCTACTACTATTACTCCACTCATCGACCGCTATCCAAAGATGCATCTAGAGTATTAAGTTAAAACAGAGTAACGCCTTAAGCAAGATGACATGATGTAGAGGAAAAAATTCATGCAATATGATAAATACCCCATCTTGTTATCCTCGATGGCAACAATACAATACGTGCCTTGCAACCCTTTACATCCTTCGGGTAAGGACACCGCAAGATTGAACCCAAAGCCATGCACTTCTCCCATTGCAAGAACTACCAATCTAGTTGGCCAAACCAAACGGATAATTCAAAGAGACTTGCAAAGATAACTCAATCATACATAAAAGAATTCAGACAAGATTCAAATATTATTCATAGATAAGCTGGATCATAAACCCACAATTCATCGGTCTCAACAAACACACCGCAAAAAGAAGATTACATCGAATAGATCTCCACGAGAGAGGGGGAGAACATTGTATTGAGATCCAAAAAGAGAGAAGAAGCCATCTAGCTACTAGCTATGGACCCGAAGGTCTGAAGTAAACTACTCACACTTCATCGGAGAGGCTATGGTGTTGATGTAGAAGCCCTCCGTGGTGGATGCCCCCTCCGGCGGAGCTCTAGAACAGGCCCCAAGATGGGATCTCGTGGATACAGGAAGTTGCGGCGGTGGAATTAGGTTTTTGGCTCCTGTTCTGATCGTTTGGGGTACGTAGGTATATATAGGAGGAAGGAGTATGTTGGTGGAGCATCAGGGGGCCCATGAGGCAGGGGGCGCGCCCTTGGGGGGGCGCCCCCACCCTCGTGACCGCCTCCGATGTTCCATGGCGTAGGGTCCAAGTCTCCTGGATCACGTTCGGTGAGAAAATCACGTTTCCGAATGTTTCATTCCGTTTGGACTCCGTTTGATATTCTGTTTCTTCGAAACACTAAAAAAGGCAAAAAAAAAGCAATTCTGGGCTGGGCCTCCAGTTAATAGGTTAGTCCCAAAATTAATATAAAAGTGGAAAATAAAGCCCATTATAGTCCAAAACAATAGATAAAGTAGCATGGAGCAATCAAAAATTATAGATACGTTGGAGACGTATCAGGCATCCCCAAGCTTAATTCCTGCTCGTCCTCGAGTAGGTAAATGATAAAAAGAGAATTTTTGATGCGGTGTGATACTTTGGCATAATTTCAATGTAAATCTTCTTAATCATGGTATGAATATTCAGATCCGAAAGATTCAAGACAAAAGTTCATATTGACATAAATATAATAATACTTCAAGCATACTAACTAAGCAATTATGTCTTCTCAAAATAACATGGCCAAAGAAAGTTATCCCTACAAAATCATATATTCTGGCTATGCTCCATCTTCCCCACACAAAGTATTTAAATCATGCACGACCCCGATGACAAGCCAAGCAATTGTTTCATACTTTAACATTTTCAAAACTTTTTCAATCTTCACGCAATACATGTGCGTGAGCCATGGATATAGCACTATATGTGGAATAGAATGGTGGTTGTGGAGAAGACAAAAAGGGAGAAGATAGTCTCACATCAACTAGGCGTATCAACGGGCTATGGAGATGCCCATCAATAGATATCAATGTGAGTGAGTAGGGATTGCCATGCAACGGATGCACTAGAGCTATTAGTATATGAAAGCTCAACAAAAGAAACTAAATGGGTGTGCATCCAACTCGCTTGCTCACGAAGACCTAGAGCATTTGAGGAAGCCCATCATTGGAATATACAAGCCAAGTTCTATAATGAAAAATTCCCACTAGTAAATGAAAGTGACAAAATGAGAGACACTCTATCATGAAGATAATGGTGCTACTTTGAAGCAAAAGTGTGGTAAAAGGATAGTAACATTGTCCCTTCTCTCTTTTTCTCTCATTTTTTTATTTGGGCCTTTTCTCTTTTTTTATGGCCTCTTTTTTTTCGTCCGGAGCCTTATGGGTGAATCATAGTCTCCATCATCCTTTCCTCACTTGGGACAATGCTCTAATAATGATGATCATCACACTTTTATTTACTTACAACTCAACAATTACAACTCGATTCTTAGAACAAAGTATGACTCTATATGAATGCCTCCGGCGGAGTACCGGGATATGCAATGAAACATGAGTGACATGTATGAAAGAATTATGAACGGTGGCTTTGCCACAAATACGATGTCAACTACATGATCATGCTAGCAATATGACAATGATGGAGCGTGTCATAATAAACGGAATGGTGGAAAGTTGCTGTCAGGACCGGCTTTCCGGGATAATAATTTCCAGAAAGCGGCCCTTGTGCTCACCAGCCCCAGGATTACTGTTAGCTGATGAGGCACCAACTTGATACAGAAATTCCAAGAAAAATACATAATATGTAGTACAAGACCATTCTGGCCTATGAGTACAACAATTGGTTTCTAGTGGTTGATGGCGGAAGCGGTTTGTGGATCATCAGCATTTATGGGACTCCATTTCCCATAGGAACAGCTGACCAGGTTAACTCCTATCTTCGCGAGGCTACTATCACCATTGCTTAGGCTCCGGGGCTGTCATCGCAACGCGCCTCTCCAAGCAAGAAATCTGGCCAAGACAATAGCCAGGGACAAGCCAGTGAGTACTTTGAATGTACTCGCAAACATTATGAACACGGGTATAATATAACAACCGATAATCATGCTCTGAAAATATTCTATGATCACAACGTCAGTCATAAAAATAAAATCCTTGATGCATGCAAGCACGTTATTTATATGCAACAATGAATATGTAATAACAGAGTAGAAATAAAAAAAAATACACCGATCGGGGATCTGAAGCGACGCCTCGAAAGGATAGTAAATAACGAGCATGCCTCAGTCGGGCGTCTGAGCGACACCACATAAAGGGCTTATAAAGCAAATAATTAACAAGCATGCCACAGTCGGGCGTCTGAGCGACACCACATAAAGGGCTTACAAAGTAAATAAATAACAAGCATGTTACGATCAAGGCGTCGGCGACACCACATAAAGGGCTTATAAAGCAAATAAATAACAAGCATGCCACGGTCAGGCGCCCGAGCGACACCACATAAAGGGCTTATAAAGTAAATAAATAACAAGCATGCCACGGTCAAGGCGTCGGCGACACCACATAAAGGGCTTATAAAGTAAATACAGTGAATATCCAGGAGGTAGAACCATCCCAGGGATACTCAATAATTCAAATAATATAACGGGTTAGTCCATAACAAATAGTAATCATGATCATCAAAAGTCACAAGTCATGATCCCAGTTCTGGTTTAACAATTTCTCCTCCGAAAACCGACACTAAGACCGACACTTGACCCATCCCAGACTGTAGTCCTTTACCATGGACACGGCTATTCGAATAGATTTAACCTCTGCAGAGGGTGTACTCTTTACCCACGAGTAACGGATTCCTTTAGCCCATCGGGACTAATTCCGTCTACGGCCTTTTAGTTGAAAACACACCTAACTTGCACACACAAGCTTAACTTACCGGTGTCTGGAATCACCCACGACACCTATTAAGCAAACTCTAAGTGGGGAGGCTACAAACTCGCGTAGCATGGGATCAAATTTATATCGCGTGCTCTAAGGGGTGGCCTCCCCTCTCGGTCCCAACCGGAAACACCCATGCCCCCGGACCAGGTGGCCTGCCTATCGGCTACAACAGGTATCTTCCACCATGGCCTCTCTGTATGGTGTGTGCTAGAAATGGGTTGACGACATACTGAACCGTACCCTACTTGCTGTAGGGACAAGTGGTAGTACGAAACAAGTATGGGGGTTACTGGAACAAGGCTCGATCTATGGTCGACTCAGGAGGTTTACGTATTCCCTGCATGATTAGCATAACGAATTTATTTCATCCAATAGACAGAATCACCACTCATCATACCCCTCATGCCATGCCGGACACACTCGTCTCGACGAGGAACTAGGGACAAGCTCGGGTCTACCCAAGACAGAGACTTTCCCGTTTTCCTTCCGGTAGGCACGAAAGGCATACGAGGATGATCACTATCACAAGCATGTCCATTTACAACAGCAAGGAAATTTCCAATAAGCATTCATGCAAATGATCATATCACCACATAAAATAATGAGTTGAGGTGGTGTCATAATCGTGTCAAACAATGCATGAAAAATATTATGCCAGGGTTCAGAATGCTTGCCGTCAAGTTGTGGGGAGGCAGGGTGCATTCCAACACTTTGAAAGTTTTCTCCTCTCTCCGACAATCCTAATTTTGAAAATATTCGAATTAACACATAGTTTAAAAATAGTACAAAAAAGTTGCTTGGAATTTTTTTAAATAAATCTTAAAATAAACTAGACTAAATTTTAGGAAGGTAGGAAAAAGAATCAACTCATTTGGAGTTTTATTTAAAAAGTTATGGCCAGTCAAAGTTTAGTCAATATTCTGATTTTAAATAAAACAGAAAAAAAAAGAAAAACGTTAAATAATATTCTGATTTTAAAAAGTTTAGTCAATATTTTGATTTTAAATAATATTCGAATACGTACTTTGCCTTTACGCCTTCACTTAACCCACGTGGACCGGTGCGGTGTCACTGATAGTGGGTCCAGGGGGCCCACTGGTCAGGTTTGACCGGCCTCCCCCGCCTCCTTCCTCCTCGGCGAGCAGGCGGGGCTCAGCGATCGTCACCGGCGATTAGCGGCCCCTCGCTGGCTCCAGTGGGCAGGATGGATCCGCTGACCGGGCGGTCCTCCGGTGGTCGCGGTCGTCGGGGGTGGAAGGAGTCGCCGGCGGCGAGCTCCGCGGCGGAGGAGGCTTCGGGTGGTTTGGGGTTTTCGCTCTACGGTGGTTCTTCCTCGAGGCTGAAGGTCTGGGCGGCTCCGCAAGATCATGTGGAGTCTGGTGGTGGCGTTGGACGGACGGGAGGGGCTCTGGTTGCGATAAACGGGGCTGGGACGTGGCGGCGGCCGAACCGGCCGGAGTTGGGGAGGACGGCCTTCCCCTGATGATTGCTAGCTGTGGGGGTGCCATGGGGGTGGCCTGAGGTCGCCTGAGTGCTTGGATGAGCTTGGGGGCCTCCTTTTATAGCGCGATGAGGTCGGTTCCGCGGCGGTGGATAAGGATGCCGGCGACCGCCGTTCTGTAGCTCGCAGTGCACCGTGTCGGGGCTGGGGATGGAGGCAGGAGCTAGCGGACGGGCGGACTCTGCTCCAGGGGCGAGCTGGCGAGCGGGAGTGGCTCGGGCGGCGCCGACCAGTGCAGAGGCTGTCGGGCGGCAGTGGCAGCTAGCTTCTGTCTTGCCGGAGACGTGGCGAGGGCTGTGGTGCTCGTGAGGGGGGTACGGGTCGAGGCTTGGCCCTACGCTGCGAGCGGCAAAGGGTTTGGATAAGCTCGGGGAACAGGCCAGGGGCGCGGCGGCTCGGGCGCGGCACGTGCAAAACGCGCGCTCTGGACGCGCCCAGAGCACGCCCACGAGGTGCTCGGCGAAATGCCCGTGCATGCCACAGAGCTTGGGTGAGGCTGGCAATTAGCAGACCTAGGTTAGGAGTAGCTAGGTGTTTATTGGAAAAGGTGGTTAGGCAAAGGAAGCAGGTTCATTGCACAAACCAGAAACTATGTCAAAACTGATCATGCCCACAAGGTGCTTGACAGAATGCCACATGCACCTAGGCATTTCTTGGGGTGTCCAAACTCTCCAGGCTAGTGTCTCTTTAATTGCAAAAGAGGGTGGTAAGGTCATTTGGGCAAAAGAAGAAACTTGCTAGTGCAAGTTTTGCAAAACCTCAGTTCTAGACAGAAGGTAAATGGCATCATTGTATGGACCAAAAATCTCCCAATGGGTCCAATCTCCTGGACTTAAGGGTTTGGTAAGGTGTACTACAAGCAGGAGAAAGCTCATGGGTAAAGGAGCAAGTTAGAAGATGGTTGCAGTACAAATCACCAAGTTGCACCAGAATGAAGATGAGGATGATTCACTCAAATATTTCAAAGAACATCCCTGGATTTTTGCATAAAGTTGAATAATATGCTCCTACTGACCTCCCCTAATTTTGGTAGAAGTTTTAAAGAAATATTTAAATAGGTTGTATTGTAAAATTGCCCACTGGACCAGATTAGAAAACTTGGTGTATAACTCAAAGTATTCAAAGAATGAAATATATTTTTGCATAAAAGTGTTTTAAAAACATCATATGACATCCCCAAATTTTGGTGGAATTTTTGAATGACTTTATAGAAGGGTTGCAGTGCAAATGGGACCCTAAACTTATGAAAAACCCCTTTGGAGAAATAAAGCTCAGGGAAAGATAATTATCTTATATTTACTAATTGGAGGCACCATTCATGATCTCTCATTTATCCACATCATCAAAATTAATTAAACCGTTAGATTGAAAAATTTACGATCAGGATAAAAGGAAAACTTACGTAACGCAAATGATTCCATCTTATAAAAATGCACCTGACACGACTAACGTTAGTGAAACAAAACAAGGAAAGCCTCACGACAAGAAAAAAAGAGAGGAAAGACTCATGTAAAAATAATCAAGGAAAGCCTCATTTAAAAAAAGGAAAGGCTCCATCCGTTCCCAGAAATTAAGAATGCCTACGTTAAAAACTCCAACGATAAAGTTAAAAATAGTCCAACGACAAAAAGGAAAAGAATCAACGATCTGGCTGATTTCCCGTATATAATAAAATGTAAAAAAATAGTCCTATGATAAAAGGGGAAAGAGTCCATCAGTATTACACTTGGATGAAAACATGTCTTTAGAAGTCCATGCGCTTTTACCCGCAAAAAAAGGAAGAAGAAGACCACGTGATTTAAATGTGAGATCCAATCCACCCCAAGGGTCCATCGGTTTTAAGCTTGGAAGGAAACATGTGGTGTCAAAAACGAAGGAAGGGAAGTTCAAAAAAAGGAAAGAAGGAAACATGCAAATTAAAATAAGCTAACAGGTTAAAAAAATTTGGACGTAGTGATGTACTTACACATGCATGCATAAGACAACTAGCACTATATGGACGGATGATGTTCTCTTCACTATATATCTGCATAGACTGTAAGTGTATTGTGTGTAAATCTCGGTACATGAATTATTTTTTCCCATTCAGAAACCACATAAAGTATATATTCCAAAATTTGTACCTGACATGCACATAGTGTTTTCTTGAAATACAAAGATATTAGTATAAAAAAGTTATAAGTCTGTCAAAAATATATTTAATATACAAATAATAAAATCCAAAATGGCTAAACCATGCGAAATAGAAATCTTAAAAAAAAACAAATATATTTAAACCACACGAATGCATCAGAAGGCGACTGATTTCATAAGTTCTGACACACAGGGGATAAGTTACATTAACTCTACTAATCATGTTCATAAATCACTCTTGAGAATATGTACCCAAATTTGCACATGATAGGCACATAGATTTTTATGAAAATATGAAGAAATTGGTATTGAAAAAGTGTTAATCTATGTCACAAATATATTTATTGAAAAAAATAATCCTAAATGATATTTGAAAAATCCAAAATTTCCAAACAAATCAATCCATCAGAAACCGACCAATTTCGGACGTTTGGACACAGGGTGTATGTTTTTTATTTATAAGATATTCGAGGGATAAGTGTACAATGAGAGAATACTTAAACTTGACTAAAACACAATTTAGTAGTTGTGAAAAAGAGAGATGTGCTCCAGATAAATTCATTGCACATACGTGAGCGGATAAAGCCACTAAATAATGGACAAGGATAAGAGCTAGAGGGCATCGCATAAACAAAGTCATGATTATTACTTTTTCCGACTGCTAGGTTGGATGTCACAAGGATCCATTTAAAAAATGTGAAATATATCTTTACAACCGGAATCCAATAAGTAGGGGCATCCTTAGACAAAACAAACGGGTAAGCTGCTAAATATACAATGATGGATTCTAGAACGTTCCAGCCCAAGTAAAAAATTTATCTGATGAGAAATCCCGAAATATAGTTAATTATTAAAAAGACATATCAGACTTCCATGCATTCAAAAGCAAACTTCAAGAAGTTCAACAATCTTCCAAACATTTAGAAGTACAAGAATTAACCGAGCCATAGACCTTAGCGAGGTGTGCATCTCATCAACATGTATAACTGATGAGCACTTGACTGGTGGGTGCATCGAAGAGTTGGGGGCTATGTGTGTATCCGTGCATGCGCGTGTGTAACACACACACACATCGAGAGCACGCATGGATGGGGTTGGGAGTGACCGGCATAATGAACTACTGAGCGCTTATTTTGAAAAATATTTTAACCACATGCACGCATGCGGAAAGATGTGTAACCAGTGAATAGTAATTGGTAGAGAGCGAAATAATGGATGGTATATGTATAGTAGTGTTAAAAAGATAGGACATCATGAGATGCATTTAGCCACTGTTAGTTTAGGAGACTTTAATATGTATAATGGTGTGACCATATTTTGTTGTGTCACAAAGATCAATACAAAAAAAATTAAAGGTATATGATTGTCCACAATGTTTAAAGAGTAGGGCGTAGGAAAGATAATATTATATGCGCTATGAAAATAAGGATAAAAAATAATCCATACTTCTGATTTGTACGGGATGTCAGTAAATAATTACATAAACATTTTATGTATAATATTATAAATTTTCAATAGTTACTATCCCGTGCAGTAGCACGGGTTGAAGACTAGTATAAATAATCCTACTGATAAAAGAATTGTTTTATTTGAGAGGGTAAATGAGTCCACTAATGATTGAAAAGTTTTGACCTGGGGTAAAAACTCCATAATAATAGAGAGAAGAATGGTTCTGAAATCAAGAGGGAATCCAGAAAATAAAATTTAAGTTCCTGGCAAAATTTTAATAAACAAAACATGGTTAAATTTTTGGGGCGTCACAACACTACCCCCCTTAAGAAAAAATCTCGTCCTCGAGATTTGTTAAGAGCTGTTTTGAAAAACAAATACTCCACGGTTACGTGTTTTTTGCAAGCAGTGTATGTGTTCAAGTAGTTGTGGGTCTGCTGCCGTGGTGCTGCGTGAATAAAAATTCCATGTCGTGAGAAGATATACGATGCAGCAACTCAGGAAAAAGAAATCTCACTCCAGGAATTTTCGCGATAGAAAATAGTAATGTTTTATAGTCAAACCACAACATAACTACTCATATTAATAGAAACTAAATAATTTACTCGCCGCACAAACTCGGGGTACCACGCGTAAGTTACAACTTATAAATAAATGTTGCAATAATAAACACAGCAGCGACGTCTATAATGCAAACGGTAATTGGACGGGGTCCCGAGAAAACGTCTCTGGTACTGGGACACACTCCTCCTCTATCGGGGGAAGCGGATTGACCAGCCGATGAATGTGTCTCTCCTGGTCGGGCCTCAGTGGTCTGCCGATGGCGATCTGAGGATTTAAATCCGCAAGACTCTGGAGATAACCCATTACTCGCTGGGTCAAACGTTCTTGAGCGATGACGTACTGGACCAGGTTGGCCAGTACTGGGTCTCTCTCAATCCGTCCACCAGGAAAAGATGTTACTTCTCCGGGTGTTGCACGGCTCGGAAAGTAATAATATCCTCTTTCACTGGCATAGGGTACCGCGAATCGAAGGCGGGCAAGTGCTTCATGTGCAGCCGCTTCTATGGCCATTAGTGGAGCTGGCATAGATTTCCCCACGAAGAAAACTTTCGTTGGGTCTTGGTTTGGATTTACGGGAGGATGTGTACTACTGCCCAATATTTCGAGGTGGAAGGGGTGATTATCGATTTGAACAGCTCGTACTGGGGTGGCTGGGTAGAACCCATGGTACTGCAGGTAAAGTCCCACAATATTTTGACAAAGCTACCTAGGGTTGCATCTGGGGTTCTCAGATAAATACTAGGGCTCGGCATGGCAAGAAATGGTTGGGAGGATGGTGCACAAGGTGAGGGGTGCTCGGCAAGGTCACGAGGTGGCCTTTTTATATAGCATCCGGGCTGGGTTATTTACCGCGATGAGGGGCACTAGTTTGTCGGTTCTGCTCTCATGGGGTCGGGGTCAAAGCCACAGTTACACATATCTCACAAAAGTGACGTGTTACTGTGGGTGTCGTCGGGGTGGTTTTGGTAGCTGTGCCCGAGATAAAAAATGCAACTGCAGGCTGACATATTTATGCAAGGTTACTATTTAAAATAGAGGCACAACAACAGGTTGTGTTAATTCACAAGGTCACATGATTATAAGGCGTGGATACACTGAGACTCGGTACTATTCGAGTGATTCAGTCTACCTCATTTATATCTAAACGAGCCTGCCTTGAGGACGTTGAGGCTTCTCCACGGGTCTCACCGTCGGGATTAGCTGGAGGTGCTTGAGGGACTGCAGGGTCGGGGTGGCGATGATGGCCATCGCGGGGATTGTTGGCCACAATCCCGTTGGAGTGTGCTCGAGAAGGCAAAGCACTACAGGGTCATCAAAGTACCTTGGTTGATGGCTGGGGCTGACCTCAGGGTCTCGATCGGGTGTCCGAACAGCACGACTGGGTTGTCAGTGTCGGGCTCGTCTTCTCCTCTCGCCATGGCTCGACGAACCAGCTCTCCACGAGCCGCGATCAGATCAATGGTGATTTGATCGAACAGTTCCTCTAGTGCACCTACATATCGCACTAGGTGCAACAACGCAGATCCGTCTCGTGATCCCGTTGGCAACTTGGGTGGTCTACCATACCCTTGGCGTGCAGGGTAGTAGTAGAACGAGCGACGATTAACTCGGCGACAAGTGCGGAGTTGAACTATAGCCTCTCGGCGGCTAGTTGGATGGCTTGTGGCTCAAAGGAAGTTGTCCTTCCGGTGAACCTGTAAGGCGTTCGGCGGCAGACCCCTACCGTAGATGTGCTGATGGCCCAGAATGTGACGGCTCTCACCGCTCATGGGTCCTTGGTACACAACATATTCAGGGGCTCTTCTACGCGCGATAGGTACGACGGGTGAGGTTTGCGAGTATGGTCACAAAACCTCCAAGGTTGGTTGCTGTGGTCTCATTGTGCACTACGGGGCCAGTCATTATGGCTCGGTTTGGGGTAGAGGTTGTGTTGTGCTGGGTTGAGGTGAGTGTGCCCTTTTTATAGAAAAAGGGGACGAAGTCTTCCTTCGCACGCTCGCGAATGAGACATTACAGGCGTCGGTCACTGGCGCGTGATCGACAGGCTAGCTTGATAGGTTGGGCACCGACTGCCAAAAGTGTCGGGGTCACTGTGTGGCTATCTTGCACGAGAAGCTTGGCTGGGTTTAGGTTAAGCTCTGGTGGTTTGGCTTACCTAGGTATTTCGACCTGGCTAAGATAGGATTAGCCAATGGTCAGCCTGGCTCTGATACCAAGTTTGTCAGGACCGGCTTTCCGGGATAATAATTTCCAGAAAGTGGCCCTTGTGCTCACCAGCCCCAAGATTACTGTTAGCTGACGAGGCACCAACTTGATACAGAAATTCCAAACAAAATACATAATATGTAGTACAAGACCATTCTGGCCTATGAGTACAACAATTGGTTTCTAGTGGTTGATGGCGGAAGCGATTTGTGGATCATCAGCATTTATGGGACTCCATTTCCCACAGGAACAGCTGACCAGGTTAACTCCTATCTTCGCGAGGCTGCTATCACCATTGCTTAGGTTCCGGGGCTGTCATCGCAATGCGCCTCTCCAAGCAAGAAATCTGGCCAAGACAATAGCCAGGGACAAGACAGTGAGTACTTTGAATGTACTCGCAAACATTATGAACACGGGTATAATATAACAACCGATAATCATGCTCTGAAAATATTATATGATCACAACGTCAGTCATAAAAATAAAATCCTTGATGCATGCAAGCAGGTTATTTATATGCAACAATGAATATGTAATAACAGAGTAGAAATAAAAAAAATGCACCGATCGGGGGTCTGAAGCGACGGCTCGAAAGGATAGTAAATAACGAGCATGCCTCAGTCGGCGTCTGAGCGACACCACATAAAGGGCTTATAAAGCAAATAAGTAACAAGCATGCCACAGTCGGGCGTCTGAGCGACACCACATAAAGGGCTTATAAAGTAAATAAATAACAAGCATGCCACAGTCGGGCGTCTGAGCGACACCACATAAAGGGCTTATAAAGCAAATAAATAACAAGCATGCCATAGCCGGGCGTCTGAGCGACACCACATAAAAGACTTATAGAGTAAATAAATAACAAGCATGCCACAGTCGGGCGTCTGAGCGACACCACATAAAGGGCTTATAAAGTAAATACAGTGAATATCCAGGAGGTAGAACCATCCCAGGGATACTCAATAATTCAAATAATATAACGGGTTAGTCCATAACAAATAGTAATCATGATCATCAAAAGTCACAAGTCGTGATCCCAGTTCTAGTTTAACAATTTCTCCTCCGAAAACCGACACTAAGACCGACACTTGACCCAGCCCAGACTGTAGTCCTTAACCATGGACATGGCTATTCGAATAGATTTAACCTCTGCAGAGGGTGTACTCTTTACCCACGAGTAACGGATTCCTTAAGCCAATCAGGACTAATTTCGTCTACGGCCTTTTAGTTGAAAACACACCTAACTTGCACACACCAGCTTAACTTACCGGTGTCTGGAATCACCCACGACACCTATTAAGCAAACTCTAAGTGGGGAGGCTACAACCTCGCGTAGCATGGGATCAAATTTATATCGCGCGCTCTAAGGGGTGGCCTCCCCTCTCGGTCCCAACCGGAAACACCCATGCCCCCGGACCAGGTGGACTGCCTACCGGCTACAACCGGTATCTTCCATCATGGCCTCTCTGTACGATGTGTGCTAGAAAGGGGTTGACGACTTACTGAACCGTACCCTACTTGCTGTAGGGACAAGTGGTAGTGAGAAACAAGTATGGGGGTTACTGGAACAAGGCTTGATCTATGGTCGACTCAGGAGGTTTACGTATTCCCTGCATGATTAGCATAACGAATATATTTCATCCAACAGACAGAATCACCACTCATCATACCCCTCATGCCATGCCGGACACACTCGTCTTGACGAGGAACTAGGGACAAGCTCGGGTCTACCCAAGACAGAGACTTCCCCGTTTTCCTTCCGGTAGTCTCGAAAGGCATACGAGGATGATCACTATCACAAGCATGTCCATTTCCAACAGCAAGGAAATTCCCAATAAGCATTCATGCAAATGATCATATCACCACATAAAATAACGAGTTCTACGTATTGAGGTGGTGTCATAACCGTGTCAAACAATGCATGAAAATATTATGCCAGGGTTTAGAATGCTTGCCTTCAAGTTGTGGGGAGGCAGGGTTCATTCCAACACTTTGAAAGTTTTCTCCTCTCTCCGACAATCCTAATTTTGAAAATATACGAATTAACACATAGTTTAAAAACAGTACAAAAAAGTTGCTTGGAATTTTTTTTAATAAATCTTAAAATAAACTAGACTAAATTTTAGGAAGGTAGGAAAAAGAATCAACTCATTTGGAGTTTTATTTAAAAAGTTATGGCCAGTCAAAGTTTAGTCAATATTCTGATTTTAAATAAAACCGAAAAAGAAAAGAAAAACGTTTCGAACAGGTACACGTCGAATACATACTTTGCCTTTACGCCTTCACTTAACCCACGTGGACCGGTGCGGTGTCACTGAGAGTGGGTCCAGGGGGCCCACTGGTCAGGTTTGACCGGCCTCCCCCGCCTCCTTCCTCCTCTGGCCGAACAGAGGCGGGGGCTCCGGCGATCGTCACCGGCGATTGGCGGCCCCTCGCTGGCTCCAGTGGGCAGGGATGGATCCGCCTGACCGGGGCGGTCCTCCTGGTGGTCGTTGGGTCGTCGGGGGTGGAAGGAGTCGCCGGCGGCGAGCTCCGCGGTGGAGGAGGCTTCGGGTGGTTTGGGGTTTTCGCTCTACGGTGGTTCTTCCTCGAGGCTGAAGGTCTGGGCGGCTCCGCAAGATCATGTGGAGTCTGGTGGTGGCGTTGGACGGACGGGAGGGGCTCTGGTTGCGATAAACGGGGCTGGGACGTGGCGGCGGCCGAACCGGCCGGAGTTGGGGAGGACGGCCTTCCCCTGATGATTGCTAGCTGTGGGGGTGCCATGGGGGTGGCCTGAGGTCGCCTGAGTGCTTGGATGAGCTTGGGGGCCTCCTTTTATAGCGCGATGAGGTCGGTTCCGCGGCGGTGGATAAGGATGCCGGCGACCGCCATTCTGTAGCTCGCAGTGCACCGTGTCGGGGCTGGGGATGGCGGCAGGAGCTAGCGGACGGGCGGACTCTGCTCGAGGCGGTGGCGGCGGGAGTGTTTCGGCGGCGCCGAAAGTCTGAAGGCTGTCGAGGCGGCGATGGCAGCTAACTTCATCTTGCGGAGGCGTGGCGAGGCTGTGGTGCTCGTGAAGTGCAGGTCGAGGCTTGGCCCTCTACGCTGAAGGCAAAAGGTTTGGATAAGCTCGGGGAACAGGCCAGGGGCGCGGCGGCTCGGGCGCGGCACGTGCAAAACGCGCGCTCTGGACGCGCCCAGAGCACGCCCACGAGGTGCTCGGCGAAATGCCCGTGCATGCCACAGAGCTTGGGTGAGGCTGGCAATTAGAAGACCTAGGTTAGGAGTAGCTAGGTGTTTATTGGAAAAGGTGGTTAGGCAAAGGAAGCAGGTTCATTGCACAAACCAGAAACTATGTCAAAACTGATCATGCCCACAAGGTGCTTGACAGAATGCCACATGCACCTAGGCATTTCTTGGGGTGTCCAAACTCTCCAGGCTAGTGTCTCTTTAATTGCAAAAGAGGGTGGTAAGGTCATTTGGGCAAAAGAAGAAACTTGCTAGTGCAAGTTTTGCAAAACCTCGATTCTAGACATGAAGGTAAATGGCATCATTGTATGGACCAAAAATCTCCCAATGGGTCCAATCTCCTGGACTTAAGGGTTTGGTAAGGTGTACTACAAGCAGGAGAAAGCTCATGGGTAAAGGAGCAAGTTAGAAGATGGTTGCAGTACAAATCACCAAGTTGCACCAGAATGAAGATGAGGATGATTCACTCAAATATTTCAAAGAACATCCCTGGATTTTTGCATAAAGTTGAATAATATGCTCCTACTGACCTCCCCTAATTTTGGTAGAAGTTTTAAAGAAATATTTAAATAGGTTGTAGTGTAAAATTGCCCACTGGACCAGATTAGAAAACTTGGTGTAGAACTCAAAGTATTCAAAGAATGAAATATATTTTTGCATAAAAGTGTTTTAAAAACATCACATGACATCCCCAAATTTTGGTGGAATTTTTGAATGACTTTATAATAGGGTTGCAGTGCAAATGGGACCCTAAACTTATGAAAAACCCCTTTGGAGAAATAAAGCTCAGGGAAAGATAATTATATAAATAATCCTACTGATAAAAGAATTGTTTTATTTGAGAGGGTAAATGAGTCCAATAATGATTGAAAAGTTTTGACCTGGGGTAAAAACTCCATAATAATAGAGAGAAGAATGGTTCTGAAATCAAGAGGGAATCCAGAAAATAAAATTTAAGTTCCTGGCAAAAATTTAATATACAAAACATGGTTAAATTTTTGGGGCGTCACAGTTGCATGGCAATATATCTCGGAATGGCTATAGAAATGCCATGATAGGTAGGTATGGTGGCTGTTTTGAGGAAGATATATGGTAGGTGTATGATACCGGCGAAAGGTGCACGGTATTAGAGAGGCTAGCAACGGTGGAAGGATGGGAAAAAGTGCGTATAATCCATGGACGCAACATTAGTCATAAAGAACTCATATACTTATTGCAAAAATCTAGAAGTTATCAAAGCAAAGTATTACGTGCATGCTCCTAGGGGGATAGATTGGTAGGAAAAGACCATCACTCGTCCCCGACCGCCACTCATAAGGAAGACAATCAATAAATAAACCATGCTCCGAGTTCATCACATAACGGTTCACCATACGTGTATGCTACGGGAATCACAAACTTTAACACAAGTATTCTTCAAATTCACAACTACTCAACTAGCATGACTCTAATATCACTATCTTCATATCTCAAAAGAATTATCAAGCATCAAACTTATCTTAGTATTCAACGCACTCAAAAGAAAGTTTCACATATCTTGAATACCAAGTATATTAATATTAAGCAAATTACCATGCTATTAACGACTCTCAAAATAATCTAAGTGAAGCATGAGAGATCAAGTTTCTTTAAAACAAATCCACCACCGTGCTCTAAAAGATCTAAGTGAAGCACTAGTGCAAAAATTATCACGCTCAAAAGATATAAGTGAAGCACATAGAGCAAAACTATCAAGCTCAAAAGATATAAGTGAAGCACATAGAGTATTCTATCAAATTCCAATTCATGTATGGCTCTCTCAAAAGGTGTGTACAGAAAGGATGATTGTGGTAAACTAACAAGCAAAGACGCAAATAATACAAGACGCTCCAAGCAAAACACATATCATGTGGTGAATAAAAATATAGCTCCAAGTAAATTACCGATGGAAGTGGACGAAAGAGGGGATGCCTTCCTGGGCATCCCCAAGCTTTGACTTTTTGGTGTCCTTGGATTATCTTGGGGGTGCCATGGGCATCCCCAAGCTTAGGCTCTTGCCACTCCTTGTTCCATAATCCATCAAAAGAATTCACCCAAAACTTGAAAACTTCACAACACAAAACTCAATAGAAATCTCGTGAGCTCCGTTAGAGAAAGAAAACAAAAGACTACTTTAAGGTACTGTAATGAACTCATTATTTATTTATATTGGTGTTAAACCTACTGTATTCCAACTTCTCTATGGAGCATAAACTATTTTATTAGCCATAGTTTCATCAAAATAAGCAAACGACACACGCAAAACAGAATCTGTAAAAAACAGAACAGTCTATAGTAATCTGTAACTAACGCAAACTTCTGGAACTCAAAAACTTGTACCAAAATTAGAAGACCTGGACAATTTGTCTATTGATCAGAAGAAATTGGAATCAGTATTTTATCACGTTCTGGTGATTTTTAACAATTCGGGCACTGGGCACAAAGTTTCTGGAAATTACAGCAAGATCAAATAACTATCATCCAAGAAGATCCAATAGGTCTAGCTTGGCACAAACACTAATTAAAACATAAAACCACATCTAAACAGAGGCTAGATGGATTATTTATTCCTAAACAGAAGCAAAAACAAAAAACTAAAAAATAAAATTGGGTTGCCTCCCAACAAGCGCTATCGTTTAACGCCCCTAGCTAGGCATTGAGATTTCAAAGATGCTCACAAGAAAGACAAGAATTGTGGCACAAAGAGAGCATCATAAAACATGTGACAACACACTTAAGTCTAACATACTTCCTACGCATAGGCATATTATAGGCAAACAAATTATCGTAGCAAGCAAAAACTAGCATATGCAAGGAAGCGGAAAGGAACAATAGCAATCTTAACATAACGAGAGGTAATTTAGTAACATGAAAATTTCTATAACCATATTTTCCTCTCTCATAATAATTACATGTAGGATCATAAGAAAATTCAACAATATAGCTATCACATCACATATTCTCAACACGATCCACATGCATGCGAAGTTGACACTCTTCCGAAATAGTGGGATTAATATTAACTAAAGTCATGACCTCTCCAAACCCACTTTTATCAAAAACTTCATAAGATTGAACATTATCCAAATATGTGGTTTCAAAAGTTGACACTCTCCCAAACCCACTTTCAATATTATTGCAAACACTATTATCAATCTCATATTCATCATTGGGATTAAATAAATTTTCAAGATCATAAGAAGAATCACCCCAATCATGATCATTGCAACAAGTAGAGGACATAGCAAAACTAGCATCCCCAAGCTTAGGGTTTTGCATATTATTAGCACAATTGACATTAAGATAATTTATAGTAAAATCATTGAAATCATGCTTTTCATCGAGGGAGCTATCAAACATGGGGGCAATAGCAACAGTCTCATTTTTAACATAAGGAACTATAGCAAATTCGTCTTCATGAATATTGGCATCATGGCCACAAGAATAGCAAGCATCATGTTCATCAAGGGATATTTCAACCAAATCATCGGAATCATCATTATCTATAAGTTCATGCATATCATTATTTTCTTCCAAAGCAACGGTCATTCTTTCAATAAATTCTTGGACATAGACATTATGAGCAAGGTTTTCATTGCAATATTTAAGTATGACGGAATTTTCAGATTTGTTGAGAGTAAAATCATACTTTTCAATCAAAGAAGCAACTTCATGAGCACCCTTAAAAACGACAAATTCTTCAATTTGTTCGATATCATAGTAACTATAAACACCATTTGCATAAGAAGATAAGATTTCATTATCATTGAACTCACATAGGTAGGGAAGGTGTTTTTTAGGGCTCTTAGAGCAACAAGTAAAATCACACATTTCACAAAGATTCAAATCATAGCATAGAAGACTATTTATATGGTACCGTAAGAGTCTCCCTTTTTCAGACAAACGGTGACGCACAAAATGAGCATGCTCATATAAAGATTTCCCATCAACTAGGCTAGTTGGGGTTTCAGCACGAGCGCATAAGGATCGAAGATGATCCAAGTAGAACACTTTAAGTGGATCCATAACAATAGACTTTTAGCAAGCAAAGATGCAAGCAAATATAAGGCACATGGTAACACAAGCAAACAAGAAGCAAGCGGAAAAGAGAGGGCAAATAAAACGGCAAGGGTGAAGTGGAGGAGAGGAAAACGAGAGGCAAATGGCAAATAATGTAATGCGAGAGATAGGGATTGTGATGGGTACTTGGTATGTTGACTTTTGCGTAGACTCCCTGGCAACGGCGCCAGAAATCCTTCTTGCTACGTCTTGATCTTGCGTTGGTTTTCCCCGAAGAGGAGAGGATGATGCAGCACAGTAGCGTAAGTATTTCCCTCAGTTTTTCAGAAGCAAGGTATCAATCCAGTAGGAGGCCACGCACAAGTCCCTCATACCTGCACAAAACGATAGCTACTCGCAACCAATGCGATTAGGGGTTGTCAATCCCTTCACGGTCACTTACGAGAGTGAGATCTGGTAGAGATAATATTTTTGGTATTTTTGGTATAAAGATGCAAAGTGAAAAGTAAAGGCAAAGCAAAAACAAAGCAAGTATAAAAGTGATGGAGATTGATATGATGAGAATAGACCCGGGGGCCATAGGTTTCGCTGGTGGCTTCTCTCAAGAGCATAAGTATTCTACGGTGGGTGCACAAATTACTGTTGAGCAATTGACAGAATTGAGCATAGTTATGAGTATATCTAGGTACGATCATGTATATAGGCATCACGTCCGAGACAAGTAGATCGAAATGATTCTGCATCTACTACTATTACTCCACTCATCGACCGCTATCCAGCATGCATCTAGAGTATTAAGTTAAAAACAAAGTAACGCCTTAAGCAAGATGACATGATGTAGAGGAATAAATTCATGCAATATGATAAATACCCCATCTTGTTATCCTCGATGGCAACAATACAATACGTGCCTTGCAACCCTTTACATCATTGGGTAAGGACACGCAAGATTGAACCCAAAGCCATGCACTTCTCCCATTGCAAGAACTACCAATCTAGTTGGCCAAACCAAACGGATAATTCAAAGAGACTTGCAAAGATAACTCAATCATACATAAAAGAATTCAGAGAAGATTCAAATATTATTCATAGATAAGCTGGATCATAAACCCACTATTCATCGGTCTCAACAAACACACAAAAAGAAGATTACATCGAATAGATCTCCACGAGAGAGGGGGAGAACATTGTATTGAGATCCAAAAAGAGAGAAGAAGCCATCTAGCTACTAGCTATGGACCCGAAGGTCTGAAGTAAACTACTCACACTTCATCGGAGAGGCTATGGTGTTGATGTAGAAGCCCTCCGTGGTGGATGCCCCCTCCGGCGGAGCTCCGGACCAGGCCCCAAGATGGGATCTCATGGATACAGGAAGTTGCGGCAGTGGAATTAGGTTTTTGGCTCCTGTTCTGATCGTTTGGGGGTACGTAGGTATATATAGGAGGAAGGAGTACGTCGGTGGAGCCTCAGGGGGCCCATGAGGCAGGGGGCGCGCCCTAGGGGGGCGCGTCCCCCACCCTCATGACCGCCTCCGATGTTCCTTGGCGTAGGGTCCAAGTCTCCTGGATCACGTTCGGTGAGAAAATCACGTGTCCGAAGGTTTCATTCCGTTTGGACTCCGTTTGATATTCTGTTTCTTCGAACACTGAAAAAGGCAAAAAACAGCAATTCTGGGATGGGCCTCCGGTTAATAGGTTAGTCCCAAAAATAATATAAAATTGGAAAATAAAGCCCATTATAGTCCAAAACAATAGATAAAGTAGCATGGAGCAATCAAAAATTATAGATACGTTGGAGACGTATCATGGATGCGAGCTAACGTCTTCCACCCACGACGGAGGTACATGACTCGAGGAGCCGGGAAGTCAACGTCGACTAGCGTTCCCTCGTTCCCGCAACCCCTCATGTGCAATCTGAGGGATTGGGGCCGGTCACGCTCCATCTTCCCGAGCAAACGGGGCGGGAAGACAAAGAAGGCGATGTGGAGGCCGGCGCAGCCTGATGAAGAACTTGCGGGGCTGGTCTCCGACATGGCTTTCCATCGGGAAAGGCATCATTGGCGGGGGCGAAGCCGGCGCGCCACCCCATCCTCCTCTTCCCCGAGCACTGCGACCTCTTCCCCGGCCTCTCCCACGGCCTCGCCCCCTCCCCCTTCCCCTCGTGGCTAGCTCCACCACCGCGGGCTCGGGAGGAGGAGGGACGCGTTGTCGAGCGGCGACCCTTGCTGCCACCGTCGAAGGACCAGGATTCCCTTTTTCTCCATTTCGAGTGAAAGGAAGAAGCAGAAGCAAGAGGAGATAGATGACAGAAGAGTGATGGACGTCATCCCCCCTTCCCCCTCCTTATAAAGGAGCGGGGTCGGGGCTCGGCCGCCCCGTTCGGCCAATCCAGCAACGAGAGGCACGCAGAATTGGGACCGACCCGCTGCCCCAACCAGCGACGGCCCGGTTTCCCGCCCCCGCCGCTTGCTACCCCAAGTGCATGGGGGACGCGTGGCGGACGTGCAGAACCGAGGGGACAGGCGAAGCGACCTCTCCCCACCCCGTGATCGTGGGGAGTGGACGCCTTGAAGACCATGCCCCAGCCCCATTCAGTAAATGAGCCGTGCCTCCACGCCTCCCTCTTTTTACGGGGAAGGCGCGAGCCGCCTCTTTACTGCGATGTGACGCATGCATGTGAAAACCGACCCACGCATGCCGCCCATGTCACGCACACCCCTCCACGCCACACCACGCGCACGGGTCATGGGAAGCGGAGCGCGCAAAAAGTCTTACCGCGGTAAAAACCGCCCCGCCTGCCCGCGCACCGTTTTGGGCCTGACCCAACAACGTGTCGCGCTTATGTGTGGCCCGGTCCCGGGGGCTCCTGTCGGTGTACAAAAAGAGGGGCACGCTTTTGTACCCCTTTACTGTGCAGGCAGTCGAGCGCCCACGACCACACCAAGCAGAGCAGGGGAGGTGAGCCAAGGTAAGACCGAAGCTCATGATAATCAGAGCAATGCCAAGGCCAAGACCACAAAGAGCAGAGGGACGAAGCAGGTTCCCCCGGCAAGACCCTTGCCGGGGCAACCTCAGCGGCCCCGGCAAGATCCTTGCCGGGACAGCTCGCCCCACACCAACAGAGTGAGCCACCCTTGAGCCCACGGCTGCCAACACCGTCATCAATGTGGGGCCAGGGCTCGGGAAGGCACCTCTGTGGTGGCATGCAGATCTTTGTAAGACATATTCAAGATCAAATGAGGATTAGAAGACGACGATCCTCGGCAAGATCCTTGCCGAGGAAGGCTACCAGACCACCGGCAAGACCCTTGTCGGGGACGACAGCGCGCCACGGCAAGACCCTTGCCGGGCCACACGGCAAGACCCTTGCCGGGACACCCGGCAAGGCCTTCACCAAGGACGCCGTCGGGACCACTGCCAGGCCCGTGACAACCAAGCTTCCACCACCGTTCCCATACAGCTGCCAGCCCAACCAGCTGGGCGGGCACCTGCGTGGCAACATGCAGCTCCCAGGCCAACTCATCAAGCGCCTGCGTGGCGGCATGCAGATCTTCGTGAAGGCTCCACCACCACGCCACCTCAGCTGCCTGCCTGCCTACATGGCGTCGCACGCGTCGCTGGCCAGGGCGCGTGTTGAAGCAAGGAGGAGCGGCGATGGACGGGACGGGCCTCGCCCCTGTCCCCAATAAAGCAAGGGGACACCTAAGCTACACATTTAATGTGTCTTGTCCTGTAATACGAGCGATAAGCTCAGGGCACCGTACGCCTTTCCACCTCCTGTGTGTCACTGTGGCAACCCCTTTCAGCTATAAAAGGAGGACCATGGCGTACCAGAGAAGGATTCGGCTCTTTCGAACCACGCAATGACCACAACGAGTTCGAGAGCTCAAGAACTCTCAGAAATACACCCACCAAAGCAGGACTAGGGTTTTACGCATTCTCACGGACCGAATCTGGGTAAACGATCCTTGTGCTATCTACTAGCCCTGCTCTCCTCGCAACCCTGCACCCCGGCAACCGTAGTAGGGATTCTTGTGATCCCATAGGTGTCGTTCCACAGCGACACACTGAAACAAGGGAAAAAACAGAGACTGGCACTGGGCTCTGGGTCAATAGGTTAGTCCCAAAAGTAATATAAAAGTGCATAATAAAGCCCATAAACATCCAAGACGGATAATAATAGCATGAATGCTTCATAAATTATAGATACGTTGGAGACGTATCAGTGCCCACCTGGGGTACCTTCCGGACTCCATTTTTCTTCCGTATGCTTGTCCTCCAAGATGAAAAAAAATCTATATATACTTCCCAAACCTGTTGATCACCGTATCGCGAAGAAATCCTCTGTTCTCTTTCCTTGTTGTTTTCGGTCAGATTTATCAAGCCAGACATCATCTCATCCTGCTCCTCCAACAACATGGAAGAGGATGCTTGGTTGATGAAGATCGAGATGAAGCGGGAGGAGCCTACGAATGCCGCCAAGGGGGAAAAGGGCAAGAAAACTACCTTAGATCCATCCCCGGAGGCAGCACATGCACTGCTGGCCGATGAGGAGGAAGAGGATATCCTTAAGCCATACCTTACTCACCTTACTCTTGCTGAGATTGAAGCTTTTCACGTCATTGAAATAGTTTGCATACAGAATAAGTATCTCACTCGTGAAAATATTCTGCATCAAGAGCATATCATCCATCTCCAGAGCGTCATCCGTCGATTGGAGAATCTCTTGATCCTTAAGGATAGGATCGCTTCATCACCACCATCATCTTCTTCACCGCCAAAAGAGAACCGAGTATTGGGTATGGGCACTCCCCTTGGCTTCCGCCAAGCTTGGGGGAGGTGCCCCGATATCGTATCATCCCACTATCTTTTTTCCTTTACTTCTTTTTGTTCGGTCCTTTGCATTAGATGAATAAAAGTTTAGTTCGATCCTTTATTCTTTGAGATTTTGCTTAGTGATCTATCCTTGTAATTGTGTGCAAGTTATATAATAAAGTTTAGTTTGAGTTTTTGCTTTCTTTACTTTCATGTTGCAAATAAAACAAAAGAAATAAAGAAAGCAAAAGAGAAAGTAAATAATGAAAAGAAAGGATAGAAATAATGAAAAGACCATATACTAATCCTATGGTAGGTGGTGACACCACATAAGGAAAAGTATAAGTAGAAAATTTTAGAGATTGACAAACATAGCATTAGTTAATGATGCAACTCATGAAAGAATTAATAAGGGAAGAGAAGATTCACATATAAACATACTATCCTAGAAATCTTTTGTGATTGTGAGCCCTCATCAAAATAATATATGCAAAAATTGTTGACGTTGGACAAGGAAGACAACTTAATGGTTTATGTTTGTTTATATTCACATAGAAGTCATATTGTCATAGATCCTTCAACATGTGGTGCTTGCCCCCTATCTTTGCTAGCCAAAAATTCCGCACTAAGTAGAGATACTACTTGTGCATCTACAAACCCTTAAACCCAAATCTTATTTTCAAGTGTCCACCATACCTACCTAGGGATTGAGGAAGGTCCCTCAAGTAAGTTGTCATTGTTGCAAAAAGGCAATAAACATTGCTTCTAAAAGTGTGAGATCATTTAGTGTAAGAGAAAATTGAGCGTTGCACGAACTTGTGATGGTGAAGAACAAAAGTGATAGACTGCATAGTAAAGGTCGCTATCACAAGGGGCAATGTAACGTGACGTTCTTTTGCATTAAGGGGTTGAGCATACAAACAAATAAGCGCATGGCAACCTCTACTTCCCTCTGTGAAGGGCCTATCTTTTACTATTATGTATTTACTTATGTAAAGAGTCCAAGTTTTCCTTCTATTCCTTTTAACGTTTCTCCTTTGGCAAGCATCATGTGGTGAGGAAAGATCTAGGCACATATGTCTAGTTGAATATACACTACTGCAGGATACTGCTAACGCGACACTACGATCAGAGACCCTTTTCCGAAACTGTGTGCGATGCAATAATTACAAACGGTGGTTTAAAAAAGCCGTAAAAAAGGTGCAAAACGTTTGCGATGGCAGAGCCATCAAACACGGTTCAGATTTTAGTTGCATGTGTGATGTAGGGCACACGGTTAATCCATTCAAACTGTCTGCGATGAGGCAGAACAACAGAAATGGGCAGCCATTACAATGTGTGTGCGATGCAGGACACACAGTTAATCCATTCGAACTGTCTGCGATGAGGTAGAAAAACAGAAACGGGCAGCCATATCAATGTGTGTGCGATATACGGCATACAGTTCACTCGGACGAACAGTTTTCGATTAGGGAACACAAAAGAAACGGTTCAACTTAACAAAATGTGTGTGATATGCGGCATACAGTTCACATGGATGAACTGTTTGCGATGAGCCAAAAGAACACAAACGAGTCATGTAAACAAGATGTGTGTGATACGTGGCAAACAACCGACTCGGATGACCTGTTTGCGATGAGAAATTACAACACATACGATCAATACAGTTACTTCATGTGCGATTCTGTATGTACAAAAAACTTTGAAAAATGCAAACTAGTTGCTTGCGGTGGCTAGGAGTATCGCACACGATGCGTCAGCGAGTACTCGTGTGCGATGATTAGTATGTTACACATATGTTTCCTTATGTTAACATGTGTATGAATTTGCAATATGGACAGTTAATATGCAAATGCCTTCTGGACATCGGGCACATGCTTAAACTCAATGAACTGTATACGATACTAATACTTTCCATGAGAATTTATGAACTTGGTGATAACCCACAAGTATAGGGGATCGCAACAGTTTTCGAGGGTAGAGTATTCAACCCAAATTTATTGATTCGACACAAGGGGAGCCAAAGAATATTCTCAAGTATTAGCAGTTGAGTTGTCAACTCAACCACACCTGGATAACATAGTATCTGTAGCAAAGTATTTAGTACCAAAGTAGTATGGAAGTAATGGTAACAGTGGCAAAGGTAACAGTAGCAGTATTGTAGTGATTGTAACAGTGGAAACAGAAAAGTAACTAAGCGAAGAACAATATGTGAAAAGCTCGTAGGCATTGGATCGGTGATGGAGAATTATGCCGGATGCGATTTTTCATGCAGAAGTTATAACATAGGGTGACACAGAACTAGCTCCAATTCGTCAATGTAATGTAGGAATGTATTCTGAATATAGTCATACGTGCTTATGGAAAAGAACTTGCATGACATCTTTTGTCCTACCCTCCCATGGCAGCGGGGTCCTATTGGAAACTAAGGGATATTAAGGCCTCCTTTTAATAGAGTACCGGACCAAAGCATTAACACATAGTGAATACATAAACTCCTCAAACTATGGTCATCACCGGGAGTGGTCCCGATATTGTCACTTCGGGGTTGCTGGATCATAACACATAGCAGGTGACTATAGACTTGCAAGATAGGATCAAGAACTCACATATATTCATGAAAGCATAATAGGTTCAGATCTGAAATCATGGCACTGGGGCCCTAGTGACAAGCATTAAGCATAGCAAAGTCATAGCAACATCAATCTCAGAACATAGTGGATACTAGGGATCAAACCCTAACAAAACTAACTCGAATACATGATAAATCTCATCCAACCCATCACCGTCCAGCAAGCCTACGATGGAATTACTCACGCACAGCGGTGAGTATCATGAAATTGGTGATGGAGGATGGTTGATGATGACGATGGCGACGGATTCCCCTCTCCGGAGCCCGGAACGGACTCTAGATCAGCCCTCCCGAGAGAGTTTAGGGCTTGGCGGCGGCTCCATATCGTAAAACATGATGAATCTTTCTCTCTGATTTTTTCTCCCCGAACACGAATATATGGAGTTGGAGTTGAGGTCAGTGGAGCTCCAAGGGGCCCACGAGGAAGGGGGTGCGCCCAGGGGGGCAGGCGCGTCTCCTACCCTTGTGGACAGGGTGTGGCCCCCCTGACCTTGATTCTTTCGCCATTATTTTTTATATTTTCCAAAAATAATATCTGTTGATTTTCAGGTCATTTCGAGAACTTTTGTTTCTGCACAAAAATAACACCATGACAATTCTGCTGAAAACAGCATCAGTCGGGGTTAGTTCCATTCAAATCATGCAAGTTAGAGTTCGAAACAAGGGCAAAAGTGTTTGGAAAAGTAGATACGTTGGAGATGTATCAACTCCGCCAAGCCTAAACCTTTGCTTGTCCTCAAGCAATTCAGTTGACAAACTGAAAGTGATAAAGAAAAACTTTTACAAACTCTGTTTGCTCTTGTTGTTGTAAATATGTAAAGCCAGCATTCAAGTTTTCAACAAAGATTATGAACTAACCATATTCACAATCAAATTTAGGTCTCATGTTTACTCATATCAATGGCATAATCAACTAGCGAGCAATAATAATAAATCTCGGATGACAACACTTTCTCAAAACAATCATAATATGATATAACAAGATGGTATCTCGCTAGCCCTTTCTGAGACCGCAAAACATAAATGCAGAGCACCTTTAAAGATCAAGGACTGACTAAACATTGTAATTCATGGTAAAAGAGATCCAGTCATAGTCATACTCAATATAAATTAATAGTGATGGATGCAAATGACAGCGATGCTCTCCAGCTGGTGGTTTTTTTATAAGAGGGTGATGACTCAACATAAAAGTAAATAGATAGGCCCTTCGTAGAGGGAAGTAGGGATTTGTAGAGGTGCCAGAGCTCGATTTTGAAATAGAGATAAATAATATTTTGAGCGGTATACTTTCATTGTCAACATAACAACCGAGAGATGGCGATATCTTCCATGCTACACACATTATAGGCGGTTCCCAAGAAGAATGGTAAAGTTTATACTCCCGCACCACCAACAAGCATTGATACGTCTCCAATGTATCTACTTTTCCAAACACTTTTGCCCTTGTTTTGGACTCTAACTTGCATGATTTGAATGAAACTAACCCGGACTGACGCTGTTTTCAGCAGAACTACCATGATGTTGTTTTATGTGTAGAAAAGAAAAGTTCTCGGAATGTCCTGAAAGTCCACTGAGGCACTTTTTGGAATTTAAAAGAATTATTGGGCGAAAGAAATACATCAGGGGGCCCAGGGCCTGTCCACGAGACAGGGGGCGCGCCCCCTATCTCGTGGGTCCCCTGGACCTCCTCCGACCTCAACTCCAACTCCATATATTCCGTCTCGGGGAGAAAAAAATCAGAGAGAAAGCTTCATCGCGTTTTACGACATGGAGCCACCGCCAAGCCCTAATCTCTCTCGGGAGGGCTGATCTGGAGTCCGTTCGGGGCTTCGGAGAGGGGGATTCGTCGCCGTCGTCATCATCAACCATCCTCCATCACCAATTTCATGATGCTCACCACCGTGCGTGAGTAATTCCATCGTAGGCTTGCTGGACGGTGATGGTTTGGATGAGATTTACCATGTAATCAAGTTAGTTTTGTTAGGGTTTGATCCCTAGTATCCACTATGTTCTGAGATTGATGTTGCTATGACTTTGCTATGCTTAATGCTTGTCACTAGGGCCCGAGTGCCATGATTTCAGATATGAACCTATTATGTTTTCAGGAATATATCTGTGTTCTTGATCCTATCTTGCAAGTCTATAGTCACCTATTATGTGTTATGAT
Organism: Aegilops longissima; assembly: GCA_021605205.1. Classification (NCBI taxonomy): domain Eukaryota; kingdom Viridiplantae; phylum Streptophyta; class Magnoliopsida; order Poales; family Poaceae; genus Aegilops; species Aegilops longissima. The sequence continues at coordinate 609,837,799 of CM038682.1, read as the reverse complement.
CCGACAACCCCGAAGTGACAATAATCGGGATACTTCTCGGTGATGACCGTAGTTTGAGGAGTTCATGTATTCACTATGTGCTAATGCTTTGTTCCGGTTCTCTATTAAAAGGAGGACTTAATATCCCTTAGTTTCCGTAAGGACCCTACTGCCACGGGAGGGTAGGACCAAAGATGTCATACAAGTTCTTTTCCATAAGCACGTATGACTATTTACGGAATACATGCCTACATTACATTGATGAATTGGAGCTAGTTCTATATCACCCTATGTTATAGCTACTGCACGAGGAATCGCATCCGACATAATTATCCATCACTGATCCATTGCCTACGAGCTTTTCATATATTGTTCTTCGCTTATTTACTTTTGCTACCGTTACCTTTATTATCATACCACTTTTGCTACTAAACACTTTGCTGCAGATACTAAGTTATCCAGGTGTGGTTGAATTGACAACTCAACTGCTAATACTCAAGAATATTCTTTGGCTCCCCTTGTGTCGAATCAATAAATTTGGGTTGAATACTCTACCGTCGAAAGCTGTTGCGATCCCCTATACTTGTGGGTTATCAAGACCAATTTCTAGCGCCGTTGCCGGGGAGCGTAGCTCTATTCTCTGAGTCACTTGGGATTTATATCTGTTGATCACTATGAAGAACTTTAAAGACGCTAAGACCAAGATTTTTCCCTCAACTACGAGGGAGGTAAGGAACGCCATCTAGCTCGCACTAGATTCTCCTTCCGTTATTAGTAAGCTTGCGACACCTAAACCTGCTACTTCTTTGAATTCGATATGTCGCATGTTATTGATGATGCCATACGCTATGCATGATGAAACTACTTACGTGCGTGATACTACTTTGCCATTAGGTGAAATTCTAGATGAACAACTTGCTAGAGTTAGGGAGGATGAAATTACTGAAGATCCTATTACTGATGATAGTGATGATGAAGGTTCCCCCAATGATTATGTTTTACCTGTTGTTCCTAAGGGTTATGTTATGAATGAAAAAGTTGCTCTCGAAATCCTTGCTTGCAATGATAGAAATGATCTTAAGAAATTATTAGCTAAATGGAAGCAGCAGTCTCTTAATGCTAGAATGAAACCCGATCCTGCTTTTGCTACTTCACATATCTGTGTTACTGATAAGGATTATGAATTCTCTGTTGATCCTGATATTATTACTTTAGTCGAATCTGATCCTTTTTATGGCCTTGAATCTGAAACTGTTGTGGCACATCTTACCAAGTTGAATGATATAGCCACCCTATTTACTCATGATGAGACGTCTCGCTATTTATATATCCTTAAGATATTTCCGTTCTCATTAAAGGGTGATGCTAAGACCTGGTATAATTCTCTTGCTCCTGGTTGTGTGCGTAGTCCCCAGGATATGATTTATTACTTCTCTGCTAAATATTTTCCTGCTCATAAGAAACAAGCTGCCTTATGGAAATATATAATTTTGTGCAAATCAAAGAAGAGAGTCTCCCACAAGCTTGGGGAGACTTCTCCGATTATAATGCTTTGCTGATCATCCTCTTAAGAAAAATGAAATACTTGATATCTTTTATAATGGACTAACCGATGCTTCCAAGGACTACTTGGATAGTTGTGTTGGTTGTGTTTTAAGGAAAGAACAATCGTGAAGCTGAAATATTATTGAATAATATGTTGACTAATGAAAATAATTGGACTCTTCCTGAGCCAATTCCTGAAGTAATTCCTGAACCAATTGAGACAACTCCTGAGCCTATTCCTAAACCCACTCTGAAGAAGAAAGGTGTTTTATTTCTCAGTCCTGAAGATATGCAAGAGGCAAAGAAATCAATGAAAGAAAAAGGTATTAAAGCTGAAGATGTTAAGAATTTACCTCCTATTGAAGAAATACATGGTCTTAATTTACCGCCTGAAGAACCACATTGTCTTGATAACCCGATATAGGTAGTAAAGGTAAATTCTCTCTATAGATATGATAAAGTTGAAATACCCTCTACTAAATTTCATAGCCCATGCTTAGATGAATTTGATGACTTTATGGCTAGACAAGAAAGTTTTAATGCTTATGTTGGTAGAGAGTTAAAGAATAATGCTTTCGAGATAGGACGCGTAGGTGATAATCTGGCTAGAGTTAAATATGAACTTCACCGCGTTAGCAAATATGCTTCTATGGTTGCTACTCAAGCAGAGCAAGTACTTAAAGCTCAAAATGATTTACTTGATGAATTGAATAAGAAAAATGACTTTGCTGTTAGAGTGGCTACTAGAACAGGTAGAATGACTCAGGAACCTTTGTATCCTGAAGGCCACCCTAAGAGAATCAAGCAAGATTCTCAGAGAAATAATTTAGAGGCACCTAATTCTTCTAAAAAGAAGAAGAAGAAAAACGATAGAACTTTGCATGCTTCTAGTGAACCTACTGTAGACACACCTGAGAATCCCAATGATATTTCTATCTCTGATGCTGAAACTCAATCAGGTGATGAACATGAACCTAGTAATAATGTTAATGATAATGTTCATGTTGATGCTCAACCTAGCAAAGACAATGATGTAGAGATTGAACCTGCTGTTGATCTTGATAACCCACAATCAAAGAATCAACGTTATGATAAGAGAGATTTTGTTGCTAGGAAGCACGGTAAAGAAAGAGAACCATGGGTTCAGAAACCAATGCCCTTTCCTCCTAAACCATCCAAGTCAAAGGATGATGAGGATTTTGAGTGCTTTGCTGAAATGATTAGACCTATTTTCTTACATATGCGCTTAACTGATATGCTTAAAGTAAATCCTTATGCTAAGTATATAAAGGATATCATCACAAATAAAAGAAAGATACCAGAAGCTGAGATTTCCACCATGCTTGCTAATTACACTTTTAAGGGTGGAATACCAAAGAAACTTGGAGATCCAGGTGTTCCAACTATACCTTGCTATATTAAAAGAAATTATGTTAGAACTGCTTTATGTGATCTTGGAGCCGGTGTTAGTGTTATGCCTCTCTCTTTATATCGTGGACTTGAGTTGAATAAGTTGACACCTACTGAAATATCTTTGCAAATGGCTGATAAATCAACTGCTATACCTGTCGGTATTTGTGAGGATGTGCCTGTTGTGGTTGCAAATGTCACTATCTTAACGAACTTTCTTATTCTTGATATTCCTGAGGACGATAGTATGTCTATTATCCTTGGTAGACCTTTTCTTAATACTGCAGGGGCTGTTATTGATTGCAACAAAGGCAATGTGACTTTTCATGTTAATGGTAATGAGCATACGGTACATTTTCCGAGGAAACAATCTCAAGTTCATAGCATCAATTCTATTGAAAAAGTTCGAACTATCATTTTTGGAGGCTTTGAAGTTCCTCTCCCTACTGTCAAGAAGAAGAATGATATTCTTATTGTTGGGGATTTTCATATCCCTGTTGAGGTAACTTAGTGTTATTTGAAATTTCTCCGGTTCTTGTTATTCGGAATGAGTTCGTTAACAAGACTTGATCAACCTTGTTAGTGGGTTCATTTTGATTATCACGAGATGGATGAAACTAGAAGGCACAACCTTCTGTACCCTCTTTTTACTTTCTGTTATTTAGAATAAATAAAGCAAAATTAGTATTATCCGTCTGTTTTATGAATTATCCGTGCATTAAAAAATAGTCCAAAAATAAGAGTGCTCCAAATGCCCTGCAAATCTAGTATGATTTTTTCTGGAATATTTGAGGATTTTAGGCACTGAAAACACTGCAGGAGGGCCAAGCACCAGGCCACGAGAGAGGAGGGCGCGCCCCCTGTCTCGTGGGCCCCTGGTGGCTCCCCTCCACTTATGCCAGCACCCACACACTTCATCTTCTACCCAAAAAAATCCCCATCCAGCTCAAGCACGAGTTCTAGCTCATTTTGCTGCGATTTTCGATCTCCTTGCTCAAAGCTCCATTCACGAAACTTCTTTGGGAGATTGTTGCTTGGTATGTGACTCCTCCATTAGTCCAATTAGTTTTTGTTCTAGTGCTTTATTCATTGCAAATTTTTGCTGCATAGGTGACCATGTTCTTCAGCTTGCATGTTAAATTTTTGAGGTCCCAAGCAATTCCAATGCATGATATAGGCTCTAGGCACTTGTAGGAGTAGTTGCTATCAATCTTGTTTAGTTTTATTCACTTTTATTTTGAAGTTACTAAAATTTCAGAAATTTTCAGAAAAAGAAATATGCTTAGAAGAATGTACCAAGGAGGCTCCTCGACAAAGAAAGGGCCAAGGATTGCTATACGTGAGCAAGATGTTGAATTGCCGAGGGACGCAAATGTACGGGCTTGTGAGTGGCCATCCGATGATTTTATGGTTGAAGCAGGCTTCAAGGTGGAATTTGACGCATATGTGCGTAATGCCGAGCTGGAGGACTTCTTACAAGATAAGTGTCCGCGGTACTATCAGTTGACCGATTCTTTTTTGTGGAGGTTTAAATATAAATATGCGCGTAATTCTCCTAGTGTCATGTTTGATATTTATGATACATCTTATACCATGGATTTAGAGGATTTCACAACTGCTTGCAAACTCCTGAAGTGGGGTAATATTAATGATCCTCCCAAATCTGAATTTAGAGATTTTCTTGCTAGTATTACTGTGGGAGAATCTAGGGACGTAGCACAAGCTACCATAGGGAGCATTCATTTTCCTGCTATACATTACTTTGCTCTCTTATTGGTAGATGCATTAACGGTAAGGACGAAGTATGTCACATATGTGCTCCTGATCTTTGTGTCCTCAAGAGTGCTGTGTCAGGTTATAAAGGTTATAACTTGGGGGCAATAGTTGCACGTAGGTTGCAGAATAATAGTAGAAAGGGAGATTTCTTTGGAAGAATTTATGCAACCCGTGTGGCTAACTTTCTTAATATAGCTCCACGAGAGGGGGATATGATTTTACCTCCTGTTTATTTGGATAAAGAAGCTATGTTCAATCATCATTTTCTTGAGAGGAATGAACAATTCCTCCATTATCGACTAATCTATGACAGACGCAACGTCGTCCCTGTTACTCTTCCTGCTCCCTACCTTTTTGATTACCAGGCAAAAGGAAGATATGTTGTCACCAGGGAAGAAGCAACCGAATATGAGAGGGGAATGGAGGCAGCTCGCCAACACGCTGCTGCTCAGGAGGTTGTTGCCTCTGCATCTCTGTATAACCCCAGTTTCACTTATGGATATCAGCCAGGCGGTCCATGGTACTAGACCAACTTAGGCCAAAAGCCTAAGCTTGGGGGAGTACGTATTTCTCACCGACTTTGCATTCATGTTCACACACTAGTCATCGGTGCTCATACTCTTTCATTGTATTACCCATGCTAGTTTAAATTTCTTTTTCTAGTTTCTTCTTGTGTGTTTGATAAACCTTAAGAAAAACCAAAAAAAATTAGTTAGTTTAATTTCCATGCTTGTAGTAGAAATTAAAATGAAAACCCAAAAAGATTTCTAGTTCTTCTTCTTACTTGGTGGGAGCTTTCCCGTGTAAATAGTTTTATTTCTTTTCTTTCTTTTGGGGGTCGAGAAGACCATATTGAAAATGCTTAGTGGCTCTTATATGCATGACCGTTTATTTAACTTAGAGTCCATATTACTTGTCTTCTCTCTTGAGTTGAATGCTTGCAGATTCCAGCTTAGTCCAATGCACGTACACTCTTATTATTATACACATTGTTCAGTCGTGCGAGTGAAAGGCAATAATGACGATATATGATGGACTTATTGGGATGAGAAAAGCTGCTGTGAACATGACCTCTCTTGTTTTTGTAAATATGATGAGTTCATCGTTTCTGAGTCAGCTATTATGAAGTAAACATATTTGCAATGACATTTAGAGATTATAGTTACTTGTGCCATGCTTGATTAGCTATGAGTTATAATGGTTTACCTTGCGTGCCAACATGCTATAGAATGATTATGATGTGGTATGATGGGATGGTATCCTCCTTTAAATAAATTGAGTGACTCGACCTGGCACATGTTCACACATGTAGTTGAATCAAATCAACATAGCCTTCATGATATGTATGTTCATGGTAGATTATATCCTACTCATTCTTGTACTCGGTGTGAATTAATTTTAATGCATGTTTACAACTGTTGTCGCTCTCTCAGTTGGTCGCTTCCCAGTCTTTTGCTAGCCTTCACCTGTACTAAGCGGGAATACTGCTTGTGCATCCAAACTCCTTAAACCCCAAAGTTGTTCCATATGAGTCCACTATACCGTCCTATATGCGGCATCTACCTGCCGTTCCAAGTAAATTTGTATGTGCCAAACTCCAAACCTTCAAATGAAATTCTGTCTTGTATGCTCGAGCAGCTCATGTTTCAACTAGGGCTGCCTATATCTTCCATGCTAGGTGGGTTATTCTCAAGAGGAGTGGACTCCGCTCCTCATTCACGAGAAAGGGCCGGTAACCGGGATGCCCAGTCCCATGATCCAAAAAGATCAAAGAAAATCAAAATAATTAAACAAAACTCCGCCAGGGTTGTTGTATCTTGGAGGCACTCGTTGTTTCGAGCAAGCCATGGATTGATGCTTGTTGGTGGTCGGGGGAGTATAAACCTTTACCATTCTGTTTGGGAACTGCTTATAATGCATGTAGTATGGAAGATACAGCCATCTCATAGTTGTTGCGTTGACAGCAGAAGTATGCCGCTCAAAATTTTATTCAGTCTCTAATTTTAAAATCGAGCTCTGGCACCTCTACAAATCCCTGCTTCCCTCTGCGAAGGGCCTATCTATTTACTTTTATGTTGAGTCATCACCCTTCTTATTAAAAGCACCTTCTGGAGAGCACACTGTCATTTGCATTCATTATTATTGGTTTATATTGGGTATGACTTGACTAGATCTCTTTTACCATGAATTACAATGTTTAGTCAGTCATTGATCTTTAAAGGTGCTCTGCATTTATGTTTTGCGGTCTCAGAAAGGGCTAGCGAGATACCATTTTGTTATATCATGTTATAATTATTTTGAGAAAGTGTTATCATCCGAGTTTTATTATTATGGCTCGTTAGCTGATTATGTTATTGATATGAGTAATTGTGAGACCTATGTGTTATTGTGAGTATGGTTAGTTCATAATATTTGCTGAAACTTGAATGCTGGCTTTTCATGTTTACAACAACAAGAGCAAACAGAGTTTGTAAAAGTTTTTCTTTATCACTTTCAGTTTATCAACTGAATTGCATGAGGACAAGCAAAGGTTTAAGCTTGGGGGAGTTGATACCTCTCCAACGTATCTACTTTTCCAAACACTTTTGCCCTTGTTTTGGACTCTAACTTGCATGATTTGAATGAAACTAAACCGGACTGACGTTGTTTTCAGCAGAACTACCATGATGTTGTTTTATGTGTAGAAAATAAAAGTTCTCGGAATGTCCTGAAAATCCATGGAGGCACTTTTTGGAATTTATAAGAATTATTGGGCGAAAGAAATACATCAGGGGGCACAGGGCCTGTCCACGAGACAGGGGGCGCCCCCCCTAGGGCGTGCCCCCTATCTCGTGGGCCCCGTGGACCTCCTACGACCTCAACTCCAACTCCATATATTCCGTCTCGGGGAGAAAAAATCAGAGAGAAAGTTTCATCGCGTTTTACGACACGGAGCCGCCGCCAAGCCCTAATCTCTCTCGGGAGGGCTGATCTGGAGTCCGTTCATGGCTCCGGAGAGGGGGATTCGTCGCCATCGTCATCATCAACCATCCTCCATCACCAATTTCATGATGCTCACCGCCGTGCGTGAGTAATTCCATCGTAGGCTTGCTAGAAGGTGATGGGTTGGATGAGATTTACCATGTAATCAAGTTAGTTTTGTTAGGGTTTGATCCCTAGTATCCACTATGTTCTAAGATTGATGTTGCTATGACTTTGCTATGCTTAATGCTTGTCACTAGGGCCCGAGTGCCATGATTTTAGATCTGAACCTATTATGTTTTCATGAATATATGTGTGTTCTTGATCCTATCTTGCAAGTCTATAGTCACCTATTATGTGTTATGATCCGACAACCCCGAAGTGACAATAATCGGGATACTTCTCGGTGATGACCGTAGTTTGAGGAGTTCATGTATTCACTATGTGCTAATGCTTTGTTCGGTTCTCTATTAAAAGGAGGCCTTAATATCCCTTAGTTTCCGCAGGACCCGCTGCCACGGGAGGGTAGGACAAAAGATGTCATACAAGTTCTTTTCCATAAGCACGTATGACTATTTACGGAATACATGCCTACATTACATTGATGAATTGGAGCTAGTTCTATATCACCCTATGTTATAGCTATTGCATGAGGAATCACATCCGGCATAATTATCCATCACTAATCCATTGCCTACGAGCTTTTCATATATTGTTCTTCGCTTATTTACTTTTCCGTTGCTACTGTTACAACTACTACAAAAACCCAAAACATTCATCTTTACTTTTGCTACCGTTACATTTATTATCATACCACTTTTGCTACTAAACACTTTGCTGCAGATACTAAGTTATCCAGGTGTGGTTGAATTGACAACTCAACTGCAAATACTCAAGAATATTCTTTAGCTCCCCTTGTGTCGAATCAATAAATTTGGGTTGAATACTCTACCCTCGAAAGCTGTTGCGATCCCCTATACTTGTTGGTTATCAAGCATCAATCCATGGCTTGCTCGAAACAACGAGTGCCTCCAACTAACAACAGCCCTGGGGGAGTTTTGTTTGTAATTATTTCGATTTGGTTTGCTTAAAGCATGGGACTGGGCATCCCGGTGACCAGCCATTTTCTCGTGAATGAGGAGCGGAGTCAACTCCTCTTGAGAATAACCCGCCTAATATGGAAGATACAGACAACCCTAGTTGATACATGAGCTATTCGAGCATACAAAACAGAATTTCATTTGAAGGTTTAGAGTTTGGCACATACAAATTTACTTGGAACGGCAGGTAGATACCGCATATATAGGAAGGTATAGTGGACTCATATGGAATAGCTTTGGGGTTTATGGAAGTGGATGCACAAGCAGTATTCCCGCTTAGTACAAGTGAAGGCTAGAAAAAGACTGGGAAGCAACCAGGTAGAGAGCAACAACAGTCATGAACATGCATTAAAATTAATGAACATTGAGTGCAAGCATGAGTAGGATATAATCCACCATGAACATAAATATCGTGAAGGCTATGTTGATTTGTTTCAACCACATGTGTGAACATGTGCCAAGTCAAGTCACTTGAATCATTCAAAGGAGGATACCACCCTACTATACCACATCACAATCATTTTAATAGCATGTTGGCACGCAAGATAAACCATTATAAACTCCTAGCTAATTAAGCATGGCATAAGCAACTATAATCTCTAATTGTCATTGCAAATATGTTTATTCATAATAGGCTGAATCAGGAATGATGAACTAATCATATTTACAAAAACAAGAGAGGTCGAGTTCATACCAGCTTCTCTTATCTCAATCAGTCCGTCATATATCATCATTATTGCCTTTCACTTGCACGACCGAACGGCGCATAATAATAAGTGCACGTGCATTGGACTAAGCTGGAATCTGCAAGCATTTAATACAAAGGAGAAGACAAGATAATATGGGCTCTTGGTTAAATCAACAATAATGCATAAAAGAGCCACTTCAACATTTTCATTATGGTCTTCTCCTATCAACCCCCAAAGAAAAGAAAAGAAATAAAACTATTTACACGAGAAAGCTCCCAACGAACAAAAGAAGAACAAGAAATCTTTTTGGGTTTTCTTTTAATTACTAATACTACAGCATGAAAAATAAACTAGCTAAAAGCTACAACTAATTTTTTTTTCTTAAGGTTTTTCAAACACACAAGAAGAAAGTGAGAAAAAGGAAAATAAACTAGCATGGATAGTACAATGAGAAAGTATGAGCACCGACAACTAGCAAGAGTGTGTGAATATAAATGTAATGTCGGTGAGAAATACATACTCCCCCAAGCTTAGGCTTTTGGCCTAAGTTGGTCTATTGCCACGGCTGGCCTGGCGGATATCCGAAGTTGTAACTGGGGTCGTACTGTGATGCAGCGGCTATTGCATCGTGGGCTGCAGCTTGGAGGCGAGCTGCCCTCGTCCTCCTCTCGTACTCATTTGCCTCCTCCCTGGTTATGACATATCTCCCCTTTGCCTGAAATTCAAAGAGAGTAGGAGCAGGAAGAACAATATTGACAGCGTGACGCGTGTCAAAGATTACTCGGTACTGGAGAGGCGGTTCATTCCTGTCAACAAACTGATGGCGAACCATGGCATTAAAATCTAGATAAGCAGGAGGCAATTGCATATCATAATCACGAATAGGTATCTCAAGATAATTGGCTAAACGGGTTGCATAAATTCCACCAAACAAATCTCCATTTGTACTGTTATTATGCAACCTACGTGCCACAATATCTCCCAAATTATAATGTTTATCTCCTAATACATCACTCCTAAGAACACTGAGATCAGGAACACACATGTGGCATGCCTCATCTTTACTGTTTATGCATCGGCCTATAAAGAGAGCAAAATAATGTATAGAAGGAAAATGAATGCTCCCTATGGTAGCTTGTGTTATTTCTCTAGATTCCCCCACTGTGATACCAGCAAATAAATCTCTAAACTTAGATTTGCGAGGTTCACTAGGACTACCCCATTGCGGGAGTTTACAAGCAGTAGTAAAATCCTCTATGTGCATGGTATATGATTTATCATAAAGATCAAACAGGACCATGTGAGAGTTGTGTGATGATGAAAATCTAAATCTTCTCACAAAGGAATCAGTAAGGTAATAGTGTTGGAGGCACTTATTTGACACGAAGCCCTCCAAATCAGCGTTACGCACATATGCCTCAAATTCCTCCTTAATTCCTGCTCGGACCATGAAGTTTTCTAACGGCCATTCACAGGGCCGCACTTGAGCTTCCCTTGGTGGCTCATAGTCCGGCTCACCTATTGCGGGCCTGGGTCCTTGCTTCCTTGAAGAACCACCTTGGTACATTTTCCTAAACATATTTCTTCCTCTGAAAAATTTCTGAAAATTTTAGTAACTTAAAATAAAAGGGAACCAAACTCAACAAAATTGATAGCAACTACTCCCACAAGTACCTAGAGACTATATCATGCATTAGAACTACTTGGAACCATATAAATTTGACATGCAAGCTCAAGAACAGGGTCACCTAGGCAGCAAAAATTTGCAATTAATAAAGCACTAGAACAAAAACTAATTGGACCATTGGAGGAGTCACATACTGAAGAACAATCCCCAAAGCAGTTTTGTGAGTGGAGCTTTGAGCTAGGAGATCGAAAATCGCGGCAAAATGAGCTAGAACTCGTGCTTGAGCTGGTTGGTGATTTTTTTGGGAGGAAGAAGGAGTGTGTGGTGGCTGGAATAAGTGGAGGGGAGCTACCATGGGCCCACGAGGCAGGAGGCGCGCCCAAGGGGGTGGGCACGCCCTGGACCCTCGTGGCCAGGTGCTTGCTCCCCCTTCTGTGTTCTCAGTGCCAGATATTCTCAAATATTCCAGAAAAATCATATTTCATTTCAGGGCATTTGGAGAAATTTTATTTTTGGGGTATTTTTTATTGCACGGGTAATTCAGAAAACAGACAGAAAATACTATTTTTACTATAATTAATCTAATAACATAAAGTAAAAGAAGGGTACAGAGAGTTGTGCTTTTTAACTTAATCCATCTCTTGCTCATCAAAAGGAATCCACTAATAAGGTTGATCAGGTCTTGTTAACAAACTCATTTCGAATAACATGGAACCGGAGAAGTTTCGAATAACACTATGTTACCTCAACGGGGATATGCACATCCCCAATAACAAGAATATCATATTTCTTTTTGACAGTAGAAAGATGAAATTCAAAACCTCCAATGGTAATCGATGAATTTTTCCAATAGAATTGATACTGTGGACTTGAGGTTGTATCCTTGGAAAGTGTACCGTATGCTCATTACCATTAACATGAAAAGTGATATTGCCTTTGTTGCAATCAATAACAGCCCCTGCAGTATTCAAAAAGGGTCTTCCAAGAATAATAGACATACTATCGTCCTCGGGAATATCAAGAATAACAAAGTCCGTTAAAATAGTAACGTTTGCTACCACAACAGGCACATCCTCACAAATACTAACATGTATAGCAGTTGATTTATTGGCCATTTGCAAAGATATTTCAGTAGGTGTCAATTTATTCAAATCAAGTCTACGATATAAAGAGAGAGGCATAACACTAACACCGGCTCCAAGATCACGTAAAGCAGTTTTAACATAGTTTCTTTTAATGGAGCAAGGTATAGTTGGTACTCCTGGATCTCCAAGTTTCTTTGGTATTCCACCCTTAAAATTATAGTTAGCAAGCATGGTGGAAATTTCAGCTTCCGGTATCTTTCTTTTATTAGTAACAATTTCTTTCATATACTTAGCATAAGGATTCATTTTGAGCATATCAGTTAAACGCATACGCAAAAAGATAGGTCTAATCATTTCAGCAAAGTGCTCAAAATCTCATCATCCTTTTTCTTGGATGGCTTAGGAGGAAAAGGCATGGGTTTCTGAACCCATGGCTCTCTTTCTTTACCGTGCTTCCTAGCAACAAAGTCTCTCTTATCATAACGTTGATTCTTTGATTGTGGGTTATCAAGATCAACAGCAGGTTCAATTTCTACATCGTTGTCATTGCTAGGTTGAGCATCATCATGAACATTATCACTAGGTTCATGCTCATTACCAGATTGTGTTTCGGCATTAAAGATAGAAATATCATTAGGATTCTCAGGTGTATCAACAACAGGTTCACTAGAAGCATGCAAAGTCCTATCATTTTTCTTTTTCTTCCTTTTAGAAGGACTAGGTGCATCTAAATTATTTCTCTGAGAATCCTGCTCAATTCTCTTAGGGTGGCCCTCAGGATACAAAGGTTCCTGAGTAACTTTACCCCCTCTAGTTGCAACTCTAACAACAAAGTCATTATTCTTACTATTCAATTCATTGAGCAAATCATTCTGAGCTTTAAGTACTTGTTCAACTTGAGTGGTAACCACAGAAGCATGTTTACTAATGAGTTTAAGTTCACCTTTAACTCTAGACATGTAATCACTCAAGTGTTCAATCATATAAGCATTGCGTTTTAATTCCCTACCAAAATAAGCATTGAAATCTTCTTGCTTCACCATAAAATTATCAAACTCATCTAAGCATTGGCTAGCAAACTTAGTAAGCGGGATTTCAGCTTTATCATATCTATAGAGAGAATTTACCTTTACTACCTGTGTCGGGTTATCAAGACCATGTGTTTCTTCAACGAGCGGTAAATTAAGACCATGTATTTCTTCAATATGAGGTAAATTCTTAACATCTTCAGCTTTTATACCTTTTCTTTCATAGATTTCTTTGCCTCTTGCATATCTTCAGGACTGAGAAATAGAACACCCCTTTTCTTTGGAGTTGGCTTAGGAGTTGGTTCAGGAAGTGTCCAATTATTTTCATTTGTCAACATATTATTCAATAGAATTTCAGTTTCATCAGTTGTTCTTTCCCTGAAAACACAACCAGCACAACTATCCAAGTGGTCTCTGGAAGCATCGGTTAGTCAATTATAAAAGATATCAAGTATTTCATTTTTCTTAAGAGGATGATCAGGAAAAGCATTAAGTAATTGGAGAAGCCTCCCCAAGCTTGTGGGAGACTCTCTTCTTCAATTTGCACAAAATTATATATGTCCCTTAAAGCAGCTTGTTTCTTATGAGCAGGGAAATATTTAGCAGATAAGTAATAAATCATATCCTGGGGACTACGCACACAACCAGGACCAAGAGAATTAAACCATATCTTTGCATCACCCTTTAATGAGAACGGAAATAATTTAAGGATATAATAATAGCGAGTTTTCTCATCATTAGTGAACGGGGTGGCTATATCATTTAATTTAGTAAGATGTGCCACAACAGTTTCAGAATCATAGCCATAGAAAGGATCAGATTCAAACAAAGTAATTATATCAGGGTCGACAGAGAATTCATAATCCTTATCAGTAACAAAGATAGGTGAAATAGCATAAGCAGGGTCATATTTCATTCTAGCATTCAGAGATTTTTCTTTCAGCTTAGCTAATAATTTCTTAAGATCACCCCTATCATTGCAGTTTCTTCATCCATAACATAACCCTCAGGCACAACAGGCAATTCATATCTAGGGGGAGAATCTTCATCATCACTTTCATCAATATTATCAGTTTTAATAATTTCATTCTCTCTAGCCCTAGCAAGTTGTTCATCAAGAAATTCACCTAATGGCACAGTAGTATCAAGCATAGAAGTAGTTTCATCATAAGTATCATGCATAGCAGAAGTGGCATCATCAATGACATGCGACATATCAGAATTAATAGCAGAAGCGGGTTTAGGTGTCGCAAGCTTACTCAAAAACAGAAGGTGAATCAAGTTCAGAGCTAGATGGCAGTTCCTTACCTCCCCTCGTAGTTGAGCGATAAATTTTGGTTTTCTCGTCTTTCAAGTTCCTCATAGTGGCCAGCAGATATAAATCCCAAGTGACTCAAAGGATAGAGCTATGCTCCCTGCTACCTCTTGAGCACTGCGTTGGCTTTCCCCTGAAGAGGAAAGGGTGATGCAGCAAAGTAGCGTAAGTATTTCCCTCAGTTTTTGAGAACCAAGGTATCAATCTAGCAGGAGGCTACGCGCGAGTCCCTCGCACCTACACAAAACAAATAAATCCTCGCAACCAACGCGATAAGGGGTTGTCAATCCATACACGGTCACTTACGAGAGTGAGATCTGATAGATATGATAGGGTAATGTTTTGGTATTTTTGTGATAAAGATGCAAAGTAAAATAAAAATTAAAGTAAAAAGCAACGAAAATAACTAAGTATTGGAAGATTAATATGATGAAGATAGACCCGGGGGCCATAGGTTTCACTAGTGGCTTCTCTCAAGAGCATAAGTATTTTACGGTGGGTGAACAAATTACTGTTGAGCAATTGACAGAATTGAGCATAGTTATGAGAATATCTAGGTATGATCATGTATATAGGCATCACGTCCGAGACAAGTAGACCGACTCTTGCCTGCATCTACTACTATTACTCCACACATCGACCGCTATCCAGCATGCATCTAGAGTATTAAGTTCATAAGAACAGAGTAACGCCTTAAGCAAGATGACATGATGTAGAGGGATAAATTCATGCAATATGCTAAAAACCCCATCTGTTTATCCTCGATGGCAACAATACAATATGTGCCTTGCTACCCCTACTGTCACTGGGAAAGGACACCGCAAGATTGAACCCAAAGCTAAGCACTTCTCCCATTGCAAGAAAGATCAATCTAGTAGGCCAAACCAAACTGATAATTCGAAGAGACTTGCAAAGATAACCAATCATACATAAAAGAATTCAGAAGATTCAAATATTGTTCATAGAATAACTTGATCATAAACCCACAATTAATCGGTATCAACAAACACACCGCAAAAGATGATTACATCGAATAGATCTCCACGAGAGAGGGAGAGAACAGTGTATTGAGATCCAAAAAGAGAGAAGAAGCCATCTAGCTAATAACTATGGACCCGAAGGTCTGAGGTAAACTACTCACACTTCATCGGAGGGGCTATGGTGTTGATGTAGAAGCCCTCCATGATTGATGCCCCTTCCGGCGGAGCTCCGGAACAGGCCCCAAGATGGGATCTCGTGGGTACAGAAGGTTGCGGCGGTGGAATTAGGTTTTTGGCTCCGTATCTGATCGTTTGGGGGTACGTTGGTATATATAGGAGGAAGAAGTACGTCGGTGGAGCACCATGGGGCCCACGAGGGTGGAGGGCGCGCCCAGGGGGGTAGGCGCACCCCCCTACCTCGTGGCTTCCTTGAAGCTTCCTTGACTTAGGGTCCAAGTCTCCTGGATCATGTTCGTTCCAAAAATCACGTTCCCGAAGGTTTCATTCCGTTTGGACTCCGTTTGATATTCTTTTTCTGCGAAACTCTGAAATAGGCAAAAAACAACAATTCTGGGCTGGGCCTCCGGTTAATAGGTTAGTCCCAAAAATAATATAAAAGTGAATAATAAAGCCCAATAATGTCCAAAATAGAAGATAATATAGCATGGAGCAATCAAAAATTATAGATACGTTGGAGACGTGTCAAGCATCCCCAAGCTTAATTCCTGCTTGTCCTCGAGTAGGTAAATGATAAAAATAGAATTTTTGATGCGGAGTGCTACTAGGCATAATTTGAATGTAATCCTTCTTACTTATGGTATGAATATTCAGATCCGAAAGATTCAAGATAAAAGTTCGTATTGACATAAAAATAATAATACTTCAAGCATACTAACTAAGTAATTATGTCCTCTCAAAATAACATGGCCAAAGAAAGTTCATCCCCACAAAATCATATAGTTTAGTCATGCTCCATTTTCGTCACACAAGAATGCTCTCATCATGCACAACCCCGATGACAAGCCAAGCAATTGTTTCATACTTTAGTAATCTCAAACTTATAAACCTTCACGCAATACATGAGCGCGAGCCATGGACATAGCACTATGGGCGGAATAGAATATGATGATGGGGGTTATGTGGAGAAGACAAAAAGGAGAAAGTCTCACATCAACGAGGCTAATCAATTAGCTATGGAGATGCCCATCGATTGATGTTAATGCAAGGAGTAGTGATTTCCATGCAACGGATGCACTAGAGCTATAAATTTATGAAAGCTTAACAAAAGAAACTAAGTGGGTGTGCATCCAACTTGCTTGCTCACGAAGACCTAGGGCACTTGAGGAGGCCCATTGTTGGAATATACAAGCCAAGTTCTATAATGAAAAATTCCCACTAGTATATAAAAGTGACAAAATAAGAGACTCTCTATCATGAAGATTATGGTACTACTTTGAAGCACAAGTGTGGTAAAGGGTAGTAACATTGTCCCTTCTCTCTTTTTCTCTCATTTTTTTTGGGCCTTCTCTTTTTTTATGGCCTTTCTCTCTTTTTTTATTCCTCACTTGGGACAATGCTCTAGAAAATGATGATCATCACACTTCTATTTATTTACAACTCAATGATTACAACTCGACACTAGAACAAAGTATGACTCTATATGAATGCCTCCGGCGGTATACCGGGATATGCAATGAACCAAGAGTGACATGTATGAAAGAATTATGAATGGTGGCTTTGCCATAAATACTATGTCAACTACATGATCATGCTAAGCAATATGACAATGATGAACGTGTCATAATAAATGGTATGGTGGAACGTTGCATGGCAATATATCTTGGAATGGCTATGGAAATGCCATAATAGGTAGGTATGGTGGCTGTTTTGAGGAAGATATAAGGAGGTTTATGTGTGAAAGAGCATATCATATCACGGGGTTTGGATGCACCGGCGAAGTTTGCACCAACTCTCAATGTGAGAAAGGGCAATGCACGGTACCGAAGAGGCTAGCAATGATGGAAAGGTGAGAGTGCGTATAATCCATGGACTCAGCATTAGCCATAAAGAACTCACATACTTATAGCAAAACTCTACAAGTCATAAAAAACCAAGCACTACGCGCATGCTCCTAGGGGGATAGATTGGTAGGAAAAGACCATCGCTCGCCCCCGACCGCCACTCATAAGGAGGACAATCAAAGAACACCTCATGTTTCAAATTTGTTACATAACGTTTACCATACGTGCATGCTACGGGACTTGAAAACTTCAACACAAGTGTTTCTCAAATTCACAACTACTCAACTAGCCCAACTTTAATATCACTACCTCCATATCTCAAAAAAATCATCAAGCATCAAACTTCTCTTAGTATTCAACTCACTCATAAGAAAGTTATTTACTAATCTTGAATACCTAGCATATTAGGATTATTTAAGCAAATTACCATGCTATTTAAGTCTCTCAAAATAATCTAAGTGAAGCATGAGAGATAAAAGTTTCTACAAAACAAATCCACCACCGTGCTCTAAAAGATATAAGTGAAGTACTAGAGCAAAACTATATAACTCAAAAGATATAAGTGAAGCACATAGAGTGTTCTATTAATTTCCGAATCATGTGTGTCTTTCTCAAAAGGTGTTTACAGCAAGGATGATTGTGGTAAACTAAAAAGCAAAGACTCAAATCATACAAGACGCTCCAAGCAAAATACATATCATGTGGTGAATAAAAATATAGTTCCAAGTAAAGTTACCGATGGAAGTAGACGAAAGAGGAGATGCCTTCCGGGGCATCCCCAAGCATTGGCTTTTTGGTGTCCTTAGATTATCTTGGGGTGCCATGGGCATCCCCAAGCTTAAGTTCTTGCCACTCCTTGTTCCATAATCCATCAAATCTTTCACCCAAAACTTGAAAACTACACAACACAAAACTCAACAGAAAATCTCGGGAGCTCCGTTAGCGAAAGAAAACAAAAGACCACTTCAAGGTACCATAATGAACTCATTCTTTATTTATATTGGTGCTAAACCTACTGTATCCCAACTTCTCTATGGTTTATAAACTCTTTTACTAGCCATAGATTCATCAAAATAAGCAAACAACACACGAAAACCAGAATCTGTCAAAAACAGAACAGTCTGTAGTAATCTGTAACTAACGCAAACTTATGGAACTACAAAAAATCAGCCAAAATAGGAAGACCTAGGAAATTTGTTTATTGATCAGCAGCAATTGGAGTTAATATTATATCACGTTCTGGTGATTTTTAACAATTATTTTCGTGAACATAAAGTTTCTGGAAATTTCTGCAAGATCAAATAACTATCATCCAAGAAGATCCTATAGGTTTAACTTGGCACAAACACTAACTAAAACATAAAAACACATCTAACCAGAGGCTAGATCAAATATTTATTCCTAAACATAAGCAAAAAGCAAAAAAAAAAAAAATTGGGTTGCCTCCCAACAAGCGCTATCGTTTAACGCCCCTAGCTAGGCATTAGATTTCAGCGATGCTCACATGAAAGAAAAGAATTGAAGTACAAAGAGAGCATCATGAAACATGTGACAAACACATCTAAGTATAACATACTTCCTATGCATAGGAATATTATAAGCAAACAAATTATCAAGGCAAAAAGAAGCTAGCATATGCAAGGAAGCGGAAAGAAACAATAGCAATCTCAACATAACGAGAGGTAATTTTGTAACATGAAAATTTCTACAACCATATTTTCCTATCTCATAATAATTACATGTGGGATCATAAGTAAATTCAACAAAATAGCTATCACATAACATATTCTAAACATGATCCACATGCATGCAAAGTTGACACTCTCCAAACCCACTTTTATCAAAAAATTCACAAGATTGAAAATCCTCCAAATATGTGGGAAATAAAGTTGACACTCTTCCAAACCCACTTTCAATATTATTGCAAAAACAATTATCAATCTCATATTCATCATGGGGCTTAAAAATAATTTAAAGATCATAAGAAGAATCACCCCAATCATGATCATTGCAACAAGTAGTGGACATAGCAAAACTAGCATCCCCAAGCTTAGGGTTTTGCATATTATTAGCACAATTGACATCAAGAGAATTTATAATAACATCATTGCAATCATGCTTATCATCGAAGGATCTATCAAGTATGGATGCAATAGCAACGATCTCATGTTTAACATAAGGAACTATAGCAAATTCATCTTCATAAATATTGGAATCATGGCCACATGAATAGCAAGCACCATGTTCATCAAGGGATATTTCAATCAAATCATCAGAATCATCATTATCTATAGATTCATGCATATCAGTATTCTCTTCCAAAGCAATGGTCATTCTCTCAATAAATTCTTTGACATAGACATTATGAGCATAATTTTCATAGCAATATGTAAGTATGTCAAAATTTTCAGATTCGTGGAGAGTAATATCATACTTTTCAATAAAAGAAGCAACTTCATAAGCACCCTTAAAAGAAACAAATTCTTCAATTTGTTTGATATCATAGTAACTATAATCACCCTTTGCATAAGAAGATAAGATTTCATTTTCATTAAACTCACAAAGGTAGGGAAGGTGTTTTTTAGGGTTCTTAGAGCAACAAGTAAAATCACAAATTTCACAAAGATTCCAAGCATAACACAACAATCTGTTTATTTGATTCCATAAGAGTCTCCCTTTTTCAGACAAACTGTGACGCACAAAATGAGCATGCTCGTCTAAAGATTTCCCATCAACTAGGCTAGTTGGGGTTTCAGCACGAGCGCATAAGGATCGAAGATGATCCAAGTGGATCCATATCAATAGATTTTTAGCAAGCAAAGATGCAAGCAAAAAGAAGACACGTGGAAACACAAACAAAAAGGCATACGGGAAGAAGGCGAATAAAACGGCAAGGGTGAAGTGGGGAAGAGGAAAACGAGAGGTGTCGGTGTCAAAACCGGCGGATCTCAGGTAGGGGGTCCCGAACTGTGCGTCTAGGCGGATGGTAACAGGAGACAAGGGACATGATGTTTTTACCCAGGTTCGGGCCCTCTCGATGGAGGTAATACCCTACTCCTGCTTGATTAATATTGATGATATGGGTAGTACAAGAGTAGATCTACCACGAGATCAAGGAGGCTAAACCCTAGAAGCTAGCCTATGGTACGATTGTTGTTGTGTCCTACGGACTAAAACCCTCCGGTTTATATAGACACCGGATAGGTTAGGGTTACACAGAGTCGGTTACAATGGTAGGAGATCTACATATCCGTATCGCCAAGCTTGCCTTGCACGCCAAGGAAAGTCCCATCCGGACACGGGACGAAGTCTTCAATCTTGTATCTTCATAGTCTTGGAGTCCGGCCGTGACGATAGTCCGGCTATCCGGACACCCCTTAGTTCGGGACTCCCTCAGTAGCCCCTGAACCAGGCTTCAGTGACAACGAGTCCGGCGCGCATATTGTCTTCGGCATTGCAAGGCGGGTTCCTCCTCCGAATACTTCATAGAAGGTTTTGAACACAAGGATAGTGTCCAGCTCTGCAAAACAAGTTCCACATACCACCGTAGAGAGAATAACTTTTGCACAGATCTGCTGACGTATTCCGCGGCGTGATATCACACCACGGCCAGGCCTTTATATGAATCGTTTTTTACCGTTTCCACCTTAGCGCGTCTAGCGAGGCGGTTTCCTTGGCACGTCTTATCATAGATCGTGCCCCCTTATTCCGGGATTCTCATCAATACGGACGTGGGTAACCCATCCGCGCCATTGATTACGGCGCTTGGGAAATAGCGAGTTTTACCAGGCTGGTGGGAGGCGATAGCCGTCCGTCCATATAAGGGATAAGGATCCACCTTTTCACCTCGCCTTCTTGCTCCTTTGCTTATCCATTTCGCTTTTCGAGCTCCAGCGCCCAAGTCCGCACATCCCACCTCAACCTTTCTCCAATCATGTCAGGAGCGGGAGGCAGGTGGATGGCCTCCTCCGTCACGGAGGGGCACATCACCAGACTGCGGGAGGCCGGATACTTGTCCGGCGATATCGCGCACAGGCTGCCCGACGAGGGGCAGCTCATTCCAACCCCCAGGCCCCATGAGAGGGTGGTGTTTCTCCCCCACTTCCTCCGCGGACTAGGTTTTCCACTTCACCCATTTGTCCGGGGGCTCATGTTCTACTATGGCCTGGACTTCCACGACCTGGCCCCGAATATCATCCTCAACATCTCGGTGTTTATCGTCGTGTGCGAGGCCTTCCTCTGCATCCAGCCCCACTTCGGCTTGTGGCTGAAGATCTTCAACGTCAGGCCGAAGGTAGTGGGCGGCCGTCAAGCGGAGTGCGGAGGCGCCATGGTTGGCAAGATAGCCAAAGTCCTATGGCTCGAGGGATCCTTTGTGGAGACAATAAAGGGGTGGCAATCGGGGTGGTTCTACATCACCGAGCCCCGCGACCCCGAATGGGTGGCGGCCCCCGAATTCAGATCTGGCTTCCCCACACGGCTCTCGTCATGGAAAGAGACGGGCCTGACTTGGGGGAATTCAGATGAGACATCCGGACTCCAAACATGCGTATGAAACCTGGTGGGCAAGAATCTCAGGCTTGTCAATGTAATCTAGGTGATGCTCATCCGTCGGATCCTCCCATGCCAACAACGGGCCTTCAATTTATGGGAGTTCGATCCGGCACAACACTCGACTCCAAACAGGCTCTTCGACACTACGTACGAAGATGCCTGGAAGGGGCTATTCAAGGGCGCCGAGGCTCCCTCATCCGCTACTGGAGATCGCGGATACAGCTCGCTACGTCCAGCCGGCGAGGTAAGTTATTTTGCCCCTTTTACGGGACTCTTTTTTTTCATAGATTGACTCTATGTGGGATCTAAAACTTCCTAGTCTTTGACAGGACTGGCTGAAGACGTCCGGACAGATTAACTGTCCGGCTCCTTTGCCGGAAAACCCAGCGGACGCCCAATTGACGGGGCTGCTGGCTCCGGCACCCCATGTGGTGCCGGAGAAGAAGGCCAAGAAGGAGGCCACAGGAACTCGAAGGAGCTCCCGACGCCAGGTGCTGTCAGATTCTGAAGCAGAATCTTCTCCTGAGGACGAGGAGGAGGAAAAAGAAGCCTCCCCCCCAACAGGGAGGAGAGGAAGAGGAAGGCCGCCCCAAATGGGGAGGCCGGAAGGTCCAAGAAGGGAAGAACCCTTCCTCCGGACTTCTCCACCAACGTCGACAGCGATGAGGAGGATTGGCCAACAAGGGCCAAGCCCCTGGCGAGATCGTAAGTGTCCGGATACCCCTGACTCTTTTATTATCGCATGGTGTTCTCTAACGTCGAACAACCATGCAGCCCGCCCAAGAGCGAGCTAGCCGCTTCAACGAGCGGGTCCCTGGGTTCGTCGGAAATGGAGAGTATTGCTTCGATCGCCTCCTCACGCCACGCTGCAGACGCCGAGGTGGCTCCCCAAGGGGGGCTTGGTCAAGAGGAGGTGGCGCAGGAGGCGCCGCAAGGCGACCTCCCGGACTCCGGGCGCGCGGGGGGCAAGACCCCCAGGGGCTCTAAGCCCAACCTTTGTCCGGACCCCATGCCAGAACCTTCAGTGGTTCCGGAGTCCGGCAAGCGGTCCCTTTGTAAGAAGGGTAAGACGCCGGTGTCCTCCGTCCAACCGGAGGCACCGGACAGCTTACTGGAGGCGCTTAACAGCGCCTCCATCGAGGAGGAGCATCGCACTGTTATGAGTGCGGTGATCCGGACAGTTCAGTCCGCCAAGAGCGGGCTGACCGAAGCCTGTACCAGCCTTCTAATAGGCTTTGAGGTAAGTTTAGAAGTTGTAAAAAATATTACCGCATAGACAGTAGCCCCTGATGCTTGGTTCGGTGTTCGGAAAGAAAAGCCGGACTAAGGATCTAAAAAGATATACGCAGGAGTCTAACATAAAGATGTCAATATGGGAATGCAGGCTACGCTGCTGACCTCTGCCGCACTGACTGCGGAGGTCAATGCACTGAAGCAGAACCTCGAGTGGTCCGAGAACGAGCTCGGAAAAACCAAGAAGAAGCTCGAGGACAAGGAAGGTAATTAATACCTTATTAAGAAAAATACCTTATAGAAAAGGTTTTGGTTGCCAAAAATAACAGGGATAACATGGGTACTGCAGGGGCCACGAACGAAGTGGCGACTCAAGGAAGCGGTGTCCGTGGTCAGCTCATGGCTGCGGAATGCACCGAGCGAGAGAAAGGGAGGCGGAGCTGGCCAAGAATGCGGCAAGAGCTCCAAGCTCGTGGGAAAACACGAGTTTGGAGCGTGACTCAAGACTCGAGAGTCCGAGCTCGCCTCGGCTCTTGAAAGTGCCAAAGCTGCTAAGGCCGAGGCCCAAAAAGCCCTCCAAGAAATTGAATCACTAAAGAAGATAGCGGCGGGTAAGGCATTCTTTACGCAAAGCAAGAATGTAGAAGTCAATTATCTATTACTTACCCGGATTCGAGCTCTCCGGGAGCATTCGCAGATTTGCCGTGTAGGCGTCGATCTGCCGCATTCTACCGCGCCCGGAGGGAGCTCAACGGAAAAAGTGTTCTGGTCTCGGTATCTTCGAGGCGGACATCTGATGCCCTGAGCGACCAGCTGAAGCAGCTGGTCGAGCTCCACAAGGTCGCCGAACAGGCCATGAAGGGCCTTATAGCTCATTTGTGGCCATTGGAGGCCATGCCTGGGAGCTACTTCGGCTTGGTGCAGCGGCTGGTGGACGCCTATCCACGAATTGAAGTCATCAAGCGCTCCGTCTGCATCGAAGGTGTCCGTCGGGCCCTTGCCCGTACTAAAGTGCACTGGGGCAAACTGGATGCAGAGAAGCTTGTGACGGACGGGCCACCGAAGGGCAAGGAGCATCGCACGCCCAAAATGTACTATGAGGGCCTTCTGAAGGGTGCTCACTGAATAGCGGATGAGTGCTCCAAAGATGTAATTTTTGAGTAGAATCGCATTTGTTATCTTGTACGCTGAAAACTTGTTCATATGCGCTAAGCAACGCTTGTTAATTTAAAATATTACCTTCTGTGCTGCCGTTTATCAAATTTGAGAGACGGCAAGTCGTTGGCTTCAGCCCCCATGCCACAAGTGCTGGGGTGTTCGGGATAAACTTGAGCACTCGTGTTCCCATTCTTGGGTCCATCTAGGGAGGCGCTCAACGCAACGAACAAGGCAACCGGACTTATAATGCTTGAACAATCTCACTTAGCCATAGAATTCTATGATTTTAAATTTCGGCGAAGCCCCTAGTATTCGGAAGACCGAGTTCGGGGCGCTATCCACGCCTTGGCCGGACAACTCGGGTTCCTCACTCTAAGTGGCATAGGTCTTTAGGGACCCAAAAAAACCTCTCGAACAGCGACCGGCTCTCTCCTTATCATGACGGTCAGTTTTAGCTTTCTCCACTGAGGTGCTCGACCCAGCATAAGCTGGGCACAATCGCGATGGTTCTCCGTGCTACCTTAGCCGATATAGCGGGCGTAAGGTACCAAAACACGGAGCCAGGCAAACCCAACTATTGACCCAAGACATGATTCGGAGCCGATTCATATAACGCTATAAGTTCGGGGTGCCGCACTTGTGAAAGTGTTCGGACTTATCACACCATAATTTTGGGGTACTTAAGCCCTGGTGTATTGGCCGTACCAAAGTGTACGGATGCAACATGTCATGAAATGAGCATATGTATATATAAAAAGAAAAGAGTGCAATAATAGACAAAAGCTATGTATTGTTTATTCAAAAAGGTACTGCGATGAAAGCAGAACGATACAAATAGTGCGATAAGCGAGGGGCGGGACTATCTAACATGTCCCCCTCCAGGGGTAAGCTGCGGGATGGTATGTAAAACAGGTATAATGCTCGTAATAGAGACCACCTGAACACTCGACGGAGCTTTATTGCTTCCCTGGCTGTTGCATCGTGAGTTCGGCGATTCTAGTGCCGGACAGGACTGCTGAAAGACGGAGTCCTGAAAAGAAAGAAAAGAAAAAAGAAAAAGAATGACACAATCGGGAGCCCCTGGTGCGGTTGAGCCGCATTCTTGGCGTGCCGTGGTCGTGCCCCTCCCCATATTCCCATGGTATCTCCAGAGCGTAGTTATGTACGCGTATTACTGGCTTCGCAATTTCGCGAGGGCTGGGGTTGCGGCCGGATTGCTACTCGTGCTTGAATCGTGCCAGGTGGTCTTGTTGTAGGTTACTCCGGGCGCGCTTGGCAGTGTCCGGACGCTTAGTGGCCGGACTCGAGGATTGCCGTGAGAAGCTGCTTTGTGCCTCCACCGCGAGGGCCGCCGTGTGCTCCTCCGTTTGGAGAGAGCGTTCGGTGTTTCCATTGACCGTGATTACTCCTCGAGGGCCTGGCATCTTGAACTTGAGGTATGCGTAGTGCGGCACCGCATTGAACTTTGCAAATGCGGTTCGTCCGAGCAGGGCATGATAGCCGCAGTGGAACGGGACTATGTTGAAGATTAACTCTTCGCTTCGGAAGTTATCCGGTGATCCAAAGACCACTTCGAGTGTGACTGAGCCTATACAATTGGCCTCTACACCCGGTATGACGCCTTTAAAGGTCGTCTTTGTAGGTTTAATCCTTGAGGGGTCTATGCCCATCTTGCGCACTGTATCCTGATAAAGCAGGTTCAGGCTGCTGCCGCCGTTCATCAGGACTCTGGTGAGGTGAAATCCGTCAATAATTGGGTCAAGAACCAATGCGGCAAAACCGCCGTGACGGATGCTAGTGGGGTTGTCCCTTCGATCGAAGGTGATCGGGCAGGAAGACCATGGGTTGAATTTTGGGGCGACTGGCTCCATCGCATATACGTCCCGTAGTGCACGCTTCCGCTCCCTTTTGGGTATGTGGGTTGCGTATATCATGTTCACCGTCCGCACTTGTGTGGGAAAACCCTTCTGTCCTCTATTGTTCGGCGGCCGGGGCTCTTCCTCGTCATCGCTATGAAGCCCCTTGTCATTGAGTTCGGCACCTAACTTGCCTGCTTGCTTGAACACCCAACAATCCCTGTTGGTGTGATTGGCTGGTTTTTCGGGGGTGCCATGTATCTGGCACAAGCGATCGAGTATGCGGTCCAAGTTGGACGGGCCCTGGGTATTTCTTTTGTATGTCTTCTTCCGCTGACCGGGTTTAGAGCCTCTGAATCCGGCATTGACGGCCGTATCTTCAAAGTTATCGCCGTTGATGCGGCGCTTGTTCTTGTTGCGACGCGACCTGCCATTACTGTCCTTGGTATCCGAACTATCAGGGTGTTTGGCCAAGTTGTTGCTTCAAGCTAGCCAGCTGTCCTCTCCCGCGCAAAAGCGAGTCATGAGGGTTGTGAGGGCTGCCATAGATTTCAGCTTTTCTTGTCCTAGGTGCCGGGCAAGCCACTCATCGCGGATGTTATGTTTGAAGGATGCAAGGGCCTTTGCATCCGGACAGTCGACGATTTGATTTTTCTTTGTTAGGAACCGTGTCCAGAATTGCCTGGCCGATTCTTCTGGCTACTGAATTATGTGGCTAAGGTCATCGGCGTCTGGTGGTCGCACATATGTGCCTTGGAAGTTATCAAGGAATGCGGCTTCCAGGTCCTCCCAACAACCAATTGATTCTGCTGGCAAGCTGTTAAGCCAATGCCGAGCTGGTCCTTTAAGCTTGAGGGGGAGGTATTTGATGGCATGTAGATCATCACCGCGGGCCATGTGAATATGGAGAAGATAATCCTCGATCCAAACCGCAGGATCTGTAGTACCATCGTATGATTCGATGTTTACAGGTTTAAAGCCCTCAGGGATTTGATGATCCATTACTTCATCCGTGAAGCATAGTGGGTGTCTTGGCGCCTCGTATTGGGCTATATCTGGCGTAGCTCCAATGAGCTTTGTCTATTGTGTTCGCCCGGCGGAGTTTCAGATCCGTATGATGGTTATCGTCAGGTGTCGTTGGGCGCCCACGCGATCCATAGATCGATCTTGTATGTTTTGCCTTATCCTCCAATATATCTCGCAAGTCTGACGCGTTTTCCCGTGCCCTGGTACTTTTTGAATGGCGTCGGGGTACGGCTTGAACGGAGGGTCTAGAAGCCTCTCTATCGCGGCCATGGGGTGGCCGGTCTTCCATGTCGTACGCTGGTGGCTTGGGTACTTCCTCTGATTGAGGCAACGGCCTGCGTTTGGGGTAGCTTTTGGAGGGGCGTTTGAGTTCATACTCTTCGGCTGCGAGGACTTCAGTCCATCTGTCAGCTAGCAGATCTTGGTCAGCTCTAAGCTGTTGCTGCATTTTCTTGAGGCTGTTTGCCGTGGCTATAAGCCTGCGTTTGAAAGCGCTCCTGTTGGCGGGATCTCTCAGCACGACAAACTCGTGCGTCGTCGAGGCTTGCCTCATCTTGAGGGAGGCGATAATTATCGTCCTCAACCTCTCTTTTCTGCGCACTATCGTGCGGGCTTGCTTCTCCTCCTCCTGCGCTGAGTCCTGCTGGAGGGGGTTCTCTTCGGCACTGTCCGGTGTGTTATTATCTCCCGTGCCGGAATCACCATTTTTGCTGTGGCGGGATTTAGAGCGGGGCCGCTGACGCCGGCGCTTCGGTTGTTTCTTGGAGGGGTCATCCTCCGATGTTCCATCGCCGTTCCCATCTTTCGGGATGTCCACCATGTATATGTCATATGACGAGGTGGCCTTCCAGTGCCCTGTAGGCGCTGGGTCTTGGTAAATCTCCGCATCGCCGTCCATACCGTCGATGTCTTGGTCGAAGTCAAGCATGTCGGTTAGATCATCGACAGTGGCTACAAAATGGGTGGTGGGTGGGCGTTGAATTTCATCGTCTGTATCCCAACCTTCCTGTCCGCAGTCCGGCCAGGGCTCTCTAGATAAAGAGAGAGACTTTAGTGAATTCAGAATATCGCCAAAGGGCGAGTGCTGAAAGATGTCCGCGACAGTGAACTCCATGACGGGCGCCCAATCGGATTCGATTGGTAGGGGCACGGAGGGTTCGGAGTCCGGAGAGGAGTCTGGCACCCTGGAGTCAAGGTCTTTGCCAAGGACAGGGACAGGGTTCGGCTCAATTGCCGTGGAGATTGTAGCCCCTGAGGTGGTGTCCAACCACTCGTCCTCGATCGGGGAATCCGGCTCCGGATCAAGGGCCGGAGCGGGTCTTTGGTGCGGCCTCCGGACCTTCGCTCGGCTGCGAGCTAGATCATGCCCATCGAAACAGTGCGGCGCGCTTGGCTGCGGCTCGAATCCGTCGAAGATCAAGTCCCCACGGATATCGGCCGTATAGTTCAAACTTCCAAATCTGACCTGATGGTCAGTGGCGTAGCTTTCGATCTGCACCAGATGGCCAAGCAAATTGGCCCGCAGTGCAAAGCCGCCGAACACGAAGATCTGTCCGGGGAGAAAAGTCTCACCCTGGACCGCGTTGTTGTTGATGATCGAAGGAGCCATCGGGCCTATCGGTGACGACACAGAGGAACTCTCAATGAAAGCACCAATGTCGGTGTCAAAACCGGCGGATCTCGGGTAGGGGGTCCCGAACTGTGCGTCTAGGCGGATGGTAACAGGAGACAAGGGACACGATGTTTTTACCCTACTCCTACTTGATTAATATTGATTATATGGGTAGTACAAGAGTAGATCTACCACGAGATCAAGGAGGCTAAACCCTAGAAGCTAGCCTATGGTATGATTGTTGTTGTGTCCTACGGACTAAAACTCTCCGGTTTATATAGACACCGGATAGGTTAGGGTTACACAGAGTCGGTTACAATGGTAGGAGATCTACATATCCGTATCGCCAAGCTTGCCTTCCACGCCAAGGAAAGTCCCATCCGGACACGGGACGAAGTCTTCAATCTTGTATCTTCATAGTCTTGGAGTCTGGCCGTGATGATAGTACGGCTATCCGGACACCCCCTAGTCCGGGACTCCCTCAAGAGGCAAATGGAAAATAATGTAATGCGGGAGATAAGGGTTTGTGATGGGTACTTGGTATGTTGACTTTTGCGTAGA
The DNA here is from genome assembly GCA_021605205.1 of Aegilops longissima. Lineage (NCBI taxonomy): Eukaryota > Viridiplantae > Streptophyta > Magnoliopsida > Poales > Poaceae > Aegilops > Aegilops longissima. Next base: position 609,808,283 of record CM038682.1, on the reverse strand, counting down.
CCTCCCCGGCAACGGTGCCAGAAATCCTTCTTGCTACCTCTTGAGCACTACGTTGGTTTTCCCATGAAGAGAAAAGGGTGATGCAACAAAGTAGTGTAAGTATTTCCCTTAGTTTTTGAGAACCAAGGTATCAATCCAGTAGGAGGCTACGCGTGAGTCCCTCGCACGTACACAAAACAAATAAATCCTCGCAACCAACGCGATAAGGGGTTGTCAATTCCTACACGATCACTTACGAGAGTGAGATCTGATAGATATGATAGTATAATATTTTTGGTATTTTTGTGATAAAGATGCAAAGTAAAATAAAAGGTAAAGTAAAAAGCAACGGAAATAACTAAGTATTAGAAGATTAATATGATGAAGATAGACCCGGGGGCCATAGGTTTCACTAGTGGCTTCTCTCAAGAGCATAAGTATTTTACGGTGGGTGAACAAATTACTATTGAGCAATTGACAAAATTGAGTATAGTTATGAGAATATCTAGGTATGATCATGTATATAGGCATCACGTCCGAGACAAGTAGACCGACTCCTGCCTGCATCTACTTCTATTACTCCATACATCGACCGCTATCCAGCATGCATCTAGAGTATTAAGTTCATAAGAACAGAGTAACGCCTTAAGCAAGATGACATGATGTAGAGGGATAAATTCATGCAATATGATAAAAAACCCATCTTGTTATCCTCGATGGAAACAATACAATACGTGCCTTGCTGCCCCTACTGTCACTGGGAAAGGACACCGCAAGATTGAACCCAAAGCTAAGCACTTCTCCCATTGCAAGAAAGATCAATCTAGTAGGCCAAACCAAACTGATAATTCGAAGAGACTTGCAAAGATAATCAATCATACATAAAAGAATTCAGAAGATTAAAATATTGTTCATAGTTAAACTTGATCATAAACCCACAATTCATCTGTCTCAACAAACACACCGCAAAAGAAGATTACATCGAATAGATCTCCACGAGAGAGGGGGAGAACATTGTATTGAGATCCAAAAAGAGAGAAGAAGTCATTTAGCTAATAACTATGGACCCGAAGGTCTGAGGTAAACTACTCACACTTCATCGGAGGGGCTATGGTGTTGATGTAGAAGCCCTCCATGATCGATGCCCCTTCCGGCGGAGCTTCGGAACAGGCCCCAAGATGGGATCTCGTGGGTACAGAAGGTTGCGGTGGTGGAGTTAGGTTTTTGGCTTCGTCTCTGATCGTTTGGGGGTACGTAGGTATATATAGGAGGAAGAAGTACGTTGGTGGAGCAACATGGGGCCCACGAGGGTGGAGGGCGCGCCCAGGGGGGGTAGGCGCGCCCCCTACCTCGTGGCTTCCTCGAAGCTTCGTTGACTTACGGTCCAATTCTCCTGGATCATGTTCGTTCCAAAATCACGTTCCCGAAGGTTTCATTCCGTTTGATATTCTTTTTCTGCAAATCTCTGAAATAGGCAAAAAACAGCAATTCTGGGTTGGGCCTCCGGTTAATAGGTTAGTCCCAAAAATAATATAAAAGTGAATAATAAAGCCCAATAATATCCAAAACATAAGATAATATAGCATGGAGCAATAAAAAATTATAGATACGTTGGAGACGTATCACTCCCCGGCAACGGCGCCAGAAAATAGTCTTGATAACCCACAAGTATAGGGGATCGCAACAGTTTTCAAGGGTAGAGTATTCAACCCAAATTTATTGATTCGACACAAGGGGAGCCAAAGAATATTCTCAAGTATTAGCAGTTGAGTTTTCAATTCAACCACACCTAGATAACTTAGTATCTACAACAAAGTATTTAGTAGCAAAGTAGTATGGAAGTAACGGTAACAGTGGCAAAGGTAACAGTAGCAGTAATGTAGTTATTGTAATAGTGGAAACGGAAAAGTAACTAAGCGAAGAACAATATGTGAAAAGCTCATAGGCATTGGATCGGTGATGGAGAATTATGCCGAATGCGATTTTTCATGCAACAGTTATAACATAGGGTGACACAGAACTAGCTCCAATTCATCAATGTAATGTAGGCATGTATTCCGAATATAGTCATACGTGATTATGGAAAAGAACTTGCATGACATCTTTTGTCCTACCCTCCCGTGGCAGCGGGGTCCTTGCGGAAACTAAGGGATATTAAGGCATCCTTTTAATAGAGTACCGGACCAAAGCGTTAACACATAGTGAATACATGAACTCCTCAAACTATGGTCATCACCGGGAGTGGTCCCGATTATAGTCACTTTGGGGTTGCCGGATCGTAACACATAGTAGGTGACTATAGACTTGCAAGATAGGATCAAGAAATCACATATATTCATGAAAACATAATAGGTTCAGATCTGAAATCATGGCACTCGGGCCCTAGTGACAAGCATTAAGCATAGCAAAGTCATAGCAACATCAATCTCAGAACATAGTGGATACTAGGGATCAAACCCTAACAAAACTAACTCGATTACATGATAAATCTCATCCAACCCATCACCGTCCAGCAAGCCTACGATGGAATTACTCATGCACGGCGGTGAGCATCATGCAATTGGTGATGGAGGATGGTTGATGATGACGATGGCGACGGATTCCCCTCTCCGGAGCCCCGAACGGACTCCAGATCAGCCCTCCCAAGAGAGTTTAGGGCTTGGCGGCGGCTCTGTATCGTAAAACGTGATGAATCTTTCTCTCTGATTTTTTTCTCCCCGAACATGTATATATGGAGTTGGAGTTGAGGTCGGTGGAGCTCCAGGGGGCCCACGAGGCAGGGGGCGCGCCCAGGGGGGCAGGCGCGCCTTCCACCCTCGTGGACAGGGTGGACCCCCTGACCTTGATTCTTTCGCCAGTATTTTTTATATTTTCCAAAAATAATCTCCGTTGATTTTCAGGTCATTCCGAGAACTTTGTTTCTGCACAAAAATAAGACCATGACAATTCTGCGGTAAACAACATCAGTCCGGGTTAGTTCCATTCAAATCATGCAAGTTAGAGTCCAAAACAAGGGCAAAAGTGTTTGGAAAAGTAGATACATTGGAGACGTATCATTGGGTAACAGCATTTGAATAACATATATATAGTGTTTACACTATTCGACAAAAGGAGGATCTTTGTAACACGGTTTGACAACCATATGGTTCGTATCTGCATACTTAACATAGTAACAACTATCACATTTTAAGAGGCTATGGTCCAACAACCATATGGTCCATATCTACATACTTAACATATATAGTAACAACTAGCACATTCTAAGAGGCTAAGGGCCAACAACCACTGGAAGCAGCTTGATCACGGCGACTCGGCATCTCGTCAATGAAAAGGAAGAGCCCTCCTGTGCCTTGGTAGAGCATGAGTAGAACAGTGTCTCCAATTTTCCAATATGGAAGCTGTCGGTGTCAAAACCGGCGGATCTCGGGTAGGGGGTCCCGAACTGTGCGTCTAGGCGGATGGTCCAGGAGACAAGGGACACGATGTTTTTACCCAGGTTCGGGCCCTCTCGATGGAGGTAATACCCTACTCCTGCTTGATTAATATTGATGATATGGGTAGAACAAGAGTGGATCTACCACGAGATCAGAGAGGCTAAACCCTAGAAGCTAGCCTATGGTATGATTGTTGTTCGTCCTACGGACTAAAACCCTCCGGTTTATATAGACACCGGATAGGGTTAGGGTTAAACAGAGTCGGTTACAATGGTAGGAGATCTACATATCCGTATCGCCAAGCTTGCCTTCCACGCCAAGGAAAGTCCCATCCGGACACGGGATGAAGTCTTCAATCTTGTATCTTCATAGTCTAGGAGTCCGGCCAACGGTGATAGTTCGGCTATCCGGACACCCCCTAATCCAGGACTCCCTCAGTAGCCCCTGAACCAGGCTTCAATGACGACGAATCCGGCGCGCACATTGTCTTCGACATTGCAAGGCGGGTTCCTCCTCCGAATACTTCATAGAAGATTTTGAACACAAGGATAGTGTCCGGCTCTGCAAAACAAGTTCAACATACCACCGTAGAGAGAATAACCTTTGCACAGATCTGTTGACGTATTCCGTGGCGTGACATCACACCACGGCCAGGCCTTTATACGAATCGTTTTTACTGTCCCACCTTAGCGCGTTTAGCGAGGCGGTTTCCTTGGCACGTCTTATCAAAGCGGAGATCATGCCCCCTTATTCCGGGATTCTCATCAACACGGGCGTGGGTAACCCAGTCGTGCCCGTTGGCACGCCTCCTCCGTCGATGGTGAGTCCCGAACGGTCACCGGGAGGGCTCTTGGTATTCAACCTCTTTATAACGAGACCAAGGCCCGCTCCTTTCTTTCTATCCCAATCGAATCCGCCCGTTCCAACACCCAAAGCTCCAGATTTAGGCGCTTCGGACCTTCAACGATGTCCGGCTCCGACCTGCACGGCCGGTGGATGTCTTCCTCCGTCACGAAAGAAGATGTGCTAAAGCTGAGAGACGCCAGGTATCTCACCGGCGAAATTTTGCATAGGCTGCCTGCCCAAAGGCAGGTTATTCCCACTCCCGAGCCTGGTGAGAGCGTGGTATTCGTGTCTCACTTCCTTCGGGGTTTAGGCTTACCAACGGACCCCTTTGTGAGGGGGCTCATGTTTTATTATGGGCTGGAATTCCATGACTTGGATCCGGAGTCCATCCTCCACATCTCGTCGTTCATTGTCGTATGTGAAGCCTTCCTCCGCATTACCCCTCACTTCGGATTGTGGCTCAAGACCTTCAAAGTGGAGCCGAAGATGATCAAGGGGCATCAGGCAGAGTGCGGAGGGCTGTCATAAGAAAAAATGCGGACGCTCCATGGCCCGCAGGCTCTTTTCAAGAGGAGCTCAATTTATGGCAACATGAGTGGTTTTATATCACCGCTCCCAGGGGCACCAAATGGGCGGCGCCACCTGCCTTCCGCTCGGGTCCTCCATTGCGACAGGCGTCATGGGTCAATAAAGGGCTCGATTGGGGACCGTCCAAGGACGTACCTCTGTTGCAGGGCCGTATTCGAGACCTCCGAGAGAGAGAGATCAATCTAGTCGTAGTAGTGTAGGTCATGCTGATTCGTCGCACCTTGCCCTGCAAACGCCATCCTCTCCGCCTGTGGGAGTTTAATCCGGAGGGACCACGAGCTCTCCAACATTTTATGGGCGTAACGCCCGTGGAGATGTACCAACTATTCTTCGGATCACAAGCAATGTGTCCAGACTTGACCGAGGACGTAGGTCTGAGCTGCAATCGCCCGGATACTCAAGTAAGTAGTCCTGTACCCGGACATGCTATCCGCATATTTATCATAAACTTGCCCTTAAAAGAGCTGTCCTTTAAAAAGGAGTGGATATCAAAAGCAAAACTGATCAGGTGTCCGGCCCCCCTCCCTGAGACCACGCCGGATCCTGTATTAACCAAGATGCTAGAGGTTGTGCCCTTTGAAGAAGGCGAAGGGGGGAACAAGGGAACTACTACCTCTGTGAAGGAGGCTATCAAGAAAGGGGGGATCGAGAATTCCTCCCTCCAAGGGGAGAAGAGGACCGCTTCCGAAGGTCCGGAGACCAAAGCCTCGAAGCGGGGGAAGAAATCTTCACCAGAGGGTCCTGCGGCGGGAGATGCCCCGGCCGCACTATTTCCCCAGGGAGATCAGCCCTCCAGCGAGCCGTAAGTAAAGGGGGGCATTTTTTTAAAGAGAGACATCCCCGTTTTATTTCTGAAGGTAACCGAAAGTTTTACCTTGTAGTTCCGATCTCAGCCCTTCACAGCAGAGCTCCTATTCAGGGGATCTTGATCCGGAGATGATGGAGAGCGAAACGCGTCCGCCTGCCGTACCGTTATGCGAGGTGGACGACCCTGAGGTGTCGTCGCGGAGGGATTCTCCGAATCCGACGGGGCCAGAAGGCAGCCGTATGTCCCCTCAAAGCCCTCCATGTCCGGCCTTCGAAAAAGGCCACCGGACGAGTCCGGCACCAACGGGTGTTCGTTCGGAGAAGCTGAAGGATCTGCTCGGGTGAGCGTCTATCTCGGAAGATCACCGTACGTTAATGGGTACGGTGATTGAAAGGATTTCATCCGCTGAGAGCAGATTGCATGAAGCCGTCGTAGGTTTACTGACGGGTTTTCAGGTACGCAAAATGATGTACCTTCTGACAGTTTTGCATATAAAATGCGCCATGTATAGATAGTAACCCCTGAGACTTGGTGCGGTGTCAAAAATGACGGCGCGCCGAGGATCATAACCCCAGGTATAATATGCGCTCTTCCTATGTAGGTGGCGAAGCGTCCGGTGGTTAGCCGGGTGTCGGTGTACAAAAAGAGGGGTACACTTTTTGTACCCCTATAACTGTGCACGGGCAGTCTGAGCCGCGGGCACCACCGCACTGAGCAAGGAAAGGGAGGTGAGCCAAGGTAAGGCCAAAGCTCGAAAGGAGCAGAACGACGCCAAGACCAAGACCACAAAGAGCAAAGGGGACGAAGCGGACTCCCCCGGCAAGATCCTTGTGGGGAGGCGGTTTTAGCAAACCCGGCAAGGCCTTGCCGTGGAAGCTCGCCCCACACCTACGGAGCGAGTCACCCTTGAGTCCACTGCCCCGATGGGGCAAGGATTCGGGAGACATCCCTATGGTGGCATGCATATCTTTGTGAAGACATTCAAGATCAGATACACACTATAGAAGATGACGACCCTTGGCGGGATCCCAGCCAAGGAGGACCACAAGGCCCCCGGCAAGAGCCTTGCCGGGGATGACAGCAGGCACCACGGCAAGACCCTTGCCAAGAACACCCGTAGGGCCACCATCAGGCCCACGCTAATCAAACCTCCACCACCGTTCCCATGCAGCTGCCGACCCAACCAGGTGGGCAGGCACCTGCATGGCGGCAAGCGGATCTTCGTGGAGACCCACCATCTGCGCCACCTCTGCTCGCTCGCCTACATGGCACCGCGGGCACCGCTGGCCAGGGCGCGTGTCGACACGAAAGGGAGCGGCGACGGACAAGAAAGGGCTCTCCCCCGTCCCCGATAAAGCAAGGACACCTAAGCAAGACGCATTAAAAGCGCCTTGTCATGTAATGCGAGGGATAAACTCGCATCATTGTACCCTTTCCACCTCCCGTGTGCCACTGTGGCAACCCGTTTCCCTATAAAAGGAGGCCCAAGGCGACCAGGAGGAGGATTCGGCTTTTTGGAGCTCCTCACGCCCCATTGCTAGTTCAAGAACACAGATAAACAAACCACCAAAGCAGGAGTAGGGTTTTACGCATCCTCGCGGCTCGAACCTGGATAAGGAAACCGTGTGCTATCTGTTTGATCCGCTCTTCTCACGACCCCGAGCCCCGCGACCATAGTAGGGATTCTTGTGATCCCATAGGTGTCGTTCCCACCGACATCTTTGGCACGCCAGGTAGGGGGCGCAGTTGTGAGAATCGGCTCTAGCAGTAAGTTCGACGCTTCTTCATCGTCATGGCGCCCAAGAAGAAGATGACGGTGTTGGTTGGCCCGTCGGAAGCCGGACATCCCGTCCTGACGCGGGCGAGCAGCGGACCGGTCGCAGAAAGGACCCGGGGCGCCGTTCGCGAACACCAACACTGTCCCAGCAGCCGAAGTTTGGGAGGCGGCGATGTTCGTGCGCCTGGTAACGGGCCGCACGCCGCCAAATCCAAAGACGGAGCCAGGCTCTCCGCGGGTGGCGCGGGGCCTTCCAAGATTGCTGCCACCCCGCCCGAAGGCGACGCGAGGGCTTCCAAGACTCCCACGCCGGCGCCGATGGCGCGCTCCTCTCAAGCGGCGCGCGATGAACGGCGTAATCACGCCGAGGACCCCGGGCGTCGCCGCGGAAAGAGCCCCGAGCACCACTCCCAGGATTTAGAAGACCTGCCCGCTCGCCGAGGTGCTGGTGAAGATGGCATGCGACCGCGGGGTCATGATAGAGATCCTTCTGACATGGTCAGAAGTTGAAGCGCGTCATGATCCGTGCAGGTTTCGCTGCCACCAACGCCAGCCAAGCTCCGGCGCGTGCGATTGTTTCCTTGATTTTCCTCCCACTACGGGGAAACTTGACGAATGGAGAGCCACTATCCGAAGCCTTGTTGCGGTGGCCAACAAAGACGAACCGAGTCCGGTGGAGCCCCCGGGTCGACGCTCCGACGGATTCCCACACACCAGTGGCAGGAAAGCCGGCGGCGCCGCGACCACGGTGCACTCGCCTCCTCCTTGCCCGGTACCGCGGACGCCAGACCGTCGCGACGTTACGAGCGACGAAATCTCCATAGCATCGTCCGACCCGTGGGCCCACTGTGACCAGCGCCAAGTTCTTCGGGAACGAGAACATGAAGACGCTCGAACCACTATCGAGCGCCGACGCGGAGCGCGCCACCAATCAGACAGGCGAGCAGGGCCTGCTGTGAGCCACCCGGCACCGGGGAGCCCTAGAGGCCTACCTTACGAGGTAGGCTGTCCGGCTTTTACCCATGAGCTGCGGCAGTTCCAGTGGCCCACTCACCGCACCTTCAAACCCGACATGGGCGAAAAGTATAGCGGCAAGACCCACCCGTCCGAGTTCCTTAGCATCTACACCATCGTGATGCTAGCTGCCGGAGCCCGCGACGATAAGGTGCTTGCGAATTATTTTCCATTGGCTCTTAAACCCAACGCCATGTCATGGTTGATGCACTTGCCGGTAGACTCTATTTCCTCCTGGTCGGATTTGTGCCATGAGTTCATGGGCGCCTTTACTGGAGGCCACCAAGCCCATGGCCAAGCAAGCGACCTACACGTCATTCCCCAGAAGGGAGGCGAGAGTCTCCGCAAGTATATACAGAGGTTCAGCCGGATACAGTACAATATCCCTGATGTTCACCCTGCCGCCATCATCAGCGCGTTCCATCAGAACGTGCGTAACCGCAAGATGCGCGAAGAGCTGGCAATGAACAAGGTGAAAGATGTAGCGAACTCTATGTTCTTTGCCGATGATGTGCTCGAGCTGAAGAGGGAAGGAAGTACCCCGGCAAAGATGCCGGCGTGGAAACCGACTCCTCAGATGAGGATATTGCCGCCCCGGCGAAGAAAGGACGGCGCCGTAACAGGAAGCGCAAAGGTAAAACCGTGCTTGCCGTTGAGGGATCTGATGATGCCGGCTCCACCAAGAAAACCAAGGCAGATGACCCCGGCAAGGAAGTTGCTGGATGTGTCGCCTGCCGGGCCTTGGCGGCTGCCGAGAAGCCAGGAAACTCCGACAAGTGATACTGCAAGATCCATCGCACCAAAGGCCATGCTCTCCAAGACTGCCGACAGGTTGAACTCCTCCCTGAGAAGCAGAGGGCTGAGTATGAGAGGCGGGACAAGGACAAGGGCCCAGACGGTGCTGAGGGGTCCGGCAAGAAGCGTGACGGCCAGGCGGGCCGTCGCGGCAAGGATAAACAACAGGAGAGGCCCGCCCGGGGCCGTGACAGAAAGCCAGAAGACGACGATCACGAAGAGGACGACGAATCCAGCGACCAAGAGTTTCAGAAAGCTACAGAGGCCATGTGCGTCGACGGCGGCGCCTCGGTGCATACTTCTCACCGCCGGCTTAAACGGTGGGCGCGAGATTACAGTGGCAGAGCCGCCGCTTGATGCCCAAAGGCGGCCGAAGTGGTCCAACACACCTATCATTTTTGACATCGAGGATCACCCCGATCGCACTATCGCGGTCGGTGCTTGCCATTGTTGGTTTCACCAACAATGCGCAACCTCAAGGTGACAAAGATGCTAGTCGATGGCGGGCCGGTCTGAACTTGATCTCGCTTTGCCGTGATCGAGAAACCGCAGATTCCTCGATGGAGACCTCAAGAGACGGGCACGCTTCGTGGGTCAACCCGGGAAGAAGCCAACCCAAGGGAAAGGTCACGCTGTCCTTGACTTTTGGAAGCGACCTGAACTACAGGACGGAGAGGATCGTGTTTGATGTTGCCAAGATCCCCTTGCCCTACAACGGGATCCTTGGCTGCCCAGCGCTGGCCAAGTTCATGGCGGCATCACACTACGCCTACAACACCGTGAAGATGCCAGGACCTGTGACGATCATCACCATCCCCTCCGATAAGAAAGATGCGCTGATTTGCGCTGACCAACTATACCAGCAAGCAGTTGCAGCAGCTGCCGCCACTAGGGCACTTGCTCCTGCCGCTGGGACCCCGGGAGGGAAGAAGAAGAAGACCGGTGAGACCTCGGACACCCACTCCGGCAAGTGCACCTCTTCGGAGTGTAGCGTTGCCGTCGAGGACGTGCCAGAGAGCTCCACCGGCGGAAACAAGAAGCCTAGGGCCATACCTCCGGGAACCAAGAAGGTTTCTGTCAATAAGGACGGCACGGGAGGAGCTTTTACCATAAGCTCCACCCTTGACGACAAATAGGAAGACGCGCTCGTCACCTTCCTGCGGGCGAATGTCGATGTGTTTGCATGGCAAGCTTCCGACATCCTCGGTGTTCCCAGGGAGGTGATTGAGCACCACCTTGCTGTCTGCCCTCATGCGCGGCCCGTCAAGCAGAAGGTCAGAAAGCAAGCTTTGGAACGACAAGAGTTCATCACAGAAGAGATCCGGAAACTGGAAGCAGCGGGTTTGGTAAGAGGAGTGCTCCATCCAACGTGGTTGGCCAATCCGGTGTAGTGCGCAAGGCAAATGGGAAGTGGAGACTGTGTATTGATTACACAGATATCAATAAGGCTTGCCCTAAAGACCCCTTCCCGTTGTCGCGCATCGACCAGATTGTTGACTCCACGGTTGTGTGTGATCTGTTGTCATTCCTGGACGCCTACTCCGGCTACCACCAGATCTTCATGACAAGAGAAGACAAAGAGAAAACAGCATTCATCACCCCATACGGTACATATTGTTTCATGCGGATGCCTTTCGGGTTGAAGAGTGCTGGTTCGACGTTTGCAAGGGCGGTCCAGATTGGTTTTGAACCCCAGCTCCATAGAAATATGGAAGCTTATATGGATGACATAGTGGTCAAAACCAAGGACAGAGCAACCCTCATACCAGATTTGCAAGAAACATTTGCAAACCTGCGCAAGATCAATCTCAAGCTGAACCCTGAGAAGTGCGTCTTTGGCGTCCCGTCTGGCAAGCTTCTTGGGTTCTTGGTGTCACAGCGTGGGAGAGAGGCCAATCCGGACAAAATCAAATTAATAGAGCAGATTGAAGCACCCAAGCGAATCAAGGATGTGCGTCGGCTTGCTGGTTGCGTCGCCTCCATGGGAAGGTTCATTTCCTAGTCTGCCGAGTGCCCCCTTCCCTTTTTCAAGATCCTGAAAAAGGCGGGCCCGATGGAGTGGACGCCAGAAGCCGAAGCAGCATTGCAAGGTTTGAAGAAGTACCTCTCCTCCGTGCCAATACTAGTTGCGCCTAGGCCACAGGAGCCGTTGCTTCTATACCTGGCAGCAACGGACCAGGTGGTCAGTGCCGCACTAGTGGCGCAGAGAGAGGTTGACGACGAGGTAATGGCAGCGGCAGAGCCCGACACCACCAATGCAGAGTCGATACAGCCAGTTGAAGTGCCGCCGAAGAAGAAAATGATGCAGCACCCGGTCTACTTTGTTAGTTCCCTCCTGCAGGGGGCTAGATCAAGGTACTCCGGCGTGCAGAAACTGCTCTCGGCCTTCTTATGGCCTCGAGGAAGCTGCATCACTACTTCCAAGCACACGAGATCACTGTCGTCACTCACCTCCCTCTGCAATGGATATTGCACAATCCGGATGCAAAGGGAAGAATTGTGGAATGGGCACTGGAGCTGTCCAGCTCTGGCCTCAAGTTTGAAAGTACTTCGATGATTCAGAGCCGTGTCCTAGCGGAGTTCATTGCAGAATGGACTGCAACGCTTGACGAAGAAGCCCAAGAGACTGCTCTCCTCGGCAAGGAGGCAAGTTGTGATTGGATCATGTACTTTGATGGAGCTTTCTCCTTAAAAGGCGCCAGGGCTGGCGTACTTCTTGTCGCGCCCACCGGAGAGCACCCCAAGTACGTGATCCAGATGCACTTCCCCAGGGAGGTGTCAACAAACAATACGGTAGAGTGTGAAGGGCTGCTTGCCGGTCTTAGGATCGCGGCGGACCCCGGAGTCAAGAAACTCATCGTCAGGGGAGACTCGCAGCTTGTCGTCAAGCAAGTCAACAAGGATTACCAGAGCCCGTTGATGAAGGCCTACGTCGATGAAGTGAGAAAGCTGGAAGAGCGTTTCGACGGTATACAGGCTGAACACGTTCCTCGAGCGGAGAATGATATCGCCGATTACCTGTCAAAACACGCTGCCCTCAAGCTACCTGTGGAACCAGGTACCTTTGTGCTTCAGCTAACTCAGCCATCCGTTGATCCATCAACAGAGCAGAATAAGAGGAGGAAATTAGGGCCCGGCAAGTACTTTCCCGCCGAAGCTCTCGTAGCTGCCGGCAAGGATGTTGCCGGGATACCGAGCCCGCCACGGACGACGGCTCCGCGGAGCGCCAAGCTCTTGCCATCGAGACAGCCGCTCCTATAGCGGAGGAACGCTTTAGTCCTCGCCGCCGAGCCCTGTGCTCCAGCGCAGGCACAACATACCGTCCGATTCCTCCAACAGGGAACTTCCCGAGGAGCAGGAAGAAGCGGAAAGTAGCCCGTCGCTCTACCATGTACCAGTTCGCCGATGACGCCCTGCATGTAAAGAGGCCGAACGGTGTGAAATTGAAGTGTATCCTCGAGAGGAAGGACTGGAGCTGTTGGTGGAGATACACGGAGGCATATGTGGATCCCACATTGGGTCAAGGGCCCTTGCCGCAAGGCATTTCGCAAGGCTTCTTCCGCCCACCACCCTCCAGATGCGACGACACTAGTCACCAGTGTGAAGCGGTCGGCCCATTCAAAGAAGCTTCATCAGCCAGCTCAAGCCCTTCAAACCATTCCTCTCTCCTGGCCCTTCTCGGTCTGGGGGCTCAACATACTGGGCCCTTTCCCCCGTGCTGTCGGGGGCTTTGAGTACTTGTACATTGCAATCGACAAGTTCACAAAGTGGCCGGAGGTGGAGGCAGTGAGGAAGGTCACAACTCACTCAGCCGGCAAGTTCTTCAAGGGACTAGTGTGCCGTTTTGGCGTACCCAACAGGGTTATCACCGACAACGGCACACAGTTCACATGCCGCACCTTCATGCAATATACCCAAGACCTCGGCAAGAAAGTCTCTTTCGCTTCCGCTGCTCACCCGTGAAGCAATGGTCAAGCTGAGAGGGCAATGCTGAAGCATCGCGAGGCTTAAGGACCAAGACCTTTGACAGGCTGCACAAGAGTGGAAGGCGCTGGATTGATGAGTTGCCGGCGGTTCTTTGGTCGACCAGGACGACGCCAAATCGAGCCACCGGCCAGACACGTTTTGCCCTAGTATACGGGGCAGAAGCAGTTCTCCCCACTGAACTCATATACGGGTCACCTCGAGTGCTCGCTTATGACGAGCTTGAGCAAGAGCAACTGTGGAAAGATGACGCAATGCTCCTTGAGGAAGATCGTCTTCGGGCGGCTGTGAGAGCAGCATGCTACCAGCAAGCCTTGCGCCGCTACCATAGCCGCAAGGTTCATGCCCGAAGCCTTGAGGAAGGCGACCTTGTCCTTCGACGCGTTCAATTGGCCAAGAATTCCAACAAGTTGATGCCAAAGTGGGAAGGCCCTTATCGGGTAATACGAGTCACCAGGCCCGGCGTAGTCCGCCTGGAGACCGAAGATGCCGTTCCCGTGAGTAACTCCTAGAACATTGAGCATCTTCGCAAGTTTTACCCGTGAGGCACGGCTTGCCGGGCCCCCCGACAAGCCACCTTTTGTACAAGCATTGCCGATGATGCATGTAACCCTTTGTACAAAGCCAGGCGCAGACCCTGAGCATAAATAAATGAAGCGCTGGCGCCTTAAGTTATAGCATGCATGCTAGGTCGAGTCTCGCCCTTGGTTAGGGTTGATAGTGCTTAGCGGCGACTAACCCCTAGCTTAGAGGTTGAGTGTGCGTCTCTTTGCCGTTCTTTTGTCTTCTTTGGTTCGCAGGACTCATAGATATCCTTGCCGGATCACTTGAGGACGAAAAAGAGAAGAGGCACGGACCGGCATCTAGACCCCGGCAAGCCAGTATTGCCGGGGGCTGCAAGTGCAAAGATGCACCCACGGCAAACTAGAGTTGCCGGGGGCTACAGCTTCAGATAAGTTCTTCATCCCTTATCATGCATTCCCTTATGGACTGAGGTATGTGAAACCTCGTTTTTTCCCAAAGCTACCATGCTCCCCTAAAACTCTAGGCCCTAGGGCTCGTTCCTGGGGCCGGGTTTGGTCGTAGTCGCGGCAGCAAAAGGATGAAACGAGGAGCCTGAACCCACCTCATCCCTGCCTCCGCCAAAAGCGTGAGAAAGGTCGAGCGAAGTGGGAAGAAGGCAGGGCCTGTTGCCGGGCAAGGAAATGTTTATCTTAGGGATATCAAGGATTTACTCCTTGTCGTGGGTTCTACCGCAAACAAATGACCCGGCAAGCATCCCTTTTTCACTAAAAACATTCCACTCAGGTACAGCCCATGGGGAATGAAAAACATGAATGATGGGATTACAAGTTTTAAATTCAGCCAAGGCCCAAAGGCTTACAAGCTAAAAAGAGATAAGGTGCCCATAACCCCTTTCTTGTCCCTCTCCTCAGGAGGCAGGTCAAGGAGGCGAAAAGGGCAGAAGGGGCGCCTAGGCGAGCTACGGGTGGCAGGAGGCACCAAGAGAACATCTCGGTGGCCGTCCGAAGGCTGGATGGTGATGGCGGCGCCGGAAGCAGAGCTCAAAGACGAGGCGGTAGGACGCCAAGACGCTGTCAAGGCGCCGGTGCTCACAGATTCGATTTGACGGCCTTGCCGCCGCCCTCTTCCTCTTCTCGCAGCCTCCCAACGCCGGCCGCCCAAGGAGACGACCCAGAAGTTCAGGAGCCCGCGACACGGATGATGGGGTCGCCAGGTCAAGACAGAGCGGCGCCCGACACCTAGTCGGACCCGCCATCCCGCCACCTGCTACCTCATCGTTGCTGCCGCTGTCCTCCTCGCCACTCCCGCCCGAGGAGGGGTCTTCGCTATCAGAAGAGCTCTCCACGCAGCACCTTGCCCGGGTCCCGAAGAGCCCGAAGACCTTGACGGAGAGGAGGCCGCCCTCCATCAGCTTGAAATGGAGAGTGAGCCCCTCCGTCAAGCGGTGGATATGAGCGAACGTCTTCCATCCCCGACGAAGATACATCACGTGAGGGGCTGGGAAGTCGACGCAAACTCACGTACCGCTGATCCCACAGCCCCTCATGTGCAGCCGCAATGACTCCGGCGGACCCAGCTCCATCTCCCGCGCGAATGGAGTCGGGAGACGAAGGCGAGGGCGAGGCGGCCGACGCAGCCTGACGAAGAACTCGCAAGGGTCATCCCCAACATGGCCCTCCGTGGGGGAAGGAACTACTGGCGGAGGCGAGACCGTCGCGCCGACCCGTCCTCCTCTTCCCCGAGCGCCTCGGCCTCGCCCCCTCCCCCTTCCCCTCGCGGCTGGCTCTGCCACAGCAGGTGCAGGAGAAGGAAGGACGAGTTGTCGAGCGACGACCCTCGCCGCCACCGTGGAAGGGCCAAGATTTCCTCTCTCCATGGCGGATGGAGGGGGAGCAGAAGCTGAAGGAAGGAGGAGATGGAAGAAAGCGGGACGCCATCCCCCCCTCCCGCTGAGGAACGGGGTGGGGACTCGGCCGCCCCGCTCAGCCAATCAAGACGCGGAAGGCGCAGGGAACTGGGACCAACCCGCTGCCCCAGCCCGCGACGGTCCGGTTTCCCGCCTCCACCGTTCGCCACCCCAAGCCCATGAGAACCACGTGGCAGGCATGCGGGACCAAGGCAACGGGTGAGGCGACCTCTCCCCACCCCGTGATCGTGGGGAGTGGACGCCTTGAAGACCACGCCGCCCATTCAAGAATGGGCGCGCCCACGCCCCTCCGTTTATGGGGAAGGCGTGAACCGCCCCCTTTACTATGACGTGACGCATGCGCGTAGAGCTCAGCCCCACGCATGCCGCCCATGTTACGCGCGCCTCCCCACGCCGAGCCACGCTCGGGAGTCATGCGAAGTGCAGTGCGCGAAGAGACTTACCGCGGTAAAAACCACCCCGCCTGCCCGCGCACCGTTTTTGGGCCTAGCCCAATGACGCGATTGCGCTTACATGTGGCCCAGGCCCGGGGGCTCCTGTCGGTGTACAAAAAGAGGGGTACACTTTTTGTACCCCTATGACTGTGCACGGGCAGTCTGAGCCGCGGGCACCATCGCACTAAGCAAGGCAAGGGAGGTGAGCAAAGGTAAGGCCGAAGCTCGAAAGGAGCAGAACGACGCCAAGACCAAGACCACAAAGAGCAAAGGGGATGAAGCGGACTTCCCCGGCAAGATCCTTGCCGGGAGGCGGTTTTAGCAAACCCGGCAAGAACCTTGCCGTGGCAGCTCGCCCCACACCTATGAAGCGAGTCACCCTTGAGTCCATTGCCCCCATGGGGCAAGGATTCGGGAGACATCCCCATGCTGGCATGCAGATCTTTGTGAAGACATTCAAGATCAGATAAACACTATAGAAGATGATGACCCTTGGTGGGATCCCAGCCAAGGAGGACCACAAGGCCCTCGGCAAGAGCCTTGTCGGGGATGACAGCAGGCGCCACGGCAAGACCCTTGCCGGGGCCCCGGCAAGACTCTTGCCGGGGCTACGGCGAGGCCCTTGCCAAGAACACCCGTAGGGCCACCATCGGCCCACGCCAATCAAACCTCCACCACCGTTTCATGCAATCGCCGACCCAACCAGTTGGGCAGGCACTGCGTGGCGCTGCTTAATCTTCGTGGAGACCCACCATCGCGCCACCTCAGCTGCTCGCCGCCTACATGGCACCGCTGGCACCGCTGGGCCAGGCTGCGGTCGACATGAAAGGGAGCGGCGACGGACGAGACAGGGTTCTCCCCGCCCCGATAAATCAAGGACACCTAAGCAAGACGCATTAGAAGCGCCTTGTCAAGTAATGCGAGGGATAAACTTCATCATCAGCATTCTTTCCACCTCCTGTGCCACCGTGGCAACCCCTTTCCCTATAGAAGGAGGCCCAAGGCGACCAGGAGGAGGATTCGGCTTTTTGGAGCTCCTCACGCCCCATTGCTAGTTCAAGAACACAGATAAACAGACCACCAAAGCAGGAGTAGGGTTTTACGCATCCTTGCGGCCCGAACCTGGATAAGGAAACCGTGTGCTATCTGTTTGATCCGCTCTTCTCACGACCCCGCGCCCCGCGACCGTAGTAGGGATTCTTGTGATCCCATAGGTGTCGTTCCCACCGACACCGGGCTGATGAATTTTCCGAACTAAAGCGGCAACTTGACGTGGCGGATGCGAACATCACACTTGTTAATAAGCGGCTTGACGAGTCACAAGGTATGCGACTTCTCCGTGGACACCTGGTAAGGGAGCTTGACGCCCATGCCTTACAACATGTATGCTTAATGCAGATGGTGCCGCTGCTATGTAGAGCCTTCGGGCGGAGCTCGCCTGAGCCAAGGAGCAAGCCAGAAAAAGTGATGCGGCTGCCTTAAAGGCGGCCGCAGAGCTAAAAGCCAAACAGGCTGCTCATCGCCAAGTAAGAAAGAAATGGCCGAGATGGCCGTGAAATTGAAGAATGCTATCGACAATATGAGCTTCTTGAAAAGAAGATCGAGCGAAACAAGAGGACTGAAAAAGGCCACCACCGAGGCTAAGGATACTCGCTCTGCGATGAGAGCTATGAAGGAGGAGCTACGCCAGTGGAGATATTGCGGCTGGAAAGCCCTTTTTGCTGCGGAGGAAATTCACGGATCCTAAGTACGCTCAATTGGACCGGCTGTGGGGTGCGGAGGATGCTTATCTAGACTTGGCGGCGAGTGCCGCAGACGCGGCCGAACACTTCCGAGGTCAAAAGGATCACGGAATGGAAGAGCTTTTTTGGTCGCAGTTCCATAGTCCGGAGCGTCCACTTTCGTTAACCGATCGTTTGGCCGAATGGGCTGAGCTGAATAGGTTGTCCGGACTTGCCATGAAGGCTGTCGTGACTCATTTGTGGCCGAAAAGCCCCAAGCCGAAGAGTTATTTTGGCTTGGTGCAACAGTTCCTTGGTGCGGTGCCGCATATCGATGCAATGAAGCGGTCAGCATGCATAGAGGGTGCGCGGATGGCTCTTGCCCGTGTCAAGACATACTGGGCGGAGATGAAGGCCACCGACGTTGCATCCCAAGATTCGGACAGAAGTCGAGTACCTGCCGAGCACTATTTTGAGGAAGTCCTACAGGGCGCTCGTTTAATAGAGACGCAGTGCTCGAAGGATATTATGTTTAAATGACATGTATGATTTGTGAAAACAATGTCTCAATATAATATAAGAGCTTTTTATACTTGTGCGTTCAAGTATTAAAACACCTCCTGTGCGGCCGTTGATGTATATGTGTATATAACCTGAAAGATGGCAGTCTTCGACTTCAGCCCCCACGCACATAGTGCGGGGGTGTTTGCAAAAAGGCGCATTTTCACACTTAATCCAACGTCTTGGTCCTGTAAAGGAGGTGATAGCGTAGCAAACTAGGCAACCGGACTATAATGCTTTATCACTTTCACTTAGCCATAGGAGTTCGATGGTGGGGCTACTATATAGCCCCTAGGGGCACCGCTGTCCCGAATTCGGGGCGCGTATGTGCCTGACCGGGAAACGGTCCTTCGTTAATGCGGGGGAATTCTAAACATTCCGGTGGGTCATCGAGTGGTTGACCAGTCTCACGCTATATCATGACAGTCAGTTTTAGCTTTCTCCACTGAGGTGCTCAACCTAGCTCAACCGGGGCACAATCGCAGTGGTTCTCCCAGCGCTACCTTAGCCGATATAACAGAATGTAAGGTACCAAAACATGGGAGCCGGGCAAACCCAGCATTTGACCAAAGACATGATTCGGAGCTGATGTATATAAGGCCTAACTCGAGACGCCGAACACTCCCTAAGGTATTCGGTCTTTATGAAAACATGCAGAATAATGCCCTAAGCCCCTGGTGTCCAGGTACGTGCAAAAATTCTGGTGCGGCCGATGCCAAAACCCAGCCTCCTCCTCGGTTATAGCAAGAAGCCGGGGGATGTGTATCAACAAGAGACAGTAAAAACGTTTACGCAGGGTCTTAATCTGAAAAGAATCCTTGCAACGGGTCCCCTCGCACGCGTCTGCGCTGTGTTCCGCGCAGCCGTATCTCGGACGGGTGTAGCACGGTGTTCATCTGTAAAAGGCAAGAACTTAGTTGAAAAGAATAAAAGATCGTGCGAAAAATGTACTTTATATTAAATAAACAGAGTACGGTTCGAAAAGTGAATAAAATTGAGCTTTATTGTCTCTTGTTGTACATGCGTGCAGCCCCTTGTACGGGGGTATGCCGCTAGTAGGCCTTTATATGTTTACGCCGGACTCGTCTAGCCATGTCCGGGTTTCGAATGACCTATTCAGGTGCTTTGATTAGCGGAGCCGGATTAGTGTGGGGCTATCAAGACAGTCTCACGTTCTTCCGTGCTCGAGTAACACTTGGTACTCCCTTTTAATGAGATGATGCCACGTGGACCGGGCATTTTAAGTGTAAGAGATGCATAATGTGGTATTGCGTTAAAGCGGCGTAAAGCTTCACGCCCCAAAGAGTGCTTGATAGCTACTTTGAATGGGGCGATGTGGAAGGTTAACTTTTGCGGCGGAAGTTGTCGGATGACCAACACAACTTCTAGCAGTAGGGAGCCCGCATAATGGGCATATAGGCCTGGCATTACCCCTTTGAAGGAGGTGTTGCTATGGTGAATTTTGGTTGGGTCTATCCCCATTTTATGGATTGTGTCCTCGATATAGCAGGTTTAGATCGCTACCTCCGTCCATTAAGACTTGTGTAAATTGGAGTCCGTCGATTATAGGATCTAATATCAAGGCAGTCCATCATGCTCCGGATACTTCCGAATAGTCCTGATGATCGAAGGTGATTGGTTTTGACAACCATCGTTGGGACTCTTCGATAGACCGTGCGGCGCTGTGTTTCTATGGGCGCCGCTCTGCTTTTTCCCTTTGTCACTTCAAGTGAGTTCACTGTTTTGACTTTTGTGGGAAATTCTTTTGTTTTCCGGTGCTCGCTTGTGGGGTTCGCCATCGCCCTCGCTTGGTGTGTCGAGCCCCTTGTGTTCGACATTGAGTTTGCCGGACTGCTTAAAGACCCAACAATCTCTGTGGGTATGGTTTGCAGGCTTCCCGGGAGTACTGTGGATTTGGCATATTTTGTCCAAGATTTTGTTTAGGTTGGATAGCTCGTCGCTGTAGTCCTTGAGGGGCAGTTTTTTATGCTTCTGCCGGGAGCTTCTGAATCTGGCGTTGACTGTCGTGCTCTTCGGGTTGTTTCCCTTTGTCCGGCGCTGGTCCTTGCTGCGTCATGGTTTTCCATTTCCATCCCTGACTTCGGATGTACTTGGGTCGCTGGTATTGCATCTTGCCAGCCAACTATCCTCTTCCGCGCAAAAGCGGGTCATGAGGCTTGTTAATGCAGCCATTGTTCTTGGCTTCTCTTGGCCGTGGTGTCTGGCGAGCCATTCGTCTCGGACGTTGTGTTTGAAAGCTGCTAAGGCTTCGGCGTCCGGACAGTTGACTATTTGGTTCTTTTTTGTGAGGAACCTGTTCCAGAATTTGCGGGCTGACTCCCCGGGTTGTTGAGTTATGTGACTTAAATTGTCTCAAGAATCGGAGGACGGACATAAGTCCCTTGAAAATTTGCTCAAAAGCATCCTCGAGCTCTTCCCAACTTCCAATGGTATTTTCAGGAGGCTTTTGAGCCAATGCCGGGCTG
The DNA here is from genome assembly GCA_021605205.1 of Aegilops longissima. Taxonomy (NCBI): domain Eukaryota; kingdom Viridiplantae; phylum Streptophyta; class Magnoliopsida; order Poales; family Poaceae; genus Aegilops; species Aegilops longissima. Next base: position 609,787,404 of record CM038682.1, on the reverse strand, counting down.
GCCCTTTGAGCTTGAGGGTAAGTATTTTATGGCGTGAGATCATCTCCTCTAGCCATGTGTGTGTGGAGGATGTAATCCTCAATCCGCACTCTGTGGTCTGTTGTTCCGTCAGATGCTTCTATGTTTACGGGTTTGAATCCCGCTGGGAATTGTGGTCCAAAGACCTCATCGGTGAAACACGGGGGTGTGCGGCACCCCTATATTTGGGTGTGCCGTGATGTTCGGATATTTGGCGTGTTGCATTGCTTGAAGAGCTTGCTTTTCAGCCCATAGATGGACCTAACTGGGCCATCCTTTTGATGTGAATCCTTATGCGGATAGCGTGCCGGATTGTGTGCGGCGCCGCTTGCCGCTCCATGTTTGCCATGTGGTCGTCTATCCGACCGGGTGGCCTCTTTGTTCTTTGATTGCGGGGGCTCTATGGCCTCCTCATCGAATTCGCGCAGTAATTTGCGCTCGGTAGCTCTTCGCTTACGCATCGTCGCCGATTTCTCAGCGGTGTTGAGTACTTTGCTCCATCTGATTCTGAGTGCATCTTCCGCTGTTTTGAGCTTCTGCTTCTGCTTTTTCAGGCTACGCGCAGTGGCGACAAGCCTTTTGTGGAGGTTCTTCTGCTCCAACAATTTGTCCGGCGTGAGATCGTCCGGACTGTTATCTTCGCCGGGGACGGGTTGTTTATCCAAGTTGTCCTGTTCGTACGGCTGCTCGATAGCATGTTCGTCGTCCACCGGTTCGCCCTGCTCTATGGCTGGGTCTATGTGGCTGCTATCTTTGTCGAGGCGGGACTTGGTGCGGCGTTTACGTTGCCGTTTTGACTGTTTTCGAGGGATTTATCCTTCGTAGTGTCCCGTTGTTCCTCGTTGTCACTTACTTTTGGTGTATCCACCATGTATACATCGTGAGATGAGGTGGCTGTCCAGTATCCTATAGGTGCTGGTTCATGGTTGTCGTCCATCCGTCGATGTCTTCGGAGTCGAAATCGAGCATGTCATTTAAGCTTTCGACAGTGGCTACAAGTGGGCGGTGGGTGGGCGTTGAATTTCTTCGTCGTCCGCATCCCAACCTTCCTGACCGTAGTCCGGCCAGGGCTCTCCTAATAAAGAGAGAGACTTTAGTGAATTCAGGATGTCGCCAAAGGGCGAGTGCTGAAAGATGTCATGCAGTGAACTCCATAACCGCGCCCAATTGATTCGATTGGTAGGGGCGCGGAGGGTTCGGAGTCCAGAGAGGAGTCCGCACCTTGGTGTCACGGTCTTCGCAGCGACAGGATGGAGTTCGCTCAATCGCCAGAGATCGTAGCCCCGAGGCGGTGTCCAACCACTCGCCCTCGATCGGCGGAGTCGGCCCGAGCTAAGGGTCGGAGCGGGCGCCGGTGCGCCTCGAGGGCACTGCTCGCGGCAGAGCTAGATCGTGCCCATCGAGACAAGGCGGAGCGCTTATTGTGGCTCGAATCCGTCGAAGATTAAGTCTCCGCGGATGTCGGCCGTGTAGTTCAAACTCCCAAATCTGACCTAATGGCCAGGGGCATAGCTTTCGATGTGCTCCAGATGCCAAGTGAATTGGCCCGCAGTGCAAAGCCGCCGAATACGAAGATCTGCCCGGGGAGAAAAGTCTCACCCTAGACCGCGTCGTTGTTGATGATCGAAGGAGCCATTGGGCCTAAGGATGATGACACAGAGGAACTTCAATGAAAGCACCAATGTCGGTGTCAAAACCGGCGGATCTCGGGTAGGGGGTCCCGAACTGTGCGTCTAGGCGGATGGTAACAGGAGACAAGGGACACGATGTTTTTACCCAGGTTCGGGCCCTCTCAATGGAGGTAATACCCTACTCCTGCTTGATTAATATTGATGATATGGGTAGTACAAGAGTGGATCTACCACGAGATCAGAGAGGCTAAACCCTAGAAGCTAGCCTATGGCATGATTGTTGTTCTTCCTATGGACTAAAACCCTCCGGTTTATATAGACACCGGATAGGGTTAGGGTTACACAGAGTTGGTTACAATGGTAGGAGATCTACATATCCGTATCGCCAAGCTTGCCTTCCACGCCAAGGAAAGTCCCATCCGGACACGGGATGAAGTCTTCAATCTTGTTCCTTCATAGTCTAGGAGTCCGGCCAACGGTGATAGTTCGGCTATCCGGACACCCCCTAATCCAGGACTCCCTCAGATGCATTGCCACGACAAGCGAGAACTTATTAATTTGAATGGTTCCATTTCTGCGGGAAATGCAGTACCTTGCAACCACTTTGGCTATTAGTAGGCACAAGTGTAATTCGACCACGCCGGGAATCGATCCAGGAACTGCTACAGGGGGCAATTTCTGTTGACATGTAGAATAAAAACAATTGTAACATATCATTGAAGATATATATAGTTTATGAGCATCAACATTAAAATAAGACTTTTTACCAGTGTTTTGTGCACACAATTGGTCTTGTTTAGTGTGTGCACCATAGGTCTAATTAATCCCATCCAAAATCTAGCGTTCATACGTTGTGTTATCTCTGTCAGATTATCAACAAAGTTTATGATATGCTTCAAGTCTTTCCAGTGAAATTTGGTATGCTTAGTAACATACAGATCGTTCACTATGCATCCAACATATCCTGCTTAAAAGGTGGAAAGGTGTTATTTATTCAGAACATGGCAGAAGAATATATAGTGCGCATAAATTGGTAAATAGAATTTGTTACTGCCTAGGAATGGAGTCAGAATATGATATCACAATTGGTTGCTTAAATAGTGATCAATTGGTTGCTTAAATAGTAATATGACAGCATGGAGAAAGGTGAAAGGACACTAACCTCGATCAGACTTTGATCGGCTAATGACGTTGGGGAAGTAAACATCCATGTTAATTAGACCAGGCTGTGGTGCACGCACTAGAATTTTATTGCCAGCTTTCAGTTCATAACACTTAGACATTTTTCTCCAAAGGTCCGCATTAAAATATGAGTGACCATCTTTATCAAGTTTTATGCTAACCGTCATTGTAAATCCATGATGCGTTGTCAATATGACATCCTGGGAGTCATCAACAAAGTAAAGCCCAAGATTGCCTTCTACTCATGTTCTTGCAAAGCAAGGGATGTACTGCTTGAAATGAAAATTAAGATCGTAAATTAGATATATTGAATTAACAGAGCAAGATGTAAATATGGGAGTAACTGATAGAACAGATCAATATATGGATGAAAGCAAAGTACAAAAATATAGAATTAAAAATAGATAATGTAACAAAGATTTGATGCAAATATATAGATAATGTAGCAACAGACGGTATATGTTCACAAATTTAGGCCATGCCGACCGTGGTAGGTTGAGATTGAACATACCGAGCGCTCCCTGAAGTCATCCAGAATGGTAAGATAGAACTGCGTTTCCGACTGGCCACGACCACAGTTGCCCGATTTGTGCTTGCACTGTGGACACACGAATGAACACCCATGAATTAGCTAGAACAAAAATGATTCCACGGCGATTTCCGCCGGTTGATTAACAATGACGGACGGACTGCGATAAGAGATTAGTGAATATTTCGCTAATTAAGTTGATAGAGTTTAGAATGTCGGTGCAGATAGGCGGCGGAAAGCGGTAGGGGCGAAATCCCGTGCCGTTTGGAGCGCGACCTACGCCCGCCCCCAACAGCCGTCATGCTTAGGGTGCAGAGTTGCGGAGGAGTCTGCGGCGAGTGAGTGGGGACGAAGTGGGCGAGGGTTTTCTTTTCTCCTTTTGCATGTATGAGTGAACACACACGGCTCGCAGAGGCGACGGAGATGAATCGTGTGAGATAGTAAATCACTGAGATTGAATGGGAATCCAAATTTCCTTTGTCCTTCATCCATGAGTTTTTTCTACGACGAACATAAACCCTGCTAATCACCGTGTTCAAATTTGACACTTTTCCAGGTTCATTTACAATATTTAGGGGATTATGTGCATTTTGTAGGCATTAATGCTCATAATTTAAATTCAAACAATTGGTGCTTGAAAAGGTGCACAACAACAGTCTGGAAAAACCATACTCGTGGTATTTAGTAATTTCTCAAGCCTTTTACAAAGAATGGGCAGAGATTTCAATGGAATGTGTGGCAATAGTCAACCACAAACGCGTCAGTTACTGGGTTATCAACTATAGAACAATGAAATATGTGCTTGAAAAACATGACGCCTGGCATGGTGCCATGGTATGGCCTCACCGTGCCCTGGTTAAAAGCTGAGAAGGTTTGATTTATGTCGCCATGCACGCCCTTCATAAATAGAACCATCACCGAGGAAGTTCAATGCTTTCGAGAGGGAAATCACCAAGATTGAAGGGGAATCCAAATTTCCGTCCTAGTTTGTCATTCAGCTTTTTTCCAACAATCAACATACCACCTCAAATGCAACATGTTCAAATTTGACATTTTTCCGAACTTATTTACCATATTTAGGGGATAATGTGCATTTTCTAGGCATCAATTATGCACATAATTCAAATTCGAACAATCGGTGCATGAAAAGGTGCACAAGAATGGTCTGGAAAACCATGCTCGTGCTATTTAGTACATTCTCATGCCTTTTACAAGGAATGGGAAGATATTTCAAGGAAATATGTGGCAATAGTCAACCATAAACGCGTCGTTTATTGGGTTAACAACTATACAAAAATGAAATACATGCTGGAAAACATGACGCCTGGTGTGGTGCCATGGTATGACCTCACCGTTGCCCTGGTAAAAATGTCGTCATGCACGCCTTTCATAAAACGAACCATCACCAAGGAATTTGCATGGTTTCGAGGGGGGGGAATCACCAAGATTGAAGGGGGATCCAAATTTCCTTTGTCCTTTTGCTACGTCTTGAGCTTGCGTTGGTTTACCTCGAAGAGGATACGGTGATGCAGCAAAGTGTAGCGTAAGTATTTCCCTCAGTTTTGAGAACCAAGGTATCAATCAAGTAGGAGGCTCCTCAAAAGTCCCACGCACCTAGACAAACAAACTGAGAACTCGCAACCAACGCAATAAAGGGGTTGTCAATGCCTTCACGGCCGCTTGCGAAAGTGAGATCTGATAAAGATAGTATGATAAGATAAATATATTCCTGGTATTTTATAATATAGATGCAAAAATTAAAGATGCAAATAAAAGTAGATTGAAAGCAAATATGATAAGAGATAGACCCGGGGGCCATAGGTTTCACTAGTGGCTTCTCTCAAGATAGCATAAGTATTACGGTGGGTGAACAAATTACTGTCGAGCAATTGATAGAAAAGCGCATAATTATGAGATTATCTAGGCATGATCATGTATATAGGCATCACGTCCATAACAAGTAGATCGACTCCTGCCTGCCAAAATTAGACGACCTAGACTTGTGGGAGAATCATGGTCTCCATCATTCTTTCCTCACTTGGGACAATGCTCTAATAATGATGATCATCACACTTTTATTTACTTACAAGTCAACAATTACAACTCGATACTTAGAACAAAATATGACTCTATATGAATGCCTCCGGCGGTGTACCGGGATATGCAATGAATCAAGAGTGACATGTATGAAAGAATTATGAACGGTGGCTTTGCCACAAATACGATGTCAACTACATGATCATGCTAGCAATATGACAAGGATGGAGCGTGTCATAATAAACGGAACGGTGGAAAGTTGCATGGCAATATATCTCGGAATGGCTATGGAAATGCCATAATAGGTAGGTATGGTGGCTGTTTTGAGGAAGATATATGGTGGGTGTATGATACCGGCGAAAAGTGCGCGGTATTAGAGAGGCTAGCAATGGCGGAAGGATGGGAAAAGTGCGTATAATCCATGGACTCAACATTAGTCATAAAGAACTCATATACTTATTGCAAAAATCTAGAAGTTATCAAAGCAAAGTATTACGCGCATGCTCCTAGGGGGATAGATTGGTAGGAAAAGACCGTCGCTCGTCCCCAACCGCCACTCATAAGGAAGACAATCAATAAATATATCATGCTCCGAGTTCATCACATAACGGTTCACCATACGTGCATGCTACGGGAATCACAAACTTCAACACAAGTATTCTTTTAATTCACAACTACTCAACTAGCATGACTCTAATATCACCATCTTCATACCTCAAAACAATTATCAAGCATCAAACTTTTCTTAGTATTCAACGCACTCAAAAGAAAGTTTCACATATCTTGAATACCAAGTATATTAACATTAAGCAAATTACCATGCTATTAACGACTCTGAAAATAGTCTAAGTGAAGCATGAGAGATCAAGTTTCTTTAAAACAAATCCACCACCGTGCTCTAAAAGATCTAAGTGAATCACTAGAGCAAAAATTATCACGCTCAAAAGATATAAGTGAAGCATTATGAGCAAAACTATCAAGCTCAAAAGATATAAGTGAAGCACATAGAGTATTCTATCAAATTCCAATTTATGTATGGCTCTCTCAAAAGGTGTGTACAACAAGGATGATTGTGGTAAACTAAAAAGCAATGACTAATATAACACACGACGCTCCAAGCAAAACACTTATCATGTGGTGAATAAAAATATAGCCCCAAGTAAAGTTACCAATGAACGAAGACGAAAGAAGGGATGCCTTCCCGGGGCATCCCCAAGCTTAGGCTTTTGGATATTCTTGAATATATTGGGGTGCCATGGGCATCCCCAAGCTTAGGCTCTTGCCACCCTTTATTCCATAGTCCATAAAAGCTTTACCCAAAACTTGAAAACTTCACAACACAAAACTCAATAGAAATCTCGTGAGATCCGTTAGAGAAAGAAAACAAAAGACTACTTTAAGGTACTGTAATGAACTAATTCTTTATTTGTATTGGTGTTAAACCTACTTTATTCCAACTTCTCTATGGATTATAAACTATTTTACTAGCCATAGATTCATCAAAATAAGCAAACAACACACCATAAACAGAATCTGTCAAAAACAGAGCAGTCTGTAGTAATCTGTAACTAACGCAAACTTCTGTAACTCCAAAAAATCTACCAAAATTAGACGACCTAGACAATTTGTTTATTGATCAGCAGAAACTGAGCGCAAAGTTTCTGGAAATTACAGCAAGATCAAATAACTATCATCCAAGAAGATCCAATAGGTTTAACTTGGCACAAACACTAATTAAAAGATAAAACCACATCTAAACAGCGGCTAGATGGATTATTTATTCCTAAACAGAAGCAAAAGAAAAAACTAAAAATAAAATTGGGTTGCCTCCCAACTAGCGCTACCGTTTAACGCCCCTAGCTAGGCATAAAAGCGAAGATAGATCTAAGTAGTGCCGTCTTTGGCACTAAACTCATAAGTAGCACGCATGATAGATTCATAAGGTAATTTAACTTTCTTTCTTGGAAAGTGCTCCATGCCTTTCTTTAATTGAAATTGGAATCTAATATTCCCTTCCTTCATATCAATAGTCGCACCAATCGTTCTAAGGAAAGGTCTACCAAGTATAATAGGGCAAGAAAGATTGCAATCTATATCAAGAACGATAAAATCTACGGACACCAAATTTCTATTTGCAACAATGAGAACACCATTGATCCTTCCCATAGGCTTTTTAATGGTGGAATCCGCAAGGTGCAAATTTAAAGAGCAATCATCAAGATCATGGAAACCTAGAATATCACATAAAGTTTTCGGAATCGTGGAAACACTAGCACCCAAATCACACAAAGAAAAACACTCATAATCTTTAATTCTAATCTTTATAGTAGGTTCCGACTCATCATTAAGTTTTCTAGGTATAGAAACTTCCAAATTAAGTTTTTCATCATAAGATTGCATTAAGGCATCAACGATATGCTTGGTAAAAGCTTTATTTTGACTATAAGCATGAGCAGAATTAACAACGGCTTGCAACAAGGAAATACAACCTTTTAAAGAGCAATTATCATAATTAAATTCCTTGAAGTCTGAGATAGTGGATTCAACATTATTAGAAGTTGAGGATTCTCCAATCTCACTCTTACCAAATTTAACATTAAGATCTAAAGATTCCGAATTCTTGGGACGCCTTCTAGGCAAAGTTGATTCATCATCAGTCCCATAATCATCAAAGTTCATATTGCAAAACATAGATCTAATCAGAGACGCATCAATAACTTTAAGATCCTCATCATTATTTTCACGGAAACTAGAAGAACACGCTTTTATAAAGCTTTCTTTCTTAACACGCAATCTAGCGGTTCTTTCCTTGCACTCATCAATGGAAATTCTCATTACTTTGAGAGACTCATTGATATCATGCTTAGGAGAAGAAGATCCAAGTTTAAGATAATTAACATCAAGCGAAAGTCTATCAACGTTCCTAGCCAAATCATCAACTTTGAGCAATTTTTCTTCAAGCAAAGCATTAAAATTCTTTTGAGAGATCATAAATTCTTTCACACTATTCTCAAAATTAGAGGGCATCTTATTAAAATTACCATAAGAATTATTGTAGGAATTTCCATAATTATTAGAGGGATTACTAGGGAACGGTCTAGCATTAAAATTTCCTCTATAAGCATTGTTTCCAAAACTATTCCTACCAACAAAATTCACATCCATAGATTCATTATCATTCTCAATCAAGGAAGACAAAGGCATATCATTGGGATCAAGAGGAGTATTTTTAGTAGCAAACATCTTCATAAGTTCATCCATCTTTCCACTCAAAACATTTATTTCTTCTATAGCATGCACTTTTTTACTAGAAGATCTTTCGGTGTGCCATTGAGAATAATTAGCCATAATATTTTCAAGTAATTTTGTAGCATCTCCTAACGTGATTTCCATAAAGGTGCCTCCCGCGGCCGAATCTAAGAGATTTCTAGAAGCAAAGTTCAAACCGGCATAAAAAATTTGTATGATCATCCATAAATTCAAACCATGAATAGGGCAATTGCGAAGCATCAATTTCATTCTTTCTCAAGATTGGGCAACATGCTCATGATCAAGTTGTTTAAAATTCATAATATCGTTCATAAGAGTGATGATCTTAGCGGGAGGAAAATTCTTAGAGATAAAAGCATCTTTGCACCTGTTCCAAGAATCAATACTATTTTTAGGCAAAGACAAGAACCAAACTTTAGCACGATCTCTAAGCGAAAACAGAAATAACTTCAATTTGAACAACATTGTTATCCGTATCTTTCTTCTTTTGCATATCGCACAAATCAACAAAGTTGTTTAGATGAGTAGCGGCATCTTCACTAGGAAGGCCGGCGAATTGATCTTTCATAACAAGATTCAGCAAAGCGGTATTGATTTTACAAGACTCATCATTATTAAGAGGAGCAATCGGAGTACTAAGGAAATCATTATTATTCGTGTTCGAGAAGTTAAACAATTTGGTATTATCTTGCGCCATTGCAACAAGTAATCCAACACACAAGCAAACAGAAAAATGACGAGCAAAAAGAGAGGATGAGATTGGGAAAGAGAGGGCGAATAAAACGACAAGGGTGAAGTAGGGGAGAGGAAAACGAGAGGCAAATGGCAAATAATGTAAATGCGAGGGAGATAGGTTTGTGATGGGTACTTGGTATGTCTTGACTTGAGCGAAGACCTCCCCGGCAACGGCGCCAGAAATCCTTCTTGCTACATCTTGAGCTTGCGTTGGTTTTCCTCGAAGAGGAGACGGTGATGCAGCAAAGTGTAGCGTAAGTATTTCCCTCAGTTTTAAGAACCAAGGTATCAATCCAGTTGGAGGCTCCTCAAAAGTCCCACACACCTACACAAACAAACTGAGAACTCGCAACCAACACAATAAAGGGGTTGTCAATCCCTTCACGACCACTTGCGAAAGTGAGATCTGATAAAGATAGTATGATAAGGTAAATATATTTTTGGTATTTAATAATATAGATACAAAAAGTAAAGATGCTAATAAAAGTAGATTGAAAGCAAATATGATAAGAGATAGACCCGGGGCCATAGGTTTCACTAGTGTCTTCTCTCAAGATAGCATAAGTATTACGGTGGGTGAAAAAATTACTGTCGAGCAATTGATAGAAAAGCGCATAGTTATGAGATTATCTAGGCATGATCATGTATATAGGCATCACGTCCATGACAAGTAGACCGAGTCATGCCTGCATCTACTACTATTACTCCACACATCGACCGCTATCCAACATGCATCTAGAGTATTAAGTTCATAAGAACAGAGTAACGCTTTAAGAAAGATGACATGATGTAGAGGGATAAACTCATGCAATATGATATAAACCCCATCTTGTTATCCTCGATGGCAACAATACAATACGTGCCTTGCAACCCTTTCTATCACTGGGTAAGGACACCGCAAGATTGAACCCAAAGCTAAGCACTTCTCCCATGGCAAGAAAGAATAATCTAGTAGGCCAAACTAAACCAATAATTCGAAGAGACTTGCAAAGATAACTTAATCATACATAAAAGAATTCAGAGAAGATTCAAATATTATTCATAGATAAACTTGATCATAAACCCACAATTCATTAGATCTTGACAAACACACAGCAAAAAGAGATTACATCGAATAGATCTCCACAAGAGAGGGGGAGAACATTGTATTGAGATCCAAAAAGAGAGAAGAAGCCATCTAGCTAATAACTATGGACCCGTAGGTCTGTGATAAACTACTCACAACTCATCGGAGGGGCAAGGATGTTGATGTAGAGGCCCCCATGCTTGATTCCCCCTCCGGCAGAGTGCCGGCGAAGGCCCCAAGATGGGATCTCGCGGATACAGAAGGTTACGGTGTTGGAAATTGTGTTTCGTGGTGCCCCTGGATGTTTTCAGGGTACGTAGGTATATATAGGAAGAAGAAGTATGTCGGTGGCCGCCCGAGGGGCCCACGAGATGGGGCGCGCCTATAGGGGGCGCCTCCTATCTCGTGGAGGCTCCGTTGCTTCTTGACTTGCACTCCAACTTCTCTCGGATCACGCTCGTGAGAAAATCACGTCCCGAAGGTTTCATTCCGTTTGGACTCCGTTTGATATTCCTTTTCTTTGAAATACTGAAATAGGTAAAAAACAGCAGTTCTGGGCTGGGCCTCCGCTTAATAGGTTAGTCCCAAAAATGATTTAAAAGTGGAAAATAAAGCCCAGTATGGTCCAAATCAGTAGATAAAGTAGCATGGAGCAATAAAAAATTATAGATACGTTGGAGACGTATCACCTTTGTCCACGAGTTTTTTTCTATGATGAACATACAACCTGCAAATCACCGTGTTCAAATTTGGCACTTTTCCGGGTTCATTTGCCATATTTAGGGGATTATGTGCATTTCCTAGGCATTAATGCACATAATTCAAGTTCAAACTATCGGTGCATGAAAGGGTCAACAAGAACGGCCTGGAAAACCATGCTCGTGCCATTTAGTAAATTATCATGCCTTTTACAAGGAATGGACAGATATTTTGATGAAATGTGTGGCAAAAGTCAACCACAAATGTTTGTTTGTTGGGTTTTCCACTATAGAAAAAAATGAAATAAATGCTTAAAAAACATGATGCCTGGCACGGTGCCATGGTATGACCTCACCATGCCCTGGTAAAAATTTGAGAAGGTTTGGATTATGTCGTCATGCACGCCCTTTATAAATCGTACCATCACCGAGGAAGTTCCATGCTTTCGAGAGGGAAATCCCCAAGATTGTAGGGGAATCCAAATTTCCTTCCTAGTTTGTCATTCAGTTTTTTTCCAACAATCAACATACCGCCTCAAATGCAACGTGTTCAAATTTGACATTTTTCCGGGCTCATTTACCATATTTAGGGGATTATGTGCATTTTCTAGGACTTAATGGACATAATTCAAATTCGAACAATCGGTGCATGAAAAGGTGCACAAGAATGGTCTGGAAAACCATGCTCGTGTTATTTAGTACATTCTCATGCCTTTTACAAGGAATGGGCAGATATTTCAAGGAAATGTGTGGCAATAGTCAACCATAAACGCTGCTTCATCGGGTTAACAACTATACAAAAATGAAACACATGGTTGGAAAACATGACGCCTGGCGTGGTGCCATGGTATGGCCTCACCATGCCCTAGTAAAAATTGGAGAATGTTTTCCTTATGTTGTGATGCACGCCTTTCATAAATCGAACCATCACTGAGAAAGTTTCATGATTTCGAGGGGGAAATCATCAAGATTGAAGGGGGGGGGTCCAAATTTCCTTTGTCTTTTGTCCACGAGTTTTTTTTCTACGATGAACATACAACCTGCAAATCACCGTGTTCAAATTTGGCACTTTTCCGGGTTCATTCGCCATATTTAGGGGATTATGTGCATTTCCTAGGCATTAATGCACATAATACAAGTTCAAACAATCGGTGCATGAAAGGGTGCACAAGAACGACGTGGAAAACCATGCTCGTGCTATTTAGTAAATTCTCATGCCTTTACAAGGAAGGGACAAATATTTCGATGAAATGTGTGGCAATAGTCAACCACAAATGTTTGTTTATTGGGTTTTCAACTATATAAAAAATGAAATAAATTCTTGAAAAACATGGCATGGTGTGCCATGGTATGATCTCACCGTGCACTGGTAAACAATAGAGAAGGTTTGGCTTATGTCGTGATGCACGACCGTCATAAATCGAACCATCACCAAAGAAGTTCCACACTTTCGAGAGGGAAATCACCAAGATTGAAGGGGAATCCAAATTTTCTTCGTTCATTGCCCTGGAGTTTTTTTCTACGACCAACATACACCCTGCAAATCACCGTGTTCAAATTTGGCATTTTTCCGGGCTCATTTACCATATTTAGGGGATTATGTGCATTTTCTAGACATTTAGCGCAAATAAATCCAATCCAGCTACAGGTGCACGGGTGTGATGTGAGGGACATGGATTGCCGTTAGATTGAGGAGCATCCTACGGTGCACACGCGCGATCCGCGTGGCTGGGGTTCCGGCCAATCATAACGCAACACACAATAGGCTCAATGCACACTGTTTTCGAAAACGATGGAGATGAACCATGTGCGATAATGAACGAGCAAAATTGTAAGGGAAGCCAAATTTCTGCTGTCGTTTGTCGTTGAGCTCTTGAATACCACCGCACTGTACGACTGCCCGGCCCCTCCGTCCCAAAGCTCTCTCCAGGCGTCGTCCATAGCACCGTGGTGCACAGTAACTGGTAAGGAAGCGATGGCATCCTACCGCGCCGTGTTCATCGCCGTCCACGACCGCACACATGGTAAGGAAGCGATGGCATCTCGCCGCGCCGAGTTCATCATCGCCGGCGGCCAGATAGTTACATGGGCGGACTTTGAGGTTGCCATGGCCGAATGGGTGGTGGATCTAGAGGCGGCCAAAGCCGCACAGAAGGATCAAAAAAGGCAGAAAGCAGTCAAAAAAAGAGAGTCCCGCTGCCGCAAGAAAAAAGAGGCCGCACGCCATGGTGAGGAGAGCTTGGCGGAGATCGAAGCACGGTGGGCTGCCGCCTATAAGGCCGGGAAAGAGAACACCGGCGTCTGGCCAGCATGCCCCGATGGCAGCATGTGAGAAGTAGTTTAAGTTTGTAGTATTAGAGAAAATTACGAATAGTACTTTAAGTTTGTAGTATTAACGTACAATGTTGGTGAGAGCATCATTGAGGGCTTTGAGCATTGATTAGTGATACGTCTCCAACGTATCTATAATTTTTTATTGCTCCATTCTATATTATCTACTGTTTTGGGCAATATTGGGCTTTATTTTCCACTTTTATATTACTTTTGGGACTAACCTATTAACCGGAGGCCCAACCCAGATTTGTTGTTTTTTGCCTATTTCAGTATTTCGAAGAAAAGGAATATCAAACGAAGTCAAAACGGAACGAAATCAACTGGAGAAGTTATTTTTGGAAGGAAAGCTATCGGATGGACTTCGAGCCCACGTCAAGGAAGGAACGAGGAAGCCACAAGGGTGGGGGGCGCGCCCATCCCCCTAGGGCGCCCCCCTGCCTCATGGGGCCCTCGTGGCTCCCCTGACGTGCTTCTTCCGCCTATATAGCTCCACGTACCCTAAAACTTCCAGAACAGAGATTAGATCGGGAGTTCCGCCACCGCAAAACCTCTAGAGCCAGAAAAAACCAATCGGGACCCTGTTTCGGCACCCTGCCGGAGGGGGGAACCCTCACTGGTGGCCATCTTCATCATCCCGGCGCTCTCCATGACGAGGAGGGAGTAGTTCACCCTCGGGGCTGAGGGTATGTACCAGTAGCCATGTGTTTGATCTCTCTCTCTCTCTCGTGTTCTTGATTTGGCACGATCTTGACGTATCACGAGCTTTGCTATTATAGTTGGATCCTATGTTTCTTCTCCCCCTCTACTCTCTTGTGATGAATTGAGTTTCCCTCTTGAAGTTATCTTATCGGATTGAGTCTTTAATTTGAGAACACATGATGTATGTCTTGCCGTGTTTATCTGTGGTGACAATGGGATATCACATGCCACTTGATGCATGTTTTGGTGACCAACTTGCGGGTTCCGCCCATGAACCTATGCATAGGGGTTGGCACACCTTTTCTTGACTCTCCGGTAGAAACTTTGGGGCACCCTTTGAAGTACTTTGTGTTGGTTGGATGAATCTGAGATTGTGTGATGCATATCATATAATCATGCCCACGGATACTTGAGGTGACAAAGGAGTATCTAGGTGACATTAGGGTTTTGGTTGATTTGTGTCTTAAGGTGTTATTCTAGTACGAACTCTTGAATAGATTGATCCGAAAGAATAACTTTGAGGTGGTTTCGTACCCTACCATAATCTCTACGTTTGTTCTCCGCTATTAGTGACTTTGGAGTGACTCTTTGTTGCATGTTGAGGGATAGTTATATGATCTAATTATGTTATTATTGTTGAGAGAACTTGCACTAGTGAAAGTATGAACCCTAGGCCTTGTTTCCTAGCATTGCAATACCGTTTACGCTCACTTTTACCACTTGTTACCTTGCTGTTTTTATATTTTTAGATTACAAAAACCTATATCTACCATCGATATTGCACTTGTATCACCATCTCTTCGCCGAACTAGTGCACCTATACAATTTACCATTGTATTGGGTGTGTTGGGGACACAAGAGACTCTTTGTTATTTGGTTGCAGGGTTGCTTGAGAGAGGCCATCTTCATCCTACGCCTCCTACGGATTGATAAACATTAGGTCATCCACTTGAGGGAAATTTGCTACTGTCCTACAAACTTGTGCACTTGCAGGCCCAATAATGTTTACAAGAAGAAGGTTGAGTAGTAGACATCAAGCCCTTTTCTGGCGCCATTGCCGGGGAGGTGAGTGCTTGAAGGTATATCTTTAGATCTTGCAATCGAATCTTTTTGTTTCTTGTTTTAGCACTAGTTTAGTTTATAAAAGAAAACTACCAAAAAATGGAATTTAGGGTGCCTCATATGCTTCATCTTTTTAATGTCTTTCGTGAAAATGATGGGAAGGAAAATTGTGCTCAAGTACTAGAAGAAGAATTACATAGAATGCTTGGCATAAAATATGTGAATGATGAGCATGATTGCAATATTGTTAGTGTGAATTCTTTGAATACCCATGATGCTAATGACATGCAAAGCCACAAGCTTGGGGAAGCTATGTTTGATGAAGATGATATCTTTTGTCCCCAAGCTTTGATGAGCAAATTTACTATGATGAAAGCATGCCTCCTATCTATGATGATTATTGTGATGACACGTATGCTTTAAAGAACAATGATAACCATGAAACTTGTCATCTTGATCTTAATTTTCAATCACATGATAGTTATTTTGTTGAGTTTCCTCCTACTATTATTCATGAGAAGAATTTTGCTTATGTGGAGAGTAATAAAAATCATATGCTTATAGATCATGAAAAGAATGCTTTAGGTGTTGGTTATATTGTTGAATTCATTCATGATGCTACTGAAAATTATTATGAGGGAGGAACATATGCTTCTACATATTGCAATAATATCAAGTTTCCTCTCTATGTGCTTAAAGTTTTGAAGTTATGCTTGTTTTGCCTTCCTATGCTAGTTGATTATTGTTCCCATAAGTTGTTTGCTCACAAAATCCCTATGCATAGGAAGTGGTGAGGGAGTCCTGGATTAGGGGGTATCCGGACTGCCGGACTGTGTACAACGTCCATACTATTGAAGCATGAAGATACAAGACTCAAGACTTTGGCCCGTGTCCGGATGGGACTTTTCTTGGCGTGGAAGGCAAGCTTGGCGATCCGGATATTATATTTCCTTCCTTGTAACCGACTTCATGTAAACCCTAGCCCTCTCTGGTGTCTATATAAACCGGAGAGGTTGGTCCTTAGAAGGCCGATCACAATTACAATCATACCATCATAGGCTAGCTCTTAGGGTTTAGCCTCTACGATCTCGTGGTAGATTTACTCTTGTACTACCCATATCATCAGTATTAATCAAGCAGGAAGTAGGGTTTTACCTCCATCGAGAGGTGATGTCTACTACACAACCTTCTTCTTGTAGACGTTGTTGGGCCTCCAAGTGCAGAGGTTTGTAGGACAGTAGCAAATTTCCCTCAAGTGGATGACCTAAGGTTTATCAATCCGTAGGAGGCGTAGGATGAAGATGGTCTCTCTCAAGCAACCCTGCAACCAAATAACAAAGAGTCTCTTGTGTCCCCAACACACCCAATACAATGGTAAATTGTATAGGTGCACTAGTTCGGCGAAGAGATGGTGATACAAGTGCAATATGGATGGTAGATATAGGTTTTTGTAATCTGAAAATATAAAAACAGCAAGGTAACAAGTGGTAAAAGTGAGCGTAAACGGTATTGCAATGCTAGGAAACAAGGCCTAGGGTTCATACTTTCACTAGTGCAAGTTCTCTCAACAATAATAACATAATTGGATCATATAACTATCCCTCAACATGCAACGAAGAGTCACTCCAAAGTCACTAATAGTGGAGAACAAATGAAGAGATTATGGTAGGGTACGAAACCACCTCAAAGTTATTCTTTCCAATCAATCCGTTGGGCTATTCCTATAAGTGTCACAAACAGCCCTAGAGTTCGTACTAGAATAACACCTTAAGACACAAATCAACCAAAACCCTAATGTCACCTAGATAATCCAATGTCACCTCAAGTATCCGTGGGTATGATTATACAATATGCATCACACAATCTTAGATTCATCTATTCAACCAACACATAGAACCTCAAAGAGTGCCCTAAAGTTTCTACCAGAGAATCAAGACGAAAACGTGTGCCAACCCCTATGCATATGTTCATGGGAGGAACCCGCAAGTTGATCACCAAAACATACATCAAGTGAATCACGTGATATCCCATTGTCACCACAGATACGCACGGCAAGACATACATCAAGTGTTCTCAAATCATTAAAGACTCAATCCGATAAGATTACTTCAAAGGGAAAACTCAATCCATTACAAGAGAGTAGAGGGGGAGAAGAAACATAAGATCCAACTATAATAGCAAAGCTCGCGATACATCAAGATCGTGCCAAATCAAGAACACGATAGAGAGAGAGAGATCAAACACATAGCTACTGGTACATACCCTCAGCCCCGAGGGTGAACTACTCCTCCTCGTCATGGAGAGCGCCGGGATGATGAAGATGGTCACCGATGAGGGTTCCCCCCTCCGGCAGGGTGCCGGAACAGGGTCCCTATTGGTTTTTGGTGGCTCTGGAGGTTTGCGGCGGCGGAACTCCCGATCTAATCTCTGTTCTGGAAGTTTTAGGGTACGTGAGTATATATGGGTGCAGGAAGTACGTCGGTGGAGCGAAGGGGGGGGGCACGAGGCAGGGGGCGCGCCCCCCACCCTCGTGAGCACCTCCCTTCTTTCTTGACGTGCACTCCAAGTCCATCGGGTGGCTTTCCTTCCAAAAATAACTTCTCCAGTTGATTTCGTTCCGTTTTGACTCCGTTTGATATTCCTTTTCTTCGAAACACTGAAATAGGCATAAAATAGCAAATCTGGGCTGGGCCTCCGGTTAATAGGTTAGTCCCAAAAAAATATAAAAGTGGATAATAAAGCCCAATATTGCCCAAAACAGTAGATAAAGTAGCATGGAGCAATAAAAAATTATAGATACGTTGGAGACGTATCAAGAGGGCCCGAACCTGGGTAAACATCTGTGCCCCTTGCTTCCTGTTACCATCAGCCTTGACGCACAGATCGGGACCCCCTACCCGAGATCCGCCGGTTTTGACACCGACATTGGTGCTTTCATTGAGAGTTCCTCTGTGTGGTCGCTGTCAGGCTCGATGGCTCCTTCAATCATCATCAACGACGCTGTCCAGGGCGAGACTTTCCTCCCCGGACAGATCTTCATGTTCGGCGGCTTCGCACTGCGGGCCAACTCGCTTGGCCATCTGGAGCAGATCGACAGCTACGCCCCTGGCTACCAGGTCAGGTTCGGAAACCTGAACTACACGGCGGACATCCACAGAGACTTGATCTTCGATGGATTTGGGCCTATGCCAGGAGCACCGGATAGTCACGACGAGCATGACCTGCCGACAAACGAAGCTCGGGGCATCACCCCCGTACTATCCCCGGACTTAGATCCGGAGCAGGCTGCGTTGCCTAAGAACGGAGGGATGGACTCCGCCCCCCAGGTCGCACACTCATCAGCGGTGGAGCCGAACATGGGCCTTACCTCTGCGGTGGCCTGTGACTCCGAACCCCCGGATTCGTATCCAGACGTTGGTTCCAGTCCGCACACTCCCGAGCCCGTCGGGCCAGGATGGGCTCCGGTAATGGAGTTCACCGCTGCGGATATCTTCCAGCACTCGCCCTTTGGCGACATGCTGGACTCATTAAAGTCTCTCTCTTTGTCAGAAGGAATTCGTTGCCCACCCACCACCCACTTCATTGCCACGGTCGATGACTTAATCGAGGTACTGAACTTCGACTCCGAAGACATCGACGGTATGGACGACGATGCAGGAGAAGAACATGAACTACCGCTCACTGGGCGGTGGACAGCCACCTCTTCTATATATATATATATATATATATATATATATATATATATATATATATATATATATATATATATATATATATATATATATATATATGGTGGACATTCAAGGAAACAAATGGCGATGAGGCAACCGAGGATAAAACCTTAGGGAAAAAAACAAAGAATGGGCGTGTCGGCGCCACTCCAAGCCCCGCCACACCAATACCGCCCAGAGACGAAAACAATCTGAATGGTGCCAAGAAGAATACAACCTGAACAACCCGCCTTGAGCAGGCGAACAGAGGATGAGCAGGTCAGCCCAGATGAACAGGCGACAGACGAATACCCGGAGGAGGACAGCTACATTCCCCCCTCCGAAGACGAGATTAGCCTCGGCGACGATGAGTTCGGCGTGCCTGAGGATCCTGTAGAGCAGGAGCGCTTCAAGCGTCGGCTTATAGCCACTGCGAGGACCCTGAAAAAGAAGCAGCAAAAACTCCAAGCTGATCAAGACCTGCTCACAGACAGATGGACCGAAGTCTTGGCAGCCGAGGAATACGGACTCGAGCACCACACGGCTGACCGGCCACCTCGTGGCCGGGATAAAACGGCATACCAGTCTGCATACCAGCCAACACCCCCACGCCAACATACTACGGCCCAAGGCAACAAATCAGGATAGCCAAGATCGATCTATGGATCACGGGGGCGCGCCTCGGTACGCGACGAGGACCGTCACGCCGGAAACACCTTCAACAAGTCCGGCCGGGCCGAATATAGCCACCCAGAGCAATTCGACTTGCGTAGCCACATAGCCCGGCACAGAGGCGCCGCGCACCCCCTCTGCTTCACTGACGAAGTAATGGATCATGAATTCCCAGAAGGGTTCAAACCCATAAACATCGAATCATACGATGGCACAACAGACCCCGCAGTATGGATCGAAGATTTTCTTCTCCACATTCACATGGCCCGCGGAGACGATCTGCACGCCATCAAGTGTCTTCCCCTTAAGCTCAAAGGACCAGCCCGGCACTGGCTAAACAGCCTGTCAGCAAACTCCATTGGCAGCTGGGAAAATCTGGAAGACGCATTCCTCGACAACTTCCAGGGCACATATGTGCGACCACATGACACCGACGACTTGAGCCACATTACTCAACAGCCCGGAGAGTCAGCCAGGAAATTTTGGACTCGGTTCCTAACTAAGAAGAACCAAATAGTTGACTGTCCGGACGCCGAAGCCCTGGCGGCTTTCAAGCATAATATCCGTGATGAGTGGCTCGCTCGACACCTCAGCCAGGAAAAACCCAAGTCCATGGCAGCTCTCACAACACTAATGACCCGCTTTTGCGCGGGCGAGGACAGTTGGTTGTCCCGCAGCGGCACTACGCCATAGTCTGGCAATTCGGATGGCCGCGACAATAACGGCAAGCCACGGCGTAACAGACATAAGCGACGGAACAACGGCGACATCATTGAAGACATGGCAGTCAATGCCGGATTTAGTGGATCCAAGCCCGGTCTGCGGAAGAAGCCGTTCAAAAGAAATAATCAGGGACCGTCCAGTCTGGACCGCATACTGGAGCGCTCGTGCCAAATTCATGGCACCCCGGACAAGCCAGCCAACCACACCAATAGAGATTGCTGGGTATTCAAACAGGCCAGCAAGATAAACGCCGAAGACAAGGACAAGGGGCTACACAACGACGATGACGAGGAGCCCCGACGTATGAACATGGGGGACAGAAGAAATTTCCCCCCGACGTGAAAACGGTCAACATGATCTACGCCACACACATCCCCAAGCGGGAACGGAAGCGGGCACTAAGGGACGTCTATGCGATGGAGCCAGTTGCCCCCAAATTCAACCCTTGGTCAGCTTGCCCGATCACCTTTGATCGTAGGGATCACCCTACTAGCATCCGTCACGGCGGCTCGGCCGCATTGGTCCTAGACCCAATCATTGACGGATTCCACCTCATGCGCGTCCTTATGGACGGTGGCAGCAGCCTGAACCTGCTTTACCAGGACACAGTGCGCAAAATGGGCATTGACCCTTCAAGGATCAAGCCCACTAAAACCACCTTTGAAGGTGTAATTCCTGGAGTAGAGGCCCGCTGTACGGGCTCTATAACATTGGAAGTGGTCTTCGGATCTCCGGATAACTTCCGAAGCGAAGAGTTAATCTTCGATATCGTCCCCTTCCGCAGTGGTTACCATGCACTGCTCGGACGAACCACATTCGCCAGATTCAATGCGGTACCACACTACGCATATCTCAAGCTCAAGATGCCAAGACCACGCGGGGTCATAACGGTGAACGGAAACATGGACCGCTCTCTACGAACAGAAGAACATACTGCAGCCCTTGCGGTGGAAGTACAATGCGGCCTTTTCCGACAAACCAATCCGGCGACAACAACTTCGAGCACAGTCAAGCGAGTCCGGAGCACCCCGCAACAGGATCATCAGGCACGCCAAGAGCGCGACTAGCAGTCCGGCCTCCGCTTAAGCCCCATCAAAGCAGCATTCGTGCCACGTGCACACAATTACACACTTAAAATACCATGGACATAGGCGGAGGCGCATCAACAACTCAGTCAAATAGTGCGGGTAACCGCCAAATACTTTCATACTCTTTCCCTCTTACCTTTCAGGACACCGCGTTGGCGCAGCATCCTCAAAAGAGCTGAATTGCCAGACTTATAGGGGAGATACATCCAAGGAGGCAACAGACGTTGTGCAAAGAAGGAAATACCCAGGTGGAATCTATTTACGATCATTATACCTGCTTTATCTATCTGAACACAGCCTGCCCCTGGATAGGACATGTCAAATAGTCCTATTTTATCTCTGCTTAATGCATCCATTGTAAATGTACGCTTAAACGTATTTTTCGTCAATGGGAGATTATATATAGCGTCAGCTTATTATCCTTATTTGAGCATTTTTCTCTCACAAATGTTTATTTGATATTGCATCCGTACACTTTGGTGCGGCCAGTTTGCCAGGGGCTCCTTATTGTGCCCTGTAATATGGCAACTAAAGTCCGAACACTTCCAACAGTGCGGCACCCCGAACTTATAGCAATATATGCATCAGTTCCGAATCATGTCTTGGGTCTACAGTTGGGATAGCCCGGCTCCCTTGTTTTGGTGCCTTACGTTCCGTTATATCGGCTAAGGTAGCGCAGGGAGAACTACTGCGATTGTGTCCCAGTTCTTCCGGACGAGCACCTCAGTAGAGAAAGCCGAAAACTGACCGGCATGATGTGGCGAGAGTTGGTCGCTGTTCGAGAGGTTTTAAAATCCTTAAAGATTTTCCGGATTAGGCGATAAATCGGCTTCGTCCGATCTAGGCGTGTATAGTGCCCCGATTCGGTCTTCCGGATTCTAGGGGCTTCGCCGAAATTTAAAATTGTAGACTTCTATGGCTAAGTGAAAGTTATAAATCAGCATAGTCCGATTGCCTTGTTCGCTGCGCCGGACACCTCCTTAAGGGACCAAACATTTGGATAAAGAGTGTCCGGGTTTTCCACGAACACCCCAGTGCTAGTCACATGGGGGCGGAAGCCAACGACTGGCCTACTTTCAGGATTTTATAAACAGCCGCACAGAAGGTAATATTTTAAATAACAAAAGCGCTACATAGCGCAAGTAACTTCGTCTTTAATTACAAACATGACAGAAATGAATTCATTCCAAAATGGCGTCCTTGGTACACTCATTGGCGACTAGGCGAGCACCCTTCATCACGCCATCATAGTACATTTTGGGATGGTGATGCGCCTTGCCCTCTGGTGGCCCGTCCTTGACCAGCTTCTCCGCATCCAGCTTGCCCCAATGCACCTTGACGCGGGCAAAAGCTCGGCGGGCACCTCTGATGCAAACGGATTGCTTGATCACTTCAAGCCGCGGGCAGGCATCCACCATCCGCTTGATCAGGCCGAAGTAGCTACTAGGTAGGAGCTCACCAGGCCACGTCCTGACTATGAAGTCCTTCATAGCCAGTTCGGCCGCCTGCGGAGTTCGACCAACCGCTTGCTTGGTCGCCGAGGCATCGGATGATCGGCCCAAACATCTTGGGACCGAACAGCTTCTCCGTTGAGCTCCCTCCAGGCACGGTAGAACTCCGCAGCGCCCGAGGCGCTGCGTGGCGGATCTGCAAATGCCCCTGGAGAGCTTCGTATTCGAGTAAGTAAAAGAAACGCCTCCTCCACATGTTTGCTTTGCATAAAGAATTTTTTACCCGCTGCTATCTTTTTGGCCTCCTGGATCTCCTCCTATGCTTTCTCGGCTTCGGCCTTGGCATCCTTCAAACTTACAAGGGCCTTCGCAAGCTCGGCCTCCTTCATCTTCAGATTATGCTCCACGGAATCGCACTTCTTGCCGAGGTCATGGAGCTCCTGATGTACCTCGCCCACTCTAGCACTTTTCTTTTTGCGCTCCTTGCATTCCAAGGCCACTTTGTTTTCGGCCTCGGACAGCGCTTTCTTCAGGGACGCCACTTCAGCGGTGGCCCCTGTTACACAGTCACGATGCTTTGGCGTTAGATTGACAAATTTTGCCTATCTTTAAATACATAAGAGCGGGAATCACTTACCCTTGTTCTCTTCGAGCTGCCTCTTCGTGAGGACGAGCTCTCCCTGCGCATGCTCCAGGTCCCGCTTCAGTTCGGCAACCTCGGCAGTACGGGCGGCAGCAGCAAGCAGCACAGCCTGCTTATTCACAACAATGCTTATTATTAGACTCCTGCAAATTATAATTGAACCTCCGTTTGGCTTTTCTTTCCGAACACCAAACAGAGTATCAGGGGCTACTACCTATCGGGTGATAATTTCATACATTTTTATTACTTACCTCAAAGCCCGTCAGGAGGCTTGTGCAGGCTTCGGTTAGTCCGTTCTTGGCGGACAGAACCTTTTGAATCACCGCACTCATAAGAGTACGGTGCTCTTCTTCCATGGAAGCACCTCGAAGCGCTTCCACCAGACTATCCGGCGCCGTCGACGCGACGGAAATCTTCGGCATGGGCGGCTCGCCCTCCCTAACGAGGGGCTGCCTGCCAAAGTCCGGAACCGTCGGAGGTTCCGGAGCAGTGTTCGGTCGGGAGTCCGTCTTGTTGCGCCTCTCATCGACGCGATCCGCGGGGATCTTGAACCCCGCATGTCCGTCATTTGGAAGACCGCCCTGGGGCATCTCCAGGGTCACCTCCCCCTGCTCGGGGAACCTTCAGGATAACACCTCCATGTCATCTGCAGGCTGAGGAGTGTTGGTAGTTGAGAGCGAGTTCATCTCTGAAGCGCTCAGAGACCCATCCGAAGACAACACCTCCGGATGAGTTCGGACCGGACTGCATCAATGTTCGGCGTTATTAACAATTGTAAAGTAAAAATCACGGTAGAGTGCGGACACTTACGATCGTGCCAGGGGCTTCCCCCTGGGCAGCCACCCTTCCTTGCTATGAGCGGCTGTGGTGGAGTAGTTTGGAAGGGACGTCTTTCCCTTCTTGGGCGTCTCAGCCTCCCCTTCTGGGGCGGCCTTCCTCTTTTTCTCCTCCCCAGTACGGGGAGGTGGAGTTCCTTCTTGCTTCCCCCCGCCTCCGCGGGAAGAATCTGTTTCATCGTCGTCGGACGACGTGGGTATGACGGCCTTGCATCGAGGGCCTCTCCCAGCCCCGCGGCCCGTCCCCTCAGGCCTCTCGTCCTTTCCGGATGGGGCGGTTTCTTCTTCTTCCTCCTCTTCGGGGGAGGAGTGCCCCTCGTCGTCTTCGGACGAGGCTTCTGGCACAACCTTACGACGGAGACCCTTTCGGGTCCCCGGGGCCTTCTTCTCGGCCCTCTTCTCCGGCACCTTGTACGGTGCCGGGACCAGCATCTCCGTCAGGAGAGCATTGCTAGGCCTTCTGGCAGCGGGGCCGGACAGTAGACCTGCTCCGCTGTCTTCACATAGTCCTGAAGCAAATATACACAAATACTTAAGATTCCCCCATGAATATATTGGGAAAAACTAGGTCCGGTCACGGTCTGAGAATTCACCTGACTAGGAGCCCGCGCGGCGTGAAGCTCGCGGTCCTCGGATGTGGGAGGAGGTACTTCGGAGGCCGTGAACAACAATTTCCATGCGCCTTCGTGCGTCATCCCGTAGATCTTTCGGAGCGTCCGGTGTTCGGCCGGAACAAACTCCCACAAATTAATTGCCCGCCTTTGGCAGGGCAGGATCCGGTGAACGAGCATAAACTGGATCACGTTGACAAGCTTGATGTTCTTGTCCTTCATGCTTTTGATGCATGTCTGGAGTCTGGCCAGCTCCACGGAATCGCCCCAGGACAGGCCCTTCTTTTCCCAGGAGGTGAGCCGCATGGGGGTTCCGGATCAGAACTCGGGGGCCGCTGCCCAGCTGGCGCCGCGCGGCTCAGTGATGTAGAACCACCCCGATTGCCATCCTTTTACGGTTTCTGTGAAGGAACCGTCCAGTTAGGTGACGTTAGGCATCTTGCCCACCATGGCCCCTCCGCACTCCGCTTGCTGGCTGCTTACAACCTTCGGCTTTACGCAGAAGGTTTGCAGCCATAGGCCGAAATGAGGCCGGATGTGGAGGAAGGCCTCACATACAACGATGAACGCCGAGATGTTGAGGACGAAATTCGGGGCTAGATCATGGAAATCTAGCCCATAGTAGAACATGAGCCCGCGGACGAAGGGGTGAAGTGGAAACCCCAGCCCATGGACGAAGTGGGCGACGAACACGACTCTCTCATGGGCTCCCGGGGTCGGAATGACCTGCCCAGCGTCCGGTAGCTGGTGCGCTATGTCTGCAGCCAAGTATCCGGTCGCCCGAATATTTGTGATGTGCTTCTCCTCGACGGTGGAAGCCACCCACTTGCCTCCTGCTCCGGACATGTCTAGCTGTGCGGAGGAGACTTGGGCTTGGGCGCTGGAGCTCGAGGGGGCAAGAATGGGCAGAGAAGGAAGAAGGCGTGGGTAAAAATGAGGAAATCTTATCCCTTTTATAGAGGCGATGAAAGCGGTGCGCCTCGCCACTTGCCCGTTGGAAATCGCTTGCTTCCCAAGCGCCACAATTAATGATGTGGTGGGATTACCCGTACCCGTATTGATGAGAATCCCGTAATGAGGGGGCACGATCTCTGCTTTGACAAGACGTGTCAGGGAAACCGCCTCGCAATATGCGCTGTGGCTGGTTGTGGAAAGACGGTTCGAATAATGACCTGACCGTAGTGACACGTCGTGTTGCCTAAAAAGTTGTCAGCAGATTGCATTTGTGAAACATCATTCTCTCTACGGTGGCATGCGAAGATCATGTTGTGGATCCGGACACGGTTTGAGTGTTCGATAATTACCTTGGAGTATTCGGAGGAGGAACCCGCCCTGCAATGCCGAAGACAAGACCGCGCGCCGGACTCATCATCATTGAACCCTAGTTCAGGGGCTACTGAGGGAGTCCTGGATTAGGGGGTATCCGGACTGCCGGACTGTGTACAACATCCGGACTATTGAAGCGTGAAGATACAAGACTCAAGACTTCGGCCCGTGTCCGGATGGGACTTTTCTTGGCGTGGAAGGCAAGCTTGGCGATCTGGATATTATATTTCCTTCCTTGTAACCGACTCCATGTAAACCCTAGCCCTCTCCGGTGTCTATATAAACCGGAGAGGTTGGTCCTTAGAAGGCCGATCACAATTACAATCATACCATCATAGGCTAGCTCTTAGGGTTTAGCCTCTACGATCTCATGGTAGATCTACTCTTGTACTACCCATATCATCAATATTATCAAGCAGGAAGTAGGGTTTTACCTCCATCGAGAGGGCCCGAACCTGGGTAAACATCTGTGCCCCTTGCTTCCTGTTACCATCAGCCTTGCCGCACAGATCGGGACCCCCTACCCGAGATCCTCCGGTTTTGACACCGAAAAATGGGTTAGACTTAAATGTGCTAGTCATATTCTTCATGATGCTCTCTTTATGTTTCAATTCTTATCTTTTATGTGAGCATCATTGAAATCATCATGCCTAGCTAGGGGCGTTAAACGATAGCGCTTGTTGGGAGGCAACCCAATTTTATTTTAGTTTCTTGCTTTTTGGTTTTGTTTAGTAATAAATAATCCATCTAGTTTCTGTTTAGATGTGGTTTTTTGTTTTAATTAGTGTTTGTGCCAAGTAGAACCTTTGGGAAGACTTGGGTGAAGTCTTTATGATCGTGCTGTAAAAAACAGAAACTTTAGCGCTCACGAGATTAGCTAGAACTTCTTACTGGACAGTGATATTTAGTTGATTCTTTTTGAAGATGATTACTAGACAAATTCCTAAGGTCCACCAATTTATTTTAGAATTTTTGGAGTTCCATAAGTATACGTTAGTTACAGATTACTACAGACTGTTCTGTTTTTGACAGATTCTGTTTTCATTGTGTTGCTTGCTTATTTTGATGACTCTATGGCTAGTAAAATAGTTTATAAACCATAGAGAAGTTGGAATACAGTAGGTTTAAAACCAATACAAATAAAGAATGAGTTCATTACAGTACCTTTAAGTGGTGTTTTGTTTTCTTTCGCTAACGGAGGTCACGAGATTTTCTGTTAAGTTTTGTGTTGTGAAGTTTTCAAGTTTTGGGTAAAGATTCGATGGACTACGGAATAAGGAGTGGCAAGAGCCTAAACTTGGGGATTCCCAAGGCACCCCAAGGTAATATTCAAGTATAACCAAGCGTCTAAGCTTGGGGATGCCCGGAAGGCATCCCCTCTTTCGTCTTTGTTCATCGGTAAACTTACTTGGAGCTATATTTTTATTCACCACATGATAAGTGTTTTGCTTGGAGCGTCATTTTATTTTCTTTAGCTTTGCTTGCTGTTTGAATAAAATACCAATATCTGAAATTATTAAATGGGAGAGTCTTCACATAGTTGCATAATTATCCAACTACTCATTGATCTTCACTTATATCTTTCAGAGTAGTTTGTCGTTTGCTCTAGTGCTTCACTTATATCTTTTAGAGCACGGTGGTAGTTTTATTTTGAAGAAATAGATGATCTCTAATGCTTCACTTAGATTATTTTGAGATTCTTAAATAGCATGGTAATTTGCTTAAATAATCCAAGTATGCTAAGCATAAAAGATTTGTAAGAATTCTTATGAGTGTGTTGCATACTAAGAAAAGTGCGATGCTTGATGATTGTTTTGAGATATGGAGGTGATAATATCAAAGTTGTGCTAGTCGAGTAGTTGTGAATTTGAGAAATTCTTGTGTTGAAGTTTGCAAATCCCGTAGCATGCACGTATGGTAGACGTTATGTAACAAATTTGAAACATGAGGTGTTATTTGATTGTCCTCCTTATGAGTGGCGGTCGGGGACGAGCGATGGTCTTTTCCTACCAATCTATCCCCCTAGGAGCATGCGCGTAGTGCTTTGGTTTTTGATGGCTTGTAGATTTTTGCAATAAGTATGTGATTTCTTTATGACTAATGTTGAGTCCATGGATTATACGCACTCTCACCCTTCCATCATTGCTAGCCTCTTGATGCCGTGCATTCCCTTTCTCACATTGAGAGTTGGTGCAAACTTAGCGGTGCATCCAAACCCGTGATATGATACACTCTTTCACACATAAACCTCCTTATATCTTCCTCAAAACAGCCACCATACCTACCTATTATGGCATTTCCATAGCCATTCCGAGATATATTGCCATGCAACTTTCCACCACCCCGTTTATCATGACACATTCATCATTGTCATATTGCTTAGCATGATCATGTAGTTGACATAGTATTTGTGGCAAAGCCACCATTCATAATTCTTTCATACATGTCACTCTTGATTCATTGCATATCCCGGTATACCGCCGGAGGCATTCATATAGAGTCATACTTTGTTCTAGTATTGAGTTGTAATCATTGAGTTGTAAATAAATAGAAGTGTGATGATCATCATTTAATAGAGCATTGTCCCAAAAAAAGAGAAAGGCCAAAGAAAAAAAGAAGGCCCAGAAAAACGAAAAAATAAAAAGGGGCAATGCTAATATCCTTTTTTTCACTCTTGTGCTTCAAAGTAGCACCATGTTCTTCATATAGCGAGTCTCATATATTGTGCTTCAAAGTAGCACCATGTTTTTCATATAGAGAGTTTCGTATGTTGTCACTTTCATATACTAGTGGGAATTTTTATTTATAGAACTTGGCTTGTATATTCCAATGATGGGCCTCCTCAAATGCCCTAGGTCTTCGTGAGCAAGCAAGTTGGATGCACACCCAATTAGTTTCTTTTGTTGAGCTTTCATGCATTTATAGCTCTAGTGCATCCGTTGCATGGCAACCACTACTCCTCGCATTAACATCAATCGATGGGCATCTCCATAGCTCATTGATTAGCCTCGTTGATGTGATACTTTCTCCTTTTTTGTCTTCTCCTCATAACCCCCATAATCATATTCTATTCCACCCATAGTGCTATGTCCATGGCTCACGCTCATGTATTGCGTGAAAGTTTATAAGTTTGAGATTACTGGAGTATGAAACAATTGCTTGGCTTGTCATCGGGGTTGTGCATGATGAGAGCATTCTTGTGTGACGAAAATGGAGCATGACTAAACTATATGATTTTGTAGGGATGAACTTTCTTTGGCCATGTTATTTTGAGAAGACATAATTGCTTAGTTAGTATGCCTTAAGTATTATTATGTTTATGTCAATATGAACTTTTGTCTTGAATCTTTCGGATCTGAATATTCATATCACAATTAAGAAGAATTACAATGAAATTATGCAAACTAGCATTCCACATCATTTAGCTACTCGAGGACGAGCAGGAATTAAGCTTGGGGATGCTTGATACGTCTCCAACGTATCTATAATTTTTGATTGCTCCATGCTATATTATCTACTGTTTTAGGCAATATTGGGCTTTATTTCCACTTTTATATTACTTTTGGGAGTAACCTATTAACAGGAGGCCCAGCCCAGATTTGCTGTTTTTTGCCTATTTCAGTATTTTGAAGAAAAGGAATATCAAACGGAGTCAAAATGGAACGAAATCAACTGGAGAAGTTATTTTTGGAAGGAAAGCTATCGGATGGACTTGGACCCCACGTCAAGGAAGGAACGAGGAAGCCACGAGGGTGGGGGCGCGCCCACCCCCCTAGGGCGCGGCCCCTGCCTCGTGGGGCCCTTGTGGCTCCCCTGACGTGCTTCTTCCGCCTATATAACTCCATGTACCCTAAAACTTCCAAAACAGAGATTAGATCGGGAGTTCCGCCGCCGCAAAACCTCCAGAGCCATAAAAAACCAATCGGGACCTGTTAGGCACCTGCTGGGAGGGAACCTCACCGTGGCCATCTTCATCATCGCGGCGCTCTCAATGACGAGGAGGGAGTAGTTCACCCTCGGGGCAGAGGGTATGTACCAGTAGCTATGTGTTTGATCTCTCTCTCCCTCTCGTGTTCTTGATTTGGCATGATCTTGATGTATCGCGAGCTTTGCTATTACAGTTGGATCCTATGTTTCTTCTCCCCCTCTACTCTCTTGTGATGAATTGAGTTTCCCTCTTGAAGTTATCTTATCGGATTGAGTCTTTAATTTGAGAACACTTGATGTATGTCTTGCCGTGTTTATCTATGGTGACAATGGGATATCACGTGGCACTTGATGTATGTTTTGGAGACCAACTTGCGGGTTCCGCCCATGAACCTATGCATAGGGTTTGGCACACGTTTTCTTGACTCTCCGGTAGAAACTTTGGGGCACTCTTTGAATTACTTTGTGTTGGTTGGATGAATCTGAGATTGTGTGATGCATATCGTACAATCATGCCCACTGATACTTGAGGTGAAAATGGATTATCTAGGTGACATTAGGGTTTTGGTTGATTTGTGTCTTAAGATGTTATTTTAGTACGAACTCTTGAATAGATTGATCCGAAAGAATAACTTTGAGGTGGTTTCGTACCCTACCATAATCTCTATGTTTGTTCTCCGCTATTAGTGACTTTGGAGTGACTCTTTGTTGCATGTTGAGGGATAGTTATATGATCTCATTATGTTATTATTGTTGAGAGAAGTTGCACTAGTGAAAGTATGAACCCTAGGCCTTGTTTCCTAGCATTGCAATACCGTTTACGCTCACTTTTACCACTTGTTACCTTGCTGTTTTTATATTTTTAGATTACAAAAACCTATATCTACCATCCATATTGCACTTGTATCACCATCTCTTCGCTGAACTAGTGCACCTATACAATTTACCATTGTATTGGGTGTGTTGGCGACACAAGAGACTCTTTGTTATTTGGTTGCAGGGTTGCTTGAGAGAGACCATCTTCATCCTACGCCTCCTACGGATTGATAAACCTTAGGTCATCCACTTGACGGGAATTTGCTACTGTCCTACAAACCTATGCACTTGCAGGCCTAACAACGTCTACAAGAATAAGGTTGAGTAGTAGACATCAATTAGCATGTGTGCCCGTGTGCATTTTTTTGCATTAATCATTAGAAGATCACAAAACACACGGTTTCTATGTCGTACCCGTCTGCGTTTTTTTGCGTTAATGACCCATAAATCAGTTACTTGTGCGATGTTTCCTAATAAACCAGACGTACCATTGACCGAAAAAAATCAAGTACATGTGTACATTTTTTTTAAGACGGGATCTGCCAACTTTCTTTGTTCTCACACACGAGTATTTTACGCGCTTCTTCTGTGTTGTGTGTTTCCCCTGCCCAAGTTTCAAGTTTCGCAGCGAAATTTTCATTAGGCGCGCAATTTCAGAATTTATTCCTCCAACCACATCCCCACCCTTAGTATCCCCCCCTCGTGCCTCCCCCTACTAGCATCTCAAACTGCCGCCGCCGCAACCACAGCTTCAACCACATCTACGTTCTGCTCGGATACAGTCAGGTAACTCACCGATCTCTATCACGGCCCCCGGCCTGATTGCTTATATGTGCCTGCGAAACATCCTAATGCCTCCAAATCCCCACCGCCAGGAGCTGATGGCGGTCCATGGCGCGATGGCCGCTATGCGTGTTGACCCGGAGGAACACCTCGCCTCCGCCGCCGCCGCCGACATGGTGCAGGCTCTGGCCCAGATGAAGTCCCGCAACGACTACCCCCAGGACTTAACAGGTAATATCTGACCAGCTAAATATTACCAATACCACTTGCAACGGCTATGATTTGTATGGTTGATGTATTAAGCATGTTCGTGCCTTGTTTATTACAGTACTACACACTGTGTGATGTTCAAATATTACCGTGTTCAGCTCAATTTTACCAATACCAGCAACAAACTTACAATACATGACTCAGGATATCACTAGAGATGCTGCCCATTTGCTATTCTTAGTGGATGCTAACCCTGTTATACTTAACATGCTTGTCCATGTACTTACGCGGGTCATAATGGCCGATGCTGAGGTTAGTGATACGTCTCCAACGTATCTATAATTTTTTATTGCTCCATGCTACTTTATCTATTGTTTTGGAGCGTGATAATTTTTGCTCTAGTGCTTCACTTAGATCTTTTAGAGCACGGTGGTGGATTTGTTTTAAAGAAACTTGATCTCTCATGCTTCACTTAGATTATTTTGAGAGTCGTTAATAGCATGTTAATTTGCTTAATGTTAATATACTTGGTATTCAAGATATGTGAAACTTTCTTTTGAGTGCGTTGAATACTAAGATAAGTTTGATGCTTGATAATTGTTTTGAGATATGGAGGTGATAATATCAAAGTCATGCTAGTTGAGTAGTTGTGAATTTGAGAAATGCTTGTGTTGAAGTTAGCAAATCCCGTAGCATGCACGTATGGTTAAAGTTATGTAACAAATTTGAAACATGAAGTGTACCGGCTTGTGCATCCTTATGAGTGGCGGTCGGGGACGAGCGATGGTCTTTTCCTACCAATCTATCCCCTAGGAGCATGCGCGTAGTACTTGATTTTGATGACTTCTAAATTTTTGCAATAAGTATATGAGTTCTTTTGACTAATGTTGAGTCCATGGATTATCGCACTTTTACCTTCCGCCTTTGCTAGCCTCTTGAAGACCGTGCATTGCCCTTTCTCACCTTGAGAGTTGGTGCAAACTTAGCGGTGCATCAAACCCGTGATATGATACGCTCTTTCACGCATAAACCTCCTTATATCTTCCTCAAAACAGCCACCATACCTACCTATTATGGCATTTCCATAGCCATTCCGAGATATATTGCCATGCAACTTTCCACCATTCCGTTCATCATCATCATGACATACTTTACTTTTGTCATATTGCCATTGCATGATCATGTAGTTGACATCGTATTTGTGGCAAAGCCACCATGCATTATTTTTCATACATGTCACTCTTGATTTATTGCACCATCCCGGTACACCGCCGGAGGCATTCACATAGAGTCATATCTTGTTCTAGTTTCGAGTTGTAATCCTTTTTGTTGTAATCAATAGAAGTGTGATGATCATCATTATTAGAGCATTGCCCAAAAAAAGAGAAAGGCCAAAAAAAATAAAGGCCCAAAAAAAGAAAATAAAAAGGGCAATGCTACTATCTCTTTTTCCACACTTGTGCTTCAAAGTAGCACCTTGTTCTTCATATAGTGAGTCTCATATATTGTGCTTCAAAGTAGCACCATGTTTTTCATATAGTGAGTCTCATAAGTTGTCTTGTTCATACTAGTGGAAATTTTTCATTATAGAACTTGGCTTGTATATTCGTACGATGGGCTTCCTCAAAATGCCCTAGGTCTTCATGAGCAAGCGAGTTGGATGCACACCCACTAGTTTTCTTTTGTTGAGCATTCATAGCTCTAGTGCATCCGTTGCATGGCAATCCCTACTCATGTTGACATCAATTGATGGGCATCTCCATAGCCCGTTGATTATCCTCGTCAATGTGAGACTTTCTCCTTTTTTGTCTTCTCCACACAATCCCCATCATCATATTCTATTCCACCCATAGTGCTATATCCATGGCTCACGCTCATGTATTGCGTGAAGGTTGAAAAAGTTTGAGATTATTTAAGTATGAAACAATTGCTTGGCTTGTCATCGGGGGTATAGAAGTTGGGAACATCTTTGTGTGACGAAAATGAAGCATAGCCTAACAATATGATTTTGTAGGGATGAACTTTACTTTGCCATGCTATTTTGAGAAGACATGATTACTTTTGATTAGTATGCTTGAAGTATTATTATTTTTATGTCAATGTGAACTTTTGTCTTGAATCTTTCGGATCTGAATATTCATACCATGATTAAGAAGATTTACATTGAAATTATGCCAAAGTATCACTCCGCATCAAAAATTCTCTTTTTATCATTTACCTACTCGAGGACGAGCAGGAACTAAGCTTGGGGATGCCTGGTACGTCTCCAACGTATCTATAATTTTTTATTGCTCCATGCTACTTTATCTATTGTTTTGGTCTATAATGGGCTTTATTTTCCACTTTTATATTACTTTTGGGACTAACCTACTAACCGGAGGCCCAACCCAGAATTGCTGTTTTTTGCCTTTTTCAGTATTTCAAAGAAACAATATCAAACGGAGTCCAAACGGAATGAAACCTTCGGGAACGTGATTTTCTCATCAGGTAAGACCCAGGAGACTTGGACCCTCAGTCAAGAAAGCCACGAGGCGGTCACGACGGTGGAGGGCGCGCGCCCTCCCCCTGGGCGCGCCCCCTGCCTTGTGGGCCCCTCGAAGCTCCACCGACGTACTCCTTCCTCCTATATATACCTACGTATCCCCAAATGATCAGTACAGGAGCCAAAAACCTAATTCCACCGCCTCAACCTTCTTTATCCACGAGATCCCATCTTGGGGCCTGTTCTGGAGCTCCGCCGGAGGGGGCATCCACCATGGAGGGCTTCTACATCAACACCATAGCCCCGCCGATGAAGTGTGAGTAGTTTACTTCAGACCTTCGGGTCCATAGCTAGTAGCTAGATGGTTTCTTCTCTCTTTTTGGATCTCAATACAATGTTCTCCCCCTCTCTCGTGGAGATCTATTCGATGTAATCTTATTTTTGCGGTGTGTTTGTTGAGACCGATGAATTGTGGGTTTATGATCCAGTATTATCTATGGAAAATATTTGATTCTTCTCTGAATTCTTTTATGTATGATTGAGTTATCTTTGCAAGTCTCTTCGAATTATCCGTTTGGTTTGGCCAACTAGATTGGTAGTTCTTGCAATGGGAGAAGTGCTTAGCTTTGGGTTCAATCTTGCGGTGTGCTTACCCAGTGACAGAAAGGGTTGCAAGGCACGTATTGTATTGTTGCCATCGAGGATAACAGAATGGGGTTTTATCATATTGCATGAATTTATCCCTCTACATCATGTCATCTTGCTTAAGGCGTTACTCTGTTTTTAACTTAATACTCTAGATGCATGCTGGATAGCGGTCGATGAGTGGAGTAATAGTAGTAGATGCAGGACCGTTTCGATCTACTTGTTTTGGACGTGATGCCTATATACATGATCATTGCCCAGATATACTCATAACTATGCTCAATCCTGTCAATTGCTCAACAGTAATTTGTTCACCCACTGTAGAATATCTATGCTCTTAAGAGAAGCCACTAGTGAAACCTATGGCCCCCGGGTCTATTCTCATCATATCAATCTCTATCACTTTATTTACTTGCTTTGTTTTTACTTTGCTTTTACTTTTTTACTTTGCATCTATCTATCAAAAAGACCAAAAATATTATTTATCATCTCTATCAGATCTCACTATCGTAAGTGACCGTGAAGGGATTGACAACCCGTAATCGCGTTGGTTGCGAGTTGCTATCGTTTTGTGTAGGTACGAGGGACTTGTGCGTGGTCTCCTACTGGATTGATACCTTGGCTCTCAAAAACTGAGGGAAATACTTACGCTACTTTGCTGCATCATCCTCTCCTCTTCGGGGAAATCCAACGCAGTGCTCAAGAGGTAGCAGTTAGCTGCATCTCATGTCTTACAGTATTTCACATAATTTGTGCAATTGCAGTTTAACTTCTACCATTTACTGGTTGCCTGTAGGTACACATGTCAGTGGCACTGATCCATGCTTCAACCCGGAGGAACAGCTTGCCTCCGCCATCGCTGGCTTTGGGCGGGCTCTGGCCAAGATGAAGTGCCCCAGCAACTACCTCTCAGGACTTACCAATTATGTACTCACCAGTTCAATATTACCAATACCAGTTGCAATTAATGGCTATGTTCTGTACGGTTGATGTATTAAGAATGTTCTTGTAAACATGTCTAACACGTTTTTGCTACTTTCTCTACCTTTTTATAGACATTTGGGCCATTCTCTGCTCTGGCAGCACCTGCCTTGTGATGTTTAACTATGAAAATTGCATTTTTATCAGTACCGGTTTCATTGTCTATTAAGCCTGTTGCAATTAACAGTTGAATCCATTTTTAAACAGTTGTATTTCAATGGATACAAACTTACAAAACATGACTTAGGATGTTGTTAATTCTGTTGCAATTAACAGTTGTATCCATTTTTAATCTGTCCATTTGCTACCATGCTACTCTCCGCAATGAAGATATACTAGAGATGCTGCCCATTTGCTATTTTTGGTGGATGCTAACCCTGTTCTACTTAACATGCTTGTCCATGTACTTACGCAAGGTCATAATGGCCGATGTTGTTATTTGCCGTCGAGGTTAGCTGCATCCCATGTCTTACAGTATTTCACATCATTTGTGCAATTGCAGTTTAACTTCTACCATTTACTGGTTGCTTGTAGGTACACATGCCAGTGGCACTGATCCATGCTTCGACCAGGAGGATCAGCTCGCCTCCGCCGCTGCTGACTTTGGGTGGGCTCTGGCCAAGATGAAGTGCCCTAGCAACTACCTCTCAGGACTTACCAAGTATGTACTCACCAGTTCAATCTTACCAATACCAGTTGCAATTAATGGCTATGTTTTGTACGGTCGATGTATTAAGCATGTTGTAGTAAACATGCCTAACATGTTTTAGCTATTTTCCCTATCTTTTTATAGACAACTGGGCCATTATCTACTCTGGCAGCACCTGCCCTGTGATGTTTAACTCCGCCAATTGCATTTTTATCAGTACCGGTTTCAATGGCCATTAAGCCTGTTGCAATTAACAATTGTATCCATTTTTAAACAGTTGTATTTCAATGGCTACAAACTTACAAAACATGAATTAGGATGTTGTTAAGCCTGTTGCAATTAATAGTTCTATCCATTTTTTAAACAGTCCCTTTGCTACCGTGCTACTCTTTCGCAATGAAGATATCACTACAGATGCTGCCGTTTTATTACCATTTGCTAGTTTTGGTGGATGTTAACCCTGTTGTAGTTAACATTGGCTTTCCATGTACTTACACAGGGCTACAATGGGCGATGTTGTTGTTTGCCATCGAGGTTAGCTGCATCCCATGTCTTATACACCATGTCATATAAGTATTTTTAGAGATTCCAATATAGACTACATAAGGAGCAAAATGAGTGAATCTAGATTCTAATCTAAACTATATCTATAATTCTACATACGTCTGTATGTAGTTCATATTGAAATCTCAAAACAAATAATTGTACTTAGGAACATAGGTAGTTGTATTTTACATCATTTGTGCAATCTCAGTTTAGCTTCTAACATTTAATGGTTGCTTGTAGGTACATATATGAACGGTACTAATCCACGCTTCGATCCCTTTTGCGTATGGGGCAATGAGATATTCATGAACAAGCGTCAAGTGAGGAAACTAAGAAAGATTGTTAGGTGAAAGAAACGGGGGATTGGAATTAAGCTCTTTATTTACACTTTGTCGAAGACAACAGTGAACTTTAGGATAGTAAGTACTGTGTTGCCTTTTCCCCCTACCCACAACAAGTTACTCTATTACACCTCAGTATCTGATATTTTTCTCTTTTCAATGGTTTCCGAAGCTATTTACTGATGATTACCTTGCAAACTACATGACCGGAGTGGAGGCAACTAAGGTTAAAGTATATAATGCTCTAGAAGTCTTCCTGAAGGCGGTGAAGGATGGGCGGGCGATCGTCACAAGGGGTTGGACAAAAGTGGTTCGTGCCTATGGCATGCAGGAAGGCACATTATGGGCATTCCACTTCTTCAACACCATCGGCAGTCAAAATCATTTACACTTGTCTCTTCACCTTTACCGCCTTTAAGTATTGTGGTTCATCATAGTTAATTTCTGCCTAATCCCGTAATTACTGAACATATTGTACTGGCAATTTTATTTATGGATTCGTTGATGAACCATTGTGCTGAGAATTTGAATTGCACGTTTCATATTTCAAAATTTCCAATTCGAATAATAAGTTACAGGAAAAAATAAAAAGAGAACAGACGATCATGGAACTTTGCAAACGCTTCTGGCAGTAAAAGTGCTTGTGATGGATAGCCCAATGCCACACAGTTTTCTACATCAAATTGTGTAGCGATCCGACCTCAGACGGTCAAATCACTGTGCATAAGTGTCATCCCTGTACCGGTAATGCTGACACACACAGTACTCGAATGGATTTATAACAGAGTAGCAATCACACACTTATTACATCGATAGTCTCAAGAGAGAACTTATTACAATAAATATGGCTTAAGGCCATCTAAATAAGATAACAGCGGAAGGCTTGGTAGACAAAGTGAGTCCATCAACTCCAACGGCATAGCTGAGTGCACGACAACGACCTAGCGCACCTTACTCTTCGTCTGAAAAGTTTGCAACATGATATGTTGCAGCCCGAAAACGGGTCAACACATGGAATATGCTGGCAATATAACACAGTAGAGCAATGAACAGATGAATGCTATCACTACATGCATATATGGCTGGTGGAGGCTCTATGGTTATAATGTTTTGCGAAAAGCCAATTTTTCCCTACTCCAAAGGAATATGTTTTATTTAACTATCATGGTGGTTGAAAGATTGAGAAGGTAAATCCCCATCTCAAACCCAATTAAGAAGTAATTAACAACCCAACAAATTAATTTAGAGTGATGAGGTCAACATGACAATTCAAGAACCAGATACTCAAGATGTCCATAACCGTGGACAAGGCTAACCATGATTAGTTTGTACACTCTGTAGAGATTTGCGCACTTTTCCCCACAAGACTCGATCTCCTCCGTTGGATTTCTCGCACTACATGGTGTTTGAGAAATGGATGACCGAGACACAATCTTTTAGAAACATTAACTCTTTACTCTGGGTAGACAGTTACACCTACTTTCCCCTACATGTGATAGCCCACCACTGAAAGAGGTCATGCAACATACTCAACTATGCTAGAGCCCATAATAGCTTGTGGCTACACATGGAAGTTTCTAGCATGAATAATCTTATGACCCCTTTGAGCCTGGGTGGCGAACCAAAAGACAACACTAGTATATCTCCAGGTGCCTGCAACCAATCCACCTAGATGTGTGTTTAAGTAGCCACCTTAATTTAACCGTTAATTACTAATCTCACACCTGTCATGGATACACTCAAACCCAATCCACGTCTACAAGCATAGCATGGCAATATAAGCATAACGTAGAAGTAACTCCCAAGGGTTTGATAATGAAACAGGTAATATGTTCTACCTCATCATCTACTCCCCAATACCCACAAGTTAATCACATCCTAATCATGCGGTGTTTGAGGATTGTAACTAATGCATGAAAATTGGGTATGTAAAGGGTATGATCAATGTGTTACTTGCCTTGCTGACGATCCGCAAAACCTAGAGACTCGTAGTAGCACGCTTCGCACTCCGGGAATTCTATCACAAACAAACAATAGCATACATAAGCACTCAAGCAAAGATGCAAGGGTAAAACTCAAATAATAATATCCAAATTTGAAAGTTCAACTGAAGAGATTCAATTTGCAAAAAGAATCGGCAAATCGGATCTACGGAACTGAAACTACGACCAAAAAAACTTCGAAATCAAATCTTCTTGAAACCAAATTTTAAATTGTAAAAACCTTGTTCAAGTTGATAAAACAGAAAGAGGGGTTTGAGACGAAAATTTTGGCATTGGTTTCACTGGATTTGGACAAACGGTTTAGAAACAGCGAGGGTTTGAAGATCAGGGGCTAATCTATGATAAAAATAATCGCGGATAGATCCCTGGTGAAAATAAAATAAAAAGAAAAGACTAACGAATGAACGTTCGCTGTCTGAACCTAACCGGCAAAAAACGTTCGTTAAAACGAACGAACGGACGAACGCCCGCTAAATAAAATAAACCGATGAAAACCGATCTAAGAAATTAAACCAGAAAACTAAAAAAATAACCGGGGTTGAAACGAGAAAAACCGACCGGTCAACGGCGCGCGCTCGGCGAGATCCATGGGCGGCGGCGACGGCGGTTGACGGCGCGGGAGACTACGGGCGGCGGTGGGTGGCTATGGCGGCGGCGCGAGGCGCTGGCGCGGCAGAATGGCAGCAGGCGATGGGCAGCGGTGGTGGGCGGCTGGTGGCGGCGGGCTGCTTTGGACGGGTGGTGGGCGGCGGGGCGGTGCCTTGAAAGGCCCGAGGGGGCGATGTCTGGTGGCGGCATTCCTCCCGCTTCGGGAGGAAGCGGCGGCGGGAGGTGGCTGCTGCCCGGCTGGTGAGCCTTCG
Source organism: Aegilops longissima (assembly GCA_021605205.1). NCBI lineage: Eukaryota > Viridiplantae > Streptophyta > Magnoliopsida > Poales > Poaceae > Aegilops > Aegilops longissima. Next base: position 609,746,840 of record CM038682.1, on the reverse strand, counting down.
CCCGATCGGCGAAGAGTTTTTAATAAGATTCCGACGAGAAAATCCTAAATAAATAAAAATAAAAATCTAAAAATGGCAAAACCAATTTTCACCGTCTAAATATAATATTTAGAACTTAGTGAACATTTTCTTGGCCTAAAAATGTAATTTTGAAAAAAAATGCATATTTTCTAATTCAAATAAAATAGCAATAAAAATCCAAATAAAATAATTATTTGATTTTAACATTTTCCTCAATATTTCTTTTATTTTGGAGAAGTCATATTATCTCCTCTCATATATTTTTACATTTAAATATTTCAGGAGAAAATAATAAAACCAAAATGATCCTCTTTTCAATATTTGAGAAAATTCAAATATGAAAATAATAAAATCCCCAACTCTCTCCGTGGGTCCTTGAGTTGCTTAGAATTTCTAGGATCAAAACCAAAATGCAAATAAAATATGATATGCATATGATGACCTATGTATAACATTCCAAATAGAAAATTTGGGATGTTACAAATCGTGTGTGATGTAGTTCATGAAAGCGAACAGTTAACCAAGGCAGAGCGTGTGTGATAGTTACACCTTTCACACACGAGCGTATACATAAAACTGTGTGGGATGTACATACAAACAGAAACGTTTTCCCTGATTGACTGTGTGGGATGTACATAAGAACTGTGATATACATACGAACGGAAATGTTTTTCGGATTCACCGTGTGGGATGTACGTACCTACAGAAATGTTTTTCTGGGATTCACCGTGTGGGATGTACATACCTACGGAAATGATTGGATTTCGATGCCTCGCCCGATCGCACACGGCCCCAGTTGTGTCCCAGGAGGGCCTATCCCTGACGATTCCTGGGTCGTGTGGGAAGGATCCCCCTATCGCCCGCACTCACTTGGCGACGGTTCCAAATGCCTTCGCGGAAAGGGGTTAAGAACCATTTGTATAGCACTGACGCGTACCAGTGATAAATAGCATGAGTTATTATTGTTGACATCACCCTTGAGGTGAACACGTTGGAGGAAAAACCATAAGCCCCTATCTTTTCTATGTGTCCGGTTGAAACATTTTGCTCATGTGTATGCGGTGAGTGTTAGCAATCATAGAAGACTATATGATGGTTGAGTATGTGTTACTTGCCTAAAGGCTCCGATATGTGACCCTTCCTGAAAAGATGATGAATTGTAGTTGCAAAGTTGACTGAGAACATAGTTTGTTGGTTTTTAATAGAGTTTTTGCTTCATACTTCAATTGTGTGATGAATTGTTACTTATTCATGAGAAGTATATGATAAAATTTCTATGATAAAAGTCTTATGTTTAATTTTGTTGCTGTTATAATAATCAACATGATGCTTCTATGTCCGTATTTTGTTTTTATCGACACCTCTCTCTCAAAGCATGTGGACATGTTTTCCGATTTCGGTTTTCGCTTGAGGACAAGCGAGGTCTAAGCTTGGGGGAGTTGATACGTCCATTTTGCATCATGTTTTCTTACTGTTATTTACAATGTTTTTATCCATAATAATGCTTTTTGGAGTAATTCTAATGCCTTCTCTCATAATATGCAAGGTATACACAAAGAGGGAGAATTCCTGCAGCTGGAAATCTGGACCTGAAAAAGCTACGTCAGGCTACCTATTCTGCACCACTCCAAATGAGCTGAAACTTAACGAGAATTTTTATGGAATATTTAAGAATTATTGGAGCAAATAACTACCACAGGGGGTCCACCAGGTGGGCACAACCCACCTGGGCGCGCCAGGGAGCCCAGGCACGCCCTGGTGGGTTGTGCTCACCCAGGCCCACCTCGGGTGCTCATCTTCTGGTATTTAGGTCATTTTGACCTAGAAAAAAAATAAGGAGAGGACTTTCGGGATGGAGCGCCGCCGCCTCGAGGCGGAACTTGGGCAGGAGCACTTTTGCCCTCCGGCTGAGCGATTCCGATGGGGGAACTTCCCTCCCGGAGGGGGAAATCATCGTCATCATCATCACCAACAACTCTCCCGTCTTGGGGAGGGCAATCTCCATCAACATCTTCAACAGCACCATCTCATTGCAAACCCTAGTTCATCTCTTGTGTTCAATCTTGTCTTGTTACCGGAACTATAGATTGGTGCTTGTGGGTGACTAGCAGTGTTGATTACATCTTGTAGTTGATTACTATAGGGTTTATTTGGTGGAAGATTATATGTTCAGATCCAATATGCTATTTAATACTCCTCTGAACATGAGCATGTTTATCATTTGTGACTAGTTACTTTTGTTCTTGACGTCACGGGAGAAATCATGTTGAAAGTAATCATGTGAACTTGATATGTGTTTGATATTTTGATAGTATGTATGTTGTGATTCCCTTAGTGGTGTCATGTGAACGTCGACTACATGACACTTCACCATATTTGGGCCTAAGGGAATGCATTGTGGAGTAGCAATTAGATGGTGGGTTGCGAGAGTGACAGAAGCTTAAACCCCAGTTTACGCGCTATTCCGTAAGGGACCGATTGGATCCAAAAATTTAATGCTATGGTTAGAATTTATTCTTAATACTTTTCTCGTAGTTGCGGATGCTTGTGGGAGGGTTAATCATAAGTAGGAGGTTTGTTAAAGTAAGAACAGCACCTAAGCACCGGTCCACCCGCATATCAAATTATCAAAGTAGCGAACACAAATCGAACCAACATGATGAAAGTGACTAGATGAAAATCCCGTGTACCCTCAAGAACGCTTTGCTTATCATAAGAGACCGTTTTGGCCTGTCCTTTGCCTCAAAAGGATTGGGCTACCTTGCTGCACTTTTTTTACTACTATCGTCACTTGCTCGTTACAAATTATCTTGCTATCAAACTACTCCGTTACTTACAATTTCAGCACTTGCAGACATTACCTTACTGAAAACTACTTGTCATTTCCTTCTGCTCCTCGTTGGGTTTGACACTCTTACTACAATTGATCCCCTATACTTGTGGGTCATCAACTTGCCCGATGATCGGTGAGCCATTAAGAATAAATGGATCTTCAAGAGGAAGACGGACGCTGATGGTAGTGTTACTATCTACAAAGCTCAAATTGTCAAAAAAGGTTTTTGACAAGTTCAAGGTGTTGACTACGATGAGATTTTTTCACTCATATCGATGCTTAAAGTCTGTCCGAATCATGTTAGCAATTGCCGCATTTTATGAAATCTGGCAAATGGATGTCAAGACTGCATTCCTTAATGGATTTATTAAAGAAGAGTTGTATATGATACAACCAAAAGGTTTTGCCGGTCCTAAAGATGCTAACAAAGTGTGCAAACTCCAGTGATCCATCTATGGACTGGTGCAAGCATCTCGGAGTTGGAATATATACTTTGATAAGGTGATCAAAGCATATGGTTTTATACAGACTTATGGTGAAACCTGTATTTACAAGAAAGTGAGTGGGAGCTCTGTAGCATTTCTGATATTATATGTGGATGACATATTGATGATTGTAAATGATATAGAATTTCTGGATAGCATAAAAGGATAATTGAATAAGAATTTTTCAATGAAAGACCTCGATGAAGCTGCTTACATATTGGGCATCAAGACCTATAGAGATAGATCAAGACGCTTGATAAGATTTTCAATAAATACATACCTTTACAAGATTTTGAAGGAGTTCAAAATAGATTAGTCAAAGAAGGAGTTCTAGCCTGTATTGTAAGGTATGAAGTTGAGTAAGACCAAAACCCCGACCATGACAAAAGATAGAGAGAGAATGAAAGTCATTCCCTATGCCTCAGCCATAGGTTCTATAAAGTATGACATGCTGTGTACCAGACCTATTGCGTACCTTGCCATGAGTTTGGCAAGGGGGTATGATAGTGATCCAGGAGTGGATCACTGGACAGCGGTGAAAATTATCCTTAGTTACCTAAGAGGACTAAGGAAATGTTTCTCGGTTATGGAGGTGATAAAGAGTTTGTCATAAAGAGTTACGACGATGTAAGCTTTAACACTAATGTAGATGACTCAGAATCTCAATCTGGATACATATTGAAAGTGGGAGCAATTAGCTAGAGTAGCTCCATGCAGAGCATTGTAGACATAGAAATTTGCGAAATACATAGGAATCTGAATGTGGCAGACCCGTTGACTAAACTTCTCTCACAAGCAAAACATGATCACACCTTTGTACTCTTTGGGTACTAAGCACATGGAAATGCGAACTAGATTATTGACTCTAGTTAACCCTTTAGGTGTTGGTCACATGGCGATGTGAACAATGGGTGTTATTCACATAAAGATGTGAACTATTGGTGTTAAATCACATGGCGACGTGAACTAGATTATTGACTCTAGTGCAAGTGGGAGACTGGAGGAAATATGCCCTAGAGGCAATAATAAAGTTGTTATTTTATATTTTCTTATATCATTATAAATGTTTATTATTCATGCGAGAATTGTATTAACCCGAAACTTGATACATGTGTGCATACATAGACAAAACACCGTGTCCCTTGTAAGCCTTTACTAGACTAGCTCGTTTATCAAAGATGGTTAAGTTTCCTAACCATAGACATGTGTTGTCATTTGATGAACGGATCACATCATTAGGAGAATGATGTGATGGACAAGACCCATCCGTTATCTTAGCATTATGATCGTTCAGTTTTATTGCTATTGCTTTCTTCATGTCAAATACATATTCCTTTGACTATGAGATTATGCAACTCGCGGATACCAGAGGAATACCTTGTGTGCTATCAAACGTCACAACATAACTGGGTGATTATAAAGATGCTCTACAGGTATCTCCGAAGGTGTTTGTTGGGTTGGCATAGATCAAGATTAGGTTTTGTCACTCTGAGTATCGGAGAGGTATCTCTGGGCCCTCTCGGTAATGCACATCATAATGAGCCTTCCAAGCAATGTGACTAATGAGTTAGTTGCGGGATGATGCATTACAGAATGAGTAAAGAGACTTTCCGGTAACGAGATTAAACTAGGTATGAAGATACCGACGATTGAATCTCGGGCAAGTAACATGCCGATGCCAAAGGGAATAACGTATGTTGTCATTACGGTACGACTGATAAAGATCTTCGTAGAATATGTGGGAACCAATATGAGCATCCAGGTTCCACTATTGGTTATTGACTGGAGAAGTGTCTCGGTCATGTCTACATAGTTCTCCAACCCGTAGGGTCCGCACGCTTAATGTTCGATGACGATTTTGTATTATATGAGTTATGTGATTTGGTGACCGAATGTTATTCGGAGTCCTGGATTAGATCACGGACATGACGAAGATTCATTAAATGGTCGAGCGATAAAGATTCATATATAGGACGATAGTATTCGTACACCGGAAGTGTTCTAGGGGTACCGGGTACTTATCGGGTCTCCGGAAGGGGTTCCAGGCAACCCCCGGCAAGCTATATGGGCCTAATGGGCCAAGAGGGGAAACACACCAACCACAAAGGGGCTGGTGCGCCCCCCCCCCATGGGCTGGCCAAATTGGAGAAGGAAAGGGGAAGAAGGAAAGGAAAAAGGGCAAAGGATTCCCCCTTCCCCCTCTTCCTGTCCTACTCCGAATAGGAGTAGGAAAGGGGGCAGGCCGAATTAGGAGGACCCCAAGTAGGATTCCTCCTACTTGGGGCGCCCGCTTGGCTGCCTCTCCTCCACTCCAACCTATATATTTGAGGGGGGCACCGCTAGAACACACAACAAACATTGTTAGCCGTGTGCGGAGCCCCCCCCCCCTCCACAGTTTACGCCTCCAGTCATATTGTCGTAGTGCTTAGGAGAAGCCCTGCGTGGATCACTTCACCATCACCGTCACCACGTCGTCGTGCTGACGAATCTCTCCCTCGACACTTTGCTGGATCAAGATTTCAAGGGACGTCATCGAGCTAAACGTGTGCAGAACTCGGAGGTGTCGTACGTTCGTTACTTGATCGGTTGAATCGAGAAGACGTTCGACTACATCAACCGAGTTAAGTAAACGCTTCCGCTTTCGGTCTACGAGGGTACGTGGACACACTCCCCCCCCCCCTCTCGTTGCTATGCATCTCCTAGATATATCTTGCGTGACCATAGGAATTTTTTTGAAATTTCATGCTACGTTTCCCAACAGACACTGCAACATTTACACTTGGCTAACTGCGGATCACCTAGCTATTGGAGGATGGCCTCGTGGTGGGGTTTGCAAGCTTTCGCCTCACTAGTTATGAACTAAGAAGCATCTTAGTCATCACTACGTTTTTGTGAGAGGTTCGTAGAAAAATGTTTCGATATGGATGTCCAACCCTCTCATATCAGAGTCTGAGTTCTCCGCTTTTAAGGATTTGTGGAACTTAAACACACACTGAAAAGACATTTTTTTTGTGGCTTCTCTTCGGCGAGGCCATTGTGTATGTGCTATGGAATGTGTGGAAGGACGGGAAATGACACATTTTCAGTGAATCCCTATCGGGCCACGACGCCACCTATTGCGCCAAAAGTACATTTTCCATACTCTCTTAATGTAATACCCTGAAAATTTCAAGGGGGGTCTTTCGACGAGGTCATACTTTTTCCCTTTTTCTTTTCTTGTGTTGTTTCTCTTATATTTCTTGCAACTTATGTCCTAGACATTTTCCCTCTCTTTTCCAATATTAATAAAATGGACAGAGCGCGGGTATTTTTATGCACATGTGGCTATGCCACCTCATCACCCCAATAAGTTTAAGAAATTATTTGCATGCATACATATTTTTTCCAGAAAAAACCTCCAATCTATTCATCATTTATCGTGATATAGTAGAAAGAGAGAAGAAATAACAAAAGTTACATCTAGGTCAGTGGACCACCTAGCGACGACTACAAGCACTAGAGCGAGCCGAAGGCGTGCAGCTGTTATCGCCCCTCCCTTACTGGATCCAAGCAAACCTTGTTGTAGTCTGGAAGTCTACATGCTAAGACCCCAAAGGACACCAGTGCACCAGAACAACAACCGTCATCGATGAAGAGAAGCATAGATTAGAACTATCCAACTTGTAGACATACCAGTGTAGAAAAATGAAAACTTGATCCAAGTATATCCACAGAATACAAACGCCGACAGAATCATGCGGGATTCATCGAAGGCACACCTCACACGCCCTCGGATGATATTAGACGCACCACCTGGAGGGGAACTAGACGGGGAGAATATTATTCCATCTTCAGGGAGCCGCTGTTGCCTTGTCTTACTGAGCAGGACACAAACCCTAAAAACACACCCAAAAAATCTAGAAATAGAGCAGAATCCCTCCCACCTGCAAAGTTCGAGATCCACCACATCTCTATGATTTAAGGGCACACGAGATGAGGTAGACCTACAGCGGCGCTGGCAGGAGGCAAGTAAATCTAATCGCCTTCACGGGAGTACATGGCATGCATATGTCCCTCAGGGCATCTCCAACGCCAAACCTCAAACGTCCCGCAACCGTCCGGACGCACTGTCTGGACCGCGGAAGCCATCCAACGCGGTCCTGTATAGGTCCGCGGCACAGTCCGGATGGCGGAGGTCTGCGGGAGTATGGATCGATTCCAAGCTCACTTCTGACTGCCCTAGCCCACCAAAAACCCCTCCCCCCTCCTGCTTGCGCTTCCAGCCCGGCGCCAGCTGCACGCATTCATGTTGATGTAGAGCGTGCGGCCCCACATTGAAGGAAGCTCAGGGTGGACACGACCTCTCACTGCCTCTGCCACTGAAGCGGCGCGCCAGCCGAGGGTGCCGCTCGCTACACGCCCAGCTGGAACATGCCTCCTTGCTGCATTCCAAAGACTCCATTAAACCCGCGTGGAAGCCAAGAAACCTACTCCGGCCACACGTCCGTTCATGAGCGGGCCGGCAATAAATGCAACATGGCCAAGCTCCTCCCGTCCGCCCTCTATTTAAACGAGGTCAGACGCCAGGCAAGAATCACACCCCTCGGCCGCTCCCACATCTCCTCCTTCACCATTTTATCCACTCATCTGATGGCCTCCGAAGAGCAGTTTTCCTACATATAGGCCGTTTGGGTGGCCCATTGAGTCCACTGGATACGAGCAAGGCAGCTCCCTGCTCCACCTCCCTCGCCTAGCCCAACGGAGCCAGTTGCCGCCTTAAGCTGGCGCGTGGTTCAACAACTCGCCAACTCAGGGCAGCTGAATGAGGAGTGGCGAGTTGCTCCATGTCGGCATGGCGGTACGGGCATCGCCGCATCCAGTGCCTGCGACCGTGCCATCCGCTGTCGACGCACGCTTAGCCGCACCATGCACGCAGAGAAAGAAGCTAGATGTGTGGATGTCGACAAGGTGGCAGCCAACATGTCCGTGCCCGGCGACTTCGTCGAGGAGAAGTAGAACACAGGAGGCCGCCCTGCTTGTATCCCATGGAGGCCACCGCCGGTGACCTGGTCGGTTCTCCTTTATCTCAAACCATCTTGGCCACCCGCCTGAGCTCCACGGAAGCACCCTTCCCCTCCAGTTGAAGCACCCTCTTTGCCACTCCGATGAGCAGCACAACCGAACATAGGGAAGATACAGGGGAAGAATATGCCTCCAGGGCTCCCGGTAGTCCAGTTAGCGGGCTGCCGGACATGGGGAAGATAAAGGGATCCGCCGCGGCGGGCCGTAGACTAGTGTAGTGTATCCGTATCATGGGAGTGAAGCTCCGGGCGACTGTACGTGCACGTACCTTTAGCCTTTTAGTTGAAAATATGTTTGTATGAAATCTGTCATGTTTATATAAAATCCGCCTTGTTTGCACGAATTTCATCTGGTTTGTTGAAAAAGAGTTTGAAATGTATGCGGCTACGGTTGGATGGCATCCTCCAGCATCCATGTCCGCGAATTGGTCCCCTGTCCGCAGATGGATGCAGGAGGAAATTTGCGGGTTGCCGTTGGAGATCCCCTCGTACAGACACGTTTTCTTCTCTCACACTTCTGTGGGCTCTTTTCAAACTCTGTACTGTGTAGATATGATGTGATTAAAGACACGTAATATATTTTTGGGCGCGTCTAGCGGGCGGGCGGCCGCCCTGCGACCGCTAGCCAGCGCCCACCAAAAAAGGCAACCGCCTGGTCCCCCTCGAAGCAAAAAGGAAACCCACCCGCCTGCCCGCGCGAAAACCGCCTCAGACCCAACCCGCGCGCATGAAAACCGCCAGGACCCGCTGCACGAACATGTAAGCTCGAGAAAACAACCCCCGCGAGGACAGCTGCCGCGGGATCACGTGCACCTGCCTCCGAACCCCACCCTCCTCACCAAACCGCGCGAGACCAACTGCCCCCACGACATCTTCTTCTTCCCCACGAAAGAAGGATCTGCCTAGGGGGCAAAATCATCCTTCATCGCCAGGAGAGAAGAATGACCATGGCGGCTCCGGGGACAAATAAGAAAAGAGAAAGAGAAGAGGGCTTAGAAATCAGAAAAGAAGATCAAGAGAAAAGCCAAATCAAAAGGAGGAGGCGAAAAAAGAACCTACCTGAAGATCCACAGGTGAGAAAACTTGCCCCCCTTCTTCCTGATTCTCTCTTTTCTACTTGCCCTTGTAATGATTTCCTTGCAGGCATCTTTTACTCGTGTATTGCCGAAAAATTGTGCACCCATTAGTTTCTTTTCGTGCAACTAAGTCAAGTGAAGTAGCCAACTGAAGGAGTACTGTGTGCCAACTTAGCAGAGTATGCATCTCTAAAACGTTATTTTGTCCAGCTAACCCAGTTCTGGCATCCAACTATAAGCACAAACTGTGCAACTGGAAAAATTGTGCAAAAGAATATGTCTAATGAAAAAACTGTGCAACTAGTAGGTTACTTTCCTGCAACTAAGCCAAATAAAGTAGGCAACTGAAGGAGTGCTGTGTGCCAACTCAGTAGCCAAACTGAAGTAGGGAACTCTGAAACTATTTTGTGCAACTAACCAAGTTGTAGCATCCAACTATGCCCCACAAACTGTGCAACTGGGAAAATATAAAAAAGGCACAAAACTGTCCAACCTTGGCAGCAACTTCAAAATATATGGAAGAAAACAACCAATATACGATGACGAGCAAATATACGATATGTTCTGATAAAAAACAGCCTGCAAATATAGGTCTTAGGAAATAGCTTTCACACGCTACCATCACAAAATCTAAAAAACACATCCGTCAAACCGTTGTTCTAGCTGTGCAAATCTAATTAAAATAGCTATAGACAAATATAGTTTAAATCTGATTTTGCTTTTATCTTTGAAGTTGATGTAGCAGACCTTGCTTGATATGTTCACTTGCTTTGATCTGCACTAAATCATGCCCTCCCTTTCATGTCAGACCTGCACATTGTAGATACAAAAAATGGTCAATAAAAATGTAGCTACTACCTGAAACATGTTCTTATATTGTCCAACTACTATGATGCTTGTTCCAACTTTGATATTACTTGTGTGCAACTGGTATGCTACATTTTTATTCAGTTTGTATCAATAAAAAATGTCAAAAAAATGTGTTTGTGTGACTGGAACTGCACAACAATTTGACCAACTGGTATGAAAAAATTGTGTAATTATATGACACTTTTGTGCAAATGTTGTGCTGCCTTTGTGCAACTACTATAAAAAAACTGTATCTGGAGAAAAACTTACTAAGTTCTTTTACTAAACCACTTGCATTCATCTGAAGAAAATCATGCCCTCCCTTTCTTCTTAGAACTGCACATTGTAGATACAAAAAAACAAAAAAAGATGGTCAATAAAAATGTAACTACTGCCTGAATATTCTTATATTGTCCAACTAGAATGATGCTTGTTCCAACTTTTAAAGTACTTGTGTGCAACTGGTATGCTACATTTTTATCCAGCTTGTATCATAAAAATGTCAAAAAATGTGTTTGTGTGATGGAAATGCTCACAGTTTGTGCCAACTAGTATGAAAAAATTGTGCAATTCTATGACACCTTTGTGCAACTACTGTGAAAAAAGCTGTATCTGGAGAAAAAAAGCTATGTAAAAACTGACTACTCGCAGTTTTCAAAACAATGAAAATTACTGTAACGGTGTTAAATTCATGCCTTCAAAATTGCTAGCAACTATGCCCCAGTACAGCTTGTTAATGACTTTTTTGTTGAAACAAAATGCAGGTTGAAGCAGCTTTCAAGGATGATAGACCTCAATTTGTTGCCTCCCGATCTCAATGAGTTGCCAAATGATGATGTCGAGTTTGTACATTCATGGTTTTCACACAGCCTCATCAAGATCATGGCTTCATGAATGATGTTGATGTCAACATGCAATCAGAAAGCCATACACTCGAGGAAACAAACACAACAGTTGCAGGACCTACTGAAACAGAACTAAGGGCAGGGCCAGCTGGTGTTGATCAAAATGATATTGATGAAGATGAGGCTGGTTCTCAGCCAATGGAGCAATTTTTTGGGATGAGATTTAACACTCTGCAGGGTGCTAAGGATCACTACAATGATTATGCCCTAAAATCGGTTTCTCTATTAAGATGAACACTTCAAGGAGGAATTCTTACACCAACATATTGGAGAAACAGCAATTTGCATGTAACAAGTTTAGGAAGCCAAAAGAGGATGATGCAGGAATTGCCACCTGTGCTAGATCCTATACCAGACCCCGAACCTTTGGGTGAAGAAGAAGAAACGGAAGAAGTGCCAATATTTGATGAAGAGGATAGTGGAAAAAAGAAGAATAAGAAGAAGCGCAAGAGAGAAAGGATAAAGCAAACACAATGTAAGGCAAAAATGCTGGTTAAATTGAAGGATGGGTGGTGGGAAGTAACCCACTTTGTCCGTGATCATAATCATCCTTTGGTCCCCAAGCCTTCGCTCTCCAAATACTTGCGATCTCACATGGGTATACCGCCGGAGGAAAAGAAGTTCCTAGAGATACTCTACAACTGCAACCTGACTTCAGGTGTGTTCGTCGTTCACCTCCCAAAAACTCCAAACTTCAAACTACATTGTTGTTTAAATCTGATATGTCAAGTGTGCAACTAGAAGCAGGGGGTTGTGCAAATACATACACTGTGTTGTGCAATCAGGATTGAATATTTATGAAAAAAGCACTACCACAAAACAAAAACAAACAAGTTGGAACTACTTCCTGATTGAATAATGTACATATTTACAAAATGGTCATAGTTTTGATGGCAACTCCATATGTATTTGTTCTGCAAACTAGTGTTCCTTATCGATGCAATTGAACCTTGTTTCCTACGATTAGTGTTCATATCTCTGCAACTGATGCTAGACAAAAATTTCTAAATAGTTTTGCATCATGCCATAAAAAAGGGGAGACATAATGAAAAAATAAGTTCTATGGCAACCACATGTCAACAGTTGTGCAACTATTGTTCTTTAGTCTGCAATCGTTGTTTGTAAAGTGTGCAACTATCTAACATCAACTTTCTTCCCCTGCAGGTCGTATGATGACTATCATGTCAGAGTTTTATGGCTCGGAGCTAAATGTACCATATGGACCTAAAGAAATAACAAACTTATGTGCTGGCTTCTCCAAAGACTCAATGAAAGAAGGGGACATTATTGAGACAATTGAACATTTTAAAGAGTTGCAAAGAGATGATCCAGACTTTTTCTATAAGATAAAATATGATCTCGAAGGAAGGGCAAAAAACATTTTTTGGGTGGATGGCTTGGCACGGAAAGCTTATACAGAGGCATATCATGATTGTGTCTCCTTTGACACAACCTACATGACCAATATGTACAACATGCCTTTAGCTCCGTTCATTGGAATCAACCGTCATGGGCATTCTTTCATGTTGGGCTGCGCATTTGTAAGGCAAGAAATGGAGACTACCTTTGATTGGGTTTTTGGAGCTTTCCTAGAGGCTACGAATGGAAGGGCACCGGATAACATAATTACTGATCAGGATGTGCAATGAAAGAGTCCATAAATAACATATTCCCCACAAGTGTGCACCGATGTTGTCGGTGGCACATCATGAAAAAAGCTCAAGAGAAAGTTGGATGGTTGCTAGGCCGGAACCCGGGATTGTCTGAAGATTTCAACCTTTGCGTTGATTTCAGTTTCACACCAGATGAGTTTGAACAGAATTGGGCTATGTTGATGATGAAATATGAGGCAGTTACACACACCCATTTTGAGAAGCTATATGAATATAGGAACACTTGGGTGCCATGTTACTTCAAGCATAGATTTTTCCCGTTCTTGCAGTCTACGCAACGAAGTGAGGGGTTCAATGCAGTCTTGAAGCGGTATGTCAACCCTCACAAATTAGTTCTGAACTTTGTCAAGAATTACCACAAAATACAGACGCACATCCTCGTCAAGAAAGGGTGCAATGACTACAACACAGAACATCTGGATCTTGACATGTGGTCACAATTCCCAATAGAGAAGCAGGCATACAAGACATATACTAGAGATCTTTACTGCAAGTTCCATGATGAGTTTTTGATGATTGGACGGTACAATGCATTTCAAATTGGGGTGGAAACGTTTGAGCTGGGACCAAATACGGAATGGGTTGTGAATTATGGTTCGAGGAACTACTTAGTGATGGCAAAAATACCCGAGGGACAATTTTCGTGTGAGTGTACCAAAATGGAGAGGGATGGCATCCTTTGTTTTCACATACTGAAAGTGTTCACACATATTGGGCTTGATGTCATCCTGGAGCAGTACATGTTGACGCGTTGGACACCAATTGTTGTGCCAAGTGTGCCAAGTGCCACTAGCCAGCAACCTGATGTAATGCCTCCTGCCTCTCTAAAGGAAATTAGGCATGCTAACATGACCTCGGACTTCCAAAAACTAGCAAAGTTTGCTTGTGGTTCTGATGCAGCAAAAGGCATTGTTGATAAACACATGCGTGCAACGCGGACAGAGATTGTGCAGCTGAACAAGTCTAGAAGGAAAAAAAAGGGCTGCAAGAGAGGCAGGTCCGTCCGCTGGTGATAACAACCAGGATCCTCCCGTGCCGCCTACATCTACAGGGCCTACTCCGGCAACTACCCCTACTGGACGTGCTCCACCGCCTACTCCCATGGGCCATGGTGGACCACCTCCTCCCATGGAACGTGATGGTCGTGGTCCACCATGTCCTCCAATGGGTCGTGCTGCTCATGCTCCAGTGCCTCCTCCCATGGGTCGTGCTGAACAGAATCCTCCGATGGGTCATGGTGGGCCACATGTGAGTAATGCTTCGGCATCTCTTCCTATGGGTAACACAACACAGGGCCATACTAACTGCACTGAGCGGATGTCGCCTACGAGCAACGACGATGAGGTTGCAACTCCTAGGGATCCGCCAAAGTCAACTACAAAAGGGAGGGCAAGGAGTAGACACTATCATTCAGCTCTTGAACTGCACCCGAAAAGGAAAAACAGGTGCATCTACTGCAACTCAGATAAGCACAATGCTGCTGGCTGCCCTACGAAGTTAGCGTGACAACTTGGTGACATATAAGCAGTAGATAAAATGGAGGAAGCGTCAAAAAAGAAGTCATTTATGCCTCTGTTGGCAAATTTACACATTTTACGCATGCAACATAGTAAAAGGAAAAAAATGTTACTATGTGTATTGTCCTTTACTGATTGATTGTTTGATGGTTTACTAGAACTGGAAAGGGTTGTGCAAGTTAATTAGTATCAATGTGCAAGTATCTTCCCTGTATGTGCAAGCATAACATCTCCAAGTACTATACATGTAAAATAGAAAAAAGGAAAAGGAATAAAATTGTATCATTCTTAGGGTTAGAAAAAAACACCATCAAAACAACAGTAAAAGAAAACAGAATGTGCAACCTGGGGCAAAAAACCCCTAGATGAAATTGCGCAACTGAACTTGTGCTAGGTGTGCAACTGTATGAGTACCATTGTGCAACTATCATGTAGACCAATGGTAGCGGATAAAAGAAGGATCAAAAACAAAACTTACTCATTGTACCATAGAGCGTCCTTCCATGGGGCTTTGTTGAGAGCAGAGTCAACCATCTTGTAGGTTTAACATCCCAAATTTTCAATTTGGAATGTTATACATAGAGCATCATTGCATATCATATTTTTCATCGCATTTTCTTTGCATTTTGCTCGATCCTAGAAAATTCCACACAACTCAAGCACCCTCGGAGAGTTGGGGATTTTCGTTATTTTCATATTTGAGTTTTCTCAAATTTTGAAAATAGGATCGTTGATTTTAATTATTTTATCTTCAATTATTTCTATTACAAAAATATGCAAGAGGGAATAAAATGACTTTCCCAAAATAAATAAATAATGAAGATTTAATAATAAAATCAAATAAGATTTTATTTTGGAGTTTTTAGCTTTTTATTTGAATTTAAGAAAAATCGCGTTTTCAAAATTTCATCTAGGCCCCAAATAAATGTTCATTAAATCCGCTTGATTTTAGAAACCGGGAAAATTTATTTAGGATTTTTTGATCCGTTTGGTACTTCTTTTAATTTTTTTCTCGCGTAATGTTTTATATAAAAAACGAACCGCTTTACGGGGCACGTGCAGCGGGACTCGCTCGGGCGCCTTTAATACCTGCCGCCCTGGAGCCCCAGCCCACCCGAGCCGCCACCCGAGCCCACCTGAGCCGCCGCCGCCGCATGGCCATGGAGTTCTTGCGTCTTCGAGGTTCGCCGCGCCTCAATTTCCGTGCCGATTTTTATTTAAAAAAACCGATCGGTTTTCTTCGGTTTTTTTTATTTTTTTTATTTTTTTTATATTT
The DNA here is from genome assembly GCA_021605205.1 of Aegilops longissima. Classification (NCBI taxonomy): domain Eukaryota; kingdom Viridiplantae; phylum Streptophyta; class Magnoliopsida; order Poales; family Poaceae; genus Aegilops; species Aegilops longissima. The sequence goes on along the minus strand of CM038682.1, from coordinate 609,731,145 downwards.
TTTCTTTTTCCGTTCAAATCTGTTCATCGTATTTTTCTTTTTCTCGGATTTAATCTGCGATTTTTCTGATCGCGATTCCAGATCCGATTTTCGTTTTAGTATAACTTTTGCTCGTTTATCGAATCGAGCAATTCAAGTGCACGGAGTTTAAATCTCGAAACCCTCTTTCGAATAATCTACTTAAACAAGTTTTTGCATCTGTAAAATTTGACCTAGATCCAGATTAGTAAAACGAAGCTGTTGTCTTCCGCCGTTTGACTTTCGTTGCTTCGTTTGATTTGATTCTTTTTGCAAACCGGAGTTCTTAAGTTGAACTATCTGGTTAGATCTATTTTAGTTTTACCTGTGCATTAGATGAGTACTTATTGTATGCTTGTTTGTTTGTCTGCGATAGAATACCCGGAGTGCGCCGCTTGTTACTTCGAATCTCTAGGTTTCGCGGATCATCAGCAAGGCAAGTAACACTTTGATCATACTCTTCTCATACCCAGTTTTTTTTGCATTAGATCTATTCCTCAAACACTTGCATGATTAGGATCTAATTAAATTGTGTGATGGGAAGTAGTTGAGGTAGTACCTATTACATGTTTTATTATCAAACCTTTGGGAGTTACTTCTACGTTTGCTTATTATGCTATGCTATGCTAGTAGACGTGGATTGGGTGAGTGTATTCCATGACAGATGTGAGATTGTTATTTAATGGTTTATTTAAGGTGGCAACTTAAACACACATCTGGGTGGATTGAGGCACCTGGTTTCTATCAGGACTTGCCTGTATTTCTTCGGACCGCCACCCAGGCTCAAAGGGATCATGAGATTATTCAAACTAGAAACTTCCGTGTGCAGCCACAAGCCATTATGGGCTCTGGCATAGTTGATTAAGTTGTGTGAACTCTTACGGGTAGGCTTTCTAATGTAGGGTATGTAGGTTGGTACGGTCTACCCACATGTAAGGTGCTAGTGCTTCTGAAAGACTATGTCTCGGTCATCCGTTTCTCAAACACCATGTAGTGCGAGAAACCAAGCGGAGGCGATCGAGTCTTGTGGGGAAAAGTCATAAACCTCTCTGAGTGTATAAACTAATCATGGTTAGTCGTGTCCCCGGTTATGGACATCTTGAGTATCTAGTACCGGATATCATGTGAATCTCATCATGTTATTTCTAATTAATATTGTTGGGTTAATGAGTACTTTTAATTGGGATTGAGAATCTGTCAACCATTCTCAATGTTTCTAACCACCATGATAGTTAAATAAATTTATTCCTTTGCGGTAGGGAAAAATTGGCTTCATGCAAAAGCTGTAACCATAGAGCTTTCCACCAGCCATATATGCATGTAGTATAGGCTTATTCTTTCATTATTCTCTATGTGTTACATTGCGGCATATTCCATGTCTTGACCCGTTGCTTTGGCTGCAACGTTTCATGTTGCAGACTTTTCAGACGACGATTAAGGTGCTTAGGTTCTGGTTCTATACTCAGTGATGCCGTTGGAGTTAATGGACTCGCCTATTATTCCAAGCCTTCCGCTGTTATCGCATTAGATGGCCTTAAGCCATATTTATTTTATTAAGTTCTCTTTTGAGACATACGATTGTAATAAGTGTGTGATTGCTACTCTGTTATAAATCCTTCGAAGTACTGTGTGGTGTCAGCATTACTGATCCAGGGATGACACTGAGCACAGAGACTTGACCGTTTGAGGTCAGGTCGCTACAGAGATGGTATCAGAGCACACGCTGATTGTAGGACACGACCATTAAGCTAAAGCCTTAGATCACTACCCTCTCTTCTCAATTCTGACTCCTCATCTTTTCTACTCTTTTAGGATGACGGAAGCGAGGATCAAGTTCACTCAGCCGGATGAAGATACACCCTTTGGACGACACCTGAAGGAAGTCACTAAGTACCTAAACATAGGATTACCAAGCTTCACCGGGACCTACAATTCCACTTTACCCGAAGAGGAGCGCTGGAAGATTCAAGCTCAAGTTCCCGGAAGGACGTTTGCGCCAATCACGGAGCCCATAGAGTGTGTTTTCAATGCACCAACCTGGAGTCTGGGAAAGAGCATGGCAGCTCACATAACCATGGGACGCATTGGAGAAGTTTACAAAGAAGACTTCAAGGATACTATCTACCAGATTTGCGGATGCCGAGATGAACAATGGGAGATAGTTGGCACTAAGAAGGATCGATCCATTGCAGCTTTCATCCAAGAGTTAAACCAACACATTCGACGTCAGGAGAACCAGATGTGCGCAGACATGATGGAGTTGAAGACAGTAAAAGCCAAGATTATCGAACTAGAAGGAGAACTGAAGGCCACTCGTAAGGACTACATGGAGGAGATTGTAGCTCTGACAAAACGGCGATCTTAAGGAGAAGATTGAAGAACTCATGGGAAATTTAGCACCCGGAGGAGAAGATGAAGATAGCACCTATCCAGAGAACTACATCATCATCGACGACACCGATTCCGATCCTAGTGATGATGATTACGAAGATGAAGCTGGAGCAGATATCATGGAGTCTTCATCGGAGCAGTTTTTCTAGTTGACCACCATAACAGTAGTAGATAATCCCATGTTATTTAGTTTTATTTTCAGCACTTTGTAACGATAGATAGACCGTTGTATGCCCTTGTTTGAATTGATTGGAGTGATATTGTGTGATTAGTCTCATGTGCATATGGGTAGTGTTTCCCTCTAGACCTCATTCTATTCTAAATTCTCGTCTTTTCTTTAAACCCCTCAGATGCCTCCGAGACGCGACCCTGGATTTGTTTTCCCGCCAGAGATCACTCAGTTGATTCAGCAGCAGAATACCTTGATTCAAACATTGGTACAGAACCAAGGCAACAACAACAACAACAACAACCCACCGCCACCACCACCTGTTGACCATTTGACCCGTTTCTTAAGGCTGAATCCGCCGGTGTTTTCCAATAGCACTGAGCCGATTGTTGCAGATGATTGGTTATCGAAGTATGGAGGGAACATAGATTGCGCCAGTAAGTCAATTTTGCTTACCACCCCAGAAGGGAGGAGAATCAAGTATGTATCACGGCATGAGCCGAGGAGAGCACATGTAAATTCCTTATCAGGAGTTGTGCAGGAAGAAGTACCGGTGGTAAGGGATTTCCTGACGTGTTTAGGAAGAGTTGCGTGCATGCCACCGGATAGAGACATTGAGTTTCTAATTAAACTATTGCCAGGCACTGGGCCGATATCTAAGAGACCGTATAGGATGTCAGCCCAAGATTTGGAGGAAATTAAGAAGCAGATTAAGGAGTTACTGGATAAAGGTTTTATTCTCCCAAGTTCTTCGCCTTGGGGATCACCAGTACTTCTAGTGGAGAAGAAGGATGGATCTTTAAGAATGGTTGTTGATTATCGTGGATTGAATGAAGTCATTAAGAACAAATACCAATTGCCGATGATCAATGACTTGTTTGACCAGTTGCAAGGAGCTAAGGTGTTTTCAAAGATCGATTTGCGATCAGGGTACCATCAGTTAAGATTCGAGAGCAGGATATACCTAAGACGGCTTTTACCACCAGGTACGGGCTGTATGAGTACACCGTTATGTCATTTGGTCTGACTAACGCACCTGCCTATTTTATGAACATGATGAACAAAGTGTTTATGGAGTTTTTGGATAAGTTCGTCGTGGTGTTCATTGATGATATTTTGGTTTACTCGAAGAATGAAGAGGAACATAAGGAGCATTTGCGATTGGTACTCGAGAAGCTCAGAGAACATCAGTTATATGCCAAGTTCAGCAAGTGTGAGTTTTGGTTGAAGGAAGTTGGATTTCTTGGACATGTTATATCCGGAGAAGGTATAGCAGTAGACCCCACTAAAGTTGTCACCGTAACAAGCTGGGAAGCGCGAACAATAGTTGGAGAGATCCGGAGTTTCCTTGGACTAGCAGGATATTACCGGAGATTCATTGAGAATTTTTCAAGGATTGTGAAGCCTATGACAGAATTATTGAAGAAGGATACCAAGTTCATTTGGACCGAGGAGTGTGAAGCTAGTTTCCAAGAGTTGAAGAAATTTTGGTTACCTCACCAAAGATTAATTCGCGGATCGGACCAAGGATTATGAGGTGTATTGCGACGCTTCACGTCGAGGACTTGGAGCAGTGCTTATGCAGGAGGGGAGAGTTGTTTCGTATGCTTCACGATAGCTTAAGCCTCATGAGCTAAATTATGCTACGCATGATTTGGAGTTAGTATCCGTAGTGCATGCGTTGAAAACATGGAGACATTTCCTCATTGGAAATCATTGTGAGGTGTATACGGATCACAAGAGTTTGAAGTACATTTTCACGCAGAAGGACCTAAATCTCAGGCAGAGGAGATGGTTGGAACTCATCAAAGATTATGATATGAGATTGCATTATCACCCCGGAAAGGCTAACGTTGTAGCAGACGCGTTGAGCCGTAAGAGTCACGTCAAGACATTGATGACGGGAGAAATACCAAAGGAGTTAGCCGAGGATCTTCGAGAGCTATGCTTGGAAATAGTTCCGAGAGGCTATGTAGCAACATTGGAGATTCAGTCAACTTTGATGGGCAAGATCAGGGAAGCTCAGAAGACTGACAAAGAGATTGCCTCTATAAAGGAGAAAATGAGCGAAGGAAAAACAAAGGGATTTCGTGAGGATGAGCACGATACCCTATGGTTCGAGGACCGTGTTTATGTGCCCAATGACCCGGAGATCAGGAAGTTGATTCTAGAAGAGGCACATGATTCACCATATTCAATTCACCCTGGAAATACCAAGATGTATTTGGATTTGAAGAATACTTTCTGGTGGACCGGAATGAAGAAGGATATTGCAGAGTACGTAGCAGTTTGTGATGTATGTCAGAAGGTGAATGCAGAACATCAGAAGCCAGCAGGATTGTTACAGCCATTGCCTATACCCGAATGGAAGTGGGATAAACTAGGTATGGATTTCATCACGGGATTGCCCAGGACTCGTTCAGGCTATGACTCGATTTGGGTCATAGTCGATCATTTGACGAAGGTAGCTCATTTCATTCCAGTAAAGACTACTTACAGCAGTGCCAAATTGACTAAGATATACATGAACAGGATTGTATGCTTGCATGGAGTTCCAAGGAGTATCGTATCAGATAGAGGAACCCAATTTACCTCAAAGTTCTGGAAGTAGTTGCATGAAACTTTGGGAACCAGACTGGAGTTTAGCACATCTTTCCATCCACAGACAGATGGACAAACCGAGAGAGTCAACCAGATGTTGGAGGATATGCTTAGAGCTTGTGCTTTGGATTATGGATCAAGTTGGGATGACAATTTGCCGTATGCAGAGTTTTCTTACAACAACAGTTACCAAACCAGTTTGAAGATGGCACCTTTCGAAGCCTTGTACTGAAGGAGGTGCAGGACCCCGTTGTTGTGGGATGAAGTTGGAGACCGCCAGTTGTTTGGACCGGATTTGATTAAGGAGTCTGAACAGAAAGTAAAGTTGATTCGCGATAGGCTCAAGGTAGCCCAGTCAAGACAGAAGAGTTATGCAGATTCAAAACGCAAGGAGACAGAATACGAAGTCGGAGACAGAGTATATCTTCGAGTATCGCCACTTCGAGGAGTTAAGCGTTTTGGAGTTAAGGGAAAGTTAGCACCTCGATTTGTAGGACCTTATCGTGTTTTGGAACGCATGGGAGAAGTTGACAAGTTGGAACTACCCGAAGGATTGTCAGGAGTTCATGATGTGTTTCATGTTTCACAGTTGAAGAAGTGTCACGCAGAGATGGCTGATATACCGCTGAGAGACACCGTGCCTCTGGAAGCGATTCAGTTGAATGATGATTTGACCTATGAGGAGAAACCAGTTAAGATTTTGGAGTATGCCAGCCGAGTCACCCGCAGCAAGGTCATTAAGTTTTGCAAAGTTCAGTGGAGCCACCACACAGAGGATGAAGCCACCTGGGAGCGAGAGGAAGATTTGCTTAAAGACCACCCTCACCTACTTTCTAGCCAACCCGAATCTCGAGGGCGAGATTCATCTTAAGGGGGTAGGTTTGTAACATCCCAAATTTTCAATTTGGAATGTTATACATAGAACATCATTGCATATCATATTTTTCATCGCATTTTCTTTGCATTTTGCTCGATCCTAGAAAATTCCACACAACTCAAGGACCCTCGGAGAGAGTTGGGGATTTTCGTTATTTTCATATTTGAGTTTTCTCAAATTTTGAAAATAGGATTGTTGATTTTAATTATTTTATCTTCAATTATTTCTATTACAAAAATATGCGAGAGGGAATAAAATGACTTTCCCAAAATAAAGAAATAATGAAGATTTAATAATAAAATCAAATAAGATTTTATTTTGGAGTTTTTCGCCTTTTTATTTGAATTTAAGAAAAATGCGCGTTTTTCAAAATATCATTTAGGCCCCAAATAAATGTTCATCAAATCCGCTTGATTTTAGAAACCGGGAAAATTTATTTGGGATTTTGGAGTCCGTTTGGTACTTCTTTTGATTTTTTTTCTACGTAATGTTTTATATAAAAAAACGAACGCTTTACAGGCAAGACCCGACGGGACTCCGCTCGGGCGCCTTTAAATACCGGCCGCCTGGGAGCCCCAGCCACCCGAGCCGCCACCCGAGCCCACCCGAGCCTGGCCGCCCTGCCACTTGCCATGCGCCGAGGCTGCAGGCGTCTTCCGAGGTTTCGCGCCTCGATTCCGTGCGATTTTATTTTAAAAACCGATCGGTTTTCTTGGTTTTTTTCGGTTTTTATTTTATTTTTTTTTTTTTTTTTTCCGTTCAAATCTGTTCATCGATTTTTCTTTTTCTCGGATTTAATCTGCGATTTTGCTGATCGCGATTCCAGATCCGATTTTTGTTTTAGTATAACTTTCGCTCGTTTATCGGAATCAGGCAATTCAAGTGCCTGGAGTTTCGTCTCGAAACCCTCTTTCCGAATAATCTACTTAAACAAGTTTTTGCATCTGTAAAATTTGACCTAGATCCAGATTAGTAAAACGAAGTTGTTGTCTTCCGCCGTTTGACTTTCGTTGCTTCGTTTGATTTGATTCTTTTTGCAAACCGGAGTTCTTAAGTTGAACTATCTGGTTAGATCTATTTGAGTTTTACCTGTGCATTAGATGAGTACTTATTGTATGCTTGTTTGTTTGTCTGTGATAGAATACCCGGAGTGCGCCGCTTGTTACTTCGAATCTCTAGGTTTCGCGGATCATCAGCAAGGCAAGTAACACTTTGACCATACTCTTCTCATACCCAGTTTTTTTTGCATTAGATCTATTCCTCAACCACTTGCATGATTAGGATCTAATTAAATTGTGGGATGGGAAGTAGTTGAGGTAGTACCTATTACCTGTTTTATTATCAAACCTTTGGGAGTTACTTCTACGTTTGCTTATTATGCTATGCTATGCTAGTAGACGTGGATTGGGTGAGTGTATTCCATGACAGATGTGAGATTGTTATTTAATGGTTTATTTAAGGTGGCAACTTAAACACACATCTGGGTGGATTGAGGCACCTGGTTTCTATCAGGACTTGCCTGTATTTCTTCGGACCGCCACCCAGGCTCAAAGGGATCATGAGATTATTCAAACTAGAAACTTCCGTGTGCAGCCACAAGCCATTATGGGCTCTGGCATAGTTGACTAAGTTGTGCGAACTCTTACGGGTAGGCCAGCTGATGTAGGGGATGTAGGTTGGTACGGTCTACCCACATGTAAGGTGCTAGTGCTTCTGAAAGACTATGTCTCGGTCATCCGTTTCTCAAACACCATGTAGTGCGAGAAACCAAACGGAGGCGATCGAGTCTTGTGGGGAAAAGTGCGCAAACCTCTGCAGAGTGTATAAACTAATCATGGTTAGTCGTGTCCCCGGTTATGGACATCTTGAGTATCTAGTACCTGGATATCATGTGAATCTCATCATGTTATTTCTAATTAATATTGTTGGGTTAATGAGTACTTTTTAATTGGGATTGAGAATGCTGTCAACCATTCTCAATGTTTCACAACCACCATGATAGTTAAATAAATTTATTCCTTTGCAGTAGGGAAAAATTGGCTTTATGCAAAACTGTAACCATAGAGCTTTCCACCAGCCATATATGCATGTAGTATAGGCTTATTCTTTCATTATTCTCTATGTGTTACATTGCCAGCATATTCCATGTGTCTTGACCCGTTTCGGGCTGCAACGTTTCATGTTGCGAGACTTTTAGACGACGATTAAAGGTGCTTAGGTCGTGGTTCTATACTCGGTGATGCCGTTGGAGTTGATGGACTCGCTTATTATTCCAAGCCTTCCGTTGTTATCGCATTAGATGGCCTTAAGCCATATTTATTTTATTAAGTTCTCTTTTGAGACATACGATTGTAATAAGTGTGTGATTGCTACTCTATTATAAATCCTTCGAAGTACTGTGTGGTGTCAAGATTCTTGATCCGAGGATGACATCGAGCACGTAGACTTGACCGTTTGAGGTCGGGTCGCTACAGTAGGTCATTATCCTCCTCATGCTTAGGCACTCTTTTGGTTCGTAGTTTGGCAATTTTCTCCCATTCCAAATACTAGTATTGAACAACATGAACACACCACATTCATTGTTGTGCAAGAAAAAAATAAAAAATACATTTGTTATTCGACGTGAGTTGAGGCCATAATCGTAAAAGAAAACTAACCGCCTTGCTTTTGCAAGACCGTGTTCTTGACCATGCAACTTTGTCCCCCTAAAATTGTGGAACTACCCATTGATCTATGTGCAACTGTATGAATACTTTGTGCAACTGTATGACTTGGTTGGTGCCAAAAAATGTGCAACTGCCCATTGATCTGTGTGCAACTGTATGAGTACTTTGTGCAAGTTGATGGTTTGGCTTGGTGCCAAAAAAATGTGCAACTACCCATTAATCTGTGTGCAACTGTATGACTACTTTGTGCAACTAGATGGGTTGAAAGGAGCACTAACCACCTATAAAAAAACTAAAAGAGAAGAAAATGGCGTGAATGCATGACTTACTTCCCGAGTTGCTTGGGTACATCAATGTCGATGACCTGAAAGTGACTGATGTTATGCTTTGGGTAGTGTTGCTTCCATAAACACCTCACCGGCCCTGCTATAGTTGAAGCACAGTGCATTAAGTCGGGGTTGTCGAGCTTCCTCCAAGAATCTAGCACCTCGAAATGCTGATCCCTTAAGTTGATGTTAAACACCCAGTAGTGTATGCCTCCTTCTTGATCATTGCGATCGGCGAACTCGAGTACAGGGAGCATCACCTGCACATATTGACAGCATAGGAAAAAAGAAGGTAAAAAAGTTGTCCAGAACTGACCAGTGAAAAGCCAAGAGCTATTATGCCACACGAAAAGTTCAAAAAACACAAAGTTGTGTGGCCAGAAAAAACTGACCATATCTTGACGGTCTAGGTGACTAATCTTCTCAAATTTAGAATGTATCTTAGCAGCATTGTATATCCCTTGCTGCAAGCGTGTCTGCATTTGAAGAAATGAGTCTTAGGAAACACATTGTAAAAAAAGGAAGGGACAAAAGGAACTTGCAATGAACAAGAACAACAGTTCTCATTAAACTTACAACAACCCTCAGTGGCATGATGACCTTCTTTGAGTCCTTAGGTAATTTTTCCCTGATTTGGATAAGACCAGCTTCGACAACACCATTAGATAGCCATTTGGTTGGCTTCATTGAGTCAGCCAACTCCTTTAGGCTCAGAAAGAACCCATCATAGTTAATGATTTCAGGGCTGTTTCGGAAAACATTGCGAGGGCAAAGAAAAAAGAACAAAAAACATGATTAACTGGTTGCCGTAAAACACGTGAAAAAGTGAATAAAAAATGAGTAACTGTTGTTAAGGTGTGCAGGGCATGATGTGCCAACTGTATAACTATTGTTGTGCAAGTGATGTTGAATGGAACTGCAAGTACAAAAGATGACTTCTGCAACTGCAAAAAAAATTGAATTACTACTATAGTGCTACTATTACATATGTCTATGACAATATAATAAAAGATGTTCAACTGTATTACCATTTTTGTGCAAGAAATCAGTAAAACATGAAGATGCAAACGTACCAGACTGATTTACCACAAAAATGCATTAGTTTTACCTTGTTTCTGTGACGTTTGCTCAAGGTATATTCCTTACATAATAGAGAACTGCCGCATAAAGCCTGTTCACTTGTTCATTGCAAGTGAACGTCTTTTTTTTATTGTAGTTGATGTAGGGAGACCTCTGGACAGCAGCTGGCTTGATTATCCTCCTTGTGCGTTTTTGCACTGGTGATCCGGATGTGGTACTACTGGACCCACATGCACCCCCTAGAACACCTGCCACATTTGGGGTGTGAAACTCGTCTGGAGAATCCGAAATGATGATATGAATTGGTGCCTTCCCAGTGACCACCTTATCTGCAGCAGCACAAACCTCTCTCACGGTTTCCAAATCCCAATCATCTAGCTCGCTGCTCTTAGATAACCCTGCCTCTTGTGGTTTCACTTGTGATTTGTTAGGCTCGTCCACTGTGGCAACTGGGGGGTCATCATCAAGATCCAAACCCAAGTCAAATGATGGAGCGTCGCAGAACCCATCGTCGTGATACGATTTTGCTGATGATGCTCTACGAATGGGATGCACGCTGTTATTCTCTCCTTGGACATCCTTGGGTGCATCACCTGCTGACTTGGTTCGTGCAATTATGCTTGGCGGCAGTCTTGGCGGTATACACCTCGAAACAAGGTCGTAAACTTGCTCTTGTGTAAGGGTATCCTGTTGATCAAGAGCACGAAAAGTAGGCGAATGTTGTTTCTGAGCCTGCACAACATTACTGACAGCTGAGTGTTCCATGGTGACTGAATGGGTTGGGGCTGGAGTTGGCACACTGACTGTGGTGGTTGGCACAGTGACTGCTTGAGTTGGCAATGCAGTCCCTGGGATTGGCACATTAACAGCTTGGGGTTCTGTGGTGACTGATGGGGGCAGGTCAGACACAACTCCAGATGCCTCACTTCCTCTTGCTATTGGCACAGCGGTGGTTTCACTTTCCTTGATTGCTGGTGTACTGTGCGCAGTTGATGTTGTAGTTGGCTTATTTGGACAAATAGTTGGCTCACTTGAAGCTGGAGTTGCCACATCAGCTGTTGGGGTTGCCGACTTCCTACACTACATACTAACAACTTTCTCTTGACTGTTTGATCCACTCTTAATAGCATGGCTTGGCGACTCTATTCCCATTTCTGCAAACTTTGTGTCCTTAGCAAAATACACTGTTTTGTTGCTTTTTTATCAGGGAGTTTTGTCAGGACCGGTTTTCCAGGATATTAATTTCCCAGAAAATGGCCCTTGTGCTCACCAGCCATAGGATTACTGTTAGCTGATGAGACACCAACTTGATACAGAAACTCCAAGAAAAATACAAAATGTGTAGTACAAGACCATTTTGGCCTATGAGTACAACAAATGGTTTCTGGTGGTTGATGGCGGAAGCGGTTTGCGGTTCATCAGCGTCTATTGGGACTCCATTTCCCACAGGAACAGTTGACCTGGATAACTCCTATCTTCGCGAGGCTGCTATCATCATTGCGTAGGTTCCGGGGCCGTCATCGCAACGCTCCTCTCCATGCAAGAAATCTGGCCAAGACAATAGCCAGGGACAAGCCAGTGAGTACTTTGAATGTACTCGCAAACATTATGAACACAGGTATAACATAATGAATGATAATCATGCTCTGAAATATTTCATGATCGCAACGTCAGTCACGAAATAAAAATCCATGATGCACGCAAGCAGGTTATTCATATACAACATGAATATCCAATAAGGGAGTAGAAATAGAATGCACCGATCGGGTGTCTAAAGCGACGCCTCGAAAGGATAATAATATAAAGCATGCCTCGGTCGGGTGTTTGAGCGACACCACATAAAGGGCTTATAAATAATTTAAATAACAAGCATGCCCGCGATCAAGGCGTCGAAAGCGACACCACATAAAGGGCTTATAAATAATTTAAATAACAAGCATGCCACGATCGAGGCGTGCATGCGACACCACATAAAGGGCTTATAAATAATTTAAATAACAAGCATGCCACAGTCGGGCGTCTGAGCAACACCACATAAAGGGCTTATAAGTAATTTAAATAACAAGCATGCCACAGTCGAGCGTCTGAGCGACACCACATAAAGGGCTTATAAGAGAATAATCACAGTGAATATCCAGGAGGTAGAACCGTCCCAGGGATACTCCGTAATTCAAATAATGTAAATGGTTAGTCCGTAATAATAGTAATCATAATCATCATGAGTCACAAGTCATGATCCATGTTCTGGTTTAGCAATTTTTCCTCCGAAGACCGACACTAAAACCGACACTTGACCCATCCCAGACTGTAGTCCTTAACTATGGAGATGGCTATTCGAATAGATATAATCTCTGCAGAGGGTGTACTATTTACCCACGAGTAACGGATTCCTTTAGTCCATCGGGACTAATTCCGCTCTGATCTTTTAATTGAAAACACACCGACGCACACACCAGCCTAACATACCGGTGTGCGGAATCACCCACGACACCCGTTAAGCAAAACTCTAAGTGGGGAGGCTACAACCTCGACTAGCATGGGATCACAAAATTTATAACGCGCGCAAACTAGGGGAGCTACCCCCTCGGCTCCAACCGGAAACACCCATGCCCCCGGACCAGGTGGCATGTCTACGGATCTGTGCGGTATCTTCCACCATGGCCTCTCTGTATGGTGTGTGCTAGGAAGGGATTGACAACTTACTGAACCGTACCCTACCTATGGCAGGGACTAGTGGTAGTACGAAACAAGTATGGGGGTTACTGGAACAAGACTCGAGCTACGGTCGACTCAAGAGGTTAAGGCATTCCCTGCAGGATTAGTATAACAAATATATTTCACACCAGCAAACAGAATCACCACTCATCATACCTCACCATGCCTTACCGGACATAATCATCTCAACGAATTATTAGAGACAAGTTCGTGTCTACCCAAGACAGAGACTTTCCGCGGATTCCTCCCGATAGGCATGAAAGGCATACGAGGGTGATTACTATCAGAAGCATATCAAATTCCAATAGTAAGGAATCATCATTATGCACTCATGAACATGATCATATCATCACATAAAATACCAAACACTTCATGTCAAGGCGGTGTCGTATTAGCATCGAACGACACACAACCAATGTTATGCCGGGGTTCAGAATGCTTGCCTTCAAGAATATGTAAGTGGGGTGCACTTTTTGGAAGTTGCTTCCTTCTTCAAAAGTCCTATTTTAAGAAAATTTAAAATTAACACATAGTTTCAAAACAGTACGAAAGTTGTTTGTAAAATTTTCAAATAAATATGAAAATAAACTAGACAAAATTTGAGAAACAACAGAAAAAGAATCAAATCAATTGGACTTATATTTAAAAAGTTATAGCCAGTCAAAGTTTAGTCAAAATTATGTTTTTAATAAAAATCAGAAAAAGAAAAATGGTTCGGGGGCTTACGCTTTCGAGACAGAGAAGACGTACTCCTGTGTTTAATGTTTCCACTTAAAACACATCGGCAGAGCTGGGGTCATTGGCAGGTGGGGCCGTCGGGTCCATTGGTCAGGTTTGACCAGTCGCCCGCGCCCTCCTTCCTTCTCTGGCCGAGCGGTGGCGGGGCTCCGGCGATTGCCGCCGACGAACGGCGGCTCCCTGCGGGATTCTGAGGGTGGGGATGGATCCGCTGGTCCAGGGCGGTCCTCTCAGTGGTTGATAGGCTGGCGGGGGTGGAGGGGGTCGCCGGCGGCGAGCTCCACGACGGACGGTGGTTTCGGGTGGATCGGGGTCTCGAGCTATGGTGGCTCCTGATCGGGCTAGACAGGTGGGGCGGCTTCGCAAGGTTGAGGGTAGTCGGACGGTGGCGCTGGAAGAAATGGGGAGGCCCTACTCGTGACGTACGGCACCGGAGCGTGGCGGCGGCCGAACTGGCCGGAGACGAGGCAGGCGGCCTCCCTCCATCGATTGCTGGCTATGAGAGCACTAGGGAGATGGCCTGAGGTCGCCTGAGGGTCTGGACGAGCTCGGGGGCTCCTTTTATAGGCGGTCGAGGTCGGTTCCCACGGCTGCGGATAAGAACGCCGGCGAACCGCCGTTCTGTTGCCAGCAGGGCGACGTGGCGGCGACGGGCGCTAGCGGACGGGCTCGTGGATGAGCTCGAGCTGTTCCAGAGGGCAGCTGGCGGGCGGCTGTGGCTTGGGCGGCGCTGCCATGGCAGGGGCGTGTTGCGGACGCCGGCGTGCCGCCAAGAGGGCTCTGACGGCGGCGCTGTAGGGCGCCAGGGGCGGCTTGGAGGGTTCTGGCGAGCGGACGAGAACGGGGCGCGGCCCTGCGGGCGAGCAAAGGCCAGGGGCAAGACGCGGCGGCTCGGTTGCGCGTGTGTGCAAAACGTGCGCTCTGGGCGCGCCCAAAGCACGCACGCTACATGCTCGACAGAAAGTCAGGGTGGCCTAGAGGTCTTGGGTGAGGCTGGCAATTAACAGTTCTAGGTTAGAGGTGGCTAGGAGATTAGTGGACATGCTGGTTTGTCCAGAGGGGCAAGATCACAGTGCAAACATAAAACTATGCCAAAGCTATCCATGAACACAAGGTGCTCGACAGAATGCCATGGGCATCTATGCATCTCTTCTGGTGGCCCAAACCTCCAGGTTGGGGTCTCTTTAGGTGCAAGTGATGATGGCAAGGCTATTTGGGCAAAACCAGAAACTTGTTAGTGCAAGTTTTGCAAATCTTCAGTTCTGGACAGAAAGTGAAGGACATTATTGCATGGACCAAAAATACTCCAATGGGTCCAATCTCCTGGACTTAAGGGTTTGGTAGAGTGGTCAATAAGCAGGAAAAATCCCAAGGCAACAAGAGCAAGATAAAATATGGTTGCAGTGCAAAACACTACACTGGACCAGAATGAAGATGATTATGATTTGCTCAAATTTTTCAAAGAACACCAATGGGTTTTTTGCATATAGTTGAATTATACACTACTACTAACATCCCCCAATTTAAGTGGGATTTTTAGAGAAATATTTAAATAAATTGTAGTGCAAATTACAAACTGGACCAGATTTGAAAACTTGAGGTAGGGCTCAAAATCATCACTCCGCAATAACAACAAAAGTGAAATACTTAAATAGATGGTATTGCGCGGCGCGCTAGCTTCTAGTTATTATCTCATCACTCCGCACTTTTGTTGTTGTTTCACTTTTGTTGTTATTTCATAGTTAGTTAACTATGGAATCATGACTAAATTATTAGCTCATATTGTAAATGCTTTGATTTATTCAAATATATTTGTTATATTCGTTTTTCATGCAACTATGTAACTTTTGAAGGACTTTACTAAACCATTGTGCGCACTCTTAATTACTACATGTTCTTCCTTGTGGTACTTCTTTATTTTCTGAAGGACTTCACTAAAACATTGTGCGCATTGTTTTGGTCTTGTTGGTATGTGTACCAAGGAGGCAAAGAGAAGTTTCATGTGATATTTCTCTTTTTCTTTTGACAGTTTTTACTACGGGAGACATCCTCCATCAGCACTGTTTCATGCGATTGATTTGTGAGACATGTAGCGCTGGAGTGTAGCGTGCATGTTTTCTCTCCAGGAACTTGTAGTGTAAAATATGACGAAAAAATATGCATGAAATTTAAGACATCAAACCACACTTTCCTTAGAGAGAAGAAGGATTTTTCATTCGCGCCGAATTTTTTTTACATCAGCCACACTTGTTGGTCGAGCCTGAACTTTTGATCCTAAATTCTAATTTGGAAATGAAAATCGAGTGTTTGGATACAAAGTACAAAATAGGACCAAACTCCTGAATGACAATTCTAGATTAATAATATGAAAAAATATGCATGAAATTTAAGATACTGAACCCTGCACTGAAGGATTTTTTGTTTACGCCAAATTTTTGTTTACATCGGCCACACTCCGTGGAGCTAGTCTGATCCTAAATGTCTAATTTGGAATCAAAATCGTGTTCAGATACATAAAATACAAAATAGCACCAAACCTCTGAATGACCAATCCACCTTTAAAATGAGTGAATAATAGACATGCAGTATTCAGACAAATGTAAGTTAAATTAAACCTTCAGTTAATATGTAATGCATCAGTATCCACTTTCATAGACCAAAATAAAGTAGAAACATGACAATGAAGTCATCGTAAGAGCCCGCATAGTACCAAACTCACCACGTGGGAGGCTAAAAGTATAGCTATCCGGATTACCATCCACATGTCGTAAAAAATAATAGATAAGAAAAATGAATTTGTAGTTCACATAAAATAAGTGATCTCTCAAATTTGACTATGCTAAAACCTCCTCATATTTGAAATTTAAGTATTCTAATTTTAAAGCAAACGTTCAACTATATATCTAGAACAAATCCGTAAATCTAGTGCTAGGCATTTGAAAATTCCCCATGCATTGGCCTCAAATTTAAGCCCAAACTCCTAATTGTATCAATCTCCATATATGACCAGTTAGCAATCTTACATTATTATCAAAGGAACGACGTATGGGAAGAAGGCATGGGATAGAGGGGACGAGCAAACTGGGTGGGGATACAAACCCTCAGCCATGCGCCTAGGCTAGTGACCGGCCTCCGCTCGCCGCCTCGCTCGTAAGGTCGTGACACGCACCAATGAGAAGCGAACAACCTAGGGAGGATAGGAAGTGAAGTGGTCTATTCCTATTTCGTCTCGTCTACAAACTACTACAATGGTATTAATGACATACGAAAAAGAACTTCAACGAGACACAACAAAGTCATGCATACGAGAACTTGAGAGACAGGCACCCCAAATATGGAGTTTCACATACTATGGCCGGTCTTTTATGGCCTAGGTAGAAGAACTTTAGTTACACATGCTTGAGTTTGGATATCAATAAATGGATTTTGATGAACAACCTAGGGAGGATAGGAAGTGGAACAATCGATTCCGATTTCTTCTCATATACACACTACTAAAACGGGAGTTAAATGGGTTGCGCATTACATGAGACTGGTAGTTAAGTCATATAACCGAAGGACCTCAAGCGTGTGGCGCTCTTAAGGTATAGGGCACGAAGGACTTATCAAAAATTTAACTCTTATTGTTCAGTTGTGCTAGGTGCATCGGCTGCAATATAATGTTTTTCCTGCGTGTAGATCAAACAGGAACATGATACAAGAAATGGATCACTGATCGTTACCACTAGACGTGCAGTGCCGTGCAATGGAAGTAGAGTTGGGGCAGGGTTTCTTCGAGTTGTCTCCTCCTCGTCAATCTCCCACGTAGCCGATCAGATCCCACTAACAGGTTAGCCGGAGCGGCACAAGTGCATCGCCTCTAATGGTATCCGCGCGTGCAGGAGGAACAACATGTGGCGGATTGTTCGGTTTGATCACACAACCAGCGGCGAGTGGAGGTGGCTATTTGCAATACATGCAAAGCGCTAATGATGGTGCCGAAGGGATCAACTAAAATCGTATGCCGCACCTCCACTATATATAGGCATCCGCCGCGGGCTCAACACTTGGGCCTTGCACGGATCCTAAACCCCAAACTCTATTCGGCCTGGATCCGAGTCCGGGTAGGATCACATCTGACTTGTGGAGTCGGATCTGGCCTCACATGTTCCTTCCCTTAAGTGCACAGCCCCTTAGGTTCCAGTCGGCTTTGTTGCACGTCGGATGACCTCCGACCTACTCGGCTGGTAGCGGCTGAGGGAGTCCTGGATTAGGGGGTATCCGGAAAGCCGGACTGTATACATCTCCAGACTATCGAAGTGTGAAGATACAAGACTCAAGACTTCGTCCCGTGTCCGGATGGAACTTTCCTTGGCGTGGAAGGCAAGCTTGGCGATCCGGATATTATATTTCCTTCCTGTAACCGAGTCCATGTAAACCCTAGTCCTCGTGTCTATATAAACCGGAGAGGTTGGTCCTTAGAAGGCCGATCACAATTACAATCATACCATCATAGGCTAGCTTCTAGGGTTTAGCCTCTACGATCTCGTGGTAGATCTACTCTTGTACTACCCATATCTTCAATATTAATCAAGCATGAAGTAGGGTTTAACCTCCATCAAGAGGGCCCGAACCTGGGTAAACATCTGTGTCCCTTGCTTCCTGTTACCATCAGCCTAGACGCACAGATCGGGACCCCCTACCCGATATCCGCCGGTTTTGACACCGACATTGGTGCTTTCATTGAGAGTTCCTCTGTGTCGTCGCTACAGGGCTCGATGGCTCCTCGAGTCATCGTCAACAACACGATCCCGGGTGAGACCTTTCTTCCTGGACAGATCTTCGTGTTCGGCGGCTTCGCTCTGCGTGCCAACTCGCTTGGCCATCTGGAGCAGATCGACAGCTACGCCCCTGGCCACCAGATCAGGTTCGGAAATCTGAACTACATGGCGGACATCCGCGGAGACTTGATCTTCGATGGGTTTGGGCCTATGCCAGGAGCACCAGACAGTCACGACGAGCACGGCTTAGACCTGCTGTCGAACGAAGCTCGGGGTATCACCCCTGTAGTATCCCCGGACCTAAATCCGGTGCAGGCGGCGTTGCCTAAGGATGGAGGGATGGACCCCGCCCCGCAGGTCGCACACTCATCGGTGCTGGAGCTGAACACGGGTCTTACCTCTGTGGTGACTCAGGACTCCGGGCCCCGGATTCAGATATCAGGCGTGGGTTCCGAATCGCAGACTCCCGAGCCAGTCGAGCCAGGTTGGGCTCCGGTAATGGAGTTCACCGCTGCGGATATTTTCCAGCACTCGCCCTTTGGCGACATGCTGGACTCATTAAAGTCTCTATCTTTGTCAGGAGGCTCGGGGCCGAACTATGTCCGGCTCGAGTGGGAGGCAGGCGATGAAGGAATTTGTTGCCCACCCACCACCCACTTCATTGCCACGGTCGATGATTTAACCGACGTGCTGGACTTCGACTCCGAAGACATCGACGGTATGGACGACGATGCAGGAGAAGAACAGGAACCACCGCTCACTGGGCGGTGGACAGCCACCTCTTTTTATGATATATATATATGGTGGACACTCCGAAGGAAACAAACGGCGATGAGGCAACGGAGGATAAAACCTCAGGGAAAAAAAGCAAAGAATGGGTGTCGTCGGCGCCACTCCAAGCCCCGCCACAGCAATACCAGCCCAGGAGATGAAAACAATCCGAATGGTGCCGAAGAAGAATACAACCCTGATCAGCCCGCCTTCGAGCAGGCCAAACAAGAGGATGAGCAGGTCAGCCCAGAAGAACAGGCGACGGACGAATACCCGGAGGAGGACAGCTACATGCCCCCCTCTGAAGACGAGATTAGCCTCGGCGATGACGAGTTCGGCATGCCTGAGGATCCCGTGAGAGCGGAGCGCTTGCCGCCGCTTATAGCCACTGCGAGGAGCCTGAAAAAGAAGCAGCAGCAACTCCAAGCTGATCAAGACCTGCTCACAGATAGATGGACTGAAGTCCTGGCAGCCGAGGAATACGGACTCGAGCGCCATACGGCTGACCGGCCACCTCGTGGCCGGGATAAAATGGCATATCAGTCCGCATACCAACCGACACCCCCACGCCAACATACTACGGCCCGGGGTAACAAAACAGGACAGCCAAGATCGATCTACAGATTGCGGGGGCGCGCCTCGGCACGCGACAACGACCGTCACGCCGGAACAAGTCCGGCCGGGCCGAATATAGCCACCCAGAGCAACTCGACCTGCGTAGCCACATAGCCCGGCACAGAGGCGCCGCGCACCCCCTCTGCTTCACTGACGAAGTAATGGATCATGAATTTCCAGAAGGGTTCAAACCCGTAAACATTGAATCATACGATGGCACAACAGACCCCGCAGTATGGATCGAAGATTTACTTCTCCACATTCACATGGCCCACGGAGACGATCTACACGCCATCAAGTACCTTCCCCTTAAGCTCAAAGGACCAGCTCGGCACTGGCTAAACAGCCTGCCAGCAAATTACATTGGCAGTTGGGAAAACCTGGAAAACGCATTCCTCGACAACTTCTAGGGCACATTTGTGCGACCACCTGACGTCGATGACTTGAGCCACATTACTCAACAGCTCGGAGAGTCAGCCAGGAAATTCTGGACTCGGTTCCTAACTAAAAAGAACCAAATAGTCGACTGTCCGGAAGCCGAAGCCCTGGCGGCTTTTAAGCATAATATTCGTGACGAGTGGCTCGCTCGACACCTCGGCCAGGAAAAACCCAAATCCATGGCATCTCTCACAACACTAATGACCCGCTTTTGCGCGGGCGAGGACAGTTGGTTGGCTCGCAGCAGTACTACGCCACATTCTGGCACTTCGGATGGCCGCGACAATAATGGCAAGCCACGGCGTAACAAACATAAGCGACGGAACAACGACGACAACACTGAAGACATGACAGTCAACGCCGGATTCGGCGGATCCAAGCCCGGTCAGCGGAAGAAGCCGTTCAAAAGGAATAATCAGAGACCGTCCAGTCTGGACCGCATACTGGAGCGCTCGTGCCAAATTCATGGCACCCCAGAAAAGCCAGCCAACCACACCAATAGAGATTGCTGGGTATTCAAACAGGCCGGCAAAATAAACGCCGAAGACAAGGACAAGGGGCTACACATCGACGATGACGAGGAGCCCCGACGTCTGAACACGGGGGAACAGAAGAAATTCCCCCCCCCCCGCAGGTGAAAACGGTCAACATGATCTACGCCACGCACATCCCCAAGCAGGAACGGAAGCGATCACTATGGGACGTCTATGCGATGGAGCCAGTCGCCCCTAAATTCAACCCATGGT
The DNA here is from genome assembly GCA_021605205.1 of Aegilops longissima. Lineage (NCBI taxonomy): Eukaryota > Viridiplantae > Streptophyta > Magnoliopsida > Poales > Poaceae > Aegilops > Aegilops longissima. Next base: position 609,710,234 of record CM038682.1, on the reverse strand, counting down.
CAGCTTGTCCGATCACCTTTGATCGTAGGGATCACCCTACTAGCATCCATCACGGCGGCTCGGCCGCATTGGTCCAAGACCCAATCATCGACAGATTCCACCTTACGCGCGTCCTTATGGACGGTGGCAGCAGCCTGAACCTGCTTTATAAGGATACAGTGCGCAAAATGGCCATTGACCCTTCAAGGATCAAGGCCACCAAAACCACCTTTAAAGGTGTGATTCCCGGAGTAGAGGCCCGTTGCATGGGCTCTATAACATTGGAAGTGGTCTTCGGATCTCCGGATAACTTCCGAAGCGAAGAGTTAATCTTCGATATCGTCCCTTTCCGCATGGTTACCATGCACTGCTGCGAACCGCATTCGCTAGATTCAATACGGTACCACCCTACGATACCTCAAACTCAAGATGCCAGACCACGCGGGGTCATAACGTTGAACGGAAATACGGACCGCCTCTCCGAATGTAAGAACATCTGCATCCCTCACGCCGGAAGTACAATGCGGCCTCCTCCGACAAACCAATCCGCACCGTCAAGAGAGTCCGAACACCCCGCAACAGGATCATCAGGCACGCCAAGAGCGCGACTAGCGGTCCGGCCTCCGCTAAGCCCCATCCAAGCAGCATTCGTGCACGCTGCATACACAATTACGCACTCAAGATACCATGGGCATAGGCAGAGGCGCAACAACGACTCAGTCAACAGTGCGGGATAACCGCCACATACCTTTATAACATGTCCTTCTTCTTTTTCAGACAAGTGCTTTAGAGCGGCCTCTTGAAGAGCCGATTGCCTGACTTACATAGGAGAGAAAACCAAGGAGGCAACAGGCTTCACAAGACATAAGGAAACACCAGGTGGAATCTATTTACGATCGTTATACCTGTTTTATACATCCATACGCGGCCTGCCTCCGGATAGGACATGTTAAATGGTCCTATTTATCTCCGCTTAATGCATTCATTGTAAACATACGCTTAAACGTATTTTCATCAATGGGAGATTACATATAGCGTCAGCTCATTATTGTTATTTGAACATTTTTCTTATAAATGTTTCTTTGATATTGCATCCGCACACTTTGGTACGGTCCGTTCGCCAGGGGCTTCCTATGGTGCCCCGTTCTACGACAACTAAAATCCGAACACTTTAAACAGTGCGGCACCCCGAACTTATAGCACTATATGCATCAGCTCCGAATCATGTCTTGGGTCTATTGGGTTAGCCTGCCCCTTGTTTTGGTAACTTACGTTCCGTTATATCGGCTAAGGTAGCGCAGGGAGAACTACTGCGATTGTGTCCCGGTTCTTCCGGACGAGCACCTCAGTAGAGAAAGCCGAAAACTGACGGGCATGATGTGGCGAGAGCTAGTCGCTGTTCGAGAGGTCTTAAAATCCTTAAAGATTTTCCGCTTTAGGCGACAAATCGGCTTCGTCCGATCTAGGTGAATATAGCGCCCCAATTCGGCCTTCCGGATTCTAGGGGCTTCGCCGAAATTTAAAATTATAGATTTCTATGGCTAATTGAAAGTTTGTAACGCCCGGATAATCATGCTACAGTAATCTCACGTTGATGGTGCCACGTCACCTCTGTCACTGTAGATAATCTCGGGTTGAATCAAAACTGTTTCGAAATTTAATTCAAATATATGAGGACAATAAAAGTTTTCAAAAATTAAAACTAAAATGTTCGGGGGTTGTCAAATATTACAAAGTTAATTATGGTGGGGTGCACACATTTTTATAAAGTGTCCGAATATTTTAAAATAAATAAAAACAGAAAAGGAAAAATAAGAAAAGAAAAATAAAACAAAAGAGAGGGGGAAAAACCTCACAGGCCAAACTGGGCCAAGCCCACCTGGCCTAGCCGGCCAGCCCATGGCCACCCGGCCCACCCCCTCACTCCCATAACCCCTCCCCCGGTCGGCGAAACCCTAGCCGACCCCCCTCCCCCTTGATCCCTTCTCCCTCCCCACCGATCCGGATCGGGATCGCCCCGATCCCGCCGGCTCGACGCCGCGCGCCCCACCGCCTGGCCCTCACCTCCTCCTCCTCCCCGACCGTCACAGACGCCTGGCGCCCGCCACACGCCCGACGCCCTCGCCGCCTCGAACCGCCCCGACTCCCACCTCGCGGTTCCACATCACGGACGGCCGCCGCCTCGACCTCCTCACGGACGCGTCCCGACCACTTCGAGCCCGCTGCCGAGACCCTACGCGACTCCCCACCGTGAGCATCGCCCGCGCCTCCCCTCTGCTCCCTCGCCGGTTCCGCCGCCTCGGTACCCCCTCCTCCGCCTCCTCCGCTCGGTGGAGACCTCTCCCCCCCCGCCGCCGGGCCGCTCCGCCTGCCCTCCTCTCTCTTCTCGCCATGATTCAACGGGCCCAGCGCCGCCGCTCCCGTCGTTGGTCCGCCAGCTCCGGCCTCCCTAGCCGCTTATTCCCACCACTCGACGCAAGGCCGACCCAGCGATAAAGGCCCTCGACTCGTCCTCGCCCAACTCCCGCGATCAAGGACCTCGACGCCGGCGCCGCTTCGGCTGTCCCAGCCCATCGCCGCTTCGTGGTTGGACGCGCGACGACGCCCGCTGCTCAACGCCACTGCCACGCCTTTTGACGCCCCTAGCCCTTTTCCCGATCCCCTCCTGCGCGCCGCCATGGAGTTGGCTCGTCTTGACTTTCTCAAGCGTGGCGCCGACGCGTGGCCGACCTAGCCCCACCCCTAGGGTCATCGCTCGGTGGCCCCAAGGGCCCGGCTGACGAGTTGATCGAGTCAACGCAGCCGATCGGGTAGCCCAGCTTGTCGACGTAAGGGGCCCGCACCGCTGGAGCATCGATCGGTGGGCCCAGGGCCCCCTTTGACCTGTTGACCGTGGTCAACAACGCTGACTGGGCACTCAGTGCCAATGACCACAAGGTCCCACCCCAGAACGTTAAAAATAAAAATAAATGATAATTAAAATATTAATTAATTAATTAAGTAAATAATTAATTTAATTAATCTCGATTAATTAACCTAATGGCTAATTAACCTAATTAACTACCATTAATTAACTAATGAGTATGACTGAACAGGACCCACATGACAGTTGACCAAGTCAACTCGTTGATCGCCGACGTCAAAGATGACATCATGTCGACGCTATAAATCCATTTTTCAATTAATTAATTAATTAATTAAATTCCGTAAATTAATAAAATCTTTAGAAAATCATATCTTTTAACCGTAACTCGGATTAAAATATTTTCAACATGAAAGTTGCTCGTAACGACGAGACGAATCCGGATACGCAGTCCGCTCGTCCGCCACACCCCCTAACCTATCGAACCCGCAACTTTCCTCCTCCTTCCGCTCGAAAACATTTAAACACCGGAATACTTTCCTGATGTTTCTTAACCGGTACCACCTCATACCACGTTAGGGCACGCCTAGCATCGTTATTTGTCATGTCATGCATCGATATGCATTTGTTTACTTGGTATTCATTGTTTCTTCCTCTTCTCTCGGTAGACTACGAGACCGACGCCGCTGCTGCCAGATTCGACCACGGAGTCGACGACCTCTCTCTTGCCGAGCAACCAGCAGCCCCCCCCCTTGATCACCAGATATCGCCTACTCTTCTCTATACCGCTTGCATTAGAATAGTGTAGCATGTTATTCGCTTTGAGATACTCCTATCTTCGCTGCATAGCCTTGTCCTTGTTACTATCAAGTTGTTATTTTACCGCAATCCTATATGCTTAGTATAGGATGCTAGTACTTTCATCTGTGGCCCTACATTCTTGTCCGTCTCGCGTGCTATACTATCGGGCCGTGATCACTCGGGAGGTGATCACGGTATATACTATATACTTATACATGATACATGTGGAGACTAAAGTCGGGTCATTTGGTGGAGCACCATGAGTGGATCTTTGAGGCGGAGCGACAGGCAGGTTGAGACCGCTTAGGAGAGAGGTGGGCCTGGCCTGCTCGGCGCTCGCGGATACTTAACACGCTTAACGAGATCTTGGTATTTGATCTGAGTTGGCTACTGAGCTTATACGCACTAACCATCTACGCGGGAGTAGTTATGGGTATCCCGCGCCGTGGTATCAGCCAAGCACTTGAGACGTCACGACGAGCGGAGGCGCTACCGGATTGACTGAACGCCTGCTAGGCTAGGTCTGCTTCGGCCGCCGCAAGAACGCTTGTGTGTGCTCAGGCGATGGGCCTGCACCCTGCGGCGCTTAGGTTTAGACCGGCGGCTTGGCCTCTCTATTGTGCCTAGGTGGGGCTGCGACGTGTTGATCTTCGCGCCGGGCATGACCCAGAAAGTGTGTCCGCCAAATGGGATCAAGCGTCTTTGGGTAAGATGGTGCACCCTGCAGGAAGTTAATCTATTCGAATAGCCGTGATCTTCGTAACAGGACGACTTGGAGTTTTACCTTGAGCTTATGACAACTAGAACCGGATACTTGATAAAACACACCCTTCCAAGTGCCGATACAACCGGTGTTCGCTTCTCTCGTGGATATGAGGAGGGATCGCGGGTAGGATTATTGCTATGTGATGTTACTTGGAGGACTTCAACCTACCCTCCTCTACCTGCTGCAAGACGGTGACCGAGCGTAGTCTTCGATAAGACTAGCTATCCCCTCTTATTCTCGGCATTCTGCAGATTCGGTCCACCGATATGGCCCTTTACACATATATCCATGCATATGTAGTGTAGCTCCTTGCTTGCAGTACTTTGGATGAGTACTCACGGTTGCCTTGTTCCCCTTTTCCCCTACCTCTACTCGATTGCTGCAACTGCAGACGATGGAGCCAGGAGCGAGACGCCACCGTCGATGGCGACTACTACACCGGAGGTGCCTACTACTACGCAGCAGCCCCGCCGACGATTTCCACTGTGAGTAGTTTAGGAGGATCCCTGCAGGAGGCCCGCGCCTCTTCGATCTCAGATCCCTGTTTGTGCTAGCCTTCTTAAGGCAAACTTGTTTAACTTATGTCTGTACTCAGATATTGTTGCTTCCGCTGACTTCGCCTATGATCGAGCACTTGTATTCGAGCCCTCGAGGCCCCCGGCTTGTATTATGATGCTTGTATGACTTATTTTATTTGTAGAGTTGTGTTGTGATATCTTCCCGTGAGTCCCTGATCTTGATCGTACACATTTGCGTGTATGATTAGTGTACGATTAAATCGGGGGCGTCACAAAGTTATAAAGCCGAATAGTTTGATTGCCTTGTTCGCTGCGCCGGGTACCTCCTTAAGGGACCAAACATTTTGATAAAGAGTATCCGGGTTTTTCCAGGAACACCCCGGCACTAGTTGGGTGGGGGCGGAAGCCGACGACTGGCCTACTTTCAGTATTCTATAAACAGCCGCACATAAGGTAATATTTTAAATCAAATAGTGCTACATAGCACAAATAACTTCGTCTTTACATTACAATAGTGGCAGAGGTACATTTTAATCAAAGATCTGGTCCTTGGAACACTCATTGGCCACGAGACGAGCGCCTTTCATAATGCCAACATAATACTTCTCGGGACGGTGATGCTCCTTGCCCTCGGGCGGACCGTCCTTCACCAGCTTCTCCACATCCAGCTTGCCCCAATGCACCTTCGCGCGGGCAAAGGCCCTGCGGGCACCCTCGATGCAAACGGATCGCTTGATTACTTCAAGCCGCAGGCAGGTATTCACCACCCGCTTGATCACGCCGAAGTAGCTAGTGGGCAGGGGCTCACCAGGCCACATCCAGACTATGAAATCTTTCATAGCCACTTCGGCCGACCTGTGGAGTTCGACCAACTGCTTCAGTTGATCACTCAGAGGCGTTGGGTGTTCGGCCCCAGCATACTGGGACCAGAACAGCTTCTCCGTCGAGCTCCCCTCTTGGGCATGGTAGAACTCCGCGGCATCTGATACGCTGAGTGGCAGATCTGCGAATGCCCCTGGAGAGCTCCGAATTCGAGTAAGTAAAAGAAACACCTCCTCCACATGTTTGCTTTGCACAAAGAATTTCTTACCCGCCGCTATCTTTTTGGCCTCCTGGATCTCCTGCTGTGCCTTCTCAGCTTCGGCCTTGGCATCTTTCATATTCACAAGGGCCTTCGCAAGCTCGGCCTCTTTCGTCTTCAGATCATGCTCCACGGACTCGAACTTCTTGCCGAGGTCCTGGAGCTCTTGCTATACCTCGCCCACTCTAGCACTTTGCTTCTCGCGCTCTCTGCATTCCAAGGCCGCCTTGTCTTCGGCCTCGGATAGCGCTTTCTTCAGGGATGCCACTTCGGCGGTGGACCCTGTCACACAGTCACGACGCTTTGCCGTCAGACTAAACAATTTTATATATCTTTACATACATAAGAGCGGAGAATTACTCACCTTTGCTCTCTTCGAGCTGCCTCTTCGTGAGGTCGAGCTCTCCCTGCGCCTGCTCCAGGTCCCGCTTTAGTTCGGCAACCTCGGCTGTGCGGGCAGCAGCGGCAAGCAGCACGGCCTGCTTAGTCACATACACACTTATTAGACTCCTGCAGATTATAATTGACCCTCCGTTTGGCTTTTCTTTCCGAACACCAAACAGAGTATCAGGGGCTACTACCTATCGGGTGGTAATTTCACACATTCTTATTACTTACCTCGAAGCCCGTCAGGAGGCTTGTGCAGGCTTCGGTTAGTCCGCTTTTGGCGGACAGAACCTTTTGAATCACCGCACTCATAAGAGTACGGTGCTCTTCATCTATGGAAGCGCCTCGAAGTGCTTCCACCAGACTATCCGGCACCGCTGGCGCGACGGAAGTCCTCGGCACGGACGGCTCGCCCTCCCTAACAAGGGGCTGCCCGCCTAAGTCCGGAACCGTCGAAGGTTCCGGAGCAGTGTTCGGTCGAGAGTCCGCCTTGTTGCGGCTCTCGTCGACGCGATCTGCGGGGATCTTGAACCCCGCATGTCCGACATTTGGAATTCCGCCTTGGGGCGTCTCCAGGGTCACCTCCCCCTGATCGGGGAACCTTCGGGACAACACCTCCGTGTCGTCCGCAGGCTGAGGAGTGGTGGCCGTCGGGAGCGAGTTCATCTCTGAAGCGCTCAGAGACCCATCCGAAGACGATACCTCCGGATGAGCCCGGGCCGGACTGCATATATGTTCGGCGTTATTAAACAACTATGAAGTGAAATCACGGTAGTGTGCGGACACTTACGATCGCGCCAGGGGCTTCCCCCTGGGCAGCCACCCTTCCTCGCTATGAGCGGCCGTGGTGGAGTAGTACGGAAGGGTTGTCTTTCCCTTCTTGGGCGTCCCAGTCTCCCCCTCCGGGGCGGCTTTCCTCTTTTTCTCCTCCCCAGTTCGGGGAGGTAGAGTTTCTTCTTGCTTCCCCCCGCCTCCGCGAGAGGAATCTGTTTCGTCGTCATCGGACGACGTGGGTATGATGGCCTTGCGTCGAGGGCCTCTCCCGGCCCCACGGCCCGTCCCCTCAGGCCTCTAATCCTTTTTGGATGGGGCAGCTTCTTCTTCCTCGTCCTCTTCGGGGGAGGAGTGCGCCTCGTCGTCTTCAGACGAGGCTTCTGGCACAACCTTACGCCGAAGACCCTTCCTGGTCCCCGGGGCCTTCTTTTTGACCTTCTTCTCCGGCACCTTGTAGGGCGCCGGGACTAGCATCTCCGTCAGGAGGGCATCAGCTGGGCCTTCTGGCAGCGGAGCCGGACAGTCAATTTGCTCCGCTGTCTCCACATAATCCTGATCAAATATACACAAATACTTAAGACTTCCCCATGAATGTATTGGGGAAAACTGAACCCGATGGTAGTCCCAAAACTTACCGGACGCGGGGGCCGCGCTGCATGAAGTCCACGGTCCTCGGATGTGGCTGGAGGTACTTCAGAGGCCTTAAACAACTCCTTCCACGCGTCTTTGTGCTTCATGCCATAGAGCCTCTGAAGCGTCTGGTGTTCGGCCGGGACAAACACCCACAGATTGAATGCCCGCCTTTGGCACGGCAGGATCCGGCGAACGAGCATGACCTGGATCATGTTGACAAGCTTAATGTTCTTGTCCTTCATGCTCTTGATGTAGGTTTGGAGTCCGGTCAGCTCTGTGGGTTCGCCCCAAGTCAGGCCCTTCCTTTCCCAGGAGGTGAGCCGCATGGGGCTCCGGATCGGAACTCGGGGGCCGCCGCCCAGTTGGCGCCGCGTGGCTCGGTGATGTAGAACCACCCCAATTGCCACCCTTTTACGGTCTCCGCAAAGGAGCCGTCCAGCCAGGTGACGTTAGGCATGTTGCCCACCATGGCCCCTCCGCACTCCGCTTGCTGGCCGCGTACAATCTTTGGCTTCACGCAGAAGATTTGCAGCCACAGTCAAGTGAGGCGGATGCGGAGGAAAGCCTCGCATACGACGATGAACGCCGAGATGTTGAGGACGAAATTCGGGGCTAGATCATGGAAATCTAGCCCGTAGTAGAACATGAGCCCGTGGACGAAGGGGTGGAGTGGAAACCCCAGTCCACGGACAAAGTGGGCGACGAACACGACCCTCTCATGGGGTCCGGGGGTCGGAATGACCTGCCCAGCGTCCGGTAGCTGGTGCGCTATGTCTGTGACCAAGTATCCGCCGCCCAAGATTTGCGATATGCTTCTCCTGACGGTGGAAGCCACCCTCTTGCCTCCTGCTCCGGACATGTTTAGCTGTGCGGAGAAGACTTGGGCTTGGGCGCTGGAGCTCGAGGGGGCAAGAGTGGGCAAAGGAGGAAGAAGGCGTGGGTAAAAATGGGGAAATCTTATCCCTTTATAGAGGCGACGAAAGCGGTGCGCCTCCCCACTTGCCCATTGGGAATCGCTTGCTTCCCAAGCGCCACGATTGATGAAGTGGTGGGGTTACCGGTACTCGTATTGATGAGAATCCCGTCATAAGGGGACACGATCTCTGCTTTGACAAGACGTGTCAAAGAAACCGCCTCGCAATATGCGATGTGGCTGGTTGTGGGAAATTTTTTCGAATAATGACCCGACCGTAATGACACGTCGCGTTGTCTAAAAAGTTGTCAGCAGATTGCATTTGTGAAATACCATTCTCTCTATGGTGGCATGTGAAGATCATTTTGTGGATCCGGACACGGTTCAAGTGTTCGATAACTACTTTGGACTATTCGGAGGAGAAACCCGCCCTGCAATGCCGAAGACAAGACTGCGCGCCGGACTCATTGTCATTGAAGCCTGGTTAGGGAGACTCTTGAGGAGTCTGGATTAGGGGTATCCGGACAGCCGGACTTTATACATCGTCCGGACTATCGAAGCGTGAAGATACAAGACTCAAGACTTCGTCCCGTGTCCGGATGGAACTTTCCTTGGCGTGGAAGGCAAGCTTGGCGATCCGGATATTATATTTCCTTCCTTGTAACCGACTCCATGTAAACCCTAGTCCTCTCCGGTGTCTATATAAACCGGAGAGGTTGGTCCTTAGAAGGCCGATCACAATTACAATCATACCATCATAGGCTAGCTTCTAGGGTTTAGCCTCTACGATCTCGTGGTAGATCTACTCTTGTACTACCCATATCTTCAATATTAATCACGCAGGAAGTAGGGTTTTACCTCCATCGAGAGGGCCTGAACCTGGGTAAACATCTGTGTCCCTTGCTTCCTGTTACCATCAGCCTAGACGCACAGATCGGGACCCCCTACCCGAGATCCGTCGGTTTTGACACCGACAGCGGCCTCTAGCAAGGTGTGCCGACTATGTCTCACAGGATGGGTCTGGACAAGCCCAAAACCTACCTTTATAACTACCTAGTTACGGAGTAATGTTTGATCGACCTAAAGCATCTCCGTCACCATCTCGAGTACATGTATCAGCTCAGGTCTTAGGATGTAGAATGTATGTTGTACTAGATACTCATAGATGACCTATCGCTACGTCTCATAGTCGGGTCTTCCTAGCTTGGACCTTATCTGCACTCGGATCCGACTACGTCGGACTCGGCCAGATCCTACCGAGTCCATATTATCCGGCTAGCATCCAATGCTCCATGGCTAGTAAGACCAAACAATCCACCGTGTCATATGCTAGTCTAGTCTACTGCGTGTCCACACAGCCTGTTCGACTAGGGACCTTTTAGGACAGTCATCATACAATGCATAATCAAACAAACAAGTCATGTACTTGTTGACACACATCATTGATAATGTCCAAGGACTTTATTTATTCATAAACACATAAGAAATATCATCATACATGATTACCTCTAGGGCATGCCTCCAACACTTATGATGAAAAGTTTGTTCATGTACGTTGTGCGCTTGAGAGATCGATCTGGAAGAAATTTACCATCCTCCATATGATTTTACAAACTTTGCTCAAGTGTATGGCACGCTTAACGTATAGGGCACGAAGGACTTATCAAAATTCTATCTCTTATGATGAAAACTTTGTTCATGCGTTGCGCACTTGAGAGATCGATCCGGAAGAACATTATTGTCGTCCATAACAATTTAAGAACTTTGCTCAAATGTGTGGCGCACTTTATGTATAGGGCACGAAGGATTTACCAAAATTCTATCTCTTATAATGAAAACTTCGTCCATGCACGCTGCGCACTTAAGAGGTCGATCCAGAAAATTTTACGGTCCCATGTGATTTTACGAACTTTGCTCTAGTGTATGGCGCGCTTAAGGTAGAGGGAATGAAGGATTTATCAAAATTCTATCTCTTATGATGAAAACTTTGTTCATGCATGTTGCACACTTGAGAGATCGATCCGGAAGAACTTTACCATCATTCATATCAATTTAAGAACTTTGCTCAAGCGTGTGGCACACTTAAGGAATAGGGCACAGAGGAATTTTCAAAAATTTATCTCTTAGGATGAAAACTTTCTTCATGCACGCTCCGCACTTGAGAGATCAATCCGAAAGAAGTTTACCATCATTCATAACAATTTAAGAACTTTGCTCAAGTGTGTGATGCACTTAATGTATAGGGCACGGATGACTTATCTAAATTCTATCTCTTATAATGAAAAACTTTGTTCATGCATGCTATGCACTTGAGAGATCGATCCGGAAGAACTTTATCGTCATCCATATTAATTTAAGAACTTTGCTCAAGCCTGTGACACACTTAAGGTATAGGGTACGAAGGACTTATCAAAAATATCTCTTATGATGGAATCTTTTTTCATGCACGTTGCACACTTGAGAGATCGATACGGAAGAACTTTACCGTCAACCATAATAATTTAAGAACTTTGGTCAAGCGTGTGGGGCACTTAATATATAGGGCACGAAGGACTTATCAAATTTTATTTTTAGGATGAAAACTTTGTTCATGCACGTTGTGTACTTGAGAGATCGATCCGGAAGAACCTTCCCAGCATAGATAACAATTTAAGAACTTTGCTCAAGCGTGTAAAGCACTTAATGTGTTGGGCACGGATGACTTATCAAAATTTTATCTCTTATGATGATAACTTTGTTCATGCATGTTGCACACTTAAGAGATCGATCCGAAAGAATTTTACCGTCATCCATAACAATTTAAGAGCTTTGCTCAAGTGTGTGGCGCACTTAAGGTATAGGGCATGAAGGATTTACCAAAATTATGTCTCTTATAATAAAAACTTTGTTCATGCACGCTGCACACTTGAGAGGTCAATTCGAAAGAACTTTACCGTCATCCATAACAATTTAAGAGCTTTGCTCAAGCGTGTGGCGCACTTAAGGTATAGGGCATGAAGGACTTACCAAAATTATGTCTCTTATAATAAAAACTTTTTTCATGCACACCGCGCACTTGAGAGGTCGATTCGAAAGAACTTTATCGTCATCCATAATAATTTAAAACTTTGCTCAAGCGTGTGGTGCACTTAAGGTAGAGGTAATGAAGGACTTATCAAAATTATATCTCTTATGATGAAAACTTTGTTCATGCACGCTGCACACTTGAGAGATCGACCCGGAAGAACTTTATCGTCATCCATAACAATTTAAGAACTTTGCTCAATCGTGTGGTGCACTTAAGGTATAGGGCACGAAGGACTTATCAAACTTCTACCTTTTATAATGAAAACTTTGTTCATGCATGTTGTGCACTTGAGAGATGAGTCTGGAAGAACTTTACCGCCATCCATAATAATTTAAAACTTTTCTCAAGTGTGTGGCGCACTTAAGGTATAGGGCACGAAGGACTTATGAAAAATTATCTCTGATGATGAAAACTTTTTTCATGCCCGTTACGCACTTGAGAGATCGATACAGAAGAACTTTATCGTCATCCATAACAATTTAAGAACTTTGCTCAATCGTGTAGAGCACTTAAGGTGTAGGCACAAATGACTTATCAAAATTTTATCTCTTGTGATGAGAACTTTGTTCATTCACGCTGCATACTTGAGACATCGATCCGGAAGAACTTTACCATCATCCATAACAATTTAAGAGCTTTGCTCAAGCGTGTGGCACACTTAAGGTATAGGGCACAAAGGAGTTATCAAAATTTGATCTCTTATGATGAAAACTTTTTTTCATGCACGTTACACACTTGAGAGATCGATACGGAAGAAGTTTACCATCATTCATAACAATTTAAGAACTTTGCTTAAGGGTGTGGCGGACTTAAGGTATAGGGCACAAAGGAGTTATCAAAATTACATCTCTTATAATGAAAACTTTGTTCATGCACGCTGTGCACTTCAGAGATCGTTCCGGAAGAACTTTACTGTCATCCATAACAATTTAAGAGAGGGGTATAAAACCCGCCCTAGTACTAAGTTGATAGTAGTAGCGCACGCTCTAAACCCACGCTACTACTAAGTGGTCTCCACCATGCCCCTCGGGACAGGTCATAGTAGTACCGATGCATATAAAACCCGCGCTACTACTAAGTACAGGGTTATTTAACAACCCTGAAAGCCCCATCTCCTCTCTCTCTCTCTCTCTCTCTCTCTCTCTCTCTCTCTCTCTCTCTCTCTCTCTCTCTCTCCATATGCTCTCACATGGAACTCTTGCCCATGTGCCCCTCCTCCATGGCGCCGAAAGAGTCCGACGCCTCGCTCTACCGACGTCTAGGAGCTCGCCAGTCTTCCCCCGCGTCCGCATGCCACCACGCTGGAGCACCTCACCACCAGTGAACAACCCTGCTGCTCCCTCCATCTCCTTCCTCTCTCCCCCAATTTTATTGTTCTCTCTCTCCCTCTGGTTCGACTCACCCTCCCATTTCCATGCCCGTGCAGGTTGTCGCCATGGATGACCAGGAGCTCTCTACTTTGGTTGTGAAGAGGAGCCCTACGTCGCTGCCATGCTCTGCCATAGAAACGGGCCCTCTCTAGCAGCCACCACCCGATTTGGTATGCCGCTGCCCGTCCGCACATCCGGCGACCCCAACCGTCGCTGGATCGAACCATTGCTGCCATTGACAACACGCACGGAACGAGATTTTGTTTTTGTTTTTGAAATTAATAGTAGTAGCACGGGGTATAAGACACTTGCTACAAATAATTACTAGTAGCGCGGGTGACACCCGCGCTACTACTAACTCTATTAGTAGTAGCCCGGGTGCCACCCACGCTACTACTACCAGTTAGCTGTAGCGCCGTAGTAGTAGCACGGGCACCGCGCTACTACTAGCTATTTATCCCGTGCTACTACTAGGTTTTTCCCTAGTAGTGTCTCTTTGGAGCCGTGTTAGTGTACATCGCCCGGTCACCCCCATATTTCACACATCACAACCACACTCCCCATTTGCTGATTTCCATGTTCATACAAACACATGCAACATCCATGATCTACGCAGGAACTAGCAAACTACTCGGACATTACTACATACACTATTCTTCATCGGATATGTCGACGATGTTTGTGCCAGAGCCGCCGGCTACGTGGTCATTGGCGGTCGGGCGAAATGGTGACACCTCCTCCTCCCCCTCCTCCTCTGATGTGAAGTCCTACTCGAGGAGGAAGAGGCGCTATGCCTCCACTTCAGCCTCAGAGTGGATGGAGTCGAGAATACCTCCGTCCTGGTCTATTGTCCCATTCATATTTTGTGCCAAATTCTGACCATAAATTTAATGATGAAAATGTTAATGCATGTCACTGAAAATTATATCGTTGGATTCGTATTTGAACATAGTTTTCAATAAATATTATTTTTACTATGTATAACATATACTCCTAAAATAATGATGAAATATGACCCTAAATATGAGGGGGGGCTAATAAACGAGGACATAGATAGTAGAGCAATAGGTCTGATGTGTAGTCCAGATTCCATAGCCGGTTTTGTCCGAGTTTAATTTAAGTTGGCTAATCAAAGTACGATGTCACTTTTCTAATCTGCCGTGAAGACCTTTGATGCGCACTTAGGCTGAACTCAAGTGTGTACTGACATGTTCTACTTGTTTTGGTGTTTAATGAAGAAATATATTAATTGTCTCCTGTTAATAAAAACAACAACAGTCTCAGCAAGTATTTTAATTTGATTCGTGTTAGATAAAGACAACATCAGCAGTCATGTCATTTACTTCTTCTGTTTCAATTTATTTTGAGTTGCCGTTTCAGAATATTTGAAGTTAAGATTTGTCCTAAGTCAGTTACCTTAAGGTTGACCAGATTGGCTGAAAATTTTGCCAACAACCAAAATGTCAAATATATATTGTATTCTAGCAAAAAAAATCAAATATATATAGTATGGAAATATACTTTAGGAAGAACCTAACGAAACTGATTTTATGTCTTAGGTGTTAGTATATTTTCTATAGAATTGGTCATTCCTAAAGAAATTTGACTTCAAGAAAAACTAGAATATCAAATATTTTGTAACAAGGGATAGCTAAGAGTCTGGCCACACCAGGTCACCAGCTGTGACATCAGGTAAAATATGATGCTGAAATTGGAGTATCTGGAACGGCCGAATTAAAGCACATGGACTTTGGTGTAGTTGCCACTATAAGTTCTATCTCAAATATCAGCAAAGTGCTTCGTCTTGCCACTGAAACTTTTTGCTTGCGTGAAAGAGAGGTTACTTTTTTTCCTTGCTGGAAAGAGATGGTACTTATAGCTGCAAGACGAAACACTTTTCACCTAGGCAAAAGACGAAGCACTTGATCCTGTTTTTTACCTGGAAAGAAAATGGGCAACGATCTGCGCCGGTGCGCCGGCCCAACTGTTGGGCCGGTCGCACCGCGACCGTTGGATCTGAGCGCGTGGGCCGTTGGATCCGGCTGAAGAAAACGATTCACCCTATCATCTTCTACCTCGCGCCGCGGCGCCGCGCCTCCTACTGCCCCTGCCGCTCGAAGCGTTGCGCAGCCCCTCCCCCCTCCCCTCCCCCCTCCCCTTCCCCGCCCCCGGTCGTCCTCGTCTTCATGCTCGTCGCCGCCGGTTGCCGTAGCCGCTCGTCGTCGTTGCAGCAGCAAAAAATGCTTCGGATGCATAAAAAAATGGGGGCCGTTGGTTCCAGCAGTGGCAGGGGCGCTTCTAGCACACACAAAATGCGTTCCTCGCCATTGCCACGGTGTCGTGCTCTTAGCATCACCAGTAGTCACCAGTTGCAAACAAAAAATAGCACTGATTTTCAGCAAATCTAATGGCCGGTTCCAGCAAAAATTCTGCGGATGTCACTGTTTGAAACAAAAAAATTCGCCGGTTCCAGCAAAAAATGAAGCCACTTCCAGCAAAAAATTCAGTGCGGTTGTAGCAAAAAACGCGTCGTCGTCATCGCCGGTTGTAGCTCGCCGTGAAGGGTCACAACAAAGTGAGTCGCTGGTTGTAGCAAACGATGCCGCTGGTTCCAGCAAAAATGACATTGTCGCAGGTTCCAACATTTTGGTTGAAGCTTTCTCGATCTCTTGTAGAAGCTTTTTCATCTGCGGAATGAAGCTTTTTCATCTGCGGGATGAAGCTTTTTTTTAAACGGTTGCAACTTTTGTAGTGTCTGGTTGAAGATTTTCAATCTCTGGGTTGAAACTTTTTCATCTGTGGGATGAAGCTTTTGTTAAAACGGTTGCAGCTCTTCATGTGTTCCGAGTCTGGTTTGAAGCTTTTTTATTTACTAGACGTAGCGTTTTGCTGCAACAGTAGTAGATTTTTGCTACCACCGGCGATTGAATTTGCTACAACCGGTTCTAACAAAAATCACCGTGGGGTGTAGTCTACCATGGCTCGGGAGGCTTGGCGCTGCAAGGTCGGTGAGGCGGCCGGGCGGATTCGTGGAGAGGCGATGGGCGGATTCGGGAAGAGGCGGAGGGTAGTAGTCCGGCGAGGGTGGCCGCAGCGGACGAGATCCGGCGAGGGCGGCCGCAGGCGGACGAGATCCGGCGAGGCGCGGCCGCACGTGAACGACATCCGGCGAGGGGCGGCCGCACGCGGACGACAAGGCGCTCTTCTCTGGTGGCGGCGGTCGAAGGAGCCTGCTGGTCGCCTGGCCGACGCGTGGTGCCTGCCGGCGCTGGTGCCCTCCTGTACGTGCGCTGCGCGAGGAAGAGGGAGACGGCCGAATCGTTCTGCCGGTGCCCCGGCCCCAAACGTTTCCCAAAGAAAATTAAGCATTTGTTCCTTTACTCTTCAAACTCATGTACTAGTCCGACGATTTGCTGCTATTTTTCTTTAAAAAAATACATTTTCTTGACCACGCAATATACATTTAAATGGAATCTATTAACATGATGAAGCGATGGGGTAAGCTAAGTCTATACTAGTCCTACACAGTTTGGAAAAAACTCCGTACACAGTCCACGGGGCAAAGAATCTAGCAGCAGAAAGTTGTCCACCCTAGTGTCACGTGGGGTCGGCCTGCCAAATACGCACGATAGAAAAAGTAGGAGGAGAGGGATACAGGAGAATACGAATGATTCCATTGGCACCGTTGTCAGCTTTCTGTAAAGCGGCTCGGATCCAGTAGCAACATGCACGGCGCTGATTTTCGCTACAGACGGAACGCGAACGAGAAAAACCGCGTCGAACCTATATATTGATGAATCGCTGGATTTAATATTCGAACCTGTAGGCTATCTTATTTTTCTTATCAACACAACAACGAGATGGAGGAATCTGCCCATTCGGATGCTGTGGTGTGACGAACTGATGGCACGCTCGCATACTTACCAACACAACAACCAGATGGAGGAATCTGCGGACATTCGGCTGCGGTGGTGTGACGAACTGACAACCTGGTCGCAATCTCGCATACAAGATTGGTTTTTGCCCTGGTCATGAGAGGAGGACGCAACGCCACTGTGATGAGGAAGGGGCGCACACGCTGGTTGCGGTCTTGATCCACGGTGTTGTTCGCCAGCGCTGCAATGGTGAGAGAGAGAGAGAGAGAGAGGTCACCTCTAGCCTGAAGGGGGGCGTTTCGCCGCCGCCGCCGCCAAGCGCGGTTAGGGATGGGGAGGCATGTTGTGAGAGAACGTGGTAGAACTCAAAACGAAGCGATGGTTCGTGTTCCACGTGAGGTCTAAATGGGCTTCGCTTCGAGCGAGAACCAGGGCCAGTTAACCAAAGGCCTTCAGTTTTGGCCACTACTAGGCGCCGGTGCGCCGGCCGAAAGCACCTGTACGATTGCAGTTTCATCTGCCGTTGGATCCGGATCTTTTTTTTTCTTCCTCGTCTCGCACATCATGCCAGAACAAAAAAAATAGGAATCTTCGGCGCACCCTGCCCGCTCACGCAGCCCGCCATGGCCGCGCGTACCGCTGATTCGAAGCACCGTCGGCTCGCCGTCCCCGCAGCACTGGTCCTCACTGGATCTGGCAGGACACCATCGCTGCACCGAGCCGTCGCCATGTAGCAAAACAATTAACCGATTGTCGCAAAAAATAACACCGATGCAGCAAAATTATGATGTCGGTTCCAGCAAAATCGGCCTCCAGTTGCAGCCTTTCAGTGAAAGTTCATCGCTGTCGCCGTTTGTAGATGGGGTAGTAGCTAACAAAAACACCGGTTTCAACAAAAAAATTTGCTGGTTCCAGCAAAAAATGTATCCAGCAGAAAAAAAAACAAAAAAAAGATGGTAGCAAAACTCAACCACACTGGTAACAAAAAACAAAAACAATGGTAGCAAATTTGGAGTGGTTCAGAGGTAAAAAAGATGCGTCCGGTAAAAAATGTCAAAAGACGGGGTAGTAGCAAAAACGGAGACGGTGATAGCACAAATCAAAGACTCTGATAACAAAAAATGGAGTGGTTCTAGTAGGAAGATGGATCCAGCAAAAAAAAACAAAGATGGGTGCCAAAAATCAAAAAAAGGACGGTGGTAGCAAAAAACAAAACAATGGTAGCAAAAATTTGGCATGGTTGTAGCAAAAAAGCACTTCCAAAAATGTGGATCCTAGCAAAAAATGTTGCTGCTTCCAACAAAAACAAAAACCGGTTGTAGCAAAAAATTGCCGATTGCAGCACCCGTCGAGGCCGATTCCAACATCTCGTTTGTTCATGCAAGACGTAACTGCCGGCCCATCACCCGGTGGAGGACGGCGCATGCCGGAGCAGCGCGGGGCAGGTGGAGGCGGCTGCTCGCTAGAATAGAGCGGGGCAAGTGAGGGCTTTACGCTCGTCGGAGCAGCACAAGGGGAGTTGGAGGCGGCCGCTCGTCGGAGCAGCGTGGGGCAAGGGATGGGGTTGTGCTCGTCGAGCAGCGCGGGGGGTGGTGGAGGTGGTCGCTCGCCGGAGCAGCCTGATCTATGTTTGATTTGGAGGAAAAGAAGATCTGTGGCGTTGACGGGAAGAAAGAGATAAAGGAGATACGAAAGTGGTTTGCGGGGCCCACTAGTGACGCGTGGGAGAGAAATGTGCGAGGGATGTGGAGACGACGCTGCGTACGCAGGCCATGTGGGCGAGGGACCGGCGAAACACGCAGCCGGTCGACCGGCTGCGAACGTTTCCCTTCAGTTTTGTTACGGGAGCAGCTGCCCATTCCTCCGGTGGCCGAATTTCGTGTTTTGACCCTTTTTAGAAAGTATTTCAGGATCTGGTCCCGGTTTGAAATTTTTTCGAGATTTGACCCTTTTGCCTACCGCCAGGGCATCTGGCGGTAGGGTTAGATAGTCTACCGCCAGGTCCCATGGCGGTAGGAAACTTATCCACGTCAGCACGCGGAGACGGCGCCGTCCCCCTCCGTCGCACCCTACCGTCATGGGCCCTGGCGGTAGGCTGTCTAACCTTACCGCCAGGGGCCCTGGCGGTAGGGTGCGGGGCAGTTATTTCGCCCGAGACCGCGCCCCTTCCCTTCTCCCCACCCCTCCCCTCCCCCAAGTCGGCAGTTTCTCCTTTCTTTCTCCCCCAAGTCGCCCCTCTCTCCCTCTCTCATCTCCTCCACTCCCCCCTTGGATCTTCACCGATTCTTCACCGTTTTGGCGGATCGAGATGGCCCCGAGGAGAGAACCGTAAGCTCCTCCGATCCCTCCAATTAGTTTTTGCAAACTTGCTACCGATTCGACGCATTATTTGCTTGAAATCCCTCATGTTTTTGAACTTAGATTGATTTTTTTCACCTAAGATTGATTGTAGTTGTAGTTTTAGTTCTTTAGTAAGTAGTGGTATTGGATATGTACTCTAATCAATAGTTCATATGTTAGTGTGAAGATGAACCCTAGTTCATAATTTTTTGTTAAAAATTATGATGTATTGTTGATAAAGGGATGAACCCTAGTTTGATGATGCATGTTGATATGATGATATGCTCTAGTGTGAAGATGAACCCTAGTTTGATGATGCATGTTGATATGATGATATGAAGATATTGTTTGGAAAATTTTGTTTAAAAATATGAAGCTATGATGTATGTTGGAGGGTTTTTTTTTATATGATGCATGTTGATATGATTTGATCCATCATGTGTAGTAGATGTTGTTGGAGGAATATGCTTAAAATTTGATCTTGATATGATTTGAGTTAATTATTTGTTTATGTATGCTTATGCTTATGGTTCTTTTGTTTATGAAACTCTATTAAGGCGGCCACCTCTTGCGGACAACATCGCCCACAGATCTTGCATCTTGGACTGGGCATTCGACAAGGGTCATCGTGCCCGTTTCATAGAGAATGGAGAGGTAAGTGATATGAAAGAAATTTTGATCGAGTTCTCGGATTGATGAAAATGATTTCCTAACTTTTGGCGTTCACTTTTTAACAGACGCTCCAGCCACTGCGCATGAGGGGTCACGGGGTTCATGGGCATATGGACTACGACGGCGCTACGCCGTTCTTCAAGAAGCCCGTCTGTTGGGTTTCGTGCTGCAGTTCAAGCGTCGGCCGCCGACGCTTGTCCACGCGGCTCTCATAGCTCGATTGACCGTTGGAGACCGGAGACCCATTCTTTCCATCTGCCATGCGGGGAGATGACGGTGACCCTAGAGGACTGGGGATGATTACTACAATGCCGATCGAGGGTCATGCACTCACCGGTCGAGTGGAGAGGGCCAAGCTGGCGGAGAGGGTCACCACCCTCATCGGCGATCGCCCGTGCCAAGAGTAACCGTACATCCGGTGTGCCGCTGCCTGGCTCTCGAGCACCGGAGGACATGCCCCAAGGCGCAGATGAGGCGATTGTGGAGTTGTCTGCGAGGGCCTATCTATGGTATATTCTCTCGGAGGTCGTGTTTCCAGACAGCTCAGGAACTCGCCAGCCGGGCGATCTGTTCTTCCTAGCGGACTGGGATGCGAGGGTGCAGTTGGGGGACGGCATCTCTCGCCTACCTATACCGTTCGGTAAGAGAGTGTCTAATTGCGTACCTACCTACGAAAGTGTGTCCATGACATTTTCTTATATCTGATCCTCATTTGATGTTTTGCAGCTTGACGACGCAACGCAGAGGACGGGAGACAAGTCCAATATGGGTGGCTTTGTCTGGGCCTTCTCCATTTGGATGTGGGAGGCTGCTCCGGTGGGGCGTCCGGAGAAGTTGCCAAGACGCCCATGGGAAGACTATGGCGAAGAAGGCGACGAGACTCGAAACCCCACCGTAGCTTACGAGTGGGACGTTGTCAAACTCTACACGGGCCTAAACAAGACTTCGTACAAGACCTACACCAACGAGTTGGACGCTTTGACGACACGTCTGAGTATATGAACTCGCCCAACACCTTTCTCTTTGATTCCGCTATTGACCGAGAGTGCGAACTTACCAAGGTATATGTAATAGGTAATCTGGTGGCCGTATCGACAAGAACGAGAGTGGGACTTTGATCTGAACGTGATGTGCGATGCGGACCGTGGTCTCTGGCGGTGCATCGTGCCCATGATCTGTGTGTACGCCGTCGAGTGGCATTTGCCACAACGCTGTGGCTGAGCAGTTTGGGATTTATCAAGATACCCCACCGGGCCAGCCCACCGATACCGGCGCCACGCGCTCCACCTGTGAGCTCTTTGTTCTCCGTGAGATTATCATGTTTCTTGTTGCTTATGATGATCTCATTGCGCTTATGATGATTCTTGTTGCTTATGGCTTGCAGCATGAGCCGCAGAAGAATCGATCGATCCTGATCGGGAGAGGAGCATAAGACTCATGTGACGGAGTGGAACCGACGGAGGTGGCGTAAAGACGTGGAGAGGAGAGTGACTAAGCGGGATGATTACCGGGCCGACACATGAGGTGGTACGATGATGGCGAAGCACCGTCTTCGTCTCTCAGCCTCGATGGACGGCGGAAGACATCGCGGAGCTGGAGTGGGCTGACCCGATGAGCAGGCATAGCGCATCGGCATCGAGACATGCACAAGTGGATTTAGGGAGTTTGCACCCTCATCAACAGAGTGGTACGTTTGAACCGACGGTCGTATTTAAAATATTGTATAAATCAGCGTGATCGACTTATGCCGTTGCTGCAGTCCGGTGAGCTGAACAGATGCATCTTTGAAGCCTCAGATGCACTAGGTCATCTTCCCGGGAGCATACAATCTGAGACCAGAGTCAGGGGGACGATGAAGGTACAATTTCAGTCTCCTCGGAACAGATGCATCTTGTTCACTTGCAGTCAGTCGATCTGAACTTATTATGACCTTGCTTCATTGTGAGTGCAGAAGTTAGTGCAGCGTTGTCGCAAGCTGGTAGGGCTGCTTGGGTGTCTTTGGAGCTGGGTCGATTGAAGCTCATCACCAGAGCCACACAGGGTATCATCGGCTCATCGAGCCATGCTCCCTCGTCGTCTAGGTTGGTTGGAGAGGAGGAGGAGGAGGAGGAGGCCATATATGAAGAAGGGGAGGAGGAGGATGAGAGCAATGGGGAGGAGGAGTATGATGAAGATTATGGACCTCCAGCAACTCAAACGTCTCAAGCATCTCAGCTGCCGAAGAAGAGGAATCCGAAGAAGAAGGATTTGCTGAGTCCGGACCCTTTCCAGAGACCGGTTCCTCGACGGCCCAAGAAGAAGACCGAAGAGAATCGTTCAAAGAGTAACGAGGACCGTACCTCCAAGAGGGGAAGGAGCAACTGATTATGCTCTTCGATAGTTGGCTCTTTTAGTTTCGTTGAACTTCGTTTGATTGAACTATTCGGTGGTTCTGAAGCTCACGTGGAACTATGTGTTTGCTATTTGTGGATCTATGTGTTTGCTATTTGTGAAACTATGTGGAACTCCGTTTACTAATTAGTTGAAGTTCGCTTGAAATGTTCTATGCACTTCAAATTTGTTAATGTGTATGTGATGCCCAAGTTTAATTGTTTGAGATCTGTGATGTTGTTGTCATATTTGTGAAAATTGCTATAATATTATTGTCATATTGAATTTGAAAAGAAGCAATCAAATGAACTTAAATTCATAAAACACAGGACCCTACCGCCAAGGCCCTGGCGGTAGGGTCGACAACTTATCGCCTGTGGCAACTCAATTCTTCGTTCTGTAATCGTTACATTGAAAAAAAAGACCATATCACATAAGGCCCTGGCGGTAGGGTCAGACAGCCTACCGCCAGGGCAACTCAATTCTTCGTTACAGAATCGTTACACTGAGACAGGACCCTACCGCCAGGTGCTCTGGCGGTAGGTTTGGACAGCCTACCGCCAGGCCTCCTCCGTCAGCGCAGTCAAACGGCCGCCGTCCCCCTCCGTCGCACCCCTACCGCCATGGGCCGTGGCGGTAGGCTATCTAACCCTACCGCCGTAGGCCCTGGCGGTAGCAAAAGGGTCAAATCTCGAAAAAAATTCAAACAGGGGTCAGATCCTGAAATCCTTTCCAAAAAGGGTCAAAACACGAAATTCTGCCTCCTCCGGTGCCAAGACTTCGATCGTACGGCCAAAAACGTTTAGAAGTGCAAATCTGATGGTCAAAAGCACTAATAGTCTGAGAGGGCTGGAATAGTGCTCAGTTATAATATACTCCCTCCGTCCCGAAAAACATGTCGCAGGCTCAGTTCATTTGTAATTTTGCTAAAAAGCCTTCGCAGATTTAAAACCATCTAAAAAAAGTCCCTCCATCCCCGTCTTCTTCCTCCGCCTTCCTCCGCCGTCGACAGGGGCCGGCGCCGCCCAGCTGCACGATTCGCCGCCCACCAGGAAGTCCTCCGCCGCCGTCGCCACGTACCCGCGCCCGCCTCAAGCTCCAGCGCGTCCTCCTTGAGCTCCCGCAGATCCTCCTCGAGCTCCCGCGTGTGCGCCGCCGCAGTTCCTCCCGGCCATGATCCCTTGAGCGTCGCTGAAGCTGGACCAGAGCTCGCGTGCTTCCTCCTCGATCTCCCGCCGAGCCCTGCTGCTCCTTCTTCCCTGCCCGCGCGCCCGTGCGGCTGCTTCTCCCCTGCCGCCGGTGGAGCTCGTCTGCCCCTGCTGCTGCTCGTCTTCCCCTGCTGCTGCTGCTCGTCTGCCCCGACGCTGCCCGGTTGCAGGGCCGTCGCCGTCGCTGCTTCCCTGACGCTGCTCCATCCCCGCCCGATCGAGGTGATTTCTCCTGGCACAAGAAACAAATTGATTCCGGTGTCAAGCAAAGTGATTCGTATAGTGATTCCTATTTTTACCTAATTGACCTGACATCGCACTTGGCCTGACAACATCTGTGTGTAAACTAGAAATTCTAGCTTAGACTGAAACTTGAACAACTGAATTTATGCATTTCAACTAGCAAATGTGAGATAAGAGTGAACATTTATTCTCAACTAGCAAATGTCGATAAATCAAATTACTAATTAGCTTTAGTGATGGATCTAGCAGGATGAGTCGATGATTAAAATCATCCATGAATGAATTAGTTAGAGGGCGGCGGTAGTACTTGGTGTACTCTCTGTCATTGTCTAGTAGAGTACTCCTTTCATGAAAGAGGTAGATAAATGGAGTACTCCTTTTCAAGTAATTTTGTCATTCATGATGTGGCAAGTAATTTTGTCATTGTTTTAGACTGCAATCAAGTCTTTTTCATTGTTTCAAAATGCTTCACTGCTAGATTCAAGGTCCGCTGAAACTGAAAAAAGGAACAGAACCACACTTGAAAAATTACTCCCCAATGCAAAGCAAAGCAAAATAGTTTTCCTTTTTTATTGGACACATGATTACTTGACACATCATTGGCAATTAATGACCTATTAGATCATCTCCATTTTTATTTTATTGGTCTTTTTAACAGTTTTTAGTAGCACACCATGACACTACTTGCACAAAACAGGGCTCACTGAAAAGTAAGACTATGATCAACATCAAACTACTCCTTGACAAGCAGTGATCACTACTGAACATGATCATATTCTAGTACATCAAACTAACCATTTTGTAATATTATTCTGAGAGATTAAAAGTAGATGGTCATTCCTTAAAGAAACATGACACACCAAAATAATTTCTGTTCTCATTATGTAGCTGAAACTTGAGTTTAAGTCATTTTATAATCATGTCACCATGTTTTTGTTATGAAACATGTGTTGTGCTCCCAAACAAACCTGAACACGAAACTTGTGAATTCTTTCTATTTCTTCGAAATTAATTCACTCCCTTTTCTATCTGCTATCTGCAGTACTCCTATTTTAGTGATCAAAATTTGATCAAAGACCCACTTAGAGTTTCTCAGATATGCCAGCCAAGCAATTTCCTGTTGTTAAATTCACTGAAAATTCAGCTACTTTATTGAAACTAAATTCAGTTAACTCCTTACAGTAAATTCAGTTAACTCCTTACATAAGAAATTCAGTTAACTCCTTACAGTAAATTCACTGACAATATATACACATACAGAAAGTAACTTCCCATTGGAAGTCAAGAGAAGCAAGCAAGCAAGAAAGGAACAAGACATGGTCAAAATTCAGTTAAGATACATACAGTAAAATCCAATTGTATGACAGGATTTGAAATCCAATTCTTTCTGAAATGACAGGAGTTGGAAGTTTCATAAGAAATGAAATGGTGTTACAAAGACTCCTGTCATTCTACTCATTTTTTGTGTGTATATCCTTGTTATGGTACCATGATGTACTCATCTTTTGTCATTGCTAGCAGGAGTATGGATTTGAACATGATGCCTCAAGAGGAAGACGATGAAGGTATTAATTTGAATTGGATCCCTGAACAGGAGGAACCTCAAGTGGCAGAGAATGGAACTATGGATTTGAACTTGATGCCTCAAGAGGAAGACGATGAAGCTATGAATTGGATGCCTCCAGAAGATGAAGGGAAAGAGGACGAAGCTCAAGAGGAAGAGGATGAAGTTATGAATTGGGTACTTCAAGAGAAGAGAAGAGAATTGTCAGATAAGGAGAGGCATGGTGTTTACTTCGCTTTGCTGGTAATCGAGCTTAGAGATGGGTCTGTTCAACCAGACGACAAGCTGCTAGTCTCAAACCTGTTGGACATAAGTGTACGATCTGTTGAAAGAATCTGGGAAAAAGCCAAAAAGCAAATTGCCGATGGCAAAGAAGTAGATGTCTCAAGCAAGAAGCCGGGAAGATCTGGCCGAAAGAGAAAGGAGCTGGATCTAGAGAGGAGCTCAACAATCCCACTAAATAAAAGAAGGACAATTCGATCTCTGGCACGGTCTCTAGGTGTGGCCCGATCGACCCTACATAAGAGGTTCCAGTTGAATGAGCTCAACCGCATCACAAGCACCGTGAAGCCTCACCTCAAGCTAGAGAACAAGCTTGCGAGATTGAAATTTTGTATGTCCATGGTCGATGACAATTCAATCTCAACTTCTCGGGCCATGTTTAAACCAATGACGAATATGGTTCACATTGATGAGAAGTGGTTTGACATGACGAGAGTGAAGAATAGTTACTATGTACTTCCAGGAGAACCTGAGCCGAAGCGCACCGTGTCAAACACTCACATCATTGGGAAGGTGATGTTCCTAACAGCTGTTGCCAGGCCTCGATATAACAATGAGGGGGAGCTAACATTCGACGGGAAGATTGGCATTTGGGCATTCGTCGAAGAGACTGAGGCGAAGCGGACAAGTCAAAACAGAACAAAGGGAACAAAAGTGTTGACATCAGTGAAAGTAACTAGGCCTGTGTGCAGAGATTATCTAATCAATAAGGTTATCCCGGCAATTCAGGATAAGTGGTCTGACGATGACGAGGGAGCAACAATATTCATCCAACAGGATAATGCAAAGCCCCATGTCCTTCCCAATGATGTAGCTTTTCGAGAAGCTGTGGAACAAACTGATCTTGACATCCGATTGCTACAACAGCCCCCAAATAGCCCTGAGTTAAATTGTTTGGACCTCTGCTTCCATACCTCTCTCCAGTCTCTAACCGACTGCAGGTCACCTACAAACATCCGAGAACTGTACAGGTGTGGAAGAGGAATTGAGAACTACGATCCCGACAAGTTGCACAGAAGCTTTATCACATTAGAAGCAGTTATGTTTGAAGTTATGAAAGACAAAGGAGGAAATCAATATAAGTTGCCCCACTTGCACAAGGATCGCTTTCAGAATGCTGGAATGGAAATAACCGGTGTATATTGCGACAGCCAGGTAGTTGTTGATACTAGGGCCATTATAGAAGAAATGGAAATTGCAATATGGAAAGAAAATGAAAGGAAAGAATTGGCTAGAGAAGGGAAAAGAAAGAAAGGTAAAGGGAAGGAAAGGGAAGAAGTGGCCAGAGAAAGAATATAGTCAAGAGGGGGCAAAGAGGCCCTTATGTCATGTAGTCAGGTGCTCCTTGTGTATGTCTTGTGTAATCTTGTGTCAAGAGGGGACAAAGATGCCCTTATGTCATGTCCTTATGTATGCCTTGTCTAATCCTTGTATATCAACTCCTTGTTGGAATTTATTGGAATTTGGATTAATCGAATTATCTGGGTTATTTAGATTAACTGGATTAATTTGAATTAATTTGGGTTATTTGGATTTATTTGAATTGATTTGGATTAATTTTAGTTATTTTAATTAATTTAAAATATTTGGATTTATTTGAATAATTTGGATTAAAACTGAATTTGTGCTAACTTACTTTGCAATTTAGGACAATATGGATCTGATCAACAATAGAAAAATAGAACATGTATTGTCAATACAGGTTTGGACTTGTACTGTCAAAAGAAAAAAATGAAGCAAAACTCTTGCAAATTTAGGGGCTAGTATTACTCCTGCTAGTATTTTCAAGATTCGGTGCCATGCAAATGTACTCCATAAAAAACAGAATCAAAAACATAATGTGGGAGTAGTAGTGGATATTTATTGCCCATGCCGATTATTCACTTCACAAGGTTACCTAGTACTCCATCAAAAACAGAATCAAAGAGTTCATAGTTCATAGTTCATGACTGAATTTAGAGACAGTAAAAATCTTGCTGAAAACAAAATGCATCTTAATGCGTTTTTGAAACTGCACATGCCCTGAAATGCATTACCTTCAGACTGCTACTGCTCCCTATTATCTAAATTGGCTCCAGGGGTGCAAGCTATTCCTGTGAAGATCCTATACACCATTAAAATAATAAACAATAACAGTTATGATGAATGGAAGAATATCTGGTATTAGTAGAATGAAGACTGAACTGAAAAACTGCAAACCTCATCTGTTGCAAAATACTGACAGATCACTGTTTTCCAATATAATCCCTAAAACTGAACTTTCCAGGCACACCACGAGTCCTCGTGACTTTGGACAATGTAACCATAAGTGGCTAGAAGTCCCACCAAACAAACACTACAAAACCTGAACAACAAGCAAACAGAAATTAGTAATGTAGGAACACCTGGTACTAGTAGCAACATAGCAGTGAATTTCAAGAAACAATGTGCATCCAGAGGACATAAACGATGCATAAACCCAACAACTCTGATCTTTGCCTGAAGAAGATCACCACAAGCACACTGCAAGTTCACAAATAGCACAGGTGGTGGATTGTGATGAAGCAAACAAGTGTCAGGTTGGCAGCCCTCCATCACTCAACCTGAATAATGCTCCAAGGGCAGGAATCCTCTCTCGAAGGGCAGGTTGCAGTTGCAACACAGCAAGCAACAAGTAGGAATTTCGTCAATTGGACACGATACATCTCAAATATCACAGCAAGCATAGATCAAGCAATAGAGATTCAGAGAAAGTTGGATTAACAGTGTAGAAATCTAAAAGAATGGTGAGAGAATAGGAACCCAACGAAGATAATGAGGAATCCCTCACTCACTCACCGTCAGGGTCGAAGAAGGAGACCTGGCATGTGCGGCCGTCGGGCTGGGTCTTCTCGAACAGCTCGGTGCCGCGGGTCCTGAGCCCGGTGAGGAGGGAGCGACGAGAAGGGCTCCTTCTCGACGTCCGGCGACGCGGCGGCGGCGACGGTCAGCGAGACACCGCGGGGACGACGATGGCCGAGATGCGGTGTGGCGAGCCCGCGACGAGGCAGGGGCGACGAGGAGGCCCGCAAGCTCTTGACGTTGGCCGAGCTGCCTTTAGGTTGTTGGTGGTGGTCCGGATCCGGCGCCTCCGGGCTCTCCGACGGCGGTTCCGACGCAGCCGGAGCAGAGCGCGGCGGTAGCTGGGGAAATCCAAGATTTTTTTGAGGAAGGGGGGAGCTTCGGGAGGTAGGCGAGCGGCAGCTGCGGCGGCGGAGCAGGAGGCAGCTGCGGCAGGAGAGCGGGGGAGCAGGGGAGCTGCGGCGGCGGGGAGAAGGGCAGCTGGGGCGGCGGGGAGCAGCGAGGCTGCGGCGGCGGAGAGCAGCGCAGCTGCTGCTTCTGTCGGAGGACGAGGACGAGGATCGCGGGTTTGGTCGGGAGAAATTAGAGGGTTTTTTTGCAAAAATGCCGCCGCGACATGTTTTTCGGGACGGAGGGAGTATCTAATATGTCCTCAAATTAGACTGCCAGGTTACACTTTCAGTCTTTCACTTCCTCGAGAGAAGTGGGGGAACGCTCTGCTCGTTTCTGAAGTAGTCGCCGGCGTCCACCTTCCCTTTGGTGATGGCGAGCCTCTCGAAGTTGCCCCCGAAGTAACTCTCACCCCACACCTTGCCGCTTTCGTAGCTCGTGACACCGCCGACCACCGTGTTCTCTCCGATGTCCAGGTCCCGGTAGTTCATGTACGCACCCCTCGGGTTCTTGCTAACGAACGGCTCCATGAAGTTGTACAGACCACTGATCCAGTCCGGCCCGTCCGTGCCGTTGCCCGTCCAGAACGCGACGTACTGGATGTTGTAGAGCACGCCGCTTCGGTGAGGGTATGGCGTGTCCTCATCGGCAATGCTGCCGACCCTTCCGCCGTGAGGTTCCAGGATCATGAGCCCCGCGGCGGAGCCGTTGAACCAGGGGAAGATCTTGTCCCACGTGTCCTTTGTGATGGGTTGCTTGACGTAGTCGGACTTGTTCTTGGTGAACGTGCTCAGGCTGGTCGTGCGGTTGAGGAGCGTCTCCACCGGCGTCTTGGTGTCGCCGGAGTTGATGTAGACGGTGGACTGCAGCCAGCTCATCTCCCGGCAGTCGGCGCGCGTCATGCCGAGCTCCGGGAACAGGCTGCTCATCGCGCGCACCAGCGCGCTGCAGCCGCCGAGATACAGGGTCTGGAAGAGGGCGTGCTGGTCCTGCACGATCACCCGTATGCTGAGGTCCTCGGGGAGGGACGGCGCGAGCGTTTGCCATTTGGTCACGGCGTTGGCCGCGCCCTGGTCAATGGTCTTTTGGATGTTGGAGAACGTCACTGTCGACGGGACAGGTACCAGCCTGATCTTCCACGACAGCACGATGCCGAAGTTCCCGCCGCCGCCGCCGCGGATGACCCAGAAGAGGTCCGTGCCCATGGCCTCCTTGTCCAGCAGCCTCCCGTTGGCGTCGACCAGCGTGGCGTCGAGGACGTTGTCGATGGAGAGGCCGTACTTGCGCATCATCATGCCGATGCCGCCGCCGCTGATGTGGCCGCCCAAGCCCATGGTCGAGCACACGCCGGCAGGGAACGCGAGCCCGGGCGCCGCCTTGGCGACGGCGTAGTACAGCTCCCCGGCCGTCGCGCCCGAGTCCACCCACGCGGTGGCCGCGCCCCGGTCGACGCGCACAGAGCGGAGGTTGGCGAGATCGACCACCGCGAACATCTCGGGGCGCTCGGACCGGTACGAGAGCCCCTCGTAGTCGTGCCCGCCGCTGCGCACGCGGACGCGCACGTCGTGGCGGCGGCCGCAGAGCACCGCGGCCTGGACGTGGGACGCGTTGGTGGGCGTCACGATGCAGAGCGGCCTCACCGTCGTCGGGGTGAAGAACTTGGGGTTCCGGATGGACGACACCAGGACGGAAGTGAACGACGGCGAACCCGGCGTGAGCACGCGCTCGCTGGGGATGCTCGACGAGAGGCACTGGAGGAAGTCGCCGGAGGCAGCAAGGACGGGACGGAAACGTAACAACCGAGAAAGCAAACTGTGAGCAAGAGTGCCATGCGTGTGGAAACCGCCATTGTTGCCGCTCTAGAACAAAATGACACAGAGCTTATGGTCTAGTCTTGAGCTCGTTATATATACAGTACTACTCCCTCCGTAAACAAATATAAGAGCGTTTGGATCACTATTTTAGTGATCTAAACGCTCTTCTAAAAATTTACAGAGGGAGTACATAATTCCCCGTGTGTTCTGACGGGTATAAATGTTTTATCGTATGGTAACCCATAATGACCTTCTACTCGCAAAAAAAAATATAATTACCTTTCATATTAGTGTGATTGTTAGTGTGATTGTCTAAATAACTAATTATCAAATCATGCCCTGATTTACATATTTAGCTAAATTTTAGGATTTTATTTGGTAATCATTTATTGTCTTGCAAAAATAATAATTTTATTTAGTAGGTTATAGAAAATGAGAGGAAAGAAGGGACGTTGAACGGAGGGCCAGATGGAAGACAAAACCTTGGGAGCGCCTATATGTCACGTGTCTGAAATTTTCAATCATTTCAGTCACTTTGATTTTGAGCTCATAGAGCAATTCCAACGCCCCGACGCAAACTATACGTGCGTGTCCGTTTGATTCGAAACGGATACAAATGGCGGTCCAATGCGCCGACGCAAACGGACCAGCGTCCGCCTTTGTCCATGCGCGACCCATTTCAGGGTCAAATTTGGGCCGGCTTTGTGTCGGCGCGAACACGCAACGGACGTGCGCGATGCCCGCCCTGGTCCATCCCTGGCCCGTCAGTCGGTGGCACATTGGCCATTCCCCCTTCCTCTCATCGGCAGCCACTACACCCGGCCGCCCTCCTCGCCACCGCCGCCTAGTTCCGGTGCCCTGGCCTCCGGCCCGCACACACCTTCCCTAGCAGCACGCGATGGCCCCGTACTCCGGCGTTGGTGGACTGTTTTCGCCGCCTTTGCAGCACCCCAACGTTGATGCCACCTCCTTGCCCCCGCCGCCGGCAGCACCGCAAAGCACGGTTTCCTCGCTTGTTGGTCGTCGCCACGTTCGCCACGCTGACAAGCCTGATGCCTGGTCTGGGAGAGGCGCAAGGTTCTTCACTGGATAGCTTCTTCCACCACGCCCACAAGGGTGTTCGACGGTTCACCCACAAGGTGTTCGACGGTTCACCGCAAGGTACAAATAGACTGCGGCGACGATGAGGAGATTGACGACTAAAAAGGAATGAAGTAGTGATATTTTTATTGCCCTTAGAAAAGAAAGAAAATAAGAAAAAACACTTAAAACGAAAACTTGCACACAATTTGCACATAAATTACAGTTCTTGTAGCATGCAAAAGAATAATCCTATAATGGTGAAAAATCTGCACTCCGATATAATTTGCACATATATTCTACTGTAGTAGTATGTATACACTTACATACACCCAACATCCAAATATACACATAAAGAAAAGGAAAACTGATCAAGAAGAAAGAAATAAAAGAAACAAAAGCAAACACACATAAAAACAGGAAAAAATGACCACGCAAATTTCAGACGTTTGTCAAATAGTAAAACCGCTAAAAAGGAAATGAAGCCAATAGGGGTGAGTAACATGAAAAACAAGTTTTCTATTTTTTGATCAAACGAAAACTTTATTCATTAGAAATAATGAGTACATCATTTGTGAGGATCATAACAAGTTTTCTGCATTTTACTAACTACCACAACTTTTTTTACAGGTAAACTACCACAACTCTTAATTACACTACCTAGTTAATACTAAACATCGATTAGCACTCCCAGGTGTCCACGTCCAGGGAGTACATGACTAAGTAAGACTAGCCATACTGAAGAGTAACTTACGCTAGTAACATATACACTACCCTAGGCTATGTTACTACCTTATAGTGGGTAGTAAGATAGTATGTGTGATGCCATGCAAAGTTTCATTTATTTGGTTATAGATTCATATTGTTTTGGCATATGTGATGTTACAGTAACTAGCTAAATTACTCAATTTACCTATCTACTCATTAACTCATTGCCACATAGACAAATTTGTTGAGTTGGGCCCAATGTTAGGACATCTCCAAGGCGGACCGGTAAACCTCCCGCAACCGTCCGGACCGGAGTGTCCGGACAGCGGAAGCCATCCAACGCCGACCTGTATCGGTCCGCGGAGCGGTCCGGACGCGATTTCTCTCACAAACCGGAGACAAACGTGGTAGAGGTTTGCAGTAGTCCGGACCGATCCCAAACCCCTTTTTTGACCGCCCTGGCCCACCAAAAACCCCACCCCCTCCCGCGCGCTCCCACCCGGCGTCAGCTACCCGCATTCATGCCGCTATAGAGTGTGCCGCTCAATATTGAAGATGGCTCAGGGCGGACACGACCTCTCACTGTCTCCGCCATTGAAGCGGCGCGCCGGCAGAGGGTGCCGCACGCGACATGTCTCTGGTGTCAGCGCCTGTTCAATGCCGGAGACGCGTGACTGGATGGGATGGGACGGATATCTACAGCACCCGTTCAATGCCGTTGTCCGTTCGTCTGCCGCCATTAAGGAGCAGGCTTGCCGGCTGAGAAACCCACTCCGACGCCGCACATTGACGCACCCGGACGCATGGCCTCACCAGAATCCGATATATAAAGGCGGCCACACCCAGCTAACACCATACCACGACACCAGGCCCTCCACATCCTCCTCCCTTGAACTCCATCCGCCATGACCACCAGCAGGAAAAAACTATGGGACAGTTTGTTGCCAAAGATGAAGCGCGCGGTGGCGCCCTTGCCACTACCTGGCATAGCCGCCATGCCAGGCGGATCGAGGACAGTTTGTCGGCCAGCTCGCCCGAGGTCTCCGTCGACGAGGACGATACCACGATGGAAACGGGCTCCGATGACTCCGCCCGGGCTACCACGCCTCTTGTGCACGCTGGCTTCACCATGGAGCAGGCGCAGGCGGAGGTGCAGCCTGCGCCGGTGCCTTTGTCAGCATTCCAGCAGGCGCAGGAGGAACAACGGTACAACCTATTCCTCCTGGAGCAGCATCGGCTGACAAAGTGCTGGATCTACGGCGAGCGCGCAAGCGACGAGGCCGTGGCGGCCATGGCTGCGACGAACCCCAATTTCATGGCGAAGCAGCGTGCCATCTATGATGTCGTCCGCGCTCAAGACGCCGCTCGCCAGGAAGTGGCCGCCGTAGAGGCGCAGCTTCAGGCGACCGCGGAGGAGAACAATGCTAGTTGCGCCTCCTACGCGCCGCCGATGAACCATCAGTCGGCCCGGTGGGACGAACACAGCGCCGACGCCACCATTTCCATCATGGACCTCACGTCCACCAGCGACGGACAGCGCGGACTCCTCCAAGGATGAGTAGGCCAAGGAAGGCGGCGGTGCCTTGTGTCCCATGTGGGCCGATCCGTCCATCGTGTTCTACTCTTCCTCGCCGGACACCGCACCTGCACTTCATCGGTCTTATCGTCGGCGCTCATGGAGAGGGCGGAAGGAGGATGACACGGGCTCGGACATCGGCCGCCGCCGCCGTAGGATAGGATGAGGGGCGGGTCTTTTTTGTTCTAAATGTTCGAAATGTAGTTAAATTCGCCGTGTTTGTATGAAATCCGTCATGTTTGTACGAAATCTGTCCGTGTTTGCATGAATTTCATCCGGTGTGTTGAAAAATAGTTTGAAATGTATGCATCTAGCATTGGATGGCTGCCTCCCGCATCCATGTCCGTGGAATGGTCCCCCCTGTCCGCGGACGGATGTGGAAGGTTTTTTACGGGTTGCCGGTTGAGATGCCCTTACTCTTGAAGTTACTCTCACTATGGCCAGTCTAAGAGCATCTCTAGCAGACCCCTTGTATCGCAGACCTTAAAAGTGCATTTACAGTTCGCGGCATGCCTTGGATACGGGCTGAAAATAGTCGCGGTAGAATAGAAACTTTAAAATGAACCTGTAAATTTTGAAATCAAAGCTTCGCGCGAGAAATCGAACTACTCTAGTAGAACTACTAGCGTTCATAGCTCACTACTAGGGAAAAGCCTAGCAGTAGCGCTAGTTTTTGGCCTAGTAGTAGCGCGGGGGCCTGCATTACTGCTACGGCGCTACAGCTAAAGGTTAGCAGTAGCGTTGGTTTACACGCGCTACTGCTATACCTACTTAGTAGTAGCGCATCTTTGCAGAAAGCGCTACTGGTAATTACTAGCAGCGCGCCTCTCTGCCTGCGCTACTACTATTATTACATATTCTATTTCTTTTTTATTTTATGTCGTATTCATGCACCATTATACAAGTTTTCATATAGTAGCAATTTAGAGACTGTTTTACATCATAATGAGTTATTACATCACTAGGTGAAAGAACTGTGGATTAATTTTAAGTGGATGGATTAGTCATGGATTATCACGATGACTAATCCATCCACTTGAAACTAATCCACGGTTCTTTCACCCAATGATATAATAACTCATCGTCATCATCATATCATTAACAACTTATCATCATAATACATCATTGTCATATAACAACTCCTCATGATCATCATTTTTGTCCATGAGACATCATATAACAACTTGGTCACTAGTCATAATCACAACTCCTCCTCCTCATCATCATCAACTCTAACACATTGTAGCACATAATAACACATTGTACCTAGGACTTACTTCTCTCTCGTAGGACATACTACCCTCTCTAAGGTAAAATAGCATAAAACAATATAGGCCGTGACTATCCATTATGGAGAATGGAGACTATCCTGTCTCCAATTCTTGTGCTTCGCATAATGTTGCTTCCAAGTAGCTCCCTATGATTGTTCATACAATTTTTTTCCATTCTTTGATTTTCATGTCTTCATCGGTTTTACAAATCTGGTATGGACAGTTGTGAAGCCTAGGCAGACTTGGCCGTAAGCTAATAACATCAAGCCTACCTTTCGGAAACATCAGATTGTCACAACCGGTTTTTCAATAAAATACTTATTGAGAAACCGATCTTTTTGATTCCAGTATAGGAAGAATTCTCCTTACTGGTAGACAAATACTTGATACAGAAGTCCAGTAGAATTAAATATAATACAGGGTTGAGCTGAGGTTGCTCAACAATTTATTACAAACACGCCAATATTGTACATAAGGGCGGCTATGACACAGGGGTGTGGTGGCATACTACTGACTCGAGATAAAAGTGGTGGTGGATATGTCACAGTGGAGTGGTCGACATGACTCCTAATCTGGCAGATCATCGAGCGTCGAGGTGAGGCTCGATGCATTTATTCGGGTAGCGGAAGCGGATATAGTACAAGTGACCAAATCCAGGATCGCACGGGACTGAGTGGGACTCCTCTAGGCGCCGGACTCGCTATCGAACTCTTCATCCATGAGATCGCCTTCACAACATCTCGCCAAATCAACAAGCCGGTGAGTACTTTGAAAGTACTCGCAAGACAGTTCGGACAT
Organism: Aegilops longissima; assembly: GCA_021605205.1. Taxonomy (NCBI): domain Eukaryota; kingdom Viridiplantae; phylum Streptophyta; class Magnoliopsida; order Poales; family Poaceae; genus Aegilops; species Aegilops longissima. The sequence goes on along the minus strand of CM038682.1, from coordinate 609,674,071 downwards.
AAGATATAACAATTGCAAGCATGAATGCGCCATGAGCAAATAGCAATGCACGCTCAAATAATAAATTTTTGCACGACATGATAAGTAAAAAGGAAGTCAGGCGGTAGTCCTCCCGAAATCCCAACAAAATAACTGAAAACCGATCGGGTGTCTGGAGCGACGCCTCGAAGGGTAAACAAATAAATTATCATGGCGCAGTCGGGCGTCTAAGAGACACCACATAAAGGGCTTATATTGAAAAGTAAATAACAAGAGTGCCACAGTCGGACGTCTGAGCGACATCACATAAAGGGCTTATATTGAAAAGTAAATAACAAGAGTGCCACAGTCGGACGTCTGAGCGACATCACATAAAGGGCTTATATTGAAAGTAAATAACAAGCGTGCCACAGTCGGACGTCTGAGCGACATCGCAGAAAGGGCTTATATTGAAATTAAATAACAAGCGTGCCACAGTCGGACATCTGAGCGACATCGCAGAAAGGGCTTATATTTCATTATTCATATCCGATAACTTCACGCAGATATAACCCTTACAGGAAATATTCAACACATAATAATAAACGGGTTAGTCCATCCACAGGAATAATCATTTAGCCGGACTTATCACTCATGTGGTTCACCGGAGTTTTGTCACTGAGACTGACACTGACAAAGATAAGTTGAACACAGTACGCGGACATGGATAAGATTATTCGAATGATTTTGACTCTGCAGAGTTTGTACTAATTATCCACAGCCAACGGATTTCCGTAGTCACGAAGGACTAGTTCCGTTTACGGTATTTTGGTAGAAACACATCTAACCAGTACACACCCATCCCACCTCACGATGCCAGGAATCACCCTAGACAATGTTCAAAAAAACTTTGAGACGGGGAGGTCACAACCTCGAATAGCATGGGATCAAATTTATATTCGCGCTCTAAGGGTGCCCCTCTCGTCCCAACCGAAACACCCATGCCCCGGACCGGATGACTGGCTTTAATCCAGGGCCATGGAACCCTCATCACGGCCTCTCTATTTGGCGTGTACCAGGAAAGAGGTTTGCAACTTACTAAGCCATATCCCTTGCGGAAAACATGTGGTAGTACAGGAAGGGAAAACGGATGGAAGCGTGACTTGATTCATGTTGACACTGGAGTCAAATAGTCTGGCATAAGACTGGCATGCTTCAACACTGCCATCTTACCCTCAACATCAATAATAAATGAGATAAGATGATCTTTCTCCTGATAAGTCAATTCTACGCCATCGGTGTACTAGGTTCTGTCTACCATCTTCCGTACATTTTTTCAAGAATGAAAATAAGCTGTCAATGGAAATAAGTTGTCAACTATTTTGAAATAAATAATATAAATTACTTAATAAATATGTTTGAGAAACTCACATAGCGGTAGAATTGAAAGCGTATCAACAAGGACCCAAATGTCCATATTATGTTCATCGATGTCAGGATCACCAAGATCCAATGTGACAAGCATACCCTTATGAAAATCATACGTCTTGCAAAGTGCTTCCCAATTCGGGCAACCAAAATGGGATACGCTCTCAGAATTTTATAGATTTACAGCAGAATCATAACCATGATGGGTCCTTAGGTGAACTATCTTTGTCTCCATATTTTCATGATCTTCAAAATCCAGCTTCTCCAAGCCATAGCATCTTGCATGGCATGTGATAAGCTAGTCGAATTGTAAAAGACGGAAATTACGCATTGAAGAAGCAGAAGTCGCGCTTAATTGCGAAAAAGACACTTGTCGTGGTTGCGTACCATTTTAACATCAAAGGTCTCGTGGAGCTTAATACTGAAGCGCCGACCTTCAACCAGGTGAGGCATGTCGCACAGACCCCGGTCGTCGCCGCACACCGATCGCACTCAGAGCCTATAAATCAGTAAATCGGACATTTCCTATGTTCATAATTCAAAGATTAAACTTGTAAAATTCAATATATGTACTAAAAAACTAAATTAGATCGTTATTATTCATCACGGGTTGTGAGGGAGTCCCGGATTAGGGGGTGTCCGGATAGCCAGACTACCGTCATCGGCCGGACTATCATTTGCCGGACTATCATCATCGACCGGACTCCAAGACTATGAAGATAGAAGATTGAAGACTTCTCCCCGTGTCCGGATGGGACTTTCCTTGGCGTGGAAGGCAAGCTTGGCGATACGGATATGTAGATCTCCTACCATTGTAACCGACTCTATGTAACCCTAGCCCCCTCCGGTGTCTATATAAACCAGATGGCTTTAGTCCGTAGGACAACAATCACAATAACCCTTACAATCATACCATAGGCTAGCTTCTAGGGTTTAGCCTCCTTGATCTCGTGGTAGATCCACTCTTGTAAACATCCACAATATCAATATCAATCAAGCGGGACGTAGGTTTTACCTCCATCAAGAGGGCCCGAACACAGGTAAACATCGTGTCCCTTGTTTCTCGTTACCATCCGCCTAGACGCACGATTCGGGACCCCTATCCGAGATCCGCAGGTTTTGACACCGACATTGGTGCTTTCATTGAGAGTTCCTCGTGCCGCCACCGATAGGAAGGATGCCTCCTCCCGCCTTCAAGGACGGTATCTTCGCCAAAGGAGCCTTGGCCGCCGCCAAACTATCCGCTAGGTGGTTTTCTTATGACCGCCGTCCGCCATCGCTCGACAACGACCTCTCAAGTCGTCAAAAGCAATCTTCACGCAGCTCGAATTCGCCGAGCGGTTGGATCCAATAGAGCTCTCGTCCAGAACGAGCTCTTGATCGCATCGCCACCCCGGGAGTCGCCATAGACTACGATCGATTGGGCTTAAACCCGATCCGAGAGAAATTAACTCTCCCCAGTCACCCACCACGCTGCGATGGTAGAGGAACAATGCGGCGACGCTTCTCCTGTATTGAAAACTAGTCATGTCCGGATCCCCGAACCCCCCATGCCGGATTCCCGCGGAGGGACGGGCTTCGATCAAACACTGAACTTAAAGTCGCATCGGACTGCACTCGCTGGACAACGCCCGTAAATCCAAGCTTCCAAAATTGGAAACTTCTCGCCTTCGAGCCTTGAGATGGGTAGGGTTCGGACTTAGTTCCACCCACCCGCCCGGACATATGCGATCTAACTCTAATTCGAAGAGCCCGCCAAGACAAGACATCACCATCGGGCCGATTCTCCTGGTTATGGAAAGGATAAAGGACTGCCGAGAGGAAAACATAATCTCGGTCTTACGCAATAATTGCACGGACAAGGGAATCTTAAACGCCATAAGTCGCCGCGACATTACGCTGCCGCTGACTTGGAGACCATCGTATAAAAGTCTTGTGCGATGGAGAGCGCTGGAAAACCGAAAGTAAATTTTGGGATAATCCGTCCCGAATACATCCCTAGTCCGGAACCAAAGGGTGCATCATTATCAAGCACTGGGCTGAATACCAAAAACCAAAACCCCTAAAGGGCGGAACTGCATCGAGGGCTGGCTAAACGGACCTGCAAAATTCATAGCACGAGGGCGCCACTCCAACTCATAGCCTTCGAGCATGTTGGATACTACGGCAGGTGGCCAAAAGTGGCGAAGAGCTTCTAGCTTCAGAATCCCAGCCCAGCAACACCAGTACGGTGTTAACAGTCTTCGAGACTTTCGCATCCAATAACAGGCGAAAACGACAACTCCGCAACCTTGCCGAAGTCTACCAAGTAGCAACAATAAATTCATGGAGCGACACGGCTATTACCTTCAATGCCGGTGACGAACCTAAATTCCGAACTGCCCGGGCACCAGCTGCATTGGTCCTCAGCCCAATAGTAGACGGCTTTCGCCTTACTAAGGTACTCATGGATGGCGGCAGTGGACTAAACCTCATCTATGAGGAAACCCTCCGAAAAATGGAAATAGACTGGAACCGCATTGAGCGAAGCAACACAACCTTTAGAGGAAGAATCCCCAGCCGGGAAGCATGCTGCACAGGAAAAATCACGCTGGACGTAGTGTTCGGCTCGCCGGACAATTATAGGTCCGAGGAGGTCACGTTTCAAGTGGCCCCATTCAGCAGCAGATATCATGCTCTATTAGGACGAGAGGCATTCACAATTTTTCAAGCTATACCCCATTATGGGTACATGAAGCTTAAAATGCCTGGTCCCAACGGAATTATCACTCTCGCTAGTGATCCGGACATAGCACTCCGCGCCGAAAACAAGACAGCCGCACTAGCCCTCGAGGCACTATCCGAAGCCCTAGCGGCCGAGGAACTCACCGCAATGCGCTCCACGGTGAACAGGGACGATGTGATACTTGATAAAAGATCCAAGTCCACCTCTTTTAAACCAGTGGATGAAATAGTCAAATTCCAGGTCCACCCAACGGACCCCACGAAGACGGCCTCCATCGGGGCACAATTGAACACTGATGTAGACGCCGCACCGCGAGAATTCCTTCGGGAAAATTGGGACATTTTTGCCTGGCACCCATCGGATATGCCCAGAATCCCACGTAGATTGGCAGAACACAGCCTAAACATCCTAAAAGGATTCAAGCCAGTCAAACAGGCTCTTCGACGATTTTCCGAACCCAAAAGACAGGCAATGGGAGAAGAGTTAGCCAAGCTATTGGAAGTCGGATTCATCAGAGACATCAAGCACCCGGATTGGCTAGCAAACTTGGTGATGGTACCAAAGAAGGACAAATTCTGGCGCCTATGTGTCGATTTCAAAGACCTAAATAAGGCCTGCCCAAAGGATCCCTTCCCCTCCCCAAGATCGACCAAATCATCGATGCCACCGCAGGCACGATTCATTGTGCTTCCGGATGCATACTCCGCTATCATCAAATCAAGATGGCGAAGCGGTCAAGCCGCAACAGCATTCATTACTCCATATGGACCATTCGCTTCAACACGATGCCCTTCGGACTTAAAAACGCCGCGCAACATATCAGCGCATGATTCGGACATGTCCGCTACCCAGATCGGCAAAACAGTAGAGGCATATGTGGACGACGAGTCGTCAAAACTAAACACGCCGAAACTCTAGTAGACGACTTGAGGCTCACATTCGACAGCCTCGAGCATATGACATCAAGCTGAATCCGGAAAAATGTGTTTTCGCATACCGGTGGAAAGTCACGGGCTTCATCGATCCGTAGAGGAATTGAAGCAAACCCAGCCAAGATCCGAGCTCTGTCACAGCTAGATATCCCAAAAGACCTCAAGCAAATACAAAATTGACGGATGCGAGCGGCTCTAAGCCGCTTTATCTCCCGCTCAGGAGAAAAGGCATTACCCTCTATCGCCTCCTCGGCGCATCAACACTTCGAGTGGACGGATGCTGCCACCGCCGGACTCAAGAAATAAAGGCCATATTGGCAACAACCGGTCCTGGCTGCGCCCAACCCGGGCGAACCAATGTTGTTATACATCGCAGCTACGCATCAAGTTGTAAGCGCGGTACTCGTCGTCGAACGAGAAGCGAAGGGCATAAATTCCCTCTTCAAAACCAGTATACTACGATCCATTGTGTTAACCCCTTGCAAGTCCTGTTACCCGCACTATCAGAAGATAGCATACGCGGTGTTCATGGCATCCCGGAAGCTCGACACTACTTTCAAGAGTGTTCGATAACAGTGGCCTCCGAAGTACCACTTAACGACATTATAAACAACCGCGACGCGACGGAAGGATTGCAAATGGGCCATTGAGCTCTTACCATTTGATATATCTTACAAACCTCGGCGAGCTATCAAGTCTCAAGTTTTGGCTGACTTTGTCGCTGAATGGACCGCCGAACTCCCTAAAGAATACGGCGATACTCCAATTGATTATGCACTTCGACGGCTCTAAAATGTTAGCCGGACTGGGGGCTGGCGTCGTATTGACGTCCCCGACCGGAGACACAGTCCAATACGTACTTCAGATAATGTACACGGACTCTAACAACGCAGCCGAATACGAGGCCCTTTTACACGGTCTCCGGATGGCAATCTCCATGGGCATTCAACGCCTAGAGGTGCGCGGAGACTCAAACCTTGCAATATCCCAAATAAACGGAGACTTTGACGCCAAAGATCCGAAAATGGCAGCATATCGCAACGCTGTCCTCAAAATGTCAGCCCGGTTCGAAGGACTTGAATTCCATCACGTCACCCGGGATAATAACCAAGCAGACGACGTACTGGCACGCATTGGCGCAAAGCGCGACGCTGTCCCTCCTAACATCTTCCTGGAACGGCTCTTCAAGCCATCCGTACTATGGGAAGAGGAATCCGGAACTAACAATCCGGAACAAGCCGCACCAACCGGCGATCCAGCCGATGACATAACACCTTCCGCCCACGATATAATGGCAGTAATTGCCCGTGGATGTAACCATTCTCGCCTACTTGCTTAGGCAGGAGCTTCCAAGACCAAAATGAGGCCCGCTGCATTGTCCGGCGATCAAAAGCCTACAAGGTCTATGAGGGAGAACTTTATAAGAAAAGCACAACCGGAGTCCTTCAAAGGTGTATCTCCGAAGAGGAAGGGCGAAACCTCCTGGCTGAAATTCATGCCGGGCTAGGCGGACACCACGCCGCAGCTCGGCCCTTGTAGGAAAGGCATTCCAGATAGGATTTTACTTGGCCGACGGCTCGAGCAGATGCCTGTGACTTAGTCCAAAGATGCGTCGGTTGTCGCTCTTTGCTAATCGAGCCATATGCCACCCACCGCCTCAAAACTATACCAATTACCTGGTCGTCATGGTGCTGGGGCTTGACATGGTTGGACCACTTAAAGGGGAACCCACAAGCAAAGGTACCTATTGGTCATGGTGGATAAATTCACCAAATGGATAGAGGCCAAGCCAGTTAAAACGGCGAGTCCGGACCAGTGATAGACTTTATATCCGGGGTAGTACACCGTTATGGTGTCCCCACAAAGATCATCACCGATAACGGCACGAACTTCACCGCCGATGAGGTTAAATCATGGTGCAAAAATATGGGCATCAAGCTCGATTACGCTTGATCTATCATCCTCAAACCAACGGTCAAGTGGAACGAGCAAATGGTCTAATAATGAGCGGCATCAAACCCGCACTAGTGCGGTCCTCACGAAATCGACACGCGACCGGGCAGAGGAGCTCGACTCCGACTGGGGCTGCGGACAACGCCTAACCGTACCACCGGATTCACACCATTTTTATGGTATACGGCGCGAAGCAGTTTTGCCTGCGACATCATTCATGACTCACCTCGAGTGCGCATATACGAAGAAAGAGAAGCCGAGTTGGATCGGCGGGATAGTTTGGACACATTGAGGAAGAGCGCGACATCGCCAAGGCTCGTTCCGCATTCTATCAACAGCAGGCTCAAGATACCAAAAGAGAAGTACGGGCCAAGACTTACAACGTTGGCGAACTGGTTCTACGCCTGCCGGACAAGAAAAAGGACAAGCTCAAGCCCAAATGGGAAGGCCCCTTCATCATTGATCAAGTCTTGACCGGCGGAGCGTACCGTCTATGAAATGCATCGGATAACCGACTCAAGCCGAACCCATGGAATGCAGCCCGCCTCCGACGATTCTATGCCTAGCGCCGGACTAAGAGTTCGTCCCCTTCCCCCGTCCAAAATTTTTTCTTTTATTTATTTCAGCCGCCTTTTGTTTATCTTTTTCTTCTCAACCCTATTCATCCAAGCCTTAAAGGGCTTTACCCGCAGAACGTTCACAAGACAATTGATGTGCTACCCGCACTCATTATATTCGGGGCTTCTTTACCGAAGCTTAATTATCTGGGCTTTATGCCCAAAGACATGTGTCAAGCCTCCACATGTACCTTTTATTCACCATTATATGCATCGATATGACTTAAGTTTTGGCCAAGCTGGGTTTGCGGCTCTGTGCTTACCCCACGCTCCCGATTGTTCGGCTAGGAGGTAAAGGAGCACCTCTGCGATTGTTACTACCGGTCACCGGATGTGTACCTCAGACCGGGTGAAGCCGAAAGCTAGCGTTCTTAAGGGAATATTTGGTCGGTGACTTAAAAGATGATTTTTTATCCACTTACTTATCTGCCCCCAGATGTTTTCTGCTTTTTTCGCAGTCCGGGCATGCACTTTAGGGCATGCCACCCCCAGCGGAAAGGAACCCTTAACGGAACTATTCTCCCTCGAAGATGTTTCTTACTAACCATGTAATATAACATAACTAGTTGGGCACTTGTCTGATAAAGCACTGATGACCCCTACGCCTGGTCTCCATGCATACCCCGGTTGTTTCATAACCGAGAAGGTATTCGGACACACTCCGGACTCTAGGGTCCCGAGGTCGGCTTAAAAGGTCAGCAAAGACAAACGATCTACAATCCGGCTAGAAGGCATTTTGTATGTCATTTTATAATACATTGTCAAATCGACTGATTGTATTCTTCCTCAATCCCGTCTAACAGGTTGTCTAATTTACAGTCCTGTTGGGAAAATTTTGCGGCCAACTCCACTTGGCCGTATACTAAACTCACAGGGATCTCCTTCCCATCGGGCCCCACAGGTCCGACTTCGGCCATGTGATTGGGATCCGCCTTCTTGTACCGCGTCTTTACCATGGCCCAGGCCTCCCTGGCACCTTGGCGGCAGGCGAAATCTTCCATAAATGGAAGCGCTGCCGCACGCACCTCAGAAGCTCCGCAAGCTCCCAAGACCCTCGGGTATGGAGAAGGCTGGCCATAACGCTGGATGACGCCGCCATAGCCTGCCGAACTCGCTCGATCAGTTGCAACAATTCGGAAGTTGATCACCCGTTGTTACGGGCATCTCCTCCGCAGGCGACACTGTGAGCATAGCTACGATATATTCTCATCAAATTGACTTCCTCGCCGAACTCTTCTTTTCAAAGGAGTTCGCTCAAGCACTTACTATATATGCCGCGACGAAGCCGCTGATTCTCCTTAACGGAGCCCGACAGCTCGCCCGAACGCTTTCAGCTCTTCTCCAAGCTGGGCATGGGCATCTGGAGCTTGTTCCTTTCATGCTGCACCTTATGCAGCACCCTCTCGCCGCCTTTAGTTGGCGCGAAGTTCTTGCCTGTCCGGATCTTGTCCGCAGCACCTGCAACGTCGTTTTAGACTTGCGCAAAGGCCAAACGCTACTTATCCTTCTAAAATAATGCGTTACTGGAGAGGTCCTTGCGCTTCCTCTGCGCTGCATAATGCGGCCTCAAGTTGGGCCTTGCACTCTTGCAGCTCTGAGACAGTTGGGTATTCTTCTCGGTAAGATCCTGCATTTCATATGATCCTTAAATCAGTTAATATAACTAGTTTAAGTCTCGGGGCTACCGCATATACAACCGTTAAAATCTCTTACCCGTATGTCTTTTACATACCGCTCCGTGGCTCGTAAAACTATCTTGAGCGGCACGAAGGTGCGCGTCCCCGTGTTAAAGGCATTCAACGCCTCGGGGAGAAGCACGCGTCACGAAATACTGTCCGGCGGCGCCTGTGATTCAGGGCACTCTCCACCTCAGACTTGGTGGCGGACAGTCTTTCGGCATCCTCCGTCGGAGGAATTGCGCTCGCCTCCCCCTCCTGACCGGGTGCGGGAGCCCGGCTGGTAGAGGCTGGATTGACAACTTCCACGCCCGCCGTCCGGCGGACGCCTTTTTCCCTATAAAAGTCATGAGCACTCAAAACGCTTCCTAGGAACGTTGCTCTAAAAATAAGGAATTGTGAGCTACACCTTTGCGGCGACGTTTCAGTCCGCGCCGCGCTCCTCTTCCGCCTACCGGTCCGAACTGGCCCTTGTTGGTCAACCACCGCGGGCTCAGCTTCTCGCCCTAGGGGCGCCTCCTGCACAGCGCCATCACATACGGTGGTCAGAAATAAGCAAGGAAGGAATGACGGTATCGGGGCTTCGGCCGCAATTACCTGGGAAGCCGGATATAGTCCGGGATAGTCTGCCGTGATGGCGACTAAAACGTTGTCCATGCTAAGCTGGTGGAACACCCGCCGATTAGCTCCACCTTTATGTCCGGATCCTCTTCGAGGCCGGATCCCGGATCTCTCGATCCTCGGGCTGTGGAGCCGACTCAGCATTCCTCCACAGTCCGGCGCAGTTCTGCGCCGAAAGAAGAACACAACATAAGAAACTTAAGTTTCGAAAGGCACGAGTCGGACACGCTGAGTGTTCACTTACCCAAGGCCGGGGATTGTTCATGGAAAACCCATTTAACGGGTTCGTCCGAAGGAAATCCTCCTTCTCCCCCTTATACAGGCCGGACAAGATCGTCGCCAGATCTTCGGCCAATTCCGGCCCTTTGCGGCCATGACGGGTGGCATCGTCCTCCCCGTTGAAATCCCACATGGTGTGGCCCCTGTATTGTAGTGGCTGCACTCCCCGCGTAATGCATGTTGCCATGACTCCAATCATGGTCAACCGGCATGGGCCAAGAACCTTATTCGCCCATCAAATAATGGACGCCTTATCTTCCTCCAAACGGGGCTCAAGGGCGCCAACTAAGGCGTTTCTTCAGAGGAGCATTGCTGAACTCCGGGAGGCCGATCCGAACAGGGTCCGGCAGCGGAGCGTCTTCTATATAAAACCATTCCAAAGGCCAGTCTTCGGGCGCCTTCTTAGGGGTTTCGGATGGATATCAGGTCCCGGCAATGCGCCATATTTCGACGCCGCCCACTTGATATATGGACCCTCGTGAGAGCGGGGTACAAGGCAAAACAACCTCTTCCACAGCGCGAAGTGGGGCTCGATACCCAGGAAAATCTCGCAAAGAGCTACATAACCCGCAATATGCAGGATGGAGGCGGGCGTGAGGTGATGGAGCTGGAGTCCGTAAAACTCCAGGAGCCCGCGGAGGAATGGATGCATAGGAAATCCGACCCCCCTTATCAGATAGGGGACGAAGAATACCCGCTCCCCTTGGTTGGGATTTGGGGTAACCTCTGCTTGCTTCCCACCTTTGTAGGTGGCAAGCCCGGCTCGAACCGAACCATGAAGGCCGGAGGAGATATCCCCATTTGGAGCTTCACCACCTCGCAGCGAGACAGAGCATCTCCTCCCATCTCCGGCAAAGGGCTGGGAGCGCGAGAAGAGGAGCCGCGTTGACGGTCCATGATGGAATGGATTCTTGGTCGAAAGCGCCCGATGAGTATTTGCGAGAGGAAGATGGTGATTTGGATCTGGATTCTTGCCTCCCTTATAGGCAGATTATTCGCACAACTAGGGGTAAAACATAAAAGACACCACGGCTTTTCACATTCGCACGACGCGTGGAAGAAGGCCCTTATTGGGCGTGGAAGCCAAGACGCGCAACATTGATGAGGAAGCTGGACACTATTCGGCGGTACATGGAACTTAAAGGAGAACCCGCCTTGCAACGCCAAGACTACGCGCATCTGGACTTATCGTCATTGAAGCCTGGTTCGGGGCTACCGAGGAGTCCCGGATTAGGGGTGTCCGGATAGCGGACTACCGTCATCGGCGGACTATCATTTGCCGGACTATCATCATCGACGGACTCCAAGACTATGAAGATAGAAGATTGAAGACTTCACCCCGTGTCCGGATGGGACTTTCCTTGGCGTGGAAGGCAAGCTTGGCGATACGGATATGTAGATCTCCTACCATTGTAACCGACTCTATGTAACCCTAGCCCCCTTCGGTGTCTATATAAACCGGATGGCTTTAGTCCGTAGGACAACAATCACAACAACCCTTACAATCATACCATAGGCTAGCTTCTAGGGTTTAGCCTCCTTGATCTCGTGGTAGATCCACTCTTGTAAACATCCACAATATCAATATCAATCAAGCAGGACGTAGGGTTTTACCTCCATCAAGAGGGCCCGAACCTGGGTAAACATCGTGTCCCTTGTTTCCTGTTACCATCCGCCTAGACGCACAGTTCGGGACCCCCTACCCGAGATCCGCCGGTTTTGACACCGACAGGTAGACTATCGGTCTGTCGACTTAAAGTCAACCCAAAATGGCGCTAAATGCTCTTTCCGACATTTTCAACGCACTCAATATTTCCTATATTATAGCACAATCCATGCCAAAATTCACGGAATCCGGCAATGACCTTTGCTAAAAAGGACATATCGAGCGCCTGAAATTTGCCGGAACGGAAATTAATCAACACTCTGGCAAAACATAGGCCACTCGGAGGTGTTCCCTGGAAACATGGCAACTTGGGCAAGCACATATCCTATTTGAGCAGCACTAGATATACATGTTTATATCTACATCATATGAGCATTCAAACTTGATGGTCATTGCATTTCAATGGTTGAAAATATGAACAAAAACATTTCAAAATATCTTATATGTAATCCCAAAATAACTAAGTTTGCCAATATAGGTTTCTCTCTCTAAACTAGTTCTATTAAGCACTTACTAAATAAACTAGTTCTATTAAGCACTTACTAAATAAAATAGTTCTGTTAAGAACTTACTAAATAAACTAGTTCTATTAACCACTTACTAAATAAACTATTTCTATTAAACACTTACTAAAATTCTATTACCTTAGTTCTATCCTAAATTTTCTTAATTCTATTACTAAATTTAATACCTAAAAATTTATATTCTTAAATTTTCAAAAACAGAGGGAAGTGGAGGGAGTAGGAATGAAGGGAGGGGTGAGTGAGGGTGGAAGGGAGGAGGCAGACAGATTAGGCAGGGAGGAGGAGGACGGATGAGGCAGGTAGGAGAGGACGGACGAGGTGGGGAGGGAGGTGGGAGGGAGGAGGCGGGAGTGAGGAGGGAGAGGGAGGGTTCAGGAGATGAAGGTGGAAGGAGGAGGGATGGAGGAACTACCTCGGTGAAGGAGGAGCAGGAGCGTGGGCGGCGGCGGGCTACGTCGGTGGTTGGGGAGGGCCGAACACCGGCGGCGGCGGACGACTAGGTGTGTGGAGAGTGAGAGTGGGAGTGCAGAGGGGGAGAGTGAGGGGTGGACGATGGAGAAGATATGATGGGTTTAGCAGTAGCGCGTGTTAGGGGAAAGCGCTACTGCTAAACTACCTAGCAGTAGCACGTTTCAGGGGGAAGCGCTACTACTACACTTAGCCTGGCAGCAACTGTGGGGCAATTTTAGTAGTAGCGCTCTTTGTCCTTGCCACACTATTGTTATGTCTATAACAGTAGCGCCTGCTTCGGACACGCGCTACTGCTAAGCGCCTCATTTTATCCCGCGCTAATGCTAAGGTTCTGTGTATAAGGTTTTTCCCTAGTAGTGGTTACTTGATCATCATACAAAAGTCACACATAGTCGATTTTTTACATACTAGATCGGAGGAAACGACCACCCTAACCCTAATGCCAAAATTTTGGCTCACCGGAGCCATCCGGGTGCGGCGGCGACGCAGCGGCAGCGGCGTAGCTCAGTCCTTGTCCTCGCCGTCGGAGACAGGTCGATGTACATGTCTTCCTGCGCCTTGGCTTCACGACACCATGCTGCCAAGTTGTCCTCGAAAGCCCTGCGCCTCCGCGAGGCCCTGCTCGAGGAGGACTTTGTCGAGGTTGGCTTCCCGTTGACGGCGATACTCCGCCTCCTCCTCCTCCCGCGCACTGCACGTGAGGATGGCGGCCTCGAAGGCGTCTGCCTTCGCCGGGGGAGGAAATCCTTTAGCTCGACGACGCCACTGCCCCGCTACTCCGACTTCGGCTCCCTCTTCACCGTGCGGAGCGGCGGGAGCTCCTCCGGCTATCTTCTCACCGGCGTACGTGTCGTACGGGAGCTCGATGCACCGGCAAAGGAACCGCCCGCGCCGGAGGAGCCGCAGCGCCTGCCCGCGGTCGTACTCCTTTGTCTCGCGGCGGAGGAGCGACGGCGGCGGCTCAAGGCCCTGGTTGAGGTACCTCTGGGCGCCCTGTTTCCTTGCGGCGTCGGCTTTGAAGCACCACTTCCGCTCGGGGTCGTCGCCATTGTCGTCGCCGCGGCCCGAGGACCACATCTCGCGCCACATGGTAGAGTTGGGCGGCGGATTGGAGTCGCCGGCGCGAGAAATCAAGAGGGGAGAGGAGGGATTGCGGCGGCGCGGGGATAGGGTTCGGCCCCGTATATCGGTCGTGAACCCTTAGTTATACTGCGCGAGGGAGGGGGCGGGGGTTTCAGGTCACTTAAAAAAAATTACGGACTGAGCCGACTACACAGGATGTGATCTGACCCAAAAAAGGACCAAACATGTATAGTTGCCGGAATTTTATGGGTCGTGCCGTTTTAAGGGGCATGCTAAAGATGCTCTAAGCCTGCACTGTATGCAGCTAGATCATCCCTACTCATGGTTGTGTGGCCGCAAATGCATGCGTGCAATCTGCGTGCTCTACATAGTACTAATGCGTTGTCATTGTAGGAAAGAAAGAATTCGACTGATATTAAAAGAAAAACGAGGTACGGTACCTGATAAGTAGTCAAACCGCAAAACCTTACGTTTCTTGAGTAGGACAGGTAACCCATGCAGCCGTGCTGCGTGAACACGAATTAGTATGACTTTCCGAAACGTGCGCGTTCATCAGTGCTGTGGTGGAGAAGTCATGGTCAACTCTTTCTGGGTGGCCGTCGTTGTCGATCGATGGGTTGCTTGCATGGAATTTTGCTGTCCTTGGTGACCCGTGTTTGATTAGTCCGTTGTCCGGGCACCGCATCCTTTTCTTTTTCTCGAGATAGGCATCTAGAGGTCATCCGGCTCGGAAGTAAACGAAGAACTGTTGCGCTGACTGGTTTTGCGGCAAGATTGCAAGTTGTGTTTCTCTTGTACTATTCTCTAAGTCACCTTAGAGCAACTCCAACAGGGTGACCCAAACCGACACGTGCTTTGTCCGTTTTTTTTCCGTTTGAGTCGGCCAGACGGACATGCGCATTCGCATTTTAAAATGGGTCGGCTTCATCGTCCAACGAGGAGGCCCATCCAAATGTGTCGTCGTGAAAAAAAAAACAAGTTACATGAAATAAACATAAAGTGGCCGGTCAAACGTCGGCCAAAGTCCATCTAAATCTAATAAACGTTAAATAAAACATTAAAAAAGGTCTGCGCCCGCCTGCTGCCGCCCCGCACGCTGCCCTAGACGTCGTCGGCCTTGCTCTTGCGCTTGCCGTCGACGCCGCCGTCGTCGGTGAGGTCGATGAAGACCGGAGCAGGGTCAGCCCACCCGAACGCCGCATGGTACGCTGCCAGGGCAGCCTCCTCCGGCGTCTGCTGGGGCGGCGGCATTGCGGCAAGCCGCGCGCGCTCCTCCTCCTCCTCCTCGAGCCGGAGCGCCTCCGCGTCGCGTTGGAGCATGGCCTCGTAGCGCATCTGCTCCTCGCCGTCGGCCTGCTCCTGGCGGAGCCAGTGCTTCTTTCATCGCTCGAGGTGGGCCTCCTCCTCCGGCGTCGCGGCGAAGTGGACGGGAGGCGCGCTCACCCACTCGCGGTACTGGCCCGTCCACGAGTAGGCCTCCTCCGGCCAAGTGGGTGCAGGCAGGGAGCGCTTACGCGTCGGCTCCGGCTTGGGCTGGACAAGCGGCGACGGTGGCGGTGGCAGCACGAAGAGCGGTGTGTGGACGGAGTCCCCCGCCGCCGACAGGGCAAGGGCTTGCTCCAGCCCATCCCAATGTGTGTCCTCCTCGAGGCGGCTAGCCTCCAGCGCGTGCTGCAGGGCCTCCTCGAGGGCGGCTTGGTACTCCGCCTCCGCCTCCATGTCCTCCGGCTCTCCCTGCGGGGGCGGCGGTGGGAACGGCAGCGGGACGACGTCGACACCCGAGCGCCGTTGCTCCTCGTGTTCGAGGGCGAACCACACCTCCAAGTTGGGGGAGTCGACAGCGTACTCTGGCAGCCGACGCTGCTCCGGCGTTAGCTGCGCGCGGCGCCTGCGCACATCGTCGTCGTGCACCCGCTGGGTACGCGGAACCGCCGGCACCGGGATCTGCTGCGGATCCAGATGCCAACGATGCGGCAGCGTGACATCGGGGTACGGCAATGGCTGCCTGTACTCCCAGTGCCACCGCGCTTGGTGCACCGGGATGTGCAGACGCCGGCGACTGCTACGTCTTGAGCTTGCGTTGGTTTTCCCCGAAGAGGAGAGGATGATGCAGCAGAGTAGCGTAAGTATTTCCCTCAGTTTTTGAGAACCAAGGTATCAATTCAGTAGGAGGCCACACACAAGTCCCTCGTACCTGCACAAAACGATAGCTACTCGCAACCAACGCGATTAGGGGTTGCCAATCCCTTCACGGTCACTTACGAGAGTGAGATCTAATAGAGATGATAGATAATATTTTTGGTATTTTTGGTATATAGATGCAAAGTAAAAAGTAAAAGGCAAAGTAAAAACAAAGCAAGTATTAAAGTGATGGAGATTGATATGATGAGAATAGACCCGGGGGCCATAGGTTTCACTAGTGGCTTCTCTCAAGAGCATAAGTATTCTATGGTGGGTGAACAAATTACTATTGAGCAATTGACAGAATTGAGCATAGTTATGAGTATATCTAGGTATGATCATGTATATAGGCATCACATCCGCGACAAGTAGACCGAAACGATTCTGCATCTACTACTATTACTACACTCATCGACCGCTATCCAGCATGCATCTAGAGTATTAAGTTAAAAACAGAGTAACGCCTTAAGCAAGATGACATGATATAGAGGAATAAATTCATGCAATATGATAAATACCCCATCTTATTATCCTCGATGGCAACAATACAATACGTGCCTTGCAACCCTTTCTGTCACTGGGTAAGCACACCGCAAGATTGAACCCAAAGCTATGCACTTCTCCCATTGCAAGAACTATCAATCTAGTTGGTCAAACCAAACGGATAATTCGAAAAGACTTGCAAAGATAACCAATCATACATAAAAGAATTCAGAGAAGATTCAAATATTATTCATAGATAAGCTGGATCATAAACCCACAATTCATCGGTCTCAACAAACACACCGCAAAAAGAAGATTACATCGAATAGATCTACACGAGAGAGGGGAAGAACATTGTATTGAGATCCAAAAAGAGAGAAGAAGTCATCTAGCTACTAGCTATGGACCCGAAGGTCTGAAGTAAACTACTCACACTACATCGGAGGGGCTATGGTGATGATGTAGAAGCCCTCCGTGGTGGATGCCCCCTCCGACGGAGCTCCGGAACAGGCCCCAAGATGGGATCTCGTGGATACAGGAAGTTGAGGCGGTGGAATTAGGTTTTTGGGTCCTGTTTTGATCGTTTGGGGGTACGTAGGTATATATAGGAAGAAGGAGTACGTCGGTGGAGCAATGATACGTCTCCAACGTATCTATAATTTTTGAATGCTCCGTGCTACTTTATCTATTATTTTGGACTATAATGGGCTTTATTTTCCACTTTTATATTACTTTTGGGACTAACCTATTAACCGGAGGCCCAGCCCAGAATTGCTGTTTTTAGCCTTTTTCAGTATTTCGAAGAAACGGAATATCAAATATCAAACGGAGTCCAAACGGAATGAAACCTTCGGAAACGTGATTTTCTCACCGAACGTGATACAGGAGACTTGGACCCTACGCCAAGGAACCAGAGAGGCGGTCACGAGGTGGGGGCGCCCTAGGGCGCGCCTCGCCTCGTGGGCCCTCAAGCTCCACCGACGCATTCTTCCTCCTATATATACCTCACGCACTTCAAACGATCGTAACAGGAGCCAAAACCTAATTCCACCGCCGCAACTTCCCTGTATCCACGAGATCCCATCTTGGGGCCTGTTCCGAGCTCACGGAGGGGGCATCCACCACGGAGGGCTTCTACATCAACACCATAGCCTCTCCGATGAAGTGTGAGTATTTTACTTCAGACTTTCCGGTCCATAGCTAGTAGCTAGATGGCTTCTTCTCTCTTTTTGGATCTCAATACAATGTTCTCCCTCTCTCGTGGATATCTATTCGATGTAATCTTCTTTTTATGTGTGTTTGTTGAGACCGATGAATTGTGGGTTTATGATCCAGCTTATCTATGAATAATATTTGAATCTTCTCTGAATTCTTTTATGTATGATTGAGTTATCTTTGCAAGTCTCTTCAATTATCCGCTTGGTTTGGCCAACTACATTGGTAGTTTTTGCAATGGGAGAAGTGCATGGCTTTGGGTTCAATCTATGTGTCCTTACCAAAGGATGTAAAGGGTTGCAAGGCACGATTGTATTGTTGCCATCGAGGATAACAAGATGGGGTATTTATCATATTGCATGAATTTATTCCTCTACATCATGTCATCTTGCTTAAGGCATGCTACTCTGCTTTTAACTTAATACTCTAGATGCATGTTGATAGCGGTCGATGAGTGAAGTAATAGTAGTAGATGCGAATCGCTTCGATCTACTTGTCTCGGACGTGATGCCTACATACATGATCATACCTAGATAACCTCATAACTATGCTCAATTCTGTCAATTGCTCAACAGTAATTTGTTCACCCACCGAGAATACTTATGCTCTTGAGAGAAGCCACTAGTGAAACCTATGGCCCCCGGTCTATTCTCATCATATCAATCTCCATCACTTTTATACTTGCTTTGTTTTACTTTGCCTTTTACTTTTCACTTTGCATCTTTATACCAAAATACCAAAAATATTTCTCTATCAGATCTCACTCGTAAGTGACCGTGAAGGATTGACAACCCCTAATCGCGTTGGTTGCAGTAGCTATCGCTTTGTGCAGGTACGAGGGACTTGTGTGGTCTCCATCGGATTGATACCTTGGTTCTCAAAACTGAGGGAAATACTTACGCCATCTGTGCTGCATCATCCTCTCCTCTTCGGGAAAACCAACGCAAGCTCAAGACGTAGCAAGTAGGATTTCCGCGCCGCTGCTGTGAGTCTACGAAAAGTCAACATACCAAGTACCCATCACAATCCCTATCTCTCGCATTACATTATTTGCCATTTGCCTCTCGTTTTCCTCTCCCCCACTTCACCCTTGCCGTTTTATTCGCCATCTCTTTCCCAATCTCCTTCTCTTTTTCCCTTTGCCTTTTGTTTGCTCGTGTGTTAGTTTGCTTGCTTATCACTATGTCTGAAATTGGGGAAATTATCGCCGATATGGGTGATAATAATATTGAAAATTCTGAAGCTCCTGCTGAAGAACCCCCTACCTATCACACAAAAAGATTTCAAATCGGTAGTGGTAATATTATTGGAAAATGAGTTATTCAAGATTTCTTTACTTGTGCTGGTGCTTTACCCTCTATGGGTGGTTCTATTCTCCATAGAACTAGTAGTCTTGCGGACGCTATTGCCATGCTTATCGTTGAACTTGAAAGGCAATTTATGCATATGCACCCTTCTATACAAAGAATTTTCCTATAATTTTCTAATATTGAACACTCCTCTGTTAAGCGTGCCGCTACTATATTTTTGGCTCATGAATTCAGATTTATAATAAAAGAAGCCAAAGAAATCTTTGCGCATTATAGGGTGGACGTTGGCCGTCCTCCCATAGAATCTATCCATTTTGATCAAAGAAATAATGCGTTTTCAATCTATCGACTATGTTGCTTTCAATGAAAATCTTAGAGAAACAGTGCCTACCAATATTTTAATTGATAGAACCTCTGAGCTTAATGATGATTTGGCTATTCGAAATAATGAGCTAGGATGCTCTCTTGAGTATAGGCTCACCAAGTTCTGTCAAAAGAATGCTTATAATGATGAATTGGTTGTGCAATACGAAGGGCCGAAAGAGGAACCTATACCTCCTAAAATTGATCTTGGGGACTTTTGTCCTATTAAATTTAGCCCTTTTGATTACTTTTGCTTGCCTCAAAGAAAACTTGCTGCCGAACGTAGAGAATATTAAATGAGTTTCACCGATCTATCTTATTACTACGACACCACCTAGATCTATCCTTTCTTTTATGCCTAGCTAGGGGCGTTAAACGATAGCGCTTGTTGGGAGGCGACCCAATTTATTTTTAGTTTTTTGTTTTTGCTTATGTTTAGGAATAAATAATCCATCTAGCCTCTGTTTAGATGTGATTTTATCTTTAATTAGTGTTTGTGCCAAGTTAAACCTATTGGATCTTCTTGGGTGATAGTTATTTGATCTTGCTGTAATTTTCAGAAACTTTGCGCTCAGTGACCGAATTGTTAAAAATCAGAAGAACGTGATAAAATATTTATTCCAATTGCTGCTGATCAATAAACAAATTTTCCAGGTCGTCTAATTTTGGTAGAATTTTTTGAGTTCCATAAGTTTGTGTTAGTTACAGATTACTACAGACTGTTCTGTTTTTGATAGATTCTGTTTTGCGTGTGTTGTTTCCTTATTTTGATGGATCTATGGCTAATAAAATAGTTTATAATCCATAGAGAAGTTGGAATACAGTAGGTTTAACACCAATATAAATAAAGAATGAGTTAATTACAGTATCTTAAAGTAGTCTTTTGTTTTCTTTCTCTAACGGAGCTCACGAGATTTCTATTGAGTTTTGTGTTGTGAAGTTTTCAAGTTTTGGGTGAATTCTTTTGATGGATTATGGAACAAGGAGTGGCAAGAGCCTAAGCTTGGGGATGCCCATGGCACCCCCAAGTTAATCCAAGTACACCAAAAAGTCAAAGCTTGGGGATGCCCCGGAAGGCATCCCCTCTTTCGTCCACTTTCATCGGTAATTTACTTGGAGCTATATTTTTATTCACCACGTGATATGTGTTTTGCTTGGAGCGTCTTGTAATATTTGGGTCTTTGCTTGTTAGTTTACCACAATCATCCTTGATGTACACACCTTTTGAGAGAGCCATACATGAATTGAAATTTGATAGAATACTCTATGTGCTTCACTTATATCTTTTGAGCTTGATAGTTTTGCTCATAGTGCTTCACTTATATCTTTGAGCGTGATAATTTTTGCTCTAGTGCTTCACTTAGATCTTTTAGAGCACGGTGGTGGATTTTTTTAAATAAACTTGACCCCTCATGCTTCACTTATATTATTTTGAGAGTCGTTAATAGCATGGTAATTTGCTTAATGTTAACATACTTGGTATTCAAGATATGTGAAACTTTCTTTTGAGTGCGTTGAATACTAAGATAAGTTTGATGCTTGATAATTGTTTTGAGATATGGAGGTGATAATATCAAAGCCGTGCTAGTTGAGTAGTTGTGAATTTGAGAAATGCTTGTGTTGAAGTTAGCAAATCCCGTAGCATGCACATATGGTTAAAGTTCTGTAACAAATTTGAAACATGAAGTGTACCTGGCTTGTGCATCCTTATGACTGGCGGTCGGGGACGAGCGATGGTCTTTTCCTACCAATCTATCCCCCTAGGAGCATGCGCATAGTACTTGATTTTTGATGAGTTCTAAAATTTTGCAATAAGTATATGAGTTCTTTTGACTAATGTTGAGTCCATGGATTATACGCACTTTTACCTTTCCGCCTTTGCTAGCCTCTTCGGTACCGTGCATTGCCCTTTCTCACCTTAAGAGTTGGTGCAAACTTCGCCGGTGCATCCAAACCCCGTGATATGGTATGCTCTATCACACATAAAACCTCCTTATATCTTCCTCAAAACAGCCACCATACCTACCTATTATGGCATTTCCATAGCCATTCGGAGATATATTGCCATGCAACTTCCACCGTTCCGTTCATCATCATCGTGACATACTTTACTTTTGTCATATTGCCATTGCATGATCATGTAGTTGACATCGTATTTGCGGCAAAGCCGCCATGCATTATTTTTCATACATGTCACTCTTGATTCATTGCACCATCCCGGTACACCGCCGGAGGCATTCATATAGAGTCATACCTTGTTCTAGTTTCGAGTTGTAATCCTTATGTTGTAATCAATAGAAGTGTGATGATCATCATTATTAGAGCATTGCCCAAAAAAAGGCCAAAAAAAGAAAATAAATAAAAAGGGCAATGCTACTATCTCTTTTTCCACACTTGTGCTTCAAAGTAGCACCTTGTTCTTCATGTAGTGAGTCTCATATATTGTGCTTCAAAGTAGCAACATGTTTTTCATATAGTGAGTCTCATAAGTTGTCTTTTTATACTAGTGGGAATTTTTCGTTATAGAACTTGGCTTGTATATTCCTACGATGGGCTTCCTCAAAATGCCCTAGGTCTTCATGAGCAAGCAAGTTGGATGCACACCCACTAGTTTTCTTTTGTTGAGCATTCATAGCTCTAGTGCATCCGTTGCATGGCAATCCCTACTCCTCATGATGACATCAATTGATGGGCATCTCCATAGCCCGTTGATTATCCTCGTCAATGTGATACTTTCTCCTTTTTTGTCTTCTCCACACAATCCCCGTCATCATATTCTATTCCACCCATAGTGCTATATCCATGGCTCACGCTCATGTATTGCGTGAAGGTTGAAAAAGTTTGAGATTATTTAAGTATGAAATAATTGCTTGGCTTGTCATCCGGGGTATAGAAGTTGGGAAAATCTTTGTGTGACGAAAATGAAGCATAGCCTAACTATATGATTCTGTAGGGATGAACTTTATTTTGCCATGCTATTTTGAGAAGACATGATTACTTTGATTAGTATGCTTGAAGTATTATTATTTTTAGGTCAATATCAACTTTTGTCTTGAATCTTTCGGATCTGAATATTCATACCATGATTAAGAAGATTTACATTGAAATTATGCCAAAGTATCACTCCGCATCAAAAATTCTCTTTTTATCATTTACCTACTCGAGGACGAGCAGGAATTAAGCTTGGGTGCCTGATACGTCTCCAACGTATCTATAATTTTTTATTGCTCCATGCTACTTTATCTATTGTTTTGGACTATAATGGGCTTTATTTTCCACTTTTATATTACTTTTGGGGCTAACCTATTAACCGGAGGCCCAGCCCAGAATTGTTGTTTTTGCCTTTTTCAGTATTTTGAAGAAACAGAATATCAAACGGAGTCCAAACGGAATGAAACCTTCGGAAACGTGATTTTCTCACCGAACGTGATCTAGGAGACTTGGACCCTACGCCAAGGAACCAGAGAGGCGGTCACGAGGGTGGGGGCGCCCCCTCCCCCCCTAGGGCACGCCCCCTGCCTCATGGGCCCCTCGAAGCTCCACCGACGTACTCCTTCCTCCTATATATACCTACGTACCCCCAAACGATCAGAACAGGAGCCAAAAACCTAATTCCACCGCCGCAAATTTCTGTATCCACGAGATCCCATCTTGGGGCCTGTTCCGGAGCTCCGTCGGAGGGGGCATCCACCACGGAGGGCTTCTACATCAACACCATAGCCTCTCCAATGAAGTGTGAGTAGTTTACTTCACACCTTCGGGTCCATAGCTAGTAGCTAGATGGCTTCTTCTCTCTTTTTGGATCTCAATACAATGTTCTTCCCCTCTCTCGTGGAGATCTATTCGATGTAATCTTCTTTTTGCGGTGTGTTTGTTGAGACCGATGAATTGTGGGTTTATGATCCAGCTTATGTATGAATAATATTTGAATCTTCTCTGAATTCTTTTATGTATGATTGAGTTATCTTTGCAAGTCTCTTCGAATTATCCGTTTGGTTTGGCCAATTAGATTGTCAGTTCTTGCAATGGGAGAAGTGCATGGCTTTGGGTTCAATCTTGCGGTGTCCTTACCCAAAGGATGTAAAGGGTTGCAAGGCACGATTGTATTGTTGCCATCGAGGATAACAAGATGGGGTATTTATCATATTGCATGAATTTATTCCTCTACATCATGTCATCTTACTTATGGCGCTACTCTGTTTTAACTTAATACTCTAGATGCATGCTGGATAGCGGTCGATGAGTGGAGTAATAGTAGTAGATGCTGAATCGTTTCGATCTACTTGTCTCGGACGTGATGCCTATATACATGATCATACCTAGATAACCTCATAACTATGCTCAATTCTGTCAATTGCTCAACAGTAATTTGTTCACCCACCGTAGAATACTTATGCTCTTGAGAGAAGCCACTAGTGAAACCTATGGCCCCCGGGTCTATTCTCATCATATCAATCTCCATAACTTTTATACTTGCTTTGTTTTACTTTGCCTTTTACTTTTCACTTTGCATCTTTATACCAAAAATACCACAAATATTATCTCTATCAGATCTCACTCTCGTAAGTGACCGTGAAGGGATTGACAACCCCTAATCGCGTTGGTTGCGAGTAGCTATCGTTTTGGGTAGGTACGAGGGACTTGTGAGTGGCCTCCTACTGGATTGATACCTTGGTTCTCAAAAATTAAAGGAAATACTTACGCTACTGTGCTGCATCATCCTCTCCTCTTCGGGGAAAACCAACGCAAGCTCAAGAAGTAGCAAGCAACAGGGGGCCCACGAGGCAGGGGGCGCGCCCCCCACCCTTGTGACCGCCTCTGTTACTTCTTGGAGTAGGGTCCAAGTCTCCTGGATCACGTTCGGTGAGAAAATCACGTTCCCGAAAGTTTCATTCTGTTTGGACTCCGTTTGATATTCCGTTTCTTCGAAACACTGAAATAGGCAAAAAATAGCAATTCTGGGCTGGGCCTCCGGTTAATAGGTTAGTCCCAAAAATAATATAAAAGTGGAAAATAAAGCCCAATATAGTCCAAAACAGTAGATAAAGTAGCATGGAGCAATCAAAAATTATAGATACGTTGGAGACGTGTTAGGCATCCCCAAGCTTAATTCCTGCTCGTCCTCGAGTAGGTAAATGATAAAAAGAGAATTTTTTATGCGGAGTGATACTTTGGCATAATTTCAATGTAAATCTTCTTAATTGTGGTATGAATATTCAGATCCGAAAGATTCAAGACAAAAGTTTATATTGACATAAAAATAATAATACTTCAAGCATACTAACTAAGCAATTATGTCTTCTCAAAATAACATGGCCAAAGAAAGTTATCCCTACAAAATCATATAGTCTGGCTATGCTCCATCTTCCCCACACAAAATATTTAAATCATGCACAACCCCGATGACAAGCCAAGCAATTGTTTCATACTTTAACATTTTAAAAACTTTTTCAATCTTCACGCAATACATGAGCGTGAGCCATGGATATAGCACTATATGTGGAATAGAATGGTGGTTGCGGAGAAGACAAAAGGAGGAAAGATAGTCTCACATCAACTAGGCGTATCAACGGGCTATGGAGATGCCCATCAATAGATATCAATGTGAGTGAGTAGGGATTGCCATGCAACGGATGCACTAGAGCTATAAGTATATGAAAGCTCAACAAAAGAAACTAAGTGGGTGTGCATCCAACTCGCTTGCTCACGAAGACCTAGGGCATTTGAGGAAGCCCATCATTGGAATATACAAGCCAGTTCTATAATGAAGAATTCCCACTAGTATATGAAAGTGACAAAATGAGAGACTCTCTACCATGAAGATCTTGGTGCTACTTTGAAGCACAAGTGTGGTAAAAGGATAGTAACATTGTCCCTTCTCTCTTTTTCTCTCATTTTTTTATTTGGGCCTTTTCTCTTTTTTTTCATTTTTCTCTTTTTTTTATCTTTCGTCTGGAGTCTCATCCCGACTTGTGGGGGAATCATAGTCTCCATCATCCTTTCCTCACTTGGGACAATGCTCCAATAATGATGATCATCACACTTTTATTTTTCTTACAACTCAACAATTACAACTCGATACTAAGAACAAAGTATGACTCTATATGAATGCCTCCGGTGGTGTATCGGGATATGCAATGAAACATGAGTGACATGTATGAAAGAATTATGAACGGTGGCTTTGCCACAAATACGATGTCAACTACATGATCATGCTAGCAATATGACAATGATGGAGCGTGTCATAATAAACGGAACGGCGGAAAGTTGCATGGCAATATATCTCGGAATGGCTATGGAAATGCCATAATAGGTAGGTATGGTGGCTGTTTTGAGGAAGATATATGGTGGGTGTATGATACCGGCGAAAAGTGTGCGGTATTAGAGAGGCTAGCAATGGTGGAAGGATGGGAAAAAGTGCGTATAATCCATGGACTCAACATTAGTCATAAAGAACTCATATACTTATTGCAAAAATCTAGAAGTTATCAAAGCAAAGTATTACGCGCATGCTCCTAGGGGGATAGATTGGTAGGAAAAGATCATCGCTCGTCCCCAACCGCCACTCATAAGGAAGACAATCAATAAATAAAGCATGCTCCGAGTTCATCACATAACGGTTCACCATACGTGCATGCTACGGGAATAACAGACTTCAACACAAGTATTCCTTAAATTCACAACTACTCAACTAGCATGACTCTAATATCACCATCTTGATATCTCAAAACAATTATCAAGCATCAAACTTATCTTAGTATTCAACGCACTCAAAAGAAAGTTTCACATATCTTGAATACCAAGTATATTAACATTAAGCAAATTACCATGCTATTAACGACTCTCAAAATAATCTAAGTGAAGAATGAGAGATAAATAGTTTCTTTAAAACAAATCCACCACCGTGCTCTAAAAGATCTAAGTGAAGCACTAGAGCAAAAATTATCACGCTCAAAAGATATAAGTGAAGCACTATGAGCAAAAGTATCAAGCTCAAAAGATATAAGTGAAGCACATAGAGTATTCTATCAAATTCCAATTTATGTATGGCTCTCTCAAAATGTGTGTACAGCAAGGATGATTGTGGTAAACTAACAAGAAAGACCCAAATAATACAAGACGTTCCAAGCAAAACACATATCATGTGGTGAATAAAAATATAGCTCCAAGTAAATTATCGATGGAAGTAGATGAAAGAGGGGATGCCTTCCGGGGCATCCCCAAGCTTTGACTTTTTGGTGTCCTTGGATTATCTTGGGGGTGCCATGGGCATCCCCAAGCTTAGGCTCTTGCCACTCCTTGTTCCATAATCCATCAAAAGAATTCACCCAAAACTTGAAAACTTCACAACACAAAACTCAATAGAAATCTCGTGAGCTCCGTTAGAGAAAGAAAACAAAAGACTACTTTAAGGTACTGTAATGAACTTATTATTTATTTATATTGGTGTTAAACCTACTGTATTCCAACTTCTCTATGGATTATAAACTATTTTATTAGCCATAGATTCATCAAAATAAGCAAACAACACACGATAAACAGAATCTGTCAAAAACAGAACAGTTTGTAGTAATCTGGAACTAACGCAAACTTCTGGAACTCAAAAAAATCTACCAAAGTTATACGACCTAGACAATTTGTTTATTGATCAGCAGCAATTGTAATCAGTATTTTATCTCGTTCTGGTGATTTTTAATAATTCGGGCACTGAGCGCAAAGTTTCTAGAAATTACAGCAAGATCAAATAACTATTATCCAAGCAGATCCAATACGTCTAGCTTGGCACAAACACTAATTAAAACATAAAACCAAATCTAAAACAGAGGGTAGATGGATTATTTATTCCTAAACAAAAACAAAAGCAAGAAAAACTAAAAATAAAATTGGGTTGCCTCCCAACAAGCGCTATCGTTTAACGCCCCTAGCTAGGCATAAAAGCAAGGATAGATCTAGGTATTGCCATGTTTGGTAGGCAATTCTTCAATGAGGCATCTACCTCCTTTAGAATTTTCTTTCTTTCTAGTAATTGTCAATTTTTCAGGCAAAAGATCGAAAAATTCATTCATAGCAAATGGTTCCTTAATGATGGCAAAAAGATTGGGATGAACACTTATAGATTTAAGATCCGCAGTTTCCTTACTAGATGATTCACCCTTATTCTTAGGAACATAAATAAGCTTAGTATTTTTAGTAGACGAACTTGGAGTGTTTTGTACGGAAGAAAAAGCGGTTCCCAAGTTGGTAATGATACCCTCAAGTTTATCGATTCTTGTGGAATCTAGATTTATTTTCTCATTAACTATGGGTTCTTTTTCTTTAATATTTTTCAAAGTCATTCCTACCTTAGATCCATATTGGGTACTTTTATTGTGGATATTTTTATCAAGATTTTCAATCGACTCAATGGTAGCAACTTTATTCTCAATAATTTCAAGTCTTTGTATAACATGCTCAAAAGTTAACATAGTTCCATTAACCAAAAGAGGTGGTGAGCCAAATAAATCTATTAAAGCATTATAAGAATCAAAAGTATGGCTACCCAAGAAATTCCCTCTGGTAATGGTATCAAGGATATATCTATACCAAGGATTAGCACCTACGTAAAAATTACGAAGAAGAACTGAAGTAGATTGCTTCCTGGTAGATCTATTTTGAGCATTGCAAATTCTATACCAAGCGTCTTTTAGATTTTCTCCCTCCATTTGCTTAAAATTTAGAACTTCATTCTCGGGAGATAACGGAGAAGATATGAGACTAGTCATAACGACAAGCAAGCGAACTAACACACGAGCAAACAAATGGACGAGAAAAAAGGCAACGGGAAAAAGAGGAGGAGATTGGGAAAGAGAGGGCGAATAAAACGGCAAGGGTTAAGTGGGGGAGAGGAAAACGAGAGGCAAATGGAAAATAATGTAATGCGAGAGATAGGGATTGTGATGGGTACTTGGTATGTTGACTTTTGCGTAGACTCCCCGGCAACGGCGCTAGAAATCCTTCTTGCTACGTCTTGAGCTTGCGTTGGTTTTCCCCGAAGAGGAGACGATGATGCAGCAGAGTAGCGTAAGTATTTCCCTCAGTTTTTGAGAACCAAGGTATCAATCCAGTAAGAGGCCACGCACAAGTCCCTCATACCTGCACAAAACGATAGCTACTCGCAACCAACGCGATTAGGGGTTGTCAATCCCTTCACGGTCACTTACGAGGGTGAGATCTAATAGAGATGATAGATAATATTTTTGGTATTTTTGGTATATAGATGCAAAGTAAAAAGTAAAAGGCAAAGTAAAAGAAAAGTAAGTATTAAAGTGATGGAGATTGATATGATGAGAATAGACCCGGGGGCCATAGGTTTCAGTAGTGGCTTATCTCAAGAGCATAAGCATTCTACGGTGGGTGAACAAATTACTGTTGAGCAATTGACATAATTGAGCATAGTTATGAGTATATCTAGGTATGATCATGTATATAGGCATCACGTCCGCGACAAGTAGACCGAAACGATTCTGCATCTACTACTATTACTCCGCTCATCGACCGCTATCCATCATGCATCTAGAGTATTAAGTTAAAAACAGAGTAACGCCTTAAGCAAGATGACATGATGTAGAGGAATAAATTCATGCAATATGATAAATACCCCATCTTGTTATCCTCGATGGCAACAATACAATACGTGCCTTGCAACCCTTTCTGTCACTGGGTAAGGACACCGCAAGATTGAACCCAAACTACGCACTTCTCCCATTGCAAGAACTACCAATCTAGTTGGCCAAACCAAACGGATAATTCGAAGAGACTTGCAAAGATAACCAATCATACATAAAAGAATTCAGAGAAGATTCAAATATTATTCATAGATAAGCTGGATCATAAACCCACAATTCATCGGTCTCAACAAACACACCGCAAAAAGAAGATTACATCGAATGGATATCCACGAGAGAGGGGGAGAACATTGTATTGAGATCCCAAAAGAGAGAAGAAGCCATCTAGCTACTAGCTATGGACCCGAAGGTCTGAAGTAAACTACTCACACTTCATCGGAGGGGCTATGGTGATGATGTAGAAGCCCTCCGTGGTGGATGCCCCCTCCGGTGGAGCTCCTAACAGGCCCCAAGATGGGATCTCGTGGATCTGGAAGTTGCGGCGGTGGAATTAGGTTTTGGCTCCTGTTCGATCGTTTGGGTGCGTGAGGTATATATAGGAGGAAGGAATGCGTCGGTGGAGCAACAGGGCCCACGAGGCGGGGCGCCCCACCCTCGTGACCGCCTCTGTTACTTCTTGGAGTAGGGTCCAAGTCTCCGGATCACGGTCGGTGAGAAAATCACGTTTCGAAGGTTTCATTCCGTTTGGACTCTGTTTGATATTCATTTCTTCAAACATTGAAATAGGCAAAAACAACAATTGGGCTGGGCCTCCGTTAATCGGTTAGTCCCAAAATAATATAGAAGTGGAAAATAAAGCCCAATATAGTCCAAAACAGTAGATAAAGTAGCATGGAGCAATCAAAAATTATAGATACGTTGGGAACGTATCAGCGACCAGGGCGGAAACGCGTCGCCACCGGAGGAGGAGGGGGAAGGGGAGCACGGGAAGACGAGGCGCCGGGGGTGCCCTTGCCCTTGCCCTTGCCATTGCAGCTGCTGAAGAGGCCCATGGGCGTGCTAGGGTTTGCGGTCACCGGCGAGGAAGCAAATGGAGTGGTGGGGTGGCCAGATGTGGACGGGAGAGGTGGATGAGGCCGACCCCGTTGCACGCGTGGTTAAAAAAGGACGCTTCCACTGGCTGACGCGTGGGCCCGCTGTCGGTGGTCGTCATAAATAAGACGACCGGTTGCGGTTGGGTGGCCGCCAGGTGGGGACGCGGTGGACGGCAAGGAGACGCACGGCGCGTCCGCTTCGCATCCGGGCCGACGCATTCCAGGCGCAATTTTGGGCCGGAAATGGGTCAGCGCGGACGCCAGGCGGACCCGATTTGAGTTTGGGTCGGCGCGTTGGGCCGCCACTTTTGTCCGCGCCAATCCAAATGAACGCGGGCGGACAAAATGGGTCGCCCCATTGGAGTTGCTATTACAATAATCAAATAATTCTCAAACACTTAGACGCGGTGCATTAATTATTTTGTTTTTGTTTTTATATAAATAAAGAAATCAATCAATAAGAGATGTGAGACGTGTATACTTTTAATGACTTAAGACTACCAAACACGACATGTAGTGGTTAGTTCATTGCATGCAGTGCTATTAATTATGAGTAGTAAATAAACATTAAGTTCTTTCGTTTTTTCATGTGTCTTGGTCACGGAGCACAACCTAAAATGACTTGACTAGCCACAATGGAAAGTAATTTAGACTAGTAACATGCAGATGTTACTAGTCTATGTTACTACCGGTACCTGTCCTACTCAAGATTCGTGTTCAAGCCTAGTCTATGTTATCTCATAGCCGGTTTGAGCCTCAGGTCGAAGTCTGGACAACCTTTTAAGATTCAAGCCAGCCTGCAGCGCCATTTTGTGCCTTGATCTTAGAAAATTCAAACCGGCCTAAAGTGCCATATCGTTGGGATTGAGCTTGATGTCTTAAAAGATTTACCTTTTTTGTGTTTATGACAGTGGGCCAGACCTCTTAGGCCCACTGTTATAGTAATCCAAAGGCAGTTGCCTTAAAGCACCGAAGCAACGTCCATCTTGTTGCCTTCAGCCAGCCATACGCCTTGTTACAAAAAGACAAAACGAGGGATTGGGCGGCTATGTTGGCTCTGCTCGCGTTTCTAGAGAGTATAAACCCCATGGATTGATCAGTGATCACAGTTCATGCGCCCAAAGGTTTTCGAAGATACTCGTTCAGGTTTTTTCTTAAAGAAATCATAATCATACAGGTCAACAAAAGCAACAATTTTACTTCGCACTGGAGATTTCTTTTTTGAGCGGACTGGAGATTTGTTAACTCTTGTGCTTTTGGTCGGCAATGCGGGAGTGAACGAAAGCACCAGGCGAAAGCATCACCTATACTATGGCCCTGATCGGTACTCCGGTACTCCTCCGTGGCCGCAAAATCCCAAACTCTGCCAGCAGCTTCCGATCCCCAGCTTCTCACGAGATCGCCGCGATCGATCGATCCGTTGGGCAGCACAGCTTCTCTATCGCTAGCACTGGCCTGGGCTGGCGATCCATTTGGGCTGGATATGGCCCGACTAGGGAGGAACTCACTTGGCGCTTGCTGGATGTGTCGCTCGTGAAATAAGAATCGAACCGGTACACTCACTTGGCGGTGGCATCCCCACGTAATTTTGAACAAACTCCAACTCCTCGAGAAGCTGGGAGCACCGAATGACCAGCTCACCGGCTTCTCTCGCTAAACTACAGGAGTGGACGCGTTCGGCTGGACTCCACGCGTGGAGTCAAGAATTTGAGAAGTCACACGATTACCGAACACGCCCTATACCTAGGCATGGCCAGCCTACCTGATGACCCGACCTGAGCTCGGCCCAAAAATACTAGGCTGGGCCGGGCCAGGCTTGAGTTTTGGGATCGGCTCTGGCCTGAATTCGAGCTGTGCTCCGGTTTCCATTTTCAGCCCAAAAATAGTCCGGCCTGGCCCGACCACCTGTGTTCTATCTACATCTGTAAATTTTATGTATCGAGGTCCCCGCCCAAATACCATATAAAATGGCCACAAAGCTTCCCCTGCTTCGTATGCAACCCTATTCGACGACATTTCTGTCTCGAAGTCCCTGCTCAACCACCATATAAAATGGCCATAAAACTTCCCTGCCTTGTTTGCAACCCTATTTGATGACATTTCTGTCTTGAAGTCCCAGCTCAACCGCCATATTAAAATGGACACAAAACATCCCCTGCTTTGTTTGCAGCCCTATTAGACGACATGCACGATGCAAAGTCAGCAAACGCATAGGTGCTCGCTCCCGTTTCTTCTTGGTGTGGGCTGGCCCATACCTAGATAGCTAGGATTACCATAGTGCGGTACGTATATAGCGTTATTAATTTATATTCTCCGGTTAGTTTTTTTGGAAACCTATCTGTTTCGGTTGTTTCTATTAAACTATTTTCAATCTTTTAAACAATTTTTCGATAATTAAAATGTTCGTGAATTCAAAAATATTCATTAATAAAAAATTCCATCATAAAATGTTCAAAATTTGAAAATTATGCTCACAAATTTCATAAAAAAATTTCAATTTTCTTTTGGAAAATCTCAAATACAAAACAAAATCAGAAGTCAAACATTTTCGCGAATTTCAAAAAGGTTTGCAAAAAATTTGTTTCTGAATTCTTAAATTAGTTGAAAATTTGAATTTTTTTGCAAATTCAAAAATATATCCATGAAATAAAAAGACTCGTGAATTTTAATAAATATATGATTAAAAATCTTTTGTGAATTTTAGAAAATGTTTGTGAACTAAAAATTGTTCAAATTTTAAAAAACTTTCCTGAATTTCAAAAATAATCCAGTTTTAAAAAATATCACTAATTTGAAAAAATGTTCCTAGCTTTAAATATTATACTTGAAAATTTTAAAAGTTGTTAGGTTTAAAAATGTTCACAAATATGAAAGGTTCTTGAATTCAAAAAATATTTCACAAAATTTAAATGTAAAAACTAATAAGAAAAAGGAAAATATAAGAAAAAAAACCTGGAAGAAAACTGGAAAAAAATGCGCAAATAGATGAATGGGCCGGTCCATTACTGTGTGCGGGGGCGCTTGTTTGGTCGCTATCTTCCGACCGCGCGGAGAATAGGATCCACCACCACAATGAGCGGCGCAACACGCATGGTCGCCAACTACCAGACCCAAGTTTACGTAGGAACAATGGAACCCAGCTGTAGCGCACGGCCGGCATGTTTTGTTCATAGACTAACACACAGTCACTACAAGAAATATGTCAACTTGTGACCTTGACTATTGGTCACTGAAAGATCATTGTTTTTCATTTGTGACCTTTTTTTGACCAAAAACAGAAGGTCAAAAGCTGGGGGTGGTTAACTGACTATAGCGACCTTCTCTGTGAGAAGGTCGTGGACGTTTACGACCAAAATATTGCTATTGTGGCGTTTTGGTCACTAGCAACTTCCCCAGGCCACATAGGCATCCAGCGTGGTAAGCTGATGTGGCACAAGATTCAGCCCGGTCCAATTCGGTTTTCTACATGGGCCTAGCCCAACAATTCAGCCTATTTGTGTTTTTTTGTCTGTCAATTTTTGGTTGGGTTCATGGGCCAAGCCCAATATTGCAGCCTTTTTATTGTTGGGTTGTGGCCTTTCTGTCTAAACGAATTTAGTTTTTCTTTTTTTTCCAAAAGAAGGGTCCACTAGTCAGATGGGTCCCAGTTGTCATCATCAGTTGGCTATAGCCTTTTCAGGCGCAGTACACAGGAATACAATTTTGCACATATATATTGTTGAGAAATTTTCCTAATTTTGCTGTCAAAGCAGCATGTACACAGGAATACAATTTTGCTATCAAAGCAACATTTCAAACGTACATCTTCATGACATCGTACATAAAAACCAGCAATAAAAAGATTACAATATGCCATTTGGCTCAGATCTTGCATGCGCAGCATCTCACATTCATGTACATGAGAGGAGGAGGGGCTTGAGTTGTCCTGAAGGACACAAAAAGTAGAGGTATTATTTTGGACAATAAGCTCCAAGACAACATTGTAGGCTATTAACATAAAATAAGTTATTATCAGGTTAAGCCTCCTTAGTTTAGTGATCACCATGAGATAGATAGCAGTACATTTGTTATACAGAGCAGCAACAATGAAAATAACAGAAAATTAAAATATAAGTGTGGCAGCGCCTAGAACATTTGCTAGAAAGAACATGCTTCCACCTTGTTTTAACAGAACTTTTAAACTTAATAGTAATGTGCATCCATGGCATCATCAGTCTTAACCAAACCGGAGCAAGTAAAGGAGCCAATAGTCCTAATTCAGGTCATGTTATCATATCAGGTATTGCATAAAGACATGATTCACACTTTCACAGATGTGGAAGACAGAGATGTGGAAGCCTTTCTAAATTGGCGCAGCTCCAATTAAATTAAGCTTGGAGGAAGGCAATAAGCGAACAGTCTTAAGATGTAGTACCAAACAACAGTGAACACTAATGGGAAACATCAACCTCTCTTTTGTTTGCGAATGGGAGATATCAACCTCAGTTTGCAGCAAGACATAGTACACAGTTATCTCTTTTCTATGAAGACATGCACATTTTGATAGCAAAATGAGATAGATAGAAGTACATACGCTTGACAAAAGTGTGCACATGTGGTCTACTGAATTCAAGTAAAAAATGCATTCCAGACTTGAAAAGAAGAAGGGATTGCTAAGGGATTGCTAGGTGTCAGTGGAACTGATTAAAATTAAGTGCATTCTGCCCCTGATAATGTGTGGTTGGTTATGAAAACTGCTGCACATACCCCTGTCCCATCCTTCGTGTTGTAGTCGGTCCATAAACCGTCACCACTAGGCCTACCAATCACTTGAACCCAAACTAAAAATAGAAGAACTACATGGGAAGTTATTTATGTTGTAATTTTACTAACATGGGAAGTTATTTAGTGAATAGAACCCGGAGCAGAGGAGACAACGATGCACATGATGAACATCAACCAATTTAACAGCAGTGTGGCTCAAAGGTAGTATGAGAGTAGTGGACCATTACCTTCTTCTCTTCTTGTCCAGATTTGATGAACATCCTGCAAATAGGGAAGGAAGCAAACAGAACACAAGACTTAGGAACACATTCGTAGCAACAAACAGGGTTAGCAACGGCAATTCAGAATAATTTGGTTTGTGATATACCTTAGGAAGGTCTTAGCGGTAGGATTGCCCATCTCAAACTTGAGATTGTTTAGTATATCCCTCTCCATCTTAATAGTTGCACATGCCCACAAGAACCCAGATCAGCATTCTAGCTAGGGTCGACCAATTGCAAGATCTCACAAATGAACCAAGCAAGCAAGAGAAGAACACACACCTCCTGCTTCATGTAGGTGTTGTCGGTGATGTAGCAGAAGTCCTCCACATTTGGGGGGCTGATCTCCTCGTACTTACTGGATCCACACAACGGATCTGAAGTCAGGCTCATATCTTGATTTAACTAAACACTCGGCACGAAATGAGGATAAAACGGGGCTTACGAGGCAATGAGCATGGCGAGACGCCGAGGAGCTGCAGCTCCGACGGTTGAGGAGTTGGACGAGAGGAAGCGGTCGATGTAGGAGACGGTGAGGTAGAGCGTGTCGGAGACGAGCTTGTACTCCTCGGCGACCTCGGCGAGCCGGTCGATGAGGATGCGTGCATATTGGGGTGACGCCCACCGCACCCTCTCGATGTAATCCGCGGCCGCCGCCGTCGCTGGACACATGAACGCATCACGCAGCTCATCAGAACCTTGCGACGAACGAGGAAATTGATTAAACCGATGTGATCGAGGAAGAATGGCGCGTACCTCCATGGATCGGAGGTAGGAGTAGATGTCGGACGCGTACGGAGCGCAGAGCTGCGGGTCGCCGGTCTCGTCGACCGCGTCCGTCACCGGCTTGGACGCAGGGAGGGATAGGGTGGCGGATCTGGCCGCAGAAACCTAGTGGATGGATGGATCCTGGAGCAGAGGAGAGCAGGTGGGGTGGCTACACTAGCTTCTACGGGATTAGAGGATGGGATCCGCGTCGTGATCCGGACGGGAGCAGGATGGGATCTACACGAGGCCGTCTCGGGGTTTGTGGCGTGGTGGAGGCGGCCGTGAGGAGGGGAGGAGGAGATGGCGAGGGAGGGAGGGCGCCGCCGCCGGCGAGGGGATGGTAGGGTTAGAGAGGGGTGGCTGCGTCGATCTTGATCGGGGAGAGAGAGGGAGGCGGCGGGCGGGCGGAAGGAAGGGAGGAGAGGTTAGTGGATCTGGGTAGGGTTTGGTGCGGTGGGTTTCCTCAGATGGATGGATGGATGGATGGTGGGATTGCTAGCAATGGATGGTAGGATGTCTGCCATGTCATCGATCCGTGTGACAGGTGGTTCCCCCAATCAGAGTCTAGCTTATGTAATTGTGTTGTTTCTCTTTTGTTTCTTTTATATTTTTTACACTCTTATTTCGGGTAAACACTCAATATATTAGCTTCATGTTGTATGTTTAAATGACCCAATATTGTGTTCATATGTGTATCTTAGGATTTCAAACAATGGTGATATTGTGGTCTTCATTTGCATTGCACACAAAAATCATTTTCCATTTTTCGAGTGTCCAACATGTTTTTTAAGGACCTGTCATATATTTGTTGCAAAATTAGACCACACCACTTTAAAAAATACTATGACATATTTAATGCACAATTGACCAAATGGTTGGGTGTCAAAAGTTTCGATCCACCTCTCGTGAAAAAGACAAATTTCCGTCAATTCAGCTGGAAGTGGGTCAAATTTGAACTGCAGCTACCTCGTAGTTTGCTCTTTATTTTTTTCAAAAATCATTTCTAGGTACAAAAATATCTATTTAATCAGAGAAACACCAAAAACATTCCAAGATTCAACCACTAACTAGGAATGGTCAAGCCCGCCGTTTTGACCGCATTTTGAAACGGGCATAAAAAAATTCAAAACAAATCAAAAAATTGGAAAACTTTCGCATTGTGTCATTATATGTGACCAAGTTTCCAAGAAAAATAACAAACTTGTAATACGGAAATTATTTTTAAAAAGTGTTCTAAAAAATGAGCTATCATGTGTGAAGATTCATGGATTTCAAGCCAAATGATCAATCTTATGGCCATAATCATGGCATAGTTTGTTCAAATGATCTCATATTGTGCACAATGGTGCATCTTGGAATTCCAAACAATGTTACCTAAGGGAGTTTTCACTTTCATTGCACAAAAGAGCCATTTTCCATTTTTCGAGTGCCCAAAAGGAATTTTTTTTTGTGAAGGACCTCCCAAATAATTGTTGCAAAATTGGACCAAATCAATTTTCTAAAATACTAGGACATATTTAATGCACAATTGACAAAATGGTAGGGTGCAAAAAGTTTTGATCCACCTCTCGTGAAAAAGAGAAATTCCCGCCGATTCAACTGGAAGCGGGTCAAATTTGAACTGTAGCTGCCTCGTAGTTTGCTATTTATTTTTTCCAAAAATCATTTCTAGGTACATAATTATCTATTTAATCAGAGAAACACCCAAAAAGTTCCAAGATTCAACCACTAGCTAGGAACGGTCATTCCCGCCGTTTTGACCGCATTTTGAAACAGGCATAAAAAATTCAAAAAAAAATCCAAAAATTAGGAAACCTTCGCATTGTGTCATTATATGTGGCCAAGTTCCCAGGAAAAATAACAAACTTGTAATACGGCAATTTTTTTAACAAAGTGTTCTCAGAAACGAGCTACCAAAGTGTGAAGATTCATGGCTTTCAAGCCAAATGATCAATCTTATGGCCAAATTCATGGCATAGTTTGTTCAAATGATCTCATATTGTGCACAAGGGTGCATATTGGAATGAAAAACAATGTTGCCTAAGTAAGTTTTCATTTTCTTTGGACGAAAAAACCATTTTCCATTTTTCGAGTGCCCAAAAGGAAATTTTTTTGTGAAGGACCTCCCAAATAATTGTTGCAAAATTGGACCAAATCAATTTTATAAAATACTAGGACATATTTAATGCACAATTGACAAAATGGTAGGGTGCAAAAAGTTTTCATCCACCTCTCGTAAAAAAGAGAAATTCCCGCCGATTCAGCTGGAAGCGGGTCAAATTTGAACTGTAGCTGCCTCGTAGTTTGCTATTTATTTTTTCCAAAAATCATTTCTAGGTACATAAGTATCTATTTATCAGAGAAACACCAAAAAAATTCCAAGATTCAACCACTAGCTAGGAACGGTCATTCCCGCCGTTTTGACCGCATTTTGAAACGAGCATAAAAAAATCAAAAAAATCAAAAAATTGGGAAACCTTCGCATTGTGTCATTATATGTGGCCAAGTTCTCAGGAAAAATAACAAAATTGTAATACGGCAACTATTTTAAAAAAGTGTTCTCAGAAACGAGCTATCAAGTGTGAAGATTCATGGCTTTGAAGCCAAATGATCAATCTTATGGCCACATTCATGGTATAGTTTGTTCAAATGATCTCATATTGTGCACAAGGGTGCATATTGGAATGGCAAACAATGTTCCCTAAGTAAGTTTTCATTTTCTTTGGACGAAAAAACCATTTTCCATTTTTTGCCCAAAAGGAGGTTTTTTTGTGAAGGACCTCCCAAATAATTGTTGCAAAATTGGACCAAATCAATTTTCTAAAATACTAGGACATATTTAATGCACAATTGACAAAATGTTAGGGTGCAAAAAGTTTTGATCCACCTCTCGTGAAAAAGACAAATTTTCGCCGATTCAGTTGGAGGCGGGTCAAATTTGAACTGCAGCTGCCTCATAGTTTGCTATTTATTTTTTCCAAAAATCATTTCTAGTTACATAAGTACCTATTTAATCATAAATACATGGTTTGGTGGCGATACGTCGAGGTTTGGGCGGTGGCAGAGGGCCCCAACTCTAGAGCGCGTAAACTCGCATGCCAGCCGCGTGATCGTGGCGTTGCCATGTGTTCTGGGCGGCCTAGGCATGTCTAGTGGGTTGGGCACTCCCCAGGTAGGTGCTAGGAAGAAAATTACAACATAAGATTCTCACGAGGAGACCGATCGATGCTCAAACATGAATTAGCAGCCAAGAGTTTGATTAGCGGTTCGGGAAATATACATGGCTAATGGGCGTGAGTTTTGGCTGAGGATGATCAGTTACTAAGAAGACCGTCTTCACAAATTTTCAGCTCAAAAGAAGGGGCCTAGGTGGTACTTGCTTTGCAAACTACCACACTGGACATAAATACGAATGTTGAAGCTCGGCTCAAAATAATGAATGGATTGAGCTGGCATTTTGTGGAGGATGGTTATTTGGGCATAGGAAAGCATTGTAGAAAATGGATACTATTTGGACATGCCAAAGTGGTACTTCCTTCACAAACTGTTGTTACGAACAGAATAGGAAAATGAATATTTTTGAATTATTTTGAACTAGGCAAGGAAGGTTTTTACATATTTGACGAAGATATGACCCAAAGAATTTATGAGGTTTTTTGGGAATTTTGGGAATGACAAAAATATAGGTTGCTTCACAACCTAGGGCAAAACCGCCACATGGACATGACACATAGGCAAAACCCGATGAGGTGGCGCCTAGTCATAGCAACCCACCACAATTTACAAGGCTATGACCATCTATATTGGTCGTTAACAACTAGAAATAAGGCAGCGGACTAGCGCTGTTTGCTTTATGACCTTTTCGTAAGGAAATTACGACCTTCGACCAAAATGGTCACAATGGCTTAGGGTTTGGAGCCCTCGAGCGACTTTTGACCAATTGGTCTGAAATGGTCATAGATCTATGACCAATTCTTCCAGGGTCACTCACAGAAGGTCACTAGTTGACATATTTCTTGTAGTGAGTGGCCAAGCTAGCGAGGAAGAGC
This sequence comes from Aegilops longissima, assembly GCA_021605205.1. NCBI lineage: Eukaryota > Viridiplantae > Streptophyta > Magnoliopsida > Poales > Poaceae > Aegilops > Aegilops longissima. The sequence continues at coordinate 609,634,046 of CM038682.1, read as the reverse complement.
TGAGGGGGCAAATGATGAAATATAATTTTTTGGAGGGACCAAAAACTGCATTTCTCTGAATTTTTTCATCCAAAATAGACTTTATTAAGAAAAAAGTTCATGGGTTGGGGGGCCATGGCCCCTGCAGCAATAGACATAGCTCCGCCAGTGCTAACATATACTCTCTCCGTCCAAAAAAGCTTGTTCCTTAAATGGATGTATCTAGCACTAACTTGATGCTAGAAACATCCATTTGAGGGACAAGCTTTTTCGTACAGAGGGAGTATCAGCTTGCATGTATCTTACTTGAGGATGCCGAGTGCACTCTTAGTGAAACTTCAGCACTCACCATTTCGATCTGTTCAAAATAGTAACCGTTATTATAGCGATTTTGATCGAAAAACCCTTTTCTAAGGAAGAACTTAAAAATGCTATTATGGGCCCCCATAGTGGTGCACCCGGGCCTGATGGGTTGTCCTTCTTTTACCAACAGTTTTGGGATGTTATTAATCAAGATTTTATGGCCTTGCTAAGATATTATGAAAGTAGTACCTTGGATATTTATAGAATGAATTTTTCTCACCTTACACTTATCCGTAAAGAACCTAATGCTAAAGAGATGAAAAAAATATGGGACTGACTACTAGTCAGTCGACTGAATTTGTATATGGGTCACTCACTTTTTCTACCCCATAGAAGGTGTGGTGTGGTGTGTCATGTGCGTGCGTGTGCGAGCTAGCTAGCTTCGGCTAGCCGTGGCGCGTGAGCTAGCTAGCTCCAGCTGCGTCTATGCGTGAGCTAGCTAGCTCCGCGTCGCGCGTGAGCTTGCTAGCTCCGGCTTTGTCAGTGCTTGAACTGGCTGGCCATGGTTAGTAGCATGATATTACATTGCACAAAAGAAGAAACAAAATGTAAAAAATGCGTATATTTTTTTGAAAAGGAGGAAAGCCCCCAACTTCTGTATTAGAATAATGCATGCAACCAATTTATCAACCAAGTAAACAGAGTCTGAGGTTTAGAACTAGCTCACGAAAGGAGCACAAGAAGAGTAAAGATAAAAAGATGTCACTGTCGGCGAAAAATCAGTCTACAGTGACTAAAGACCTAGCCTTCGTATTACACTTTCAAAAAAAACACTAAAACTAAATCAAAATAATTAAATTTTCTAAGAAAGAATGAAACCCTTTAAGAAGAAAGATAAAATAAAAATGAAAACACTTTCAAAACTTGCACATAATTTGCATTAATATTACACTTCTTGAAATATGCAAAGAAAAAGCATATAATAGTGCATTTTTGCACTCTACTATAATTTTAATAGTATAACTGAAATAATGTATTTCCTTTAAGAAGAACACAACAAAAAAACTTATGCATAACTTTGCAACGAAATTGCACTTTATCGAATTATGCAAAAATAATCATATAATCATGGAATTTTGGCACATATTATATAGTATTTGTTTGTATAAAATTACACTCAGCCAAAAACGCACAAAAAATAATAACCAATAAAGGAAAGGAAATAGGAAAAATAAAAACCCATAGAAACAGAAAACAGAAATAAAAAAAAGTGAGCAAAAATACCCTTAAATAGAAAGAAAATGATATAAACAACTAAAACAAAATAATGAAAAAATTTGCACACAATCCGCACATAAATTGTGCTTTGTTATAATATGCAAGAATAAACACATAATAGTGAAAAATTTCACAAAAACAAAATTATCTAAAGAAAGAATGAATTAGTGGCATTGGTATTTGATCCATGGTGTCTCTACTTCTCCGGATCAAAATAATGAATTAGTGGTATCGGTATTAACGTTTAAGAAGAACAAAAAGTAAAAAAAATAATGATAACATTTGCACATGGTTTGAATAGAAATTGCGCTTTTTTATAATATGCAAAAATAAGCACAAATAGTGAAAATTCACAAAACAAATCCTTAGTAGGAATGAATTAGAGGTATTGGTATCACCGTTGAAGAATAAAGAAAATGAAATAAAAACATAAACAAAATTAAAATAGTGAAGTTTTCTAAGAAACAATGAATTAGTGTCATTGGTTTCCATTAAAGAAGAAAGGAACTATTAATAATAAAACAAATAATGAAATATTTTGCAAACTATTTGCACAGAAGTTGCACATTTTAGTGTACATATAATCATGAAATTTTGGCACATATTATATAGTATTTTTTGTATATAATTGCACTTAGCCAAAAACCCACAAAAAACAAAAATAACCAATAAAGGAAAGAAAATGGGGAAAAGAAAAACCCATAGAAACAGAAAACAAAAATAAATAAAAAAATATCCAGAAAATAGAAATAAAACCAACTAACAAAGAGAATCAGAAAAACAAAAGCAAAAGCACCTAAAAACAAAAAGGTATTAAAAAAGTCAAGGGAGAGTGAGGAGGGCTGGATTGCACAGTTGATGGGCTTCGGCCCAGAAAGAATTCGACTGACCCAAATAAGGGGTCAGTCAAAAGAAGAAAGAAGCCCACACAACACACAACACAAGTCAGAAAAAAAAGCAGCACGAATCTTACAGAAAAATCCAATGGCCACAAATTTCAGTGACCCAAAAATGAAATTTCAGCTGACTGAAAAGTAGCTAAATTGAAAAAATATAGACCTATTAGTTGAAGAAATTACTCTGTTAAAGAATGTAGCAAGGCTATGAGCAATAGAGTTTCACCTATTGGCCAATGGTTGCCAACTTCGGTCACATGAACAGGCACCAAATATTTGCATCTCAGTCAGATTATTCTGGTGAGAGCATTTTGATCCCTACTAATTCTCGCAAGAAAAAGAAAAAACTCCCCGTGCCAATGTACTCCCTTGTAAGCGTTTAGATCACTATATAAAGAGAGAGTATGCGAGAAACGCACTTGTTTCACGCATATAGCTTGATCGCATGACATATTTATCGTTACTTGGTCGTCAAAAGTGGTGGGATGCTCTGCTCGTTTCTGAAGTAGTCGTCGGGATCCACCTTGCCCTTGGCCACCGCGAGGCTCCGGAAGTTATCCTTGAAGTACTTCTCGCCCCATACCTTACCGGCCTGGTAGCTGGTGACGTTCCCCACAACCACATTCTGGCCCAGGTCAAGGTCCCTGTAGTTCACATACGCCTCCCTGGGGTTGCTGCTCACGTACGGCCCCATGAACGCGTAGAAATCTCTGAGCCATCTCGTCTGCGCCGATCCGTCCGTGGCAGCCGACCAGAAATTCATGTACTGGATGTTGTACAGCACCCCACCACGGTGCGGGAACGGCGTCGCCGACTCCGGGAGGCTGCCGATCTTCCCGCCGTAAGGGTCCATGATCATCAGCCCGGCGTCCGGCTTGGCGAGCCAGGCGAAGATCTTCACCCACACGTCCTTGGGAATGGCCCGACGGACGTAGTCGGACGTGGCCTTGCTGAAGGACCTCGTGGCGGTGGTCCGGTTCAGGATGTCCTCCACGGTGGCGGCGCTGCCCAGGTAGATGTACGGCACGGACTGGATCCACGTCATCTCCTTGCAGTGCGTCCGGTTCAGGCCGAGCTCCGGGAAGCGGCTGCGCATCAGCGGCAGCAGCGTGTCGGGCGTCCCCAGGTACATGGACTCGAAGTTGGCCGCCTGTTTCTGCGCCAGCACCCTGATGAAAAGGTCTTCGGGGAGAGCTGGGGCTACCTCTTGCCATCTGGTGAGGATGTCTACGGCGCCCTCGTCGACGGACTTTGTGACGCTGAACATTGTCACTGTCGGCGGGATGGGAACGAGCTTCACCTTCCACGAGAGAACGATGCCGAAGCTCTCGCCGCCGCCACCGCGGATGGCCCAGAACACGTCCGTCCCCATGTCCTGCTTGTCCAGCAGCCTCCCATTGGCGTCGACAAGCGTGGCGTCCAGGACGTTGTCGATGGCGACGCCGTACTTGCGCAGCAGCATGCCGAACCCGCCGCCGCTGAAATGGCCGCCCACGCCGATCGTCGGGCACAGGCCGGCCGGGAAGGCCAGCAGCTTGCTCGCCTTCGAGATGGCGTAGTACAGCTCCCCGAGCGTCGCGCCGGAGTCCACCCACGCGGTGGCCGCCTTCTGGTCAACGCGCACGGAGCGGAGGTTGGCCAGGTCGACCACCGCGAACACCTCGGGGCGCGCGGACCGGTACGAGAGGCCCTCGTAGTCGTGCCCGCCGCTGCGCACGCGGACGCGCACGTCGTTCCGACGGCCGCAGACGACGGCGGCCTGGACGTGGGAGGCGTTGGTCGGCGTGACGATGCAGAGCGGCCTCACCGTGCCAGGCGTGGAGAACTTGGGGTTCCGGATGGAGGACACCAGGACCGAGGTGAACGAAGGCGAGCTCCGCGTGTATAACAGCTGCCTGGGTATGGCCGCCGAGAGGCATTGGATGAAGCCATCGGAGGAAGCTAGGGAAGGGACGGATGCATAGCAAGAGAGGAGGCTGAAGAGGAACGCCAGAGCAAAGCTCCGAGACGAGACCATTGTTTGTTTCGTCGCCTGATCCTTTGGAAAAGAATAGGGTGAAGCCATGGTCTTAGCCTCTTAGGGTCGCATGCATATATGGGATGTACGCCACTAGGCGCCATTACAGGGAATTACAGATTGATTCGGGTGGTTATGTCCACATTCATACTCTTGCTATACATGGAAGGTAATTTGGCATTGACCACCGAATCACATCACATTAGGCGGAGTATCAATTACTACTCCCTCTGTAAACTAATATAACAACGTTTAGAATACTACTATAGTTTACGGAGGGAGTACTACATATTCTAACACGTTTGCCTTTGTCGCAGATGATGCAGTGCTCACTGCTGTTTCAATACTTGCATGGTGTCGCGCTCAACACATACCCTACTTTGACGAGTACTTCACCATCAGTCTCCAGCTAGCAACTCTGTACAAATCAAAGTCATGGTCAACTCCCAAGTAGTGGAGTAGTCGGTATATATAGATGGCTGGGGACTAGTGGATTAATCTGAGCGCTGTGGGACCTAGTTTTGACTCTGACCAATAGGAACAGGGGATACTTGAGCAATCAGATCGTCTGGTTGGTACAGCGGCACCCGTGTGAACAGAGTAGACCACGGAGCCGTCTCATCATTCATGCTGCGGATTCGGTTAGGCCGCGTTTGGTTCATATCTTTATTTTAGAGCGTTTTACACACTTGTCTCAGTTGGCTCTGGTTAGGCAAATACAGACTAAAAACCAACATCTGCATGTAGTTTGGTTACCTGCATTAGGCTTTCTACATAAGGGAATCAACTGATCAGCACGTTGTTTGGTTGCCTGTGTCGCTGTTGTTAAACAAACAACACGTTGTTTGGTCGTAAAACGGATAAAGATGTGATCACCACTTCTCACTAGTGTTGATCTTACCATACGCACTGAACATTGTTTTGTCCTAGCTAGAAAACAAATGGCAGTTTATCCTAACTATTAGCAAATGACATTACAAGTTATTAAGAGCCAACATGACTGAATAAGGAAAGTTCAATGATGCTAACTAAGTGCAAGTTCATTCGCTTCCTCTTCCTTTGTTGCTGATGTGTTGCTTCCTCTTCCTCGCTTCTGCTGCTGCCTCTTTCTTCTTCTTCCTCTTGTTCTTCTGCTTTAGATCCTTGTCTGACCTCTGTTATCCCACATTGCCTGAGCCCACTTCAACCTTTTGTTCTTCCACGCTTCGTTGTCGAATGCCTCCACACCATGGCTGGAGCTGATCACCTCATCAGGAGTCACATCTTCCTCCTCCGGCACAAATTCATCAACTCCCCATTGCAGGATCTAGTTGTGAATGATGCAAAATGCAAGAACAAGCTTCACCTGTGTAAGGTAAGGGTGAAATGGCTTCTGATCCAGGATTTTAAACCCGTTCTTCAGACCTCCAAAGGCCCTCTCAACAGTCACTCTAAGGCCAGAGTGTCTGAGATTGAACAAGTCCTGAGGAGTCCTAGGATAGTTTCTACCAGCAAACTCGTTCAGATGGTACCTGGTTTTCCTGAAGGGTGAAGAACACCTGGCCAACATGCATAGCCAGCATCTCCAAGGTAGAACTTGCCATCAGGCATGTTGATGCCATCATGACGACTCATGCTGTCACTGAGAATGTTAGCATCATGTGCTGATCCTTCCCAGCCAGCCATCACATATGTGAACTCAGATCGAATTCAACAACAGCTACCACATTGTGGCTTGTGTAGTGCTTCCTGTCTCTATATGCCGCAGCTTGTGACCTCGGCACTCTGGCAGTGACATGAGTACCATCTATTGCTCCAATGCAATCCTGGAATGGCATTACAATATGTTGTTAGTCTACTAGAGAACAATAACAACATATCAAGACATGAACTACAACAACATATCAAGTGCTACCTTGAATATGGATACCATCTCGAGCTAGTGCGAATCTTGGTAGTAGTCCGACCGTTTGGTGACCTGATCATCTCTCCTCTAAGCTCCCCAACAGTATACAACACTTGCTTGAAGTACCTGGATATGGTCTCCATTGATCTCCTGAAGGTGTTGTGTACAACCCTGAACCTCTGGTTATGACCAACAACATGGAGGAACATGGCCACTTGCTCTTCCATAGTGGTGTGGATGCTATCTTCTAGCAGCCCCTGCTCCTAAACATCTGCACAAGCCTGGCGAAAGGTGCTCTTCATTTGAAGCATCCACAGAGCCTTTGTGTCATTGTAGTTGTAGATGTAGTTCAGATTCACTATCTTCTCTTGATCCCGAATTAACATCGAACCATACCGGATGCGAGTTCTCTCATTCCGATGAACAACTCTCTTATGGACTAACATGATCCAGACCTGAACCACAGCTATCAGCGATGCTGCCTGAACTAGAAGCTTCGTTGTTCATCCGCAACCTAAGTGACATCCATGATGCGGTCAGCGATGGCGCTATCGACCCTATACGCTCGTATCGAATGATCTAACACATAACAGAGGAGGGGGAGGGGAGGGGGTAGCTAATCAGCTTCGAGGTCGGGGTAGACATGGCAGAGACGAGGATGGATGGACAAAGACGAAGAAGAAAGGGAGAAGTAGCTGCCACTGCCGGGGAGTGCTCCTGCCGCCTCTTGCCGCTGCAGGGGAGTGTCACGGCCGCAGATCTGAGTCGCCGCCGCTGCCAGTGCCAACAAAAAGGAGGGTTTGTCCTACAACTAGAGGTGAGCAAGTAAATGGGGTGGTGAGGGCATATTTGGCACCACCCCGGCTCGGCCAATTTTCCCCTCCCGCCATCTCTGCCCGCATCCCCCTGCACCGCGCCCTATGCCGCATCTTCGTTTCCCGCCCCAGTCAGCCTGGCTCGCTGGAAACGGCCGATTCAAGCGTTCCCAGCGAGCCAGGCTATGGGGTGCTTTAAGCTCCGTGCAAATCCGAGCCAGGCTAGCCTGCAGGCAACCAAACTGCCCATTTTCATCCCGCCCGGGTTGGGCTGTACGCATTCTATGAAACACGTCCTTAGAACCTTTAGAGCATGTACAGCTGGGCGTCTTAAACCCGTCTCATACGCCCGGGCGGCCACCCGGTCACTGTCCGGTCACTATTTTTTGACCCAAACAGGCCACTCAAACGGCCCTCAAACGCACATGCTGACCGGCACCCTTCATATCCAGTCCAAATATGAGGTGGATATGGGGCGCCCGCCACGCCGGACCCGACAGCCCAACCCCACCCCAAATTGCACCAAATCCACCCCGAAGACCAGCTGAATCCATTTGCTATATCATCTCTTCTTCCTCCTCCGCGCCGTCTGTCTCGCGCTCCGCCGCCGCGCCCGTTCCGCAGCCGTTTCCAGGCTCTCCGGCGCCAGCTACGGAAGAGCCCTCCTATCCTCACAGCGGGGGACGTCGTCGCCGGCCCGGACGCAACCGTGGTACGTCCGACAAATCTCTGGCTCCGCCTTGCGCTTGATGTGTTTGACACATTGTTCGACTGGATTTTTTGTGATTTTGTTAGGTAAAACGATGGGTTCCGATGCTTCGTAGGATGAGGAGTATGGACCGACGGAGCTTGACCAAATGGTTCAAGATGAGTTCTTTGATTCTTCGGATTCAGATGAAAAAGTGGACATGATTATGCTCATGAGCATGCAAGAGGAAATGGACCAGCAAGTGGAGCATATTCTCAACTTTGAGGGCTCAATCAAAGGGAGAAGAGTGATCAACCGGGACAAGGTATCTGAAGCAAAGGTACTGCACAAGGACTACTTTGCTCTGAAACCTACTTTTCCGGATGATCCATGGTTTCGTCGCCGTTTTCGCATGCGGAAACCATTGTTTTTGCGCATTATGGAGGGAGTGGAGGCACATAATGACTACTTCAGGCTCACAAGGGATTGCTACAGCCAACACTCTTTCTCGGCCAAGTAGAAGTGCACGATTGCTCTGAGGATGCCTAAAGACTACTGTCAAGTTTGCCCGCACCGTGGTGGAGGTGTTTGGACCTGAGTATATCAGGGAACCAAATACGTAGGACACAGAGAAGTTGTTGGCTATTGGAGAGGCAAGGGGGTTTCCAGGAATACTCACATCAATTGATTTCATGCATTAGCAAAGGAAGAACTGCCCAAATGTCTGCGGGGAATGTATCAAGGTCACACCAGAGTGGCCACCATCATACTAGAAGCGGTGGCATCACATGATCTATACATTTGGCATGCTTTCCTTAGAATGTCGGATTCTCACAATGACATCAACATGCTTCAACGATCTCCGGTGTTCCAAAGGCTTTGCAATGGGGAATTACCACTGAGGGAGTCCCGGACTAGGGGGTGTCCGGATAGCCGGACTATCGTCACGGCCGGACTCCAAGACTATGAAGATACAAGATTGAAGACTTCGTCCCGTGTCCGGATGGGACTTTGCTTGGCGTGGAAGGCAAGCTTGGCGATACGGATATGTAGATCTCTTACCATTGTAACCGACTCTGTGTAACCCTAACCTATCCGGTGTCTATATAAACCGGAGGGTTTTAGTCCGTAGGACGAACAACAATCATATCATAGGCTAGCTTCTAGGGTTTAGCCTCCTTGATCTGGTGGTAGATCTAATCTTGTACTACCCATATCATCAATATTAATCAAGCAGGAGCAGGGTATTACCTCCATCGAGAGGGCCCGAACCTGGGTCAAAACATCGTGTCCCTTGTCTCCTGCTACCATCCGCCTAGACGCACAGTTTGGGACCCCCTACCCGAGATTCGCCGATTTTGACACCGACATTGGTGCTTTCATTGAGAGTTCCTCTGTGTCGTCACCGGTAGGCCCGATGGCTCCTTCAATCATCAACAACGACGCGGTCCAGGGTGAGACTTTTCTCCCCGGACAGATCTTAAGATTCGGCGGCTTTGCATGCGGGCAATTAAGCAGCCATCTGGAGCAGATCGAAAGCCACGCCCCAGCCATCAGGTCAGATTTGGAAGTTTGAACTATCGACCGATATCGCGGGACTTGATCTTGACGGATTCGGGCCGCAATAAGCGCGCCGCACTTTTCGATGGGCATGATCTAGCTCTGCAGCCGAACAGTGTCTTGGAGGCCGCACCAGTATCCGCTCCGATTCGTAATCCGGAGCCGGATTCCCCGATCGAGGACGAGTGGTTGGACGCCGCCTCGGGGGATACAATCTATACGGCGATTGAGCCGAACTCCATCCCTGTCCTTTGCGAAGACCTTGACTCCAGGGTGCCGGACTCCTCTCCGGACTCCGAACCCTCCGCACCCCTACCGATCGAATCCGATTGGGTGCCCGTCATGGAGTTCACTGCCGCAGACATCTTTCAGCACTCGCCCTTTGGCGATGTTCTGAATTCACTAAAGGCTCTCTCTTTATCCGGAGAGCCCTGGCCGGACTACGGTCAGGAAGGTTGGGATGCGGACGACGTAGAAACTCAACGCCCACCCACCACCCACTTCGTAGCCGATGTCGAAAGCTTACACGACGTGCTCGAGTTTGACTCCGAAGACATCGACGGTATGGACGACGATGTAGGAGACAACAATGAGCCAGCACCTACAGGATGCTGGACAACCACCTCATCCCATGATGTATACATGGTGGATACACCTAAAGGAAACGAAGACGAGGAACAACGGGACGCTACGAAGGATAAATCCCTCGAAAAGCAGTCAAAACGGCAACGTAAACGCCGAACCAAGTCCCGCCTCAACAAAGACCCAGCCATAGAGCAGGGCGAACCGGCGGACGGCGAACAAGCCATCGAGCAATCGTACGAACAAGACAATATCAATAAACAATCTGTCCCCGGCGAAGACAACAGTCCAGACGATCTCACGCCGGACAAACTATTGGAGCAAAATGACCTCCAGAAAAGGCTCGTCGCCACTGCGCGTAGCCTGAAAAAGCAGAAGCGGAAGCTCAAAACAGCGGAAGATGCACTCAGGACCAGATGGAGCAAAGTATTCAGCACCGCAGACAAGTACGACGACAGCCGCCGAACAAAGAGCTACCCGAAAAGAAAGCTACTGCCCGAATTCGACGAGGAGGCCTTAGAGCCCCCACAATTAAAAAGAAAGAAGGCCACCTAGTCAGATGGATGACCCCACGGCAAAAAGAGAGCGGCAAATGGCGCCACACACAAACCAATATGCGATCCGCATAAGGATTCACAGCAACATGATGGCCCAGTTAGATCCATCTATGGGCCAAGAAAGCAGGCTCTTAAAAGCAATGCAACACGCCAAAAATCCGAACATCACGGCACACCCAAATACAGGGGCGCCGCACATCCCCTATGTTTCACCGATGAGGTGCTGGATCATGAATTTCCAGTGGGATTCAAGCCCGTAAACATAGAGGCATCGACGGAACAACAGACCACAGAGTGCGGATTGAGGATTACATCCTCCACATACACATGGCTAGAGGAGATGATCTCCACGCCATAAAATACTTACCCCTCAAACTCAAAGGGCCAGCTCGACACTGGCTTAAAAGCCTCCCAGAAGATACCATTGGAAGCTGGGAAGAGCTCGAGGACGCGTTTCGGGCAAAATTTCAGGGGACCTATGTCCGCCCTCCGGATGCACACGATTTAAGTCACATAACTCAACAGCCCGGAGAGTCAGCCCGGAAATTCTGGAACAGGTTCCTTACTAAAAAGAACCAAATTGTCGACTGTTCGGACGCCGAAGTCTTAGCAGCTTTCAAACACAACGTCCAAGACGAATGGCTCGCCAGACACCTCGGCCAAGAAAAGCCGAGAACCAAGGCCGCATTAACAAGCCTCATGACCCGCTTTTGCGCGGGAGAGGATAGCTGGCTAACAAGATGCAGCACCAGCGACCCAAGTACATCCGAAGTCAGGGATGGAAACGGGAAACCACGGCGCAACAAGGACCAGCGCCGGATTAAAAGGAACGGTCCAAAGAGCGAGGCAGTCAACGCCGGATTCAAAAGCTCACGGCAGAACAACAAAAAACTGCCCCTTAAAGATGATAGCGAAGAGCTATCCAATTTCAACAAAATCTTGGACAAGATATGTCAAATCCACAGTACTCCTGGGAGGCCTGCAAACCATACCCACAGAAATTGTTGGGTCTTCAAGCAGTCCGGCAGACTCAACGCCGAACACAAGGGGCTCGACACACCAAGTGAAGATGATGACGAGCACCACAAGCAGAGCCCCGGAAAACAAAGGAATTTCCCACACGAGGTCAAAACAGTAAACTCACTTCACGTGCTCAAAGGGAAAAACAGAGCGGCGCCCACTAAAACGCAGCGCGCCGCTGCTGGTTATCAAAACCAATCACCTTCGACCATCGGGACTATTCGAAAATATCCGGACGCAGGATGGACTGCCTTGATATTGGATCCTATAATCAACGGATTCCAATTTACACAAGTCCTCATGGACTGCGGCAGTGACATAAACCTGATATATCAGGACACAATCCGCCGGATGGGGATAGACCCAACAAAAATTCGCCCTAGCAACACCTCCTTTAAAGGGGTAGTGCGAGGCCCATATGCCCATTGTACGGGCTACATACCGCTTGAAGTTGTGCTCGGCTCATCCGACAACTTCCGTCGCGAAAGGTTAATCTTCCATATCGCCCCATTTAAAAGTAGCCATCAAACACTATTGGGACGCGAAGCTTTCGCCCGCTTTAATGCAATACCGCACTACACATCTCTTACACTTAAAATGCCCGGTCCACGCGGCATCATCTCATTAAAAGGGAGTATTAAGTGTCACTCGAGCACGGAAAAATGCGAGGCTGCCTTGACAGCCCCACACCAATCCGGCTCCGCTAACCAAAGAACCTGAATAGGTAATTCGAACCCCGGACACGGTTAGACGAGTCCGGCGCCTGATAGCGGCACACCCCCATACGAGGGGCTGCACGCACGTATCAAACGAGACACTAAAGCTCAATTTTATTAACTTCTTCGAATCGTACTCTGTTTATTTACTATAAAGTACATCTTTCACACGATCCTTTTTCTTTTAAAACTAAGTTCCTCTCTTTTACAGATGAACAACGTGCTACACCCGTCCAGGATATGGCACAACGGAGACACATGCGCAGACGTGCAGTAGGGACCCGTTGCAAGGATTCTTTTCAGATTAAGACCCTGCGTAAACCTTTTTTACTGTCTCTTGTTGATATACATCCCCTGGTTCCTTACTATAACCGAGGAGGAGGCTGGCGTTTTGGCATTGTCCGCACCAGAATTTTTGCACGTACCTTGACACAAGGGGCTTAGGGCACTATTCTGCCCGTTTTTATAAAGACCGAACACCTTAGGGAGTGTTCGGCATCTCGAGTTAGGCCTTATATGCATCAGCTCTGAATCATGTCTTTGGTCAAATGTTGGGTAGCCCGGCTCCTGTGTTTTCCTGCCTTACGTTCCGTTTTCACGGCTAACGCGGCACCAGGAGAACTACTGCGATTGTGCCCCGGTTCGGCGGGTGAGCACCTCGATGAAAGCCGAAAACTGACTATCATGATATAGCGAGACTGGTCAACCACTCGATGACTCCTTTGGAATGTTTAGGATTCCTCCGCATTAACGAAGGACGGTTTCGGTCGAGCACATCACGCAACCCAAATTCGGAGAGTGCGGTGCCCCGTGGGCTATATAGTAGCCCCACCCTCGAACTCCATGGCTAAGTGAAAGTGATAAAGCATTATAGTCCGGTTGCCTGGTTTGCTACGCTATCACCTCCTTAACAGGACCAAGGCGTTGGATTAAGTGTGAAAAGCGCTTTCTTTGCAAACACCCCGCACTAAGTGCGTGGGGGCTGAAACCAAGGACTGCCATCTTTCAAGTTATATATACATATACATGAGCGGCCGCCTGAGGGAGTAGTTTACTACTTGAGCGCACAAGTATAAAAAGCTCTTACATTATATTGAAACATTGTTTTCACAAATCATACATGTCATTCAAACATAACATCCTTCGAGCACTGCGCCTCTATTAAACGAGCGCCCTGCAAGACTTCTTCAAATTAGTGCTCGGCGGTACTAAAGCTTGTCCGAATCTTGGGATGCAACGTCGGTGGCCTTCATCTCCGCCCAGTATGTCTTGACACGGGCCAGAGCCATCCGCGCTCCCTCAATACACGCCGACCGCCTCATTGCATCGATACGTGGTACCGCACGAAGGAACTGCTGCACTAATCCAAAATAACTCTTCGGCTGGGGTCTGCTCGGCCACAAATGAGTCATGACATGCTTCATGGCAAGTCCGGATAGTCGGTTCAGCTCGGCCCATTCGGCCAACCGACCAGTTAACGGAAGAAGACGCTTCGGACCATGGAATTGCCACCAATATAACTCTTCCCTTCTGTGCCCCTTCTGGCCCTGGAAGTGCTCAACTGCGTCTGCAGCGCTCGCCGCCAAGTCCAGATAAGCATCCTCTGAACTCCACAACTTGTCAAATTGAGCATACTTTGGATCCGTATATTTCCTCCGCAGCAAAAACAGTTTCCCAGCCGCAATAGCCCCGGCTTGACTCAGCTCCTCCTTGGCAGCTCTCAAAGCGGAACGGGCATCCTTGGATTCAGCGGTGGCCTTTTTCAGGCCCTCTTGCTCCACTTGACGTTCTTTTTCAAGAACCTCGCAGTGGTCGGTAATATTGTTCAACTTTCTGGCCATATCAGCCATTTCCTCCTTGCTTCGGCAGTGAGCAGCCCGTTCGGCTTTTAGCTCTTCGGTCGCCCTTAAAGCGGCCGCATCACTGACCCTGGCTTGCTCTTTCGCTCGGACGAGTTCCGCCCGCAGCTCCTCCACGGCAGCGGCACCATCTGCATTAAGCATACAAATAGTAAGACATGGGCGTCAAGCTCCCTTATAAGGTGTCCGCATAGAAGTCGCATACCTTGTGACTCGTCAAACCGTTTATTGACCAGTAGCGATATGCGCATCCGCCTCGTCAAGTTGCCGCTTTAGTTCGGCATATTCATTAGTCCGGCTGGCCTCCGGACACCCCGCCACCTGTTTAGGAGCGGCGACATGTTATAACTGAGAATTTGATCCTTGGCACGTTGTCAATTTTGACAACATACCGAGTCTCAGGGGCTAGTATCTATACAGGGCGCATTTTATATGCATAACTATCAGAAGGTACATCATTTTTTGCGTACCTCGAACCCCGTCAGTAAGCTTCTGACGGCTTCATGCAATCCGCTCTCCACGGATGCAATTCTTTCAATCACCGTACCCATTAGAACACGGTGGTCTTCTGAGATAGCCGCTCGCCCAAGGAGATCCCTCAGCTCCTACGACCGCACCCCTCGGCGCGGACCTTACGCCCCCCGGACTTGGGGAACCCTCATAGCGACACCTCGGGGTCGTCCGCCTCACATGAGGGTGCGTCGGTGGGGCGTTCGCTCTCCATCATCTCCGGAAGAAGATCCCCGAGCGAACTCTGCTGCGAAGGGCTGAGATCGAACTACAAGGTACAATTTCAGTTATCTTGAAATAAATACAGGATGTTCCTTATTTGCAAGACCCTACTTTTCACTTACGGCTCATTGGAGGCTGATCCCTTGGGGAAATAGTGCGGCTGGGCTACTCCCGGCGCGGACTCTCAGCAATTTCTTCCCCTCTTGAGGCCTTGATCTCAGATCTTCCGGCGGTCCTCTTCTCTCCTTGGAGGGTTGGATTTTTTATCCCTCCCTCCTCAAAGACCTCCTTCGTGGAGGCAGTTGCCTCCCCACTCCCTTCGCCTTCTTTAAAAGGCGCGGTCTGGCTATCTTAGCCAGCATGGGGTCCGGCGTGTTCTCTGGGAGGGGAGCCGGACACCTTATTAACTTTGCTTTGGCTATCCACTCCTGTTTGACGGCTCCTTTAAAGGGCATATACATATGATAAATAAATGAACAACTTGTCCGATTCTGGGACTACTTACTTGAGTATCTGGGCGATTGCAGCTTAGTCCTGCATCCTCAGTCAAGTCCGGGCACTTCTCTTGTGACCCGAAGAACAGTTTATACATCTCCACGGGCGTTGTGCCCACAAAATTTTGGAGAGCTCGTGGTCCCTCCGGATTAAATTCCCACAGCGCAGAGGCGGCGTTTGCGAGGCTGGCGCCGGATCAACATAACCTATGCCCTGCAACTAGATTGATCTCTCTTTCTTGGAGGTCTCGAATCGGCCCGCAGCAAAGGCGTCTTTGGGCGGCCCCATCGAGTCCTTGTTGACCCATAGCGCTTGACCGCTGTGGTGGACCTGGCGAAAGGCGAGCGCCGCCCATTTGGTGCCCTTGGGCGGTAATATAAAACCACTCCTGTTGCCACAAACCAAGCTCCTTTTGAAAAGAGCCTTCGAGCCACGGAGCATGGGCACATTTGCTTATGACCGCCCCTCCGCACTCTGCTTGTTGCCCCCCGATCTCCTTTGGCTCCACCTTGAAGGCCTCACATACTACAATGAATGACGAGATGTGAAGGATGGACTCTGGATTCAAGTCATGGAAATCAAGCCCATAATAAAACATGAGCCCCCGCACAAAGGGATCCATCAGGAAGCCTAAACCCCGAAGGAGGTGGGACACGAACACCACGTTCTCACCGGGCTCAGGAGTGGGAATAACCTGCCCTGGAGCAGGCAACCTATGCGAGATCTCGCCGGTTAGATACCTGGCGTCCCGCAGCTTTAGCACATCTTCCTCTGTGACGGAGGAAGGCATCCATCGGCCGTGCTGGTCGGAACCGGACATTGTCGAAGGTCCGAAGCGCCTGAATCTGAAGCTTTGGGTGTTGGAACTCGAAGCGCAAGGCGAACTCGATGGAGGGTGTAAAAAGAACAGGGCCTTGGTCTCATTATAAAGAGGTTGAATACCAATAGCCCACCCCGTGGCCGATTAGGACTCGCCTTTGATAGAGGCGTGCCAGCAGCGGTTGGGTTACCACGTCCGTATTGATGAGAATCCGGAATAAGGGGCCACGATCTATGCTTTGATAAGGCGTGCCAAGAAACCGCCTCGCTAAATGCGCTAAGGTGGAAAGCGGTAAAAAGCGATTCATATAAAGGCTGGCCGTAGTGCGATGTCACGCCGCGGAATCGTCGGCCAATGCATGCGAAAGTTATTCTCTCTACGGTGGTATGTGGAACTTGTTTTGCAGAGCGGACACTATCTGGTGTTCAAAACCTTCTATGAAGTATTCGGAGGAGGAACCCACCTTGCAATGCGAAGACAATATGCGCGCGGACTCGTCGTCATTGAAGCCTGGTTAGGGAGCTCTTGAGGAGTCGAACTAGGGGTGTCCGGATAGCGGACTATCGTCACGGCGGACTCCAAGACTATGAAGATACAAGATTGAAGACTTCGTCCCGTGTCCGGATGGGACTTTCCTTGGTGTGGAAGGAAAGCTTGGCGATATGGATATGTAGATCTCTTACCATTGTGGCTGACGACTGTGTAACCCTAACCTATCCGGTGTCTATATAAACCGGAGGGTTTTAGTCCGTGGGGACGAACAACAATTATATCATAGGCTAGCTTCTAGGGTTTAGCCTCCTTGATGCAGTGGTAGATCTACTCTTGTACTACCCATATCATCAATATTAATCAAGCAGGAGTAGGGTATTACCTCCATCGAGAGGGCGAACCAGGTAAAAACATCGTGTCCCTTGTCTCCTGTTACCATCCGCCTAGATGCACAGTTCGGGACCCCCTACCCGAGATCCGCCGGTTTTGACACCGACAACCACCGTGCAAGTACACTGTCAATGGCCGAGACTACAACATGGGGTACTGTCTTGCTGATGGTATCTATCCTCAGTGGGCGGCGTTTGTGAAGACCATATCCGAGCCGTGTGGCAATAAACAGAGCCACTTTGAAACAATGCAGGAAGCGGCTAGGAAGGATGTGGAGAGGGCATTTGGTGTGCTTCAAGCTCTTTGGGGAATTGTGTGGAGCACTGCAATGATGTGGGAATCAGAAACTTTGTGGTAGCTGATGACATGTTGTGTTATTGTGCACAATATGATTGTCGAGGATGAGTGTGATGGTGTAGTCCAAACCCATGATTTCGAAGTACCTGGAGAACAAGTTGAAATCACTGAAGATCAAGATGCGGTTCTGCTGATGAACTTTCTGCAGATGCATCAGAATCTTTGAGATCAACAGGTGCACACGCAACTACTCAATGATGTTGTGGAGCACATGTGGACCTACAATGGCAACCAAGGAGACAATGCTTGGGTTTGGCACTTAAAATAAATTTTATATAAACGCTATCTATGCTTCGTACCAACATTTGCTATTTGCGTGCGACATTGTCTTATATGATCAAAGTGCATGTATTTGCAATGATTTGAGAGTCCGAATTTGAGATATGTGGATGCCGAGACGGAAATATGAGGGTCTGTCCGGATGCGCCCGTAAGCGTGGCCGGACGCGTCCGCGGGCGTTTGATGGACCGGGTTTGCCAAATCCGGCTATAGATGCTCTTACTAAGCACGACCAAAGGTGCTGATTTTCATCATACGATGCAACTAAGGCGTTGCTGCAATTTCATATAGGCAGGCAAAAGAAGAGAAAAACAGAGTTACACTGAGAGGAAAACTAGGCTGTCGGTGTTAGGGGGCGGGGTACCAGACTTTCACTGCTGCCTGCTGGCGTGGCTCAAGGGGTGGCCAGTACGACCCATCTTCATCAACACAAGCTCAAGACCCTCGCGAGGGGCCAAGCCTCGCGGGGCGGACGACAGGAAGCTTCCTCAGGCACGGCCTCGTCAGGATGGGGTACCTCAGAGGTGCCCATGACGCAAGCCATGACGACCGAGGGCGCCAGGCGGTCGCCAGCCCATGCAGTGTCCTCATTTCCCCTTTGGTGCAAAGGAGGCAAGTGCAGGCCAAGGCATCAGGAAAAGGCAACCATTTCGGTGCAACAAGACCAAGACCAGCAGAACGGCAGGAAGGAGGTCATCGTGGAGCCCAAGCCGACGTCACCGTTAGAGTCTTTGGCAGGCGAGGACCGACTTTGGTCAGGATAAGTGTACTAGATGTTCCCCATCAAAATGGCCAATTGTTTGCGCCCTTCCCGCTCAATATTTGGGAAGAGGCCCATGGCCTCCCACTATAAATAGAGCTAGCCACCACCAGGTCGGAGGACGGATCAGAGAGAGGATCAATCTGAGAGAACCCTAAGAGGGAGAGAGGAGAGAGAACCTAGAGAGAGAGAGAGAGAGAGAGAGAGGAGAGGATCGGCATCTAGAGAGAGAGAAAGAGAGGCGACTGAACTCCCCTAGCAGTTCATCGCACCAGCTCAAGAATAGCCCCTCGCGAGGCTGTTCTCCCTTTGTACTGTTTATCACCAGCCCCAGAGGCAATCCACCGCACCATAAACTGGAGTAGGGTACTACACCATAATGGTGGCCTGAACCAGTATAAACCTCGTGTCCCTTGTGTTGTTCTTTGTGTAGTTTAGATCCTTGCGGCTGACGAGGCGTGAGTAGGTTGGAGGTGCGATCTCGCGTGCACCCTAGAGTTCGAACCTAGAGGTGCGGAACCGAAATCCGACATTTAGCGCGCCCGTAGTAGTGTGCTGGAATCCGCCTTCGCCGCCTGCTCTTCGTCGCCCTCGCATCCATGTCGGATGCTTTCGTCAAGCCAGCGCCGCATCAGGCGCTCGCTACTCGCGTCGCCCGAGCAGCTCCGTCGGCCGCCCCCACCGTTCACCGTCGCTGCCGTCCGCGCCGCCACGGCCCGGTGAAACGAGCAGCGAGCGTCGTCTGCATCGCCGGTGCGGCGGGAAAACCGCACCGCCACCCATCGTGACTCCAGCGGTTCTTCGTCCCCACGCCCGTCGGCGCTCCTGCGGACGCGCCGCCCGCGTTGCTCACAACGCGGAACTCCTGCACTACCATCCGTCGGCGACCTCTAGGGCGAGTGGCTCACCCGCATCACCGAGCTCGTCGGCGCGGCTGAAGCTCCCTGCGCCATCCTCTCGCTGCACCGCGCCCGCCTTACGCAGGCGATGAAGCTCGAGGCGCCTCAGCCGCCTCCCCTCAAGAAGGCACCTTGGCCCCAAAGCGCGTGGCCTGGCGGAACCCACTCCGTCCGGCACCGGCCTGACAAGAGAAGAGCTGCCAAGGGTCCCTCGTCCCCAAGCGGCGAGTGCTCCCTTGCCCGACCCGTCCGACCAGCGCTCTGCTCCGGTAGCGCCAAGACCCAGCGCTGCTCTGGCGGCAGCGCGGAGACCTCAAGATCAAGCCCTCCGTCACCAAAGGCCTCCCATAGCCCGCTGCAGAGCTGCCGTGCCTTCACCGCCCGAGCTGCGCAGCATGGCACTGGCGGGCAAGTTCAAGCCGGACTTGCCCCCGCTTCGATAGCACGGCCGACCCTGCGGAGTTCCTCCAGCTCTATGAGCTGGGCATCGAAAACATAGCAGGGGCGAGAAGGTCATGGCGAACTGGTTTCCCATGGCACTCAAGGGCAGTGCCAGCACACGGCTCTGAACCAGCTCCTCGCGATTTCCTCCTGGAGCGAGATGCGCTTTGATTCATCGCCAACTTCCAAGGCACCCACGATCGGCCCCGGCCATGGTGACTTGCGCCGCATCAAGCAGCGATCGGGGAGACCGCAAAAGTTCATCAATGTTTCAACAACGCTCGCCTTAAGATCCCGGGGTGTGCGAGGAGGCCATCATCTCAGCCTTCTCCAGCGTTGTGCGTGGCGTCAAAATGAAGGAAGAGCTCGCGATCCGCGAAGACCTGTGCACATCCACAGGTTGTTAAACTTGGCGACCAAGTCGCCGAGCGGAGGAAGGGCGCCTTTTCCTTCTCGAGCTGCGGCTGCCGACCGAAGAGAAAAGCCCAAGGTCAGGGCGTGAAGCGCAAGGGCTGCGTGCTTGCAGTGAGCCGGACACCAAGCGAGGAAGGGATCAGGCTGAGTCATCAAGGCGGTCGATCTGCGTGTACCATGACCTCCACAACCACAACACCAGCGAATGCCAAGAGCTCGGGGCCGTGCGGGGCGTGTGTGCGGCCACGCCCAGCGCAGCGACGGGGCTATGGACAGGAGGAGGAAGAGGTGGAGGGCGATGGTAAGACCGTGGCCCTCGCCAAGGGTGGCGTGACCGACCTCGCGAGGACGGCTGGCAGGATCAGCCTCGCGAGGAGGTTGGAGGGACCCGCCTCGCTAGGGAGGCTGGAGGATCAGCCTCGCGAGATCGCCCACAAGGCAGCAGAGCCTCCCTCCTCTGCCACCGCAGCCAAGGAGAAATGAAGACCATCATCGGGGCGAGGGGATGGGGGCTTCCGGGGAGCAGCGCAATCGCTTGCATCTGGGCGGAGCTCAAACCCCACCTCTCGGCGCATCTTTAGCAGTTCGCCCATGAAGTGAATGCAGTCCTCCCGGGCTCGAAGCCACACCCCCTCGGTGGTCGGCGTGCGCCATCACATTCAGCTCGATGGATCAGCTCAAGTGCGCAGCCACAGCCGAGTCCTCGATGCTTTGTTCCCCAATCATCAGCAATGTGCAAGTCACGGGACCCTCATCGATGGCGGAGCGGGCTCGATGTCTGTCCGTCGAGACATTCAACAATCTCAAGTGTTGTACAATCAGCTTCAGCCAACCAAGCCTTTCTTGAGTCAGCAGTGGTTCCACAGATTCCGATAGGGCAGGTCCGCCTTCCGTCACCGCCGGGCCTGGCGACAACTACCGCACGAGCTCATTGACTATGGCGTCGCTCACATTCGCTTTGCCGTACAATGCCATCCTTGGGTACCCAGCCACAGCCAAGTTCATGGCCGTGACCCATCATGGCTACAATGTCCTCAAGATGCCGAGAGCGGTGGAGTCATCACGGTGCCTTGTGAAGAGAGAACCTTTGTGTGTTCTCTGGGCGTGCTTTCAAGCCGCCTCAGTGAAGACCAGATCACAGGGGCGGGAGGCTTCCGAGGCTGCTCCTAAGAAGAAGAAGACATCCATGGTCATAGCCCTTGGGAGGCAGGCCCCTACGAGTCCGCACCCATTCCAGGGGCGCCTCCTTCTGTCGCATAGGAAGGCGTGCCCGGCGCCCTCCTCGAGCAAGGCTCGGGGGCTCTCTCCTGGAAGGCCACCGACTTTGCTAAGATCACGAGGGAGGCGCTCGGGCACCACAGGCGTGTTTCAAAGCACGTTTCCCTCGGGAAGGAGCAAGGCAAGGAGGGCCAAACCCTCGGGAGTTCGTCGGCAAGATCATTCGGGGCTGCGAGAGTCAAGAGTCATGAGTGGCAGCCGCCGCGCTTGTTGTAGCTCCCCATCCAGGCGAAGATGGTGGGCTGCAGCGTCTGCATCGACATACCAGGGCTCAGCCGAGCCGCCCCTCGAGGCGCCTCTGGCCCTCACGCGTGGGCGCTGTGAATGTCCACCCACAGCTATATTCGCATGCCTTACGGCTTGTCGAGCCTTGCTGCTGCCAGCGCCAGCCTCATGAGAGCATCACAGGCTCAAGTGGCCAGGTGTTCCGCAGTCTGGCGGAGATGGAGATGGTCGCGAGGCCACCAGCGCCTCTGGAGCCTCCGAGGCTCTGGGCACAGGGGCTCGTGAATCGGCTTCATGGCGCCTGACGTCACTTCTTCAGCATCCCTTCATCTCCAACATCACCAGGTCCGTCCTTGAGTTTCATTTTCAGTGGAGCACTCCCCAGGGGCTGCATCATTCCGAGGCAGCGTGGGTCCGTCCTGCGGCATGTATCCTCGATTCATGTTTCTAGTTTACTTTATTAGGCGCCTCGAGCTGCATTATCCCCAAGCCACCGGGCAGACCCGGTGGCATGTATCCTTCTTGCGTTTATTGGTCGTGCTTTGACCCATCATGATCGTTATTTGATGCTGTCCGGCACCCTCTTCCTTCATGTCGGCCGCTTGCGTTAAAGGGGGGGGTACTGAGCATCGCGACTCATGGGCTCTCTTTGGCTCTCAGCCCTCACCCTCTAACCTTGTCCACGGCATCGCGACACAGGGCATACCAGCGGACAGTGAGCCTGCTCGAGGCGGGACCGGGGCGTGGGCGCCGACATCTAACCAAATTTGCAGGAACACATTACAAGTAAAGGCCGAGGCGGGAACCTTCGCCTTGAGTAGGGCCCCGTGAGTCCCGCTGGCTCACGGGTGCCCAGACTCACCTCGTCGAGGCCCTCACAGTGCCAGCCACGTGTTAGAGGCGGGCTGTACACACCCGGGGCTCCTCGGGGGACCCCTCCCACGCGCCAGTGGAAGCCACGATGCTCCGCTGGCTGGCGACAACTGCGAGAGCAGCTATGCCCGTACACATCTGAGCGCTATGCTCTGCTGGTGATAAACAAGCGAGGTGGCCCCGGCACATCAACCTCGGGGCCCAGAGCTCAATGTCCGTCCTCGTCGTGCGCCTCCCCTCGGGAGTGCAGGTGCGAGGGCTGAACATGAGGGCTACACAGGTCACGCCAGGCGCCACGCCACCCAGCCAGGCCCCTCGGGCCTGGTTCATCGCACGCCTCTCCCCAAGCGGAGCCAAGGTACGAAGGTCGTTTGAATGTCAAGGGGGTCTCCTGAGCATCGCGACTCAGGAGCCTAACTAGTCACGTAGCCCCTCACCCCTTAGTTCCGAAGGCTACTTGGCGGTTGAGGTATCTGTGAGGCAGGACTCTGCCGATGTAGAGCAGTAAATTCACCCATACATCTCACCTCCCTACTTGCTATTAAATGCGTCAAGGGACTCCCAGCATCGCGACTCGGGAGCCTAACATCACGTAGCCCCTCACTCCTTGGTCCGTCCTGGTTTCCGGTCGGGGCTAGATAACTGAGGTATCTTGTGAGGCAGGCTTTGCCGACGTAGAACATAAGCAAGTAGGAAGGAAAAGCGCAAATCTCAAGGATTTTTGAAGCAAATATTACAGTCCATAGAGTGCTTTGACAACGCCAAACACAAGTTTAAATGCCTCCACAAGGCAGGATGCATGTTGTAGGAACTAAAAGCAGGACGGGAGCCGCGAAGGGGTCACTTTTTGGCGGTGCCATCGCTGGTGACGGAGCTGCGCTGGGCGACTTCGCCTCGTGGAGCCTTAGGATTGGCAGCGCCTCGCTTTGGCTTGGTGCTGAAGGCCCGGAATTTCGCCAGCAGAGCCTCCGCTCGACCCTTCACGGCCTCAGCAGTGGCAGCGGCAAGCTCGCCGCTCACGAGGCTCCAACATCTTTGTCAAGATCAACGTTAGGGTGTGAAAGGTAGACATGGGTGAAGACCTGCGTCGGTCTGCTGGGGAAGAAAGGACCAGCGCCTCGGCCTCGGCCGTGGGGCCGAGGCCAATCGCGACATCTTCAAGGGCGCGGACCAGGAAGAAAGCAACTTGGCGGGACCGTCCTCGGCGCCCGGCCAGCGGACTCTCGAGCCCTTTGTCATAAGCGTCTTGACAAAGCGCGAGCTTTCTCCTCCATCTTCGCGAAGGCCACGCGGTCCTCGGCCAGGACCCGCGCCTTGCCGTCCAGCTCGATCTTCCTCGCCTCCAACGCCCGCTCCAGCGTATCTAAGCGGCCATGGCGCTCATCAAGCTCGGCATCCCGGTCCTTGGCGGCAGTCTCGCGAGCCTTCATCTCTGCCTTCTTCTCCTGGCGATCACGGGCCTCCTTGGTGAGCTGGTCGTGAAGGCCTTGCAGCTCGCTCTCCAGCGCCTTGCAGCGACCTCGGACATCTGCTACCTCACCCAAGGCGGCGTCGCGAGGGGCCTTCGCCTCAAGGATGGCCTGCTTCTCTTTAGCATGAGCCGGCCGGCTGAACCAGCGCCCGCTTGGCTGAAGCTTGTCAGCGGACCCAGCGGAGGCCAGCTCTGGCGCCCGGCCTGGCGAGGTCGCGCCCGAAGATCTTTCATGGTCGGTCCAGCTCGGCAGCAGCCCAATCCGGGACAGTAGAAAGAGTCGGGAGATGGTAGTTAGCGGAGTAGGAGGAGAAAACGGCAATGTAATCACAACACCATGAGTTGGGACCTTGATTGCCCGGCAGCTGGCTGCGGTGGCGTCGAGCAGGACACCTCGGGAGCAGCTTGGGCCATGGGGGCTGAGCTCATGCCCAGCTAGCCCCGCCGGGCCTCGAGAGATGACCGGGTAGGAGAAGCCATGCAGCTTACGCCCCTTCTCCATATGGAGGTGCTGCCCAGGCGAAGCCTCGGGAGCCCCCTTCAGCTTTTTCGCGCGGGCACCGGCCTAGCCAAGAATACGGACATCAAGCCTCAACAACGAAGCAAGAAGCCAAAGCGAGAACCAAGCACTTACTGGTCGCCGCTCGCGGGCTCTAGCAACCTCCGGCCAAACTTGAAGCCGAGGCCGGCTGCTGGGATCAACCTCAAGAGGCTCGGGAGCGGGAGGCGCGTCTGCAGATCGCCTCCAGGCGGAGCGGACCAGGAACCAGCCCGTCCTGTCCTTCTTCCGGGATCGAGGCGAGCTCTCGCCACCTCGCTCGTCGCCATCCTCGTCGTCATCCGGC
This sequence comes from Aegilops longissima, assembly GCA_021605205.1. Lineage (NCBI taxonomy): Eukaryota > Viridiplantae > Streptophyta > Magnoliopsida > Poales > Poaceae > Aegilops > Aegilops longissima. The sequence continues at coordinate 609,609,120 of CM038682.1, read as the reverse complement.
CTGAGGCGAGGCCTTGGGACCTGCGCCGAGGAAGGCGCTCTCGACTCCCGTCGGTCGCCTCGGAATCGGGCTCCTCTTCCCTCCTCTTCTTCCTCCTCTTATTTGGAGTCGCCGGGATCGTTCACCATCGCCCGGGGGCGCAGGGTCCTCGGGAACCTCCGGGCACTGGGCCCATCCCGTGGAAAGTGGGCATGGAGTTCACCACCTGCTCCCAATCATCTCGAAGGCAGGGTACAAGAGCACCCTCCGCCTCGCCCGTCTCCCCGACCAAGTTGGAGGACGCGGCCAGATCTTCGTCGGCCAAGACTATGGGGCTCGGGCGAAGCCTCCCAGTGAGGCGAGTATTGCAGCGGGGCCACCCGGTGCTCGGGAACTCCCTCGGAGGCGCGCCCGGTCAGCCGCCCGTCGCCATGTTGCCCGACCACAGGTCAGCGTCCATCCTCTCCAACAGCAGCGCGGGGATTAACGAGCTCAGCGAGATCAAATGTCAGCAGACAGGCTGCTCGTGTGGGCAGAATCAGCCGAGGATGGATGGGCTCGGCATCCACCATGACCCACTTGCTCCTGAAGCCTTCAATCCTCTTCCGGGCTTGAGATGGCGTTGGAGCTGCCATCTGCGACAAAGCTCACGCCGCATGCGGTGATGGGGCCGCGAGACCCGGAGGTAAAAATAATGGTGCAGCAAGGCCCTTGAGGGCTGCACCACGACATCGAACCTCGCAGTAGTAAGCGAAGATCGCCGGGAGAAGAACATAGTTGGGGTGGAGGTGCGAGCTTGCGAGGTTGTAATGGCGGAGGACGAGAAAAGAAGAACTTCGGAAAAGGCACAGGCACCAGACGGCGGCAATGACACTCATGAAGAAGCGGGTGAAGGTGCTTCCTTGGTCCTCGGGAAGAAGCGGAGCCAACCTTGGCGCCGCCCCATCGTTGCCTTGCGCCACCATCATCTGCGCGTCTGGGCAAACTCTTCTCCGACACGTTCGGAGAATCCATGGCGAGAACCAAGCTCGGCGAGAAGTGCAGCGCCATGCCTTCTTTGGGCGCATGGTTAGAAATAGATCTGGGGATTTGGAGCTTGGAAGGTAAAGCCTAGGCAGGTGCAGCTCTCTTGTCAATTCGTGCGATTGCCAAGGCATCGTGGGGAAGCAGGGGCGCCCATGTCCAATCAACCGCCACCTTGGCGCCCAAACCACAGGCTGTTGGGGCCCTTGATTTGCCCTGCCTTGCCTTGCCAGCTTCTGCTAAGCCAAGTCTGGCGCGCCTTGGGCCGGGGCTCTTGTCGGTGTGCAGGAGCAGGGGTACCAGACTTGCACACTGCGGACCTGCGGTGTGGCTCAAGGGGTGGCCCAGTGCGGCCCGTCTTCATCAACACAAGCTCAAGACCCTCGCGAGGGGCCAAGCCTCATGAGGCGGGCTGACGAGAAGCTTCCTCGGGCCGCAGCCTTGTCGAGGTTGGCTCGCGAGGCGGAGAGATCAAGGCGGGGTACCTCACGAGGTGGCCATGGCGGAAGCCATGGCGACCGAGGCGCCCAGGCGAGGCGCCAGCCCGCGCAGTGTCCTCATTTCCCCTTTGGTGCAAAGGAGGCAACCGCAGGCCAAGGCATCAGGCAAAGGCAACCATTTCGGTGCAACAAGACCAAGACCAGCAGAACGGCAGGAAGGAGGTCATTGTGGATCCCAAGCCGGCGTCACCATCAGATTCTTTGGTAGGCGAGGACCGACTTTGGTCAGCATAAGTGTACTAGATGTTCCCCTTCAAAATGGCCAATTGTTGGCGCCCTTCCCGCTCAATATTTGGGAAGAGGCCCAGGGCCTCCCACTATAAATAGAGCTAGCCACCACCAGGTCGGAGGACGGATCAGAGAGAGGATCAATCTGAGAGAACCCTAAGAGGGAGAGAGGAGAGAGAACCTAGAGAGAGAGAGAGGAGAGAGAGGATCGATCAGAGAGAGGATCGGCATCTAGAGAGAGAGAAAGAGAGGCGACTGAACTCCCCTAGCAGTTCATCGCACCAGCTCAAGAACAGCCCCTCGCGAGGCTGTTCTCCTTTATCTTGTTCATCACCACGGCCCGGAGAAATCCACCACACCACAAACTGGAGTAGGGTATTACACCACAATGGTGTCCTGAACCAGTATAAACCTTGTGTCCCTTGTGTTGTTCTTTGTGTAGTTTAGATCCTTGCAAGGCGACGAGACGTAGGTAGGTTGGAGGTGCAATCTCCGCGTGCACCCCAGAGTTCGAACCTAGAGGGTCTGCTGGAACCCGAAATCCGACATAGGCCGAAAGCCGAATTAGGAGAGAGAGAGAAACAAGAAAATAATCCCTTCGATTTTGTTTAGGAAAATGCTTTGGCTTCAGCTAGTGGACGCTCGCGTGCGATCCGCTAGCTCATCCGTCCTGTCCGAGCAGTTTCATATTTTTTTCTTTCTTTCCGTCAACGTGACCGTTCCTCGATGCTCACTGTCCGCTATAATAGTTTCTGCAGCAAGCTTTATGTTACAAAAATGCAACAAGACCTGTGTTGTAGAAAAATTAAATTGCAACCTTTGTTGTAAAAAAAATACTAAATTACAGCAAGACCACTGTTGCAAAAAAGAATTGTAACAAGACATGTGTTGCAAAAAAATTGCAAACATGACCCATGATGCAGAAAGTTCTGTAACATCACCCGTGCTACAGAAATTTCCTGCAACACGACCTCTGTTGCAATGATAAAAAGTGACGCTTGGTCGCTCAATCCACCCGATCTGATGGCTCGTGAGCCGGTAGATCTTTTAAAAAGCTCCATGGGCTGAAGCGTAGCAGTGCCCATTTCTGTTTACTCCGCGTATAAGGTTTGTCTAAATTTATAGAGAAAATATAGACATCACAATAATATGAAATCAATATCATTAGATGCGACATGAATATAATTTTTGTATTTTATAACTTCAGTATTATAGATGTTGATATATTTTTTCATATAAATATGATCATACTCTACAAAATTTGACTTCACACAAATCTTATATGCGAAATAAAACAAGACCGGAGGCAGTAACAGATAAGCCGGTGACGGTCGAACGAAAGCACCATCACCAGCATTGCCACGCCACCACCTCGAGAGAAGTGGAGGGATTCTTCGAAGACACCTTCAAGCATGACACACAAGGCTCGCTAATGTCTTCACCACCGGCATTGACTCTCGTCAAAGACAAAGCTTTTGCTATGAATCGTCCATGACCACCTCATCGAACCAAGGGAAGGGGTCCAACCATGCCAATAGCCTCACGTGGCATCACAAAACCGAACGGACACAACCTATAAAGGAAGCACTTGTCAATAATGCCTTCACGAAGGAGAAAGACGCTTGTATATTCCCTCATCAATGAAACCAACACATGTTGAAGATTAAGTTTTCGCACGAGCAATGAGCCCCTCCACCTAATAAGCACGAGGAGGAAGCCAAGCCGTTGACAAACTGCAAACCAGTGCCACAACCTGTTTTCTAGAATATGCACGAGTGTGCATATCATATAGTATTATAGAAGAATGGGGTGATGAACCCCTCCACAAGGTATACAACCGATCTTACAAGGCTCTCACTAGTCGCCACCAGATAGCTGCATAGTAAGGGATTACTCGCCACTAGCCCACCTACTTAGACCACTAAAGAAAAACTCAAGGTCACCCTTGAGTAGATCCGCAGATTTCCACGTCCGCCCTTCGTGATCAATGTTCCACAAGGCAAGCTGAAGTTATGGCGTTTCATTGTTGAATACTCTGGCGTGGCAATGTTTCCAATGTTCCCATAAGCATAGTGAGATGACCGCCTTTAGGTCTCTAGGTGAGCATTGCGTCGCAACCTGCGTGGAGTACCACTCCACCAGCTGCTCGTCTGCCACCAGAGTTTGATTTGGCTCACCTAGGGAACTCCAAATCCATAGCCACAAGGTTCTCGCAAAGACGTGTGTGAGGAGGATGTGGTTGATTGTTTCCACCTTCGTGGCACTGACTATTGCATCAAGCCAGTGCCACAACCTTGCATGTACCTAAAGCGGCAAACCAAAATCATGTGAATCGGAGGAAACAATCATGATCACTGATGCACCCATGGAACTTGGTCGATACCTTGGATATATAGATTCAAATTCATGATTTTCTGAATGCTTTCTTCCAATCCCTCTGCTCAAATATCTCGCAGGAACGATGGGTGAATTCATCTATGCCGAAACAAAGTCACAAGACTTTGTGGCAAAATTTTACAATGTTCGGGTCAAGTCCAAGGGCAACCAACCCCTTAAGAATGTAGCCTCTCTTGTCAAGAAAAAAACAGCGCCAAACTCTTTGGGTGAAGTATGAAAGGTTGCCGGACTAGTGATTTGTATGTGGCTACCTGAGGCAGATCTATAAGGAGTGCAGCGACGGTGTCCACCCCCCGTTGGCTTAGGTATTCAAGGACGATCAGGGCCGTGGGAGTGGACGTGGATCGGCTAACAATGGTGGCCATGGTGATCGTGAGAATACGTATTATGAGAAAGATAAAAGACCCTGATGCCTCTATGAAGGAAGCTAATATGAACTGGAAGCGTGGGGCAGCCCAGATGATGGTTCTTAGGGTTCATGGGACGACAAATTATGTCACGGTGCTTCCTATAGTGCCACTTCAGTAAGCAACATGAACCAAGCGTCCACAGCTCCTATGAGTTGAAGCAATGTACTAGCGCTACCACCTCCTCATGTTCTACCAAGCCCACCCATAAAGCAAGACCCCGAGGACAAAGACAGGACCAGGAGCAGACAAGGGCAACGTCTAGAAAAGTGCACCACAAGGGAAGAACTTAGAGGCTAAATTGGCGGGTTCCATTGCTGATTGTTTTTCAAATATGCCAAACCTTTTTAAAATATGTCAAACATATTTTAAATGATCATTGTTTCTTCAATACATGGTTAAAAAAATACAAGTAAACCATTTTTTAAATATGTGATGAACATTTTTTAAAATATAATTCAAAAAATTTTAACGGATGATGGACATTTTTTTAATAATATGTGATAATTTATTTTGAAAAACATTGTCCATTTTTGTGCGACTATCATTGTTTCAATACTCAGTGAATATCCTTAGATACAATTTGATTCTTAAATACATGATGGTTTTTTTTCAAATAATGTTGAATATTTTTCGAAATGCACAATGAACTTTAAAAAAAATACAGGATGACCATTAAATTTGTGAGATTTTTTTAGTTCCACAGATAATTTTATGTTTCACTGATAATTTTAAAATTAGTGGACATTTTAAATTTTGTGAACAATTTCAAATTATCATGTTTTTTATTACATTTTTAGTCGTCCATGCTAAACACACGTTTGGTGAATCCTTTCTATAGAACAACAACCCCTTGTTGTCCCATTCCAAATAGAAACCGCGGTGTCCTTTTTTTGAACAAGCAAAGGCACCGAAGTGCCCAATTCATTCAGCTCATAGAGAAAGTACAAAGAGAATTACATAGATCCACTGAAGATATAGAGAGGAGGAGGAGGAGCGGTATCTAGAAAAGAGAGCTGAAGAAAGACCCTATATGAGGCAAAGTGGAAATGACCACTACACCATGATCAACATGGTCAGAAAAAGTAGAGGAACATTGTGAATCTAAAACTAGGAACTGTTGTTGCCTTTTGCTTCACTACTGATCGACCATCTTTCTTGAAGCAAGCAGATCGAGGTCTTGTAGAAACAACAAAATACATCTGAAACCAGGATGAAAACCCTGCAAAATAAGAAACTGATGTACTCCAGCTTCGCGTTATAGCATCAAACTCCGGAGATCTGCAAACGAATAAAAAGCCAAGCACAACACATAGTACAAAGAAAAGGCAGAGCTTAAGAAGTAACAAAGAACATGCCCAGGCTTCCATCTATAACTAAGATAAAAGCTTGCCACATCAAAACGTACAGGGAGAAAATTAATAACAGTGAACTGTATGAATTCTAAAGCCCTCAATCCGAAAATTTTCAAGAAGATGCGGTATTGGGCAAAGACCATGAGTGTGTCTTGCTGCAAAACAAGAGATCCGAGTGTCGCCAATAGCACGAAAAACTTGTTGAGCAAGATTATGAGCAATACCGTTGATCTCCCTAGAAATGTGAAACACCTTTGGCTGCAGCTGATAAGTAGTCTTAAAAAAACTAGCCAAAGATTCCCTGATACTCCATGGAGTTTCAGAAGTGGAGACATTACCTAGAGCAGCAGCCCCCGCTAAAACGAAGTAGTCCGTCAGAAAAGTAGGCTGAGCAATGCTGAGTTGAGATGCAAAATAAGCAACAAAATTTAGTGCAAGAGCCTCCGCTTGTAGAGGAGTAGAAGTTGGAGGAGCTGAAGCTTGCACTTGCACATTGATCTCTCCTCGATTAGAGGGTAAGGAAATAAAGACCCCCACACCTGTGCCAACCTGTCCTTGCAACAAACCCAGAATTTTCTTGGTCCTAAAAGCTGCATCCGAATAGATTTTAGCCCCATCAACCAACAAATCAGACCTAAGGATTCTTCCAGGCAAAGGAATTGATTAGAAGACAACTGAGTTGGAGTTGGAGCCCGATTCAAGAGAAGGCATTGTCATACACATTAGAGTTTAATCCAAGAGCAGCAATGTGAACTTGATGAGGAAGAGATTTTTCCCTATCAAAGAGAAAATCATTCCTTGCTTTCCAGAGACACCAAAGAAATGTAAAAATATTAGAAAGAGAACCATATGGATGCCTCATGCGAAGAAAATCAAGAAGAACATGATGCAAGGTGGAATGCCCCTGGACTAAAGCATCCGAATGAACAAACCAAGGAGAGGAAAACTAAGCCGCATGAGAAAAAGAGCACATGAAAACAGATGGAACTCATCCTCTTGTTGACCACATCAACAACAATTTTTTGAAATGTGAATGGAAAATCTACCAGCCCTCAACCCCGTTGGAAGAGCCCTCCTAAGAAGTCTCCACGAAATTTTTTTAACTTTTGGTAGCATATCCTTTTGTTTCCAAATGAGTTTAAGAAGATTTGAGAGATCCAAAGGAACAACAGAAGGTGCATTTCGGGGAATGGCCTGAATTTCCCACAAACAAAGTTTATAGGAAGATTTTGAAGAACAAATACCATTATGAGTGAGATCCCAACAAAGCATATCCGAACTATCATCATCAATAATATCTGTTTGCACAATAAGAGAGGCCAAACATTCTTGAAAAAGAGAGCAAACCAAGTCATGATTCCAAGTTTTTTGGTCCGGAAGCCAAAGATCTTTAACTAAAGATGGATATTGAAAACCATGTTGTTGATGAATAAGAGAATCATGAACTGATCTCCAAAGAGAGCACCAAGGAGTGCTCCAAATTGAGATACTGCCTTGAGATAATTGATAAAAAGAATGGGTTTTGAGTTTGGGTAGAATTTTAAGAATATACGCCCAAAAATACGAGAGAATTAGTAGAGGCTGTCCATATGGAGGCATCATGAAAATATTTAGCCTTAAGAATGAGATGCAAGCGAGAAGAAGGAGACTTAGCTAATCTCCAAGCAGCGTTGAGAAGGATACCTTCATTGATAGCCTTCAAGTTCCTTATTCCTAATCCTCCCTCTTCCTTAGAGTTACAAATATCCTTCCAAGCTCGGAGGCAGAGGCTCTTTTTGGAATCACTTTCTCGAACACATGTCACCAAAAATTCCTAATGATTGCAGTAAGTTTAGCTATGAACTTCTTGGTAAACAAGATGTTAGCCATATAATAAACAGGTATAGCCGAGAAAACCGAACGAACCAATTCTAATCTGGCAGCATGGGAAAGCATGTTAGCTTTATAAGTAGGCAGCTTATTCATGAATTTTTCAATGAGAAAGTTGTAAGCTGAAGCTCTATTATGAGCAGGAAGCACAAGAGGATGACCTAGATGAACAAAGATGCTATCCAAGTTAGAAACCTGGAAAATCTGCTTGATAGCATGAATGATAGCTTGAGGAACGCGAGAGCTAAAAAGAATGGCGGATTTATCCCAGTTTGGAGTTTGTCCTGAGATGGCACAAAAATGGTAAATGATTTGAGCCATAGAATGAGCCTCTTGAAGACTTTCATGTCCACAAACCAACAAATCATCTGCAAACAACAAAGAGTGAATATGAGGGCAGTTTAGTCCAAGAGAAATTCCCTGCAAATGGTGAGCAGCCAGAGCCTCATTAAGAGCAAGAGACAATTCATTGATAGCAATGACAAACAAATAAGGTGACATGGGACAGCCCTCATGATTAATCAAGACCAAGAACGTGGGAGAAGAAACACAAGCATGCACCAAGTTAATGAAATGACCATGCAACAATTTACGTGTAAGACCAGCCACCATAAAATTCCATTCCAAACGATCAAAAGCTTTGGCCAAATAAATTTTAAGTATAAAGGCATTATGTTTCCAAGATTTAAGATAGAAAGAATGTGTGATTTCTTGGGCAATGATGATATTATCACTAATGTGTCTACCCTCAATAAAAGCTTGCAGAGCAGGATCAACACAATCAGGCAAATGCAATTTAATCCTATTAGCAAGAGACTTCGCAATGATCTTATACACAACATTACAAAGACTAATGGGCCGGTAATCCATGGGAACCTGAGGCCCAAGTTTTTTTTGGAATGAGTGCAATATTTGTGTCATTAATATGAGGAGGCAAAATACCAGTATTATAAAAATTAATGACAAGCTGCGTAACTTCATCACCTATCCAGTCCCAAGCTGCCAAATAAAACTCCACATTGAACCCATCCGGCCCTGGAGAAGCATTTAATTTCATCTCCTTGAGAATCTGCAAGACCTCATGTTTATCTGGAAGAGCATAAGTAAGATCTAGGGAATCATTAGGCCAATGAGAAGGCGGGTAAGGTCTCTCAGAATTATTGTTGGGAGAAGAAAATATATATCAGAAATAGCTAACAAAAGTGTTAGTGATAGCGCTGGGCTTAAAATGCATCATTTCCTTTTCATCCTTAACAGAACAAATAGTATTCCTCTTTCTACACGGTCTCCATGCGTAGCCCAACTTTTCTTACTTCTTTGTTCGTAAAACTGATTAAGCTTAGAGAGAGTTTGCTCATACCTAATAGTGAGACTACTTTCCATAGCATGATCTTGCTGCTGCAAGGGAAGTTCTTGTATTTCATTAATGTTCAATTCAAGGTCATGACGGTCATGCTGGAGGGGCTTCTTCCTTCTACACCACTTTTTAAGTGACCCTGCTAAAGAGGAAGTTTTGCCTGCAAAAGATTGAGATGAGCAATTAGTCGAAGCTGATTTAGCAAAAGCAAAAAAAAATCCTTTTCTAACATCCACCAATTTTTCAAATTTGAAGGTCTGCCTAGGTTTGACAAAATTACCTTCAGTAGACACTAAAATGGGAGCATGATCACTCATAATGACATGAAGATTAAGAACTTTGGTATTAGGATAATGCATGCACATTTGGAATTAACCAAAGAATGGTCAAGGCGTCTATACATAGGTTTGGAAGTGTTCTGTCTACCACGCCAAGTATAAGCAGACCCACTATAACCTATATCAAACGAACCACAATTTTTCACAACAGAACGAAAATGTCGGGGAAGCTGATCGTAACCCACGAACACCTATGGGACCAGCGGACCGAGTCCCTTTCGGTTCGGTGGGGGGCGGAGATTGCACGAAGAGCAGATCGAGGCGAAACACACGAGCAGTTTACCCAGCTTCGAACTCTCCGAGAGATAATACTCCTACCTGCTGCTTATCCGATTGTATTCTCGTTCTTGCTAGGGAGCACAGAGAGCTACAAAACCTAAGCGTGTGTGTGTAGTTTGAATGAGTCGAACCTCCTCACGTTGCGCATGGGCCTCCTTTTATAGGCTAAAGGGGTCACCAACAGGTGGCAACGTAGACAAGGGCAAAATGGGAAAATGAGTTGCGGTTGGTACAACTACTTTGTACAGTGTAATCTACTTAACTCTGACGGCAAGGGACAAAAGCATTAAATGCCCGTCCATGTCGCCTAAACAGTGCAGAAAGGGACCGTCAGGGGCGCCACCGCTTGCCACGATGGCACTCCTGTCAACGCCGCTTACCGCTGCTCTCCGCTGGCTGCACAGCCTCTTGACACGCATGTCTGGGATGGTCCCATGGCGACACGTTGGTGGATGAGCTGGAGCGGAGATGAAGAGAGGTTGCTGCGCGGCAAGCGCCTTTGCCGTGGCTAAATCCTTGTCGCGCCGGAAGCTTGTCGCTCATCAGCCTTCCGGCAAGCTCCTCTTGCCGGGTCTTGTCTTCTGCGTGCCTTGAGTGGCCTTCCGCAAGCTCCTCTGTCCGGGCCTTGTCTCCTTGGCCTAAATACTTTGTTTTGAATGGCTCGGAGGAACCATGGAGGACCTTGGCGGTCACTAGGCAAGCCTGTCGCAGGTGTCTGCGACTGCCGTCTGAAGTTCGGGATACTAGGGTACCCTACTCTAGTACAATCGGTCAGAGCCCCCGGGCTGGGCCACACACGGTGCCGAGCGCTGTTGGGCCAGGCCCAAAACAGCACTGCAGCACGCAGCGGCCTAGATCACGCCGTAATTTGCTCCGGACCCACCACGCCCCCACAGACAGCACGCGCCGAGCGTGGTGTCGTGGGAGAGATCATGGGAGCTTTCTTTAATTGGAACGGGCCCGCCCTCTCCCTCCTTATAAGCAGGGGAAACAGGCTGGTCGCCCACCTCGCCATTTGCTGCCCCATCTCGAAAAACCACCGCGCCCCCTTCTTCTCTAGTCAAGAGAGCAGCGCTCCGCCCCCATCGCCACCAGCGCCATCAACGCCGTCGACCTCCTCCACCACCTTCGCCATGGCTCGAAGCCGACAAGGGAAGGGCGTGAAGTCGGCCGAGGCGCAGCGGCTCGCTGCGCTCTGCGAAAGGTGGGCCGTCCCCCCCAGCTCGACGCAAAGGAGCTGAGGGAGGGATACTACCTCTTCGTCGACGGAGACGCGCATCCGCGCACGAAGGTACTCTCCGCCGCATCGAGTTGGGTCCGGCGGGTACCCCTTCTCCGCGCTTCTTCTATTGCGGGCTCTGCCGCCCTTCTCTAATTCTTCTGCGACATCATGAACACCTCACGGCTTCGCCTCCTTGATTTCACCCCAATGCTGTCTCGACCATGGCAGTTTTCGCACACCTTGGCGAAAACTTTGTCGGAGTCCACCAAACGTAGCCCTCTTCGCCACTTCTTCATGCCCGCGTTGAGAGAGAGAGCCACTTGCCGGAGGGATTGCTTGGATCTCCGTGGATCGGCAAGAAAGAAGCCTATCTGGAAGGAGAGCTCCGCAGCAAGTGGGAGGAGTGGAGAGCCGATTGGTGTTGGATCGTTGAGGAGAACCCGCAGCCCTTCATCGCCCAGCGCCAAACTCCCATAGTAGCGCGGCAACGATTGGAGCAACTTGGCGCGGAGGATGCTAGGTTGAAGATTGCTGTGACCGGATCCTGCGCCTCGGGCTTGCCGGACTCACTGTGAGGCGCAGTTGGTGCGGATTTCTTCGCTGCCGTGACGCCGCCTTGCAGAGAGAGGAGGAGACCTGCTTGGGAGTTCCAAAATGCGGCAGACATCATGAGGCTGCGCCAGGCCTCAACGGAATTTCACCGCCTTGGAGTTGGATGCGATGTCGCTGGAGCTGTTCAAGCATCGACGCCGATCACCACGAGTGGTTTAGGTTGCCGAGGGAGTCGCCCCATTGTGCAACAACTCTTCGCTCGACCGCATCCGCGCCTATGATGCCCTTGTGCGATTCGCATGGGATCGCCCCAACCTGGCAAGAGCTCGCGGACGACGCGCAGCGGCAGTTCTTCGATAGCTTGGAAGAAGTGCCGATCCGCCTGACGAAAGCGAAGTGGCTCACCAGCGACACCACCGACGCCGAGATGCGCGCGACGCCACCAAAGTGGAGGAGGCGGCAGCTGCTACCATTGGCGGTCCAGGTTCATCGTGGAGGAGGCAGAGAGGCAGAGGCGGCAAGCCTTGCCGATTGAGAGGAGCTTGCCGTCGAGGAGGAGCAGGCCGAGCCCGAAGTTGAGCCGAGCGAGTCTGCTGAGGGCGCCTCCTCCACACCTTCAAGTAGCTTGCCGCGAGCGGAGCCCGCAGCTCCACCAAGAAGACGTCTCCGCAAGGCCGGGATGACGGGCGGCAGACGGGCTAACAGCCGCAGGCCAGGCGACGCGCTTCCATCACAGTAAGCATCAAGCTTGTTGGAGCAGCACACACCGCTGCAACAAGCGAGGCGGGATCCTCTCGTGCCACCGCTGCTACTCCCGCCAAGCAGTCAAGGGAACCTACTCCTCCGCCTCTTCGCACCGGAGGCGAGCCGGAATTTGATCTCTCCGCGCTCAGCTCCGACGAGGAAGAAGAAGAAGAGTAAGCTTCTATGCTGTGCTTGTATTTCTTCAATTTGGTTGCTTTGTCTTGTATCTGATTTGCCTCATTCTGAACTCTTTCCTTTTTAGGGCGCTGGTCCAGAGAGCGTCGAAGAGAGCCAAGACCCCGGTGGTCGTCATCGAAGATGATCCCCCGTTGCAACAGGAGGCGATCCGAGACCCCTTGCGGACCGGCAATCCTTCCTCAAGCAGCACCAACACAGCCCCAGTAGTAAGTATATGGTTTATTTCTTACGGTTAGGCGTGCATGGGTGCTCCTTCTTTGCTGATATCTGACTTGTTGATTTGTGTAGGAGCAGAGCAGCCTCATCAGGAGGGCCCGGAAGCCGCTCCCGAAATACCATCTGCTTCAACTACGCCGCCAAGGGAGGATTCCCCGGCAAGGGAGCGTTCTCCGGCAAGGGATGCTTCTCCGACAAGGGAAGCCTCTCCGACAAGGGGCAGCGCCGGCGATCCTCCGGTGGTTGAGACCGCGGCCACAGATCCCATCGCAGGTAATCCCTTTGATCGAAAATTTCCCTTGGGTTCTTCTTCTTCTGTTCTTCTTTTTTGAACATTTGCTTGACTGTTCTTTCTTTTCCTGATCGTCAGATCCATCTGCCGCAGAGCCGATGGAGACTGAGGTCGCCGGCGAGGAGGGGCCAAGGCAATACCGACGACGCCGCCACCATGGAGGAAGAGGTGGCGCCGATGGGTCCGCCGGCGAAGAGGCCGCCAAGGCTGCCGCCGCAAAGGCTGGCGAGGGTCAGTGATCGCAGCGACCACCGAGGCCGCAGGAGCGCCAGGCGCTACGCCGACCGCCGATCCCTCCGCCACCGGTGCAGCGTCAGGCTCCGAAGAGCCCCAGCCCGACGCCTATCTGAAGGCCGGCGACGGCGTCTTCATCAAGCTCCCCTGGGCATCGAGCTCCAAGGCGCCGGTCGAAGGAGAGAGCTTTGACGAAGAGCTGCTCGCCTCTGCTGGGCTGTCGCTGGTTGACGCGTAAGCAGCAGCGATGGCGAAGTCTCGAGGAGGAGCAGCTGCCGAAGAAGCTCTTTGTCGCTCTAGCGCGCCCGACAAGCCAAGTTGGAGTCCGGGAAGCACTTGTCGCGAGGGCGGAGCAGACATGGAGAAGCCTTGAGAAGAGCTCGGGCGCCAATCAAGAAGCTCTCCGGAGCGTAGCGTAAGAGCGGAGCGACTCTCAAGAGCGCATGCCTTCATCCTTGAGAAGGCTGAGGTCGAGGAGCAGCAATGGCTCGCTGCCGAGAAGCAATCTGCGCAAGAAGGCGAGTTGGCGAAGCGCAGATCAATCTTGACAGCTATGAGGAAGAGCTTGCGCGCGAGCAATCAATTGGCGGAGCTCTCAAGGAAGCTAAAGATCTTTGCTGCAGCTGCCGAGGCCGCCAAGAAAGAGTTGGAGCGAAAATAACGCAGCTGGAGGCCAACCTCCGAGAAGAAGCGGCGAGGAGCTTGCTGGCTGAAGCACGAAGCGCGAGAAGGACGCCTACACTCTTGGCGAGTTGCAGGGTCGCCTGTTGAAAGGATCAAAGAGCTCGATGCCGCCAAGGACTCCAAGGCAGATCTTGAGCTGAAGCTGACCACCCGATGGAGGACTGGGCGGCGCCAAGGAGCGGGAGGTGGAGTGCTGTTGGAGAAGATCAAGGCCAACGAGGAGCTGCCGAGCGAGTGCCACGACCGCCGAGAACACCTTCCGAGAGAACGTGATGCATCGGACGGAGGGTCTTGTGGATCTGCCGCCGCCATCGACAAGGAGCTGATGGAGCTGGGATGGTGGATCTTGGGTACTCTTCCGACGAGCGCCCCAACCCAGCGCCAAGCTCAGCCTGTTCCTTAAGGCGTGGTGGCGGCTCTCAGCGAATCCGGAAGAGATCCCAAAGCAGCTGGTCGCGAGAATCGCGCCAGATCTGCTGGAGCTCTCCGAAGGTGTTGATGAAGGTGGCCTTCCGCAATCCAGGCCTCAACCTCAACGGCGTCCTCCGATCCTTGCCGCCACATGCCGATGTGGAGGCGCTCAAAGTCCTTGTCGCACCCATTGTGGACAAGGTGGGCAAGATCAAGCGGGTTGATGGCAACCGCGTAGACTAGGCCGCCAATTTTATCTTTCCCTTCTCGCTGCTGATCATGTTTAGGAGAACAATTTATTAGATCTGTGACAAGCTATTTTTGTAATATAACTCTATCTTAGGCAATGATTGCAATGTTATTTCCTTTACTTGATTCTTTCCTTTGTATGTTTGTGCCCTACGCTTTTAGGGAACTTGTCGCGCTGAGCACCTTTGCATGATGTTGAGTGAAAAGTGAACGTCAAGAGCCTCTTTGGCGGTGCCGCCTCCGACAAGCAACCTTGTCGCAACTAGTTGCAGCTCACTTAAGTTGTTGAGTGGACTTGAAACAAAGTAAGGGCGCGACTAGCTACGAGTTGGTTCCTCCGCGCACAGGTTTTCCATACAAAGTACTATCGTTCGAGGAAGATAACTTAAAAATTTAAAAACTGATTGCTCAAACTTTGGCAACTTAGCTTTTCTGCCGTTTTCTTCCCGGTAAGGCGAAACTTCCTCGAGCGACGCTTGGTGGCCCACACCATTATCTTCTCCTTCCCCCCCGGCTAACTTGTGGGCGAAGGAACCTTCGTTTCTTTGAGAAAGAGAAAGAAGAGAAAATAAAGTTATGGAGCCTTGTGGCTCGTTATTGCTTACCGGGTGTGGGTGCTGCACAAAATGTTAGACAACACATGCAAAATGATTATGAAAGCATGTAGTTGACAAGTTGTGTGCAACACATGAGCTTTACTTATGCACGGGGTCTGCGCCCGGCTTTGTACAAAGGATTACATGCAACATCGGCAAGACTTGTACAAAAGGTGGTTGCCGGAACAGGTTCCGGCAACCGCGCCCTATGGGTAAAACTTACGAAGATGCTCAATGTTCCAGGAGTTGCTCACCGAAATGCCATCTTCGGTCTCAAGGCGGACAGCGCCGGGCACAGTGACTCGTTTCACCCGATAAGGGCCTTCCCACTTCAGCGTCAACTTGTTGGAATTCTTGGCGGACTGAACGCGCCGAAGAACAAGGTCGCCTTCCTCGAGACTTCTGGCATTAACTTTGCGGCTATGGTAGCGGCGCAAAGCTTGCTGGTAACGAGCAGCTCGTACAACAGATCGAAGACGGTCCTCCTCGAGGCAGCGCGTCATCTTGTCGCAGCTGCTCTTGCTCAAACTCATCATAAGCGAGTACTCGAGGTGACCCGTATCTGAGTTCCGTGGGGAGAACTGCCTCTGCTCCATAGACTAGAGCGAAAGGTGTCGGCGGTGGCTCGATTTGGCGTCGTCTGATCGACCAAAGAACCACCGGCAGCTCCTCAATCCATTTCTTCCGCACTTGTGCAGCTTTCGTCGAAAGTCCTGGTCTTGAGCCCGCAGCACTTCAAAGATTTGCCCTCTCGCTTGACCGTTGCTTCTCGGATGAAAGCGAAGCAAAGCAGACCTTGGCACCAAGATCTTGGGCGTATTGCATGAAGGTGCGACTCGTGGATTGCGTGCCGTTGTCGGTGATGATCCTGTTAGGAATTCCAAAATGGCAAACAATTGACACGAAGAACTTGATCGCCGACGTGTCTTTGTCACCTTCCTCCTGCTTCCACTTCCGCCACTTTGTGAACTTGTCGATTACAGCGTACAAGTACTCAAAGCCCCGACGACTTCGGGGAAAGGGGCCGAGGATGTCGAGCCCCGGACGAAAATGGCCAGGATAAAGCGATCGTTTGGAGAGCTTGAGCTGGCTGGTGTATCTGCTTGGAATGGGCCGCACGCTTCACACTTGGTTACTTGTGCAGTTGCATCACGGAGGGCTGTCGGCGGAAGAAACCTTGCGGAAAGCTTTGCGGTAAGTGCTCTTGCGCCAATGTGGTGACCACATATGCCTCCGTGTATCTCGCCAACAACATCCATCTTCCCGGTGAATACACTTCAATTTCACACCGTTGAGCCTTCTTACATGCAGCGTCTTTGTCGACAAACTGGTACATACTTGACTGCGGGCTACTCTTTCCGCTTCTTCTTGCTCTTGAGGAAGTTCTCTGTCTCAAGGAAATGGACAATCTGCCGTGCCCATCTTTGGAGCTTGTGGCTCGACAACAAGGACTAAAGGCACATTCTGCTGCGGGAACATCCGCTTCTCTGGCGAGAACCTGCGGCTCAGCCGGAGCTTGATGTTCCCAGCAAGCTTGCCGAACAAGACTTGTCGGGGCGTCGCTTCAACGAAACAAACCCTAGGGCTTGTCGGGCAGACGCTCCTCGGCGCTCTTGGTGTTGATCTTGGGGACCTTTTGGTGGCGGCCGGAAGCTCTGCGCCGAAAATAGTCGCCGTAAATCAACTTCCTCTTCTTGTTCTGTCCGCTTGATGGCGTTACGGTCGGTTGAGTTAGCTTGAGCACAAAATCCCTGGTTCCACAGTAACTTGAGTCGGCGACTTTGACGAGCCATCGGCAATATCATTACGAGCTCTTGGAACATGTTCCATCTGCGGGCCGTCAAAGTGCTCTTCTAGCCTTCTCACTTCATCAACGTAGGCTTCCATCAACGGACTCTGATAATCTTTGTTCACTTGACGGACGACAAGCTGCGAGTCACCCCTGACAATGAGCTTCTTTATCCCAAGGTCTACTGCGATTCTGAGACCGGCAAGCAAACCTTCATACTCTGCAGTATTGTTTGTTGCTTGCTCCTTGGGAAAGTGCATTTGGACTATGTACTTGAGGTGTTCTCCGGTGGGCACGACTAGCAGCACGCCGGCACCGGCGCCTTGCAGCGAGAAGGCACCATCAAAGTACATCAGCCACTCTTTGCTTGCTTCCTTGACGGGGATGCTCGTCTCTGGAATTTCTTCATCTTGTGTTGGCGTCCATTCTGCTATGAATTCTGCCAATGATCTTCTCTGGATAGTTGAAGTACTTTCAAACTTGAGGCCAAAGCTTGATAATTCCAGTGCCCACTCGACAATCCTGCCTGTTGCTTCTGGATTTTGTAATATCCTTTTCAGGGGAAAGCGAGTGACAACTGTTATCTCATGTGCTTGGAAGTAATGGCGCAGCTTTCTCGAGGCCATGAGGAGGCCGAAAAGCAACTTCTGCACACCAGAGTACCTTGACCTAGCCCCCTGCAGAAGGGAACTGACAAAGTAAACTGGTCGCTGCACCATCCTTTTCTGCATCTTCTCGCAATCCTGCGCAGATCCATCCTTGTCGGGACCAGAGCTTGTCGGTGAAGCCCCCTGCTTGTCGCTGGATGCATCTGCCTTGGTTGCCGGCTCATCGTCTGCCTCCCTTTCCGCTACTAACGCAGCACTAACCACTTGATTGGTTGCCGCTATATACAGCATCAACTTCTCTTGTGGCCTAGGTGCGACAAGTATTGGAGTGGAGGACAGGTACCTCTTTAAGTCCTGCAGCGCAGCCTCCGCTTCGGGAGTCCATTTCATTGGACCTGCCTCTTTCAAAATCTTGAAAATGGCGATGCGCGTTCAGCAGAACCTAGAGATAAACTGATGAGAGCAGCCACGCAACCGCAAGTCTTCGTACATCCGTGACGCGCTTTCGTGCTTCAATCTGCTCAATGGCCTTGATCTTGTCGGGATTGGCTTCAATTCCCCGCCGAGACACGAAAAACCCGAGAAGCTTGCCGGAAGGGACTCCAAACACGCACTTCTCGGGGTTGAGCTTGAGGTTGATCTTGCGCAGATTTTCAAAGGTCTCATCTAAATCTTGAACCAGAGTTGCTTTTTCCTTGCTCTTGACCACTATGTCATCCATGTAAGCTTCTACATTTCTGTGCATTTGCGGCTCAAAAGCGTCATGGACTACTCTTGTAAACGTTGAACCAGCATTCTTTAGCCCAAAAGGCATCCGTACAAAGCAGTATGTGCCACATGGGGTGATGAAAGCGGTTTTCTCTTCATCCTCTTCTGCCATGAAGATCTGATGATATCCTGAATATGCATCAAGAAATGAAAGCAAATCACATCTAGCCGTGGAGTCAACAATCTGGTCGATGCGCGGCAAGGGAAATGGGTCTTTGGGACAAGCTTTATTAACATCTGTGAAGTCGATACAAAGTCTCCATTTCCCATTTGCCTTGCGTACAACTACAGGATTGGCCAACCACGTGAGGATGGAGTACTCCTCGACAAGGCCTGCTGCTTCCAATTTCTTGATCTCTTACGCAATGAATTCTTGGCGCCCACCGCACGCTTCCTAACTTTCGCTTGACGGGCGCGATGAGGGCAGACAACTAAGTGGTGCTCAATTACTTTCACAGGAACACGGGGATGTCGACGGTTTCCATGCAAACACGTCGACATTCGCCTGAGAAAGCAACAGCGCGCCTTCCTATTTAGGGTCGAGAGTGGCGCGATGGTGAAGGTACCACCGGTGCCGTCCTCCTTGGCGGGCACCTTCTTGGTCTTGGTGGAGCTTCCATCGCCTTCTTGCACTTGCGGTGGAGCTCGATGGTGCGTCCTCGGCGGTAGCGCAGCACTCGAAGAGGTGCGCTTGCCGAGTGGGCATCGAGCTCTTGCCGGACTTGGTCTTCTTCTTCCCTCCGGAGCTTCAGTGCAAGTGATTTGCTATCTGTTGCAGCCGCTGCCTCCCCGGTAGATCTTGTCGGCGAGATAAGAGCATCCTTCTTGTCGCCATGGACGAAAATGACACTTATCGGGCGGGCATCTTGAGCAAGTTGTATGCGTTATGAGAGGCTGCCATGAACTTAGCGAGTCTTTGGGCGGCCAAGTATTCCATTGTAAGGCAATGGAAAATCAGCAACATCGAGCGTGACCCTCTCGATCCTGAAGTTTAGCTCGCTGCCAAATGTTACCGCAGCGTGATCTTCCCCTTGCTTGCTCCTTCCCGGATTGATTCCTTGAAAGTGCAGTCTCTTGAGCTCATTGTCGGGATTTGAAGCTTCGGAGCACTGCGGAGGAGATCAGGTTTAAGCCGGCCCGCCGTCAACTAGCATCTTGGTGACCTTGAGGTTGCGGATAGTTGGTGAGACCAACATCGGCAAGCACCCGACCGCAGATTATGCGATCTGGGTGGTCCTCAATATCAAAGATGATAGGCGTCTTTGGACCATTTTAGAGGCTTGCGTGATTCTACGGATGGTTACGCTGCATTAACTTCCGCATCCATTGCTTGAGTTGGCGGTGTGAAGTATCAGAGAAGCACCGCCACAACGCAGAAGGACCTCTGTTGCTTTCGAAACTCCTGTTCATCGGTCTCATCATCTTCCATATCTTCATCGCCGCCGTCGTCTTCATCCTTATCGCGGCCACGGGAGGTATGTCTCCTTGCCGCTGCTTGGCCTTGCATGGCGTCCTCCCGGCGGGTCGCTTCTTGCTAACTCCCCGGCACCTTCTGGGCCTTCTCCTTGTCGCGCCGCTTTCGTACTCAGCCTTCGCTGTTCAACGAGCTGTTCGACCTTCTTGCAGCTCTGGAGGTCATGGCCCTTGGTGCGGTGAATCTTGCAGTACTGTTTGTTGGAGCTGTCCTGCTTGTCGGCGGCCGCCACAGCTTGGCGGTCGGTGTCAGCGGCAACCTCCTTGCCGGAGCCGCCAACCTTGGCTTTCTTGGCGGCACCACCATTGCCGAACTGCTCGACAACTAGCACTTCTTTGCTCTTCTTCTTTCTGTTGTTCCGTCGCCGGCTCTTTTTCGCCGGGGCGGTCTCCTCACTATCAGATCCTGCTTCTGCATTCTCTCCTAGGAGTCTTCTTCCTTCCTCAGCACGTGCACACTTGTCGGCTAGGGCATACAGCTCACTGGCGTCCTTGACTTTGCACATCGCCATCTCCTCCCTCATCCTGCGGTTCCGCACGTTCTGATGAAACGTGCTGATCACCGCGACAGGGTGGACATCTGGGATGTTGTAGTGCACACGGCTGAATCTCTGGATGAACTTGCGCAGGGACTCTCCTTCCTTCTGGGCGAGCAGATGAAGGTCGCTCTCTTGGCCATGAGGCTTGTGGCCGCCCGTGAAGGCGCCGACAAACTGATGGCATAGATCTGCCCAAGAGGATATGGAACTGTCCGGCAAGTGCATGAGCCAAGATCTGACATTGGGCTTGAGTACCAGCGGGAAGTAGTTGGTGAGGATCTTGTCGTCTCGTCCCCCTGCAGCTTGCACCGCGATGGTGTAGATGCTGAGGAACTCCGACGGATGCGTCCTGCCATCGTACTTCTCTGGCACATCTGGCTTGAAATTCTTCTTGCTGGGCCACTGGACTTGCCGCAGCTCATGAGTGAACGCAGGGCAACCTATCGCGTATGGCAAGTCGCCTGGTTCCCCTGGCGCATGCATATCGACAGAGGGCCCAGCGCGCTGGTCGGATTGACGTCGCGCTTCTCTTCGGCGCTCGATGCGAGTTCGAGCGTCTTCTTGTTGCCGTTCTTGAAGAACTTGGCGCTGATCACGGCGAGCTCGTGGATCCGATGACGCGGTGGAGTCGCTGTCGAGGTGGATCCGCCGAGTTGGTGATCTTGGCCTTCTGGATGGAGAGTGCATGGTGGTTGCACCCCCATAGGTTTTGTCGCCACCGGCTCGTGCCTTGTCGTTTCGTCGCGGCAAGGATGCAGTTGGTTGCCGCGGAGTATCGCCGTTGGCAAAGCCGATGAGACTCTGGATGGTGGCCCTCCATTCGTTGACCTTGTCGGCTGTTGGAGGGTAGTCTAGAAGCAGTTGAGCTCTCTCCAAGGCTTCCGCTGGAGTGGTGGGTGGCAATGGCGTACGGTGCGAGGAGCGGGATATGCTCGGACTTCTAACTAAGTTAGAAGGAGCAGCATCTCATCCAGGCGATCGTACCCCGCTCATGCTAGCATGCTGGCGTGCACGCTGGTCTTGAGGGCTTCGCGATCCTCCAGCTCGGTCTTGATCCAACAAGCGTATGGTACTATGAATACCATGACGCTGTTGGTCCCGCGCCTCCTGCGATGGGCGCGGTACGTGTACGGACGCCGAGGTCTGCGCGGCCTTGTCCTTGGACTTGGCAGCGTCATGAGCTCTCTCGCCGACGCCCGTTCTTCGCGGCGTCTTCCCGCCATCCGTTTGCTCGGTGGTGGCGGAATCGGCGTGGGCGGCTCGCTGCCGCCAAGCCTTCTTCTTGGTGGCATGTTGATGAAGATGATGAAGATGTTTCGTGTGAACGCGGATCAGGTTCACACAGCCTCGACGCCCCTACGGGCGCGCCAAAGATGTCGGGAAGCTGATCGTAACCCACGAACACCTATGGGACGGCGGACCGAGTCCCTTCGGTTCGATGGGGCGGAGATTGCACGAAGAGCAGATCGAGGCGAAACACACGAGCAGTTTACCCAGCTTCGGAGCTCTCCGGAGAGATAATACTCCTACTGCTGCTTGTCTGATTGTATTCTATTCTTGCTAGGGAGCACAGAGAGCTACAAAACCTAGCATGTGTGTGTAGTTTCGAATGAGTCGAACCTCCTCTACGTTGCGCATGGGCCTCCTTTTATAGGCTAAAGGGGTCACCAACAGATGGCAACGTAGACAAGGGCAAAATGGGAAAATGAGTTGCGGTTGGTACAGCTACTTTGTACAGTGTAATCTACCTAACTCTGACGGTAAGGGACAAAAGCATTAAATGCCCGTCCATGTCGCCTAAACAGTGCAGAAAGGGACCGTCAGGGGCGCCACCGCTTGCCACGATGGCACTCCTGTCAGCGCCGCTTACTGCTGCTCTCCGCTGGCTGCACAACCTCTTGACACGCACGTCTGGAATGGTCCCATGGCGACACGTTGGTGGATGAGCTGGAGCGGAGATGAAGAGAGGTTGCCTGCCGCGGCAAGCGCCTTGCCGCGGCTAAATCCTTGTCGCGCCCGGAAGCTTGTCGCTCACCGAGCCTTCCCGGCAAGCTCCTCTTGCCGGGGTCTTGTCTTCTGCGTGCCTTGAGTGGCCTTCCCGGCAAGCTCCTCTTGCCGGGGCCTTGTATCCTTGGCCTAAATACTTTGTTTTTGAATGGCTCCAGAGGAACCACGGAGGACCTTGGCGGTCACTAGGCAAGCCCTGCCGCGGGGTGCTGCGACTGCCCGTGCACGAGTTCGGGATAGTAGGGTACCCCTACTCTAGTACACCGACAGAAAAGCATGCATATAGAAGTAATTCACATTTCCATTACAACCATCAATATCATACAAGATGTTATTCAGGTCTCCCATACACATCATCGGCATGCCTAGATTATCATACACAAATGAAGAAACTTGATCCCAAATGCCACTAGTCTGCCTATGATACGAGTCGCCGTATATACAAATCAAACAAAAGTTGACCCCCGAAGCTAGATGAACCGCTTTAGCTAATATACAGTGGAAAGCGGCACTATGAATAGAGACTTTAAGATCATGAGTCCACATTAGTCAAAGATCTCCCGAAGCACCTCTAGAAGGAAAAACAAAACCATTGTTAACATCAAACCTACTCCCTCCGTTCCATAATAGATGACTCAACTTTGTACTAATTTTGTACTAAAGTTAGTACAAAGTTGAATTATCTATTTTGGAGCGGAGGGAATATTAACAAGATCAACGGAACAAACTTTGGATGATTTGATTTCCGAAACAAAGGTTACATGCGCCTTCGTGGACCGCATAAAGTTAGCTAGGTAGAGCATCCTCTCATTGCCGAGGCCCAGGCCCATACCTCGGCAATTCCAAGCGATGGCCCTCATGGCACCCGAGGCGTGATAGGGCCGTGCACCGCTCCCCTAGAAGCGGAGCGAGCCAGAGGAATCCTAGGGAAAGACTATGGGCGTCTTGACCAAAGCATGAGCAGGGACGCCCCTCCATCCAAATCCAGCAGATGCTCTGCTTTGGATTGAGAAATATTGGCACGCGAACGCTCCCATCTGCGCGTCAAAAGCTAAACTGAACCGCAACAATTTGCTAAGGTAAATTTGCAAAGGAACCGGCGGAGCGAGGTGCCGAGGCACAACAACAAGAGCTGGGAGAAGCGCACCGGGAATGACCAGGTCACGCTGCGCTAACGAGCGGGTTGAGAGGTCAGCGGGATGCGGCGGCGGCACAAGGCTTGGGTGGCTGAAGCGGGAGAAACAGAGATGGGACAGGTGCCGGATGTAGCTGCTAGATTCAGCTAGGAAAAGCAAGAAATCGACTTATAAAGGAGGAGGGGAGGAGCAAATCAGGCTGAGATGGGCGGGGGACGAGCAAGCAAAAAGAACAGGGCAATAGAGAAAGGGGATATAGACAACAGAAGGAGGATAGGGAGGATGAGATGTCCAAGACAAAAAAGGGAAGGGAAGGGAAGAGGAAGATTAGACCAAGAAGGGGAAGTAGGGAGGAACGGCAGAACGCGAGACGCCGGATAATCGCCGGAAATCTCCACGGAGGGGAAGCAGCAGCCAAGCGAAAACAGTTATCCTATTTAGACATGTGAACCTAACAGCGGTGTCCCTTGCCTATCAAAAGGAAAGCTACGTGGTGCAACCCTTTTTTGCGTGTGTATTGTGCACCAGACTTTTGCAATTTTTCTTTTTTTCGACAAAGGTTGGATTTTATTATTTAAAAAATGAAGCATGAAGTGAATAGAAACACAATGAGCACAAACCCGGTCTCTTCATAGTTAGGATGCACACAACCAACATCAACAAAAAATCACCGGCAAATAGCGAAGTCATATAAGACCAAAGCTATGTCTAGGTGATGAAAAATAAAATAATTTTTTGAGGTGATCAAATTCACGATCGACAAACTACAATAATGACCATATCCACAACAACGTGTTCATGACACCACAAGAACACCAAGGATTTTCAACAGCAACGCCTACAGAAAGGGAGCGACGCTCGAGCATCACCGTCACCGGATCCAACCACCAAAGGCCAGAGTCTATGTGTTTCACCCTGAAGAACCAATTGAGCTTCTTCGAGCAATGCCTTCAATAAAGTAATGATGCAAAAACATCCTCATTGCTAGGTATAACCAACTCAGGTGAGACCTAGATTTTCACCCCGAAGGTCGAGACGATCTACTTGAGAAGTACCACCATCAGAGTCAATCATGTGTTGTCCCCACCACTTTCCGTGATCATAGCAACATGTCAGGGGCTACTGACCGCTGCCCTTTGATAATCCACAAGTATAGGGGATCGCAATAGTTTTCGAGGGTAGAATGTTCAACCCAAATTTATAGATTCGACACAAGGCGGGCCAAAGAATATTTGCAAGTATTAGCAGCGGAGTTGTCAATTCAACCACACCTGGAGATTAAATATCTGCAGCAAAGTGATCAGTATCAAAGTAGTATGATAGTTTGGATAGTAGTGGTAGCAGTAATATTAACGGTAACAATGATAACAGTGTTTTTGTAGCAAGTGAAACAGTAACAGCAGCAATAGTAACTGATCAAGAACAATATATGAGAAATTCGTAGGCATTGGATCGGTGGATTCGTTGGATGATATTCATCATATAACATTCATAACCTAGGGCGATACAAAACTAGCTCTAGTTCTAAATATAATATAGGCATGTATTTCGTAAATAGTCCTACGTGCTTATGGAAAGAACTTGTATGACATCTTTTGTCCTACCCTCCTGTGGCAACAGGGTCCATAAGGAAACTAAGGGATATTAAGGCCTCCTTTTAATAGAGAGCTGGAACAAAGCATTAACACAGAGTGAATACATGAACTCCTCAAACTACGGTCATCACCAGAAATATCCCGACTATTGTCACTCCGGGGTTTACAGATCATAACACGTAATAGGTGAATATGACTTGCAAGATAGGCTCTAGAACATAGATATAATGGTGAAAAGTTAAACGGTTTAGATCTGAAATCATGGCACCCGGCCCCAAAGTGACAAGCTTTAAGCATGGCAAAGTCATAACAACATCTATCTCGGAACATAGTGCATACTAGGGATCAAGCCCTAACAAAACTAACTCGATTACATGATGAATCTCATCCAACTTCTCACCGACCAGCGCGCCTACGAAGGAATTACTCACTCCTGGTGGGAAGCATCATGGAATTGGCGATGGAGAAGGGTTGGTGATGATGAAGATCGGAGATCCCCCTCTTCGGAGCCTGAATGGATTCCAGATTTGGCCTCCCGATGACGAACATGAGGTGGCGGTGGTTCCGTATCGTGAAACGTGATAATTCTTTCTCCCTAATTTTTCTCTCCAAATTTAGGTCTTTATGGAGTCAGAGTCAGGGTCTGCGGGGCCACCAGGTGGGCACAACCCACCTGGGTGCGCCTGGAGGGGGGTGCCCTGCAGGTTGTGCTCGCCCAAGGGCCCCCTCCGGTGGTTCTTGGCTCCAGTATTTTTATTTTATTCTAAAATAAATCTCCAAAATGTTTCGTTCCATTCTGAGAACTTTTATTTCTACACAAAATAACACCATGGTAGTTTTGCTGAAAACAGCGTCAGTCCGGGTTAGTTTCATTGAAATCATGCAAATTAGAGTCCAAAACAAGAGCAAAAGCGTTAGGAAAAGTAGATACGACGGAGACGTATCAACTCCCCCAAGCTTAAACCTTTGCTTGTCGTCAAGCAATTTAGTTGACAAACTGAAAGTGAAAAAGAAAAACTTTTGCGAACTCTTTTGTTCTTGTTTACATAAATAAGCTTAAGTAGCACCCGGGTTTTCAGCAAGGATCATGACTAACCATGTCAACAATAACTCTTAAAAGTTATATTAACTCATATCAATGGCAAAATCAACTGGCGAGCAATAATAAGATACCTCAAATGCCAACACTTTGTCAAAACAATCATGATATAATATGAAAACAGTGGTATCTTGCTAGCCCTTTCTGAGACCGGAAAATATAAATGTAGAGCACCTCCAAAGTTCAAGCAGCGACTAAACATTGTAATTCATGGTAGAAAAGATCCAGTCATGATGCATCCAACATTAACTATACACAATGCATGAGGATGACAATACTGCTCTCAGATCCGGCACTTATTTGAGAAGGTGATGACTCAACATAAAAGTAAATAGACCCTTCGCAGAGGGAAGTAGGGATTTGCAGCGGTGCAAGAGCTCAAAATTTTAAAACAGATATAAATGAAATTTTGGGAAATGCACCCTTCCTGTTTATGTTGCGACCGAAAGTTATCAATATCTTCAATGCTAAACACATTAGTGGCGGTTCCCAAGCGAAAAAAGTAAAGGTTTAATCCCCTTGCACCAACAAAGACACTCCACAGTTACCCAAATCCACGGGTACCATCTATACAAATACCAGTCCTGGGGGAGTATTGTTTAATTATTTGCAATTTTTTATTTCGGGATTGGGAATCCCTATTACCGCCCCTCTCGTGCAAGGACGAGTGAATAAACACTCATCATGAGAATAACCCGCATAGCATGGAAGAAACCGACTACCCCCTGTTGCTCTATGAACAATCCAGGCACACAAAAACAGACATGTATTTGAAGTTTAGAGGTGGCACATGCAAGTTTACTTACAACGGCAGGGTAATACCACATATAGGTAGATATGGTGGACTCATATGGTATAACTTGGGTTTTAGGATTTTGATGCACAAGCAGTATTCCCGCTTAGTACACGCGAAGGCTAGCAAATAGGTTGAGAAGCGGCCATCTAGAGAGCGAAAACAGTCATGAACATGCATTATGCATAATGAACATTGGATACTAGCATGAGTAGGATATGAACACCATGAACATGAATATCATAGAGGCTATGTTGGTTTTGATTCAACTACATGCATGAACATGTGCCAAGTCAAGCCACTTGAAACATTCAGAAGAGGATACCATATCATCATACTACATCACAATCATTTTAATGCAATGTTGGCATCCAAGATAAATCATTATCCACTCCTAGCTACTTAAGCATGGCATGCGAAACTATAATCTCTAATTGTCATTGCAAACATGTTTGATCATAATATACTGAATTATGGATACTAGGTTAAACATATTTACAAAAACAGAACAAGTTGAGTTCTTACCCGTTTCTCTCTGCCACAGCCGGTTCATCAAAATATCGTCATTATTGCCTTTCACTTGCACGACTGAACGATATGAAAATAATAATAGTGCAAGAGTGTCGTGGACTAAGCTGGAATCTGCAAAAAAGTTATTCAAAGGGAGAAGACAGTAGTTTGGGCTCTTTGTTAGATCAACAATAATGCATATGAGAGCTACTCAACAATTTCACTGTGGTCTTCTCCTTGGCACGACTCAATAAAAAGAAAAGAATTTGAGAGAAACACAATGAAATATTTTTGGATTTTTTATTTTTTCTTAAAGAAAGCAAATTTAAAGAATGAAAAACAAAAACGAGAAAAACTATTTACATGGGAGAGCTCCCAACAAGCAAAACAAGAATCAAGAAATCTTTTTGGGTTTTCTCAAAGTTTTTCAAACACACAAGAAGAAAGCGAGAAAATAAATCTAACATGGATAATACAATGAAAAAGTGTGAACACCGACAACTGGAATAAAATGTGTGAGCATGAATATAATGTCGATGGAAACACGTCCTCCCCCAAGCTTAGGCTTCTGGCCTAGCTTGGTAATCACCACTCATAGTAGCTGATACGTCTCCAATGTATCTATTATTTATGAAGTATTCATGCCATGTGTACAACAATTTTATATGGTTTTGGTATGATTTGCATGGAACTAACCCGGACTAACGCTGTTTTCAGCAGAACTACCATGGTGTTTTTTTTTGTATAAAAATGGAAGTTCTCCAAATGAGTTGAAACTTTTTGATGATTTTTTTTGGAACAAAAGAGACCCCCGAAGCTTCGTGGGAGCGCCAGAAGAGCCATGAGGAGGGCACAATCCACCAGGGCACGCCTGAGGGCCTCGGCTTGCCCCAGTGGGTTGTGCTCACCTCGAGGCCCATCTTCACGTGAAAGCAATGCTGAAAAATCTTATAAATAGAGAAACCATCAGAAATAACAGTAAATCAGAAGTTCCGCCGCCGCAAGCCTCTATAGCCATGAAAAGCCTATCTAGACCCCGGTCCGGCACTCCACCGGAGGGGGAAATCATCACCGATGGCCAACTTCATCATCCCGGCGGCCACCATGATGAGGAGGGAGTAGTCCACCCTCGGGGCTGAGGGTTTGTTCCAGTAACTATGTGTTTAATTTCTCTCTCTCTCTCTCTCTCTCGTGTTCTTGAGATGTCATGATCTTGATGTATCGCGGGCTTTGTTAATATAGTTGGATCATATGGTGGTTTCCCCTCTCTATCTTGTTGTGAATTGAGTTTTCCCTTTGAGATTTCGTTTTATTGGATTGAATATTTTATGGATTTGAGAGCACTTGATGTATATCTTGCTATGAATACCCATGGTGACAATGGGTTATCATATTGATTCACTTGATATGTGTTTTGGCACTCAACTCGCGGACTCCCGAGGTGACATTGGGGTTATCTATGCATAGGGGTTGATGCACATTCTTGTCTTTGTTTCTCCGGTAGTAATCTTGGGGCACTGAGTATTATGAATCTGAAATTGTTTGATGCATATCGTATAATCAACTCAGGGATACTCCCGGTGACATTGGAGTATCTAGGTGACATTAGACTTGGTTGATGTGTATCATATGGTGTTATTTTAGTATGAACTCTTGGTTAGATCAATCGGAAAGAATAGCTTGGTGTTATTTTAGTACGAAATCTAGGATAGATTGATCAGAAAGAATAGCTTTGAGGTGGTTTTGTACCCTGCAAACAATTTCTTCTTATGTTCTCTGCTAGATAGGAACTTTGGAGTGATTCTTCATCACACATTGAGGGATGGTTATATGATCCAATTATATTAGCATTGTTGAGAGATTGCACTAGCGAAAGTACGAACCCTAGGCCTCATTTTCAAGCATTGAAATACCGTTTGTGCTCTCTTTTGTTACTTGCTACCTTGCTGTTTTTATTGTTCCTATTACAAAAATCAATATCTACAATCATTACTAAGCTTGTATCACCATCTCTTCGCCGAACTAGTGAACCTATACAAATTACCATTGTATTTGGTGTGTTGGGGACACAAGAGACTTGTAGTTATTTGGTGGCAGGGTTGTTTGAGAGAGACCATCTTCATCCGACGCCTCTCGCGGATTGATAAACCTTAGGTCATCCACTTGAGGGAAAATTGCTACTGTCCTACAAAAATGTATGCTTGGATGCCCAACACGAGTCTACAAGA
Organism: Aegilops longissima; assembly: GCA_021605205.1. Taxonomy (NCBI): domain Eukaryota; kingdom Viridiplantae; phylum Streptophyta; class Magnoliopsida; order Poales; family Poaceae; genus Aegilops; species Aegilops longissima. The sequence goes on along the minus strand of CM038682.1, from coordinate 609,579,445 downwards.
ATAAAGTCGCGTAGTAGACATCAAGCTCTTTTCTGGCGCCGTTGCCGGGGAGTGATACGTCTCCATCGTATCTACTTTTCCAAACACGTTTGCCCTTGTTTTGGACTCCAACTTGTATGATTTGAATGGAACTAACCCGGACTGACGCTGTTTTCAGCAGAATTGCCATGGTGTTGTTTTATGTGCAGAAAATAAAAGTTCTCGGAATGAACTGAAACTCCACGAAACATCTTAGAGAAAATAATAAAAAATCCTCGCCAAAGATGAAGACCAGGGGGCCCACACCTTGCTCACGAGGGTGGGGGGCGCGCCCTCCCCCTGGGCACGCCCCCTACCTCGTGGGCCCCCTGGTGGCCCTCCGACACCAACTCCAACTCAATATATTGGCTTTCGGGGAGAAAAAAATCAGAGAGAAAGTTTCATCGCGTTTTACGATACGAAGCCGCCGCCAAGCCCTAATCTCTCTCGGGAGGGCTGATCTAGAGTCCGTTCGGGGCTCCGAAGAGGGGGATTCGTCGCCGTCGCCATCATCAATCATCCTCCATCACCAATTTCATGATGCTCACCGCCGTGCGTGAGTAATTGCATCGTAGGCTTGCTGGACGGTGATGGGTTGGATGAGATTTATCATGTAATCGAGTTAGTTTTGTTAGGGTTTGATCCCTAGTATCCATTATGTTCTGAGATTGCCGTTGCTATGACTTTGCTATGCTTAATGCTTGTCACTAGGGCCCGAGTGCCATGATTTCAGATCTGAACCTATTATGTTTTCATGAATATATTTGTGTTCTTGATCCTATGTTGCAAGTCTATAGTCACCTACTATGTGTTATGATCCGGCAACCCCGAAGTGACAATAATTGGGACCACTCCCGGTGATGACCATAGTTTGAGGAGTTCATGTATTCACTATGTGCTAATGCTTTGTTCCGGTTCTCTATTAAAAGGAGACCTTAATATCCCTTAGTTTCCAATAGGACCCCGCTGCCATGGGAAGGTAGGACAAAAGATGTCATGCAAGTTCTTTTCCATAAGCACGTATGACTATATTCGGAATACATGCCTACATTACATTGATGAACCGGAGCTAGTTCTGTGTCACCCTATGTTATGACTGTTACATGACGAACCGCATCCGGCATAATTATCCATCGCTGATCCGGTGCCTACGAGTTTTCCATATACTGATTCTCGCTTATTTACTTTTCCTTACTATCTTGTTACAATCACTACAAAATACCAAAAACATTACTTTTCTGTCTTTACTTTTGTTACCATTACCACCACTATCATATTACTTTGCTACTAAACACTTTGCTGCAGATACTAAGTTTCCGGGTGTGGTTGAATTGACAACTCAGCTGCTAATACTTGAGAATATTCTTTGGTTCCCCTTGTGTCGAATCAACAAATTTGAGTTGAATACTCTACCCTCGAAAACTGTTGCGATCCCCTATACTTGTGGGTTATCAAGACCTTTTTCTGGCGCCGTTGCCGGGGAGCATAGCTCTATTCTTTGAGTCACTTGGGATTTATATCTGCTGGACACTATGAAGAACTTGAAAGACGACCAAACTACTATTTTGCCCTCAACTACGAGGGGAGGTAAGGGACTGCCATCTAGCCTGGCACTAGATTCTCCTTCTGTTATGAGTAAGTTTGCGACACCTAAACCTACTACTACTATGAATTCTGATATGTCGCATGTTATTGATGATGCCACTTCTGCTATGCATGATACTTATGATGAAACTACTTCTATGCTTGATACTACTGTGCCCCTTGGTGAATTTCTTGATGAGCAAATTGCTAAGTCTAGAGAAAGAGAAATTATTGAACATGAATACGATGATGTTAGTGATGATGAAAATATGCCTGCTATTCCTGAGGGTTATCTTTTTGATGCGGAATCTTCTGCAGCTATTCTTGCTTGCCAGGATAGACTTGAACTTAAGAGGTTGCTAGTTAAATGGAGTAAAGAATCTTTTAGAGATAGGATGAAACCCGACCCTGCTTTTGCTACTTCACCTATATGTGTTCCTGATCAGGATTATTATGATTTTTCTGTTGATCTAGATATAATTACTTTGGTTGAATCTAATCCTTTTTATGGCTATGAATCTGAGACTATTGTGGCACATCTTACTAAGTTAAATGATATAGCTGCCCTGTTTACTAATAATGAGAGATCGCGCTACCTTTATTTACTCAAAATATTTCCGTTCTCATTAAAGGGTGATGCTAAGATATGGTTTAATTCTCTTGATCCTGGTTGTGTGCAAAGTCCCCAGGATATTATTTATTACTTCTCTGCTAAATATTTTCCTGCTCATAAGAAACAAGCTGCTTTGAGGGAAATATACAACTTTGTGCAAATTCAAGAAGAGAGTCTCCCACAAGCTTGGGGGAGGCTTCTCAAGTTACTTAATGCTTTTCCTGATCATCCTCTTAAGAAACCTGAAATATTTGATATCTTTTTTAATGGACTAACTGATGCTTCCAGAGATTACCTGGATAGTTGTGCTGGTTCTCTTTTCAGGGAAAGAACACCGGATGACGCTGAAATTCTATTGAATAATATGTTGGCAAATGAAAATAATTGGGCACCTCCCGAGCCACCTCCCGAGCCAGCTTCTGAGCCAATTACTGACCCTATTCCTAAACCAACTCCGAAGAAGAGAGGTGTTCTATTTCTCAGTCCCGAAGATATGCAAGAAGCAAAGAAATCTATGAAAGAAAAAGGTATTAAAGCTGAAGATGTTAAGAATTTACCTCCTATTGAAGAAATACATGGTCTTAATTTACCTTTGTTGAAGAAGTATATGATCTCAATTACTTATTTATCAAGAACCTCCCGATATCCCGACACAGGTAGTAAAGGTAAATTCTCTCTATAGATATGATAAAGCTGAAGTCCCTCCTACTAAAATTGCTAGTCAGTGCTTGGATGAGTTTGATGACTTTATGTTTAAGCAAGATGACTTTAATGCTTATTTTGGTAGACAATTAAAACAGAATACATTTATGATTAAACGCTTGGGTGATTATATGGCTACTATTAGAGGTGAACTTAAACTTGTTAGCAAACATGCCTCTATGGTTACCACTCAAGTAGAACAAGTACTTAAAGCTCAGAAAGAAGTGCTTGATGAAATGAATAGTAAGAAAAATGATTATGCTGTTAGAGTGGCTACTAGAACTGGTAGAATGACTCAGGAACCTTTGTATCATGAAGGCCACCCTAAGAGAATCGAGCAAGATTCTCAGAGAAATAATATTGATGTACCTAGTTCTTCTAAAAGGAAGAAAAAGAAAAATGATAGGACTTTGCAAACTTCTACTGAACCTATTGCCGAACCACTTGAGAATCCAAATGATATCTCTATTTCTGATGCTGAAACACAATCTGGTAATGAACATGAACCTAGTAGAAATGTTAATGATGATGTTCATGATGATGCTCAACCTAGTAATGATAATGATGTAGAAGTTGAACCTGCTGTTGATCTTGATAACCCACAATCAAGAAATCAACGTTATGATAAAAGAGACTTCGTTGCTAGGAAACATGGTAAAGAAAGGGAACCATGGGTTCAGAAACCCATGCCTTTTCCTCCAAACCATCCAAGAAAAGGATGATGAGGATTTGAGCGCTTTCTTTGAAATGATTAGACCCATCTTTTGCGTATGCGATTAACTCGATGTGCTCAAAACAAATCCTTATGCTAAGTATATGAAGGATATCATTACTAATAAAAGAAAGATACCGGAAGCTGAAATTTCCACCATGCTTGCTAATTATACTTTTAAGGGTGGAATACCAAAGAAACTTGGAGATCCATGAGTACCTACTATACCATGCTCCATTAAGAGAAATTATGTTAAAACTGCTTTATGTGATCTTGGAGCCGGTGTTAGTGTTATACCTCTCTCTTTATATCGTAGACTTGACTTGAACAAGTTGACACCTACTAAAATATCTTTGCAAATGGCTGATAAATCAACTGATATACCTGTCATGCCTGTTGTGGTTGCAAACGTTACTATTTTAACAGACTTTGTTATTCTTGATATTCCCGAGGATGATAGTATGTCTATTATTCTTGGAAGACCTTCCCTTAATACTGCAGGGGCTGTTATTGATTGCAACAAAGGCAATGTCACTTTTCATGTTAATGGGAATGAGCATACGGTACACTTTCCGAGGAAACAACCTCAAGTTTATAGTATCAACTCTATTGGAAAAATTCCGTCGATTATTTTTGGAGGTTTTGAATTTCCTCTCCCTACTGTCAAGAAGAAATATGATATACTTATTATTGGGGATGTCCATATCCCCGTTGAGGTAACATAGTGTTATTCGAAATTTCTCTGGTTCCATGATTATCGGAGTGAGTTTGTTAACAAGACTTGATCAACCTTGTTAGTGGATTCTTTTTGATGAGCATGAGATGGATGAAACTAGAAGCACAACCTTCTTTACCCTCTTTATATTTTCTGTTCTTTAGTAGACATAAAGTAAAATAGTATTTTTCTGTGTGTTTCCTCATTTATTCGTGCAATATAAAAATATCCCAAAAATAAAATTCCTCAGAATGCCATGCCAATTTAATATGATTTTTTCGGGAATATTTGAGGATTTACTGTGCAAAAATTACATGGGGAGCTGCCACTGCCACGAGGGTGGAGGGCGCGCCTACCCCTGGCGCGCCCCCTGCCTCGAGAGGCCCATGGTGGCCCTCCTCCACTTATCCCTGCACCCATCTTCTTCCTCCGCCTCACACAAACCCGAAAAACCAACTCAAGCTCGTGTTCCAGCCACTTTTGCTGTGATTTTCGATCTCCTTGCTTAAAGCACCTCTCGCAAAACTGCTTGGGGAGATTGTTCCTTGGTATGTGACTCCTCCATTGCTCCAATTAGTTATTGTTCTAGTGCTTTATTCATTGCAAATTTGTGCTGCATAGGTGACCATGTTCTTGAGCTTGCATGTCAAATTTATATGGTTCTAAGTAGTTCTAATGCTTGATATAGGCCCTAGGCACTTGTGGGAGTTGTTGCTATCAATTTTATTGAAGTTGGTTCACTTTTATTTGCAGTTACTAAAAATTTCAGAATTATTTTTTAGAGAAAACAATATGCTTAGGAAGATGTTCCAAGGTGGTTCTTCAAGGAAGCAAGGTCCTAGGCTTGCAATGCGTGATGCTGACGAGGAACCACCAAGAGACGCTCTTGTGAGGCCCTGTGAATGGCCTTCTGAAAATTTTATGGATCAAGCGGGAATTATAGAAGAATTTAACGCATATTTGCGTACTACCGGTCTTGAGGACTTTGAAGCTGACAAATGCCCCCAGTATCGTGACCTCCCAAGTTCATTTGTGTGGAGGTTTGAGTTTTCATCTTCGCGTAATTCTCCTTCAGTCATGTTCGACCTTTATGACAAATCTTATACCATGGACTTAGAGGATTTCACTTTTGCATGCAAACTTCCATCTTGGGGTAGTATCAGGGATCCCCCTAAATCTGAATATAGAGACTTTCTTGCTAGAATAACTATGGGGGAGTCTAGAGATATAACACATGCCACTATAGGGAGCATTCACTTTCCTGCTATACATTATTTTGCTCTCTTCATTGGTAGATGCATAAATGCTAAGGATGAAGCATGTCACATGTGTGCCCTTGATCTCAGCATTCTCAGAAGTGCTGTGTTAGGGGACCAATCTTATCATATGGGAGCCATTGTAGCTCATAGGTTGATTCTTAATAGACATAACGGAGATTTTTTTGGAGGAATTTATGCAACTCGCTTAGCTAATTTTCTTGATATAGACATTCGTGAGGGTGATATGGAGTTACCCCCTACTTATTTAGATTTTGATTCTATGGTTTCCCACCAGTTTGTGGAGAGGACTGGACCACCTCTCCAGTATCGGCTAATCTTTAACAAACGACATGTTGTCCATGTTACTCTTCCTGCTCCTGCCTTCTTTGATTTTCAGACGATAGGAAGATATATTATTACCAGAGAGGAGGCAGATGAGTACGAGAGGAGAGCGGAGGCAGCTCGACGCCACGCTGCAGCTCAGGAGGCGGTAGCCGCTGCATCGCAGTACGACCCCAGCTACACCTACGGGTATCAGCCAGGCTATCCCTGGCAATAGACCAACTTAGGCCAAAAGCCTAAGCTTGGGGGAGTACGTATTTCCCACCAACATTACATTTATGTCCACACACACTCATTGCTAGACGTGGGTGCTCATACTTTTTCACTGTAATATCCATGTTAGTTTAAATTTCTTTTTCTAGCTTTCTTCTTGTGTGTTTGATAAACCTTAAGAAAAAACAAAAAATTAGTTAGTCTACTTTCCATGCTTGTAGTAGAATTAAAAAGAAAACCCAAAAATATTTCCCGTTCTTCTTTTTACTTGTTGGGAGCTTTCCCGTGTAAATAGTTTTTATATTTTCTTTTCCTTTCTTTGGGGGTCGAGAAGACCATATTGAAAATGCTTAGTGGCTCTCATATGCATGATCATTTATTTAACCTAGAGCCCATATTACTTGTCTTCTCTCTTGAGTTGAATGCTTGCAAATTCCAGCTTAGTCCAATGCACGTGCACTCTTATTATTATACACACCGTTCGGTCGTGCAAGTGAAAGGCAATAATGATGATATATGATGGACTTATTGGGATGAGAAAAGCTGGTATGAACTCGACCTCTCTTGTTTTTGTAAATATGATGATTCATCGTTCCTGATTCAGCTATTATGAAGTAAACATATTTGCAATGACATTTAGAGATTATAGTTGCTTGTGCCATGCTTGATTAGCTATGAGTTATAATGGTTTACCTTGCGTGCCAACATGCTATTAGAATGATTATGATGTGGTATGATGGGATGGTATCCTCCTTTGAATGAATTGAGTGACTCGACTTGGCACATGTTCACGCATGTAGTTGAATCAAATCAACATAGCCTTCATAATATTTATGTTCATGGTGGATTATATCCTACTCATGCTTGTATTCGGTGTAAATTAATTTTAATGCATGTTTGCTACTGTTGTCGCTCTCTCAGTTGGTCGCTTCCCAGTCTTTTGCTAGCCTTCACCTGTACTAAGCGGGAATACTGCTTGTGCGTCCAAACTCCTTAAACCCCAAAGTTGTTCCATATGAGTCCACTATACCTTCCTATATGCGGTATTTACCTGCCGTTCCAAGTAATTTGTATGTGCCAAACTCTAAATCTTCAAATAAACATTCTGTTTTGCATGCTCGAATAGCTCATATGTCAACTAGAGCTGCCCTTATCTTCCGTGTTAGGCGGGTTATTCTCAAGAGGAGTGGACTCCGCTCCTCATTCACGAGAAAATGGCTGGTATCCGGGATGCCCAGTCCCATGCTTTATGCAAACTAAATCAAAATAATTACAAACAAAACTCCCCTTGGGACCCGTTGAATGTTGGAGGCACTCGTTGTTTCGAGCAAGCCATGGATTGATGCTTGTGGAGGAAGGGGAGTATAAACTTTACCATTCTGTTTGGGAAACGCCTATAATCTATTTAGCATGAAAGATATCGTCATCTTTTAGTTGTTATGTTGACAATGCGAGTATGCCGCTCAAAATAAAATTTATCTCTATTTCAAAACCGAGCTCTGGCACCTCTACAAATCCCTGCTTCCCTCTGCGAAGGGCCTATCCATTTACTTTTATGTTGAGTCATCACCCTTCTTATTAAAAAGCACCCGCTGGAGAGCACACTGTCGTTTGCATTCATTATAATTGGTTTATATTGGGTATGACTTGACTGGATCTCTTTCACCATGAATTACAATGTTTAGTCAGTCCTTGATCTTTAAAGGTGCTCTGCATTTATGTTTTGCAGTCTCAGAAAGGGCTAGCGAGATACTATTTTGTTATATCATGTTATGATTATTTTGAGAAAGTGTTGTCATCTGAGTTTTATTATTATGGCTCGCTAGCTGATTATGCTATTGCTATGAGTAATTATGAGACCTACGTGTTATTGTGAGTATGGTTAGTTCATAATATTTGCTGAAACTTGAATGCTGGCTTTTCATGTTTACAACAACAAGAGCAAACAGAGTTTGTAAAAGTTTTTCTTTTTCTCTTTCAGTTTGTCAACTTAATTGCTTGAGGAAAAGCAAGGGTTTAAGCTTGGGGGAGTTGATACGTCTCCGTCGTATCTACTTTTCCAAACACTTTTGCCCTTGTTTTGGACTCTAACTTGTATGATTTGAATGGAACTAACCCGGACTGACGCTGTTTTCAGCAGAATTGCCATGGTATTGTTTTATGTGCAGAAAATAAAAGTTCTCAGAATGACCTGAAACTCCACGGAACACCTTAGAAAAAATAATAAAAAATCCTCGCCAAAGATGAAGACCAGGGGGCCCACACCCTGCTCACGAGGTGGGGCGCGCCCCCCAGGCGCGCCCCTACCTCGTGGGCCCCCTGGTGGCCCTCCGACGCCAACTCCAACTTCATATATTGGCTTTCGGGGAGAAAAAAAATCAGAGAGAAAGTTTCATCGCGTTTTATGATACGGAGCCGCCGCCAAGCCCTAATCTCTCTCGGGAGGACTGATCTGGAGTCCGTTCGGGGCTCTGGAGAGGGGGATTCGTCGCCGTCGTCATCGTCAACCATCCTCCATCACCAATTTCATGATGCTCACCGCCGTGCGTGAGTAATTGCATCGTAGGCTTGCTAGACGGTGATGGGTTGGATGAGATTTATCATGTAATCGAGTTAGTTTTGTTAGGGTTTGATCCCTAGTATCCATTATGTTCTGAGATTGACGTTGCTATGACTTTGTTATGCTTAATGCTTGTCACTAGGGCCCGAGTGCCATGATTTCAGATCTGAACCTATTATGTTTTCATGAATATATGTGTGTTTTTGATCCTATCTTGCAAGTCTATAGTCACCTACTATGTGTTATGATCCGACAACCCCGAAGTGACAATAATCGGGACCACTCCTAGTGATGATCATAGTTTGAGGAGTTCATGTATTCACTATGTGCTAATGCTTTGTTCCGGTTCTCTATTAAAAGGAGGCCTTAATATCCCTTAGTTTCTAATAGGACCCCGCTGCCACGGGAGGGTAGGAAAAAAATGTCATGCAAGTTCTTTTCCATAAGCACGTATGAGTATATTCGAAATACATGCCTACATTACATTGATGAACTGGAGCTAGTTCTGTGTCACCCTATGTTATGACTGTTACATGACGAACCGCATCCGGCATAATTATCCATCGCTGATCCGGTGCCTACGAGTTTTCCATATACTGGTTCTCGCTTATTTACTTTTCCGTTACTACTGTTACAATCACTACAAAAATACCAAAAACATTACTTTTGCTGTCTTTAATTTTGTTACCATTACCACCACTATCATATTACTTTGCTACTAAACACTTTGCTGCAGATACTAAGTTTCCAGGTGTGGTCGAATTGACAACTCAGCTGCTAATACTTGAGAATATTCTTTGGCTCCCCTTGTGTCGAATCAACAAATTTGGGTTGAATACTCTACCCTCGAAAACTGTTGCGATCCCCTATACTTGTGGGTTATCAGGGAGGTGAGTGCTTGAAGGTATATCTTAAGATCTTGCTATTGAATCTCTTAGTTTCTTGTTTTATCACTTGTTTGGTTTATAAAATAAAAATACAAAAAATGGAATTGAGGTGGTCTCATATTGTTCATCTTTATCATGTCTTTCTTGAAAATGATGGAAATGAAAATTGTGCTCAATTGATAGATGAAGAATTCAATGAAATGTTTGGCATAAATGATGAGCATGATTGCAATGTTGTTGGTATGAACTCTTCGAATATCCATGATGCTAACGATATGCAAAGCCATAAGCTTGGGGATGCTATATTTGATGAAGATGATAATTTTGTCCCCCAAGTTTTGATGATAAAAATTATTATGATGATAGCATGCCTCCTATTTAGGATGATTATATTGATGAAAGTGGATTTGGAGAGGTCGTGACTTTATTTAAGGATGAATCCACTATTCTGGAAGAGGTTCCAATTGACTATGACAACAAAGTTCCTACCTATTATGATTATGGTGATGGCATGTATGCTATGAAGAATAATGATAACCATGAAACTTGTCATCATGATTTTAATTTTCAATCCCATGATAGTTTTTTTGTTGAGGTTGCTCCCACTACTATTCATGAGAACGAATTTGCTTATGAGGAGAGTAATAAAATTTCTATGCTTACGGATCATGAAAAGAATGCTTTATGTGATTTCAGTTTTTAAAGTTATAGAAGTATGAATCTTCTTGCATTCTTTACATACTGTTCTGTTTAGACAGATTGCTGTTATGTTTGCATTGTTTGCATATGTTTGCTTGTTTAATGATTCTATTAGAGGATAGGAATATTAAATATGCATAGGCATTTAGTATGCAATGCTAAATTATAATTTTAGTGATTTGTTACGGTATAGAATGATAAGGTTTTGAGTTAATTTATACTAATGCATCTCACGAGTTCTTGTTGAGTTTTGTGTGGATGAAGTTTTTATGATTTAGGGAAACCATGATATAGAAGGAATTAGGGAGACACAAAAGCTCAAGCTTGGGGATGCCCAAGGCATCCCAAGATAATATTTCAAGAAGTCTCAAGCATCTAAGCTTGGGGATGCCCCAGTAGACATCCCACCTTTCTTCATCAAGAATTATCGGTTAGTATCGGTTGAGCATAAGTTTTTGCTTCTTCACATGATGTGTGCTATTCTTGGAATTTCATCTTGTTTTATTTTGCTTGCTTTTTTAATAAAATACTTAGATCTGAGAGTTTATAAATAAAAGAGAGTCCTCAATGAGCTACCATTTACTTAACTACTCACTAGATCTTCACTTATATCTTTTTGGGGTAGTTTGTCTTTTACTCTTGTGCTTCACCTATATCCTATGAGTAAATTGTTGAATGAATTGAATATCATGAGGTTGAAATTATATGTTCATATCATGCCTAGTGGTAGCTTCACATTGGGTTTAGAAAGTGAAATCTTTTGAAGCTTGACAATCACAATATTGGTCATATAAGCAATTCATGAATGATTAGTATAAGGAAGAGAACATTCACATACAAATATATTATCTTGGACATCTTCTATGATTGAGAATACCCATTAATTATTTTCAAACTTGAGAAAATCAGTTGAAGTTGGACAAGGAAGACAACGTAATGAGTTATGCTTGGGTATATTTGCATAGAAGTTATATTGTCATGGATCCTCCAACATGTGGTGTTTGCTTAGGATCTTTTGCTAGCCAAAAATTCGTACTAAGTAGAGATACTACTTGTGCATCCAAAAACCCTTAAACCCAGTTTCTTGCCATGAGTGTCCACCATACGTACATATGGATTGAATAAGATCCCTCAAGTAAGTTGTCATCAGTGCATAAAGCAATAAAAATTGCTCCTAAGTATGTTTGATCTTTTATTGTAAGGGAAAATTGAGCATTGTATGAACTTCTGATGGCAAAGTATTAAAAGCGATGGACTGCATAATAAAGGTTGCTATTGTAAGGGGCAATATTATGTGACGTTCCTTTGCATGAAGAGCTTGGGCATCCAAAAATAAAAAGCGCATGACAACCTCTGCTTCCCTCTGCGAAGGGCCTATCTTTTACTTTTGAGTATTTACTTTTATGCAAAGAGTCAATAGTATGAATTCTCATTTCAGCCTCAACTACTCTCTAGTTGGCAAGCATTATGTTTTGGGGAAAGATCTAGGCACATATGGCCAGTCAAATATATTTGATCATGATTTATTATTGTTGACAGTCATCTCTTTGATAAATGAGTTGGGAGGCGAAACATTAAGCCCCTATCTTTATCTGTGTTCGATGGATGCCATTTGTTCTAAGAATATGCTTTGAGTACTATCAATCATGGAATACTATATGATGATTGAGTAATTGGAGCTCTTACTTAGACTCTGTTGAATAAGTTGAATTGCAATTGTTTGGTGACTAAGAATATAGGTTGTTGAACTTCAAGAGAATTCGTTGTTTGAACCTTAACATGTGAATTGATTTCTACTTTGTCATGATGAGTTTTATGAGAAAGAGTTACTGTTATGATGCTAGAAAAGTGATTGAAATTATCACTGATCAAACTTATGCACTATGCTAGCATTCACACTTCATAAATTATTTCTTTTATCATTTACCTACTCGAGGACGAGTAGGAATTAAGCTTGGGGATTCTGATACGTCTCCAATGTATCGATAATTTATGAAGTATTCATGCCATGTTTACAACAATTTTATATGGTTTTGGTATGATTTGCATGGAACTAACCCGGACTAACGCTATTTTCAGCAGAACTACCGTGTTCTTGTTTTTCTTGTGCGGAAATGAAAGTTCTCCAAATGAGCTGAAACTTTTTGATGAATTTTTTGAAATAAAAGAGACCCCCGAAGCTTCATGGGAGGGCCAGAAGAGCCACGAGGAGGGAACAACCCACCAGGGCACGCCCGAGGGGCCCAGCTTGCCCCGGTGGGTTATGCTCACCTCGAGGCACATCTTCGCGTGAAACCAATGCTGAAAAATCCTACAAATAGAGAAACCATCAGAAATAACCCTAGATTAGAAGTTCCGCCGTCGCAAGCCTCTGTAGCCACGAAAAACCAATCTAGACCCCGTTCCGGCACTCCGCCGGAGGGAGAAATCATCACCGGTGGCCATCTTCATCATCCCGGCGGCCACCATGATGAGGAGGGAGTAGCCCACCCTCGGGGCTGAGGGTTTGTACCAGTAGCTATTTGTTTAATCTCTCTCTCTCTCTCTCTCTCTCTCTCTCGTGTTCTTGAGATGTCACGATCTTGATGTATCGCGGGCTTTGTTAATATAGTTCGATCATATGGTGTTTTGCCCTCTCTATCTGTCGGTGCAACAAACCCTGGGTCTGTTGCCCTGACAGGGTTTGTTGCACCGACTGTGCACATGCACGGGAACAAGATTGAAGCACCAACCCAAGTTAGAGTACAAGAAACCAAGAGATTCGAAGGACCAACAAGCAGACCAGAGGGACCAAGATCAACCCAGAGAAGCAAGATATCATCAAGAAAAGGGCCTCCCTTTCCGGGCAGGCGAGCCCGGCAAGGGGCAAGGCCGCCCCCAGAAGCAGACAACCAAGGCATCCCGGCAGGGCCTGCCAGGGGCTCGTGAAGGCAAAACCACCTCGCCAACCACTCCACCACGACCCACGTCGTCGATCAATGTGGTGTCAAGCCGCAAAATGACTAAGTGGTAGCCATTCGCCACATGGCAGCTGTCGGTGTCAAAACCGGCGGATCTCGGGTAGGGGGTCCCGAACTGTGCGTCTAAGGCGGATGGTAACAGGAGGGCGGGGACACGATGTTTACCCAGGTTCGGGCCCTCTCGATGGAGGTAATACCCTACTTCCTACTTGATTGATCTTGATGATATGAGTATTACAACAGTTGACCTACCACGAGATCGTAGAGGCTAAACCATAGAAGCTAGCCTATGGTATGATTGTTGTTGTCCTACGGACTAAACCCTCTGGTATATATAGACACTGGAGGGGGCTAGGGTTACACAGAGTCGGTTACAAGGGAGGAGATCTACATATCCGTATTGCCAAGCTTGCCTTCCATGCCAAGGAGAGTCCCATCCGGACACGGGATGAAGTCTTCAATCTTGTATCTTCATAGTCCAACAGTCCGGCAAAAGGATATAATTCGGCTGTCCGGATACCCCCTAATCCAGGATTCCCTCAGTAGCCCCTGAACCAGGCTTCAATGACTATGAGTCCGGTGTGCAGATTTGTCTTCGACATTGCAAGGCCTGTTCCTCCTCCGAATACTCCATGGAAGATTTTGAACACAAGGATAGTGTCCGGCTCTGCAAAACAAGTTCCACATACCACCGTAGAGAGAATAATACTTCCACAAATCTAATTTGCTGATGCATTCGGTAGCATGACATCACACCGCGGCCCGGTCATTATTTGAACCGTTTTTCTCAACCAGCATCGGCGCATATTGCGAGGCGGTTTCCTTGGCACGTCTTGTCGAAGCAGAGATTGTGTCCCCTTATCACGGGATTCTCATCAATACGGACGTGGGTAACCCAACCGCGCCATCAATTACGGCGCTTGGGGAATAAGCGAATTTACTAGGCAGGTGGGGGCGTATAGTTTCGTCCGCCCTTATAAAGGGATAAGGGTTCACCCCTTTCACCATGCCTTCTTCCTCCTTGCTCATCCATTCTCGCGCACTCGAGCTCCAACACCCAAGTCTGCGTCTTTCTCCTCAAACCGTTCCAAGCATGTCCGGAGCAGGAGGCAAATGGATGAAATCCTCCATCACGGAGGAGGACATCAAAAAGCTACGGGGAGCCGGATACTTGGCCGCGGATATCGCGCATCGGCTGCCCAACGTGGGGTAGATCGTCCCTACCCCGGAATCTCATGAGAGGGTAGTTTTTCTCACCCACTTCATCCGCGGACTGGGATTTCCTCTGCACCCGTTCGTCCGCAGCCTCATGTTTTACTACGGGCTGGATTTCCATGATCTGGCCCCAAACTTTATCCTCAACATCTTGGCGTTTATCGTCGTGTGCGAGGCCTTCCTTCGCATCCGGCCCCACTTCGGCCTGTGGCTGAAGACCTTCAATGTTAAACCGAAGGTAGTAGGCGGCCGGCAAGCGGAATGCGGAGGCGCCATGGTGGGCAAAATGCCCAACGTCACATGGCTCGAGGGATCCTATGTGGAGACCATAAAGGGGTGGCAATCGGGGTGGTTCTACATCACCGAGCCGCGCGACACCAACTGGGTGGCGGCCCCCGAGTTCCGAACCGGAGTCCCCATGCGGCTCACCTCCTGGAAAGAGAAGGGCCTGTCCTGGGGTAACCCGGTAGAGCTGACCGGACTCCAGACCTGCATCAAGAACATGATGAACAAGAAAATCAAGCTCGTCAACGTGGTCCAGGTCATGCTCTTCCGCCGGATCCTCCTGTGTCAACAACGGGCATTCAATTTATGGGAGTTCAACCTGGCCAAGCACCAGACTCCGCGCGAGCTCTTTGACACGACGCACAAGGACGTCTGGAGGGTGATGTTCAAGGGCGCCGAGGTGCCCCCTTCCCTTACTGAGGATCGCGGACTCAGCGCACAGCGCCATGCCAGTTCGGTAAGTTCTTTAATACCTTATAGGGTATTTATTATCCCCAGTTTAATCATGTGCGGGATCTAAGCCTCCATGCCTTTAACAGGATTGGGTGGAGACAGCGGAGCAGATTGATTGTCCAGCCCCCCTGCCTGAAGATCCAGCGGATGCTCTCCTAATGGAGATGCTGGCTCCGGCACCTTATGAGGTGCCGGAGAAGAAGGCCACGGGGACCTGAAAGGGTCTCCGGCGTCAGGTGATATCAGACTCATCGTCCGATAACTCTGAGGCGCACTCCTCCCATGAAGACGAGGAGGAGGAAGAGGAAAGTTCTCCCCCCCCAGCCGGGGGAGACAAGAAGAGGAAGGCCGTCCCAACTGGGGAGGCCGAAGGGTCCAAGAAGGGAAGGACTCTCCTTCCGGACTGTTCCACGACCACTAGTGAGGACGAGTGGTTGCCCAGGGACAAGCCCCTGTCGAAGTCGTAAGTATTCGGATACCAGAGTAATTCATGGTATGCTTTTATTACACTGCTTCTCCTTACGCCGGATATGATTATGCAGTCCGTCCCGAGCCCGCATCGACGTATATTCGTTGGACGGTTCTTTGGACCCGTCGGATATGAGTAGCGATACACTTCCGACCGCCTCCACCCCCTGCCCTACGGACAACGCCGAGGGGAGGTAGTTCTGGAGGCGCCTCGAGGCGACCTTCCGGACCCTGGGCGCAAAGGGGGCAAGACTCCCGTGGGCTCCAAGTTCGGCCCTCAGCCAGACACTGCACCGAAACCTCGAGTGGTTCCGGACTCCGGCAGGCGACCCCCTGCTAAGAGGGGCAAGCCGCCCGTGCCGGTCGCCTCTGTCCATCCAGAGGCACCGGATAACTTGCTGGAAGCGCTTCACGGCGCCTCCATCCACGGAGAGCACCACACTATCATGAGTGCGGTGATCGAGAAGGTTCAGTCCGCCAAAAGCGGACTGACTGAAGCTTGCGCCAGCCTCCTAACAGGCTTTCAAGTAAGTAATTAAATTATAGGAAAATATTACCGCATAGACAATAGCCCATGATGCTCTGTTTGGCGTTCGTGAAGAAAAGCCGAATAGAGGATCGAATAATAACCACAGGAGTCTAATCTGAATATGTCTATATGCGTATGCAGGCGTCGCTGCTGGCCGCCGCCGCACGTACTGCGGAGGTCAATGCCCTGAAGCAGGACCTTGAGTGGTCCGAGGAAGAGCTCGGCCTTACCAAGTGGCAGCTCGAGGAGAGCAAAGGTAAGCAATACCTTGTCTATATATTAAAAATAAATTTGGTTGCAAAATAATAGGATCATCATGAATGTGCCAGGGGCCACGACCGAAGTGGCGACCCTGAAACAGGCGCTATCTGAGGACGAAAGCAAAGCGGCCAAGGAGCACACCGAGCGAGAAAAACAAGAGGCCCGAGTAGGTGAGGTGCAACAAGAGCTCCAGGCACTCGTGAAGAAGCACGAGTACTTGGAGCTTGACTCTAAGACGCGAGAGTCTGATCTTGCAAGGGCCCTCGAAAGCGCAAAACATGCCAAGGCCGAAGCCCAAAAGGCCCTCTAGGAAATTGAGGCAGTTAAGAAGATAGCGGCGGGTAAGGCATTCATTATGCAAAGCAAGCACGTGAAAGAAAATTTCTTTTTCCTTACCCGAGTTCGGAGCTCTCCAGGAGCGTTCGCAGATCTGCCCCGCAGTGTGTCTGAAGCCGCGGAGTTCTACCGGGCCGAGGAGGGGAGCTCGACGGAGAAATTTTTCTGGTCTCAGTATACTGAGACCGAACACCCGATGCCCTTGAGCGACCAGCTGGAGCAACTGGTCGAGCTCCACAAGGCGGCCGAACAGGCCATGAAGGGCCTTATAGCCCGGATATGGCCTGGCGATCCCCTTCCCAACAGCTACTTCGGTCTGGTGAGGCGGCTTGTGGATGCCTGCCCCCGGTTTGAAGTCATCAAGCGGTCCGTCTGCATCGAAGGTGCACGCAGGGCCTTTGCCCGTGCGAAAGTGCACTGGGCGAAGATGGACGCCAAGAAGCTGGTGAAGGAGGGGCCACTGCAGGGCAAGGAGCATCGCCACCCTAAAATGTATTATGACGGTGTCCTGAAGGGTGCCCGCCTTGTGGCGGAGGAGTGTACCAAAGATGTAATTTTTGAATGAACGTGCTCATGTGATCCTTTAATGCGAAAACTTGTTCACTTGCGCTATGCAACACTTTTTGAATTTAAAATATTACCTTCTGCGCGGCTGTTTATCAAATCTGAGAGTTGGCCAGTCCTCGGCTTCTGCCCCCATGCAGCTAGTACTGGGGTGTTCGGGATAAATCTGAGCACTCTTTTTCCCATTTTTGGGTCCTCCGAGGGAGGTGCTCAGCGCAACGAACCAGGCAATCGGACTATAATGCTTTATCACTCTCACTTAGCCATAGAAGTCTACAATTTTAAATTTTGGAGAAGCCCCTAGTATTCGGAAGGACGAATTTGGGGCGCTATATACGCCTAAGTCGGACAAGGCCGACTCCTCGCCCGAAGCGGAAAAAGTCTTTAAGGACTTGAGGCCTCTCGAACAGCGACCAGCTCTCGCCTCATCATGACAGTCAGTTTTGGCTTTCTCTACTGAGGTGCTCGTCCGGAAGAACCGGGACACAATCGCAGTAGTTCTCCCTGTGCTATCTTAGCCGATATAGCGGAACGTAAGGTACCAAAACATGGGAGCCGGGCAAACCCAACTATTGACCCAAGACATGATTCAGAGTTGATGCATATAATGCTATAAGTTCAGGGTGCCGCACTGCCGAAAGTGTTCGGACTTCTCACGCCGTATTATGGGGTATACAAAAGCCCCTAGCGTATTGGCCGTACCAGAATGTACGGGTGCTGATTGTCGTAAATAAACATATAAAATAGGATAGATAATGCAATAATAGACTAATGCTATGCATTGTTATTTAAAGAATACATTGAAGCGTACTGGTACAAGTAGTGCAATAAGCAAAAAATAGGGCTATTTGACATGTCCTATCCAAGGACAAGCTGTGGACTGGTATTTAAAGCAGGTATTTCACTCGTTATCAGAGAGCACCTGGGGATTCCAGTGTACGACGTAGCTTCCTGCCTCCTTGGTTGTCGTATTATGTGTCCAGCAATCGCACTGCCGGATAGGGCTTCCAGAGAGTAAGGTCCTGAAAGAGAGAAAATGATAAAGGTATTCAGCCCCTAGGGCGGTTGAGCCGCACTGTGGGACATGCCATGGTCGTGCCCCCGCCTATGCCCATGGTATTTTCAATGCATAATTATGTACGCGCGGCACGGATTTCACCGTTTGACTGGGACTAGGGCGGGGGTTGAATTGCTAGGCGAGCTCTGAACGTGCCAGGCGATCCTGTTGCAGGTTACTCCGGACTCACTTGACGGTGTCTGGGGGCTTTATTGCCGAATTGGTGGATTGCCTTAAGAGGCTGCTTTGTGCTTCTGCAGCGAGGGCCGCATTGCGCTCCTCCGTGCGGAGCGAGCGCTCTGTTTTTCCATTGACTGTTATGACCCCCCCTAGGTCCTGGCATCTTGAGCTTGAGGTATGCATAGTGCGGTACCGCATTGAATCTTGCAAATGCGGTTCGCCCGAGCAGTGCGTGATAGCCGTTGCGGAATGGGACGATATCGAAGATTAACTCCTCGCTTCGGAAATTGTCCGGAGATCCGAAAACCACTTCCAGTGTGATTGAACCCGTGCAATGGGCCTCTACACCTGGGATGACGCCTTTAAAGGTCGTTTTTGTGGGTTTGATCCTCGAAGGATCTACACCCATTTTGCGCACTGTATCCTGATAGAGCAGGTTCAGGCTGCTGCCGCCGTCCATAAGGACTCGAGTGAGGTGAAATCCGTCAATGATGGGGTCTAAGACCAATGCGGCAGATCCGCAATGGCGGATACTAGTGGGGTGGTCCCTGCGATCGAAGGTGATCGGACAAGAGGACCATGGGTTGAACTTTGGGGCGACGGGCTCCATCGCATAGACGTCCCTTAGTGCACGCTTTCGTTCCCTCTTGGGGATGTGGGTTGCGTATATCATGTTCACCATCCTCACTTGTGGGGGGAACCTCTTCTGTCCTCCCGTGTTCGGCGGCCGGGGCTCCTCCTCGTCGTCACTATGCAGCCCCTTGTCCTTGTTTTCGGCATTTAACTTGCCGGCCTGCTTGAACACCCAACATTCTCTGTTGGTGTGATTGGCTGGCTTATCGGGGGTGTCGTGTATTTGACACGAGCGATCGAGTATGCGGTCCAAACTGGACGGGCCCGGAGTACTTCTTTTGAATGGCTTTTTCCGCTGACCGGATTTAGAGCCACTGAATCCGGCATTGACTGCCGTATCCTCGGCGTTATCGCTGTTGTTGCGGCGTTTGTGTCTGCTATGACGTGGTCTGCCGTTACTATCCTTGGTATCCGAAGTGCCAAGGTTCCTTGATATGTTGTTGCTGCGAGCCAGCCAGCTATCCTCTCCCACGCAAAAGCGGGTCATGAGTGTCGTGAAGGCTGCCATAGACTTCGGCTTCTCCTGACCGAGGTGCCGGGCGAGCCACTTGTCACGGATGTTATGCTTAAATGCCGCTAAGGCCTCTGCATCCGGACAGTCGACAATTTGATTTTTCTTGGTTAGGAACCGTGTCCAGAATTGCCTGGCCGATTCCCCCGGCTGCTGAGTTATATGGCTCAAGTCATCGGCATCCGGTGGTCGCACATAAGTGCCCTAGAAGTTGTCGAGGAATGCATCTTCCAGATCCTCCCAACATCCAACGAAGTCTGATGGCAAGCTATTCAGCCAATGCCGAGCTGGTCCTTTAAGTTTTAGTGGGAGGTACTTGATGGCATGTAGATCATCACCGCGGGCCATGTGGATGTGGAGGAGGAAATCCTCGATCCATACCGCGGGATCTGTTGTACCATCATATTATTCAATATTTAAGGGTTTAAAACCCTCTGGGAATTCATGATCCATTACGTCGCTGAAGCATAGGGGTGTCTGGCGCCTGCGGTTGGGCTATATCACGACGCAGTTCATATGAGTCTTGTCTGCTGTGTTCGGCCCGGCCGGATTTACTAGTGTATCCGGCGTGACGGTCATCGTCCCGCGTAGGTGCGCGCCCCCGTGATCCATAGATCGATCTTGCGTGTTTTGCCCTGTTTTCCAATACGTCTCACAGGCCCCGCGTGTTGCCCCGGGCCTTGGTATTTTTGTTTGGGTGGCGGCGGGGTGTGGGCTGAGCTTCAGGATGAAATGCCACTCTGTCTCAGCCATGAGGTGGCCGATCAGCCGCATCATACGCTGGTGATGTAGGTTTCAATGCTTCCTCCTCAAGTTGGGGTAGCAACCTGCGCTTTGGGTAACCCTTGGAGGGGCGTTCGAGTTCATACTCCTCGGCCGCAAGGACTTCAGTCCATCTGTCTGCTAGCAAATCTTGGTCAGCTCTAAGCTATTGTTGCTTTTTCTTCAGGCTATTTGCTGTGGCTATAAGCCAGCGCTCCTGCTCGACGGGATCCTCAGGCACGAAAAATTCTTCATCGCCGAGGCTCACCTCGTCTTCAGAGAGAGGTATGTAATTGTCATCCTCCGCTTCTCCGTCTGATGCCTGCTCAGGGGGGCTGGCTTGTTCATCCTCCGGCTCTAAATCTTGCCGGAGGGGATTTTCGTCGTCTTTGGCACTGTCCAGAGTGCTATTGTCTCTTGTGCCGGTATCACTACTTTTACTATGGCGAGACTTAGAGCGGCGCCGCTGACCTCGGCGCTTGGGTTGCTTCTTGGAGGGGTCATCCTCCGCTGTCTTATCGCCATTGCCTTCTTTGGGTGTATCCACCATGTATATATCATATGATGAAGTGGCAGTCCAGCGCCCTGTGGGCGGTGGTTCCAATTCGTCTCCTGCATCGTCGTCCATGCCATCGATGTCTTCGGAGTTGAAGTCGAGCATGTCGGTTAAATCGTCGACAGTGGCTACTAAGTGGGTGGTGGGTGGGGAACAAATTTCTTCGTCGTCCGCATCCCATCCTAGCCGGACATAGTTCGGCCAAGGTTCTCCTGACAAGGAAAGAGACTTTAAAGAATTTAGCATGTTGCCGAAAGGCGAGTGCTGAAAGATATCCGTGTAGGTAAACTCCATGATCGGTGCCCAATCGGATTCGATAGGCACGAACGGGGACCTGTTCGGAGCCTGTGGCTAGGGATGAATCCAATGGTTTGGCAGCACAGTTCTCGCGAGGGGTAAAGTCAGTATTTGGCTCTATCGCCACTGAGGGTGCGGCCTCCAAGGCGGGGTCTATCCACCCATCCTCGGATGGCGCAATTTGCTCCGGATTGAAGGCCGGAGTAGGTGCCGGTGTGATCTCCCGAACACTGTCCGACGGCAGGGCTATATCATGCTCGTTGTGATCGTGCGGGGCACCTGGCAGGGGCTCGAATCCGTCGAAGATCAAGTCTCTGCGGATGTCGGTAGTGTAATTCAAGTTTCCAAACCTGACCTGGTGGCCAGGGGCGTAGCTCTCGATTTGCTCCAGATGGCCAAGCGAGTTGGCCCGCAGTGCGAAGCCGCCGAATACGAAGATCTGTCTGGGGAGGAAAACCTCACCCTGGACTGCATTGTTACCGATGATCGAAGGAGCCATCAAGCCTTACGGTGACGACATAGTGGAACTCTCAATGAAAGCACCAATGTCGGTGTCAAAACCGGCGGATCTCGGGTAGGGGGTCTCGAACTATGCGTCTAAGGTGGATGGTAACAGAGGCGGGGACATGATGTTTACCTGTGTTCGGGCCCTCTCGATGGAGGTAATACCCTACTTCCCGCTTGATTGATCTTGATGATATGAGTATTACAAGAGTTGATCTACCATGAGATCGTAGAGGCTAAACCCTAGAAGCTAGCCTATGGTATGATTGTTGTTGTCCCACGGACTAAACCCTCCGGTTTATATAGACACCGGAGGGGCTAGGGTTACAGAGTCGGTTACAAGGGAGGAGATCTACATATCCGTATTGCCAAGCTTGCCTTCCACGCCAAGGAGAGTCCCATCCGGACACGGGACGAAGTCTTCAATCTTGTATCTTCATAGTCCAACAGTCCGGCCAAAGGATATAGTCCGGCTGTCCGGATACCCCCTAATCCAGGACTCCCTCAGCAGCCTCTCCCTACAGGAGAAACCCTCAAGTGACACCCATCCTGCGACATGTCAAGCAAACAGGCGCGGAGCTGGCAAGATAGCCCGGCAAGCCTTGCCGGGCAACTAGTGATGTGACATTGAGCGGTGCATTTAATGCGCCCTGTCAGCTCATAGAGTTAGGTATGATAGCCATGTTGCTATCTTATCAGTGCATAATGACTACTTTGCCATTGTGGTAACCCCTTGATCTATAAAAGGAGGCCTATGGCAACTAGAGAGAGGGTTAGAAGGTTGGATAACTCACACCCCTATACGCGAGTAGTCGCTGCCACCCTGAGGCAACTCTTGCCGGGCAAGTGTACTACGCTCCACCACCACCTTCCACCATCAATCCACCAAAGCAGGAGTAGGGTTTTACGCCTCACGGCGGCCCGAACCTGGGTAAAAACTGCCCATGTGATCTCTGCCTCTGCCCCACGCTCATCTGCTCTTTGTGCGACGCGATTCCCCCTGCCGAACTAGCAAGGGGCCTCCTGGTCCCATAGGTGGCTGTGGTTTACCGCGATATCTTTGGCGCGCTAGGTAGGGGAACGGTTGTGTGAACCTGAAGGCGTGTGCAGCGCGTCATCTTCATCACCGTCTTTACCTTCGACGACGCCATCGACCATGGCTCCCAAGAAGAAACCCGGTCCTTCGGCTCACCCGTCCACCTCGAAGGCTCCGTCGCCTGCGGCCTCTAACACCGCAGGTGTGCGAAGACGCGCGAGGACGCAGACACTACTAGGGATGTGGTCGAAGCAGGCGGTGCCGTCACCACTTCCTCATGGCCAGCGCAGGAGCAGGCGGCACCGGAGGAGAGCAGCGTCAACAACACCCCGACTGCCACGCTCCGGGAGGCCCGGATGGAGGGGCTACTCCATCTGCGCCCTCTCTCCCGCCGACAAGCACAACCCAGCAACAGCACTCGGACCGGGGCGAACCTCCGTCCTCCGACCGCTCCCACCGCAGGTGCAGTCGTAGAGCGTGCATCTCCCCCGGGATGGGTCGACCAAGCCGATGTGCCCGACGGAGCTGCTGGCCCTCGAGCGCCTTCGCCGCACCACATCCAGGTGGTCACCCCGCAGCAGCAGCGGGGGCGCAGCACTGCCGCCGCTGGCACTGTCAGGAGCGGAGAGACGATGCGATCGACTTCATCATCACCCATGCCAAGTACAGCCTCGGAGGCCATGGTGCGGGCTCAGCTACTGCTGAGGTTTCTGCCAGCAGCCGAGCAAATGGACGAATGGCATGCCACCATCCAAAGTCTGCTCGATTTCACCGAAGCTGGGGGCTCACGGCGAGCTGACCCGCCGCAGCCTCCCCAAGCGACAGCAAGGGCTCGTGCTACTGACCGTACGGAGGGAGCCATCCCCATGGTGCAGTCCCCGCCACGGCAGCTAGCGCAAGCACAACAAAATCAAGACCCCGACGATGTATCGATGGCCTCTTCAGACCCTCGAGCACGTCCAGGCCAACGACGAGCCCCAGAGGATGGGCGGAGGGGAGACACGTGTGTCGTTGTCGAGCAACGCCGCGATGACCATCGCCGGACTGACGGGTGCGACAGCCCCTACGTCGATGAGCCCGCGCTCGGTATTGGCGGGTGCCTACCTTTTGAGGTTGGCTGCCCTGCCTTCACTCGTGAGCTGCGGCAAGTCCGTTGGCCGTCCGTTCATACGTTCAAGTCGGAGATACCAGATAAGTACGATGGGAGGCTGAACCCGACAGAGTTCCTGAGCATCTACACCACCGCTGTTCAGGCTGGCAGGGGAAATGAGAAGGTGTTTGCCAACTACGTCCCTTTGGCCCTCAAGTCCAATGTGATGTCTGGGCTGATGCATGATACGTCTCCATCGTATCTACTTTTCCAAACTCTTTTGCCCTTGTTTTAGACTCTAACTTGCATGATTTGATTGGAACTAACCCGGACTGACGCTGTTTTCAGCAGAATTGCCATGGTGTTATTTTTGTGCAGAATAAAAAGTTCTCGGAATGACTTGAAAATCAATGGAGATTATTTTTGGAATTAATAAAAATATTGGCGGAAGAATCAACACCTGAGGCCCAAACCTTAGCCACAAGGGTGGGGGCGCGCCATGCGACCTTGTGGGCCCCCTGGACCTCCACCGACCTCAACTCCAACTCCATATATTCACTTTCAGGGAGAAAAAAATCGGCAAGAAAGTTTCGTCGCGTTTTACGATACGGAGCCGCCGCCAAGCCCCGTTCTTCCTCGGGAGGGTAGATCCGGAGTCCGTTCGGGGCTCCGGGGAGGGGAATCCGTCGCCATCGTCATCATCAACAATCCTCCATCACCAATTCCATGATGCTCACCGCCATGCGTGAGTAATTCCATCGTAGGCTTGCTAGGCCTTGATGGGTTGGATGAGATTTACCATGTAATCGAGTTAGTTTTGTTAGGGTTTGATCCCTAGTATCCAGTATGTTCTAAGATTGATGTTGCTATGACTTTGCTATGCTTAATGCTTGTCACTAGGGCCCGAGTGCCATGAACTCAGATCTGAACCCTTTATGTTTTCATCAATATATTTGTGTTCTTGATACGATATGGCAAGTTATAGTTACCTACTACGTGTTATGATCCGGCAACCCCAGAGTGACAATAGTCGGAACCACTCCCGGTGATGACCGTAGTTTGAGGAGTTCATGTATTCACTAAGTGCTAATGCTTTGGTCCGGTACTCTATTGAAAGGAGGCCTTAATATCCCTTAGTTTCCAATAGGACCCCGCTGCCACGGGAGGATAGGACAAAAGATGTCATGCAAGTTCTTTTCCATTAGCACGTATGACTATATTCGGAATACATGCCTACATTATATTGATGAACTGGAGCTAGTTCTGTGTCACCCTATGTTATAACCGTTGCATGATGAATGCCATCCGACATAATTATCCATCATCGATCCATTGCCTACGAGCCTTTCACTTATTGATCTTTGCTTCGTTACTTCTCCGCTCTTACTGTTACAATTGCTACAAAACTGTTACTATCACCTTTGCCACTGTTACCGTTACTTCGATACTACTTTGCTACTAAATACTTTGATGTATATATTAAGTCTTTCAGGTGTGGTTGAATTGACAACTCAGTTACTGATACTTGAGAATATTCTTTGGATCCCCTTGTGTCGAATCAATAAATTTGGGTTGAATGCTCTACACTCGAAAACTGTTGCGATCCCCTGTACTTGTGGGTTATCAAGACCTTTTTCTGGCGCCGTTGCCGGGGAGCATAGCTCTATTCTTTGAGTCACTTGGGATTTATATCTGTTGATCACTATGAGGAATTTGAAAGACGAAAGAACTAAGATTTTTTCCTCAAATACGAGGAGAGGTAAGGAACTGCCATCTAGCTCTGCACTTGATTCTCCTTCTGTTTTGAGTAAACTTGCGACACTTACACCTGCTATTGATTCCAATATGCCGCATGTTATTGATGATGCCACTTCTGCTTTGCATGATACTTATGATGAAACTGCTTCTGTGCTTGTTAATATTGTGCCACTAGGTGAATTTCTTGATGAACAACTTGCTAGGGCTAGAGAGAATGTAATTACTGAAACTGATGAAATTATTGAAGATTATGATGGTGATTCTCCCCCTAGATATGAATTGCCTATTTTTCCCGAGGGTTATGTTATGGATGAAGGAACTTCTAGAGACTTCTTTGCTTGTAATGATAGGAAAGATCTTTAGAAATTGTTAGCTAAGCTGAAAGAAAAATCCCTGAATGCTAGAATGAAATATGATCCTGCTTTTGCTACTTCACCTATCTTTGTTACTAACAAGGATTATGAATTATCTGTCGATCCTGAGTTAATTACTTTGGTTGAATCTGATCCTTTTCATGGTTATGAATCTGAAACTGTTGTGGCACATCTTACTAAAGTAAATGATATAGCCACCCTATTTGCTCATGAGGAAAAAATTCATTATTACTATATCCTTAAATTATTTCCTTTCTCATTAAAGGGTGATGCTAAGATATGGTTTAATTCTCTTACTCCTGGTTGTGTGCGTAGTCCCCAGGATATGATTTATCACTTCTCTGCAAAATATTTCCCCGCTCATAAGAAACAAGTTGCTTTAAGGGAAATATATAATTTTGTGCAAATTGAAGAAGAGAGTCTCCCACAAGCTTGGGGGAGGATTCTCCGATTAATGCTTTGCCTGATCACCCTCTCAAGAAAAATGAAATACTTGATATAATGGACTAACCGATGCTTCCAGACACCACCTGGATAGTTGTGCTGGTTGTGTGTTTCAGGGAAAGAACTGTTGAGCAAGCTGAATTGCTATTGAATAATATATTGAGCAATGAAAATGATTGGACACTCCCTGAACCAACTCCGAAGAAAAGGGTTATTCTATTTCTCAATCCTGAATATATGCAAGAGGCAAAGAAATCAATGAAAGAAAAAGGTATTAAAGCTGAAGATGTTAAAAATTTACCGCGTATTGAAGAAATACATGGTCTTGATAACCCGACATAGGTAGTAGAGGTAAACTCTCTCCGTAGATTTGATGAAGGTGATATTCCTCATAATAAGTCTGCTAGTCAATGCTTTGATGAATTTGATAATTTTATTGTTAAACAAGAGAATTTCGATGCTTATGTTAGTAGACAATTGAAAGATAATGCTTACATGCTTGTTCACTTGGGTAATTATATGAGTAGAACTGTTAATGATCTTACGCTTATTAGTAAACATGCTTCCATGGTTACAACTCAAGTAGAACAAGTACTTAAGGCCCAAGATGAATTGCTTAATGAGTTGAATAGTAAGAATCATGATAATGCTGTTAGGGTTATGACTAGAGGTGGTAAAATGACCCAGGAACCCTTGTATCCTGAGGGTCATCCTAAGAGACTTGAGTAGGATTCTCGAAGAATTAATAGTGAAGCACCTAGTCCTAGTAATAAAAAGAAAAATAAAACTGATAGGACTTTGCATGCTAGTGAACTTGCTACGGATACACCTGAGAATCCCAATAATATTTCTATTTCTAATGCCGAGACACAATCTGGTGATGAACATGAACCTAGTGATAATGTTAATGATGATGTTCATGTTGATGCTCAACCTAGTAATGATAATGATGTAGAGATTGAACCTGCTGTTGATCTTGATAACCCACAATCAAAGAATCAACGTTATGATAAGAGAGACTTCGTTGCTAGGAAACATGGTAAAGAAAGAGAACCATGTGTTCAGAAACCCATGACCTTTCCTCCTAAGCCATCCAAGAAAAAGGATGATGAGGATTTTGAGCGCTTTGCAAAAATGATTAGACCTATCTTTTTGCGTATGCGTTTGACTGATATGCTTAAAATGCCTCCTTATGCTAAATATATGAAAGATACTGTTACAAATAAAAGAAAGATACCTGAAACTGAAATTTCCACCATGCTTGCCAATTATTCTTTTAAGGGTGGAATACCAAAGAAACTTGGAGATCCAGGAATACCAACTATACCATGCTCCATTAAAAGAAACTATGTTAAAACAGCTTTATGTGATCTTGGAGCCAGTGTTAGTGTTATGCCTTTCTCTTTATATCGTAGACTTTAATTGAATAAGTTGACACCTACTGAAATTTCTTTGCAAATGGCTCATAAATCAACTGCTATACCCATCGGTATTTGTGAGGATGTGCCTGTTGTGGTCGTAAACGTTACTATCTTAACAGACTTTGTTATTCTTGATATTCCAGAGGACGACAGTATGTCGATAATTCTTGGTAGACCCTTTTTGAATACTCCAGGAGCTTTTATTAATTGCAACAAAGGCAATGTCACTTTTCATGTTAATGGTAATGAGCATACGGTACACTTTCTGAAGAAACAACCTCAAGTTCACAGTATTAATTCTATTGAAAAAATTTCAACTATTACTATTGGAGGTTTTGAATTCCCTCTCCCTACTTTCAAAAAGAAATATGATATCCTTATTTTTGGGGACATGCATATCCCCGTTGAGGTAACCTAGTGTTATTTGAAAGTTCTCCGGTTTCATGTCACTCGGAAGAAGTTTGTTAATGAGACTTGATCAACCTCGTTAATGGATTCCTTCTGATGAGCACGGGATGGATGAATTTAGAAAGCACAACTCTCTGTACCCATCTTTTACTTTTTGTTATTTAGAATAAATAAAGCAAAAATAGTATTTTCTATCTGCTTTTTGAATTATCCTTGCAATAAAAAATGTCCCTAAAATAAAAGTTCTCCAAATGCCCTAAAATTGGATATGATTTTTTAGAATATTCTAGAATTTCTGGTGCAAAGAACACACCAGGGGCTTCACCAGCTGGCCACAAGGGTGGAGGGCGCGCCCATCCCCTGGGGCGCGCCCCTTGACCTTATGGGCCCCAAGTGGCCCCCCTCCACTTATTCCAACACCCATCCTCTCCTTCTTCCTCCAGAAAAAATCACTCCATTTCTCAAACTCGTGATCTTGCTCATCTTGCTGCCATTTTCGATATCCTTGCTCAAAGCTCCATTCACAAAACTACTTTGGGGGATTTTTCTTTGGTATGTGACTCCTCCAATGGTCCAATTAGTTTTTGTTCGAGTGCTTTATTCATTGCAAATTTTTGCTGCTATGGTGACCATGTTCTTGAGCTTGCATGTCAAATTTATATGGTCCAAAGTTGTTTTGATGCATGATATAGCTTCTAGACACTTGTAGGAGTAGTTGCTATCACTTTTATTGAGTTTGGTTCACTTTTATTTTGAGTTACTAAAAAATTCAGAAATTTTTCAGAGAAAGAAAAATGTCTAGGTGAATGTACCAAGGTGGTTCTTCAAGGAAGCAAGCACCGAGGCGTGCGATACGTGACCCAGGCCCTGAACTACCAAGGGAAGCTCAAGTGGGGCCGTGTGAATGGCCGTCAGATGAGTTTATGGATCGTGTAGGTTTCAATGATGAATTCTATGCATACATACAAAATTCCGGCCTTGAGGATTTCTTATCGAACAAGTGCTTACAGTATTATTATCTCACCGATTCCTTCGTGCGGAGGTTTGAGTTTTCATCCAAGCGTAATACTCATACTGTCTTGTTTGACCTTTATTATGAATCTTATACCATGGACTTAGAATATTTTGGTGATGCATGCAATATTCCACAATGGCGTAGTCTTCGTGAGCCTCATAAATCTAAATATAACGATTTCCTTTCTAGCATCACTGTAAAAGAAACTAGAAACATCACACAAGCAACTGTAGGGAGCACTCACTTTCCTGCCATACATTATTTTTCTCTCTTTATCAGTAGATGTATTAATGGTAAAGATGAACAATTCCATATTTGTATACCAGATCTTAGTATCCTCAAGTGTGCGGTGTTAGGTGATAAACGATATAATTTGGGGGCCATTATTGCTAGAAGGTTACATCTTAATGCTAAAGATGGAGATTTATTTGGTGGGATCTATGCAACTCGTTTAGCTAAATATTTGAATGTACCTATTAGAGGATATGATATTAAGTTGCCACGTGCTTTCCTGGAGTATGAGGCTATGGTACACCACCAGTTTCTTAAGAGGAACGAACAGATCCTCCAATACCGGGTAATCTTTGATAGACGGCGTGCCGTCCTTGTTACTCTTCCCGCTCCTGCTCTCTTCAACTTTCAGGCAAATGGAAGATACTTTATAACTAGAGAGGAGGCAAACGAGTACAAGAGGGCAGCGGAGGCTGCTCGTCTTCAGGAGGCTGCTCGCCAAGCGGTAGCTGCCGCAGCACAGTACAACCCTGACTTCAACTTTGGTTATCCACCAGGCCATCCATGGGCACCAACTTAGGCCAAAATCCTAAGCTTGGTGGACTACGTATTTCTCACTGACATTATATTCATGCTCACACACTCATTTCAGTTGTCGGTATTCATACTCTTTCTTTGTATTGTCCATGCTAGTTTATTTCTTTTTTCCACTTTCTTCTTGTGTGTTTATTAAACCTTAATAAAAAACCAAAAAAATAGTAGTAGTTTACTTTCCATGCATGCTTAGTTGTAGAATTAAAAGAAAACCCAAAAAGATTTCTCATGTGTCTTGGGAGCTTTCCCATGTAAATAGTTTTTCTCATTCTTGTTTTACTTTCTTCACAAAAACAAAAACTCCAAAAAATATTTCAGTGTATTTCTTTGAAATTATTTTCTTTTCTTTGGGGGTCGAGAGCAGAAGACCATGATGAAAATGTTGAGTGGCTCTCCTATGCATTAATGTTGATCTAAAAAATAGCCCATATTACCTTGTCTTCTCCTCTGAATAAATGTTAGCAGATTCCAGCTTAGTCTGATGCACGTGCACCACCATTATTATCACCACCGTTCGGTCGTGCAAGTGAAAGGCAATAATGACGATATATGATGAAATGATTGAGATAAGGAAAAGCTGGTATGAACTCGACCTATCTTGTTTTTGTAAATATGATTAGTTCATCGTTCCTGATTCGGCCTATTATGAATGAAACATGTTTGCAATGACAATTAGAGATTATAGTTACTCATGCCATGCTTAATTAGCTAGGAGCTTATAATGGTTTACCTTGCGTGCCAACATGGGAATTAAAATGATTGTGATGTAGTATGATGGGATGGTATCCTCCTTTGAATGATTCGAGTGGCTTGACTTGGCACATGATCACGCATGTAGTTGAAACAAAACCAACATAGCCTCTATGACATTTATGTTCATGGTGATTTATATCCTACTCATGCTTGCACTCAATGTTGGTTAATATCAATGCATGTTTATGATTGTTGTCGCTCACTAGTTGGTCGCTTCCCAGTCTCTTTCTAGCCTTCACTTGTACTAAGCGGGAATACTGCTTGTGCATCCACTTCCATAAACCCCAAAGTTATTCCATATGAGTCCACCATACCTTCCTATATGCGGTATTTACCTGCCGTTCCAAGTAAATTTGCAAGTGCCAACCTCTAAACCTTCAAATGATAATCTGTTTTGTATGCTCGAGTAGCTCATGTACCAACTAGGGATGTCAATATCTTCCATGCTAGGTGGGTTATTCTCACGATGAGTGGACTCTGTTCATCATTCACGAGAAAATGGCTGTTAACCGGGATGCCCAGTCCCATGCTCAAAGCAAATAAAATCAAAATAATTGCAAACAAAACTCCCCCAGGATTGTTGTTAGTTGGACTGTACCCGTTGTTCCGGACCAGCCGTGGAGTGTCCTTGTTGGTGGTGGGGGAGTATAAACTTTACCAGTCTGTTTGGGAACCGCCTATAATGTATGTAGCAAGGAAGATACTGAGATCTCTTGGTTGTTATATTGACAATGAAAGTATACTGCTCAAAATATTATTTATCTCTATTTCAAAACTCGAGCTTTGGCACCTCTGCAAATCCCTTATTCCCTCTGTGAAGGGCCTATCTATTTACTTCTATTACTGAGTCATCATCCTCTTATAAAAAGCACCAGTTAGAGAGCACCACTGTCATTTGTATGCATTGTTATTAATTTACATTGAGTATGACTGCGACTGGATCTCTTTTACCGTGAATTACAATGTCTAGTCAGTCCTCGATCTTCAGAGGTGCTCTGCATTTATGGTTTGCAGTCACAGAAAGGGCTAGCTAGATGCCATCTTGTTATATCATATCATGATTGTTTTGAAGAAGTGTTGTCATCCGAGATTTATTATTATTGCTTGCTAGTTGATTATGTCATTGATATGAGTAAATGTGAGACCTAAAAGTTATTTTGAATATGGTTAGTTCATAATCTTTGCTGAAAACTTGAATGCCGACTTTACATATTTGCAACAACAAGATTAAACAGAGTTTGTAAAAGTTTTTCTTTATCACTTTCAGTTTATCAACTGAATTGCTTGAGGACAAGCAAAGGTTTAAGCTTGGGGGAGTGCTACGTCTTGAGCTTGCGTTGGTTTTCCCCGAAGAGGAGAGGATAATGCAGCAAAGTAGCATAAGTATTTCCCTCAGTTTTTGAAAACCAAGGTATCAATCCAGTAGGAGGCCACGCACAAGTCCCTCGTACCTGCACAAAACGATAGCTACTCGCAACCAACGCGATTAGGGGTTGTCAATCCCTTCACGGTCACTTACGAGAGTGAGATCTGATAGAGATGATAGATAATATTTTTGGTATTTTTTGGTATAGATATGCAAAGTGAAAAGTAAAAGGCAAAGTAAAAACAAAGCAAGTATAAAAGTGATGGAGATTGATATGATGAGAATAGACCCGGGGGCCATAGGTTTCACTAGTGGCTTCTCTCAAGAGCATAAGTATTCTACAGTGGGTGAACAAATTACTGTTGAGCAATTGACTGAATTGAGCATAGTTATGAGTATATCTAGGTATGATCATGTATATAGGCATCACGTCCGAGACAAGTAGATCGAAACGATTCTGCATCTACTACTATTACTCCACTCATCGACCGCTATCCAAAGATGCATCTAGAGTATTAAGTTAAAAACAGAGTAACACTTTAAGCAAGATGACATGATGTAGAGGAATAAATTCACTTAATATGATAAATACCCCATCTTGTTATCCTCGATGGCAACAATACAATACGTGCCTTGCAACCCTTTACATCCTTTGGTAAGGACACCGCAAGATTGAGCCCAAAGCTATGCACTTCTCCCATTGCAAGAACTACCAATCTAGTTGGCCAAACCAAACGGATAATTCGAAGATACTTGCAAAGATAACTCAATCATACATAAAAGAATTCAGAGAAGATTCAAATATTATTCATAGATAAGCTGAATCATAAACCCACAATTCATCGATCACAACAAACACACTGCAAAAAGAATATAACATCGAATAGATCTCCACGAGAGAGGGGGAGAACATTGTATTGAGATCCAAAAAGAGAGAAGAAGCCATCTAGCTACTAGCTATGTACCCGAAGGTCTAAAGTAAACTACTCACACTTCATCGGAGAGGCTATGGTTTTGATGTAGAAGCCCTCCGTGGTGGATGCCCCCTCCCGTGAGCTCGGACAGCCCCAAGATGGGATCTCGTGGATACTGAGGAAGTTGCGGCGGTGGAATTAGGTTTTGGCCCTGTTCGATCGCTTGGGGGTACGTAGATATATATAGGAGGAAGGAGTACGTCGGTGGAGCAACAGGGGCCCACGAGGCGGGGCGCCCTAGGGGGCGCCCCACCCTCGTGACCTCCAAATGTTGTTCCTGGCGAGGGTCCAAGTCTCTGGATCACGCTCGATGAGAAAATCACGTTCGAAGGTTTCATTCCGTTTGGACTCCGCTTGATATTCCGTTGCTTCAAACACCGAAATAGGCAAAAACAGCAATTCAGGCTAGGCCTCCGGTTAATAGGTTAGTCCCAAAAGTAATATAAAAGTGGAAAATAAAGCCCAATATAGTCCAAAACAATAGATAAAGTAGCATGGAGCAATCAAAATTATAGATACGTTGGAGACGATCGCATCCCCAAGCTTAATTCCTGCTCGTCCTCGAGTAGGTAAATGATAAAAAGAGAAATTTTGATGCGGAGCGATACTTTGGCATAATTTCAATGTAAATCTTCTTAATTGTGGTATGAATATTCAGATCCGAAAGATTCAAGACAAAAGTTCATATTGACATAAAAAATAATAATACTTCAAGCATACTAACTAAGCAATTATGTCTTCTCAAAATAACATGGCCAAAGAAAGTTATCCCTACAAAATCATATAGTCTGGCTATGCTCCATCTTCCCCACACAAAGTATTTAAATCATGCACAACCCCGATGACAAGCCAAGCAATTGTTTCATACTTTAACATTTTCAAAACTTTTTCAATCTTCACGCAATACATGAGTGTGAGCCATGGATATAGCACTATAGGTGGAATAGAATGGTGGTTGTGGAGAAGACAAAAAGGGAGAAGATAGTCTCACATCAACTAGGCGTATCAACGGGCTATGGAGATGCCCATCAATAGATATCAATGTGAGCGAGTAGGGATTGCCATGCAACGGATGCACTAGAGCTATAAGTATATGAAATCTCAACAAAAGAAACTAAGTGGGTGTGCATCCAACTCGCTTGCTCACAAAGACCTAGGGCATTTGAGGAAGCCCATCATTGGAATATACAAGCCAAGTTCTATAATGAAGAATTCCCACTAGTATATGAAAGTGACAAAATGAGAGACTCTCTATCATGAAGATCTTGGTGCTACTTTGAAGCACAAGTGTGGTAAAAGGATAGTAGCATTGTCCCTTCTCTCTTTTTCTCTCATATTTTTATTTTTTTATTTGGGCCTTTTATCTTTTTTATGGCCTCTTTTTATATTTTTATTTTTATTTTTCGGCCGGAGTCTCATCCCGACTTGTGGGGGAATCATAGTCTCCATCATCCTTTCCTCACTTGGGACAATGCTTTAATAATGATGATCATCACACTTTTATTTTTCTTACAACTCAACAATTACAACTCGATACTTAGATCAAATTATGACTCTATATGAATGCCTCTGGTGGTGTACCGGGATATGCAATGAAACATGAGTGACATGTATGAAAGAATTATGAAAGGTGGCTTTTCCACAAATACGATGTCAACTACATGATCATGCTAGCAATATGACAATGATGGAGCATGTCATAATAAACGGAACGGTGGAAAGTTGCGTGGCAATATATCTCGGAATGGCTATGGAAATGCCATGATAGGTATGTATGGTGGCTGTTTTGAGGAAGGTATATGGTGGGTGTATGATACCAGCGAAAAGTGCGCGGTATTAGAGAGGCTAGCAATGGTGGAAGGATGGGAAAAAGTGCGTATAATCCATGGACTCAACATTAGTCATAAAGAACTCATATACTTATTGCAAAAATCTAGAAGTTATCAAAGCAAAGTATTACGCGCATGCTCCTAGGGGGATAGATTGGTAGGAAAAGACCGTCGCTCGTCCCCGACCGCCACTCATAAGGAAGACAATAAATAAATAAATCATGCTCCGAATTCATCATATAACGGTTCACCATACGTGCATGCTACGGGAATCACAAACTTCAACACAAGTATTCTTTAAATTCACAACTACTCAACTAGAATGACTCTAATATCACTATCTTCATATCTCAAAACAATTATCAAGCATCAAACTTATCTTAGTATTCAACGCACTCAAAAGAAAGTTTCACATATCTTGAATACCAAGTATATTAACATTAAGCAAATTACCATGCTATTAACGACTCTCAAAATAATCTAAGTGAAGCATGAGAGATCAAGTTTCTTTAAAACAAATCCACCACCGTGCTCTAAAAGATCTAAGTGAAGCACTAGAGCAAAAATTATCATGCTCAAAAGATATAAGTGAAGCACTATGAGCAAAACTATCAAGCTTAAAAGATATAAGTGAAGCACATAGAGTATTCTATCAAATTCCAATTTATGTATGGCTCTCTCAAAAGGTGTGTAAATAAAGGATGATTGTGGTAAACTAACAAGCAAAGATGCAAATAATACAAGACGCTCCAAGCAAAACACTTACCCTGTGGTGAATAAAAATATAGCTCCAAGTAAATTACCGATGGAAGTGGATTTAAAGAGGGATGCCTTCCGGGCATCCCCAAGCTTTGACTTTTGGTGTCCTTGATTATCTTGGGGTGCCATGGGCATCCCCAAGCTTAGGCTCTTGCCACTCCTTGTTCCATAATCCATCAAAAGAATTCACCCAAAACTTGAAAACTTCACAACACAAAACTCAATGGAATTCTCGTGAGCTCCGTTAGAGAAAGAAAACAAAAGACTACTTTAATATACTGTAATGAACTCATTATTTATTTATATTGGTGTTAAACATACTGTATTCCAACTTCTCTATGGATCATAAACTATTTTACTGGCCATAGATTCATCAAAATAAGCAAACAACACGCGGAAAACAGAATCTGTCAAAAACAGAACAGTCTGTAGTAATCTGTATCTAACGCAAACTTATGGAACTCAAACAATTCTACTAAAATTATAAGACCTGTACAATTTGTTTATTGATCAGCAGCAACTGGAATAAATATTTTATCACGTTCTGGTGATTTTTAACAATTCGGGCACTGAGGGCAAAGTTTCTGGAAATTACAGCAAGATCAAATAACTATCATCCAAGAAGATCCAATAGGTCTAGCTTGGCACAAACACTAATTAAAACATACCACATCTAAATAGAGGCTAGATGGATTATTTATTCCTAACTAGAAGCAAAAACTAAAACTAAAAATAAAATTGGGTTGCCTCCCAACAAGCGCTATCGTTTAACGCCCCTAGCTAGGCATAAAAGCAAGGATAGATCTAGGTATTGCCATCTTTGGTAGGCAATTCTTTAATGAGGCATCTATCTTTCTTATAGATTTCTTTCTTTCTAGTAATTATAAAACTTTTAGGCACAAGATCGAAAAATTCATTTATAGCAAATGGTTCCTTAATGATAGTAAAAAGATCGGGATGAATACTTATAGATTTAAGATCCGCAGTTTCCTTACTAGATGATTCACCCTTATTTTTAGGAACATACATAAGCTTGGCACTTTTAGTGGGAGGACTAGGAGTATTCTTTACGGAAGAAAAAGCGGTTCCCAAGTTGGTAATGATACCCTCAAGTTTATCGATTCGAGCGGAATCTAGATTTATTTTCTCATTAACCATAGGTTCCTTCTCCTTAATATTTTTCGAAGTCATTCCTACCTTAGATCCATATTGAGTAATTTGATTATGGATCTTTTTATGTAGATTTTCAATGGATTCAATGGTAGCAACTTTGTTTTCAATAATTTCAAGCCTTTGCATAACATGCTCCAAAGTAAACATAGTTCCATTAACCAAAACGGGTGGTGAGCCAAATAAATCTATTAAAGGATTATAAGAATCAAAAGTATGACTACCCAAGAAATTCCCTCCGGTAATGGTATCAAGGATATATCTATACCAAGGATTAGCACCTACGTAAAAATTACGAAGAAGAACTGAAGTAGATTGCTTCCTGGTAAATCTATTTTGAGCATTGCAAATTCTATACCAAGCGTCTTTTAGATTTTCTCCCTCCCTTTGCTTAAAATTTAGAACTTCATTCTCGGGAGATAACGGAGAAGATATGAGACTAGTCATGACGGCAAGCAATTAAACTAACACATGAGCAAACAAGCGGACGAGGGAAAAGCAACGGGAAAAAGAGGAGGAGATTGGGAAAGAGATGGCGAATAAAACAACAAGGGTGAAGTGGGGGAGAGGAAAACGAGAGGCAAATGGCAAATAATGTAATGCAAGAGATAGGGATTGTGATGGGTACTTGGTATGTTGACTTTTGCGTAGACTCCCCGGCAACGGTGCCAGAAATCCTTCTTGTTATGTCTTGAGCTTGCGTTGGTTTTCCCCGAAGAGGAGAGGATGATGCAGCAGAGTAGCGTAAGTATTTCCCTCAGTTTTGAGAACCAAGGTATCAATCCAAGAGGAGGCCACGCACAAGTCCCTCGTGCACCTGCACAAAACGATAGCTACTCGCAACCAACGCGATTAGGGGTTGTCAATCCCTTCACGGTCACTTACTTAGAGTGAGATCTAATAGAGATGATAGATAATATTTTGGTATTTTGGTATATAGATGCAAAGTAAAACTAAAAGGCAAAGTAAAAACAAAGCAAGTATTAAAGTGATGGAGATTGATATGATGAGAATAGACCCGGGGGCCATAGGTTTCACTAGTGGCTTCTCTCAAGAGCATTAGTATTCTACGGTGGGTGAACACTATTGAGCAATTGACATAATTGAGCATAGTTATGAGTATATCTAGGTATGATCATGTATATAGGCATCACGTCCGCGACAAGTAGACCGAAACAATTCTGCATCTACTACTATTACTCCACTCATCGACCGCTATCCAGCATGCATCTAGAGTATTATGTTAAAAACAGAGTAACGCCTTAAGCAAGATGACATGATGTAGAGGAATAAATTCATGCAATATGATAAATACCCCATCTTGTTATCCTCGATGGCAACAATAAAATACGTGCCTTGCAACCCTTTCTATCACTGGGTAAGGACACCGCAAGATTGAACCCAAAGCTATGCACTTCTCCCATTGCAAGAACTACCAATCTAGTTGGCTAAACCAAACGGATAATTCGAAGAGACTTGCAAAGATAACTCAATCATACATAAAAGAATACAGAGAAGATTCAAATATTATTCATAGATAAGCTGGATCATAAACCCACAATTCATCGGTCTCAACAAACACACCGCAAAAAGAAGATTACGTCGAATAGATCTCCATGAGAGAGGGGGAGAACATTGTATTGAGATCCAAAAAGAGAGAAGAAGCCATCTAGCTACTAGCTATGGACCCGAAGGTCTGAAGTAAACTACTCACACTTCATCGAGAGGCTATGGTGTTGATGTAGAAGCCCTCCGTGGTGGATGCCCCCTCCGGCGGAGCTCCGGAACAGGCCCCAAGATGGGATCTCGTGGATATAGGAAGTTGCGGCGGTGGAATTAGGTTTTTGGCTCCTGTTCTGATCGTTTGGGGGTACGTAGGTATATATAGAAGGAAGGAGTACGTTGGTGGAGCAACAGGGGGCCCACGAGGCAGGGGCGCGCCCTAGGGGGGTGCCCCCACCCTCGTGACCGCCTCTGTTGTTCCTTGGCGTAGGGTCCAAGTCTCCTGGATCACGTTCGGTGAGAAAATCACATTCCCGAAGGTTTCATTCCGTTTGGACTCCATTTGATATTCCGTTTCTTCGAAACACTGAAATAGGCAAAAAAACAGCAATTCTGGGTTGGGCCTCCGGCTAATTGGTTAGTCCCAAAAGTAATATAAAAGTGGAAAATAAAGCCCAATATAGTCAGAAACAATAGATAAAGTAGCATGGAGCAATCAGAAATTATAGATACGTTGGAGACGTATCAGGGAGTTGATACGTCTCCATCGTATCTACTTTTCCAAACTCTTTTGCCCTTGTTTTGGACTCTAACTTCCATGATCTGAGTGGAACTAACCCGGACTGACATTGTTTTCAGCAGAATTGCCATGGTGTTATTTTTGTGCAGAATAGAAAGTTCTCGGGATGACCTAAAAATCAACGGAGATTATTTTTAGAATTAATAAAAAATATTGGCGAAAGAATCAACACCAGGGGGCCCACACCCTAGCCACAAGGGAGGGGGGCGCGCCCACCCCCCTGGGGCGCGCCCTGCGACCTTGTGGGCCCCCTGGACCTCCACCGACCTCAACTCCAACTCCATATATTCACTTTCGGGGAGAAAAAAATCGGAGAGAAAGTTTCATTGCGTTTTACGATACGGAGCCGCCGCCAAGCCCTATTCTTCCTCGGGAGGGCAGATCTAGAGTCTGTTCGGGGCTTCAGAGAGGGGATCCGTCGCCATCGTCATCATCAACCATCCTCCATCACCAATTCCATGATGCTCACCGCCATGCGTGAGTAATTCCATCGTAGGCTTGCTGGACCGTGATGGGTTGGTTGAGATTTATGATGTAATCGAGTTAGTTTTGTTAGGGTTTGATCCCTAGTATCCACTATCTTCTAAGATTGATGTTGCTATGACTTTGCTATGCTTAATGTGATCCCTAGTATCCACTATCTTCTAAGATTGATGTTGCTATGACTTTGCTATGCTTAGTCCTTGTCACTAGGGCCCGAGTGCCATGAACTCAGATCTGAACCCTTTATGTTTTCATCAATATATTTGTGTTCTTGATCCAGTATTGCAAGTTATAGTTACCTACTATGTGTTATGATCTGGCAACCTCGGAGTGACAATAGTTGGGACCACTCCCGGTGATGACCGTAGTTTGAGGAGTTCATGTATTCACTAAGTGCTAATGCTTTGGTCCGGTACTCTATTAAAAGGAGGTCTTAATATCCCTTAGTTTCCAATAGGAACCCACTGCCACGGGAGGGTTGGACAAAAGATATCATGCAACTTCTTAACCATAAGCACGTATGATTACATTTGGAATACATGCCTACATTATATTGATGAACTGGAGCTAGTTCTGTGTCACCCTATGTTATAATCGTTGCATGATGAATGCCATCCGACATAATTATCCATCATTGATCCATTGCCTACGAGCTTTTCACTTATTGATCTTTGCTGTGTTATCTCCATTCAT
Source organism: Aegilops longissima (assembly GCA_021605205.1). NCBI lineage: Eukaryota > Viridiplantae > Streptophyta > Magnoliopsida > Poales > Poaceae > Aegilops > Aegilops longissima. Next base: position 609,538,870 of record CM038682.1, on the reverse strand, counting down.
TATCATTATAATTCCTACTAAATCATATCGTCACCTTTGCCACTGTTACCGTTATTTCGATACTACTTTGCTACTAAATACTTTGCTGCAGATATTAAGTCTTTCAGGTGTGGTTGAATTGACAACTCAGCTGCTAATACTTGAGAATATTCTTTGGCTCCCCTTATGTTGAATCAATACATTTGGGTTGAATACTGTACCCTCAAAAACTGTTGCGATCCCCTATACTTTTGGGTTATCGATGCACCTACCGGAGAACTCCATTTTGTCATGGATGACCTTTGCCACGAGTGCATTGGCGCCTTCACTAGCAGTCATCAAGAACCCGGCAGGCCCAGCGACTTGCAGCTTCTCCAGCATCAGGAAGGATAAAACCTTCGTAAGTACTTATAGAGATTCAACAAAGTTCATAGAAATATCCCAAATATCCATCCGGCAGCCATAATAGCTGCCTTCCAGTCCAATGTGCGCAACCGCCGGATTCGTTCTAAGATGAATGTGCGGTTGCCCAAGACTGTGAAGGAGCTTTACATGTTGGTAGATAAGTGTGCTCGGATGGAGGAGGGAAGGAAGTTGCCGGGAGAGGAAGATTGCATCAATGTTGATTCAGAGGATGATGATGAATCAACCAGTCAGAAAAATAGCAAGAAGCACAGTAATAAGCGGAGGGACAAGGTAGTGATGAATGTTGAAGGATCGGTATGCCTAGTATCGGCAAGAAGGCCAAGGCTGAAGCCCCCGGCAAGGAAGCTGCCATATGCACTGACTGTTGGGAAGCCGCTGCTGCCGAGAAATCCGGGAAAGGTGATGGCCCATACTGCAAGATTCATTGGACCAAGGGCCATGACCTTCAGGAGTGTTATCAGGTTGAGCAACTTGTCAAGAGACAGAAATCAGAGTACGAGAAGCATGATAAGGAAAAGGGCCAGAATGTTGCTAGCGGTAAGGGCCGAGGTGAAGTAAATCGCCCCGGCAAAGCCTTTCAGAACCAAGGAAAGCCCGCCAGAGGTCGAGAGAAGGAAACCTGTGATGATGAGAGCGATGGAGGGGATGAAGAGGAAACCAGTGAGAAAGAGTTTCAGAAGGCCACAGACGCCCTTTGCATTGATGGAGGTGCATCTCTGAACGCTTCTCACCGCCAGCTCAAGCGGTGGGCACGAGAGGTCAATGCTGTGCACTACAAAAAAAGACACATCTGTGACATTTTGGGCCAAACAATTTTCTTTTTCTGTCATACATATGACACTTCTATGACGATAATTGTGACAAAACCCGGTATCATCATAGATGTGGTGGGCTCCTACTTCTATGACAAAAAATCATGGCAGAAAATGGGCTTTTCATCCTGGGCGGGCGGTGACGCAGCTGCATGACATTCTTTGGGCCGCCCATGACGGAAAAACCGTGGTAGAAGCGAGGGGAGGAAAATTTCGTGGAGTTCCTGTTATGGTGGGAGGTCGGGGCGAAGCGATGCGCATTTCTCTCGTGACACGACGCTGTGTGTGTGAGGCGTTATTCTAATCGAACCCGAGCGAGTCGTTAGGCTCTAATCGAACCCGAGCGATTGCACCGCAGCTACGCGTTATCGAACTCGAGCGATCGATCGATGGTTGTTAATCGAACCCGACGAGCGATTCTTCGCCATCGCTGCTCTTCAAGCCGATCGATGCTGCCTCAGGATGAAGCAGTGAGCATTGCAGCGGGGGGGTTGGATGAATAAAGTGAGCGGTGGCGTTTGCCTCGGATGGACAGGACCCCGTGGTGTCGTGGAGGGCTGGATGAACAGTAGATAGTGGAGGGGTGGTTGAACAGGACCCCGTGGTGTGGAGGGCTGGATGAATAGTAGACGGTGGAGGGGTGCCCGTGGAGGGTGGTTGAACAGACCCCGTGGTGTGGAGGGCTGGATGAAGTGAGACGGTGGAGGGGTGGTTGAACAAGAGCGGTGGAGAAGCGCGGTGGAGGCTGGATGAACAGGAGCCCGTGGAGGCTGGAGGAGGTCGACGGTAGCCCGTGGAGGCTGGAGGAGGTCAACGGTGGAGATGAACAATATCCCGTGGAGTCCCGTTTTGCGGTACGCCACACCCCTCCCGATGAACAGGACCCCCGTTTCAGCCGTAGGAGGTCCATTTCGTCCGTTTTGCGGACGCCACACCCTCCCGATCAACAGACCCCTGTTCGACCGTAGGAGGTCTGTTTTCTCCGTTTCTTGGTACGCGACACCCTCCCGATCAACAGGACCCCGTTTCAACCGTAGGTGGTCCGCTTCTCCGTTTTGCGATACGCCACACCCTCCCGATCAACAGGACCCCTGCTTCGACCGTAGGAGGTCCGCTTCTCCGCTTTTTGCTGACGCCACACCCTCCCGATCAACAGGACCCCATTTGAACGTAGGAGGTCCGTTTCTCCGCCAGCGGACGCCAGCCTCGTTTCCATAGCCTATTCCGTCCAAGCCGGTTGGCTCCCACGCGTTCCGTTGCCTCCCGATGGACACGACGCATTCCGTTGCCTCCCCATGAACACGAGCATTCCGTTGCCTCCCCATGAATACGACGCACTCTGTTGCCTCCCCATGAATACGACAGCACTGTTTCTCCGTTCTGACCCAGCCATGTACACGAGCCCTGGCCGTACGTATGCGCGAATAGGCGTTCGAGACCCCGCCCGTATGTACACATACGTGGCCGTATTTTCTTTCTTGCACCCTGGCCGCTGTACGTACGTGTACATGCTATGTGCGCGCCTCTACAACGACCAGTATGTACGCACACATTCGCGACCAAAATGACAACGCTACGTACGCTTCGAACAGGTGGGTCCCGACTGTCAGGCACTTCATTGCGTGCGAAGCTGTAGCTGATGGGTCCCAGCAGTTAGGGGGGCGAATCGTTTTTTTGCCCGGACGCACTTCCTTGCGTGCGAAGATGTAGCTGGTGGGTCCCAGCAGTCAGGGGGGCGAATCTTTTTGTTTTTTTTGCCTGGACGCACTTCCTTGCGTGCGAAGGTGTAGCTGGTGGGTCCCAGCAGTCAGGGGGGAAAAAAGTTTTTTTCGTGAAATACGGTGGCCCGTCCGGTGGGTCCCCGCTGTCAGGTGGAGGAATAATTATTTTGCGCTTAATAAGGCGGCACTTCCTTGCTGCGGCCGTGGACCCAGCTGTCAGTGTCTCCATGCATAGTACTCTTCCGATGGAAGTCGGTCGTTGACCACATTGACCACGCCGTGCCGAGAGCACCACGGCGGTGGACGATGGCGAGGCCTAGGAAGGGGATGACACGGAGGCAGGGAAGACTCGGCAGTTGTTTCCCATGCGGAGGGGAGTATGACTATACGAGGGTTTACTGGTTCGTCTGCCGTCGCCGGAGAATAACAGCAGGTGTGGGTGAGTAGAGGGATGGCTAGGCCAGCGATGGGAGTTTGGTGGGGCGGTGAGGCTCTTGGGCAAAGACAGCCGCCGCGGGAGGAGGAGGGAGCAGCAGTCTACCGGGCGCTTGTTTGAGCGGCTGGAGCAGGAAGAGCAGAGATTGAAGAAGCACGACGGCCGTTGGATGGACGCCCAACACCACCGCTAAAGGCCAACCTTTTTAGGAAAGCCTCAAATCTGTGGAAAACAACATATAGCCCATCTGCCATTATTTCTAATAATTTTTCAGCCCATTTTCTAATTCTTAAGGTTTTTTTGGAGCCCATATTCTTTTTGTTAGCATTACAGCCCATATTGTGGCCACGGTTAAAAAATATACGAAATTTTGCTTATTTCGGTGCAGTCCGAACTGTTTTTAATCCCGAAATTTCGACTCATATTCAAACTGATTTAAAAAATAAATGTATATCAATATAAAATCCAACAAATTCTCCACGCATAAAAATTAATGTAATTTAAAATCTTGAAATGAAAAAAAAAGATATTTGAAACTAATTGCCGGTTTGATGTGTTTTAAAATGTGCAGCCAATTTCTCATTACTGATGGGCCATTTTCTCGGCCAGCCGAATGAAAGCTCTCCTCGTCTTGAAAGATTTGCAGCCCAACAGGCCTGACAAAGCGACTTACTTGGCAAATCACAAAAAACCTGGGCTGTGGCCGTGGACCCAGCTGTCAGCCTCTCCACGTACAGTACTCTTCAGATGGAAGTCGTTCCTTGACCATGTTGACCAAGCCGCGCGGAGAGCACCACGGCGGTGGACGACGGCGAGGCCTAGGAAGGGGCGACGCGGAGCCGGGGAAGACGCGGCAGTGGAAGCCCGCGCGGAGAGGAGTACGAGGGTTCACTGGTTCAGCTGCGGTGTGAGGCTGCCGTCGCCGCAGGGCCTGGCCAGCGGTGGGAATAGTAGGGGGCGGTGAGGCCTCTGCGGCAGCAAAGCCGGCCACAGGAGGCAGGAGCATGCAGCACGACCGGCGCTGCTTTGGGCGGCTGGAGCAAGAAGACCAGAGGTTGAAGAAGCACTACGGCCGTTGGATGGACTTCATACGGTCACTGGAGCTAGAATCGTTCATATTGACTAAGTTGACAAAGCCCTTCGTCCCCGTCAACTTAGTAGGCCCACAAGTCATCCTCCCACCAAGGTGGGTCCCAGCTAGTCGGGGGAGTATTCATTTTTTTGTGCGTAATAAGGAGGCACTTTCGGTGGGTCCGAGCTGACAGCGGGGGGACCACTTTTTTCGCGAAATACGGTGGCCCGTCCGGTGGGTCCCAACAGTCAGGGGGGAAACGATTTTTTTTGCAAAATACTGGTGGCCCGTCCAGTGGGTCTCCGCTGTCAGGTGGAGGAATAATTATTTTCCACGTAATAAGGAGGCACTTTCTTGCGGCTGCCGTGGACCTAGCTGTCAGCCTCTCCACGTACAGTACTCTTCCGATGGAAGTCAGTCGTTGACCACATTGACCATGCCGTGCCGAGAGCACCACGGCGGTGGACGACAGCGAGGCCTAGGAAGGGGACGACGCGGAGCAGGGGAAGATGCGGCAGTGGATGCCCATGCGGAGAGGAGTACGAGCATTCACTGGTTCGGCTGCGATGTGAGGCTGCCGTCGTCGCAGAATAACAGGGGGTGTGGGTGAGTGGAGGGATGGCCTGGGTAGTGGTGGGAGTAGTATGGGGGCGGTGAGGCCTCCGCGGTAGCACAGCCGGCCACGTGAGGAAGGAGTAGGCGGCACGACCAACGCTTCTTTGGGCGGCTAGAGCAAGAAGACCAGAGGTTGAAGAAGCACTATGGCCGTTGGATGGACATCATACGGTCATTGGAGTATTGACTAAGTTGACAAAGCCCTCCGTCCACGTCAACTTAGTAGGCCCACAAGTCAGCGCAGCAATATGGTGGGTCCTAGGTAGCAGGGGGTATTCATTTTTTTGGGCGTAATAAGGAGGCACTTCCTTGCGTGCGAAGATATAGCTGGTGGGTCCGACCTGTCAGCGGGGGGAACGTTTTTTTTGTGAAATACAGAGGCCCTTCCTGTGGGTCCTAGCTGTCAGGTGGAGGAATCATTTTTTGCACCTAATAAGGAGGCATTTCCTTGCGTGCGGCCGTGGACCCAGCTGTCAGCCTCTCCACGTACAGTCCACTTCCGATGGATGTCGTTCATTGACCACGTTGACCAGGCCGCGCCGAGAGCACCAGGGCAGTGGACGATGGCGAGGCCTAGGAAGGGAACGACATGGAGCCAGGGAATACTTGGCAGTTGTTTCCCATGCGGAAGAGTACGAGGGTTTATTGGTTCGTCTGCCGTCGTCAGATAATAACAACATGTGTGGGTGAGTAGAGGGATGGCTAGGCCAGCGATGGGAGTACGGTGGGGCCGTGAGGCCTGCGCGGCAGCATAGCCGGCCACGGGAGGAGGGAGCAGGTAGTCCCGACGATGCTTGTTTGAGCGGCTGGAGCATGAAGAGTAGAGATTGAAGAAGCATGACAGCCGTTGGATGGACATCCAATAGTAACTGCTCTCGTGTGTTCACTAAGTTAACAGGCGCTATGCAAAGGCCAACCTTTTTTTATGAAAGCATACGCGCCAACCTGTAGTAGGCGCACAAGTCATCCTCAAATCTGCGGAAAACAACATATAGCCCATCCGCCATTATTTCTAATAATGTACAGCCCATTTGCTAATTCTTAAGAATTTTTGGAGCCCATCTTCTTTTGTTAGCATTACACCCCATATTGTGGCCACGGTTAAAAAGTATACTGAAATTTTGCATATTTCAAAAGCGGTCAACTGTTTTTAATCCGAAATATCGATTCACATTCAAACTATTTTGAAAAATAATTTATATAAATATAAACTTCAAATAATTGTCCATGCATAAAATCAATGGAATTTAAGATCTTGTAATGAAAATAAAATTGAAACTAATTCCCGGTTTGATGTGTTTTAAAAATGTACTGCCCATTTCTGGGCAACCGAATGAAACTCTCCTCGTCTTGAAAGATTTGCAGCCCAGCAGGGCCGATAAAGCAAGTAGGCCTTGTTTGGGTATTTCTTTTAAAAAAATAGAACTGGCCTAGCCATTTTCAGCAAGAAAAAAACACAACTGGGCTCATGATGTGGTAAACATAAATAAAACCCTGGCTATACGGGCCACAGCCCCCGCACAGCCCCGTTGTTACCCTGATCCGTCGCTAAAACTAGTATAAATAACAACTGCTTGTTCCTCAAAAAAAAATTCACGACTTGTCGGGTCCCCGTGTCACCGCTCGTAGTGTAATTCTCTCGCTTATTGACTACGTTGACAATGGCGTGAGCCCCGGATGTCCAACCATTAGGAGGAACCATATTTTGGGCTTGTACTATTGAGGCACTTGCTTGCGCATCGCCATGACGCTGGTGGGTCCTCATCGCATCCTCTCACACGACAAATCATCTCCTTGTTCCTCTCGGTTGTTGACGACGTTGACAACGCAAGAGGGCGGCGCACCGCGCACGGCGAGCGAACCAAGGCCGCTAGGCGGAGGACGACGGCGAGGCCTCGGACGAAATGAACAGGAGCCGTTGAACATGCGCCGGTCCAGTCGCAGGCGGAGGGGAGTACGAGGGTTGACTGGTTCGGGCGCGGGTGCGTGTTGGGGCTGACGTCGCTGGAGAATAACATGACATGTAGGGGAATAGAGGGAGGGACTGGCCAACGTTGGAGGGTATGTACGGTAGGGCGGCGGAGGCGCAACCAGCCATGGGAGGCGGGAGCAGGCGGAGCCGACGGGGTGGTTTGGTTTGGGGGGCTCGAGGAAGAAGAAGACAAGAGATAGAAGATACACGACAGATGTTGGATGTCAATCCAACGGCTGGTAGGCAGAATCGTTTGTTGACTGACTAGTAAGTTGACACCACCTTGGATAGGCTATTTCCTCGCGGGTCCCAACTGTCAGAATCCAAATCTGTCACGGTCATGCAACCTTTCCTATGAAAATTTACAGCCCATTTGATGTGCTAGTTCGAAATAAGTTTGTGGGTGCTAGTGGGGGCTAATCACTTGGCTTCTGTAATGCACAGTGAGCTCAAGTAGCCGGCGAGAGTGATTTTATTTCCCTTGGTTGGGATTTGTTACAACATTTCACTATAAATTAAACGAATGGCAAGCCATTTGCCTTGTTTCAAAGAAAATATGACAGTCACAGCCGAGTTGAAAAGGCCAGGAACATCTAACTCCAGCTTACAAACTATACAAAAGCACGAGGGTTAATTGTTCATCAGGTTTACCAAAAAACCCAGATTGAAAAGGGCAACAACATCTAACTCCAGTGCTGTTTTCGGCAGCCACAGTCAAATGGATTGGTCAGGTCCATAGAATGAACATCCTGGGTCGTAAAATTTACTGGATTATGACCATAATATGTTGTAAATAGAAGCCCGGCATGTTCAGAAGCTCTTTTGCCCACCTGAAACTCCTTTTTTGCTCTTCGACATACCCATCTGTCAAAACCATGCTGCTGATAAACTTAAGCCTGATGGACAATAGTAACCTCGCATTCAGTAGGAAGAATGTGACAAATCTTGTGTTTGCACGGTTGGCTACATATCATTCTAGCGTTATTGTCTTTAATCGAATCTCATGAGAAGTGAGAAAATCCCGATGCTTACAAATCCACCGATTGGTTATAACTTTCTTACCCCATCCTATTGCCTAAATATACATGAAGATTGAAAACAGTTAAGGTCTAAAAGAAGAGTGTTGAAAGAGCAACAGCTGAACGGTTAATTCTAGTACACTATATGCGGGCTTCCAATGTGCGTGAAATTATCACCTTTATATACAACTTCTCCAGACATGGAAAGCATTACAGCAAGCCAATAATCTTGTTCAGATCAAAACTATTCATTTGGATATATAAGATCTTGACTGAATCCAGCACCATTGATAGGCCATCCATGGAGAAACTCTTCATTGAGCATAGAACATAATATTAGTACAAAATGTGTACTCCAAGATGATATATAAATTATGCACAGAAATTTAAAATGCAGCTTATGGTTAGAAGTGTAGATGATAATATAAAGTACCTGAAGAACTGTGGAGCCAAACACCATATTGAAATGAGCATAAAGATCATGTATTACACCCAAGGTCTCCAGTTTAGGCGCAGAGGACGGTTATTTGCAACGGTGAATAACTAGAATCAAGGATCAACCTTTGAAGTGAAGGGCATCTTGATGATGAGCTGCCTTCCGTCAAAAGAAATTCCAATTCTTACAAGGTTAGGCGACTTTATTTGGAGACAACCGATTCTAACTTTGAAAACAGCACCAAGCACTCCAATAAGAGGCAACTGGAGGGATGATGCTGCAATGAGGCCTCCGATATACGAACCCGCACAAGTGAAAGTTTCTTGAGAAATGGGAGTCAAGGTTTAGTACCAGATTGTCTCGGTAGGTAGCACAGCGCAAAGGTGGCGGGGTGGAGAGAGGAGGAAACCGCGAGATGGACATCGGTGCCGAGGGCACAAGTTCATAGCGCTCGGTATGTGGTATGTGATTTCAGGGAATAGTAGAACTCAAGCAGCTGTAGTTCTGTGAATTGTGGGATTTCAGCCAAGCGCCCACCATGCAGGGCATGGTATGCTTGCTCAGTAGCATGATGGGATGCAGAGGCTTTAAACGGAGCCTGGTGGGAGGAGATGATGGCTCTGGGATTTCAAAATCATTGAAGAGAGATAGCTGACGACGTCGAGATTAGGGGCACGGGCGCCATAGAGGGCGCCACCAAATTGAGAGGACTTGGGTGCGGCACCAATCCTTGGTGGGAGAAGCGAGATGATCTCCCAAGGACGGCATCCGGGAGATCGCTGATGCGGTCCACCCGAGATTCTATGGGTTCTGGGATCCGTGGGGAATGGGTCGCCGCTTCTCCCCTGCTGCCGCCAAAAGGGATCTACAACAAGCGCCGCCGCTGGCAGGAGCCTCATCTTCTTGGTCTTTGGGGTCAGCCGACTCCATTTTCCTCGAGGCGTCTGCGTCGCCATGGATTTGAGCAGAGTAACGAATGACGAGCCTAGTTGTAGTACGAGCGAAGAAGAAGGGAGCTGGGGTTTTTCAGAGGAGTGAGGAAGAAGGGAGCTGGGGTTTTCAGAGGAGTGAGGTGAGGAATTTGGGGTACGAGGAGCGAAATGACGTGAGGTGGGTGGGAGCGAGGAGGAAGAAGAGCACCTGTGTTTTGGGGAGGGGGTGTGCTGGGTGTGGGTAGCGCCTCATTCAGTAAATATATGGGCTTTTGAATTTATTTTACTATTTACTAGTGTGGATGGGCTGTTTTGTCTTGGGCCCAGAGAAACAATTACTACTAGTACAAAGGAGACACTCTACAGCCTACCCGTAAAAACAATTACTACTAGTACAAAGGAGACACTTTGACGCTTCGCTCCTCCTAGGTCATTGAAACGCTCCCTCATTGAATGTCGTTATACTTTTGTTCATCGACGACGCGGGCCATGCAGCATGGGCCCAAATGCCATCCACCAAATTAGAAGGCAGATGCAAGCGGAGAGTCACCCCGGTCAGCGTGGCAAGAACGAGCCGTCAGATCACAAAACCCCACCTCCCCGCAGTCTAAGTTTGACGGACGAAGCAACCATCATTTCACTCTTCGCTGAATCCCTTCTCCTCACCGCCTTCAAGAAAGGCAACACTCGTGATCTACCACTTTTTTCTCTCTGAATGAAGGGAAGGTAAGCGGATCCGTGATGTTTGTATATTTTCGTTCAGAGAAAAAAAAACTTTTGCAAAGCAGTAACCGATCCTCACTCTCTTTTTTGTTTCATTGTCATTGCGATTGTGTTTTCCTTTCAGTGATCTCCTAGTATTCGTCAGTTTCATGATGGACCAAGGAGAACCGGGCAAAGATCTATCGATATTGGAGCAGACGCAGGAGGCTGATCCCCACGAGACAGAGAGCTCCAAGAAGATGGAGACAACCACCGAGCTGACCCCAGATACGCTCACGACCACTACTGAGATGGTCAACGCCCTGCTTGAGGTTACAGCCTCCGTGGCACCGCAGAGCAGTTTTCCCCTTCGAGGATGTGTCCCCCCGCTGAGCTGCCCAAGGTGATTTCCTTCTTGCCGATCTCGATTGTGGTTTTTCATCTAAGTTGTGGTGATTTTTTAGAAAAGGAAGTATGTGGTGATTAATAATGCAAAATTTTATTAGCTTCGATGCCATGCTATACATACTGGTTTAAATAACTTGTGTTTTTATAACGAAAAGTAATTCAGAATTTGTTTCGCTTCAATTAGAGCCCTGATGCGCATAAGGATTGTGTGGTTGTACATGTCACTCGCTATGAGGCGGACGACCTGAATATACGCACCGGAAAACAGAGTTCTTAGGCTGTTGGATCCTGGAAGCCATTTGCGGTTATACCAATGAAGAGTTGTATTCCAGCCTCACTGTTGTCAGGCGTGTTGTCTAGGGTGTACTGAAGCACAAGAAGTTCAAAGCTACTCCTTCGTTTGTGAGGCATACTGTTCTTGTCAAGCTTACGCAGAAGATGATGTGGCATGCCTCCACAAACAAGTTTATCAAATGGCAAGGCCACAAGGTTGTCTTCATGAAGGTTCAGAGGATTGAGCTGCTGCGGGACGCCCTCGATGATGTTCATGGCAAGGTCCGCCTTGTGTCCAGCCCAAATTAGATCGAGGCATGAAATAGTTGCCCGGCTAGTGTTTAATAGTAGTTTCGATTGTGTCTAATTATCCGAACCTTGCTGTTATCGACCCCTCCGAGCTAGTACTGTTTGAATCAGTCTATGGAACTGCTGCTACTTTTGTGTGCTCGTGAATCATGTGAGAACCATCATAATTGTTGTCAAACAGATGCGTCCTCACTAGTTTTTTCATGAATATGGCATGGTAAGACATAAGTTGTCACGGTTTATCATAATGAAAGCAAAGGTGTGTTTTGATGAAATAGAGCACTGCTCGAGAACCATGCCGACGACGATACATAAGTACTTGTAAACACTGTTGGTGCTATGTAGCCACCAGACCCAAAAGGATCAAGTCTCGTGCTCGTTGTCATCCCCGGATCAAGAATGCCGACACCACACAAGATTTCAAGGATTTATAGCAGAGTAGCAATCACACACTTATTACATCGTTGTCCACAAGGAACTGAATACAATAATATGGCTTAAGGCCATCTAATAATAACAGCGGAAGGCTTGGAAGGTAAGCGAGTCCATCAACTCCAACGGCATCACCGAGTATAGAACCACGACCTAACACCTTACTCGTCCGTTCGAAAAGTCTGCAACGTGAAAAGTTGCAGCCCAAAACGGGTCAAGACATGGAATATGCCGCAATGTAACACATAAGAGCAATGAATGAATAAGCCTATACTACATGCATATTTGGCTGGTGGTAAGGCTCTACTGTTACATTTGCATAAAGCTGATTTTTCCCTACATCAAAGGAATAATTTTATTTAACTATCATGGTGGTTGTTAAACATTGAGAATGGTTGACAGATCCTCAATCCCAATTAAAAGTACTCATCAAATCCCAATAACTTTTATTTAGAAGTAACATGTTGAGATTCACATGATATTCAATTACAGGATACTCAAATTGTCCATAACCGGGACACGGCTAATCATGATTAGTTTATACACTCTGCAGAGGTTTATGACTTTTCCCCACAAGACTCGATCGCCTCCGCTTGGTTCTCGTGACTACATGGTGTTTGAGAAACGGATGACCGAGACATAGTCTTCGTAAGCGCTTAGCACCTTACATGTGGGTAGACCGTATCAACCTACATCCCCTACATCAGCTAGCCTACCCGTAAGAGTTCGACGACTTAGTCAACTACGCCAGAGCCCATAATTGGCTTGTGGCTGCACACGGAAGTTTCCAGCTTGAATAATCTTATGATCCCTTAGAGCCCGGGTGGCGGTCCAAGAAATACAGAAAGTCCTCGATGGAAACCAGTGCCTCAATCCACCCAGATGTGTGTTTAGGTTGCCACCTTAGATAAACCATTAATTAACAATCTCACATCTGTCATGGATATTCACTCACCCAATCCACGCCTACTAGCATAGCATGGCATGAACAAGCAAACGAGAAGTAACTCCCAAGGTTTCATAAGTAAAACAGTAATAGGTACTACTCAATCTACTTCCCAAACCCACAATTTAATTAGATCCTAATCATGCAAGTGTTTGAGGAATAGATCTAATGCATAAAACTGGGTATGAGAAGGGTATGATCAAAGTGTTACTTGCCTTGTCGATGATCCATGAGTCCTAGAGATTCAAATAACAAGCGGCGACCGGTGATCTAACGCAGACAAACAACAAGCATACAATAAGTACTCATCTAATGCACAGGAAATCTCGAATAAAAGATCTAACCAGAAAGTTCAACTTAAGAACCCTGGTTGCAAAGAATCGAATCAAAACAAACTCCAAAGTCGAAACTCGAGAGAGAACGACTCGGTTTAGCGATCTGAAATTAGGTCAAAATTTCACAGTAGCAAAACTCTGTGAAAGTAGGGTAGTCGAACGGCGGTTTCATATTTAAACTCCAGCGCTTGAATCACCCGATTCCGATAAACGAGCGAGAAATAAAACAGTTTTGAAAATCAGATCTCAAATCAAATCGTAAAATAACGGATTAAATCCGATTAAAAAAGAAAACGACGAACGAGTTAAATAGTGAACGTCATATCAGAACGAATCCAACGAACGCGTTCATTGAAACGAACGGTTCGGTGAACGTCATAAATAAGAAAACCGAAAAAAATAAAACCAATCTAGGTTTTTTAAAAAACCAACATATATATTTTTTAAAAATAAACCGGACGGTTCGAGGGAAAAACCGAATCGGCGCGGGCGGCGGTGGCTACCTCCGTGATCGCCGGAGGGCGCCCGGCTCGGGAGAGGGCGGCGGGTCCGGGTCGGCGGGCGGCGGGGTCCGGCGGGCGGGCGGCCCATCAAGGGCGGGCGGGCGGCGGCGGCCCACGGGCGGCGGGCGGCAAGGCCGGGCTCGGGTGGCGCTGGGTCCGGGGAGAGAGAGGGGGGGGGGGTTATAGGGGGGGGGGGGTGGCGGCTTGGGGGGGGGGGGGGCCGGGTCCGACCGGGACTCGGGCGGCGGCGCTGCGGCGGCGGGAGTCCGCCGGGCGGGCGCGGGAGCGGGAGGGAGAGGGAGGTGGGCCGGGGCTGGGCCTGGGGCCTGGCTGGCTTGGGCCGGCTGGGCCTCGGTCCAGGGGGGGGGGGCGCGATTTTTTTTATTTATAAAATTAAACCAAAACGAATAAAAAAAATACCAAACGATCTCGGATTTAAATAAAACAAATTTTCCCGACTCCTAAAAATGAGTCGAACAAAATGAACTTTAAAAACAACAAACATGCATAAAATTTTTAAAATGCTCATTTTGCCTAAGCAAAATAAATCTTCCAAAACCAAATTTGGTTTATTTATAATACCTTCATTTTTCCTAATTGTTTGGGAAAGTCATATTATTCCCTCTCAAAATATTTTTGTAGGAAAACTTTATGAAGATAATTTAAATAAACCCAAATGATCCTATTTTCAAAATTTGGAAAATCCCAAATATGAAAATAATGAAACTTCCAACTTTCTCCGAGGGTCCTTGAGTTGCGTGAAATTTCTAGGATCGGAAAATGCAGAAAATATGATATGCATGATGACCTAATGTATAACATTCCAAATTGAAAATTTGGGATGTTACAAACCTACCTCTTAAGATGAATCTCGCCCTCGAGATTCGGGTTGGCTAGAAAATAGGTGAGGGTGGTCCTTACAAAACTTCCTCTCTTTCCTGTGTGGCTTCATCCTCGCAGTGGTGGCTCCAATCGAACTTTGCAAAACTTGATAACCTTGCTGCGGGTAACTCACTGGCATAATCGAGAATCTTAACCGGCTTTTCTTCATATGTCAAGTCATCCTTCAACTGAATTGCCTCCAATGGCACCGTGTCTCTTAACGGTACCTCCGCTATCTCGGGTGACATTTCTTCAATCGAGAAACATGGAATACATCATGAACTCCCGACAGTCCTTCCGTAATTCCAACTTATACGCAACTTCTCCCATGCGTTGCAAAATCTTATACGGTCCAACTAAACGGGTGCTAACTTTCCTTTGACTCCAAAACGCTTAACTCCTCAAGCGGGATACTCGAGATATACTGCTCCAACTTCATACTCAATCGCTGGCGCTTTGAATCGGCATAGCTCTTTTCCGTTCGGATGGGCTACCTTGAGCCTGTCTCAATCAACTTAACTTTCTCGCTCGCACTCCTTAATCAAATCTGGTCCAAATAGTCGACGATCTCCGTTTAGCCCCATGACAATGGTGTCCTGCACCTTCTTCCATACAAGGCCTCGAAGGTGCCATCTTTAAGCTGGTTTGGTAACTGTTGTTGTAGGAAAATTCTGCATACGGCAAATTATCATCCCAACTAGATCCATAATCTAGTGCACAAGCTCTCAAAGATGTCCTCCAAAATCTGATTGACTCTCTCGGTCTGTCCATCGGTCTGTGGGTGGAAAGTCGTGCTGAATTCCAATCGGGTTCCCAATGTTTCGTGTAACCGGTTCCAAAATTTCAAGTAAACCGGGTTCCTCCGTTCGATACAATGCTCCTCGAACTCCGTAAGCATACAATTCTGGTCATGTATATCTTTGCCAACTTAGCACTGCTATAGGTAGTCTTGATCGGAATGAAATGAGCTACCTTGGTCAAACGGTCGACTATGACCCAAATCGAGTCATATCCTCGAACGGGTCTTTGGCAAACCTGTGATGAAATCCATGCCTAGTTTATCCCACTTCCATTCGGTATCGGCAATGGTTGCAATAACTCGCTGGCTTCGATGTTCTCGCTTTACTTTTCGACATACGCCGCAAATTGCTACATACTCCGCAATATCCTTCTTCATTCCGTCCACCGTAAAATATTCTTCAAATCCAAATACATCTTGGTATTTCCGGTGAATCGAATAGGTGAATCATGGGCTTCTTGTAAAATCAACTTCCCGATCTCGGGTCATTGGGCACATAAACACGGTCTTCAAACCATAGGGTATCGTGTTCATCCTCTCAAATCCTTTAGCCTTTCCTTTGCTCATTTTCTCCTTTATAGAGGCAACTTCCTTATCCGCCTTTTGGGCTTCTCCGATTTTGTCCATCGCTGTCGATCGAATCTCCAATGCTGCTACATAGCCTCTCGAACTATTTCCAAACATAGCTCTCAAGGTCCTCGCTAACTCATTGGGTATTCCTCCCATCATTAGGGTATTGACGTGGCTTTTACGGCTCAATGCGTCTGCTACGACATTAGCCTTTCCGGGTGATAATGCAATCTCATATCATAATCCTTGATTAGCTCTAACCATCTCCTCCGTCTCGAGATTCAATTCTTCGTGAAGATGTACTTCAAACTCTTGTGATCCGATATACTTCACAATGATTTCCAATGAGAAAATGTCTCCACGCCTTCAAGGCATGCACAACGGTTGCTAACTCCAAATCATGAGTGGCATAATTCAACTCATGGGGCTTAAGTTGTCGGAAGCATACGAAACAACTCTTCCTTCCTGCATAAGCACTGCTCCAAGTCCTCGACGTGAAGCGCCGCAATACACCTCATAATCCTTAGTTTGATCCGCAATATCAAACTGGTGAGGTAACCAATCTTTTCTTCAACTCCTGAAAACTTGCCTCACAGTCCTCATCCATATGAATTTGTTTTCCTTTTCAACAATTCAGTCATAGGCTTTGCAATCCTTGAGAAATTCTCAATGAATCTTCGTAGTATCCTCGCGAGTCCAAGGAAACTCGAATCTCTCCAACTGTCGTTGGTGCTTCCCACTTGGTTACGGTCTCAACTTTGTGGGGTCAATCTGCTATCCCTTCTCCGGATATAACATGTCCGAGAAATCCAACTTCCTTTAGCCAAAACTCACATTTGCTGAACTTGGCATACAATTGGTGTTCCTCGCTCCAAAACCAATCTCAAATGTTCCTTGTGTTCCTCTTCATTCTTCGAGAAAATCAAAATGTCATCAATGAACACCACGATTTAACTTGTCCAAAAACTCCATAAACACTTTGTTCATCGTGTTCATGAAATAGGCTGGTGCGTTAGTCATCCAAATGACATAACGGTATACTCATACAGTCCATATCTCGTGGTAAACGCTGTCTTGGGTATATCTTGCTCCCTAATCTTCAATCGATGGTACCCGATCGCAAGTCGATCTTAGAGAACACTTTGGCTCCTTGCAAGTTTATCAAACAGATCATTTATCATCGGTAGTGGGTACTTGTTCTTGATTGTTACTTCATTCAATCCACGGTAATCAACAACCATTCTCAACGATCCATCCTTCTTCTCCACTAACAAAACGGGTGATCCCCAAGGTGAAGAACTTGGGCTAATAAAACCTTTATCCAATAGTTCCTTAATCTGCTTTTAATTTCTCGCCAAATCCTTTGCGGGCATCCTGCAGACGGTCGCTTCGATATCGGGCCTGTTCTCGCAACAGCTCGATCAAAACTCAATGTCTCTATCCGCGGCATTCCCGCAACTCTTCCGAAATACATCAGATAATCCTTCACCACTGGTACTTCTTCCTGCATCACCTCGATAAGCAATTAACTTGTGCTCTCCTCGCTCGTGCCGTGATACATACTTAATCCTTCTTCCTTCCGTGTGGTGAGCAAATTGACCTTGTGGTACAATCTATGTTTCCTCCATACTTTGATAACCAATCCATTCCTAATATCACATCCAATCCTTGGGATTCCGTAACTATTAGGTCTCAAGGGAAAACATAGTGTCCGATCCTTAGTGGCAATCGATCACACCATTTACTAGCCATGTACTCGCTCCGGTGAGGTTACTAGCATGGGTGACCTAAGGGCTTGGGTTGGTAACTTGTACTTATCCACAAATCCCTTGATATGTATGAATGCGATGCACCAAGATCAAAAAGAACAACCGCAGAAATGACTTAACCAAAAACTTACCGACATCGTGATCGGGCTGATCTTCAACCTCCTCCACATCAATGTGGTTCACTTGTCCCCTGTTGAAAGGGTTGGGCTTCTTTCCGAGCTTCCATTGCCATTTCCATTCTCGCCTTCCGGCAGTCATTTGCATAATGCCCGCCTTGCGGCACTTAAAGCAAGTAATGTGACTCAGTCTACCTTGGATGGTGTAGACGGGTTGGTGCGGTTCTGTCCGCTGCTTCCTCCATTCCTGCTCCCATTCTTGGTGCCATTATGGTTATGCGAATTACCTCCTCCATGGGTATGCTGAAACTGAATTCCTGATTTAGGGTATAACGAGGCTTCGCCTGGGATCCAGAGTTATACTTCCCTTGTCCATACTTCCGCTATGTTCTCAATTTGTCTGCTGCTTTCCTTCAATCATGAGAGCTCGGTCTACTAACTCCTGGTAGTTGTTGAAACTTGCTACCATCAACGGCATGCTGAACTCATCATTCAGTCCTTCTAGAAACTTCTCCTGCTTAGTGATCCGTAGCAACGCTATCCGGGGCATAACGCTAATTTGCTAAAGTCATCCACGATCGCCAACAGTCCTTCCTCCTTGGCGAAGTTGCTAAACTCACGCTTCTTCATGGCCATGGCTCCCGCTGAAACATGGGCAGCGAAAGCTTGTGAAACCGATCCCATGTGATGTTGTTCACGGATAAGTGGCTGTGAAATTCTCCCACCATGCTGCTGCGGGTCCTTCAAGCTGATGTGCTGCAAACTTCACTCTTTCACCATCGTGCATCCCGCAGTGGTCAGCTCCTTCCTATCTTATGGAGCCACCATCCGCTACAATTGGCTCGGTGTTATCGAATACACCGCGGTTCATCTAAGGAAACGAGTCGATGATCCGCAGTGGTGGTGGTGGTGGTGGGTTGTTGTTGTTGTTGTTGTTCGCACCAATGTTTGAATCAGGTATTCGCTGCTGGATCAATTGGGTGATCTCTGGCGGAAAACGAATCCGGGTCGCGCCTCGGAGGCATCTCAAGGGTTTAGAAGAGAAGAGAAATGTAGAATAGAATGAGGTCTAAGGGGAATCACTACCCAAATGCACATGAGCAAAAGCACACAAAAATCACTTCATTCAATCAAACAAGGGTTACAACGATCTAACTATCGCAAAAGTGCGTGTACTATAAAGGTTTACATGGAGGGAATACTACTAATATGTGGGGACTTCTACTAATTTGAACCGTGGAAGACTCCATGATGTCCGCTCCAGCTTCGCCTTCAAAATCGGGTTCACTTGGATCCGAATCTGTGTCGCCGATGTTGATGTAGTCGATTGGGTATTCGACATACCGGTCTTCATTCCTCGAGCGCCAACTTCTTCTTGAGTTCTTCGATCTCGCACTTAAGATCGTTATTGTGTCTTGCCGTAGCTACGATCTCGCCCATGTAGTCCTTTGCGTAGTCTTTAGTTCTTCTTCCAGTTTGATGATCCTTTCCTTTGTCTTCTCGCAACTCCAACATGTCATTGCACATTTGATTCTCCCGCGCCGAATGTGCTGGTTTAACTCCTGGATGAAAGCTGCAATGGACCTATCCTTCTTGGTGCCGACGACGCCCCAGCTTGTCATCTCGGCGTCCGCAAATCTGGTAGATGGTGTCCTTGAGGTCTTCTTGATAGACTTCTCCAATGCGCCCCATGGTGATGTGAGCTGCCATGCTCTTTCCTGCACTCCAAGTGGGTGCAATCAAAACACTATCTATAGGATTGGTGATTGGGGCAAATGTCCTTCCCGAACGTGAGCATGAATCTTCCAGCCCTCTTCAGCAGAGTGGCGTTGAAAGTCCCGTGAAGCTTGGTAGTCCAATGTTCGTGTACTTAGTAACTTCCTTCAAGTGAAATCCAAAAGGTGTGCCTTCATCCGTTGGGTGTACTTGATCTTCGCGTCCGCCATCCTAAAGAGAGTAGAAAAGATGAGGAGTTAGAAATGGGAAGAGAGAGTGATCTATGGCTTTAACTTAGTGGTCGTGGTCTCACAATCAACGTGGTGCTCGATACCATTCTCTCAGAGCTTACCAGACCCAAATGGATCAAGTCTCGTGCTCGTTGTCATCCCCGGATCAAGAATGCCGACACCACACAAGATTTCAAGGATTTATAGCAGAGTAGCAATCACACACTTATTACATCGTTGTCCACAAGGGAACTGAATACAATAATATGGCTTAAGGCCATCTAATAATAACAGCGAAGGCTTGGAAGATAAGCGAGTCCATCAACTCCAACGGCATCATCGAGTATAGAACCACGACCTAACACCTTACTCGTCATTCGAAAAGTCTGCAACGTGAAAAGTTGCAGCCCAAAACGGGTCAAGACATGGAATATGCCGCAATGTAACACATAAGAGCAATGAATGAATAAGCCTATACTACATGCATATTTGGCTGGTGGTAAGGCTCTACTGTTACATTTGCATAAAGCTGATTTTTCCCTACATCAAAGGAATAATTTTATTTAACTATCATGGTGGTTGTTAAACATTGAGAATGGTTGACAAGATCCTCAATCCCAATTAAAAGTACTCATCAAAACCCAATAACTTTTATTTAGAAGTAACATGTTGAGATTCACATGATATTCAATTACAGGATACTCAAATTGTCCATAACCGGGACACGGCTAATCATGATTAGTTTATACACTCGCAGAGGTTTGCACACTTTTCCCCACAAGACTCGATCGCCTCCGCTTGGTTCTCGTGACTACATGGTGTTTGAGAAACGGATGACCGAGACATAGTCTTCGTAAGCGCTTAGCACCTTACATGTGGGTAGACCGTATCAACCTACATCCCCTACATCAGCTAGCCTACCCGTAAGAGTTCGTGACGACTTAGTCAACTACGCCAGAGCCCATAATTGGCTTGTGGCTGCACACGGAAGTTTCCAGCTTGAATAATCTTATGATCCCTTAGAGCCCGGTGGCGGTCCAAGAAATACAGTAAGTCCTCGATGGAAACCAGTGCCTCAATCCACCCAGATGTGTGTTTAGGTTGCCACCTTAGATAAACCATTAATTAACAATCTCACATCTGTCATGGATATTCACTCACCCAATCCACGCCTACTAGCATAGCATGGCATGAACAAGCAAACGAGAAGTAACTCCCAAGGTTTCATAAGTAAAACAGTAATAGGTACTACTCAATCTACTTCCCAAACCCACAATTTAATTAGATCCTAATCATGCAAGTGTTTGAGGAATAGATCTAATGCATAAAACTGGGTATGAGAAGGGTATGATCAAAGTGTTACTTGCCTTGTCGATGATCCGCGAGTCCTAGAGATTCAAATAACAAGCGGCGACCGGTGATCTAACGCAGACAAACAACAAGCATACAATAAGTACTCATCTAATGCACAGGAAATCTCGAATAAAAGATCTAACCAGAAAGTTCAACTTAAGAACCCTGGTTGCAAAGAATCGAATCAAAACAAACTCCGAAAGTCGAAACTCGAGAGAGAACGACTCGGTTTAGCGATCTGAAATTAGGTCAAAATTTCACAGTAGCAAAACTCTGTGAAAGTAGGGTAGTCGAACGGCGGTTTCAGAATTTAAACTCCAGCGCTTGAATCACCGATTCCGATAAACGAGCGAGAAATAAAACAGTTTTGAAAATCAGATCTCAAATCAAATCGAAAATAACGGATTAAATCCGATTAAAAAGAAAAACGACGAACGAGTTAAATAGGGAACGTCATATCAGAACTAATCCAACGAACGCTGTTTATTGAAACGAACGGTTCGTGAACGCTCATAAATAAGAAAACCAAAAAATAAACTAATCTAGGTTTTTTTTAAAAACCAACATATATATTATTTTTTTAAAATAAACCGGACGGTTCGAGGGGAAAAACCGATCGGCGCGGGCGGCGGTGGCTACCTCCGTGATCGCGGAGGGCGCCCGGCTCGTGGAGAGGACGGCGGGTCCGGGTCGGCGGCGGGTCCGGCGTCGGGCGGGCAAGGCCCATCATGGGCGGGCGGCGGGCCCACGGGCGGCGGGCGGCTCGGCCGGGCCGGGGGCTCGGGTGGCGCTGGGTCCGGGGTGAGAGAGGGGCCGGGGGGTTATAAGGGGGGGGGGGCGGTGGCTGGCTTGGGAGGGGGGGTAAGGAGCCGGGTCCGACCGGGACTCGGCGGGCGGCGGGCCTGCAGGGGCGGCGGAGTCCGCCGGGCGGCGCGGGAGCGGAGGAGAGGGAGGTGGGCTGGCTGGGCCTGGGCCTAGCTGGCTTGGGCCGGCTGGGCCTCGGTCCTGTGGGGGGCGCGATTTTTTTTTATTTATAAAATTAAACCAAAACGAATAAAAAAAATACCAAACGATCTCGGATTTAAATAAAACAAAATTTTCCCGACTCCTAAAAATGAGTCTAACAAAATGAACTTTAAAACAACAAACATGCATAAATTTTTAAATGCTCATTTTGCCTAAGCAAAATAAATCTTCCAAAACCAAATTTGGTTTATTTATAATACCTTCATTTTTCCTAATTGTTTGGGAAAGTCATATTATTCCCTCTCAAAATATTTTTGTAGGAAAACTTTATGAAGATAATTTAAATAAACCTAAATGATCCTATTTTCAAAATTTGAAAATCCCAAATATGAAAATAATGAAACTTCCAACTTTCTCCGAGGGTCCTTGAGTTGCGTGAAATTTCTAGGATCGGAAAAATGCGAGAAAATATGATATGCATGATGACCTAATGTATAACATTCCAAATTGAAAATTTGGGATGTTACATGCTACCCCACTTGTAAGCAGTTGTGCAAAACACGACACATTGGCTCAGCTCGCTTCAACACTAGGCTATCGACAAGCTAACAATCAACAATCTGCTGTCTGACATATAAGCAACTATGTATCTTATTACAGTGGTTCATGCTGTTAACTGAGGCCACAATGTAATAAATTCCAAACGTTCACGCGCTAGTCCAGCGCTCATGTGTTACACTCACATTGAACTCATCTTCATAAAAAACTTGAAAAGCATAAGTTAAGCAATTTTATACATCTCAAGGATTCATAGAACATAACAAACATATACTAGTTCACAGCAAAAGACAAAGTTGTGAGAAGGTTTACAAATCAGGAAAAAACAAGCAAAAGGCTTCTCTGAGCAAAGGGCCTCCTGGCTGGCTTAAATTTCCTAGAGTTCACTCTGGTTTTTTCTTGTTGCCACCTGTGACACCCGGATAATTAAGCTACATTAACCCTCTACTAATGATGCCGCATCACCATGGTTACTATGTTAATCTCGCGATGATTCAAGTCCCATTCGAATTCAAATTTAAAACAGAGTTAAACAACCAAAGTTTTCAAATGTTAAAAAAAATGTTCAGGAGGTGTCAAATAAATCATAAGCAGTTATGGCGAAGAACTCATAATTAAATAAAATATTTTAATACACAATAGTAGATAAAACATTGGTAAAACAATTAATTAAATGCTTTTAAATACTAAATAAATATTTGAACGGCTCCATTTGACCTCAAACTTTTTGTGCCACCTTGTGGTGATGACTAGAAATTATGAGTAGGATTTTGTGTTAAACAAAAATCGCTTGCTAGCAAAACTAAATGAAAAACAGCTTAAAAAATACAAAACAGAGATAATAAAGAGAAGGAGAGAGTGAAAAGGAAAACCCCCCCCCCTGGCCTTAGGCCACCGGTCGACCTACTAGGCCCAGCCCAGCCGCCTCCCTATCTAACCCTAGCCCACTCCACTGCTCGATCCCATCGTCCTCCTCACGCCAGAAGAGAGCAGAGGAGCAAGAAACCCCGCTACCCACCCCGCCACACGCCTCCTTCCCCTGCCCACCACCTCGCCGCCTGTCGCTGTTCGTCAGCGAGCTCCTCACCTCCGACCCTCTCGATCGCCGCCTCCTTCGAATCGCACAGCCGCTGCCCCGCCGCAAAGACGCCTGCTGCTGGCGCCGGCCCTTACCAGGCCTCCCATGGCCACACACCAGGTCAGGCTAGCGCCGGCGGCACAGGCGCCGCCCGCAGCTCGCCATCGCTCCTCACAAGACCCGCCGATGTTGGTCGCCTGCCCAACCGCTTCATCACCGGGCGCCGCGCCGCCGCCACCTCTCCGACCCGCCACGACCTCCTCGAGCTCGCGGACCTCCCCTACCGCCGATGTGAGGCCCTCGATCCCCTCGTTTCTTTCGTCTCTCAATCGCCAATTTCGCCGCACCACGTAACTCGTTACGCCAGACTCAGCGCCACCACCGTGCCACACACGCCTGTCGCGCCTGCACCACCTCGAGCAAGCCATGGTTCCACCATCATGGGACTTGTCGCTCCCGACGATTCCGCAACTCCAACGCCGCCGCGAAGCCCCCTAGATGCGCGCGACCACGGGGTATCTTCTGCTGCCTCGTCTCGCTGCCTCCCGTGGACCTCCGTCGAGTCTCCGCCGCTCGGGAAGGTCGCCGACGTTTACTCCGGCCGGTTGTCACGTCCCTGTCTATTAGGGACTAAATGGCTCTGTTGATTAGCCCTTGAGACACTAACGGGTAGGACCCCTAGGTAGTTAATCCATTTAATTAAGTTAACATAATTACAAAGTATGACATGTGGGTCCATCTGTTAAATTACCTAAATAACTAAAATCGATTAGAAAGTGACAGATGGGGTCCATTACTAGGTATAAATATTAAATCAGTGTTGAAATTGCTAGCGAGAATGACATGGGGCCCCACGCCCCCTGAGAACGATTAAAGAAATATATAATTAATTAATTAATTAAAGAAATAATTAACTTAATTAATTTTGAGTAATGAAATTAAACAACTAATTAAGCTAATTACACATTAGTTACCTAATTAACCTGGTCCGTTATTTAGTTAATTAAGTAGTCAATGACAGGGGGCAACTACGCTTGCATGCTCTGCCAAAACCCACCCGAAGAGACTGTAGAACATCTCTTCTTTGAGTGCCCTTTTGCCAAACAATGTTGGAGCAAGGTTGGCCTAACTCGCCAGAGGAACTAATAGGTTAGCCATCTTACATGGCGGAAAGAGGAATGGCGCCACCGCTTTTTATGGACATTTTTCTTCTTGCAGCTTGGAGCCCGTGGATGGAAAGAAACAATCAACATTTCAGGGGATACCACACTGCTCGTCAATGGCTGGCCAGGTTCAAACATTTGTTAGGTCTAGTGATTCACAAATCGTCAGGAGAAGGTTCATCCTTTTCTTTCTGAATTTATTGTAAATTTGGATCGCTAGTCCTACTTTTTGATTCCCATATGGCCGGGGGCCTAAAACCCATTGTAACACTCTTGTAATTATTATGTGGTGAGTAATACAAAGTCAAGAGCCTCTCCCATCGCCACCGATTCTTCAAAAATGACAAGGGGGCCCACCCCTTTAATTAATACTAATTAGGTTACTTAAATTATTTAATTAAATGTGTCACCCACTGCTGGGACCCATCGTCAAAGTTGACGAGTCAACCTGTTGACTGTTGAGATCAGCATGACATCATGCTGATGTCATTAATCTATTTTTCAAATTAATTTAAATAATTAATTAAATTCTAGAAATTAATAAAATCTTTAGAAAATCATATCTTTTAACCGTAACTCGGATTAAAATATTTTCAACATGGAAATTGCTCGTAACGGCGTAGACTAATCCAGCCTTACACCTCCGCTCGTCTGGCCACACACTCCTAGCATAGCTTAACATGGAACTTTTCCTCCGGTTCGCTCCGTCCAAAATGCTAAACCTGGGAAACATTTCCGATGTTATCCCCTTCGCCGATAACGTAGCACCGCTAGAACGATCTAGCCCTCGCCTCTTGTCCCGTTATGCTCTTACTTGCTATGTATTTACTGTTTCTTCCCTTTTCTCTCCGTACACCCCGAGATTGCCACCGATGTCATTGTGATCAACTACGCCACCGATGACCTCTCTCTGCCTGTGAGCAACCAGGCAGCCCCCCTTGATCACCAGATATCGCTTACTCCCTATATACCGCTTGCATTAGAGTAGTGTAGCATGTTACCGCTTTCAGCTTATACCTATCCGATGCATAGCCTGTCCTTGTTACTATCAAGTTAGTTATTTTTACCGCAATCCTATATGCTTAGTATAGGATGCTAGTATTTTCATCTGTGGCCCTACATTCTTGTCCGTCCGCCCGCGTTATATTATCGGGCCGTGATCACCGGGAGGTGATCCGGTATATACTATATACTTATACATGATACATGTGGAGACTAAAGTCGGGTCGGCTTGTGGAGCACCCATGAAAGTGATTCACGGATTGGGGCTGAAAGGACCTTGTCCCGACGGCCCTCCGGATGGATCTTTGTGGCGGTTTACAGGCAGGTTGAGACCGCTTAGAGAGAGGTGGGCTCGGCCCTGTTTATGCTCACGGATACTTAACACGCTTAACGAGATCTTGGTATTTGATCTGAGTTGGCTACAGCTTATACGCACTAACCATCTACGCGGAGTAGTTATGGGTATCCGCGCCGTGGTATCACCAAGCATTTCAGACGTCACGACGACGAGCGCGCGCCGGATTGGATCGAACGCCTCGCTAGGCTAGGTCTGCTCTGTCGCCTCGCAACGTGCAAGTGTGTGCTCGTGGCGATGGGCCTGCACTGCGCTTAGGTTTAGACCGCAAGGCTGGCCTCTCTCACAGCCTAGGTGGGCTGCGACGTGTTGATCTTCCGCGCCGGCATGACCCAGAAAGTGTGTCCGCCAAATGGGATCAAGCGTACGGGTAAGATGGTGCACCCCGCAGGGAAGTTAATCTATTTGAATAGCCGTGATCTTCGGTAATGTGACGACTTGGAGTTGTACCTTGAGCTTATGACAACTAGAACCGGATACTTGATAAAACACACCCTTCCAAGTGCTGATATAACCGTGGTCGCTTCTCTCGTGGATATGAGGAGGGATCGCTGGTAGGATTATTGCTATGTGTTGTTACTTGAGGACTTCAACCTACCCTCTCCTACCTGTTGCAAGACAGTGACCGTAAGTTTAGTCTTTGATAAGACCAGCTATCCCCTCTTATTCTCGCATTCTGCAGCTCACAGTCCACCGATATGGCCCTTTACACATATATCCATGCATATGTAGTGTAGCTCCTTGTTTATGTAGTACTTTGATGAGTACTCACGGTTGCATTGTTTCCTTTCCCTATCTATACTCGATTGCTGCAACCAGACGATGGAGCCTGTGGAGCGACGCCACCGCCGATGACGACTACTACATCGGAGGCGCTTACTACTACGCAGGCAGCCCACGACGATTTACCACTGTGAGTAGCTTAGAGGATCCCTGCAGAGGCATGTTCCTCTTCGATCCAGATCCCGCTTTGTGCTAGCCATCTTATGGCACCTTTTTTAACTTATGTCTCAGATTTCAGATATTGTTGCTTCCGCTGACTCGCCTATGATCGAAAGCACTTGTATTCGAGCCCTCGAGGCCCTCGGCTTGTATTATGATGCTTGTATGACTTATTTTATTTGTAGAGTTGTGTTGTGATATCTTCCGTGAGTCCTCGATTTTGATCGCATACATTTATGCGCATGATTAGTGTATGATTAAATCGGGGCGCCACACCACCATCCAGTGGTTAGGTTCTCTCATTCCGTAATAACCAGTTATAATCGTGGTCTCACCGAATGCTGAATCGAACCATGCAGTGTATCGACCAACTGAAATGCTTGTGCATTCCACTAAATTTAAGCACCACTATTTGCAGAAATAAGCATACCACAATGCCTCTTGTCCGCAAGACCTGTCCAAAAACCGCCGCAGCAGCCGCGTTACTAGTCCTCGGTCCATGGATGAACCGTAGAAAGTGCATTCCGGACTAGGATGTAGTTGTTTTCGTCATTCCTGCAACCGCAATCGTGAAGTAAAACGATGAATCAGCTTCTTTTAGATTGTGTTGGTCATTCTACCTTAGTTACTACTACCAATGTAGGGATACCGTGAAGACGGGAGGTTAGACGACGCAACGAGGGATAGCGTGTGCTTTTGATTGCGCGGAATAGAAACGATATGGAGACGTATATCCCTGCTTATGCAAATACAAAATACGGTTATTTAAATAGTGACAGATATTACTACTTTCCCCGCTTCCTCTTAAAACCAAGTCCTAGATTCATGCTACAGCTTTCCCACTTTCTTCCCTGTTTGAACCAACGCTTGAGTCGATCAGATGAACTAGCTTTACTTATAATAATAGTAGAAGTCTAGGTGGCTTTGGAACAGCGGACGGAAGTAGAAAAGGATCCACACGAAGGAGTTGGGGCAGCAGAGCAAGGCAGGTTTCAAGGAATATATACCGAGGGTCGTCGGCATGTGGCAAAGACGGCGCCGGAGGCCGTGATCTTGGCCACAATACCACTGTGGAGGAAGAAGGGTCGGAGGCCCTCCTAAGCCGGGCGCTCTCGAGAGAACGGCACGGTCACGATCGACGCCTGGCAGCCGTTGGTCTCCTCCTCGCCACGACGATAGCGTGAACGATGCACCTACACCCCTGCCTTGCCGAGGTTGCCCGCCGGATTTGTGACCACCGTGAGCTGAGAGAGAGTGTGGCCACCTATGTCTTGCTTAGATCTCGAGAGCATGAGAGAGTGAACGAGAGGAACTCCTAGTAAAGCAAGCGCTAAGGCTCCTGCTTATATATAGTGGAGTGATTTTGTTGAACCAGCTTAAAAAATGCGCTTGTACGTGTACCATGAAAGTGGGTGTGAGAGAACTAGTGCATGCGGCACCGCTTTCTTCGTGAGAGTACAATATACTATGCCCAAAGAACGCTCACGCAAGAGTAATAGTATAAGTGTGTGACGGTGAGCTAAAATAAAATGTGTACCGATTTTGTTTTTTAGAAGTTCGAGGGTAGGTGTGAAGAGCACATATGTGTGTGACATCTAATTGCAGATAGACGGTGGGTGCGACGTATGAAGTTTATGTAGAGGACTCGTAGAGTCGTGACTGTGAGGGTGCGTAGCGTGAGAGAGAGGAGGGCACATATCAATGCAATGCATGTGTCCGTAAATCATTATCCGACAAACGTCGCCACAAGCCTTTTCCCGATTTAACGCCAGAAGAACCGTTAGATCGGCATCCGACAAAGGTCGGTTTGCCATGTCATTTAACAAAGACAACCACTCCTCCTACACACAAATCTTTCATGTGAGTGTTAGCAATCTGCCAGATACTCCTCCGTTCAAATGCAGTATATAGGATATAGCTTTATTGAAAATTCAACCTCGCAAACTTTTACCGAAGTTTTCGTGGTACCAAATTGCACATGTAGAATACCTTGTATATATCATTTCATTCATCTTCGAGGTAACTATAAAGATGGGTGAGGAGTCTAAAAAGAAAGAGCATCGTATCACCCGCAGCAATTTCAAGCATCCTTTAGTGTCGAGGAATATCATAGGAACTCTATATGATATGATTTTTATAGGATTTTTTCCTTTAGAGCCAATTGGTTCATAGGAATAGATTCATATACTCCACATTTCAAAGGAAATAAACATGATATCATTTCTATAGCTTTAGAGCCACTTGGTTCATATGAATGGATATCTATACTCCCTTAATTTCAAAGGAAAATAAACATTAGCGTATATTCAATAGAAAAGTTCCTATGATACGAACCAAATTACACCTCTTTTCTAATCCCTCCTCATAGGAATTGAGATACATGTCATCTCTAGATTCAATAGAAAAGTTCCTATGATGTGAACCAAATGACATCTCTTTTCCAATCCTACTATAGGAATTGAGATGCTCCATGTCATCTCTTTCCCTACAACTTCCATGTATACATCTTCTATTCCTAAATAGATAGTACAACCCACTAGTAGTTTTTTTTCCAAAACATGCAACTATGGCACAAGAACTATATAGTGTGCCAATAACTTTGAAAGATGGTCGCCGGATGAAGCTAACCCGACAAAGGCAGAGATAGGCAAACCGAGCACCATCGGCCGCTGGATATCATCAAAATTCCACCAGATCTGCCACATGTACAATTTAGAAGACTCCATGGTTGAACTTAAGCATAATGCTCAAACCTCAAAACACAAGCACTTCTCCTTTGTTCTAGAATCTTCTGTATCATAATTGATTATTTTTTTCTAAATGGTTTGCCATTATTTGTTTTTTACTTTATGATTTACAATGCACAACCCCATGAATCTTAACATTTTTATAAACCTAATTGATTTTGAATGAGATGAACTATAAGAACTAAAAGAACATCTACATCATGCATATATGACTCAAAGCTTTACATGCTATAGTGTGTATTTATTCATAATTTGGTTTTCAAATCTCATGCTCAATACATGTGTACCTTACTAGTTTTGAGTAGAGTAGCAAATTTCACGCTGCCCCGGTATATCAAAATGCAGGCCCATGCATCATTGTTTTCGGTCGAATCCCACGCCCACAATTTTTGTATGTATTTATATCTCACTGGTCCCCAACCCAAAATGCTGCCTCGTTCCCGTGAAACCAAGCGCCCACACATATTTAAGGCGCCGACTGAACCTGCTTACTACGACGTGGGCTCAAGCACACCGTAGTACTCCTACAAACCCTACCGCCGCACTCATCATCGGTTTTCTTCAAGAGGACAAGGAGAAGCCGATTTGTAGTGGAGGCGCTTTTTAAAAAAGGATCTCAGAGTGGAGACCCCTACCCTAGGGTGCCCTAGGTAGCTGCCGCGACGCATCATTGTTTCTCTTTCTTTATGCTCTTGCGCCTAGAGTGAAATGATGGTTGCTTCGTCCGTCCAAGACTCCAGCTTAATGCGGAAAGGTGGGGCTTTGTGATTTGACCCTCATCGCCATTTTGTACTATCGCGGCGCTACGACCGGGTGCCTCCAATTCCAACCGCTGTTCAACTATAATTTGGTGCATTGCATGTGGAACAAGACGGTGGATGAGCCACATGTCGGCCAAAGGGGTCCTGTTAAGTGTGTCGCCATTTCGTAAAGCGGATTGACCTCGCTTGAGTTGTTACGCCAACACGATGTGAGCAGCCTACCACTTGGTTTTGCTCCTTGGTGAATCCCGACTATATTGATCTAAAAGATACCCGCTGAACTACCCCCTCCGCCTGCTTTTATTTTTATTTTTGCCGCCCTCGTTTATAGGGCCTGCACGTAGTTCTATGTCACAAAAAGTATATCATTGATTCTTATGGATGTAGTTGTATTTAAAAGTCGAGGGCGGGCTTTTTCTGCCTGTAGGCGCCAAGAAGTTCCGCCTAGTCGTTTCGACAGAGATGCGAAAAGACGAGGGAGTAGGCTGCTGCAAACGAGGGCTGTGTGATTTGACAATGAAGTTATCGCTGGATGTGAGGCCCGTGATTTGACTTGCCATTATCATCTTAATCATGGCGGCCGACCGGCGTGAGTCTCCGATTCCTGAACACCTCCATA
Source organism: Aegilops longissima (assembly GCA_021605205.1). Classification (NCBI taxonomy): domain Eukaryota; kingdom Viridiplantae; phylum Streptophyta; class Magnoliopsida; order Poales; family Poaceae; genus Aegilops; species Aegilops longissima. The sequence goes on along the minus strand of CM038682.1, from coordinate 609,507,916 downwards.
CAGGTGCCTCTCCCATTGCTCCACCATGTAGTAGAGGCTTGTATGACTTATTTTATTTGTAGAGTTGTGTTGTGATATCTTCCGTGAGTCCTCGATTTTGATCGTATACATTTGCGTGCATGATTAGTGTATGATTAAATCGGGGCGCCACACCACCATCGAGGTTAGGTTCTCTCATTCGAATAACCGATTATAATTGTGGTCTCATTTGGAATGCTGAATCTGAACCATGCGATTATCTTGACCAACTGAAATGCTTGTGCATTCCACTAAATTTAAGCACCACTATTTGCAGAAATAAGCATACCACAATGCCTCTTGTCCTCCAAGACTTTTGTCAAAAAACCGCCCGTGCAGCCGTGCCAGGCTAGTCCTCGGTCCATGGATGAACTGGTAGAAAGTGCATTCCGGACTAGGATGTAGTTGTTTTCGCTCGTCCCTGCACTGCAATCAGGAAGTAAAACGTATGAATCAGCTTCTTTTAGATTGTGTTGGTCATTCTACCTTAGTTACTACTACCAATGTAGGGATACCGTGAAGACGGGAGGTTAGACGACGGCAACGAGGGATAGCGTGTGCTTTTGATTGCGCGGAATAGAAACGATATGGAGACAGACATCCCTGTTTGCGCAAATACAAAATACGGTTATTTAAATAGTGACAGATATTACTACTTTCCCCCGTTTCCTCTTAAAACCAAGTCCTAGATTCATGCTACAGCTTTCCCACTTTCTTCCCTGTTTGAACCAACGCTTTGAGTCGACTGTATGAACTAGCTTTACTTATAATAATAGTAGAAGTCTAGGTGGCTTTGGAACAGCGGACGGAAGTAGAAAAGGATCCACACGAAGGGAGTTGGGGCAGCAGAGCAAGGCAGGTTTCGAAGGAATATATACCTGAGGGTCGTCGGCATGTGGCAAAGACGGCGTCGGGAGGCCGCATCTTGGCCACAATACCACAGGGAGGAAGAAGGGGTCGGAGGCCCTCCTAAGCCGGCGCTCTCTCGGAGAGAACGGCACGGCCGCCGATCGGGACGCCCGGGCAGCCGTTGGTCTCCTCCCTCGCCGCCGACGATAGCGTGAACGATGCACCTACACCCCTGCCCCGGTCGAGGTTGCCCGGCCGGATTTGTGACCAGTCGTGAGCTGAGAGAGAGTGTGGCCACCTATGTCTTGCTTAGATCTGGAGAGCATGAGAGAGTGAACGAGAGGAACCCTAGTAAAGCAAGCGCTAAGGCTCCTGCTTTTATATATAGTGGAGTGATTTTGTTGAACCAGCTTAAAAAAATGCGCTTGTACGTGTACCCGCGAGTGGGTGTGAGAGAACTAGTGCATGCGTGCACCGCTTCTCTTCGTGAGAGTACAATATACTATGCCCAAAGAACGTTCGCCGCAAGAGTAATAGTATAAGTGTGTGACGTGTGAGCTAAAATAAAATGTGCGCGCCGTATTTTGTTTTTTAGAAGTTCTGAGGGTAGGGTGTGAAGAGCACATATGTGTGTGACATCTAATTGCAGATAGACGGTGGGTGCGACGTGCGAGTTTGCGAGAGGACTCGGTAGAGTCGTGACTCGTGAGGGTGCGTGTGCGTGAGAGAGAGGAGGGCACATATCAATGCAATGCATGTGTCCGTAAATCATTATCCGACAAACGTTCGCCACAAGCCTTTTCCTGACGAACGCCGTAAGAACCGTTAGATCGGCATCCGACAGTGTCAGTTTTGCCATGTCATTTAACAGCACAACCACTCCTCCTACACACAAATCTTTCATGTGAGTGTTAGCAACTGCCGTATACTCCCTCCGTTCCGAAATGCAGTGCATATAGGATATAGCTTTATTGAAAATTCGAACCTCGCAAACTTTTACCGAGTTTTCGTGTACCAAATTGCACATGTAGAATACCTTGTATATATCATTTCATTCATCTTCGAGGTAACTATAAAGATGGGTGAGGAGTCTAAAAAGAAAGAGCATCGTATCACCCGCAGCAATTTCAAGCATCCTTTAGTGTCGAGGAATATCATAGGAACTCTATATGATATGATTTTTATAGGATTTTTCCTTTAGAGCCAATTGGTTCATAGGAATAGATTCATATACTCCACATTTCAAAGGAAATAAACATGATATCATTTCTATAGCTTTAGAGCCACTTGGTTCATATGAATGGATTCTATACTCCCTTAATTTCAAAGGAAAATAAACATTAGCGTATATTCAATAGAAAAGTTCCTATGATACGAACCAAATTACACCTCTTTTCTAATCCCTCCTCATAGGAATTGAGATACATGTCATCTCTAGATTCAATAGAAAAGTTCCTATGATGTGAACCAAATGACATCTCTTTTCTAATACCTACTCATAGGAATTGAGATGCTCCATGTCATCTCTTTCCCTACAACTTCCATGTATACATCTTCTATTCCTAAATAGATAGTACAACCCACTAGTAGTTTTTTTTCCAAAACATGCAACTATGGCACAAGAACTATATAGTGTGCCAATAACTTTGAAAGATGGTCGCCGGATGAAGCTAACCCGACAGTGCAGAGATAGGCAAATCCGAGCACTACTGGCCGTTGGATATCATCAAAATTCCACCAGATCTGCCACATGTACAATTTAGAAGACTCCATGGTTGAGCTTAAGCATAATGCTCAAACCTGAAAACACAAGCACTTCTCCTTTGTTCTAGAATCTTCTGTATCATAATTGATTATTTTTTCTAAATGGTTTGCCATTATTTGTTTTTACTTTATGATTTACAATGCACAACCCCATGAATCTTAACATTTTATATAAACTAATTGATTTTGAATGAGATGAACTATAAGAACTAAAGAACATCTACATCATGCATATATGACTCAAAGCTTTACATGCTATAGTGTGTATTTATTCATAATTTGGTTTCAAATCTCATGCGTTCAATACATGTGTACCTTACTAGTTTTGAGTAGAGTAGCAAATTTCACATGACCCGGGTATATCAAAATGCAGGGCCCATGCATCATTGCCTTTCGGTCGAACCTCGTCCACAATTTTTGTGCGTACTATATCTCACTGGTCCCCGAACCCAAAATGCTGCCTCGTTCCCGTAAAACCAAGCGGCCCACACATATTTAGGCGTCGACTCGAACCCGTTTACTACGACGTGGCCCTTTTGCACCGTAGTACTCCTACAAACCCTACCGCCGCACTCATCATCGGTTTTCTTCAAGAGGACAAGGGAGAAGCCGATTTGTAGTGGAGGCGCTTTTTAAAAAAAGGATCTGTAGTGGAGACCCCTACCCTAGGGTGCCCTAGGTAGCTGCCGCACGCATCATTGTTTTCTCTTTTCTTTATGCTCTTGCGCCCTAGAGTGAAATGATGGTTGCTTCGTCCGTCCAGCACTCCAGCTTAATGCGGGAAAGGTGGGGCTTTGTGATTTGACCCCTCATCGCTCATTTTGTACTACTGCGGCGCTACGACCGGGGTGCCTCCAATTCCAACCGCTGCTCCGAACTATAATTTGGTGCATTGCATGTGGAACAAGACGGTGGATGAGCCACATGTCGGCCAAAGGGGTCCTGTTAAGTGTGTCGCCATTTCGTGTGCGGATTGACCCTGCTTGAGTTGCTACGCCAACACGACAGGAGCAGCCTACCACTTGGTTTTGCTCCTTGGTGAATCCCGACTATATTGATCTAAAAAGATACCTGCTGAACTACCCTCTCCGTCTCGTTTTATTTTTATTTTTAAGCGTCTCAGTTTATAGGGCCTGCACGTAGTTCTATGTCACAAAAAGTATATCATTGGATTCTTAAGTGGATGTAGTTGTATTTAAAAGTCGAGGGCGGGGCTTTTCCTGCGCGGTAGGCGCCGGGGCAGTTCCGCCTAGTCGTTTCGACAGAGATGCGAAAAGACGAGGGAGTAGGCTGCTGCAAACGTAGGGCTGTGTGATTTGACAGCGAGTTACTGCTGGACAGGTGAGGCCCCGTGATTTGACTTGCCATTATCATCTTAACTGCGCGGCCGACCGGCGTGAGTCTCCCGATTCCTGAACACCTCCATACAGGTGCCTCTCGCATTGCTCCACCATGTAGTAGAGGCTGGCTCTTGCATGAGAGCCCACTTCTCCACTTTTTCCTTGCCTCTCTTTCCTCCACATATGCAAAAATGCCATGTAGTAAAGCGCACTATTGTACTTACCGATGCATGTACAAGTTCATGGAAATTTAGTGGTCATTCATGCATTCGTTCTAATTAATGCCTCGGTAAACATAACTTCCTGAGAAAAACGAGCGTACTAATTACTTGTGCAAACTACGAAATTAATTCGACCACTCACTGTCTACCTTGGTTGGAGAGATTTTGAAATTGAGCCATAAACTGGAAAGGAGGGAGTAGTAACTTTTGTCTCGATTACTATTTGTGGCCTTGTATAGATGCAAAATGTATTTTTTTATAGTGGCCTTGTATAAGTAAATGAAGGGAGTACTAACCAAAGTATACGTAGTAGGGACGAGGAGTAAACGGAGGGAGTAGTAAAATTTTCGCCTCGTGCTGCGAGCCACCGCGTGCGTGGGCGAGGGAGCGGACATAAAGGCGTACAGTAGTAGTAGTAGTACTACTACTACTCGTAAGCAAGCTTCACCTCATCCTGCGAGCCACCGCGCCCGTGGGCGGGGGAGATGGCGTACTAAGCAAGCTTCTCCTCGTTCCGCGAGTTGACGGGACACATAAAAAGTACTCTAGTGTATAGAGCCTTGCTTCTAAGGTAGGCCCCACATGGTTTGCCTCTTTTTTTAATTTAACATAATGCGTCAAGTCGCAATTTGTTTGTTCACCCGTGGTAGACGATCCTCCCTCCACCAAGTGGACAACCAGTACCGTGCCAAATTACCACGTGGGCTGCCTTTTTAAATCAGAAATGAGCTCCACCGTGTACCCGCGTGGGTGTGGTTGGGAAAGAGACGGGAGTACGTGCGCCGTGCATGCACCTCTTCTCTTCGTGCACGTCCCCCACCTACGTGGGTGTGTGTGTGAGAGATACAAACCTAGACATAATGCACCGTCCATCCCCATGCCTCCGCCCAGTCCGACCACCAGTCACCACCACGCCCCACTCCTCCTCTCCTCACCTTATCTCTCATCTTTCTCCCTCCATTTTTATATACAAGGGGCCACTATCAAAATTACAATTTGCAGATATACAAGGCCACTAACACTAATCGATGCAATTTTAATGGTGTTTGCCTCATGGTACTAGCAAAGGAGGACATTAATTATCCCTTGCATGCATGCGGGAGTTTGTAAAAAAATGCAGCTTGATGTTCCGTGCAATGCACGGGCATCTTGCTAGTCCATGAAAACAACACATGGCAAAATTCCACGGCGAACGAGGGATTTGAATTTGTTGGGAGGGGCTGTTTGGATCTTGCCCGGGGTAGCCAAAATATTGGCGAGCCTTTTGTCCACTGGTGCCTTTGCCACCGATGAACGAGGAATGGCTCGGGTGCTCATGCTGTCATGCATCCTCCAGCTGGCACATTGGAGACGAGCTCGCACGAGCTGTGTTTTTTTGTCCCACAACGCCGCCCGAGCCGCCCGCAGACCGATTGGTGACCCACAAATTACGGCATCCAACCGTAGCCGCACATATTATGACAGCAACTCAACCAACCAGACGAAATTCACGCAAACACGTAGACAAACTGATATTTCATATAAACAACGACGGAATTCATATCAAATACCGGATTTTCATACAAACATGACGGATTTCATTACATTCAAATGAACTACGCAGTGCTAGTTCTTGATAGCACAGGTATATAATACCTGGCCTAAATGGTCGCCCGCCGATCGATTTGTGTTCCTCGTGTCCGGCAGCACGATCACCGGACTGCCGGGAGCCCCGGAGGTATATGCTTCAGCGCAAAAGATGTGTCTCCAGAGTGGGTTTCTCGGCTTCCACACGGGCGGGTTTCATGGAGGCGTTTGAATGCGGCACGGAGGCGTGTTCAGCCGGGCATGCCGCGAGTGGCGCCCTCGACTCTGACCTAGGACACCGCGCCGTTCTTCCACTAACGTGTGCGCTCTTTGGGTGCATGGCCTGCATGTCAGTGACCCAATGCAGGCAACGCACAGCAGAGGAACCTTTGGTGCGCCAGGGCGGTGAGAAGCGGGAATTTCATAAACCGATGATTGTTCATTGAGTGTGACATCATCTTATTCATGTAGATAAGCCTACTATGTTGATAGCCCGTTCGATACGTTGTGATTCATAAAGACCGCTGCAAACATCAATGTTCTGCTTATCACAGATAAGATTGATTAATACCCGTAACAATCCATGTCCTTAACAAAGGGTGCATGCTCGTATAGGTTGAGCGTGTGTCTTACGTCGTGTGCTGTGTGCATGCAGGCGTGCGAGTGTTGCGTGCGTGCAAGGGTACGTTTCAGTGTTGCATGCATGGGTGCATACGTGCATGTGTTCGTGAGTGCATGTGTATGTGTCAGTGTTGCACGCCAGCATGCGTGCGTGTGTACGTTATGTGTACGTGTCAGTGTTGCACACCTACATGCGTGCGTGTCTTGCGTGCGTGCATGTGTACGTGCGAGGTGAGGCTACATGTCAGTCGACTGACTTTTTCATCTCTGGTCATTAGATTTTCCAGCCGTTGATACGAAGTCAAGGGCCTCCAGTTTATCATTAAACTCCACCCCCTTGAGCCGCTAGCCACCACCGGCCGAACCGCCAGCCCCCGCCGCCCGCGGCCGGACCGCCCTCCCCGAAACCACTCCCCACCACCGGTCCGCCACCGTACCGGCCATCCCTCTAGCCCCCCCTTCCCGCGCCGAGCTTTTTCTCCAGGGATCCCCACCCCACCGCCCAATGAACGCCCCCCAACCGCCGGTGACTGCCAACTAGAGGTCTCACGACTTCGAATACCCATCGACCACTAATTTATTACCATTTCTGTCCTTCATATACGCGCTGACGGGTGGGCCCTATGGTAATGTGCGCTGCTGAATGTGGACCGCTTGACTGGTCAATTGATCGTGTTATCAACAAATTACGGAGTTGTATGGTGAGCCAGTGACCATATGATCACCCTAAAATGTACTCCTATTTTATTAACACAGTACAGACTCAAACTACCATTTCTTTCTTTCATATACGGGCTGACAGGTGGGCCCCACGGTTACGCGCCCCGATGGTGCAACACTAGTTGCGCCGCATGGAACATTTGACTGGTCAATTGATTGTGTCATCAACATAATACGGAGTTGTACGGGTGAGCCAGTGACCGTATAATCATGACATGTATTTGTTTAACACGGTACAGACGCAAGGGCTCATATATACGCACAAGCACTCACCGCTATAAGCGCATACACGCGAACCCTACCCCTATGAGCACCTTCGAGAGAGTGAGCCAGCATATATGATCTTGAGATTTTATGAAGTAACCATAGGTGCCTCGTAGTCGAGTGGAGCGTCCCTCCCCTGAGCGTACATCGCGGAAAATACTGAAATTAACACAAGATAAATCGAGCACGGGACTTTAACCTTGGTGGGCTCGAGAAACCATTGTCCTCTAACCATCCAACCACATGTTGGTTAGCACGACAAAATGTATGTGGTGACCATGATGAGCTTATTCTGAAGTCCAGTGACCATATCGTGCTTTCGCTTCAAATACAATGACCGTAAGTGTCGTCAAAAAAATACGGAGCACACATCAAATGCAAAGTCCGTCAGTGTCATCAACAAAATATGGACACATATCGTGAGCTATATACCGTTGTACTATTGTATATTCTTATTTTCTTTGTGGCCCAATGCGTGTGTGGTGTGGTGGGCACATCATTTCTAGTTGTGGTGGGTCAACATCAAGACTCATGGGTCGGTTCCATCCTACACCACATATAGGTTGGACCAAGACGTGTTATACGAAGACCCATGTGGAGGACTCGGCGTACAACACGAAGCTACTAGAGTCACGGAGGACTCTATCCCCACTGGTGATAAGCCGACTATATATGATTTGTAACCCTAGGCCCTTAGTATGTTATACAAGCTTGGGGGCTAGTTCCTCGATAGTATACACACACGCACAATGACTGGTATTCACGTGTACTTTGTACACACCCCTATCACTAATATACAGTGCAGGAGTAGGCTCTTTCTTCAAGCTGCAAGGGTCCGATCGAACTAGGGTAAAACTTTGCCTCGTATTACCATCCAGCCTAACAACCAGGGATGTCCTACCGCATGACGATATGATGAAATCATATCTGCCAACTACTAAGAGAGAGGTGTGTCGGGGGGGCAATGTGTGAGAGAGGCCTAAAGATAATGTGCGTAGGGAGACACGTAGGCACATATATGTGCGTATAGAGGGCTAGTAGAGACTGTGCATGTGTATATATGCATGTGAGAGAAAATAGTGATTTTGAACTGAGATTAGTGAGAGAGAGTGAGTACATAGAGAGAGAGAGAGAGAGAGAGAGAGAGAGCAGAGAGAGCATGTGCGTGAGACACCCCGACACCACGAGAGAGATTGTGAGCATGTGTGAAAGAGAAATGCCGATGCATATAAAGTGTGTGCACTTATGCGTTAGATAGAGAGATATAACGTCTGTGAGAAGAGGCGAGGCATAGTGCATCTACGTGTAAAGGCGGTTCTCGCATTAAATTAAAATATAAATGGCATTATTATTTTTGGATGAGATCATGAATTTTCCAAATTGCGTATGGACAAAAATCAGTCTATCAGACACCCATACTCTATTGAATTCTAGCATGTGCATGTGTTTATTTCATATTATCGATCCATAGAGTGAGAGCGGTTTGAAATACATGCAATGGATGCTTTTGCAATTCACATATAAACATTAATTAGTGCACTCCATGTTGTTAGTGTGGAGCACTTTATACATTTGTCACTTGCATGGATACATTCTAAATTGCTAGCTACGAAATAGAATACATGTCGAATTCAACATAAAGGGGGTTTCGAAGATTCGAATTCATAGTAAGTGCATTCATCTATTTGAACCCGAGATAATAGCATTTGTAAATCAGATGTAAAAGGGGGCATGAATCTTTGTTGCGAGTTTGAACATGCTATATATATTCATACGCATATCTAACTTTTTTTTGCAACCAAGGAGATTATATCTGGAACCGTGCATGAACTGAGGTAAGTTGCATATTTTTTAATATATACTCATGTACAATGTATATTCAAATGTACCCCCTCCATTCAAAAATAATCGTAGCTTTATGATTTTCAAGAGTAAAGATTTGTGAAGTTTGAAATCCTGAAAGTTCAATTCAAGAGAACCGAAAACGTTAATGCTTCTGCTCCAAAATATTGAACGAAGCGCAAATAGGCCTCTGGTCACCCGAAACCGTGCGAGACTAATGTTTTGGTGGTAGGAAATTACTGTCCTGACTCTGGCCCGTGTAGCCTATCGGCCCGATGTCCAAAGGTCTAAACTGGGGTAGGTTTGTAACTTCACCAAGACGCCAGTCTCAACCGCCTCCGAGAAGCATTCATACGCCATGGGCGCCTAAACACCCATGCGCTCGGCCGAAATCTATCCCGCCCACATTTTGGACACCTGACATGACTGTCCTACCCCCAACCTGCAATATGTCCGAAATTTTAGATGGGGGCAAAGTTTGTAACTTTCCCCAAATTTCAAACAAGCGCATCTCAAACCGAACATTGTTCCCCCTTAGTTCCCCGCCTCCCTCCGTTTCCCCATTCATACTCAGTGGGCGCGAAAACACCCTCTCCACCAGCCGTGAAACCCCATCGTCCTCCGTCGGTCTGTCCTCCACCCCATAGCGGCCAATCCACCGCCGCCCTCCTCCATCACGCTGGAGCCGGTACCCCGACGTCGTCGTCCAACGCAACCGCAACCGCAACGCCCTCAAGGACTTAGCAGCTGAACCGAGGCAGAGCTGCCTTCACGACACCGACGCCGACGTGCGCCGTACCAGAACCACTCCGACCACGCCGTCTTGTGCCTCACTGCTGCGGCTCCACTGTCGCAACCGTCCATCGCACCGGAGCTGTTCCCGCTACGCCGTCGTTTGCCGCCTCGGATCTGCTTCCCCGCCGCCGACAGACGGCCACCGCACCACACTCAACAACTTGGCGATGGGTTCGTCCAAGGCTGCACCGTCCTCCACAACTTCTGGTTTCCGGCGAACAACAAGAAGATCGTCGGAAAAACAGAAGGAGGACACAACACTGCCAGCAGAAAGAGGTACTCCTCTTCCCTTATTCGTGCAAATCTTACGTCTCCGCTCACACCGTATTCATCCCACGAAAGAAACTAGTTGAGCGCTTCTTACTGCATCTTCTTCGTGATACTAAATGAAAAAGGTTTCCTCCCTTTTACTATTTCACCGTTGCTAGAGGTCAATAGCCCACTTGGATTTCAATTCAGGGTAAGTCGAACCGCAATTAAAAGAAGCAGCACCCGCTTAGGCACGCGGAGCACCTAGTCCGCCTGTTCCCCGGGGAAGCGGCGCATCGGTGTCTATCATAGGGGTGTGGGGCGCAGGAGCTGCTTGCGCCCGATCTGGAGGTCGGCAGGGCTTGAATGGATGGACGGGGGGGGGGGGGCGGTGCCAAGCACGGCGGTGCGGTGAGGTCGAGGGGAGAACACTGAGGGAGTGCTGGATTAGGGGGTATCCGGACAGCCGAACTGTATACATCGTCCGGACTATTGAAGCGTGAAGATATAAGACTCAAGACTTCGTCCCGTGTCCGGATGGGACTTTCCTTGGCGTGGAAGGCAAGCTTGGTGATCCGGATATTATATTTCCATCCTTGTAACCGACTCCATGTAAACCCTAGCCCTCTCCGGTGTCTATATAAACCAGAGAGGTTGGTCCTTAGAAGGCCGATCACAATTACAATCATACCATCATAGGCTAGCTTCTAGGGTTTAGCCTCTACGATCTCGTGGTAGATCTACTCTTGTACTACCCATATCTTCAATATTAATCAAGCAGGAAGTAGGGTTTTACCTCCATCGAGAGGGCCCGAACCTGGGTAAACATCTGTGTCCCTTGCTTCCTGTTACCATCAGCCTAGACGCACAGATCGGGACCCCCTACCCGAGATCCGCCGGTTTTGACACCGACATTGGTGCTTTTATTGAGAGTTCCTCTTTGTCGTCGCTGCAAGGCTCGATGGCTCCTTCAACCATTGTCAACAACACGATCCCGGGTGAGACCTTTCTTCCCGGACATATCTTCGTGTTTGGCGGCTTCGCTCTGCGGGCCAACTCGCTTGGCCATCTGGAGCAGATCGACAGCTACACCTCTGGCCACCAGATCAGGTTCGGAAACCTGAACTACACGGCGGACATCCGCGGAGACTTGATATTCGATGGATTCGGGCCTGTGCCAGGAGCACCGGACAGTCACGACGAGCACGGCTTAGACCTGTCGTCGGACAAAGCTCGGGGTATCACCCCCGTAGTATCCCCGGACCTAAATTCGGAGCAGGCTGCGCTGCCTAAGGACGGAGGGATGGACCCCTCCCCACAGGTCGCACACTCATCGGCGGTGGAGCCGAACACGGGTCTTACCTCTGCTGTGGCCTGTGACTCCGGACCCCCAGATTCGTATCCGGACGTTTGTTCCAATCTGCGCAGTCCCGAGCCGGTCGAGCCAGGTTGGGCTCCGGTAATGGAGTTCACCGCTGCGGATATCTTCCAGCACTCGCCCTTTGGCGACATGCTGGACTCATTAAAGTCTCTCTCTTTGTCAGGAGGCTCTTCGCCGAACTATGTCCGGCTCGAGTGGGAGGCAGGCGACGAAGGAATTCATTGCCCACCCACCACCCACTTCATTGCCACGGTCGATGATTTAACCAAGGTACTGGACTTCGACTCCGAAGACATTGACAGTATGGACGACGATGCAGGAGAAGAGCACGAACCACCGCTCACTGGGTGGTGGACAGCCACCTCTTCTTATGATATATATATGGTGGACACTTCGAAGGAAACAACTGGAGATGAGGCAACGGAGGATAAAACCTCAGGGAAAAAAGCAAAGAATGGGTGTCGTCGGCGCCACTCCAAGCCCCGCCACAGCAATACCAGCCCAGTAGACGAAAACAATCCGAATGGTGCCGAAGAAGAACACAACCCTGATCTGCCCGCCTTCAAGCAGGCGAGCAGGGAGGATGAGCGAGTCAGCCCGAGAAGAACGAGCGACAGAGGCGAATACCCGGAGGAGGACAGCTACATGCCCCCCTCAAGAGGCGAGATTAGCCTCGGCGATGGCGAAGTTCGGCGTGCGAGGATCCCATAGAGCGGGAGCGCTTCAAGCGCCGGCTTATAGCAACTGCGAGGAGCCTGAAAAAGAAGCAGCAGCAACTCCAAGCTGATCAAGACCTACTCACAGATAGATGGACTGAAGTCCTGGCAGCCGGGGAATACGGAATCGAGCACCATACGGCTGACCGGCCACCTCGTGGCCGGGATAAAATGGCATACCAGTCTGCATACCAGCCAACACCCCCACGCCAACGTACTACGGCCCGGGGCAACAAAACAGGGCAGCCAAGATCGATCTACGGATCGCGGGGGTGCGCCTCGGCACGCGACGACGACCGTTACGACGGATACACCTTCAACAAGTCCGGCCGGGCCGAATATAGCCACCCAGAGCAATTCGACCTGCATAGCCACATAGCCCAGCACAGAGGCTCCGCGCAGCCCCTGTGCTTCACTGACGAAGTAATGGATCATGAATTCCCAGAAGGGTTCAAACCTGTAAATATCGAATCATACGATGGCATAACAGACCCCGCAGTATGGATCGAAGATTTCCTTCTCCACATTCACATGGCCCGCGGAGACGATCTACACACCATCAAGTATCTTCCCCTTAAGCTCAAAGGACCAGCCCGGCACTGGCTAAATAGCCTGCCAGCAAATTCCATTGGCAGTTGGGAAAACCTGGAAGATGCATTCCTCGACAACTTCCAGGGCACATATGTGCGACCACCTGTCGCCGATGACTTGAGCCACATTACTCAATAGCCCGGAGAGTCAACCAGGAAATTTTGGACTCGGTTCCTAACTAAAAAGAACCAAATAGTCGACTGTCCGGACGCCGAAGCCCTGGCGGCTTTTAAGCATAATATCCGTGACGAGTGGCTCGCTCGACACCTCGGCCAGGAAAAACCCAAGTCCATGGCAGCTCTCACAACACTAATGACCTGCTTTTGCGCGGGCGAGGACAGTTGGTTGGCTCGCAGCAGCACTACGCCACATTCGGCGCCGGATGGCGCGACAATAACGGCGAGCCATGGCGTAATGAGACATAAGCGGCGGAACAACGGCGACACCATCAAACCACGGCGATCAGCGCCACATTTAGCGGATCCAAGCCGGTTAGCGGAAGAAGCCGTTTAAAAAAATAATCGAGGACCGTCGATCTGGACCGCATCTTTGGGCGCTTCGTGCCAAATTCATGGCACCGGACAAGCCAGCCAACCACACCAATAGAGATTGCTGGGTATTCAAACAGGCCGGCAAAATAAGCGCCGAAGACAAGGACAAGGGGCTGCTGGCGGCGATGACGAGGAGCCCGACGTCCGAACACGAGGGACGAAGAAATTCCCCGGTGAAAGCGGTCAACATGATCTCGCCATGCACATCCCCAGCGGAAGCAGCGGGCACTACGGGACGTCTATGCGATGGAGCCAGTCGCCCCCAAATTCAACCCATGGTCAGCTTGTCCGATCACCTTTGACCGTAGGGATCACCCTACTAGCATCCGTCACAGCGGCTCAGCCGCATTGGTCCTAGACCCAATCATCGATGGATTCCACCTCACGCGCGTCCTCATGGACGGTGGCAGCAGCCTGAACCTGCTTTATCAGGACACAGTGCGCAAAATGGGCATTGACCCTTCAAGGATCAAGGCCACCAAAACCACCTTTAAAGGTGTGATTGCTGGAGTAGAGGCCCGTTGCACGGGCTCTATAACATTGGAGGTGGTCTTCGGATCTCCGGATAACTTCCGAAGCGAAGAGTTAATCTTCGATATCGTCCCTTTCGCGATGGTTACCACGCCTTTGCTCGAACGAACCGCATTCGCTAGATTCAATGTGGTACCACACTACGCATAGCTCAAGCTCAAGATGCCAGGACCACACGGGGTCATAACAGTGAACGGAAATATGGACCGCTCTCTCCGAACATAAGAACATACTGCAGCCCTCGCGGCGGAAGTACAATGCGGCCTCCTCCGACAAACCAATCCGGCGACAACAACTTCAAGCACCATCAAGAGAGTCCGGAGCACCCCGCAACAGGATCACCAGGCATGCCAAGAGCGCGACTAGCAGTCCGGCCTCCGCTTAAGTCCCATCAAAGCAGAATTCGTGCCACGCGTACACAATTACGCACTCAATATACCATGGGCATAGGCAGAGTCGCAACAACGACTCGATCAGCGATCTTGGGATAACGCCACATACCTTCATAACCCGTCCTTCTTCCTTTTCAGGACATTGCTTTAGAGCAGCCTCTTCAGAAGAGCCGGATTGCCGGACTCACATAGGAGAGAAAACCAAGGAGGCAACAGGCTTCGCGCATAGAAGGAAACACCCAGGTGGAATCTATTTACGATCGTTATACCTGTTTTATATATCCATACGCGGCCTGCCCCTGGATAGGACATGTTAAATTGTCTTATTTATCTCCTCTTAATGCATTCATTGTAAACATACACTTAAACGTATTTTCATCAATGGGAGATTATATATAGCGTCAGCACATTATTGTTATTTGAACATTTTTCTTACAAATGTTTCTTTGATATTGCATCCGTACACTTTGGTACGGTCCATTTTCCAGGGGCTTCCTATGGTGCCCCGTTATACGGCAACTAAAGTCCGAACACTTTAAACAGTGCGGCACCCTGAACTTATAGCACTATATGCATTAGCTCTGAATCATGTCTTGGGTCTACAGTTGGGATAACCCGGCTCCCTTATTTTGGTACCTTACGTTCCGTTATATCAGCTAAGGTAGCGCAGGGAGAACTACTGCGATTGTGTCCTGGTTCTTCCGGACGAGCACCTCAGTAGAGAAAGCCGAAAACTAACCGGCATGATGTGGTGAGAGCTGGTCGCTGTTCGAGAGGTCTTAAAATCCTTAAATATTTTTCGCTTTAGGCGATAAATCGGCTTCGTCCGATCTAGGCGTATATAAGCGCCCCAATTGACCTTCCAGTTCTAGGGCTTCACCAAAATTTAAAATTGTAGACTTCTATGGCTAAGTGAAAGTTACAAAGCCGAATAGTCCGATTGCCTTGTTCGCTGCGCTGGATACCTCCTTAAGGGACCAAACATTTGGATGAAGAGTATCCGGGTTTTTCCAGGAACACCCCGGCACTAGTTGCGTGGGGGCGGAAGCCGACGACTATCCTACTTTCAGTATTCTATAAACAGCCGCATGTAAGGTAATATTTTAAATCAAGCGATTGCTACATAGCACAAGTAACTTCGTCTTTAAATTACAACAGCGGCAGAGGTACATTTAGTCAAAGATCTTGTCCTTGGAACACTCATCGGCCACGAGACGAGAGCCTTTCATAACGCCATCATTGTACTTCTCGGGACGGCGATGCTCCTTGCTCTCGGGCGGACCGTCCTTCACCAGCTTCTCCGCATCCAGCTTGCCACAATGCACCTTCGCGCGGGCAAAGGCCCGGCGGGCACCGTCGATGCAAACGAATCGCTTAATTACTTCAAGCTGCGGACATGCATTCACCATCCGCTTGATCAGGCCGAAGTAGCTAGTGGGAAGGGGCTCACCAGGCCACATCCGGATTATGAAATCTTTCATAGCCACTTCGCCGACCTGGAGTTCGACCAACTGCTTGGTTGGTCGATCGAGCGTTAGGTGTTCGCCCCTGACATCTGGGACCAAAACAGCTTCTCCGTTGAGCTCCCCTCTTGGGCACGGTAGAACTCCGCGGCATCTGATACGCTGCGTGGCAGATCTTCGAATGCTCCTGGAGAGCTCCGAATTCGAGTAAGTAAAAGAAACGCCTCCTCCACATGTTTGCTTTGCACAAAGAATATCTTACCCGCCGCTACCTTTTTGGCCTCTGGATCTCATGATGTGCCTTCTCGGTTTCGGCCTTGGCGTCTTTCATACTCACAAGGGCCTTCGCAAGCTCGGCCTCTTTCATCTTCAGATCATGCTCCACGGACTCAAACTTCTTGACGAGGTCCTGGAGCTCTTGCTGTACCTCAGCCACTCTAGCACTTTGCTTCTCACGCTCCTTGCATTCCAAGGCCGCATTGTCTTTGGCCTCGGATAGCGCCTTCTTCAGGGACGCCACTTCGGCGGTGGACCCTGTCACACAGTCACGACGCTTCATCGTCAGACTAAATACTTTTATCTATATTTGCATACATAAGAGCGGAGAATCACACACCTTTGCTCTCTTCGAGCTGCCTCTTCGCGAGGACGAGCTCTCCCTATGCCTGCTCCAGGTCCCGCTTTAGTTCGGCAACCTCGGTTGTGTGGGCAGCAACAACAAGCAGCACGGCCTGCTTAGTCACATAAACACTTATTAGACTCCTGCGGATTATATTTGACCCTCCGTTTGGCTTTTGTTTCCGAACACCAAATAGAGTACCAGGGGCTACTACCTATTGGGTGGTAATTTCACACATTTTTATTACTTACCTCAAAGCCCGTCAGGAGGCTTGTGCAGGCTTCGGTTAGTCCGCTCTTGGCGGAGAGAACCTTTTGAATCACCGCACTCATAAGAGTACGGTGCTCGTCATCCATGGAGGCGCCTCGAAGCGCTTCCACCAGACTATCCGGCACCGCTGGCGCGACGGAAGTCCTCGGCACGGACGGCTCGCCCTCCCTAACAAGGGGCTACCCACGTAAATCCGAAACCGTTAAGGGTTCCAGAACAGTGTTCGGTCGAGAGTCCGCCTTGCTGCGGCTCTCATCAACGCGATCCGCAGGGATCTTAAACCCCGCGTGTCTGACATTTGGAACTTCCCCTTGGGGTGTCTCCAGGGTCACCTCCCCCTGCTCGGAGAACCTTCAGGACAACACCCCTGTGTCATCCGCAGGCTGGGGAGTGGTGGCCGTCGGGAGCGAGTTCATCTCTGAAGCGCTCAGAGACCCATCCGAAGACGACACCTCCGGATGAGCCCTGGCCGGACTGCATATATGTTCGGCGTTATTAAACAACTATGAAGTAAAATCACGGTAGAGTGCAGACACTTATGATCGCACCAGGGGCTTCCCCCTGGGCAGCCACCCTTCCTCGCTATGGGCGGCCGTGGTGGAGTAGTCCGAAAGGGACGTCCTTCCCTTCTTGGGTGTCCCTGCCTCCCTCTCCGGGGCGGCTTTCCTCTTTTTCTCCTCCCAGTGCGGGGAGGTAGAGTTTCTTCTTGCTTCCCCCCGCCTCGACGGGAGGAATCTGTTTCATTGTCATCGGACGACGTGGGTATGACGGCCTTGCGTCGAGGGCCTCTCCCGGCCCCACGGCCCGTCTCCTCAGGCCTCTCATCCTTTCCGGATGGGGCGGCTTCTTCTTCTTCTTCTTCTTCTTCCTCCTCTTCGGGGGAGGAGTGCGCCTCGTTGTCTTCGGACGAGGCTTCCGGCACAATCTTACGCCGGAGACCCTTCCTGGTCCCCGGGACCTTCTTTTCGGCCTTCTTCTCCGATGCCTTGTAGGGCGCCGGGATCAGCATCTCTGTCAAGAGAGCATCAGCTGGATCTTCTGGCAACGGAGCCGGACAGTCAATCTGCTCCGCTGTCTCCACATAGTCCTGATCAAATATACACAAATACTTAAGACTCCCCCATGAACGTATTGGGAAAAAACGAATCCGGTGGTAGTCCCAAAACTCACCGGACGCGGGGCCCGCGCTGCATGAAGTCCGCGGTCCTCAGATGTGGAAGGAGGTACTTCGGAAGCCTTAAACAACTCCTTCCACGCGTCTTTGGGCTTCATGCCATAGAGCCTCTGAAGCATCCGGTGTTCGGCCGGGACGAACTCCCACAGATTGAATGCCCGCCTTTGGCACGGCAGAATCCGGCGAACTAGCATGATCTGGATCACGTTGACGGGCTTAATGTTCTTTTCTTTCATGCTCTTGATGCAGAGTTGGAGTCCGGTCAGCTCTGTAGGTTCGCCCCAAGTCATGCCCTTCCTTTCCCAGGAGGTGAGCCGCATGGGGGCTCCGGATCGGAACTCGGGGGCCGCCGCCCAGTTGGCGCCATGCGGCTCGGTTATGTAGAACCACCCCGATTGCAACCCTTTTACGGTCTCCGCAAAGGAGCCGTCCAGCCAGGTGACGTTAGGCATCTTGCCCACCATGGCCCCTCCGCACTCCGCTTGCTGGCCGCGTACAATCTTCGGCTTCACACATAATATTTGTATCCACAGGCTGAAGTGAGACCGGATGCGGAGGAAAGCCTCGCATACGACGATGAACACCGAGATGTTGATGACGAAATTCGGGGCTAGATCATGGAAATCTAGCCCGTAGTAGAACATGAGCCCACGGACGAAGGGGTGAAGTGGAAACCCTAGTCCACTGATGGAGTGGGCGACGAACATGACTCTCTCGTGGGGTCCCGGGGTCGGAATGACCTGCCCAACGTCCGGTAGCCGGTGCGCTATGTCTGTGGCCAAGTATCCAGCCGCCCGAAGATTTGCGATATGCTTCTCCTTGACGGTGGAAGCCACCCACTTGCCTCCTCATCCGGACATGTTTAGCTGTGCAGAGAAGACTTGGGCTTGGGCGCTGGAGCTCGAGGGGGCAAGTGTGGGCAAAGGAGGAAGAAGGCGTGGGTAAAAATGGAGAAATCTTATCCCTTTATAGAGGCGACGAAAGTGGTGCGCCTCCCCACTTGCCCGTTGGGAATCGCTTGCTTCCCAAGCGCCATGATTGATGATGTGGTGGCATTACCCGTACCCGTATTGATGAGAATCCCGTGATAAGGGGACACGATCTCTGCTTTGACAAGACGTGTCAAGGAAACCGCCTCGCAATACGCGCTGTGGCTGGTTGTGGGAAAATGGTTCGAATAATGACCCGACCGTGATGACACGTCGCGTTGCCTAAAAAGTTGTCAGCAGATTGCATTTGTGAAATACCATTCTCTCTACGGTGGCATGTGAAGATCATTTTGTTGATCCGGACACGGTTCAAGTGTTCGATAATTACCTTGGAGTATTCAGAGGAGGAACCCGCCCTGCAATGCCGAAGACAAGACTGCGCGCCGGACTCATCGTCATTGAAGCCTGGTTGGGGGACTCTTGAGGAGTCTGGATTAGGGGGTATCCGGACAGCCGGACTGTATACATCGTCCGGACTATTGAAGCGTGAAGATACAAGACTCAAGACTTCGTCCCGTGTCCGGATGGGACTTTCCTTGGCGTGGAAGGCAAGCTTGGTGATCCAGATATTATATTTCCTTCCTTGTAACCGACTCCATGTAAACCCTAGCCCTCTCCGTTGTCTATATAAACCGGAGAGGTTGGTCCTTAGAAGACCGATCACAATTACAATCATACCATCATAGGCTAGCTTCTAGGGTTTAGCCTCTACGATCTCGTGGTAGATCTACTCTTGTACTACCCATATCTTCAATATTAATCAAGCAGGAAGTAGGGTTTTACCTCCATCGAGAGGGCCCGAACCTGGGTACACATCCGTGTCCCTTGCTTCCTGTTACCATCAGCCTAGACGCACAGATCGGGACCCCCTACCGAGATCCGCCGGTTTGACACCGGACAGCGCAGCAGAGGAGGAATCTTGGGCGGTGGTCATTTGGCGTTTCGAGGAAGATCGTCAACACCGACTGGCTGGAGGTAGATGAAGGCGATCTGCCCGTTCTTTGTACATCGGACGGTGCAGAAAAAATGGACTAACCTATTTGCTTTCAGTCGACTGTTATTTTCATAGAATCCTGTAGTAATTTAGTGTGCCATGCATGTTGTAGAGCTATCATATGTCTCCCGTCATTTATTTCTCACCGACCTGCTATCTGCTACCTTTACACTGTACTAATTGTGCACACACTTCACCCATACTGACACTATTGTTTTTTTATGCATTGGTATTTCAGACTCTGACGCAGTGTTGATGAATGCACAAAAGAAAAGACAGAAGTCACTCCAGTGCAATTCGAAGACAAGCACTAAGCGTTTCAGCGCTCTAGTGGGTGCAGTGTCAACAATTGGAGACAGTAAACGTAGCTCTGCAGTTGATGATCTCAATTTCCACACACAACCATCTCAGGTGCTTGCTTTAACTTCGCGCTGTCAAATGTGGTTGGATGTTGCATATGGTGTCTAACTTGTATTGCTTCCAATTTGGTTAAATTTCATCTGCTTACTTTACACATTATAACTTTGATAATGACATGCCTTCCTCTTTTTGATACATACTACATATGTCTATTAACCATGTTTGTACATCAAACTAATGCTCTTTTGTATCCCTCCTCAATCACTTATGATGAGACAGTCACCCGGGTGGGTTACTGTGAGACACCCTACTCGTTTAAAGAGTGCATTGTCATCCTCCCCACATGATTCTCAAGAAACAGCAAGGCTAAATGAAGATAGTCAACGTAGCTCTCTAGTTGATCACCGCAATTCCCCCACACCACCATCGCAGGTGCTTGCTCTTACATGTCAGTGTGATATGTGGTTGCATGTTTCATATGGTGTCTACCTTGTAATGCTTCTAATTAGGGTAAATTGCATCTGCTTAGTTAACACATTATACCTGTGAATATGACATGCTTTCCTGTTTTTGGTACATACTACATCTTTCTATTAACCATGTTCTTACATCAAACTACTTTTCTTGTGTATCCCTCATCAATGCTCCTAATTTGTTAAATTGCATCTCCTTAGCTTACACATTATACATGTGAATATGACACGCCTTCCTGTTTTTGGTACATACTACATCTGCCTATCACACCATGTTCTTACATCAAACTACTGTTCTTGTGTATCATGCGTCTACCACTTATGATGAGGCAGTCACGCGCGTGGGTTAATATGAGACGCAATACTCTTACAAAGAATGAAATTTCATCCTCTCCACATGATTCTCAAGAAACAACAAGCCTAAATGAAGACATTGAGCGTAGCTCTGTGCTGAAGACCGCACTTCCCTACACCACCATCACAGTGCTTGCTCTAACCCATTGTGTGATATGTGGTTGCATGTTGCATCTGGTGTCTAGCTTGTAATGCTTCTAATTAGGGTAAATTGCATCTGCTTAGTTTACACACTATACCTGTGAATATGACATGCCTTCCTAGTTTTCGTACACACTAGATCTATGTGTTAACCTTGTTCTTACATGAAACTACCTCTCTTCTGTATCCTGCATCAATCACTTACGATGAGTCACCTTTATTCATTGCATATTGCATATTATTTCTAGCATGTTGCCATGTATTGCTTCTAATTTGGTCAAATACATTTGTTAGGGCACCCTTTTAATTTGGCAGAGTGATATTGGTTTCATCTTTAATATGGTTTCTAGCTTGCATCGATTCTAACAAGTTCAAGCACCTTGTGCTTAGTTTACATTTTATACATCATACATGACAATATGTCACGCCGTCCTATTTTTCATACATATTCCATACTATCATGCAGCTGCCTTACATGAAAGTAGTGTTCGTTAGTATCATGCATCAATGAGTTCTGAAGAGCAAATTTTATTCCTTTTTCTTGTGGGTTTGACTTGACAAGGAAAAATCAAGAAAGAGGAAGGAAAAGAGTAAGGAAGGCGATGATGGTGGTCCTCTACACCAACATAAACGGAGCATCTGTACCGATTCTCCTTGTACTGATAGTGCATTACAAGGTCCAAGTCTCCGCTCCCCTACTCCACCATCCAAGGTGCTTGCTCTAACTTGGCAGTGTGATATCTGGTTGCATGTTGCATATGGTGTCTAGGTCGTATTGCTTCTAATTAGTGTAAACTTCATCTGCTTAGCTTACACATGATACATGTGAATATGACACGCTTTCCTGTTTTTGGTACATACTATATCTGTCTATCACACCATGTTCTTACATGAAACTACTCTTCTTGTGTATCCTACATCAGTCACTTATGATGGGACACCTTTAAGTTGGCAGTGTGATATTGGTTTGCGTCTTGAATATGATTTCTACCATGTATTGCTTCTAGTTTGATGAACGCCACCTATGACGAGACAGTTTTAATTTGGCAGAGTGATATTGATTCCACCTTCCATATGGTGTCTTGCAGTGTTTCTAATTTGTTAAAGTGCCTTCTGCTTAGTTACCACATCATAGGTGTGAATATGTCAAGCCGTCCATTTTTTCGTACATATTCCATCCTCGTATCATGAATTTGCCTTTCATCAGAGTAGTGTTCGTCAGTATCATGCATGAATGAGTTCTGAAGAGCGAATGATATTCCTTTTTCTTGTCGGTATGACCTCACAATGCAAAATCAATAAAGTTGAAGGAAATTGGCAAGGCATTGGATGATGGTGGTCCTTCCGAGCAACTGAAACGGAGGTTCTCTACAGATTCTACTCCGCCATCCTCCCAGCAAGATTCGCAAGACAACGCAAGGCTAGACAGTCAACGTAGCTGTGTAGATGATGAGCACATCTCCCCTACTCCACCATCGCAGGTGCTTGCTCTAACTTGGCACTATTATATGTGGTTGCATGTTGCGTATGATGTCTAGCTTGTATTGCTTCTAACTTTGTTGAATTGCATCTGCTTACTTTACACATAATGCCTGTGAATATGACCTGTGTTCCTGTTTCTACATCAGCTACTATTCTTGCATATCCCGCATCAATCACTTATGATAAGGCACCTTTAAGTCGCCACTGTGATAGTAGTTGTGTCTTGCATATGATTTCTAGCTTGTACTGCTTCTAATTTGTTGAAACGCCATACAGTATGAACTTGGCAGAGTGATATTGGTTGCATCTTTCATATGGTGTCTAGCTTGCGATTGCTTCTAATTTGTTGAAATGACTTCGCTTAGTTACCACATCATAGGTGTGAATATGTCACACCATCCTGTTTTTCATACATATTTCATCCTCGCATCATGTGTTTGCCTTTCATCCAAGTAGTGTTCACAAGATCATGCATGAATGAGTTCGAAGAGCAAATTTTATTCCTTTTCTTATCGGTTTGACTTCACAATGCAAAATCATTACAGCTGAAGGAAATTAGTCCCGCGGTGGATGATGGTGGTCCTTTGAACAACTCAAACAGGGGGTCTCTACAGATTCTACTCCGCCATCCTCCCAACAAGATTCGCAAGACAACACAAGGCTGGACAGTCAACGTAGCTGTGTAGATGATGAGCACATCTCCCCTACTCCACCATCACAGGTGGTTGCTCTAACTTGACACTATTATATGTGGTTGCATGTTGCGTATGATTTCTAGCTTGTATTGCTTCTAAATTGAATTGCATCTGCTTACTTTACACATAATGCATGTGAATATGACACGTGTTCCTGTTTCTAGAACATATGTGTACATGATGAGCACATCTCCCCTACTCCACCATCACAGGTGCTTGCTCTTACTTGGAACTTTTATACGTGGTTGCGTTTTTCGTATGATGTCTAGTTTGTATTGCTTCTGATTATGTTGAATTGCATCTGCGTAGCTTACAACTTATACCTGCAACGATCACTTACCCATAAGACACATTTAACTTGGGACTGTGATGTAGGTTGCATCTTGCATTGTCTTCTAGCTTGTACTGCTTCTAATTTCTTGAAATGGCACTTACGACGAGACACTAGAGTGATATTGGTTGCATGTTCATATGGTGCCTAGATTTCATTTCTTCTAATTTTGTTGAAATGCCTTCCGCTTACTGTTTTTTCATACATATTCCATCCTCCTATCGTACGGGTGAATATGAAACGCTGTCTTTTTTTGTATATATTCCATCCTCCTATCCTGCGCTTGCCTTACATCAAAGTAGTGTTAAATGCATATCATGCATCAACCAGTTATGCAGAGCTAATTTTATTCATCTTCTTGTGGTTTTAACTTCATAAGGAAATATCGAAAATAGGAAGGAAAAGAGTAAGTTAGGGATGTTGGTGTCCGCACCGACGCATAAACAGAGACTCTCTAGATTTGCCCTGCTATCGCTAATGAAGTTGAAGTCCCAAGTCTAC
Source organism: Aegilops longissima (assembly GCA_021605205.1). NCBI lineage: Eukaryota > Viridiplantae > Streptophyta > Magnoliopsida > Poales > Poaceae > Aegilops > Aegilops longissima. The sequence goes on along the minus strand of CM038682.1, from coordinate 609,483,659 downwards.
ATGATGAGTTCATCTCCGTACTCCACCATCGCAGGTGCTTGCTCTAAGTTGTGATGTGATAATTGGTTTCATGTTGCATATGTTGTCTAGCCTGTATTTCTTCTATTTTGATTAAATTGCACCTGCTGAGTTTATCGTTATACATGTGCATATGACATGGCTTTACGTGTCTAGAATACACCTGCATCTATCCATCATACCATGTTCTTACATCAAAGTACTGCTGTTGTGTATCCGCATCAGTCACTCATGATTGGGCGCTTTTAACATGGCAGTTTGATAGTGGTTGCATCTTGCATTGATTTCTACATTGTACTGCTCCTAATTTTTCGAATTGCCACTTATGACAAGACACTTTTAATTTGGCAGAGTAATATTGGTTGCATCTTTCATACGGTGTCTAGCTTGCATTACTTCTATTTTCTTGAAAATCGTTCTGCTTAGTTTGCACATCGTAGCTATGAATATGTCATGCCGTCCTGTTTTTCTTACATATTCCATCCTTATACGGTTGTCTTACATCAAAGTATAGCTTGTCTGTATCATGCATCAATGAGTTCTGAAGAGTGATTTTATTCTTTTGTGTTGTGGATACAGCTTGGCATGGCAAAGTCAAAAAAGAGCAAGGAAAATAATATAGTAGGGAGTGCTATTACTCGTCGAGTGAAACGGAAAAGGTTCTGCCGTCGAGATTCTGCTGGTACTTATAGTGCGATAGAAGGTCCAAGTCCACCGGCTAAATCTACAAACACAAGTATCACCTGCTCCACCAGCTGCAGCATCCGCTTCAACTGCGTACAAACATCTCAACCAGTTACTCGTTCGTTTGCTCGGGCGGCGGTTCCCAAGCTGCCTTCACACCTAACACTACTTTCAAGCATCTAGCGACACAACAGGACTTGGCAAGATCAGATGAACCTCATGAGCATCAACACCAAGACGGTACCTGACCGAGTCAAGTTGCATTTGCATGCTCCTTTATATGTACTCTCACAGTTTGATGTACACTAACACTTTCCATGTTCGTTGTTGAACTAGCACCACAGCGCAAGCTGAAACGGACATCAGGGATGATGCTTGACAGATTAACAAAATCTAAAGGAGGAAGAATGGAGATCCATTTTAAGGCAGGTTTAAAAAGGCCACGTGATGCTACAGAGTCAGCCAAGTTAGTATCAGAGGCAGCCGTTGCCGTTAGGTGTCATGCACGTATCCTCCCAACGTGGATCAAGTACATGAATGAGAAAGACAATACCCAGTTTAACACCTTCCTTGACCATTTATCTGTAAGTAATGTGATTCATCGCAATTAGTAATATTGTCTTGCTCTGTCCCATACTTTCTAGCTTCCTCCTAATAAGACTCACATTCTTTTTTCAACAGATGAGGTTGAAGTTGGATCCGAAAGATGATGCAACTAAACAAGCATGCACTCATGTTTTTCAGTTTGCTCTGCGACAGTATCGGTACCACCTTAGAAAATCTCACTTTAAAGGCAAGGCTAACAATGAAATCGCCCAAACATCTCCAGTGGAATATATTACAGATGAAGACTGGACAACCCTCGTTAAACACTGGTCTGATCCAAAGTATTAGGTAGGCTATATGCATTTGATCAGACCACATATTGAACTTTTATTTATCTATGTGCCTTACAAGTGTATCTTCTTCTAGGCTAACTGTTTGAAGAACAAAACCAACCGTTCTAAAGTGAAATTCCAACAGACAACAGGATCTCGTAGCTATATTGCACACTGCGAGGCTTTTGTAAATAACTGCTACTTCCTTCTTCTTTTTTGTGCCATATTATCGTATCTATATTGACTTGTTCCAAATATAGAGGAAAGCCCGTGCGGACCAAAAAGAACCTGAACGAATGCAGTGCAAATCTTCAAGGATTGCCACACCAGCAAGATGAAGGGCATGAGCACACCAGTTCAAGCCGCTGTTGTAAGTCCTTACTCCTCCTTCCTTGAACTGATTGGTACTTGTGATGTGTTATTTAACTACTTGGTTTGCAGCCAATGTCAGTTACTCTGTTCACTTTTATACACAGTTGTCTTAACGTATCATTTCACCTTACATGGTTTAAAAGAGATGAAGGATATTATTTTGGTCTTGATCTGTAATGTAGTTGTTATGTTCACGTGCGCACATAATGATAAAATAGGCTGTTTGTTTTATATCTGTTTGCCCATGACATGAATGATGTCATACTATGTTCATCCTACTTTAAACCATGTCTCTTTATCCTTAGATGTCAACGAATGTGAGGAAATAGACAATACTGATGGGCATGCTACATGGACATATGTTCGAAAGTGATTTTATTATGTAGTTGGCACTACAATACATGCTAATGTATTACAGTAGTTCACCAAAATAAGTTATGTATAAACGTTTAACCTACTTTGTTTGTTTTTGTCCCATTAGTAACTTATCCGGTACACTAATCTACAAGTTCAAACTTTCAGGAAGCTATGGAACAAATGATTGAACAGCCACAACCACCTGAAGGTGACGAGGCTACTACAGGCACAATGTCACCTCTTGCTGCGGTCGTCGGTATCTCTCCACTAACAGTGCAAAAAGCACCTTCTGCATAATTCGGGTTGGTTGTCAAGGTAACCTCGTCCAAATCGCCCTCTTGAACAAAATGTTCCTGCTAGGCAGTGATATATCTATGCTCAGACACAAGTCCAATCCCTAATGGACGTTGTTTCGGAAACAATAATAGTGGTTGAGAAATGTCGTCAAGATATGAATGGTTTTGAAACCAGACTACCAGACATTCGCTTCGTTGTTCAAGAGCAATGGCGGAAAAAAGGTGGAGATCGTGCCGCTCCATCAGATTCTACAACCTGAAACATTAGCACTCAGGTCAAATGATCTGTGCTTCTATACATCTGATGGTGCTTTTATCTGGAAGGACTGTAAACTTTATGCCAACAGGCCTTTTGTTGTATGGTTGGAATTTATTTTGTTATGATACAACATTTATGATGCTGCCCCAGGCTGCAGTAATTACGACGCTATTTTTATTTCGGTCTATTTTGTTGTGTAGGTTTATCTTAGTAATGTATTCGGCCGAAAGCTTCGTAGGTGCCCAACATGCCAACATTTGTCGGACCCATTCCAATTGGGCTAAAAATGATTACGGGCCGAAATTGACATGTAGCCCACTAAAAATATCTCGGCCTAAATCAGCATAAGCTTTCATATTTTTCTGGTAGGCCTGTGCCCATAGTGGCCCTTTAACAGGCCTAAACATAATTTGGGCCCTCAGTAAAAATAGTCCGTTTACAGGTGTAAATATCTCGAGCCCATAAAAAACATGGGCCTTTAATAGACCGAAAGTGAGATTGGGCCTGATTGTGCCAAATAACCCTTTGGACTTAGCAGGCGAAATGGTGGCCCATTTACGACGCGGATCTTTGACAGCGAAATCGGACGAATTCGTAAATGCGCCGACCTAATACACGGGCCTTTAACAGGCCGGAACTTTGGTCGGGCTAGATTATCATCATTTTTATATGGTCCGTTAATGGGCCCGATATGACGTTGGGCCACATATGGCCCATGGTTTACGTCCGGCGTTAACATGCCGAAAATGACAACAGGAAGAAAGTGGCCCAAATCTATAGTGGGCCTCTAACAGGCCGAAATTTTTGATGGCCTGTAAATGGGCCCAAATGAAGCGGGACCTTTAACGGGCGGAAATACACCGGCCGTGATTCGCCCAATTACTTAGCGGATCGTTAACGAGCCGAAGTGACCATGGGCCACGTTGATGGCAAGTTTAGGACAGGCCGTTGATGAGCCGATTTGACGAGAGAATGTTGGGCCTTTAGCTGGGCGGCCCATTATGGTGCTGAGAATCTTGTGGGCCTTTAGCTGGGCCGACCCATTGTGGTCCGCAAAATCTTGTGGGCCTTTAGCTGGGCCGGCCCATTATGGTCTGCAAAATCTTGTGGGCCTTTAGCTGGGCCGGCCCATTATGGTCTGCAAAATCTTGTGGGCCTTTAGCTGGGCCATTGTGGTCCGCTAAATTTTGTGGGCCTTTAGCTGGGCTGTCCCATTATGGTCCGCTAAATCTTATGGGCCTTCGGTTGGGCCAGCCCATTTAAACTTTGTGGGCCTCTGTTGGGCCGGTCCACTGTCAACATATCATAGGCCCATCTCGACCGTTGGATGAGTGACACTTGTGCCAACGCGGAGCTGACGCGTGGATCCGTCAGCCAATGAGAATTTTACACGTGGAAAATCGGCATTGGTCGTGGCTGTTAATGGGTTATCGGATCCAAAATCTGACCCGATAGCTTAATGGCGTTCCGTTACGGTGGATGCCACGTGTCGGTCACCCTTGACGAAAGCACTTCTGTGACGCGCGATTTATCATCATGGAAGTGGACACTTCCATGATGATAATTTTGGTAATGTCATGGAACACTTCTACGACAGCACAGGTATGACTATCTTGATACTTTCATAAATTTGTCATGGATGTACATGCATGACAGAAAACGCGACCTACTATGACAAACACGTATCATCACGGAAGTGTATTTTTTTGTAGTGGTGGAACCAGCGCCAGAGGCCCGGAAGCCGCTCAAGTGGTCCCGTACTCCCATCATCTTTGACGAGGAGGATCACCCTTACCGTACCACCGTGGTAGGGTGCTTGCCATTGTTGGTTTCACCAACAATTCACAACCTCAAGGTCACAAAGATGCTAGTGGACGGCGGGGCCGGGTTGAATCTGATTTCCCCAACAGTTATTAGCAAGCTTCAGATAGCAGAGGAAGAGCTAGAGGTTACCGACACGTTTCAAGGAGTTAATCCCGGCAGGAGCCATCCTAAGGGAAAGATCACGTTGCCGATAACATTTGGGGGAGAATTGAACTACCGAACTGAGAATATTGTGTTTGATGTGGTCGATCTCCCCCTGCCATACAATGGGATTCTTGGACGCCTGGCCCTGGCTAAGTTCATGGCGGCATCCCACTATGCCTACAACACCTTTAAGATGCCTGGGCCATTGGGGGTCATCACCATCCCATCGGATGAGAAGGACACAATCATTTGTGTGGACAAGATGTACCGGGACGCAGTCACGGTAGAGGCAGCAGCAGTAGTAGCTCCCGCTAAGGAAAGCAATGGAAAGAAAAGGGATTGTAGGAGCTCTGGCAAAGAGTCCGGGAAGCGTGCCCCCAGCGAGTGCATGACACCTGTTGACGACGTGCTGGAGTGTTCCAACAGCAAGAGATCCAAGGTCACTGCACCCCGAGTGAAGAAGGTCTCGGCAGGGCTGGCTAGTGTTGATGGTACTTTCACTATCAACGCCACCCTCGATGACAAATAGGAAAGCGGGCTCGTTGCCTTCATGCAGGCGAATATCGATGTGTTTGGCTGTCAACCATCTGATATCCCCGGTGTTCCCAAGGAGGTAATCGAGCACCACCTTGCTGTCTGCCCACTTGCCCGACCTGTCAAGCAGAAAGTCCGGAAGCAGGCCTTGGAGAGGCAGCATTTCATTGCGGAGGAGATCAAGAAGCTTGAGGCAGTTGGATTGGTCAGAGGAGTACTGCATCCCACATGGTTGGCAAATCCAGTGGTAGTCCGGAAGGGTAACAGGAAGTGGAGGCTTTGCATAGATATCATAGATCTCAACAAGGCTTGCTCGAAGGACCCATTTCCCTTGCCGCGTATCGATCAGATTGTGGATTCCACTTCAGGCTGTGACTTGCTCTCCTTTCTGGATGTTCTGGGTATCACCGAATCTTCATGTCCAAGGAAGATGAAGAGAAGACATCGTTCATCACTCCATGTGGTACGTACTGCTTTGTCTGCATGCCATTCGGATTAAAGAGTGCCGGGTCCACTTTTGCAAGGGCAGTCCAGATTGGTTTTGAACCACAACTACACAGAAACATAGAAGCCTATATGGATGCTATTGTGGTCAAGACCAAGGATAGGGCCACCCTTATCCAAGATTTGGAGGAGACATTTGCTAATTTGCGCAAGATCTATTTGAAGCTCAACCCGGAGAAGTGTGTATTTGGTGTTCCCTCCGGCAAGTTGCTTGGGTTCTTTGTATCCCATCGCGGGATCGAAGCCAACCCCGACAAGATCAAAGCTATCGAGCAGATCCAACCGCCAAGGACAGTTAAGGATGTGAAGCGCCTGACAGGATGTGTTGCTGCACTAAGCAGATTCATCTCCAAGTCTGTCGAGCGTGCCCTGCCGTTCTTCAAAATTTTGAAGAAGGCATGTCCTATGAAGTGGACCCCGGAAGCAAATGCAGCTTTACAAGAGCTGAAGGCCTACTTGTCTTCTGTTCCTACCTTGGTTGCACCCAAACCCCAGGAGCCATTGCTGCTATACTTAGCGGCAACCAACCAAGTGGTCAGTGCGGCCCTGGTAGCATAGTGAGAAATAGATGAGGCAGAAAGTGAGTAGAGGCTGGCAGAGTCAGAAAAGGATCAGGACAACATCGAGCACGACAACGAGAGCAACCCCAAGGACGTGGCAAGGAAGAAAGTGGTGCAGTGCCCAGTGTACTTCGTTAGCTCCTTGTTACAGGGGGCTAGATCGAGGTACTCTGGCGTGCAAAAGTTGATTTTTGGTCTCATCATGGCCTCAAGGAAACTGTGCCACTACTTCCGAGCCCATGAGATCACGGTTATCACTCATTTCGCGTTGCAAAGGATACTTCAAAACCCTGAGGCACCGGCAGAATAATGGAGTGGGCTTTGGAGTTATCCAGCTTTGGTTTGAGGTTTGAGAGCACATCAACTATTCAGAGCAGGGCATTGGCAGAGTTTATTGCAGAATGGATGCCAACCCCTGATGAGGAAGTGACAGAGACAGTTATCCCCGGCAAGGAATAGCTGTAACGCCCCGGATTCGATGCGCCAGGTGCTTGCCAGTTATTCGTCGTCTTTGCCATGTCATGTGCTTGCGTGTTGCACTTTGCCATGTCATCATCTGCATTTCATATCATGTCATCATGTGCTTTTCATTTTGCATACGTGTCCGTCTCATGCATCCGAGCATTTTCCCCGTTGTCCGTTTTGCAATCCGGCACTCCTATGTCTCCCGGCGCCCCCTTTTACCTCTTTTCGTGTGCGGGTGTTTAACGGTCTCGGAATGCCCCGAGGTTTGACAAGTGGCCTTGGTATACCACCGGTAGACCGCCTGTCAAGTTTCGGATCATTTGGAGGTCGTTTGGTACTCCAACGGTTAACCGGGTAACCGCAAAAGCCTCTTTTGTGTGCAGCCCAACACCCCTTCCTAAGTGGCCCAAAACCCAGCAAACTCTCCTCCATGCTCTCGGTCGTTCGATCACGATCGCGTGGCCGAAAACCGCACCTCATTTGGACTGTCCTAGCTCCCTCTACCTATAAATACATCTCCCCCTCCGAAATTTGCGGATGAATTCGTCCCTAACCCTAGATCCCACCTCCTCTGCGCGCCGGACATGTCCGCCGCCGTCCGGACGAAATCGCCGCCGCCCCGCAGCCAATGGCGTCGTGCCACGTGGCCTGCGCCGCCGCCCTCCGCCCAAGGCTGCCTGCTGGAAACCATCGTGGGCCAGCGAGCCAGCAGCGCCCGCCGCTGGCCCGTCACCGGGCCGCCGCCTCCCGCCGAGCCCGGCCGCCGCCTCCCCAGCGCCCGGCCTCACCGGAGTGCCCGCCGCCTCGCCGCCCCTTCGCTCGCCCGCACCTCCGCTGCGGCCATCGCCCCGTCGCCGCCTTTGCGGGTCCGCCTCCGCCACCTTTCGGCAGGGACGCCGCCGCGTCCCTCGCCCGACCGGCGCCGGGCTGCCTCCGGACCTCGCCGGCCCGGCTCCGCGATACCGCGCTCCACATCGCCGCCGCCCATCGTTGAAGCTCCTTCGCCGCCCTCGCCGCGGGACCTCGCCCGCGCCCGGCGGATCCGGCGCCCCCTCGCCGGAGCGCCTCGTCCCGGCCTCGCCGGAACCTCCCCTCGGCCAACTCCGGCGAGCCGCCACCGCCGGACCCCTCTCCGTCCAAATCTGGACGAGATCCACCACCACCACCAACCAAACGGCTTCCTCGAACCCGGATCTCCTCGTCCCGCACGCCTCCGTCCCGCGTTGACTTTCGCGGAGGTGATTTTCGTCTAAGTCCCCGTTCTGCTAATATTTTGTTGCATTTTCATCGCACCATAACTCTCTGTATATTGCTCCGTTTCGTGTGTGTAATATGTCAAAATGTTCGTCTCGACGAGTACATCATTTCATTCCATTGCATCATTTTCATTTGAGCTCATCTTGATGCCCTAAATGCTGTTGCAAGAGTGCTATGTGATGTTAGTTTCTGATTCTTATCAGAACATGCACTTTTGTCATTTTTGCCATGATTGATGTGTGCATCTTATGAACTTGAGTCCTACATGTGTTTTGTAATATGCCATGCCATCTTTCCAGGGGTATATGTCATGTGTTTTTGTGATCAAGGTGGTGACTAGAACAAGCATGCAAACTAGACATCTTGATGTTGTTGTTTTAGTCCCTGTTCTGCTGTTATTTTGATGCCATGTTAACTTGATTCTACAGAGAGTTCCATGCTTATTTTGAGATACTTCAGTAAGGATGTTTTGTTATATATGACTTGCTCTATCCATCCATGCCCTTGTTTGCAATTATGGAGTGCCATAGCTTGAGTCAATCGAGCTCTACTTTTGCTATAAAATGTTTCCTGGCAGGTTGTTTACATGTTATTCAATTTTTCCAAGGTTGTTGTAGTTGATCCATGCACCCTATGATGTTGTTCTTGCCATGTATAGCTTCTATGCCATGTCTTCTTACTGTTGGTTTCCTTGCCATGCCATGTAATGCTCTGTGGTGAGTGGTTCAAGCTCACCAACATGCCTACTTATTGTTGTTCCTGCCATGTATGAATCTGTAATATAACTTGCCATGTTTACATGGGTGCCATCATATTTTCTGATCCATTTTGGCTCATGGTCAGTAAAGGACTTTTGTTCTATGCAATTAGTAGATTCATTCCATGCCTTTTTTTGCCATGATAAGTTCCTGTAACATGTTGTTTGATAGCTCTAAACATTGCAACCTGATGTTATTTCTGCCAAAGTCTGAAACTGTTATTATTTGCAATCTTGCCATGTGTTTTTGAGCATGTTCTAGTTGTTTCTGGAGATAGCTCAGTGTTCATGTTTTGTAATGCTTTACCTGTACATCATGCCCATGCGTTTTGTTTTCATGTTGAGGTCCTGTAGCATGTCGTTTTGATGCTTGCAATATGCCTACTTGCTGTTATGGACAGATTGTTGTCATGACTTGTATAGGGTGTATGTGTTGAACCGTTGCTCCGTTTTGAGTGTGCTCTATATGAAACTTGCTTGATTTTGCATGTAGCTTCATATTATCATGGTGCATCCTTGTTTTGAGGTGTTTGCTTGATGTTTGTATGCATTTTGCATCAATGCCATGCTTATCTTGTTTTGCTCATATCTTCTAGGCCGTAGCTCCGAATTAAATGAACTTTATATGTAACTTGACTAGAATTTCGTGTAGATCATCGTGATGCATCTTAACTTGCTGTTTAACAACTTGAACATAAGGTTTATTCAGATCTGGACCAATTTCGAAATTTGCATATGAGGACTTACCGGAATTGTTATATGTTGTTTCCGGCCTCATTTAAACTTGCCTTGATGTGTTGCTCTTGTTTGCATCATCTCTTGCCATGAGTAGCTTCATGTAGCTTTGTCATGCATCATGCTTGGTTGTGCATCATGCCTTGTTCTTGGTGGTGTGTTTACTATGTTGTGTGCTTCTTCTTGTTAGTTCCTGTTTCGTTGCGATCGTGAGGATTCGTTCGTCTACGCTCGGTTCGGCTTCATCCGTTCATCTTCTTCATGGACTTGTTCTTCTTCCTTGCGGGATTTCAGGCAAGATGACCGCTACCCTGGATCTCACTACTATCTTTGCTATGCTAGTTGTTTCGTTCTATCGCTATGCTGCGCTACCTATCACTTGTTCCTCAAGCCTCCCAAATTGCCATGTCAGCCTCTAACCTTTTGCACCCTTCCTAGCAAACCGTTGTTTGGCTATGTTACCGCTTTGCTCAGCCCCTCTTATAGCGTTGTTAGTTGCAGGTGAAGATGAAGTTTGTTCCTTGTTGGAACATGGAGATGTTGTTCCTTGTTGGAACATGTTTACTTGTTGGGATATCACAATATATCTTATTTAATTAATGCATCTATATACTTGGTAAAGGGTGGAAGGCTCGACCTTATGCCTGGTGTATTGTTCCACTCTTGCCGCCCTAGTTTCCGTCATATCGGTATTATGTTCCCGGATTTTGCGTCCCTAACGCGGTCGGGTGATTTATGGGACCCCCTTGACAGTTCGCTTTGAATAAGACTTTTCGGCAAGGCCCAACATTGGTTTTACCATTTGCCTCACCACCACCTACTTTTCCTTGGGAGTCGCTCTCTCGAGGGTCATCTTTATTAGCCCCCGGGCGAGTGCTTCTCTAAGTGTTGGTTCGAACCGAGCCGCTTCTTGGGCCACCTTAGGGCAACTTGAGGATTGGTTTTACTCGTAGCCTGTCTCATCCGGTGTTGCCACGAGCGAGATATGTGCAGCTCCTATCGGGATTGTCGGGCGATCAGGCGGTCTTGCTGGTCTTGTTTTATTGCTTTGTCGAAATGTGTTGTAGCCGGATTCCGAGACTGATCGGGTCTTCCCAGGGAGAAGGAATATCCTTTGTTGATCGCGAGAGCTTATCATGGGCTAAGTTGGGACACCCCTGCAGGATTTGAACTTTCGAAAGCCGTGCCAGCGGTTATGTGGCAGATGGGAATTTGTTAATGTCCGGTTGTAGAAAACCGAAGTTGATCTTAATTAAAATACACCAACCGTAAATGCGTAACCGTGAGTGTCTCTTTTGGGGTTGATCGAGAGGAGAACACGGTTTCGGGTTATGTCGGCGTAAGTAGGAGTTCAGGATCACTTCTTGATCATTACTAGTTGACGGCCGTTCCTTTGTTTCTCTTCTTGCTCTCATTTGCGTATGTTAGCCACCATATATGCTTAGCCGCTGCTGCAACCTCACCACTTTACCCCTTCCTTTCCCATTAAGCTTTGCTAGTCTTGATACCCATGGTAATGGGATTGCTGAGTCCTCGTGGCTCACAGATTACTACACCACCAGTTGCAGGTACAGGTTGCGATGCTCATGACGCGAGAGCGATGTTTGCTTGTATTGGAGTTCTTCTTCTGCTTCTTCTTCGATCAGGGGATAGGTTCCAGGTCGGCAGCCTGGGCTAGCAGGGTGGATGTCGTTTGAGTTTCTGTTTATGTTTCATCCGTAGTTGGATGATGATTTTGTATGTGATGTTGTATTCTTGTGGCATTTGTGCCTTATGTATGTATCCCCACTATTATGTAATGTTGATGTAATGATATCCACCTTGCAAAAGCGTTTCAATATGCGGGTCTATCCTTTGTGGGACCGTCGAGTTCCTTTTGGATAGGGTCACATATTGGGCGTGACAATAGCCCCAAGAATGGATTATGTATTTTGATGGTGCTTTTTCCCTACAAGGTGCAGGAGCTAGCGTGCTTCTTGTCGCCCCCTCCGGGGAGCACTTGAAGTACGTCGTCCAAATGCATTTTTCCTAGGAAGAAGCGACCAACAATACAACAGAGTATGAAGGGCTCCTTCCCGGGCTCAGGATTGCAGCTGAATTGGGAATTAAGAAGCCGATCATTCAAGAAGATTCACAGCTCGTGGTGAGACAAGTCAACAAGGATTACCAAATTCCATTGATGGAGGCATACGTCGAGGAAGTAAGGAGATTGGAGGAGCACTTTGACGGATTGCAAACAGGGCACGTACCCCGTGCGTAAAACACCGTAGCTGATCATTTTGTCAAAGTGTGCTGCGTAGAAGCTTCCTGTGGAACCAGGGGCTTTTGTTCTCCATCTCACTCAGCCCTTTGTATCCCCAGCAACAATGGCCCAGAAAAGGAGAAAGTTGGACACCGATAAGCCTCTACCGGTAGAGTCATCCGCTCCTGGCAGAGAGCCTGCCGGAAACAACTCTTCGCAGCCTGCCAGACCACCCCCTCCAGCCGGGCCCATGGGCCCCGCGAACGAGGCACGTGCTCCCGCAGTAGAGGAGGTGCCGCTAGTCCTCGTTGCCGAGCCCCAGGCTCCAACTTGGGCAAGGCACATTGTCCTCTTCCTCCAAATCGGAGAGCTTACTAGCGACCAAGATGATGCTAAAAAAGTAGCCCGGAGGGCCAGTATGCATCAGTTTGTCGATGACACTCTGTACAGAAGGAGGCCCAACGGTGTGAAATTGAGGTGTGTCTGCTGGGAAGAAGGAAAGGTAGAGCTGGCTGAGATTCACAAAGGCATCTGCGGCTCCCACATCAGATCAAGGGCATTAGTTGGGAAAGCATTCCGGCAAGGATTCTATTGGCCCACAACTCTCCAAGATGCGGTCAAGCTAGTCATGAAATGTGAATCCTACCAGCTCCATTCCAAGAAAACCCACCTGCCTGCCCAAGCTCTTCAAACAATCCCTCTATCATGGCCATTTTTGGTCTGGGGGCTCGATATCCTCGCCCCCTTCCCCCAAACAATCGAGGGCTTTGAATTCTTGTTCATTTCTATCGACAAGTTTACAAAGTAGCCGGAAGTGACTGCCGTGAGAAAGGTGACTGCTTAGTCAGCTATCAAGTTCTTGAAAGATCTGGTGTGTCGTTTTGGAGTTCCGGCAAGGATCATTACCGACAATGGCACCCAGTTCATGAGTCGTGCCTTCATGCAATATGTTCATGCCCTCGGATGCAAGATCTCATTTGCCTCTGTGGCACACCCCCGGAGCAATGGACAAGTTGAGAGGGCGAACGCTGAAGTGTTGTGTGGACTCAAGACAAGAACCTTTGATACACTGTAGAAGCACGGCAGACGGTGGATCGAGGAGCTGCCAGTAGTTCTCTGGTCCCTCAGATCGACACCAAACCGAGCTACCGGGCAGAATCCCTTCTCCCTGGTCTACGAGGCAGAAGCGGTTATCCCCACGGAACTCATTTACGGGTCGCCTCGAGTGCTTTCCTACGATGAAGTAGCGCAAGATCAGCACCGACGTGACGATGCTGTGCTACTCGAGGAGAACCGTCTCCGGGCTGCTACACGTGTTGCACGCTATCAGCAAGCCCTGCGTTGCTACCATAGCTGCAGGGTTCATGCCCAGTGTTTTGAGGAAGGTGACCTTGTCCTTAGGCGCGTTCAGTCCACCAAGGGTACAAACTAGTTGTCACCAAAGTGGGAAGGCCCTTACCGGGTAATACGAGTCACCAGACTTGGCGCAGTCCATCTGGAGACCGGAGATGGCACTCAGTTGCGAAACTCATAGAATCCTGAGCATCTCCGCAAGTTCTACTGTAAGGCGCGGCTGTCGGGTGAAGGAAATATGCCCTAGAGGCAATAATAAAGTTGTTATTTATATTTCCATATATCATGATAAATGTTTATTATTCATGCTTGTCGGATTTCGGGTTCGGCAGACCCTTGAGGTTCGAACTCTGGGGTGCGCACGAAGAACTTTCCCCTACCAGATCACGTCTCGAAGTCTCGCAAAGGATCTAGGCTAGAAAGAAGAACACACAAGGGACACGAGATTTATACTGGATCAGGCCACCATTGTGGTGCAATACCCTACTCCAGTGTGTGGTGTGGTGGATTGCCTCAGGGGCTGATGATGAATAGTACAAAGGGAGAACAGCCTCGCGAGGGCTGTTCTTGAGCTGGTGCAATGACCTGCTTGGGTGAGTTCAGTTGCTTATCTCTCTGAACGATTCATTTTCTCTCCCCTCTACTATGTGGTGGCTAGTCCCATTTATAGAGGGAGGCCCTGGGCCTCTTCCCAAATAATGAGTGGGAAGGGCGCCAACAATTGGCCATTTTGAAGGGGAACATCTGGTACACTTATCCTGACTAAAGTTGGTCTTCGGCTGCCAAAGGCTCTGACGATGACGCTGTCCTGGGCTCCACGATGACCTCCATCCTGCCGTTCTGCTGGTCTTGGTCTTGTTGCACCGAAACGGTAACCTTTGCCTGATGCCTTGGTCTGTGCTTGCCCCCTTTGCACCTAAGGGGAAACAAGGACACTTTGCAGACCGGCGCTCGCGTGGTCTCGATCGTCATGGCTTGCGTCACGGGCTCCTTGCGAGGTGCCCTTGCCTTGATCTCTCCGCCTCCTCGCGAGCCTGCCTGATGAGGCTGCTCCTGAGGAAGCTTCCTGTCGTCCGCCCCGCGAGGCTTGGCCCCTCGCGAGGGTCTTGAGCTTGAGCTGATGAAGCTGGGCTGCACTGGGCCCCCACTTGAGCCACGCCGCAGGCCGCAGGCAGGCAAGTCTGGGGACCCCCGTTCCCAGAACGCCGACAGTAGCCCCCGGGCCCAAGGCGCGCCCGGACTTGGCTTAGCAGATAAGCGAAGGGGCAAGTGCAAAGCGCCGTGGGCCCCAACAGCCTGGCGGCCTTGGGCGCCGCGTGGCGGTTGATTGGACGTGGGCGCCTCCGCTTCCCCACGACGCCTCGGCAACCGCATAACTTGACAAGTCCCTGCATGAAAAAATGGGTCATGATTACCTGCGGTCGTGGAGGCCGACGGTTGGCCTCCTCCGGCTATATGTACGGAACGGCGCGATCCCTTCCAGTCCATTCCTTCCCGCTACTCCTTTCCTTCTTCTTCCTCGCCCTTGCTCCATATTACGCCAATGGCACCAATCCGCCGGTTTTCTGCAGAAGAGAAGGGAAAGGCCGCCCGAGAGGGTCCCGACCTGCTTCCGCCGAAGAAACGGCTAGCCCTTTGCCGCCGAGATGAGGGTGCTCGGCAGGAAGCATCGAGGCCCTGGTATGAGCGGCCGCCGCCTGGGTTCCCGCTGCCCTTGTACGCCCACATCGAGGGCCCTAGAGAAGAAGGCGCCGAGCGACACCGGCGGTGCCGCCGTCGACGCCGGTGGGTTACGGCGGTGCGCGTCGTTCTTCTTGGATTCCATGCCGAGGGCTCCTCTCGCGAGCTTGTGCTCCACGCCGCCATGCCTCCTCAATCTTGGATTCGCCTTCCTCCCTCCTTCGCCTTCGAGATTCCGCCGAGGGGGCCTCTTGAGCTCTGGCTGCAGCACGTTGACTGCAGTACCCCTGCGACCGGAGCGAAGGTTGAGGTTGTCACTCCTGGCAAGGTCTACATGACCCCTGGCTAGGGCGAGATTGCCCGGGTCTGCCGGACAGGGGGCTCCCTCGTAATCCATCTCGAATACGATGGCGCCTCCTTGATGTTCTTCAAGGTCTTCGACGCGGAAGGACGCCGGCTGGAGTGCTACCCCGAGAAAGGCGGCCGGGGCATCGTCGTGGCAAGGACCAGGCCCGCCAACCGCTTCCCTAGCAGCTCCTCAGGCAGCAGCGGAGGAGCCGGAGGGTCCAGCGACTCCGCCGAGCTTCACGAGACTCCGGAGACGAGCGACGACAGCTACGAGCCCCCGAGCTCGCATCGTGCTCGGAGCAGGGCGGGTGCTTCAGGCCGCCGGCACTGCTGATCTGGATGGGGTTGTCACCGGCGCCTGATGGCCCACTGTTGATGATGGCGTCTCCTGCGGAGGCGCGCGTAGTTAGCGTTCCTTAGGATTAGCACCTTTTGTTCCCTGCGAGGAATCAAAGTACCACCCCGCGGGGGTATGTAAGGCGCCGACCATGTCTTTTGTGAATATTTTATCCTTATTATGAATTGATGCGAGATGCTTGTCCTGTCCCGGCTCGGCTCCCCCTTTCTTTCCTCACGAGGGCTTGGTGCTCTACGCTGATAGGTCCCGGTCCCCAGGCAGGCTTTACCGTCGCTGGTATGCCAGGTCGCGATGCCGTGGTCAAGGCCAGGAGGTGAGCGGCCCAAGGTCCAGTAAGAGCCCCTGAGTCGCGATGCTCAGGAGGTCCCCTTTAGCCCTCAAGCAGCCACCGCTAGGCAAGAAAGGTTGGCGACTTTGCCGTGACAGAGCTGCACTAGGCGAGGGTTTAGCGCTGAGTCGAATCAGTTTTTGCGTGACTTATCTCGTGGGTTTGGCGTAGTTTTCGTTGAGGAGCCGGGCCTGCGCGGCGGCAGCTGAGGTGTTGCTGGGTTAGGTCCCCGTGAGCTTCTTCCCTCTCCCCCACACTTTCCTTGATGCTCTACGTCCTCAGGTCCCGGCCCTCGAGTGAGCTCAGCCGCCGCTGGTATGACAGGTCGCGATGTCGTGGGTCAAGGCCGGGGGGTGAGGGCTAGAGAGCCAGTAAGAGCCCATGAGTCGCGATGCTCAGGCGCCCCCCTTTTAACGTGCAAGCGGATCATGCCGGAGAGAAGGAGAGAACACTCGCGATGTCCCCAACGATACTTCTGGAGTGGGTCCTGCATACCAATCACGAGGGGAAACAAGGTCTGCTGTAATGGTTGTCAGCCAACCATTGGTCGCTCCGAGGGAGTGATTGGGGCACTGAGCGCCTGGTGAGGTGGCGCCTTGCGGGGCTGCCGCGGCCAGAGCTCGACCACTCAGATTTATCAGCGTTGCAGGGATGGACTCGTGCGCAAGTGCCGTGCCAGAGTGAGCGGCTCCAAAGGTAGGTGTCAATCGAGCAGGCGATTAGGTCAAGCATGTTAAGCACGAAGGAGCAAATCAATTTAGATAGATGCGGAAAAAGCAAACACCACTGGGTCATGCCCAAGCGGCTTGGGGATAATGCAGCCCGAGGGGCGCCCCCATTAAGGTAGGTAAAGAGCATAAGCAAAACGGATACATGCCGCAGGGACGGACCCACGCGACCTGGGAATGATGCAGCCCTGCGGGCGCTCCCAGCTGAAAAATGGAACTTTGAAAGATGTCACCTGATAACATTGGAGATGAAGTGGTGCTGAAGTAGCGGACAACGGCGGTGAGGAAGCCGACCCTCACAAGCCCTCGGGGCCTGGAGCCCCGGGAGGCTCCGGGGGCACAGGTTGATCTTCGAGGGACATCTCCATCTCCGCCAGGACCGCGTGATGTCTGGCCTCCTGAGCCTCCAGAATGCTCCTCATCAGGCGCTGATGAGCGGCGACCGTGTTCGGCAGGCCGAAAGGCATGCGAATGTAGCTGTGAGGTGGACCCTCACAACACCCCACGCGTGAAGGCCAGAGGCGCTCCTGAGACGCCGTTCGGTTGAGCCCTGGTACGTCGATGCAGACGCGCAGCCCACCATCCTCGCCTGGATGTGGGGCCACGGCGGGCAAACGGCGGCTGCCGCGCATGACCCTTGACTCCTGTAGCTCCTGAGTGTTCCTCGCGATGAACTCCTAAGGGTTTGGCCTTCCTTTCTTCATACCTTCCTGAGGAAAATGTGCCTTGAAGCACGCCTCCAAGTGGTGCCCGAGCGCCTCCCTCGTGACCTTGGCAAAGTCGGTGGCTCTCCCAGAAAGAGCCCGCGAGCCCTTCCCAAGGAGGGCGCTAGGCGCGCCTTCCTATGCGACAGAGGGTGGCGCCCCTTGGACGGGCGCGGATCCTGATGCAACGCCTCTGGAGGTGCCTGCCTCCTGAGGATTTGTGCTAGGTGAAGCCTTCTTGTTCTTAGGGACTGCCTCGGGAAGTCTCCCGCTCCTGTGATCTAGGTCTTCGATTGCCGCGGCTTGGAAGGCACGCTCAAGAGAACACACTGCATCCCTTTCCTCACAGGGAACTGTGATGACTCCACCGCTTCCTGGCATCTTGAGGACATTGTAGCCATGGTGAGTCACTGCCATGAACTTGGCCATGGCTGGGTACCCGAGGATGGCATTGTATGGCAGGCGAATGTGGGCGACGTCGAAGTCAATGAGCTCGGTGCGGTAGTTGTTGCGCTGCCCGAAGGTGACTGGAAGGTGAACCTACCCTATCAGAACAATGGAACCATCGGTGACTCCTGAGAAAGGCTTGGTTGGCTGAAGCTGATCATATGGCACTTGGAGATTGTTGAATATCTCGACGGACAGGACGTTGAGTCCCGCTCCGCCATCGATGAGGGTCCTTGTGACTTGCACATTGCTGATGACTGGGGAACAGAGCATCGGGAGGACTCCGGCCGTTGCTGCGCACTTGAGCTGATCCGTTGAGCTGAACGTGATAGCGCACGCAGACCACCTGAGAGGGCGTGTGGTCTCAAGCTTGGGGAGGACTGCATTCACCTCGCGAGCAAACTGCTTGAAGATGCGCTGAGAGGCTGGGGCCTAAGCGCCGGCCAGGATGCAAGCGATTGCGCGCGGCTCCTGGAAGCCCCCAGCCCCCTCGTCCTTATGATGGTCTTCATTCCTCCTCAGCGGTGGTGGCAGATAAGGGAGGCCTGCGTTGCCTTGAGGGCGGTCCTCACGAGGCTGATCCCTCCAACCTCCCTCGCGAGGCTGGTCCTGCCAGCGGTCCTCGCGAGGTCGATCACGCCACCCTTGGCGAGGGCCACGGTCTTCCCATCGTCCTCCGCCTCTTCCTCCTCCTCGGCCATAGCCCCGGTCACTGTGCTCGGGGCGTCGGCAGATGCGCCCATCTCGCACAGCCCTGAGCTCTTGGCATTCGTTGGTGTTGTGGGTGTGGAGGTCGTGCTACATGCAGTACCGGCTGCCCTTGGATGACTCAGGCTGATCCCTGCCTCGCTTGGTGTCTGGCTCCGCTACGAGCACGGCAGCTCCCTTACGCTTCACGTCCTTGATCTTGGGCTTCTTCTCTTCTGGGCCATCAGCCAGAAGCTCGAGGAGGGAGAGGCGCCCTTCCTCTGCCCTGGCGCACTTGGTCGCCAAGTTGAACAGCTCCAGGGATGTGCACAGGTCTTCATGGATTGCTAGCTCCTCTTTCATCTTGATATCACGCACGCCATCGGAGAAGGCTGAGATGATGGCTTCCTAAGTCACCCTGGGGATCTTGAGGCGAGCGTTGTTGAAGCACTGGATGTACTTCTGCAGGGTCTCCCCTGGCTGTTGCTTGATGCGGTGCAGGTCACTCATGGCCGGGGGCTGGTCGCGAGTGCCTTGGAAGTTGGCGATGAAGCGGGTGTGCATCTCATCCCAGGAGGATATCATGCTAGGAGCCAGGTTCAGGAGCCACGTGTGGGCACCATCCTTGAGCGCCATGGGAAACCAGTTCGCCATGACCTTTTCGTCCCCGCTGGCGGCTTCGATGCCCAGCTCGTAGAGCTGGAGGAACTCCGCCGGGTCTGCAGTGCCGTCGTAGCGAGGAGGCAGGTCCGGCTTGAACTTGCCGGGCCATGCGACGCTACGCAGCTCGGCGGTGAAGGCGCGATAGCCTGTAGTGGCCACTGGAGCTCCCTGCTGATGCGGGGCTTGCTCCTGGGGATTCCCGCGCTCCGCTGCCTGGAGCAACGCGGGGTCTTGACGTGATGGCGCAGGGATGCGGTCATGGCGCACGGGTGCTCGGAGCACGCGGGCACCTTCTTGGGGATGGGGGATTTCTTGGCAACTCCTTTCTTGTCGCGCAGGCGCCGAACGCGGAGGGTCTCATCCTGGGGCCGCGCGCCTTGGAGCCAGGGCGTCTTCTTGGGGAGGAGGTGGCGGAGGCACCTCCTAATCCTCGTCTCCTCTGCCGGATGGAGGGCAAGGCAGCAAAAGAGATGGCATAGGAGAGCCCCCTGCGGCACTGACGAGCTAGGTGATGCGGGCGAGCCAGTCTCGTAGAGATCGTCGACGGGACGGTAGTGCAGGAGCTCACGCGCCAGGAGCAGCGCAGCGTGCGCGCCCGTGGGGGCGCGACGGGCGTGGGACGACGAACCAGCTGTAGTCAGCGACGGGGTGGCGGTGCAGCCTTCCCGCTGCACCAAAGGATGCAGGGACGAGACCTGCTGCTCGTTCCCCGCCGGGCCGGTGGCGGCATTGGCGGAAGGTGACGGGGAACGACGGGGGCGACCGTCGACGGGCGTCGTCTGGGCGACGCGGGTGGCGAGAGCAGCCCGACGCTCGGCGCGGGCTCGGCGAGCGTCAGCCATGGACGCGACGAAAGATCACACGCGACTAGCGGAAGGAAGACTCCGACGCACCCCTACCTGGCGCGCCAAATGTCGGGTTTTTGGTTCCGGCAGACCCTTGAGGTTCGAACTCTGGGGTGCGCACGAAGATCTTTCCCTACCAACTCACATCTCGAAGTCTCGCAAAGGATCTAGGCTAGAAAGAAGAACACACAAGGGACGCGAGATTTATACTGGTTCAGGCCACCATTGTGGTGTAATACCCTACTCCAGTGTGTGGTGTGGTGGATTGCCTCAGGGGCTGATGATGAATAGTACAAAGGGAGAACAGCCTCGCGAGGGCTATTCTTGGGCTGGTGCGACGAACTGCTTGGGTGAGTTCAGTCGCTTCTCTCTCTCTGTGAATGATTCGTTTTCTCTCCCCTCTACTCTGTGGTGGCTAGTCCTATTTATAGGGGGAGGCCCTAGGCCTCTTCGCAAATAATGAGCGGGAAGGGCGCCAACAATTGGCCATTATTAAGGGGAACATCTGGTACACCTATCCTGACTAAAGTTGGTCTTTGGCTGCCAAAGGCTCTGACGATGACGCCGTCCTGGGCTCCACGATGACCTCCATCCTGCCGTTCTGCTGGTCTTGGTCTTGTTGCACCAAAACGATAACCTTTGCCTGATGCCTTGGCCTATGCTTGCCCCCTTTGCACCGAAGGGGAAACAAGGACATTGCGTAGGTCGGCGCCTGCCTAGCGCCCGCCTGGTCTCGATCGTCATGGCTTGCGTCACGGGCTCCTCGCGAGGCGCCCTTGCCTTGATCTCTTCGCCTCCTCGCGAGCCTGCCTTATGAGGCTGCTCCTGAGGAAGCTTCCTGTCGTCCGCCCCGCGAGGCTTGGCCCCTCGCGAGGGTCTTGAGCTTGAGCTGATGAAGCTGGGCTGCACTGGGCCCCCACTTGAGCCACGCCGCAGGCTGCAGGCAGGAAAGTCTGGGGACCCCCGTTCCCAGAACATTGACAATGCTAGAATTGTATTAACCGGAAACTTGATACATGTGTGAATACGTAGACAAAATATAGTGTCCCTAGTAAGCCTCTACTTGACTAGCTCTGTCACGCCCAAGATGCGACCCTATCCTAAAGGAACTCGATGGTCCCACCAAGGATAGAAGCGCATCTTGAAGACGCTTTTGCAAGGTGGATATCATTACATCAACATTACATAATAATGGGGATACATACAAAAGGCATACAATGCCACACGAATACAACAACATCTTACATAAGACCAACATCCGACTACGGATGAAACACAAACAGAAGCTCAAACGACATCCACCCAGCTAGCCCAGGCTGCCGACCTGGAACCTATCCCTCATCGAAGAAGAAGCGTAAGAAGAACTCCAAAACAAGCAAACATCGCTCTCGCGCCATGATCATCGTGATAACCTGTACCTGCAACTGGTGTTGTAGTAATTTGTGAGCCACGAGGACTCAGCAATCCCATTACCATGGGTATCAAGACTAGCAAAGCTTAATGGGAAAGGAAGGGTAAAGTGGTGAGGTTGCAGCAGCGACTAAGCATATATGGTGGCTAACATACGCAAATGAGAGCGAGAAGAGAAACAAAGGAACGGTCGTCAACTAGTAATGATCAAGAAGTGATCCTGAACTCCTACTTACGTCAGACATAACCCAGAAACCGTGTTCTCCTATCGATCAACCCCGAAAAGAGACACTCACGGTTACGCACACGGTTGGTGTATTTTAGAAGAGTTTACTTCGAGTTTACTACAACCGGATATTAACAAATTCCCATCTGCCACATAACCGCGGGCACGGCTCTCGAAAGTTTATACCCTGCAGGGGTGTCCCAACTTAGCCCATGATAAGCTCTCGCGATCAACGAAGGATATTCCTTCTCCCCGGGAAGACCCGATCAGTCTCGGAATCCCGGCTACAAGACATTTCAGCAGTAATAAAACAAGACCAGCAAGACCGCCCGATGCGCAGACAATCCCGATAGGAGCTGCACATATCTCGTTCTCAGGGCAACATCGGATGAGACAGGCTACGAGTAAAACCAGGCCTCGAGTTTCCCCGCGGTGGCCCAAGAAGGGAAGCTCTGTTCGGGCCAACACTTAGACAAGCATTGGCCGGGGGGCTGAATAAAGATGACCCTTGGGTTAATTACTCCCAAGGGAAAGTAGGTGGTGGTGAGGCAAATGGTAAAACCAAGGTTGGGCCTTGCTGGAGGAGTCTTATACAAAGCGAACTGTCAAGGGGGTCCCATAAATCACCCGACCGCGTTAGGGACGCAAAATCCGGGAACATAATACCGATATGACGGAAACTAGGGCGGCAAGAGTGGAACAAAACACCAGGCATAAGGCCGAGCCTTACACCCTTTACCAAGTATATAGATGCATTAATTAAATAAGAGATATTGTGATATCCCAACAAAATCCTGTCCACCATGGAGCAATCTTCAACTTCACCTGCAACTAGCAACGCTATAAGAGAGGCTGAGCAAAAGCGGTAACATAGCCAAGCAATGGTTTGCTAGGAAGGGTGCAAAGGTTAGAGGCTGACATGGCAAATTGGGAGGCTTGAAGAGCAAATGATAGGTAGCGCAGCATAGCGAAAGAATGAAGCAAATAGCGTAGCAATGATAGTAATGAGGTCCAAGGTGACGGTCATCTTGCCTGAAATCTCGCTAGGAAGAAGAACGAGTCCATGAAGAAGATGAAGCCACGAAGACGAACCAAGCGTAGACGAACGAATTCTCACGATCGCAACGAAACGGGAACTATCGAGAAAAAGCACACAACATGGTAAACACACCACACAAGAACAAGGCATGATGCTCAACCAAGTATGATGCATGACAAGCTACATGAAGCTACTCATGGCAAGAGATGATGCAAACAAGAACAACACATCAAAGCAAGTTTAAATGAGGCCGGAAACAACATATAACAATTCCGGTAAGTCCTCATATGCAAATTTCGAAATTGGTCCAGATCTGAATAAACCTTATGTTCAAGTTGTTAAACAGAAATTTAAAAAGCACCACGAAGATCTACACGAGATTCTAGTCAAGTTACATATAAAGTTCATTTAATTCGGAGCTACGACCTAGAAGATATGAGCAAAACAAGTTAAACATGGCATTGATGCAAAATGCATGCAAACATCAAGCAAACACTCTCAAAACAAGAATGCAACATGATAATATGAAACTACATGCAATTCTAAGCAAGTTTCATATAAAGCACACTCAAAACGGAGCAACGGTTCAACACACACGCACTATACAGGTTTAAAGGACAAGCTGTCCAAAACAGCAACTAGGCATATTGCAAGCATTAAAACAACATGCTACAGCACCCCAACGTAATAACAAAAGGCATGGGCATGAAGTACAGGTAAAACATGGCAAAACATGAACACTGAGCTTTCTCCAGAAATCACGAGAACATGCTCAAAATGACATGGCAAGATTGCAAATAATAACAGTTTCAGACTTTAGCAGAAATAACATCAGGTTGCAATGTTTAGAGCTATCAAAAAACATGTTGCAGGAACTTATCATGGCAAACAAAGGCATGGCATGATACTACTAAACGAATAGATCAAAAGTCCTTTACTGACCATGAGCCAAAAAGGATCATAAGATATGATGGCACCCATGTAAACATGGCAAGTTATATGACAGATTCATACATGGCAGGAACAACAATAAGTAGACATGTTGGTGAGCTTGAACCACTCACCACAGAGCAATACATGGCATGGCAAGGAAACTCACAGTAATAATACATGTTTATGAAGCTAAGAATGGCAAGAGCAAGTTCATAGAGTGCATGGATCACTAACAACAATCATGGCAACATTGAACTTAATGTCAACAGGCTGACAGCAACATTATTTAGCAACTTGAGAGCAAGATTACAACAAGCTTCACTAGGCCATAAATGCTACCAGGGGCATGGATGGATAGAGCATGCTATGTAGAACAAAACATCCTTAGTGAACATCTCCAGATTATGCATAGAATGACTTGTAGAAGCAGGTTAACATAGCATCATAATATAGCAGATTCAGACATGCAAAACAGCAACAGCAAGTACCCTACTTAACAAGCTTGATTCACTCACTACAGCAATCACAAAAATACATGGATAGCACCCCTGTAAAGATGGCATGACATAGAACAAAACTCATGTAGAGCTCATGCTCATAGGATACACACATCAAATGAAACAAAAATGACAAATCATCAAGTTATAAAAGTTTCAGCAGGTTAACATCATATAGCACTCTTGCAACGAAGATTCAGGCATCAAGATGAACTCAAATGAACATGATGCAATGAGATGAAATGAAGTACTCATCGAGGCGAACAATTTGACATATTACATGCACAAAACGGAGCTACGGATGCAGAGATATGATGCGATGAACAGGGCATGATAATGTCAAAATATTTCGGGACAGTCATTTTTCACCTCGCGAAAAAACTGGCAGGTCGGGGTTGGCTGCTACCCTCGTAAAGAACCACTCCGGCGGAAGTCAACGGCGGCGGGGAGGGGGCGTGGGACTCCGGCGAGCGCCGGGAAGGCCCTGAATGGATAGATCGGGTTCGGGGCAATCCATTCCCGGCGATGGGGCGGCTTGGGGTGGCGCGAGCGCGTAGATCGGGGCGGCCATGGTTGTCCTGCAAGATTCCAAGAGAGAGAGAGAGATCGAAGGTGAGGGAGAGAGAGGTAACGAGAGGGAGAGCTGAACGGGAGGAGAGCACGAGGGCCGGCCTGGGAGGTGGCGCGGGACGGGGAGATGCCGGCGGGGCAAGTCGCCGGCGAGGCGGCGGCCTCCGGCGGCTTGAGCGGGCTCGGCGCGACGAAGCTTGGAGCTCTGGCGGCGGCGGCGCGCTGCGGCAGGGGCGGAGGGCGCCGCGAGATGGGGCGAGATGGTGGCGGCGCTGGGAGCTTCAGGGGGGGGCGGCTGGCGTTGGGGGCGGCGCGCACGCAGGCGTAGGGCGGCGGCGCGGCGGGCGGCGGCGCTTCGCTGGCTGGGGGCGGCCGACGGCGGCGCATGCGAGATTCGGGCGGCGGCGGGCGGATGGGCCAGCGGCGGCGGCGCGAGGGGTTCGCAAGCCCTTGCGATGGCTCAGGGGGCGGCGGCGGCGGGCGCTGGGCGCCACATGGCGGCCTCCAGTTGGCTACGGGCGGCGGCGCGGACGCGTTCGGTCCGATCCGGACGTGTCCGGCGGCGGAGAGGAGCGGGGCTAGGGTTAGGGGCGATTTTCATCCGTGAATTTGGACGGGGAGGGCATATTTATAGTTTCTGGGAGCTAGGAGAGTCCAAATGAGGAGCGGTTTTCGCCCACACGATCGTGATCGAACGACTGGGAGCATGGAGGGGAGTTAGATGGGTTTTGGGCCACTTAGGAAGGGTGTTGGGCTGCAAAGAGAAGGAGGCTTTTACGGTTACCCGGTTAACCGTTGAGTATCAACGACCTCCAAATGGCACGAATTTGACAGGCGGTCTACCGGTGCTATACCAAGGCCGCTTGACAAACCTCGGTCCATTCCGAGAACGTTTACTGCCCGCACTAAAGAAGAGGCAAAAAGGGGGCGCTGGGAGACATAGTAGTGCCGGATTGTAAAACGGACAACGGGGAAAATGCTCGGATGCATGAGACGAACACGCATGCAAATGAAATGCACATGATGACATGATATGAAATGCAGATGATGACATGGCAAAGTGCAACACGCAAGCACATGACATGGCAACGACGGCGAATAACTGGCGGACACCTGGCGCATCGGATCCGGGGCGTTACAACACTCCTCCACTAACAAGAGATCTCGTCCCGAGATCTTAGGACCGAGACGGAAGAGAAAAAAATGATGAGGTGAAACGAGAACTCAAGAGAAGAAGCAAAGAATCAAGAGCACACGAGAAGAAGAGCGAAACGACGAGTATGACGAGAATCAAAAGCTCATGGAAACAGATAGGCTATGAAACCACTCCGGTTAGAACGAGATAAGAAACGAATAAGGCTGAAAGGATTTAGGCAGCACTCTGGCTGAACAAGGAAAGAATAGAACACGAACTTGACAAGATGGAATGACACTTGACGACATAAGCAACGCAATGCCTCCGGAAGAATTGAAAGAATGGAATGAAAAGAACTTAGAAGGAAAGGTTGAACGGAGTTGTTGAGAAAATCAACAACGAAAGAATAAGTTTGATGTGGACTTATGGAAAACATCTCAAAATTATGAGGTGATAACCAGCCGCAACCGGAAATGATTGGATAGCTTAGAAGAACGAAGAAATGCAAAACTTCACTTCAAAAGAATACGGAGACTTAATTGCACTTCGAGATGAGAAGAAAAGATACTTGAACTCCACCAACAAAATCTTGATGAACTCTTGAAGAATGAATTAAAATCATGAAGAACCACCATGAAGAACTCCGGTAACAAAAAGATGATGATTTAGAATGAAGGAAGAAAGAATAAGATGAGCCTTGCGATGACTCCGATGGGGGTTCCGACGAGATGGCCAAGGAAACTTTGAACTCCGGGAAAGAAAAGATGAAAAACACTTGGAACTAGAATTTATTCATTAAGAACAAACTCCAAAGGAAGGGATTACTCACTTGGATGAAATAAGAATAAAATTTATTGTATGCTTATCCTTCATCAAATTAAATTGATGACAAACAATGTATTTTGCATACTACTTATTCTTCTTGAAAAAGGATTGAGAAGGGATAGCACAGAACTTGAGAAAGTCTTCATGAACCACCGGTAAGATTGAAAAGAACGAATGAATAAAAATGATAATCAAGGAAAAGAATCTTGAACGAACCACCGTAAGAATTCGGAAATGACTGATGAAAGAGAATGAATCACCGGGAAGAATTAGACGATCAAATATGCCTGAGGGGATTTATAGAGACGCGAACTTACAGATTGCGAACTGATTGAAGAATACTTGAATGAAGCACCGGGATAATTGGATAACATTAGCTGAATTGTGAGGACGAAGAATTCTTCTAGAATGATGGCCTCCAGTGAAAAGAAACAGAAATCAACTCCTGAAATACTCCGGATGGTTGAGAAAAAAGAATTTCTGACAAACAGAATAATTCGAGAGGGTAACAAGAAGCTAGAACCACGAATCTTCGAGAGAATGGGCAAGATTTAGAGAAACTCTTCCTCGATCAACGAGAAACGCCATCAAAATTGTTGAGGTACTCCGGAAGAATGAAAAGCGAAGAGGTTGAGGCAACAATGAAAATAATTTGAAAGCAATCTTGGAAAAGATCCGACTGATGAAAATCATACTTACGTCAAACTTCAAAAGGATTTGAGAATAGCTCCGGAAATTAGAAGAGTCAGGTAAGATCCTGGGAAAAGACATGTGGGTTAGGGCCCACTGAAAAAACAGCGTTGGAAAGGATTGTCAAATGAGAAATGATGCACCAGAACGATTGAAATATTTGAATGAGGTGACAACCTCGAATTAATTGAAGATGATTTAATCTCCGAGATATCTTACGAACTCCGGGATTATTGAATGGCGAGATGCAAACGAGCAAGGAAAACACTTAAGCCGAGGGAAAAGAATAAGATCAACCCGAAAAACCTTGAATTGAGTCCACCGGAGAAGAAAAGAGATGAAGAATGTCGTGCAAAACGAGAATTCACCGGTTGAGATAATTAAGGGAAGACTGAAGAGGCTCCACACGAATGGAATTGATGGTCGAATGAGACTCAATCTCCGGGAAGAAGAGGGTGGGAGGGCGGGAAAACAAAGGCAACTAGGAAGGGGAAACCGACGAATATCTTGAAGAGAAAACACCGGTTGAAATCATTGAGGAAAGAAAGCAAAGACTTCGCACGAGTAGGATGGATACTCAATTACGGACTCCGGTTCCGAGAGGAAGAAGGGAGGGAGGGCGGGAAAATAAAACAACTGAGGATTGCACTTGGCAAAGATGAAGAGGCTCGAGTCGACTTGACGAGAAATGCACCGGATGAAAAGAGCTGAGGAACAACGATCGAAAAACCAACTGTGTGATCCTAAAGAAAAACTTGAAGGGGAAGAGAAGTAATTCAAAACACCTACGTCAAGATTCCTCACCAGAGCGGCGAAGGGGCTGAGGAGTAAAAGAATTCCTACTCTCCGATATAACTAGACTCCGAAAACAGTTTTCTTCTAGACTCAACAACGGCCAAACTACACGATCAATCAAGGGGGCTCCTAGGGTCTGTCGAGGCTCTGATACCAACTTGTCACGCCCAAGATGCGACCCTATCCTAAAGGAACTCGATGGTCCCACCAAGGATAGAAGCGCATCTTGAAGACGCTTTTGCAAGGTGGATACCATTACATCAACATTACATAATAATGGGGATACATACAAAAGGCATACACTGCCACACGAATACAACAACATCTTACATAAGACCAACATCCGACTACGGATGAAACACAAACAGAAGCTCAAACGACATCCA
The DNA here is from genome assembly GCA_021605205.1 of Aegilops longissima. Taxonomy (NCBI): domain Eukaryota; kingdom Viridiplantae; phylum Streptophyta; class Magnoliopsida; order Poales; family Poaceae; genus Aegilops; species Aegilops longissima. The sequence continues at coordinate 609,455,126 of CM038682.1, read as the reverse complement.
CCCAGCTAGCCCAGGCTGCCGACCTGGAACCTATCCCCTCATCGAAGAAGAAGCAGAAGAAGAACTCCAAAACAAGCAAACATCGCTCTCGCGTCATGATCGTCGCATAACCTGTACCTGCAACTGGTGTTGTAGTAATTTGTGAGCCACGAGGACTCAGCAATCCCATTACCATGGGTATCAAGACTAGCAAAGCTTAATGGGAAAGGAAGGGGTAAAGTGGTGAGGTTGCAGCAGCGACTAAGCATATATGGTGGCTAACATACGCAAATGAGAGCGAGAAGAGAAACAAAGGAACGGTCGTCAACTAGTAATGATCAAGAAGTGATCCTGAACTCCTACTTACGCCGACATAACCCGAAACCGTGTTCTCCTCTCGATCAACCCGAAAAGAGACACTCACGATTACGCTTTACGGTTGGTGTATTTTAGAAGAGTTTACTTGAGTTTACTACAATCGGATATTAACAAATTCCCATCTGCCACATAACCGCGGGCACGGCTCTCGAAAGTTTATACCTGCAGGGGTGTCCCAACTTAGCCCATGATAAGCTCTCGCGATCAACGAAGGATATTCTTCTCCCGGAAGACCCGATCAGTCTCGAATCCTGCTACAAGACATTTCAGCAGTAATAAAACAAGACTAGCAAGACCGCCCGATGCGCCGACAATCCCGATAGGAGCTGCACATATCTCGTTCTCAGGGCAACACTGGATGAGACAGGCTACGAGTAAAACCAGGCCTCGAATTTCCCCGCGGTGGCCCCGCAGGTGGCTCGGTTCGGGCCAACACTTAGACAAGCATTGGCCCGGGGGGGCTGAATAAAGATGACCCTTGGGTTAATTACTCCCAAGGGAAAGTAGGTGGTGGTGAGGCAAATGGTAAAACCAAGGTTGGGCCTTGCTGGAGGAATCTTATACAAAGCGAACTGTCAACGGGGTCCCATAAATCAACCGACCGTGTTAGGGATGCAAAATCCGGGAACATAATACCGATATGACGGAAACTAGGGCGGCAAGAGTGGAACAAAACACCAGGCATAAGGCCGAGCCTTCCACCCTTTACCAAGTATATAGATGCATTAATTAAATAAGAGATATTGTGATATCTCAACAAAATCCTGTCCACCATGGAGCAATCTTCAACTTCACCTGCAACTAGCAACGCTATAAGAGGGGCTGAGCAAAAGCGGGTAACATAGCCAAGCAATGGTTTGCTAGGAAGGGTGCAAAGGTTAGAGGCTGATATGGCAAATTGGGAGGCTTGAAGAGCAAATGATAGGTAGCGCTGCATAGCAAAAGAACGAAGCAACTAGCATAGCAATGATAGTAATGAGATCCAAGGTGACGGTCATCTTGCCTGAAATCCCGCTAGGAAGAAGAACGAGTCCATGAAGAAGATGAAGCCACGAAGACGAACCAAGCGTAGACGAACGAATCCTCGCGATCGCAACGAAACGGGAACTATCGAGAAGAAGCACACAACATGGTAAACACACCACACAAGAACAAGGCATGATGCTCAACCAAGTATGATGCATGACAAGCTACATGAAGCTACTCATGGCAAGAGATGATGCAAACAAGAATAACACATCAAAGCAAGTTTAAATGAGGCCGGAAACAACATATAACAATTCCGGTAAGTCCTCATATGCAAATTTCGAAATTGGTCCAGATCTGAATAAACCTTATGTTCAAGTTGTTAAACAGCAAGTTAAAGAGCACCACGAAGATCTACACGAGATTCTAGTCAAGTTACATATAAAGTTCATTTAATTCGGAGCTAAGACCTAGAAGATATGAGCAAAACAAGTTAAACATGGCATTGATGCAAAATGCATGCAAACATCAAGCAAACACTCTCAAAACAAGAATGCAACATGATAATATGAAACTACATGCAATTCTAAGCAAGTTTCATATAGAGCACACTCAAAACGGAGCAACGGTTCAACACACACGCACTATACAGGTTTAAATGACAAGCTGTCCAAAACAGCAACTAGGCATATTGCAAGAATCAAAACAACATGCTACAGCACCCCAACGTAAGAACAAAAGGCATGGGCATGAAGTACAGGTAAAACATGGCAAAACATGAACACTGAGCTATCTCCAGAAATCACTAGAACATGCTCAAAATGACATGGCAAGATTGCAAATAATAACAGTTTCAGACTTTAGCAGAAATAACATCAGGTTGCAATGTTTAGAGCTATCAAACAACATGTTACAGGAATTTATCATGGCAAACAAAGGCATGGCATGATACTACTAAATGAATAGATCAAAAGTCCTTTACTGACCATGAGCCAAAAAGGATCAAAAGATATGATGGCACCCATGTAAACATGGCAAGTTATATGACAGATTCATACATGGCAGGAACAACAATAAGTAGACATGTTGGTGAGCTTAAACCACTCACCACAGAGCAATACATGGCATGGCAAGGTAACTCACAGTAAGAAGACATGTTTATGAAGCTAAGCATGGCAAGAGCAAGTTCATAGAGTGCATGGATCACTAACAACAATCATGGCAACATTGAACTTAATGTCAACAGGCTAACAGCAACATTATTTAGCAACTTGAGAGCAAGATTACAACAAGCTTCACTAGGCCATAAATGCAACCAGGGGCATGTATGGATAGAGCATGATATATAGAACAAAACATCCTTAGTGAACATCTCCAGATTATGCATAGAATGACTTGTAGAAGCAGGTTAACATAGCATCATAATATAGCAGATTCAGACATGCAAAACAGCAACAGCAAGTACCCTACTTAACAAGCTTGATGCACTCACTACAGGAATCACAAAAATACATGGATAGCACCCCTGTAAAGATGGCATGACATAGAACAAAACTCATGTAGAGCTCATGCTCATAGGATGCACACATCAAATGCCACAAAAATGACAAATCATCAAGTTATAGCAGTTTCAGCAGGTTAACATCATATAGCACTCTTGCAACGAATATTCAGGCATCAAGATGAACTCAAATGAACATGATGCAATGGAATGAAATGAAGTCCTCGTCGAGGCGAACAATTTGACATATTACATGCACAAAACGGAGCTACGGATGCATAGATATGATGCGATGAACATGGCATGATAATGTCAAAATATTTCGGGACAGTCATTTTTCACCTCGCGAAAAAACTGGCAGGTCGGGGTTGGCTGCTACCCTCGTACAGAACCACTCCGGCGGAAGTCAACGGCGGCGGGGAGGGGGCGTGGGACTTCCGCGAGCGCCGGGAAGGCCCTGAATAGATAGATCGGGTTCGGGGCAATCCATTCCCGACGATGGGGCGGCTTGGGGCGGCGCGAGCGCGTAGATCGGGGCGGCCATGGTTTTCCTGCAAGGTTCCAAGAGAGAGAGAGATCGAAGGTGAGGGAGAGAGAGGTAACGAGAGGGAGAGCAGAACAGGAGGAGAGCACGAGGGCCGGCCTGGGAGGTGGCGCGGGACGGGGAGATGCCGGCGGGGCAGGTCACCGGCGAGGCGGCGGCCTCCGCGGCTTGAGCGGGCTCGGATGCTGAAGCTTGGAGCTCCAGCAGTGGTGGCGCGCGGTGCGGGGCGGACGGCCCGGCGAGATGGGGGCGAGATGGTGGCGGCGCTGGGAGCTCGGTGGGGAGGTGCGCCGGTGGCTGGGGCGGCGGCGCTGGGCGGGCTGCGGGCCGGGCGGGCCCGACGGGCGGCGCAGCGAGATTCGGGCGGCGGCGGCAGATGGGCTGTGCAGCGGCGGGCGCGAGGGGTCGCTGGCCCGCTGGCGGCTCCGCGGTCCCGGCGCGGCGGGCGTGGGGCGCCACGTGGCGGCCTCCGGTTGGCTGCGGGCGGCGGCGCGGACGCGTCCGGTCCGATCCGGACGTGTCCGGAGGCGGAGAGGAGCGGGGCTAGGGTTAGGGGGGATTTTCATCCGCGAATTTGGACGGGGAGGGCATATTTATAGTTTGTGGGAGCTAGGTGAGTCCAAATGAGGAGCGTTTTTCGCCCACACGATCGTGATCGAACGACCGAGAGCATGGAGGGGAGTTAGATGGGTTTTGGGCCACTTAGGAAGGGTGTTGGGCTGCAAAGAGAAGGAGGCTTTTACGGTTACCCGGTTAACCGTTGGAGTATCAAACGACCTCCAAATGGCACGAAATTTGACAGGCGGTCTACCGGTGCTATACCAAGGCCGCTTGACAAACCTCGGTCCATTCCGAGAACGTTTACTGCCCGCACAAAAGAAGAGGCAAAAAGGGGGCGCCGGGAGACATAGGAGTGCCGGATTGCAAAACGGACAACGGGGAAAATGCTCGGATGCATGAGACGAACACGTATGCAAATGAAATGCACATGATGACATGATATGAAATGCAGATGATGACATGGCAAAGTGCAACACGCAAGCACATGACATGGCAACAACGGCGAATAACTGGCGGACACCTGGCGCATCGGATCCGGGGCGTTACAAGATCGTTAATCAAAGATGGTTAAGTTTGCTGACCATAGACATGTGTTGTCATTTGATGAACGGGGTCACATCATTAGAGAATGATGTGATGGACAAGACCCATCCGTTAGTTTAGCATTTTGATCGTTTAGTTTCATTGCTCTTGCTTTATTCATGACTTATAATTATTCCTCTGACTATGAGATTATGCAACTCCTGAATACCGGAAGAACACCTTGTGTTCTATCAAACGTCACAACGTAGCTGGGTGATTATAAAGATGCTCTACAGGTTTCTCCGAAGGTGTTTGTTGGGTTGGCATAGATCAAGATTAGTATTTGTCACTCTAAGTATCGGAGAGGTATCTCTGGGCCCTCTCGGTAATGCACATCACTATAAGCCTTTCAAGAAATGTGACTAATGAGTTAGTTGCGGGATGATGCATTACGGAATGAGTAAACAGACTTGCCGGTAGCAAGATTGAACTAGGTATGATGATACCGACGATCGAATCTCGGGAAAGTAACATACTGATGACGAAGGGAATCACGTATGTTGTTATGCAGTTTGAAAGATAAAGATCTTCGTAGAATATGGAGGAGCCAATATGAGCATCCAGGTTCCGCTATTGGTTATTGATCGGAGATGTGTCTCGGTCATGTCTACATAGTTCTTGAACCCGTAGGGTCCGCACGCTTAACGTTTGATGACGATTTGTATTATGAGTTATGTGTTTTGGTGACCGAAGTTTTTCAGAGTCCTGGATGAGATCACGGACATGACGAGGACTCTCGAAATGGTCGAGATCGAGGTAAAAATTGATATGTTGGAAGGTTATATATGGACACCGGAATGGTTCCGATAAGGTTTAGGGATTTTTCGGAGTACCGGGAGGCTACCGGATCCCCCCGGGAAAGTTAATTCGCATCATGGGCCATAGTGGAGAGAAGGAGGCAGCCACAAGAGGTGGCGCCCCCCCCCCCCAAGCCCAATCCAAATAGGACAAGGGGTGGGGGCGCGGCCCCCCTTTCCTTCTCCCTCTCCACCTCTTTCCCCTTTCCCCCTCCGTTGGAAGGAAGGAGGGGGGGGGGGCGAATCCTACTTGGACTAGGAGTCCAAGTAGGACTCACCCCTTGGCGCGCCCCTCCTTGGCCGCTGGCCTCCTCCTCCCACTTTATATACGGGGGAGGAGGCACCCCAAAGGCACACCAAGATTTCTCTTAGCCGTGTGTGGTGCCCGCCTCCATAGTTTACGCCTCCGGTCATAACGTCGTAGTGCTTAGGCGAAGCCCTGCGCGGATCACATCACCAAACACCATCGCCACACCGTCGTGCTGACGGAACTCTCCCTCGACCCTCTACTAGATCAAGAGCTCGAGGAACGTCATCGATCTGAACGTGTGCTGAACACGGAGGTGCCATACGTTCTGTACTTGGATCGGTTCGATCGTGAAGACATTCGACTACATAAACCTCGTTAACATAACACTTCCGCTTTCGGTCTACGAGGGTACGTGGACACACTCTCCCCCTCTTGTTGCTATGCATCTCCTAGATAGATATTGCGTGATCATAGCAAATGTTTTGAAATTGCATGCTACGTTTCCCAACATCGGGCCCAGCCCGGCAGCCACCCTTTTGTGCAGGCCTTGCGTTAGCTGCATGTAACCCCTTGTACAAAGCCGGGGCGATGACCCCGTGCAAGAGAAAATAAAGAAGGCCATGGGGGGGCAAGATTGCATGCATGCATGAGCATTCCAAGATCACTGCATAAGCATCTCATGAGCATTCGCATATGCATATGCATGTAGATAGGATTGCATCCTGCATTCATTCTCATCTGCATGAAGCTGTAGTTCCTGCCATGAACTTGGCTTCGACAAGGAGTTGAGAAGATTGCGTGGCACTGCGATCCCTGGCAAGCCAACAGATAAGTTTTACCTCCTGTCCGTTACTGTTCTGTAAGCTATAACTTGTGCATAAGAATACCTCGCCACTCTTTTTGATACTTAGGTGCCCCATCCCTGACCCGAACGTTGCTTCAGTCAGGATGGTCGTAGTGGCCTTTGGTAAAAAGGAGTTGTCGGGGGGCTGACCCCTTTGTCTGTTCCCCGGCAGATGTGATTCTCCGGCAGACAAAAAGGGTGCCGGCAAGATGGCTTGCCGGGAAAACTCGTTTATTTATATTAAAGAGGCATATATTACCTCTGCATGGACATACACGTGCATGGGTCCCCGGCAAGGTTCATATTTTTCATTAATAAGCTGATACAAGTACAAGCATTACATAACACAAACACGGACTCAAGAGATTACATTATTTGAATTAAAATTTGGCAAGTGCCTGCAGGTTTAAGATTGAAAAAAGATAAGTGCCCCGTAGTGCCTTTGCCCCTGTCCATCTCCTACAGGAAGAGGTCGAAGAGGCCGGAGGCGGGAACAGCTGGGATTCGGCGCCTCCCCAGGATTAGGACGACGCCGCTCCCCAACAAGGAGGAAGAAACCGGAGGGAAGACGTGGGTGGTGACGCTGCCGGAGGATTAGATGGGAGGCACGGAGTCACCAGCAAACACGACTCGTCGGAACGGTCATCCCCGTTCTTGACGCGTCGTGGGTTGCCGCTGCCGTCTGCACCACTACCACCCGAAGACCTCGGCGCGGTCGTCACGCCGGACACCATGCTCTATGGGTCTCCCCACAGAGAGCATGGTCGTTCCCAGGAGCCCTGGCATTTGAAGTCACTGCACGTCCCGGGGGACGTTTATGAGAGCAAGAAGCCCTCCCACGTGGCAAGAGGACGGCCCCTGGGGTGAGTCCGGTTTGCCTCTACTAATGACGAATCTCTTCCGTGACTCCTCTCACGCGCCACGAAGGAAGAAGAATGGGGGGACACCAACTACCATGCGCCACGCCCGTCTCGAGCCTCGACGTGGTGTCGTCCGCATCCCCTCCCATTGAAGTCAAGGCCACAGGCGGCCCGGCGGCGAGTGTCGCCGTTCTGGGAACGGGGGTCCCCAGACTTGCCTGCCTGCGGCCTGCGGCGTGGCTCAAAGGGGGCCCGTCATGGCCCATCTTCATCAACACGAGCTCAAGACCTCGCGAGGGGCCAAGCCTCGCGGGGCGGACGACAGGGAGCTTCCTCAGGCACGGCCTCATCGGGCTGGCTCGCGAGGAGGCGGAGAGATCAAGCCAGGGTACCTCACAAGGTGCCCATGACGCGAGCCATGACGACCAAGGGCGCCAGGCGGGCGCCAGCCCGCGCAGTGTCCTCCTTTCCTCTTTGGTGCAAAGGGAGCAAGCGCAGGCGAGAGCATCAAGCAAAGGCGTCCATTTCGGTGCAACAAGACCAAGACCAGTCCAACGGCAGGAAGGAAGTCATTAGGAGCCCACGCCGGCGCCACCACGAGCCTTTGACAAAGCGAGGACCAACTTTAGTCAGGATAGGTGTACCATATGTTCCCCTTCAAAATGGCCAATTGTTGGCGCCCTTCCAGCTCAATATTTGGGAAGAGGCCCAGGGCCTCTGCCTATAAATAGGACTAGCCACCATAGTAGGGGCATTCTGATCTCAATCCGATCTAGAGAGAGCAAGAGACAAGGTGACTGGACTCCTCCAACGGTTCAACGCCCCGGCCAAGAACAGACCCTCGCGAGGCTATTTCTTCTTTGTATGGCTCATCACCATCAGCCCAAGAAGGAATCCACCACACCACAAACTAGAGTAGGGTATTACACCACAATGGTGGCCCGAACTAGTATAAACTTTGTGTCTCTTGTGTTGTTCCTTCCATAGCTTAGATCTTAGCGAGGGGACGGGGTGCTGGTAGGTAGAAGGCGAGATTCCGCGTGCACCCCAGTAATCGAACCTCAAGGGTCTGCCGAACCCGAAACCGACATTTGGTGCGCCTGTAGGTGCGCCGTAATTGCCTTCCGCCGCTTCTGTTCTCCGTCGACCACGCGCCCATGTTCGACGCTCGCGGGCCTGCGCGAAGCGCCGAGCCGCTTTTCCTTCCTGCTGCCGCCAGACGGCTCCGCCGGCGGGCGCTTCGTTGCTCCCGTCGCCGCCGCCGCTAACGCCGCCATCGCCCGGCAGGGAACGAGCAGCAAGCATCGCCCCAAAGATCCTCCGTGAGGCAAGACGGCCGCATCGCCACCCTCGCCGCCCAGCTGGTTCTTCGCTCGCGCGCTGCGCGCCCATGGAGGCTCGAGATGCGCCATCGCGCAAACGAGCTCCTGCGCTACCGCCTGCCGACGACGTTTATGAAGAGTGGTCGACCGCGCCGCCGAAGCTCGTCCGCGCCGCAGGCTCTCGCGCGCCTCGTCCCCGCTGCACCGAACCCCAGACAGCGGGCAACGGCTCGGGCGCCGCCGCCCCCCAAGAAGGCGCCGCCCCAAGGCGCTGTCGCCCCTAGGGCGGAACCCGCTCGTCTGGCGCTTAGCGCTGCAAGAGCAGAGCTGTCGAGGTCCTCGCCCGCAAGAAGCTGCCCGAGTGCTCCTCGCCCAGCTGCCGCGACCACGCTCCTCGCCCGCAGACGTGAAGACCCCGCGCTGCTCCTACCGCAACGCACGGGACCCGCAAGACCAAGCTCTTCTTCATCCAAGGCCTCCCGTGGCCACAGCAGGCTGCCGTGTTTTCACCCCCGAAGCGCAGCGCCACGTGGCCTGGCAAGTTCAAGCCGGACCTGCCTCCTCGCTACGACGGTACGGCCGACCCCGCAGAGTTCCTCCAGCTCTACTAGCCGGGCGTCGAAGCCGCCAACGGAGACGAGAAGGTCATGGCAAACTGGTTTCCCATGGCGCTCAAAGACGGGCCCGCACTGCTCCTCGAACCCGCCCTGTGCACGATCTCCTCTCGACGAGATGCGACTCGCTTCATCGCCAACTTCCAAGGTACTCACGACCGGCCACCCGCCGTGAGCGACATGCGCCGCATCAAGCAGCAACCAGGAGAGACCCTGTAGAAGTACATCCAGCGCTTCAACAACGCACGCCTCAAGATTCCCAAGGTGACCGAAGAGGCCATCATGTCCGCCTTATCCGACGGTGTGCGCGACGTTAAGATGAAGGAGGAGCTGGCGATGCATGAGGATCTGTGCACTTCCATGGAGTTGTTCAACCTGGCGACCAAGTGCGCTAGGGCCAAGGAAGGGCGTCTCTCCCTCCTCGAGCTGCCTGCCGCAGACCCAGAAGAGAAGAAACCCAAGACCAAGGACGTGAAGCGCAAGGGGGCTGCCGTGCTCGCGGCAGAACCGGACACCAAGCGGGGCAGAGATCAGCCCGAGTCCTCCAAGGGCAGCCGGTACTGCGTGTACCACGACCTCCACACCCACAACACCAACGAATGTCAAGAGCTCCGAGCCGTGCGAGAAGGGAGGATCGGCCGACGTCCCAACCGCAGCGACCGGGGCTACGGCCGAGGAGGAGGAAGGAATACAGACGCTGGAAGACCGTGGCCTCGCCAAGGGTGGCGCGACCAACCTCGCGAGGATCGCTGGCAAGACCCGCCATGAGGGAGGCCGGAGGATCAGCCTCGCGAGGATCGCCTGCAAGGCAACGCAGGCCTCCCTCCTCCGCCACCGCAGCCAAGGAGGAATGAAGACCATCATCGACGAGGGGCTGGGGCTTCTGTGAGCGCTGCAATCACCGCATCTGGGCGGAGCTCAAGCCCCAGCCTCTCAACGATCTTCAAGCAGTTCGCCGTGAAGTGAATGCAGTCCTCCCTGTTCGGCCACACGCCTCGTGGTCGGGCGGCACCATCACGCTCAGCTCAGCGGATCAGCTCAAGTGTGCGGCCACAGCCGGGTCCTCACGATGCTCGCTCACCAATCATCGCAACGTGTTAGTCACCAAGACCTCTTCGATGGCGGGCAGGGCTCAACGCCCCGTCCGTGGAAACGCTCAACAATCTCCAAGTGCCTTACAATCAGCTCCAGCCAACCAAGCCTTTCTCTGGGTCACCGACGGCTCCACGGTCCCGATCGGGCAGGTTCGCCTCCCGTCACCTTTGGCGACGCGACAACTACCAAGACCGAGCTCATCGACTTCGACGTCGCCCACATTCAAGATGCCCTACAATGCCATCCTCGGTACCCAGCGCTGGCCAAGTTCATGGTCGAACTCCACCACGGCTACAACGCCCTCAAGATGCCAGGAAGTGGCGGAGTCATCACTGTGCCCTGCGAAGAGAAAGACGCAGTGTGCTCCCTGGAGCGAGCCTTTCAGGACGCATCACTGGAGGACCCGGATCGCGGAAGCAGGAGGCCTCCCGAAACCGCTCCCAAGAAGAAGACATCGTCCGGCCCGGCCCCTCAGGAGGCAGGCCCCTCAGGGTCCGCGCCTGCTCAAGGGGAACCTCCTTCTATCGCATAGGAAAGCGCGCCCGGTGCCCTCCTCAGGCAGGGCTCGGGGGCTCCCCCCTGGAGGTCCACCGACCTTGCTGGGGTCACGAGGGAGGCGCTTGGGCACCACTTGGAGGCGTGCTTCGAAGCACGTTTCCCTCAAGAAGGAACAAGGCAAGGAGGGCCAAACCCTCAAGAGTTCATCAGCAAGATCGTTCAAGAGCTGCAAGAGTCAAGAGTCATGAGTGGCAGCCGCCGCTTACCTGTCGTGGCTCCCCATCCAGGCGAGGATGGTGGGCTGCGCGTCTGCATCGACATACCAGGGCTCAACCAAGCCGCCTCTCAAGAGCGCCTTTGGCCCTCTCGCGTGGGGCGCTGCGAAGGTCCACCCCACAGCTACGTTTGCATACCTTACGGTCTGCCGAACACAGCCGCCACGCACTAACGCCTCATGAGGGACATCCCGAGGCTCAAGAGGCCAGCGCTCAAAGAGTTCTCTGGCGGAGATGGAGATGGTCCACGAGGAGCCACCAGCGCCCGAGCCTCCCGAGGCCCCCTGTGCCCGGGGCTCGTGAGGATCGGCCCCGCAGCCCACCGAGTCTGCTGCACCAACACCTTTCGCCTTCAACGCTACCAGTGACATCTTTCAAGTTTCATTTAGCTGGGAGCGCCCTGTGGCTGCATTATTCCCTGTGCCGCGTGGGTCCGCCCCCGCCACGTATCCCTTTAGTTCCTGTTCCTAGCTTACCTTGTTGGGGGCGCCCTTCGGGCTGCATCATCCCCAAGTCGCTTGGACCAGGCCCGGCGACATGTATCCCTCTTGCATTTATTTCGGGTCATGCGTTCGACCCATCATGCTTGTTATTTGATGCCAATCCATGGCACCTTCTCTTCATTCATGTCGACCGCTTGCACGCTAAAGGGGGGTACCGAGCATCGTGACTCGTGGCTCCCATCGCTCTCCAGCCCTCACCCTCGCCTTGTCCACGGCATCGCGACCTGGCATACCAGCGACGGCTGAGACTAGCTCGAAGGCCGGGACCCGAGGACGTAGAGCGCCGGCATCTAACCAAATATGCAGGAACACATCACAAGATAAGGCCCAGTGCCAGCGCAACCCGCCTTGAGGTAGGGCTCCGTGAGTCCTGTGGTTGGCTCACGGGTGCCCAGACACCTCGTCAGCCCTACCGTGCAGCCACATGTCGTATGGGCTGTACACGCCGAGGGCTCCTCCCGAGGGGAGCCCCTCCCACGCACTGCTGGAAGCACCATGCTCCGCTGCTGGCTGACGACACTGCCAAGGAGCGGCTATGCCCGTACACATACGGAAGCGCTATGCTCCGCGCTAGTGATAAACAACTGAGGGTGGCCCCCCGGGCTGCATTAACCTCAGGGAGCCCAGAGCTTAGTGTCTGGCCTCATCAAAACGCCTCCCCTCGGGAGTGCCGCGCGAGGGGGCTGGGCACGGGGGCTGCGCCTGGGTAACGCCCAGACGCACGCCACCCAGCCAGGCCCCTCGCGCCTGGTTCGTGGCGCGTCCCTCCCCGAGCGGAGCCAAGGTACGAAGGCCGTTTGAGGGTCAAGGGGGACTCCTGAGCATCGCGACTCAGGAGCCTAACTGGTCACGTAGCCCCTCACTCCTTAGTTCCGAAAGGCTAACGGCGGTTGAGGTATGCGCGGGGCTGGGTTCTGCAGACGTAGAATGGTAGATCCACCCACATCTCACCTCCCTCCTTGTTGTTCGTGCGCCAAGGGGGACTCCTGAGCATCGCGACTCAGGAGCCTAACTTGTCACGTAGCCCCTCTCTCCTTGGTCCCGTCCTGGTTTCCGGTCGGGGCTAACGGGCGGCTGAGGTAGCAAGGGGCCGGCTCTCGCCGGCGAGAACATAAACAAGTAGGAAGCGCAAATTTCAAGGAATTCAAAAGAAAATATTACAGTCCATAACTGTTATCACAACGCCAAACGCAAGTTTAAACGCCTCCCCGAGGCATGATACATGTGCAGGAACCGAAAGCAGAACAGGAGCCACAACGGAGTCACTTGTCGGCGGTGGAGCTGCGCGGAGTGGGTTCGCCTTGTGGAGCCGCAGGGTTGGCAGCGCCCCGCTTCGGCTTGGTGCTGAAGGCCCGGAACTTCCCCAGCAGAGCCTCGGCACGACCCTTCACGGCCTCAGCAGCGGCAAACTCGCCGCTGGCTCCAGCAGGCTGTCGAGGTCGACGTTGGGATCGCGAAGGTAGACGTGGGTGAGGACCCGCGTCAGAGCTGCAGAAGACAAGACACTTGCCTCAGCCTCAGCCGTAGGGCCAAGGCCAAGGGCGACATCTTCAACAGCGTGAACCAGGAAGGGAAGCAGCTTGGCGGGGCCGTCCTCCAAGCCGGCCAGCGGGCTCTCCAAACCGCTATCATAAAGCTCCCTCAGCAAGGTGCGAGCCTTCACCTCCATGTCTGTGAAGGCCACGCGATCCTCGGCAAGGATCTGCGCCTTGTCGTCCAGCTCGACCTTCCTCAACTCCAACTACTGCTCCAGCGCGCCTAGGCGTTCATAGCGCTTCTTGAGCTTGGCGTCCCGATCATTGACGGCCACCTCGCGAGCTTTCATGCCTTCCTCCTGCTCTTGGCGAAGGCGGGCCTCCTTGGCGAGCTGGTCCCGTAGGCCCTGCAGCTTGCTCTCCAAATACTTTGTAGCGACTCGCCACGCCGCCACCTCCCAAGGCGGCGTCATGAAAGCAGCTACCTAAGGACGGCCTGCTTCTCCTCGTCACAAGCCGTCGAGGCCTGGACCAGCGCCGCCCGGATTGAAGTGTCGGAGCGAATCCAGCCAGAAGCCAGCTCCAGGCGCCCGGCTACCAAGCAAGGCTCGGCGCCCAAAAGATCCTGCCGCAGCCGGTCCAGTTCGGCAGCAGCACAATCCAGAACGGTAGGAGGAGTCGGAGAGACAGCAGTTGGTGGAGTAGGAGGAGAGGACGGCAGCGTGACCACGGTGTCCTGAGGCGGGACCTGCTTTGCCCCAACAGTTGTGGCGGTGGCATCAGGCAGGGACACCTCAGGAGTCGCTTGGGCCATGGGGGCTGGGCTCGCCTCAGCCAGCTCCACCAGGCCTCACGAGGATGACCGGGCAGGAGAGGCCCGTGCATCACGGCCACCTTCTTCCAGGGGCGGAGGCGCTGCCCCAGACGGAACCTCAGGAGATCCCTTCTGCTTCTTTGCCGCGGGCGCCAGCCTAGCCAAGACATACAGACGTCAAGCCTCAACGACAAAACAAAAAACAAGACAGGGATCGAGCACTTACTGGTCATCGCTCGCGAGCTCGAGCAACCTCCGGCCATACTTGAAGCCCGAGAGCCGGCTACAAGGATCAGCCTCAAGGAGCTCGGAAGCAGGAGGCGCGCCTGCGGATCGCCTCGATGCCGGGGCGGGCCCGCCGGGGAGCAGCCCGGTCCTGTCCTTCTTCGGAATCGGGGGAAAGCTTCCGCCGCCCCGCTCGTCATCATCCTCGTCGTCGTTGTCGCTCAGTGATAGGCGGAGAGCGCGGGACTTGCGCCGAGGGACAGGAGCCCTCGACTCTCCGTCAGTCGCCTCGGAGTCGAGCCCTCCTTCCCGCTCCCCTTCTCCTTTCTCCTCGCTGGAGTCGCCGGAGGACATATCCACCAGTTCTCCGAGTCTCCATGGGCACGGGCCCGCCCCGCTGAAGACGGGCATGGACTGCACTACTCGCTCCGGGCCGTCGCGGAGGAACAGGGGCGAGGAGCGCCCAACCTCGCCACGCCGCCCCCAACCAGAGATTGGAGAACCGTAGCCAGTCTCCGTCGGCCAAGACCGCGGGGCTCATGTGGGGCCTCCACATCGGAAGAGGGTACTGACGAAGCGGAGCTAGCTGGTGCTCCAGGAATTCCCTCAGCAGCGACGCGCCGGTCAGCCTCGCCGCCGCCATGCTGGCCGGCATTAGATCCGTGTCCATCTTCTCCAACACCGGCCTCGCGCGGGAGTCCACGAGCTCCACTCGAGACCAATCGTCGGAGTGCGTGGGGTGCTCCGTGGGCAAGATTAGCCGAGGGTGGATGCGCCCAATGTCCACCAAGACCCACTTGCTCCTGAAGCCCTCAATCCTCTTCCTGGGGTTCGAAATGGCGATGGAGCTACCATACGCGACGAAGCTCGCACACGCAGAAGGGGAACCACGGGAGGTCCGGAGGGAGAAATAGTTGCGTAGCAGGGCCATTGAGGGCTGCACCCCGACGTGAGCCTCACAGTAATAGGCGAAGATTGCCAGGAGGAGAACAGAGTTGGGGTGGAGATGCGGAGCTTGTAGCTTGTAATGGCGGAGGACAGACAAGAAGAACTCAGAAAAGGGAGGCATCAGGCCAGCAACAATGGCGCTTACAAAGAGCGGATAGAAGGTGCTCCCTTGGCCTTCAGGGAGGGCGGAGCCAGCCTTCAACACCTTCGCCCCGTCGATGCCTGCGCCGCCGCCATCTAGCGCACCCGGGCAAGGCTCGCCTCCGACACGTTCAGCAAGTCCAGGGCAGGCGCGTACCAAGCTCCGGCCGGTGTCTGGCGAGGCGCCATGCCTTGCTAGGGCGTGCAGCCGGAGTGGATCTGAAGATTTCTGAGGCAGGAAGGAGAGGCGCAAGAAATGGGATCTGAGCGGTAACCAGAGAAAGCAAGGGAAGCAGAGCCTAGGCGGACGCCGCCCCCTTACCGACTCGCGCGGTTGCTGAGGCACCCACGTCCAATCAACCGCCACGCGGCGCCCAAGGCCGCAGGCTGTTAGGGCCCGCAGCACTTCTCACTTGCCCCTTCGCCTCTCTGCTCGGCCAAGTCCGGGCGCGCCTTGGGCCCGGGGGCTACTGTCGGCGTTCTGGGAATGGGGGTCCCTACACTTGCCTGCCTGCGGCCTGCGGCGTGGCTCAAAGGGGGGCCCGTCACGGCCCATCTTCATCAACACGAGCTCAAGACCCACGCGAGGGGCCAAGCCTCGCGGGGCAGACGACAAGGAGCTTCCTCAGGCACGGCCTCATCGGGCTGGCTCGCGAGGAGGCGGAGAGATCAAGGCAGGGTACCTCATGAGGTGCCCATGACACAAGCCATTACGACCAAGGGCGCCAGGCGGGCGCCAGCCCGCGCAGTGTCCTCCTTTCCTCTTTGGTGCAAAGGGAGCAAGCGCAGGCGAGAGCATCAAGCAAAGGCATCCATTTCGGTGCAACAAGACCAAGACCAGTCCAACGGCAGGAAGGAAGTCATTGTGGAGCCCAAGCCAGCACACCACCAGAGCCTTTGACAAAGCGAGGACCAACTTTAGTCGATAGGTGTACCATATGTTCCCTTCAAATGGCCAATTGTTGGCGCCCTTCCCGCTCAATATTTGGGAAGAGGCCCAGGGCCTCTGCCTATAAATAGGACTAGCCACCAAAGTAGGGGCCTTCTGATCTCAATCCGATCTAGAGAGAGCAAGAGAGAAGGCGACTGAACTCCTCCAACGGTTCAACGCCACGGCCAAGAACAGACCCTCGCGAGGCTGTTTCTTCTTTGTATGGCTCATCACCATCAGCCCAAGAGGCAATCCACCACACCACAAACTAGAGTAGGGTATTACACCACAATGGTGGCCCGAACTAGTATAAATTTTGTGTCTCTTGTGTTGTTCCTTCCATAGCTTAGATCTTAGCGAGGCGACGGGGCGCAGGTAGGTAGAAGGCGAGATTCCGTGCGCACCCCAGTGTTCGAACCTCAAGGGTCTGCCGGAACCCGAAATTCGACAGCGAGCATGCCGGAGTAGCCACCCACAGCGTTGTCGCCGCACCGCTCGACTCCCCCTTTCGAACTCAGGAGAGGTTTCAAGATGGGGCCCGGGGGACGACCCAAACCCTTTTTCCTAACATAACCAGTAGAAGCATAAGACAGGAGAGAAGGAATGCGAGGACGGGTAACTCCGCTCTCCTCCACCCTTCCTTTTATAGGCGGGCCAAGGAGGGGAGCCGCTCCCTCAACGGGCGACCACCGTCCTCCTCCGCCAATTCATGAGGACCGGGCCCTTGCCTTGATGCTCTCCCGCGCCACGCGCCTCCTTTACCTATCCCACGCGATGCATGCAACATACGTGGCTAAGGATAAGGGCGTGGTGGGAAGAGTGAATTGGCAGTTTCTACCCCGTGCGTTAAAGTCATTCACGGGCCATTACTGAAGCGGCCCCACCACTATTGGATTCACACGACGCACGGGGAAAATAAATACTGGCCCGAAATCAAGACTAATGAAGAAGAAAAGAAGACCTCAAGAGACCAGCCTCTTCAGCAACCCTGCCTGTGCACTTATTAGGACCTACCCCGACGACTCTCGGCTGCGCATTCGGGGCAGGCCCGGGGGCTTCTGTCAGTGCAACAAACCCTGGGTCTGTTGCCCTTACTGTGCACAGGCACAGGAACAAGATTGAAGCACCAACCCAAGTCAGAGTACAAGAAACCAAGAGATTCGAAGGACCAACAAGCAGACCAGAGGGACCAAGATCAACCCAGAGAAGCAAGATATCATCAAGAAAAGGGCCTCCCTTGTCGGGCAGGCGAGCCCGGCAAGGGGCAAGGCCACCCCCAGAAGCAGACAACCAAGGCATCCAAGAAGGGCCTGCCGGGGCTCGTGAAGGCAAAACCACCTCGCCAACCACTCCACCACGACCCACGTTGTTGATCAGTGCGGTGTCAAGCTGCAAAATGACTAACTGGCAGCCATTCGCCACATGGCAGCCTCTCCCTACTGGAGAAACCCTCAGGTGACCCCTGTCCTGCGACATGTCAAGCAAACAGGTGTGGAGCTGGCAAGATAGCCTGGCAAGCCTTGCCGGGCAACCAGTGATGTGACATTGAGCGGTGCATTTAATGCACCCTGTTAGCCTGCAGAGTTAGGTATGATATCCCTGTTGCTATCTTATCAATGCATAATGACTACTTTGCCATTTTTGTAACCCCTTGGTCTATAAAAGGAGGCCCGTGGCAACTAGAGAGAGGGTTAGAAGGTTGGATAAATCACACCCCCGTACGCGCATAGTCGCTACCACCCTGAGGCAACCCTTGCCGGGCAAGTGTACTACACTCCACCACCACCTTTCCACCATCAATCCACCAAAGTAGGAGCAGGGTTTTATGCCTCACGGCGGCCCGAACCTGGGTAGAAACTGCCAGTGTGATCTCTGTCGTGTTGCCCCACGCTCGTCTACTCTTTGTGCAACGCGACTCCCGCCTGCCGAACCAGCAAGGGGCCTCCTGGTCCCATAGGTGGTAGTGGTTTCCGGCGACACCATATTGTTGTGAATTGAATTTTCCCTTTGAGATTTTGTTTTACCGTATTGAATACTTTTATGGGTTTGAGAGACCTTGATGTATATCTTGCTATGAATACCCGTGGTGGCAATGGGGTATCATATTGATTCACTTGATATGTGTTTTGGCACTCAACTCGCGGATTCCCAATGTGACATTGGGGTAATCTATGCATAGGGGTTGATACACGTTCTCGTCTTTGTTTCTCCGGTATAAATCGGGGGGCACTCTTTGAGGTTCTTTGTGTTGGATTGAGTATTATGAATTTGGAATTATTTGATGCATATCGTATAATCAACTCACGGATACTCGGGGTGACATTGGAGTATCTAAGTGACATTAGAGTTGGTTGATATGTGTATCATATGGTGTTATTTTAGTACGAACTCCTGGTTAGATCAATCGGAAAGAATAGCTTGGTGTTATTTTAGTACGAACTCTTGGATCGATTGATCGAAAAGAATAGCTTTGAGGTGGTTGCATACCCTACAAACAATTTCTTCTTATGTTCTCCACTAGATAGGAACTCTGGAGTGATTCTTCATCGCACGTTGACGATGGTTATATGATCCAATTATATTAGCATTGTTGAGAGATTGCACTAGCGAAAGTACGACCCTAGGCCTCATTTTCAAGCATTGCAATACCGTTTGTGCTCACTTTTGTTACTTGCTGAAGGAAATATGCCCTAGATGTTGGAAATATGCCCTAGAGGAAATGATAAAATGGTTATTATTATATTTCCTTGTTCATGATAATTGTCTATGGTTCATGCTATAATTGTATTAACCAGAAACCGTAATACATGTGTGAATACATAGACCACAACATGTCCCTGGTGAGCCTCTAGTTGACTAGCTTGTTGATCAATAGATGGTTGTGGTTTCCTGACCATGGACATTGGATGTTGTTGATAACGAGATCACATCATTAGGAGAATGATGTGATGGACAAGACCCAATCCTAAGCATAGCACAAGATCGTGTAGTTCATTTGCTAGAGCTTTTCTAATGTCAAGTATCATTTCCTTAGACCATGAGATTGTGCAACTCCCGGATACCGTAGGGATGTTTTGGGTGTATCAAACATCACAACGTAACTGGGTGACTATAAAGGTGCACTACAGGTATCTCTGAAAGTGTCGGTTGGGTTGCCACGAATCGAGACTGGGATTTGTCACTCCGTATGATGGAGAGGTATCTCTGGGCCCACTAGGTAATGCATCATCATAATGAGCTCAATGTGACTAAGGCGTTAGCCACAGGATCATGTGTTACAGAACGAGTAAAGAGACTTGCTGGTAACGAGATTGAACGATGTATGGGGATACCGACGATCGAATCTCAGGCAAGTAACATACCGATGGACAAAGGGAATTGTATACGGGATGGATTGAATCCCCGACATCATGGTTCATCCGATGAGATCATCGTGGAACATGTGGGAGCCAATATGGGTATCCAGATCCTGCTATTGGTTATTGCCGGGAGAGATGTCTCGGTCATGTCTGCATGGTTCCCGAACCCATAGGGTCTACACACTTAAGGTTCGGTGACGCTAGAGTTGTAATGGGAATTGAATGTGGTTACCAAAATTAGTTTGGAGTCTCGGATGAGATCCCAGACGTCATGAGGAGTTCCGGAATGGTCCGGAGGTAAAGATTTATATATGGGAAGTCCTATTTTGGCCACCGGAAAATGTTTGGGATTTTTCGGTATTGTACCGGGAAGGTTCTAGAAGGTTCCGGAGTGGGGCCCACCTGCATGTGGGGACCCACATGAACGTGGTAGTGGGGGCAAGGCCCCACACCCCTAGTCAAGGCGCACCAAGATCCCCCTTAGAAGGAATAAGATCATATCCCTAAGGGATAAGATCAAGATCCCTAAAAAAGGGGGATAACAATCGGTGGGGAAGGGAAATGATGGGGTTTCTTTCCTCCCACCTTTGCCAACGCCCGAATGGACTTAGAGGGAAAGAAACAAGCCCCTCCACCACTATATATAGAGGGGAGGTGCATGTGAGCTGCACCCTTGCCCCTGGCGCAGCCCTTTCCCCTCCTACACCTCCTCCTCCTCCGTAGTGCTTGGCGAAGCTCTGCCGGAGAACCACGAGCTCCACCACCACGGCGTCGTGTTGCTGGAGTTGTCCCTCAACTTCTCCTCTCCCCTTGCTGGATAAAGATTGAGGAGACATCACCCGGCTATACGTGTGTTGAACACGGAGGTGCCGTCCGTTCGGCGCTTGGATCGGATCTTCTGCGATTTGAATCGCCGCGAGTACGACTCCATAAACCGCGTTCTTGTAACGCTTCCGCTTAGTGATCTTCAAGGGTATGTAGATGCACTCCCTCTCTCTTGTTTCTAGCATCTCCTAGATTGATCTTGGTGACACGTAGGAAAATTTTGAATTATTACTAAGTTCCCCAACAATGGTATCAGAGCAAGGTTTATGCGTAAATTCTATGCACGAGTAGAACAAAAGTAGTTGTGGGCGATGGTTTGTTCAATTTTCTTACCGTTACTAGTCCTATCTTGATTCGGCGGCATTGTGGGATGAAGCGGCCCATACCTACCTTACACGTACGCTTACGTGAGACAGGTTCCAACGACCAACATGCACTTGTTGCATAAGGTGACTAACGGGTGTCTGTCTCTCCCACTTTAGTCGGATTGGATTCGATGAAGAGGGTCCTTATGAAGGGTAAATAGCAATTGGCATATCATCGTTGTGGCTTTTGCGTAGGTAAGAAACGTTCTTTCTAGAAACCCTTAGCAGCCACGTAAAACATGCAACAACAATTAGAGGACGTCTAACTTGTTTTTGCAGGGTATGCTATGTGATGTGATATGGCCAAAAGGATGTGATGAATTATATATGTGATGTATGAGATTGATCATGTTCTTTTAATAGGAATCACGACTTGCATGTCGATGAGTATGACAACCAGCAGGAGCCATAGGAGTTGTCTTAATTTATTGTATGACCTACGTGTTGAAAACACCATGTAATTACTTTACTTTATTCCTAACCGTTAGCCATAGTAGTAGAAGTAATAGTTGGCGAGACAACTTAATGAAGACAATGATGGAGATCATGGTGTCATGCCGATGACGATGGTGATCATGCCGTGCCTCGAAGATGGAGATCAAAGACGCAAGATGATATTGGCCATATCATGTCACTTTTATGATTTCCATGTGATGTTTGTCATGTTTACATCTTATTTGCTTAGAACGACGGTAGCATAAATAAGATGATCCCTCACTAAAATTCAAGAAATGTGTTCCCCCTAACTGTGCACCGTTGTGAAGGTTCGTTGTTTCAAAGCACCACGTGATGATCGGGTGTGATAGATTCTAACATTCACATACAACGGGTGTAAGCCAGATTTACACATGCGAAACACTTAGGTTGACTTGATGAGCCTAGCATGTACAGACATGGCCTCGGAACACGAGAGACCGAAAGGTCGAACATGAGTCGTATAGTAGATGCGATCAACATGGAGATGTTCACCGTTGATGACTAGTCCGTCTCACGTGATGATCGGACATGGCCTAGTCGATTCGGATCATGTCTCACTTAGATGACTAGAGGGATGCCCATCTGAGTGGGAGTTCTTAGGTAATATGATTAATTGAACTCTCTATCATGAACATAGTCTAAATTGTCTTTGCAAATTATGTTGTAGATTAATAGCTCACGCTTTAGCTCCCTGTTTTAATACGTTCCTAGAGAAAAACTAAGTTGAAAGATATTGTAAGAAATTGTCCGGACTAGGGCCGTAGTCTGAGGATTGTCCTCACTGCTACGTAGAAGGCTTCTGTCCTTGATGCATCGTTCGGTGTGCCAACCCCTCTAGTGTCGTCTGTGGATGTTGTGAACATCTGGCAAACACGTTCTGATGATTACTTGATAGTTTAGTGCGCCATGCTTTACGGCTTAGCATCGGGGCTCCAAAGGCGTTTTGAACGCCATGGAACATATGAAATGTTCCAAGAGCTAAAATTGGTATTTCAGGCTCATGCCTGTGTTGAGAGGTTAAGACCTCTGACAAGAACTTTGCCTACAAGATGGAGGTGAATAGCTCAGCCAGTGAGCATGTGCTCAGAATGTATGGGTGCTTCAATCTCTTGAATCAAATGGGAGTTAATCTTCCAGAGAAGGAAGTGATTCACAGAGTTCTCCATTCACTATCACCAAGCTACTAGAGCTTCGTGATGAACTATAACATGCAAGGGAAGATGATCCCGGAGCTGTTCGTTGAGCTTAAGGCCATGAAGGTAGAAATCAAGAAGGAGCATCAAGTGTTGATGGTTAACAAGACCACTGGTTTTAAGAAGGGCAAGGGCAAGAAGGGAAACTTCATGAATGGCAAGCCAGTTGCCGCTCCAGTGAAACCCAAGAACTCAAACCCGAGATGAAATGCTTCTATTAGGGGAATGGTCACTGGTAGCGGAACTGCCTCAAATAGTTGGTAGATAAGAAGGCTGGCAACTTCAACAATATTTGATATATGTGTTATTGATGTGTACCTTACTAGTACTCCTAGTAGCACCTGGGTATTAGATATCAATTCAGGTGCTAAGATTGGTAACTCGAAACAAAAGCTACGGAATAAACGGAGACTAGCTAAGGGTGTTGGAAGTGTTTCCAAGGTTGATGTGATCACCATCGCACGCTCCCTCTACTTTTGGGATTAGTGTTGAACCTAGATAAATGTTGTTTGCATTGGTGTCTGCGTTGAGCATGAACATGATTAGATCATGTTTATTGCATTTATTTAAGTCAGAGAATAATGGTTATTCTGTTTACATGAATAATACCGTCTATGGTCATGCACCCAATGTGAATGGTTTATTGAATCTCGGTCATAGTGATACACATGTTCATAACATTGATGCCAAAAGATGTAGAGTTGATAATGATAGTACCACTTTCTTGTGGCACTGCTGCTTAGGTCATATTGCATTGGTGTGAAGCGCATGAAGAACTTCCATGCCGATGGACTTTTGAAGTCACTTGATTTTGAATCACTTGACACATGCGAACCATGCCTCATTGGGAAGATGACTAAAACCCCGTTTTTTTGGAACAATGGAACAAGCAAGTGACTTGTTCGAAATCATACATGCTGATGTGTGCGGTCCGATGAGTGTTGACGCGTGCGGTGGATATCGTTATTTTCTCACCTTCACCGATGAATTGAGTAGATATGGGTATGTTTACTTAATGAAGCATAAGTATGAAACGTTCGAAAAGTTCAAGCAATTTCAGAGTGAAGTTGAGAATCATCGTAACAAGAAGATCAAGTTCCTACGATATGATCAAGGGGAGAGTATCTGAGTTATGAGTTTGGCAATCACTTAAGACAAGGTGGAATCGTTTCACAGTTGATGCCGCCTGGAACACCATAGCACAATGGTGTCCGAATGTCGTAATCGCACTCTATTGGATATGGCGCGATCTATGATGTCTCTTACCGATCTACCGCTATCGTTTTGGGGTTATGCATTAGAGACAACTACATTCACTTTAATAGGGCACCAACTAAGTCCGTGGAGATGACACTGTATGAACTATGGTTTGGCAAGAATCCTAAGTTATCGTTTCTTAAGGTTTGGGGCTGCGATGCTTATGTCGAAAGGCTTCAGCCAGAAAAGCTCGAACCCAAAGCGGACAGTTGTGTCTTCATAGAATACCCAAAGAAGACGATTGTGTATACCTTCTTTCTCAGATCTAAGGGAAAAGTGTTTGTCGCTAGGAACAGGTCCTTTCACGAGAAAGAGTTTCTCTCAAAAGAATTGAGTGGGAGGAAGATAGAACTTGATGAGGTTGTTGAACCTTTACTTCAACCAGAGTGTAGCGCAGCACAGAAAGATGTTTCTGTGGCACCTACGTTAGTTGAAGAGAAAGCTAATGATGATGATCATGAAGCTTCAGATCGAGTTACTATCGAACCTCGTAGGTCGACAAGGGTGTGTACAACTTCTGAGTGGTAACCCTGTATTAAAGGTCATGTTGTTGGACAATGCTGAACCTACGAGCTATGGAGAAGCGATGGTGGGACCAGATTCCAACAAATGGCTAGGAGCCATGAAATCCAAGATAGGATCCATGTATGAGAACAAAGTATGGACTTTGGTGGACTTGCCCGATGATTGGTAAGCCATTGAGAATAAATGGATCTTTAAGAAGACGACAGACGCTGATGGTAATGTCACCATTTATGAAGCTCGACTTGTCTCAAAGAAGTTTCCAACAAGTTCAAGGAGTTGACTGTGATGAGACTCTCTTAATCATAGTGATGCTAAAGTCTGTTAGAATTATGTTAGCAGTTGCTGCATTTTCATTTAAGAAATCTGGCAGATGGATGTCAAAACAAAGTTTCCTTGACGGTTTCCGTGAGGAAAGGTTGTATGTGATACAAACAGAAGGTTTTGTTGATCCTAAGGATGCTAAAAGGTATGCAAGCTCCAGCGATCTTTCTATGGACTGGAGAAAGCATCTCGGAGTTGGAACATACGCTTTGATGAGGTGACCAAAGCTTTTGGGTTTATACAAAGTTTGCAAGAAACTTGTATTTACAAGAAAGTGCGTGGGAGCACTACAACATTTTCGATAAGTATATGTGGATGATATATTGTTGATCAGAAATGATGTAAACTTTCCGGAAAGCATAAAGGGTTGTTTGAATGGAGTTTTCAAAGGAAGACCTGGGTAAAACTGCTTACATATTGGGTATCAAGATCTATAGAGATAGATCAAGACGCATGATAAGGCTTTCACAGAGCACATACCTTGACATGATTTTGACGGAGTTCAAAGTGGATCAGCCAAAGAAGGAATTCTTGCCTGAGTTGTAAGGTGTGAAGTTAAGACTTGAAGCTCGACCATGGCAGAAGAAAGAGAAAGGACGAAGGTCGTCCCCTATGCCTTAGCCATAGGCCCTATATGATATGCCATGATGTATACCGCACCTAATATGTGCCTTGCCACGTGTCTGCCAAAGGGGGTACAAGAGTGATCCAGGAGTGGATCATTGGACAGCGGTTTATAAATTGTCCTTAGAGGAATAAGAAAATGTTTCTCGGTTATGGAGGTGATAAAAAGGTTCGGCGTAAAGGGTTACGTTGATGCAAGCTTTAACACCTTTTCGGATGACTCTGATTAGCAAACCCGGATACGTATAGTGGAGAGACCATTTGGGATAGCTCCAAGTGGAGCGTGGAAGCAGCATCTACAATATGACATAGAGATTTGCGAAGTACATATGGATGTGAATGTTGCAGACCCGTTGACTAAACCTCTTCCACGAGCAAAACATGATCAGCACCAGAACTCTATGGGTGTTTGATTCATCACAATGTAACTAGATTACTGACTCTAGTGCAAGTGGGAGACTGTTGGAAATATGCCCTAGAGGCAATAATAAAATTGTTATTATTATATTTCCTTGTTCATGATAATTGTCTATTGTTCATGCTATAATTGTATTAACCGGAAACCGTAATACATGTGTGAATACATAGGCCACAACATGTCCCTAGGGAGCCTCTAGTTGACTAGCTCGTTGATCAATAGATGGTTGTGGTTTCCTGACCATGGACATTGGATGTCGTTGATAACGGGATCACATCATTAGGAGAATGATGTGATGGACAAGACCCAATCCTAAGCATAGCACAAGATTGTGTAGTTCGTTTGCTAGAGCTTTTCTAGTGTCAAGTATCATTTCCTTAGACCATGAGATTGTGCAACTCCCGGATACCGTAGGAATTCTTTGGGTGTATCAAACGTCACAACGTAACTGGGCGACTATAAAGGTGCACTACATGTATCTCCGAAAGTATCTGTTGGGTTAGCACGAATCGAGACTGTGATTTGTCACTCCGTATGACGGAGAGGTATCTCTGGGCCCACTCGGTAATGCATCAACATAATGAGCTCAGTGTGACTAAGGAGTTAGCCACGGGATCATGTGTTATGGAACGAGTAAAGAGACATGCTAGTAATGAGATTGAATAAGGTATGGGGATACCAACGATCAAATCTCGGGCAAGTAACATACGGATGGACAAAGGGAATTGTATACGGGATTGATTGAATCCCCAGCATCGTGGTTCATCAGATGAGATCATCGTGGGAAACATGGGAGCCTATATGGGTATCCAGATCCCGCTATTTGTTATTGGCTGGAGAGATGTCTCGGTCATGTTTGCATGGTTCCCGAACCCGTAGGGTCTACACACTTAACGTTCGGTGACACTAGAGTTGTAGTGGGAATTGAATGTGGTTACCAAAAGTTGTTCGGAGTCTCGGATGAGATCCTGGATGCCACAAGGAGTTCTAGAATGGTCCGGAGGTAAATATATATATTTGGGAAGTCCTATTTTTGCCACCGGAAAATGTTCGGTATTTTTTGGTATTGTACCGGGAAGGTTCTAGAAGGTTCCGAAGTGGGGCCCAGCTGCATGGGGGGACCCACATGAACGTGGGTAGTGGGGGCAAGGCCCCACACCCCTGGTCAAGGCGCACCAAGATCCCCCCTTAGAAGGAATAAGATCATATCCTGAAGGGATAAGATCAAGATCCCTAAAAAAGGGGGATAACAATCAGTGGGGAAGGGAAAGGATGAGATATCTTTCCTTCCACCTTTTCCAATTCCCCAATGGACTTAGAGGGCAAGAAACCAGCCCCCTCCACCCCTATATATAGTGGGGAGGTGCATGGGAGTTGCACCCTTGCCCCTGGCGCGGCCCTTTCCCCTCCTACACCTCCCCTCCTCCATAGTGCTTGGCGCAGCTCTGCCGGAGAACCACGAGCTCCACCACCACGCCATCGTGTTGCCGGAGTTCTCCCTCAACTTCTCCTCTCCCCTTGCTGGATCAAGAAGGAGGAGACGTCCACATGTTGTACCTGTGTTGAACATGGAGGCGCCGTCCGTTCGATGCTTGGATCGGATCTTCCGCGATTTGAATCGCCGCGAGAACGAGTCCATCAACTGCAATCTTGTAACGATTCTGCTTAGCGATCTTCAAGGGTATGAAGATGCACTCCCTCTCTCTCGTTGCTAGCATCTCCTAGATTGATCTTGGTGACACGTAGGAAAATTTAGAATTATTACTATGTTCCCCAACACTAGAGGCAATAATAAATTTGTTATTTTATATTTCCTTATATCATGATAAATGTTTATTATTCAGGCTAGAATTGTATTAACTGGAAACTTGATACATGTGTGATTACATAGACAAAACATTGTGTCCCTAGTAAGCCTCTACTAGAATAGCTCCTTAATCAAAGATGGTTAAGTTTCCTAACCATAGACATGTGTTGTCATTTGATGAACGAGATCACATCATTAGGAGAATGATGTGATGGAAAAGACCCATCCGTTAGCTTAGCATAGTGATCGTTCAGTTTTATTGCTATTGCTTTCTTCATGTCAAATACATATTCCTCCGACTATGAGATTATGCAACTCCCGGATACCGGAGGAATGCCTTGTGTGCTATCAAACATCACAACGTAACTGGGTGATCATAAAGATGCTCTATAGGTGTCTCTGAAGGTGTTTGTTGGGTTGGCATAGATCAAGATTAGGATTTGTCACTCTGAGTATCGGAGAGGTATCTCTGGGCCCTCTCAGTAATACACATCATAAGGAGCCTTGCAAGATAAGTGACTAATGAGTTAGTTCTGGGATGATGTATTGCGGAACGAGTAAAGAGACTTGCCGGTAACGATATTTAACTAGGTATGAAGATACCTACGATCAAAGATCGGGCAAGTAACATACCAACGGCAAAGGGAATAACGTATGTTGTCATAACGGTTCGACCAAAGATCTTCATAGAATATGTAGGAGACGATATGAGCATCCAGGTTCCGCTATAGGTTATTGACCGGAGAGGTGTCTCGGTCATGTCTACATAGTTCTCGAACCCGTAGGGTCTGCACGCTTAACGTTCGATGACGATTTAGTATTATATGAATTATGTGCTTTGGTGACCGAATTTTATTCGGAGTCCCGGATGATATCACGGACATGACGAGGAGTCTCGAAATGATCGAGAGGTAAAGATTGATATATAGGATGATAGTATTCGGACAACGGAAGTGTTCCAGATCGTATCGGGTATTTATCGGAGTACTGGGGGTTACCGGAACCCCCCGGGGGGAAGATATGGGCCATATGGGCCTTAAGAGGGAGGCACACCAGCCCACAAGGGGTTGCGCGCCCACCTTAGGCATGTGGCCGAATTGGAGAAGGAGGAGAAGGGATTCGCCCCCCCCCCCTTCCTTCTCTCCTTCCCCCTTCCTTTTCTCTCGGGCTAAAAAAAGGAAGGGGGAGGCCGAATTGGAGGAGGCCCCCAAGTAGGATTCCTCCTACTTGGGGCGCCCAAAGGCTGCTCCCCTCCCCCTCCCACCTATATATACGTGGGGAGGGGATGCCTAGAACACACACCAACAACTGTTAGCCGTGTGTAGCGCCCCCTCCACAGATTACACCCTCGGTCATATTCTCACGGTGCTTAGGCGAAGCCCTGCGCGGATCAATTTACCATCACCATCACCACACCGTCATGCTAACGGAACTCATCTACTTCCTCGATGAGGGAGTCCTGGATTATGGGGTCCTCGGGCGTTCGGTCCATGTGACCTGGGCCGGACTAATGGGCCGTGAAGATACAAGATGGAAGGTCTTCCCCCATGTCCGGATGGGACTCTTCTTTGCGTGGATGGCAAGCTTGGCGTTCGGATATGTATTTTCCTTTCTCTGTAAACCGACTCTGTACAACCCTAGCCCCCTCCGGTGTATATATAAACTAGAGGGTTTAGTCCGCAGAGGCCATGATAATCATACAGGCTAGACATCTAGGGTTTAGCCATTACGATCTCGAGGTAGATCAACTCTTGTAAACCCTATACTCATCAAAGTCAATCAAGAAGGAAGTCGGGTATTACCTGCATTAAGAGGGCCCAACCTGGGTAAACATTGTGTCCCCCGCCTCCAGTTACCTTTGATCCTCAGACACACAGTTCGTGACCCCCTACCCGAGATCTGCCGGTTTTGACACCGACATTGGTGTTTTCATTGAGAGTTCCACTGTGTCGTTGACAGAAGGATCGATGGCTCGTCTGATCATCAACAATAATGCTGTTTTTGGGGAGACCTTCCTCCCCGGTCAACTTTTCATGTTCCGCGGCTTCACTTTGCGCGCCAACTCAGTTGGTCGCCTTGAGCAGATCGACAGCTATGCCCCCGGTCATTAGGTTAGATTCGGGAGCCTGGATTATGTCGCTGATATCCGAGGAGACTTGATCTTCGAAGGGTTCGCGGTCTCAACCACCGCTCTGGCCTTAGATCCGGAGCAAACTGCTAGGTCCGAAGATGGGAGTTTGGAACCCACCAGACTCTCTACAATTATGGAGCTTACTAACGCAGATCTAGATAGGGCCGTGTCATCAGCAAGCCTGGAGTCTAGTCGGACCCCCCTCGTCCCTGAAAGGCTGGAAACGTCCCTGAATTTTAATTCCGGACTCTCAAGGTTTGCGGCAAGCAAGCGCGGGCTGGAGGCTTTTGCCTCACTTGGCACCGAAGACTCTTGTCTCCCCGTCCAATCCTCGCCTTTAAGAAAGGCTCTGGACCTAATGCGATCCCTCGCCATTACAGAGGAATCACCGCCGAACTACGCCCAGCATAGACTAGGGGCTGAGAGGGGGAATTTTACATCCCACTCGCCACCCACTTCATAGCCACTGTCGAGGACTTAACCGACATGCTGGACTATGCCTCCGAAGACATCGACGGTATGAACGACGCTGTCGGAGACGAGCACGGCCAAAACCCGCCGTTCACCGGACACTGGACGGCCACTTCCACATACGACGTGTACATGGTGGACTCACCCAAAGAGGATGACGGTGATGGTGCGAATGATCCAGTCGAGGACAAGCCTTCTGAGGCACCACCAAAGTATCGATGTCAGCGGCGCCGCTCGAAATTGCATCGCGAAAAAGGCAGCAATACTGGCACCGGAGACAGTAACACTTCGGAGAATGCAGAAGATCAAGAAGACCCCGTCGAACCAACATCCGAACAAGATGATTGGGAGGAGGGGCAAGTTAACCCCGATGAACCAATCATGAACGAGGACTCGGAAGATAGTAACTATCTACCACTCTCCGAGGATGACGTGAGCCTCGGCGACGAAGACTTCATCGTGCCAGAGGAACCCCTCAAACAAGAATGCTTTAAGCGCCAGCTAATCGCAACTGCGAGAAGCCTAAAAAAGAAGCAGCAACAGCTCCAAGCCGAACAGGATACGCTCAGCAACAGATGGACCAAAGTCCTAGCAGCCGAAGAATATGGCCTCGAACACCCAACAAAGAGCTACCCGAAGTGCACGCTGCTACCCCAATTCGACGATAAGGCCCTGGAGCCTATACCGCCAACATGTAATGCTATGGACGAACCTGACCGAACACCACGTGGCCAGGACAGAGCGGACACTCAGGCCGAACACCAACCCGCACCACCTCACCGTAGAGGCAGAGAAACAACAGCTCCAGGATACACCTACGACCTACGACAGGACCTGCAGAATAGAGCCGGTCGACCAGATCAATCTACGGATCACGGGGGCGTGCCCCAGCGTGAGAAGACGACCATCAAGCCTGGCGCGTCAAGCACACCCTCACCCAAGCTAAAAACTGCATACGGACTTCATCCGAACTGCGTCGTGACGTTGCCTGATACAGAGACACCGCACACCCCCTATGCTTCACCGATGAGGTAATGGAGCACCAGTTCCCAGAAGGGTTTAAACCCGTGAACATTGAATCATTCAGCGGAACGACTGATCCCGCAGTCTGGATCAAAGACTCTCTTGTCCATATACACATGGCTCGCGGTGACGATCTCCATGCCATCAACTACCTCCCCCTGAAACTCAAGGGACCAGCACAGCACTGGCTAAACAGCCTCCCAGAAAACTCTATTGGTAGCTGGGAAGATTTTGAAGATGCCTTTAGAGACAACTTCCAAGGCACTTATGTCCGGCCCCCAGATGCCGATGACCTTAGTCACATAGTCCAATAGCCCAGAGAGTCAGCTCGGAAGCTCTGGACCAGGTTATTAAGTAAAAAGAACCAAATTGTCGATTGTCCGGACGCCGAAGCCCTTGCGGCCTTCAAGCATAGCGTCCGGGACGAATGGCTCGCCCGACACCTCGGCCAAGAAAAACCGAAGTCCATGGCAGCCCTTACCGCACTCATGACCCGATTTTGCTCGGGAGAAGATAGCTGGCTAGCTCGTAGAAGCAATAGCACCAGCGACCCTGGCACCTCCGAAGTCAGAGATGGCAACGGTAGGCCACAAGGCAACAAAAACAAGTGTTGAAAAAAAAATGACGATACCGAAGATACGACGGTCAACGCCGGATTCAGTGGCTCTAACTCCGGTCAGCGGAAAAAGCCATTCAAAGTAAACAAAGATGGTCCATCCATCTTGGACAGATACTCGACCGGCCTTGCCAGATTCATTGCACCCCTGACAAGCCTGCCAATCACTCCAACCGAAACTGTTGGGTCTTTAAACTGGCCGGTAAGATAAACACCGGCAACAAGGGAAAAGGGGCGCCAAGCGAGGACGATGAAGAGCCTCGACTACCGAACACAGGGTGACAGAAAAATATCCCCCCGAGGTAAAAACGGTGAATATGTGCTACATCTTGAGCACTGCGTTGGTTTTCCATTGAAGAGGAAAGGGTGATGCAGCAAAGTAGCGTAAGTATTTCCCTTAGTTTTTTAGAACCAAGGTATCAATCCAGTAGGAGGCCACGCACGAGTCCCTCGCACCTATACAAACAAATAAATCCTCGCAACCAATGCAATAAAGGGGTTGTCAATCCCTTCACGGTCACTTACGAGAGTGAGATCTGATAGATATGATAAGATAATATTTTTGGTATTTTTATGATGAAGATGCAAAGTAAAGAAATAAAAATAAAGACGACGCTAGAAACAACTTGTTGACGGGAGATTAATATGATGGAAAATAGACCCAGGGGCCATAGGTTTCACTAGTGGCTTCTCTCAAGAGCATAAGTAGTACAGTGGGTGAACAAATTACTGTTGAGCAATTGACAGAATTGAGCATAGTTATGAGAATATCTAGGTATGATCATGTATATAGGCATCACGTGCAAGACAAGTAGACCGACTCTTGCATGCATCTACTACTATTACTCCACACATCGACCGCTATCCAGCATGCATCTTGAGTATTAAGTTCATAAGAACAGAGTAACGCTTTAAGTAAGATGACATGATTTAGAGGGATAACCTCATGCAATATGATATAAACTCCATCTTGTTATCCTCGATGGCAACAATACAATACGTGCCTTGCTGCCCCTACTGTCACTGGGAAAGGACACCGCAAGATTGAACCCAAAGCTAAGCACTTCTCCCATTGCAAGAAAGATCAATCTAGTAGGCCAAACCAAACTGATATTTCGAAGAGACTTGCAAAGTTAACCAATCATACATAAAAGAATTCAGAGAAGATTCAAATATTCTTCATAGATAAACTTAATCATAAACCCACAATTCATCAGTCTCAACAAACACACCGCAAAAAAAAAGATTACATCGAATAGATATCCACAAGAGAGGGGGAGAACATTGTATTGAGATCCAATAAGAGAGAAGAAGCCATCTAGCTAATAACTATGGACCCAAAGGTCTGAGGTAAGCTACTCACACATCATCGGAGAGGCTATGGTGTTGATGTAGAAGCCCTCCGTGATCGATGCCCCCCCCGGCGGCGCTCCGGAAAAGGCCCCAAGATGGGATCTCACGGGTACAGAAGGTTGCGGCGGTGGAATTAGGTTTTTGGCTCCATATCTGGTAGTTTGGGGGTACATAAGTATATACAGGAGGAAGAAGTACATCGGTGGACCAACATGGGGCCCACAAGGGTGGAGGGCGCGCCCAGGGGGTAGGCGCACCCCCTACCTCGTGCCCTCCTGGTTGATGTCTTGACATAGGGTCCAAGTCCTCTGGATCACGTTCGTTCCGAGAATCACGTTCCTGAATGTTTCATTCCGTTTGGACTCCGTTTGATATTCTTTTTCTACGAAACTCTGAAATAGGCATAAAACAGCAATTCTGGGTTGGGCCTCCGGTTAATAGGTTAGTCCCAAAAATAATATCAAAGTGTATAATAAATCCCATTAATGTCCAAAACAGAATATAATATAGCATGGAACAATAAAAAATTATAGATACGTTGGAGACGTATCAAGCATCCCCAAGCTTAATTCCTGCACGTCCTCGAGTAGGTAAATTATAAAAACAGAATTTTTGATGTGGAATGCTACTTGGGATGATTTCAATGTAATTCTCTTAATTGTGGTATGAATATTCAGATCCGAAAGATTCAAGACAAAAGTTTAATATTGACATAAAAATAATAATACTTCAAGCATACTAACTAAGCAATTATGTCTTCTCAAAATAACATGGCGAAAGAAAGTTATCCCTACAAAATCATATAGTCTGGCTATGCTCCATCTTCACCACACAAAGTATTTAAATCATGCACAACCCCGATGACAAGCCAATCAATTGTTTCATACTTTTGATGTTCTCAAACTTTTTCAATCTTCATGCAATACATCAGAGTGAGCCATGGACATAGCACTATATGTGGAATAGAATGGTGGTTGTGGAGAAGACAAAAAGGAGAAGATAGTCTCACATCAACTAGGCGTATCAACGGGCTATGGAGATGCCCATTAATAGATATCAATGTGAGTGAGTAGGGATTGCCATGCAACGGAGGCACTAGAGCTATAAGTATATGAAAGCTCAACAAAAGGAACTAAGTGGGTGTGCATCCAACTCGCTTGCTCATGAAGACCTAGGGCATTTTGAGGAAGCCCATCATTGGAATATACAAGCCAAGTTCTATAATGAAAATTTCCCACTAGTATATGAAAGTGATATCATAGGAGACTCTCTATCATGAAGATCATGGTGCTATTTTGAAGCACAAGTGTGGTAAAAGGATAGTAACATTGTCCCTTCTCTCTTTTTCTCTCATCATTTTTTTCTCTTTTTTTGGGACTTTTCTCTTTTTTATGGCCTCCTTTTTTTAGTCCGGAGTCTCATCCCGACTTGTGGGGGAATCATAGTCTCCATCATCTTTCCTCACTTGGGACAATGCTCTAAAAAATGATCATCATCACACTTTTATTTACTTACAACTCAATTCTTAGAACAAGATATGACTCTATGTGAATGCCTCCGGCGGTGTACCGGGATATGCAATGAATCAAGAGTGACATGTATGAAAGAATTATGAACGGTGGCTTTGCCACAAATACGATGTCAACTACATGATCATGCGAAGCAATATGACAATGATGGAGCGTGTAATAGTAAATGGAACGGTGGAAAGTTGCGTGGCAATATATCTCGGAATGGCTATGGAAATGCCATGAGAGGTAGGTATGGTGGCTGTTTT
Source organism: Aegilops longissima (assembly GCA_021605205.1). Taxonomy (NCBI): domain Eukaryota; kingdom Viridiplantae; phylum Streptophyta; class Magnoliopsida; order Poales; family Poaceae; genus Aegilops; species Aegilops longissima. The sequence continues at coordinate 609,420,481 of CM038682.1, read as the reverse complement.
GAGGAAGGTATATGGTGGGTGTATGATACCGGCGAAAAGTGCGCGGTATTAGAGAGGCTAGCAATGGTGGAAGGAAGGACGAAAAGTGCGTATAATCCATGGAATCAACATTAGTGATAAAGAACTCATATACTTATTGCAAAAATCTACAAGTTATAGAAGCAAAGTATTATGTGCATGCTCCTAGGGGGGATAGATTGGTAGGAAAAGACCATCGCTCGTCCCTGACCGCCACTCATAAGGAAGACAAATCAATAAATAAATCATGCTCTGACTTCATCACATAACGGTTCACCATATGTGCATGCTATGGGAATCACAAACTTTAACACAAGTATTTCTCAAATTCACAACTACTCAACTAGCATGAGTCTAATATCATCATCTCCATATCTCAAAACAATTATCAAGCATCTAACTTCTCATAGTATTCAACACACTCATAAGATTTCTTTTTACTAATCTTGAATGCCTATCATAATTAAAGCAAATTCCATGCTGTTTCTTAGGACTCTCAAAATAATCTAAGTGAAGCATGAGAGAACAATAGTTTCTATAAAACAAAACCACCACCGTGCTCTAAAATATATAAGTGAAGCACTAGAGCAAAAACTATATAACTCAAAAGATATAAGTGAAGCACATAGAGTGTGTATCTCTCAAAAGGTGTGTACAGAAAGGATGATTGTGGCAAACTAACAAACAAAGACTCAAATCATACAAGACGCTCCAACCAAAACACATATCATTTGGTGAATAAAAATATAGCTCCAAGTAAAGTTACCGATGGAAGTAGACGAAAGAGGGGATGCCTTCCGGGGATCCCCAAGCTTTTGCTTTTTGGTATCCTTAGATTATATTGGGGTTCCATGGGCATCCCCAAGCTTAGGCTCTTGCCACTCCTTGTTCCCTAATCCATCAAATCTTTTACCCAAAACTTGAAAACTTCACAACACAAAACTTAATGTAAAATCTCGTGAGTCCGTTAGCTTAAAGAAAACAAAACACCACTTCAAGGTACTGTAATGAACTCATTCTTTATTTATAGTGGTGTTAAACCTACTGTATTCCAAGTTCTCTATGGTTTATAAACTACTTTACTAGCCATAGATTCATCAAAATAAGCAAAAAACACACGAAAAACAGAATCTGTCAAAAACATAACAGTCTTTAGTAATCAGTAACTAACTCAAACTTCTGGAACTCCAAAAATTCAGCTAAAATAGGAAGACCTAGACAATTTGTTTATTGATCATCAGAAATTGGAATCAATATTTTATCACGTGCTGGTGGTTTTTAACAATTATTTTCATGAACATAAAGTTTCTGCAATTTTCAGCAAGATCAACTAACTATCATCCAAGAAGATCCTATAGGTTAAACTTGGCACAAACACTAATTAAAACATAAAAACAAATCTAACCAGAGGCTAGATCAAATATTTATTCCTAAACAGAAGCAAAAAGCAAAAAAAAACTAAAAAAAATTGGGTTGCCTCCCAACAAGCGCTGTCGTTTAACGCCCCTAGCTAGGCATAATAGCAAGGATAGATCTAGGTATTGCCATCTTTGATAGGCAATCCATAAGTGGCTCTCATGATATATTCATATGGTAATTTTATTTTCTTTCTAGGAAAGTGTTCCATGCCTTTCCTTAACGGAAATTGGAATCTAATATTTCCTTCCTTCATATCAATAATTGCACCAATCGTTCTAAGGAAAGGTCTACCAAGAATAATAGGACATGAAGGATTGCAATCTGTATCAAGAACAATAAAATCTACGGGCACATAATTCCTATTTGCAATAATAAGAACATCATTAATTATTCCCATAGGTTTCTTAATGGTGGAATCCGCAAGGTGCAAGTTTAAAGAGCAATCATCAAAATCACGGAAACCTAGCAAATCACACAAAGTTTTTGGGATCGTGGAAACACTAGCACCCAAATCACATAAAGCATAGCACTCATGATCTTTAATTTTAATTTTAATAGTAGGTTCCCACTCATCATAAAGTTTTCTAGGGATAGAAACTTCCAACTCAAGTTTTTCTTCATAAGATTGCATCAAAGCATCAACGATATGTTTAGTAAAAGCTTTATGTTGGCTATAAGCATGTGGAGAATTTAGCACGGATTGCAACAAGGAAATACATTCTATCAAAGAGCAATTATGTGACGCCCCTGATTCAATCGTACACTAATCATGCACGCAAACGTGTACAATCTAGATCAGGGACTCACGGGAAGATATCACAACACAACTCTAAAACATAAATAAGTCATACAAGCATCATAATACAAGCCAGGGGCCTCGAGGGCTCAAATACAAGTGATCGATCATAGACGAGTCAGCGGAAGCAACAATATCTGAGTACAGACATAAGTTAAACAAGTTTGCCTTAAGAAGGCTAGCACAATCTGGGATACAGATCGAAAGAGGCGCAGGCCTCCTGCCTGGGATCCTCCTAGCTACTCCTGGTCGTCGTCCGCGGGCTGCACGTAGTATTAGGCGCCCGGTGTAGTAGTCGCCATCGACGGTGGCGTCTGCCCTGGCTCCATCGTCTGTTGCAGCAATCGGGTAAAGAAAGGGGAAAAGGGGAACAAGGCAACCGTGAGTACTCATCCAAAGTACTCACAAGCAAGGAGCTACACTACATATGCATGGATATATGTGTAAAGGGCCATATCGGTGGACCGAACTCGCAGAATGCCGTAATAAGAGGGGATAGCTAATCCTCGTCGAAGACTACGCTCGCAGCCTCCGCCTTGCAGCATGTAGAAGAGAGTAGATCAAGTCCTCCAAGTAGCATCGCATAGCATAATCCTACCCGGCGATCCCTCCTCGTCGCCTGTTAGAGAGCGATCACCGGGTTGTATCCGCACTTGGAAGGGTGTGTTTTATTAAGTATCCGGTTCTAGTTGTCATAAGGTCAAGGTACAACTCCAAGTCGCCCTGTTATCAAGATCACGGCTATTCAATAGATTAACTTCCCTGCAGGGTGCACCACATAACCCAACACGCTTGATCCCATTTGGCCGGACACACTTTTCTCGGTCATGCCCGCCGCTGAAGATCAACACGCCGCAGCCCCACCTAGGCACAACAGAGAGGCCAAGACGCCGGTCTAAACCTAAGCGCACAGGGTCTGGGCCCATCGCCTTAGCACACCCGACGCTATGATGCGCGGCCCGAAGCAGACCTAGCCTAGTGGCGTTCGGTCCAATCCGGCGCGCGCCGATTCGCCACGACGTCACGAAGTGCTTCGGCCGATACCACGACGCCGGATACCCATAACTACTCCCACGTAGATGGTTAGTGCGATAGACCAAATGGCCGACCGAGATCAAATACCCAGATCTCGTTAAACGTGTTAAGTATCCGCATGACGCCGACCAGGCCAGGCCCACCTCTCACCCTGTAGTCTCAAGCTGCCCTGCCGCTCCGCCTCAAAGATCCACTCGCGGGTGCCCACAAGTTAACCCGACTTTAGTCACCACATGTATCATGTATAAAGTATATAGTATATACCCGAGATCACCTCCCGAGTGATCACGGCCCGATAGTATAGCACAGCAGACGGACAAGAATGTAGGGCCACAGATGGAAATACTAGCATCCTATACTAAGCATGTAGGATTGCGTAAAGGTAACAATAGTAGTAGCAAGGATAGGCTATGCATCGGGATAGGTATAACGAGCAAGTAATATGCTACACTACTCTAATGCAAGCAGATAGAGTAGAATAGGCGATATCTGGTGATCAAGAGGGGGGGCTTGCCTGGTTGCTCTGGCAAGAGAGAGGGGTCGTCAACTCCGTAGTCGAACAGGGCAACAGCAGCGTCGGTCTCGGTGTCTAGCGATAGAAGAGGGGGATGAAACAATAAATACAATGCAAACAAATGCATGACGATGCATGACATGACAAGGCGTGTTGCTAGGCGTGCCCTAACGCGGTAGTAGGTGATACCGGCGAAGGGGGGAAGCATTCGGGAAAGTATCCCCGGGGTTTCGTGTTTTCGGGCAGAGGAGCCGAAGGGGGAAAGTTGCGTGTTTGCTATGCTAGGGATGTGTGGCGGACGAACGGGCTGCCTATTCTAATTCGTCTTGTCGTTCTGATCAACTTTCATGTACGACGTTTTTTCATCCGAGTTACGTAACAAAAGATATGATTTTCTAAAGATTTAAATCATTTTCTGATTTTAATTAGTTATTTAATTCGAACATTATCCAGAACAGTACATGATGACGCAGGCATGACATCAGAGTGATGTCAGCAGGTCAACTAGTCGGTTGACCAGTCAAACCAGAGAGGTGGGTCCAGTGGGACCCACATGTCATTGTCAGGACACTAACATGGGGGTTTAACCTAACTAAATGGGTTAATTAGCAGGTGGGGCCCGGTAGTCAGCGAGAGGTTAGTGTTTAATTAATTAATTTAATTAATTATCAAATTATCTATTTATTTTTATTTTCTTATTTAGGTAGGGCCTATAGGTCGCTGAGGCAGGCGGCTCAGTCGGTGAGTTGACTCACCAATCTGGTCATCAGGGGACTGGGCCCACCATCGGTGGCCTGTGGTGGGACCCGAGGTGCTGTGTCGCCAGGCAGGCTCTCGCCGCCGGCGACCAAAAGCACGGCGCCGACCCGCCGGAGTTTGCCGGAATTTGCGCACAGGGCACGGATCCATGCGCGCCTAGGCTCGTTCGAACAAGCGCGAAGAGGCGCATCTAGTGGTGGTGGTGGTTCGTCCCGAGGTCGCCGGAGCTATCGCCGGCGAACGGAGAGGCGGACGCCGGAGTTCGGCCGTGAGGGGGGATGGGCGATGCGGCGTGCTATCGGGCAACCAGAAGAAAGGGCGGGCGGTTTTCAAGGCGCGAGCACAACAAAGACAAGCCCGGGACCAAAGGGTCACCGGACGGCTGCCGGCGACGAGCGCGGGCGGCGACGCGGTCGGGTCCCCGACGGGAAACACGCTAGGAGGCATGGGAGGAAGTGTGCGCGTGTGCGTTGGGCTCCTGTGTGCATCAGGAGCACGATGCCGTGCTCAGGCGAGCACGACAGAGGCCATGGCCACAGCGGCGAAGCGACCGGCGGCGGTGAGCTCTCGGCGCGACACCGAGCTAGCTATAACGCTGCAAGGGAGACAACGGGAGGAGCAGGAGGCGGAGGGCTCACCGCGGCGGCTCACACGTAGGCCCGTGATGGATTAGTAGCAGCAGAGGCCGGCGCCGGAGATGAAGAAGAACGCGGCAGCCGGAGATGTGGGCGAAGGGGATCCGTTGATTCGGGGCTCCCCAGCTCCAGCTGAGGCCACCGGTCGACGAGGAAGACGACGGCGATGATGACGGACACGCAGGCGCGGCGAGGCGGTGACTGTGGCCGCGCGATTCACGGCGGCGAGGCCATGGCGGCGCTCGGTTGCGGTGGGGAACAAGGGGGAGATGGATCTGGAGGGGAGAGGGAGAGGCGCGGGGGCCGAGGGCGAGCGTGGGGGCGAGTGGGAGGCGGGATCGAGGAGGCGGGGCGCCGCGATCTTATCCTCGCTGGGCCGGCGAGGGGTCCGGTGACACTGTGTCTCAGAAGCGGCGGAACCGAGGAACAGGAGAGGGTGCAAGGGGAGCTGGGCCGGTTGGGTGGCTGGCTGCTGGCTAGCTGGGCCTTTCGGCCCAGGGGGGAAGGGGGGGTTTCTTCTTTTTCCCTTTCTTTTCCTTTTCTTTTTTTTGTTCTGTTCTATTTAATTTGGGCATTTAAGTAATTTATAAATTTGTTTCATCTACACCATAATTGCCTATGCCATATTTGGCATTGTCCGAACATTTTTGTTTGAACTTTTGAAAACTTTATTTGTTGACATTAACTTGCATTTGAATTTCGAAACGGTTTTGAATTAACCCGAGATTAACTACAGTGACAGAGGTGACGTGGCACCATCAACGTGAGATTACTGTAGCATGATTATCCGGGCGTTACAAATCTCCTCCACTACAAGAAATCTCGTCCCGAGATTTAGGAGGTAGCAGGAAAGAGTGCAGGGTATTCATCACGCAGACGATCCTCTCGTTCCCAAGTGGCTTCATCTTCAGAATGGTTCGACCACTGAACCTTGAGGAACTTGATCGCCTTCTGACGTGTGCGGCGTTCAGCTTGGTCGAGAATGCGGACCGGATGCTCTTTATAGGAGAGGTCCTGTTGCAATTCGAGCACTTCATGATCCACTGCTCGGATTGGGTCCTTGAAGCATCGGCGGAGTTGTGACACGTGGAACACATCGTGAACCTGAGAAAGGTTCGGCGGAAGCTCCAGTTGATATGCCACTTTTCCACGCCTTTCCGGAATAGTGAATGGGCCAATATAGCGAGGAGCTAGCTTGCCCTTAATCCCGAAGTGGTGAGCACCCTTCATTGGTGTAACTCGAAGATAGGCCTTTTCACCAGGTTGATAGACCATGTCCTTATGCTTACGGTCATACTGACTCTTCTGACGCGACTGAGCAGTCTTGAGATTCTCGCGAATAATGCGGACTTGTTCTTCGGCATGTTGGATAATATCCGGACCGAAGAGTGGACGTTCCCCAGTTTCTGACCAGTTCATAGGGGTTCGGCACTTTCGTCCATATAACACTTCAAAGGGGGCCATCTTCAGACTAGCTTGATAGCTATTATTATAAGAGAACTCTGCATACGGGAGAGATTCCTCCCATTTCTTGTCAAGGAAATAACACAAGCTCAAGCATGTCTTCGAGAATTTGCTGACACGCTCAACTTGCCCTTGTGATCATGGATGAAACGCAGATCAAACATAAGTGAGTCCCCATAGCTTCTTGGAAACTTGCCCAGAATCTTGAAGTGAATAAGCTGCCACGGTCCAAACTGATAACCAGTGGAATACCGTGAAGTGAAACAATTCTGGACATATAGAGCGTTGCCAGCTGACTAGCAGTGATCATTTCTCTGACCGCCAGAAAATGTGCAACTTTAGAAAGCCGGTCAATGACGACAAGAATAGCATCATTACCTTTTTGCGATTTGGGAAATCCAGTGACGAAGTCCATTTCAACATGGTCCCATTTCCATTCAGGAATAGAGATAGGTTGCAGAGTTCCAGCAGGCCTTTGATGCTCTGCTTTGATACGACGGCAAACGTCACACTCAGCAACATAGCGAGCAATGTCTTGCTTCATATTAGACCACCAGAATCTCTGACGCATGTCTTGGTACATCTTTGTACTACCAGGATGGATACATAGAGGCGTATCATGAGCTTCTTTCATAACCTCCTGAGTCATATTCAGGTTTTCCTTCTTACACGGCACCACTAGGAGGCCTTTGAAGTACAAGGCGCCATCATCAGCAATAGTGAAGAATGAGGGCTCTCCTTCTTTGAGGTCGCGCTTAATCTTGTGGACTTCAGAGTCATATCCCTGTATTATATTGATGGAGCTCACAAGATCGGGTTCGACAGCCAGGGTATAGAGGGAACCCTGGGAAACAACACGGAGATTCATCTTGCGAGACTCCTCAGGAGGGGGGGCGAGTGCACCCGGAGGAACAATATGGAGGTTCAGCCTTCTGAATTCTTCAACGAGTGAGGGCTGAACTTTGTGAACCTGGAGGTGGTTGCAGTAAGACTTGCGGCTCAAGGCATCAACCATTACATTAGCCTTTCCTGGTGTATAGGAAATACCCAAGTCAAAGTCTGCAACAGTCTCCATCCATCTCTGCTGACGGAGGTTCAGGTCTGGCTGAGTAAACAGATACTTCAGACTTGGGTGGTCAGTGAAGATCTCGCAACGATTACCGAGAAGGTAATGTCGCCACTGCTTCAGTGCATGAATGACAGCGGAAAGCTCGAGGTCGTGAACTGGGTAGTTCTCTTCGTGAGGGCGCAATTGTCGAGAGGCATAGGCAATCACTTTGCGCTCCTGCATTAGGACACAGCCTAACCCTTGACGGGAAGCATCGCAGTAAATGACGAAGTCCTTCTTAGTATTAGGTGGAGCTAGTACTGGGGAAGAAGTCAACTTGTCTTTGAGTGCCTGGAAGCTTTCCTGACATTTGTCTGTCCATTGGAACTTGACGCCCTTATGCAATAGGTTAGTCAGAGGCCTGGCAATCTTGGAGAAGTTCTCGACGAATCGACGGCAATAGCTGGCGAGACCGAGAAAACTTCTGACTTGCTTAACGTTCTTCAGAGGAGTCCAATCGAGAATAGCTTGAACTCATTCAGGGTTGACGGCAATACCATCCTTAGAGATGACATGCCCAAGATAGGTTACTTCAGGAAGCCAGAATTCACATTTGGATAACTTGGCATAAAGTTGATGCTCTCGTAGCTTTTCCAGCACAAGACGAAGATGTTCAGCATGTTCTTCTTCGTTCTTGGAAAATACCAGGATATCATCCAGATAAACCACTATTTAACTTGTCGAGGTAATCCATGAATATATAGTTCATCACGAGAGAAGGTGGCTGGAGCATTGGTTGCCGAAGACATGACGGTGTACTCGTATGAACCATAACGAGTCACTTAATGCGGTCTTTGGGATATCCTCTTCACGAACACGGATCTGGTGGTAACCCAACCTCAAGTCGAGTTTAGAGAACACCGACGAACCAGCCAGCTTGATCATACAGATCATTGATCCCAAGAAGAGGATACTTATTCGAATGGTAGCTTGATTTATAGGACGGTAGTCTTGGACCAATCGGTTTGTCCCATCCTTCTTCTTGACAAGAGAGAAGGTGCTCCCCAAGGAGAGCAACTTGGGCGAATGAAACCACGTGAAGAGACTTGTCGATTTCCTCCTTAAGCTCAAGGAGTTCATGCGCGGCGGCATCTTGTAGGGTCGCTTGGCTATAGGAGTGGTGCCTGGTTTCAAATCGATGACGAATTCGACAGCTCTAGCAGGGGGAATACCTGGAAGTTCTTCAGGAAAGACGTCCTGGAAGTCGCGAACGACAGGATTGTTTTCAATGCCCTCGAGGGGTGTGGCATTCAATGCATTCAATGCATAGAGCCTTGCCTCGCATTACGAACGAGCACGAGCATTGTAGCTTATTATTTCATCAGAAGGGTGTAGCAGATGGACGGTCTTAGTGGCGCAAACGATTGAAGCAGTATGCGCTTTCAACCAATCCATCCCCAAAATGAGGTCGATGTTAGACGTCTTCAGGATAATGGGTGAGGCATAGAATTCCATCCCTTTGATTTCCACGGGGACGTCGACGCCAACCATGGAGGTTTGACATTGTCCCACGGGGGTTTTTACCACTACCGAAAAGTTCATCTCCTCACACTTAACGTCGTGCTTGTATGCAAAATCTTCTGACATGAATGAATGCGATGCTCCTGAATCGAATAAAACAGATGCAGGTACTGAATTTACGAGGAGTGTACCCATCACAGTAGCAGGTTGGTCTTGAGCTTCGTTTAGATCAACGTGGTTGGCATGAACTCGACCATAAGGCTTGGCATTGTTGTTGCGGGGCTGGTTGCTTCCACGACCAGTCGCTGGAAGGGCCAGTTGATTCTGGTTCTGGTTGCATTCTCTAGCACGGTGCCCTGGTTGACCACACCTGAAGCACAAGCCGTTATTGGGAGTGGGAATAGGAGCTTGGGGTGGTGGAGCTGGAAGCCTTGGCTGCCTAGTTGGAGGAGTAGGCAGACGAGGTGCAGCATAGCTCTGCCTTGGGGCAGGTGCATTTGGCTGGTACATGCTGTTGGGAATCCATATCTTACGCTTCTGCGAGGACGGGCCCGAAGATGAGCCCGTGTCACGGTTGCGCCTGTTAGAGCTCTGGTATTCCTGCAGACCAGTTTCGACATTGACAGCTTTGTTCACCAAGGTGGCGAAATCAGCAAAGTCGTGCACTAGAAGTGCGAGCTTGATGTCAGCTTGAAGGCCGTCACGGAACTTCTCCTGTCTGCGTGCATCAGTTGCAATGTCCTCTTCAAAGATAGCGAGACAAGTCCAGAACTCTCACGATAAGCTTCAACATCTTGTTGCCTTGGGTGAGTTTGCGGAACTCACGCTTCTTCCGTCCATGACTCCTTGAGGGATGAAGCGGACGAAAAGCAGCTTGGAAGTCCGGCGGTGATGATTGTTCCAGCTGGCCGAAATACGCTGTGGCTGTCCCACCATTGAGTGTGGGTCCCTTCAGAAGAAGGAAGCAAAGGTGACATAGCTGGCAGGGCTACATCATCGACTCCATCTCATAGGTGATGTCACGGAGGCGATCATCGCATCCGGGGCTGGGTTGAGCTGCGGTACACACTTGGGTTGAGGCGCATGAATTCCTCAGAGTTCTTGTGTTTGGCTGCTGGTTCATATTGGGGCGAGGAAACTGAGCCATCATGTTTTCCATGAACTGGCGATTCATCTCAAGCTGTTGGATCATACCAGCCATGTACTCAGGCGGTGGTGGGAAGTTGCCACCACAACCACGACCAGCTGGTCTAACCATCCTGCTAATATATAACAGGGGTAGTTCAACATTTGAGAAATTTGCAAAGGACAAGAATCATTCATGATGAAACATGCATAATGAAAGCAGCACGATAGAAACTACATAGTAGTCGGCATATCTTATAAAAGGGATCATGCACAGAGTTCGGTACACAGAGTTCAGTACATAGACTAAGACATCATAGGCGGCACGCAGGCTCGCAACGAATGCATCTAACACTTAACAAGCAAGCCTACATCAGCCCCACGCTGCATCATGCGGAGGTAGCTGTAGCCTGAAAGCTGGTAGTGTGGCAGCGGATAGTCCTCCACGCCGGTGACACAGGGGCCGCGGATACTCGTGCAGAACCCGACGCAGTGTGGTAGAAGAGGGCCAAGGCGCGGAGAGTAGCCTCCACCTCGCCAACCGACACCCTGGGGCATCACGGTCCTGGCTGGGTAGATCGCAGATCGCGGCAGCTCTCTGGATCGGACAAAGGGGTGCAGCAGCGTCAGAGCACGGTAAAGGTGCTGACGGGTGGTGTACAACTCGTGGCGAAGAGCTCGGTTAGCTCGATCCAGCCCATCAGCATGCAGAACAAAGTTCTGATGGTAGAAGGGCTCTAGGGTGACAGTGGAGTAGGCAGCAGTGTAGTAACCCTCCGCACCAACATCGGATGCGAAGCAATGTGCCTGAAGGGGGAGGTGTCCAACTCCCGATACTCTCCACGAAGACGTGTCAGAGCAGCATAAGCAGCATCGTGGACTGCCATATCGATAGTCACCCCAACACCATGTGCGGTGTGCAGCACAGTAGTGGAGTCATACTCCGAGAGTAGAGGTGGACGATGGCACGGCATCGCTCTGGTTAAAGTCCTGGTACTCCTCAAAGACGGTGTACTCGGTGCCAGCGATAACCCGGATAGGTCATCATCTCAGCTAGCACCGCAGGTGATCCCGAGGCACCAATGGCCGTCGTGTGGCGGACGACCTGCCTCGTGGGTTCCATCTGAAAACAAGGATGTTTCAAAGGAGTCAATGACAGTGTGGAAATTGTTCAAAATACTATTCTAAGAAATAGCTATGGCTTTATCCAACTTTGGGGTGAATGTGGTCACGGGATCCTAGTGTTAGTTAGTAAATTCGTTTAACCCGAGTAGAAGAGAGTTCAGAGTCCCAGAGTAAAGGTCGAGGAGTAAAAGATCCTAGTACCACCCGATGGCGACGTGGGCCCGTAAGGCACACAACCAAGTTAGTAAAAGTTTTTGCAATGTCTAGACTCGACTTCGGCCAAGGAGTTGGAAGGGGGATTCCTACAGGCAGTCGGCTCTGCTACCAACTTGTGATGCCCCTGATTCAATCGTACACTAATCATGCACGCAAACGTGTACGATCAAGATCAGGGACTCACGGGAAGATATCACAACACAACTCTAAAACATAAATAAGTCATACAAGCATCATAATACAAGCCAGGGGCCTCGAGGGCTCGAATACAAGTGCTCGATCATAGACGAGTCAGCGGAAGCAACAATATCTGAGTACAGACATAAGTTAAACAAGTTTGCCTTAAGAAGGCTAGCACAAACCGGGATCTGATTGAAAGAGGCGCAGCCTCCTGCAGGATCATCCTAGCTACTCCCTGGTCGCCGTCCGCTGGCTGCACGTAGTAGTAGGCGCCCCGGTGTAGTAGTCGCCATCGACGGTGGCGTCGCCCCAGGCTCCATCGTCTGTTGCAGCAATCGGGCAAAGAAAGGGAAAAGGGGAACAAGGCAACCGTGAGTACTCATCCAAAGTACTGCAAGCAAGGAGCTACACTACATATGCATGGATATATGTGTAAAGGGCCATATCGGTGGACTGAGCTGCAGAATGCCGTAATAAGAGGGGATAGCTAATCACGTCGAAGACTACGCTCTGTCGACCTCCGCCTTGCAGCATGTAGAAGAGAGTAGATCAAGTCCTCCAAGTAGCATCGCATAGCATAATCCTACCCGGCGATCCTCCTCGTCGCCCTGTTAGAGAGCGATCACCGTGTTGTATCTGGCACTTGGAAGGGTGTGTTTTATTAAGTATCCGGTTCTAGTTGTCATAAGGTCAAGGTACAACTCCAAGTCGTCCTGTTACCGAAGATCACAACTATTCGAATAGATTAACTTCCCTGCAGAGGTGCACCACATAACCCAACACGCTTGATCCCATTTGGCCGGACACACTTTTCTGGGTCATGCCCGGCCACGGAAGATCAACACGTCGCAGCCCCACCTAGGCACAATAGAGAGGCCAGCACGCCGGTCTAAACCTAAGCGCACAGGGGTCTGGGCCCATCGCCCTTAGCACACCTGCACGCTATGCGACGTGCCGAAGCAGACCTAGCCTAGTGGCGTTCGGTCCAATCCGGCGCGCTGCTCGATCGCCGACGTCACGAAGTGCCGGCCGATACCACGACGCGGGATACCCATAACTACTCCCACGTAGATGGTTAGTGCGTATAGACCAAATGGCCGACTCAGATCAAATACCCAGATCTCGTTAAGCGTGTTAAGTATCCATGACGCCGACCAGGCCAGGCCCACCTCTCACCCTGTAGTCTCAACCTGCCCTGTCGCTCCGCCTCAAAGATCCACTCGCGGGTGCCCCACAAGCCGACCCGACTTTAGTCACCACATGTATCATGTATAAAGTATATAGTATATACCCATGATCACCTCTCGAGTGATCACGGCCCGATAGTATAGCACAGCAGAAGGACAAGAATGTAGGGCCACAGATGGAAATACTAGCATCCTATACTAAGCATGTAGGATTGCAGGTAAAGGTAACAACAGTAGTAGCAAGGACAGGCTATGCATCAGGATAGGTATAACGGAAAGCAGTAACATGCTACACTACTCTAATGCAAGCAGTATAGAGTAGAATAGGCGATATCTGGTGATCAAGGGGGGCTTGCCTGGTTGCTCTGGCAAGAGAGAGGGGTCGTCAACTCCGTAGTCGAACAGGGCAGCAGCAGGCGTCGGTCTCGGTGTCTAGCGATAGAAGAGGGGGAAGAAACAATAAATACAATGCAAACAAATGCATGACGATGCATGACATGACAAGGCGTGTTGCTAGGCGTGCCCTAACGCGGTAGTAGGTGACACCGGCGAAGGGGGGAAGCATCCGGGAAAGTATCCCCGGGGTTTCGTGTTTTCGGGCAGAGGAGCCGGAGGGGGAAAGTTGCGTGTTTGCTATGCTAGGGATGTGTGGCGGACGAACGGGCTGTGTATTCTAATTCGTCTCGTCGTTCTGATCAACTTTCATGTACAAAGTTTTTTCATCCGAGTTACGGAATAAAAGATATGATTTTCTAAAGATTTAAATCATTTTCTGATTTTAATTAGTTATTTAATTCGGACATTATCCAGAACAGTACATGATGACGCAGGCATGACATCAGAGTGATGTCAGCAGGTCAACTGGTCGGTTGACCAGTCAAACAGCACAGTGGGTCGAGTGGGACCCACATGTCATTGTCAGGACACTAACAGGGGGGTTTAACCTAACTAAATGGGTTAATTAGCAGGTGGGGCCCGGTAGTCAGTGAGAGGTTAGTGTTTATTTAATTAATTTAATTAATTATCAAATTATCTATTTATTTTTATTTGTTTATTTAGGTGGGGCCTATAGGTCGGTGAGGCAGGCGGCCCGGTCGTGATTGACTCGGTCAACTGGTCATCAGGACTGGGCCCACCATCGGTGGCCTGTGGTGCCAGTCGTGAGGCAGGCTCGCCGCCCGGCGACCAAAAGCACGGCGCCGACCCGCCGGAGTTCGCCGGAATTTGCGCATAGGGCACGGATCCATGCGCGCCTAGGCTCGTTCGAACAAACGCGAAGAGGCGCATCTAGTGGTGGTGGCGGTTCGTCCCGAGGTCGCCGGAGCTATCGCCGGCGAACGGAAAGGCGGACGCCGGAGTTCGGCCATGAGGGGGATGGGCGATGCGGCGTGCTATCGGGCAACCAGAAGGACGGGGCGAAGCCTTCGCGCGTGCGCGAGTACAATGGCACAAGCCCGGGACCAGAGGGTCACCGGACGGCTGCCGGCGACGAGCGCGGGCGGCGAGGCAGTCGGGTCCCCGACGGGAAACACGCTAGGAGGCACGGGAGGAAGTGTGCGCGTGCGCGTTGGGCTCCTGTGAGCATCAGGAGCACGATGTCGTGCTCAGGCGAGCACGACAGAGGCCATGGCCACGGCGGCGAAGCGACCGGCGGCGGTGAGCTCTCGGGCGCGACACCGAGCTAGCTATAACGCGTGCGGGAGACAACGGGGAGGAGCAGGAGGCGGGAGGGCTCAACGTGCGGCTCACACGTAGGCCCGTGACGGATTAGTAGCAGCAGAGGCCGGCGCCGGAGATGAAGAAGAACGCGGCAGCCGGAGATGTGGGCGAAGGGGATCCGTTGATTCGGGGCTCCCCAGCTCCAGCTGAGGCCACCGGTCGACGAGGAAGACGACGGCGGTGATGACGGACACGCAGGCGCGGCGAGGCGGTGACTGTGGCCGCGCGATTCACGGCGGCGAGGCTATGGCGGCGCTCGGTTGTGGTGGGGAACGAGGGGGAGATGGATCTGGAGGGGATAGGGAGAGGAGTGGGGGCCGAGGGCGAGCGTGGGGGCGAGTGGGAGGCGGGATCGAGGAGGCGGGGGGCGCTGGCGATCTTATCCCCCCGCGGCGCCGGCGAGGGGGTCCGGTGGCGACCGTACCCTGTAGCGGCGCGGAACCGAGGAACAGGGAGAGGGTGCGGTGCGGGGAGCTGGGCCGGTTGGGTGGCTGCTCTGTTAGCTATTGGGCCTTCGCCCGTGGGGAAGGGGGTTTCTTCTTTTTCCCTTTCTTTTCCTTTTCTTTTTTTTGTTCTGTTCTATTTAATTTGGGCATTTAAGTAATTTATAAATTTGTGTCATCTACACCATAATTGCCTATGCCATATTTGGCATTGTCCGAACATTTTTGTTTCAACTTTTGAAAACTTTATTTGTTGACATTAACTTGCATTTGAATTTCAAAACGGTTTTGAATTAACCCGAGATTAACTACAGTGACAGAGGTGACGTGGCACCATCAACGTGAGATTACTGTAGCATGATTATCCCGGCGTTACAAATTATCATAATTAAATTCCTTGAAATCCAAAATAGTGGGTTCATTAATATCTAGAGTTTTGATCTCTTCAATCCCACTTTCATCAATTTTTGCATCAAGATCTAAAGACTCCGAATTTTTGGAACGCCTTCTAGGTAAAGGTGGATCATATTCAGTCCCATCATTATCAAGATTCATATTGCAAAACAAAGATTTAATAGGGGACACATCAATAACTTTTAGATCTTCATCTTTATTTTCATTGAAATTAGAAGAACATGCTTTCCCAAAGCAATATTTCTTAGCACGCATCAATGGAAATTCTCATGGCTTTGAGAGACTCATTGATATCAGGCTTAGGTGGAATAGATCTAAGTTTCAAAGAATCCACATCAAGAGAAATTCTATCAACGTTCCTAGCCAATTCATCAATTTTAAGCAAATTTTCTTCAAGCAAAGCATTGAAATTCTTTTGTGAATTCATAAATTCTTTAACACTAGTCTCAAATTCAGAAGGCATCTTATTAAAATTTCAATAAGAATTGTTGTAGGAATTACCATAATTATTGGAGGAGTTAATAGGGTATGGCCTAGGATTGAAGTTTCCTCTATACGCGCTGTTACCAAAATTATTCCTACCAACAAAATTCACATCCATAGATTCATTATTATTCTCAATCAAAGTAGACAAAGGCATGTCATTAGGATCAGAAGAAACATTTTTACTAGCAAATAATTTCATAAGTTCATCCATCTTTCCACTCAAAACATTAATTTATTCTACCGCATGCACTAGTTTATTAGTAGATCTTTCAGTGTGCCATTGAGAATAATTAACCATAATATTATCTAGGATTTTAGTAGCTTCTCATAAAGTGATTTCCATAAAAGTACCTCCCGCGGCCGAATCTAATAGATTTCTAGAAGCAAAATTCAATCTGGCACAAAATTTTTGTATGATCATCCACAAATTCAAACCATGTGTAGGACAATTACGTATCATTAATTTCATCCTCCCCCAAGCTTGTGCAACATGTTCATGATCAAGTTGCTTAAAATTCATAATATCATTTCTAAGAGAGATGATCTTAGCGGGAGGAAAATACTTAGAGATAAAAGCATCTTTGCAGTTATTCCAAGAATCAATACTATTTTTAGGCAAAGATGAAAACCAAGCTTTAGCACTATCTCTAAGCGAAAAAGGAAATAGCTTCAATTTAACAAAATCATTATCCACATCTTTCTTCTTTTGCATATCACACAAATCAATGAAGCTATTTAGATGGGTAGTGGCATCTTCACTAGGAAGGCCGGCGAATTGATCTTTCATGACAAGATTCAAAAAGCAGCAATGATTTCACAAGATTCAGTATCGGTAAGAGGAGCAACCGGAGTGCTTAGAAAATCATTATTGTTGGTATTGTTAGAGTCACACAATTTAGTATTATCTTGAGCCATCGTGACAAGAAAACAATCCAACACACGAGCAAACAAGAAGCAAGCGAGAAAAAAGCGAACGGAAAAGAGAGGGCGAATAAAACGGCAAGGGTGAAGTGGGGGAGAGGAAAACGAGAGGCAAATGGCAAATAATTTAATGAGGGAGATAAGGGTTTGTGATGGGTACTTGGTATGTTGACTTTTGCGTAGACTCCCCGACAACCGTGCCAGAAATGGCTCGTTGTCAGGAGTCCAAACCTTGACTTGACCTTGCGTAAGCCTCCCTGGCAACAGCGCCAGAAATCCTTCTTGCTACCTCTTGAGCTCTGCGTTGGTTTTCCCTTGAAGAGGAAAGGGTGATGCAGCAAAGTAGCGTAAGTATTTCCCTCAGTTTTTGAGAACCAAGGTATCAATCCCGTAGGAGGCCACGCACGAGTCCCTCGCACCTACACAAACAAATAAATCCTCGCAACCAACACAATAAAGGGGTTGTCAAACACTTCATGGTCACTTACGAGAGTGAGATTTGATAGATATGATAAGATAATATTTTTGGTATTTTTATGATAAAGATGCAAAGTAAAGAAAGCACAATAAAGATGACACTAGAAATAACTTGTTGACGGGAGGTTAATATGATGGAAAATAGACCCGGGGGCCATAGGTTTCACTGGTGGCTTCTCTCAAGAGCATAAGTATTACGGTGGGTGAACAAATTACTGTTGAGCAATTGACAGAATTGAGCATAGTTATGAGAATATCTAGGTATGATCATGTATATAGGCATCATGTCCGAGACAAGTAGACCGACTCCTGCTTGCATCTACTACTATTACTCCACACATCGACCGCTATCCAGCATGCATCTAGAGTATTAAGTTCATAAGAACAGAGTAACGCTTTAAGTAAGATGACATGATGTAGAGGGATAACCTCATGCAATATGATATAAACCCCATCTTTTTATCCTCGATGGCAACAACACAATACGTGCCTTGCTGCCCCTACTGTCACTTGGAAAGGACACCGCAAGATTGAACTCAAAGCTAAGCACTTCTCCCATTGCAAGAAAGATCAATCTAGTAGGCCTAACCGAACTGATAATTCGAAGAGACTTGCAAAGATAACCAATCATACATAAAAGAATTCAGAGAAGATTCAAATATTGTTCATAGATAAACTTGATCATAAACCCACAATTCATCGGTCTCAACAAACACACCGCAAAAGAAGATTACATCGAATAGATCTCCACAAGAGAGGGGGAGAACATTGTATTGAGATCCAAAAAGAGAGAAGAAGCCATCTAGCTAATAACTATGGACCCGAAGGTCTGAGGTAAGCTACTCACACATCATCGAACAGGCTATGGTGTTGATGTAGAAGCCCTCCGTGATCGATGCCCCCTCCGGCGGAGCTCCGGAAAAGGCCCCAAGATGGGATCTCACGGGTACAGAAGGTTGCGGCGGTGGAATTAGGTTTTTGGCTCCGTATCTGGTAGTTTGGGGGTACGTAGGTATATATAGGAGGAAGAAGTACGTCCGTGGAGCAACGTGGGGCCCATGAGGGTGGAGGGCGCTTCCAGGGGGTAGGCGCACCCCCTACCTCGCGCCCTCCTTGTTGATGTCTTGACGTAGGGTCCATGTCCTCTGGATCACATTCGTTCCGAAAATCACGTTCCCGAAGGTTTCATTCCGTTTGGACTCCGTTTGATATTCTTTTTCTGCGTAACTCTGAAATAGCCATCAAACATCAATTCTGGGCTGGGCCTCCGGTTAATAGGTTAGTCCCAAAAATAATATGAAAGTGTATAATAAAGCCCATTAATGTCCAAAACAAAATATAATATAGCATGGAACAATAAAAAATTATAGATACGTTGGAGACGTATCAATATGGTATATGTCACACACATCCCTAAGTGGGAGCGCAAGCGCGCATTAAGAAACGTCTACGCCGTAGAGCCGATCGCCCCAAAATTCAACCCATGGTCGGCTTGTCCGATCACCTTCGATCGAAAGGACCACCCAACCAGTATACGTCACGGAGGTTCGGCAACTTTGGTCCTCGATCGAATCATTGACGGATTCCACCTCACGCGAGTCCTTATGGACGGCGGCATCAGTCTCAACCTGCTTTATCAGGACACTGTCCGCAAAATGGATATTGATCCGTCAAGAATCAGGCCCACTAAAACCACCTTTAAAGGTGTAATCCCCGGTGTAGAAGCCCGTTGCACGGGCTCCATAATATTGGAAGTGGTCTTCAGCTCCCCAGACAACTTTCGAAGCGAAGACCTGATCTTCTATATCGCCCCCTTTCGCAGTGGCTATCTTGCACTGCTCGGACGGACCGCTTTCGCCCGCTTCAATGCGGTCCCGCACTATGCTTATCTAAAACTCAAGATGCCCGAACCATGTGGCGTCATAACAGTCAATGGAAACATGGAGCGCTCCCTCTGTACTGAAGAGTACACCGCGACCCTCGCAGCCGAGGTATAGAGCGGCCCTATCAAGCCGCACACTTCATCGGCCATCAAGCCGACGGACGATGTTAAACGAGTCCGGTCCGTTCTGCATACTGACAGCTCGGTAACTCCAGAGCTAGACTAGCAGTTTCGCCTCCGTCGATCGCCACACACATCCGCGAAGTCTGTATCACGTGCGCATAATTATGCACTCAAAATACCTTGGGCATCAACGGAGGCATAATACGGACGGGTCTATAGTACGGTTTGACCCTATACGACCTTGTCCTTGTTCTATGATCACTTTTTCTCTTTTACCACAGGTGCATTAAAACCTATCCACTGTACGGACTTACAAGGACCCTCTTCGAGCCTGGTTTTGTACAGATAACCGAAGGCTATTCCTCTCAAGGAATCTCTCTCTCCAAGGCGAAAGCGGCGCAGACGTGTGGCAGGATGTCCAAAGGATCTTCCAGACCAAATTTTATTCAAGGACCTGTATATAGCTTTTTTCTTGTTCTTAAACCCGGGCATGTAAAATGGCCTTGATGATTGTGGTACCCTCTGTAAAGATCACATTTTGACGTATCAATCATATTCTAATGAAGACAGTTTTTGTCCAACCTTATTCGGTATTGACTTATTTCATAAACTGTATTCCGTCTCCATAGTGGTTTCAATTATACACCTCGGCACAAATTGTTAGGGTCTCTATGTGGTCGCATATGCGTTGCCAAACAAAAGTCCGAATAGCTTTATAGTACAATTCAGCGTCTCGAATACGGCATTATATGCATCGGCTCCGAATCATCACTACTGCAGGATGCTGCTAATGGAACAGTGCGATCAGAGACCCTTCAACAAAATTGTGTGCGATGTAATAATCGCAAACGGTGGTGTAAAAGAACCGTGAAAAAGGTGCAAAACATTTGCGATGGCGGAGCCATCAAACATGGTTCAGATTTTAGTTGCATGTGCGATTCATGGCATAAGGTTCAGTCCAATGAACTGTGTGCGATGAGGCGGAACAAAAGAAACAGGCAGCCCGATGAAGGCGTGTGCGATATACAACATACGGTTCACTCGGATGAACTGTTTGTGATTAGGCAACACAAAAGAAACGGTCAGCCAGATCAAGGTGTGTGTGATTGAGGGCATACGCTTCAGAAGGATTAACTGTTTGCGATTAGGCAACAAAACAGAAACGGGTCAGCCTGATCAAAGTGGTTGTGATTGATGGCATACACTTCACATGGATGAACTGTTTGCGATTAGCCACAAACAGACTGAAACAGTTAGAAAGATCAACGTGTGTGCGCTATACGGGCACACACATTCTAATTAAAAGAAGCATGCTCGATGGTAATAACGAGCGCGCACGGTTGTTGGAACAAGACGTGTGCTAACATTGCCTATTTCGGTGCACCCTATGGTGCAAACGCCACGTACGCGGCTGAGAAGGCGTACGTGCCCACGTTACGCCTTTCGGGAATAGTGCCGCACTTATAACTGTCAGTAAATTTTGAGCATGCGTCCCGTCACATTCCAAATTGCAAACCTGTTCACACTGATAAAAACCTAAATGGTTTCCCACTTAGGAGCGTATTACTACTCGGTTATAAATACTACTACTCCAAGATGACTACACATTCCTCCTCAACTCCTCATCCACAAAAACAAACAAGTCATTCATCATCGTTCCCTTGCGTCTGTCATGGCCAGTGTGAGTTCTGGGTCGAGAGATTGCCACCACGGAGAGGCGAGACTGGAAGCGGAAGCACGAGAGATGTCCCACCTCGCCGCGAAAGCAGCCAACATGTCCCGCCGCGCGGCTGTAGCAGCAGAGAGGTCCCGCCGCGCCGTCGATGCAGCGGACTGGTCCGGCCACGCTGCGGAAGCAGAAGAGATGTCCCGCCGTGCCGCGAATGCTGCAGAGATGTCCTCCCGCATCGCGACGGCCTGTGAAAATGTCTCGTCGGCAGGCGAGGACTCTTACAGGCGCATGCGTGCCCTCGTCCTTAGGCAGATGGATCAGATCTCCAGCTGGGCGAGGTTGCAGGATGACCTGAAAGCCTCGTTTGAACAGTCTACCAGCATCATCCGGCAACTAAATGAGAGCAATGCGAAGCTCTGGGCCGAGCGCGACCCGCTGAGGGCGAAGATCGTCGGGAGTGCGGAGCAGCAGGAGCAGACCACTGCCTTGTTGAAGAGGACCGGCGTCATCGTCGAGAAACTTATGGATGAGAATGTCATGCTGCACATCGAGCGCAGAAGGCTGGTGGAGGAATATGTGATGCTCTCAAGCAGTATCTTGAGGACAAGAAATAGCTCATTGCCGCTCGCCGCGGAGACTAGTTCCCGTGGCCTGCAGCAATGCATCAAGAAAGTAGAGATCAGCGAGCCAGATTGTTGTCTTCCTTCTTGTTTTGCCCTTGTGTATTTCGGGTGTTGCCGCATGTGGCTTTTTTTTCATTATGTTCCTAAATATGTAAGACAATTATTATCCACTGTCATCTTCCTTATATTCATCATGCTTGCTATAAGTCGCAGTCGGTGCTATATAGGTCCGTCGGATCTTACATCAAGATATGTGCAAAACTTTCTTTTCAGATTTTCATTTTTCTATCTTAAATCTAAGTCCAGTGAGACATATAGCCACGCCGTAGAATAGGTGCTTGGGCGCCATTAATGGAGACGTTGGGAGGGAGGTGCGTGGCGGGTAGCGGTCAAAGGGCTCTCCTCCCGATGAGCACGCGCAGGGGTCTGATCGCACGCCTCCCGTACTCAAATAGCTACCCCGCACGACACTTCCTAGCCAATAAAAAAAGGGGACGCGTGGCGGCACATAATTGGTAAGTAGAACGCCCACGGTTTCAATAATACTTGTGTTTCCGATTTGTAATGTGATAGCATTTGTTCCAAAATGACTTTGTTGATTGATAATGTGTGCGTCTTCCCAGATCGGACAGAAAAATTACCACAGCATGTTGGTGCCATGTCATGACACCATGCCAAGTTTCATGATTTTCAGGCGTGTTTGGATTTACAGGAATTAAAAAACTAAGTTTCTCAATCTTTCCGGTTGAGCCACGACGCCCAGATGTTTGAATTTCATTCCCATTTCTAGCATGGGACCAATAAATTCACCCAAGGACACACATCTGTTTTTTCAACCAACTTTGGTGCACTGGAGCATGTCCTTGTAGTTCAAATTTGAATTGTGCACATTAAATGCGCAGAAACTCAATTAATGTATAAGAAAGGCCAAACGAACCCGGAATAACTCCAAAATTTAGCACCATACTTCTATTTGGTCTAATCTGCCTGTGTAAAAAATTAAGGCGGGAGAAGGCAGTGTACGTATCTCGTTTCGCAAACGGAGGTGACACTTCCCTCTCGGAACCACGAGCCTTCTTGAGGGAAGCTCCGGTTTGAAAGAAGCTTACACCAAAGCTTGTCCCAATTCGGCCAAAAAAATTACCGCAGCATGTTGGTGCCATGTCATGACACCATGCCAAGTTTCATGATTTTCAGGCGTGTTTTGGATTTACTGGAATTTAAAACCAAGTTTCTCAATCTTTCCGGCTGAGCCACGACACCCAGATGTTTGAATTTCATTCCCATTTCTTGCATGGGACCTATAAATTCACCCAAGGACACACATGTGATTTTTCAACCAACATTGGTGCACTGGAGCATGTGCTTGTTGTTCAAATTTGAATTATGCACATTAAATGCGCAGAAACTCAATTAATGTATAAAAAAGGCAAAACGAACCCGGAATAATTCCAAAATTTAGCACGATACTTCTATTTGGTCTAATCTGCCTGTGTAAAAGAATTAAGGCGAGAGAAGGCAGTGTACGTATCTCGTTTCGCACACAGAGGTGACACGTTCTCTCTCGGAACCATGAGCCTTCTTGAGGGAAGCCCCGATTTGCAAGAAGCTAACACCAAAACTTGTCCCAATTCAGCCAAAAAAATTACCGCAACATGTTGGTGCCATGTCATGACACCATGCCAAGTTTTCATGATTTTCAGGCGTGTTTTGGATTTACAGGAATTAAAAACCAAGTTTCTCAATCTTTCTGGCCGAGCCACGACGCCCATATGTTTGAATTTCATTCCCATTTCTTTCATGGGACCTATAAATTCAACCAAGGACACACATGTGATTTTTCAACCAACTTTGGTGCACTGGAGCATGTGCTTGTAGTTAAAATTTGAATTATGCACATTAAATGCCCATAAACTCAATTAATGTATAAAAGGCCAAACGAACCCGGAATAATTCCAAAATTTGGCACGAACTTCTATTTGGTCTAATCTGCCTGTGTAAAAGAAATTGGGTGGGAGAAGGCAGTGTACGTATCTCATTTCGCACACGGAGGTGACACATTCCCTCTCGGAACCACGGGCCTTCTTGAGGGATTCTCCGTATTTGCAAGAAGCTTACACCAAAGCTTATCCCAATTCGGCCAAAAAAATTACCGCAGCATGTTGGTGCCTTGTCATGACACCATGCCAAGTTTCATGATTTTCACGCATGTTTTGGATTTATAGGAATTAAAAAACCAAGTTTCTTATCTTTCCGGCCGGCCCACGACGCCCAAATGTTTGAATTTCATTCCCATTTCTTGCATGGGACCAATATATTCACCCAAAGACACACATGTGATTTTTCAACAAACTTTGGTGCACTGGAGCATGTGCTTGTAGTTCAAATTTGAATTATGCACATTAAATGCCCAGAAACTCAATTAATGTATCAAAAAGGCCAAACGAACCCGGAATAATTCCAAAATTTAGCATGATACTTCTATTTGGTCTAATCTGCCTGTGTAAAAAAATTAAGGCGGGAGAAGGCAGTGTACGTATCTCCTTTCGC
This sequence comes from Aegilops longissima, assembly GCA_021605205.1. NCBI lineage: Eukaryota > Viridiplantae > Streptophyta > Magnoliopsida > Poales > Poaceae > Aegilops > Aegilops longissima. Next base: position 609,396,129 of record CM038682.1, on the reverse strand, counting down.
ACACGGAGGTGACATGTTCCCTCTCGGAACCACGAGCCTTCTTGAAGGAAGCTCCGGTTTGCAAGAAGCTTACACCAAAGCTTGTCCCAATTCGGCCAAAAAAATTACCGCAACATGTTGGTGCCATGTCATGACACCATGCCAAGTTTCATGATTTTCAGGCATGTTTTGGATTTACAGGAATTAAAAAACCAAGTTTCTCAATCTTTCCGGCCGAGCCACGATGCCCAGATGTTTGAATTTCATTCCCATTTCTTGCATGGGACCTATAAATTCACCCAAAGACACACATTTTATTTTTCAACAAACGTTGATGCATTGGAGCATGTGCTTGTAGTTCATATTTGAATTGTGCACATTAAATGCCCAGAAACTCAATTAATGCATAAAAATGCCAAACCAACCCGGAATAATTCCAAATTTAAACACGACACTCATGTACTAGTTGCATGTTCACTGTACGTAAATGTTCTAGCAATTCAAACACCATCCTTTCCCTCCGTAACACCATTTTGTCTTCCAAAACATAATAAAAAAATCAGGTATACCACAAACAATTTACTAGAAAGAATCGTGTGGGATGTGAGATAAAATATCTTGGCGCACCGACTTGTCTGGCTTACATTCCACAGCCCTCGCTTGAACCACACTTGCGCGCCAGTTTCTCGCGGCACCGAGCGAAATTTTTTTGCCACCGTGGAAATATCTATCTCCCCGCCCCCTCCCTCCTACCAAAAGCCACATTACCACTGTTCATCCTTGCTTTCCAAGTACAAACCTTCACTGCTGCTTACTGGCAGCTCAGCCTCCTCGCCGGCGACCCTTCTTCTTGCAGCGCCGCCTCCTCGCCGGCTACCCTTCTTCTTGCAGCACCGCCTCCTTGCTGGCAACCCTTCTTCTTGCAGCTCCGCCTCCTCGCCGACGACCCTTCTTCTTGCTGCGCGGCCTTGTCGATATGGTCAGGTAATCCACACCCCACCCACATCATCCTCCTCCTTTCCTGTCACACATGCCCCGACCGACGGCGCGACACCTTTCACCGAAATCACTGCCCCCCTCCTCCAATTAAGCGCCGCCCACAACCATTTTGCATGCAATATAACATGGAGCTCAGTAGCATGCGGCTGCACGCGTGCACGAGGTCACTATGGCTGCCATGCGTGTAGACCGCCAGATTTTGGAGGAGCACCTCGTCTTTGAGGCCACCATCGACACCGCCACGCGGATGTCTACTTTAAAATATAGTTCGTGTTGTTTTCTCAAGGCCACCGCTAGTGCCTTCTAGTGATTTGTCCTCTGTAATGTTAATTTGCAATCCGATGTTCAGTTAACAATTTGGTCCTCTGAAATGTAATGTTCAGTTAACACTTCGGTCCAACAATTGCTACATTTCGTAGTACTGTTCTCAAGCATTCTTTGTTTTGTTAACTGTCTTATGTTCAAGTACATGTTTCTATTCTGCAATGTCATGCTCAGTTAACTATTTTGGTTCATTTGGTCTGCTGTCCATTTAACTTTTTGGTTCAGTTCTGCAATTTGATTTACATTTGTTGTGCGTACAATTTTGTATTGTTATGCATGTGACACCAATCGAATTTGGTTGTACTCAATACATATTCTACTGATAGTATGGCAACTCTCAGTTAAACTAATCAAGATATTCCTTATGTGTGTTGCAGGGAAACAATGGGAGACACTGCGGTTTACCATCGAGGTTTGTTCAAGAAGGGTCCTTTGGCTAATAGCACATTATTGCGCAGTTGTAGGAAACATTCTAATATTTAGGTTTCTTACAATTTGGTCTTGCACATGTAGGTCCTGCTGTTAGAGGCTTAGACCCACTGTTCGGCCCATTTTCCATATGGGGAAAATGAGATGTCCATGAATATCAGTCAAGTCAAGAAACTCAGAAAGATTGTTAGGATGAAGAAATTTGCGACGAATAACAGCAAGATCTTTTTTTGCACAATGAAGAATACATCAGTCAACTATAGGATGGTACCAACTCTTTTACCTTGTTTCTACCGCTTGCGCCATTTCAAAATTTAAACAGCGATTTATGCATAGCTTTGTTTTAAGTACTTTTCAAAGCAGTTCACCGATGATTACCTCTCAAACCACCTGCATGGTCAAGAGGCAAGGAAGGTATTCATTCAACACCCATGGTACAATATTGAAGTCTTGCTGAAGCGGACGAAGGTTGAGCGGGCAATTATCCATAGCCACTGGCCTAAAGCTGCAAGGACATTCAACATCACTGAAGGCCCAATATTTGCCTTCCGCTTCTGCAGTTTCCCAGATGAGATTCATCTGTCTATTTACCGTGTATGATGCTACTTTCCAAAGGTTTTTGATGCTGCATGTGAAACTTGGTGCTGCTGTGTAATGGCGTAACTGAGTGCAGAAGTTATCTGATGTAATTCGATTATGAAATCCTGGTTGCTTTTATACAGATATGAAATATCTGGCGTGTTTTATAAGAAATATCAGTATGATTAGTACATGGATTATCAATAATAGGCTAATTACCCTGCTTATTGGGGTTTTATATTGCAGACGGTTACTCAGGCAGCACCGTGGGCGATGAACTGAAATAACCCGCACGGTTTCTAGAAAGTAGGCATGTTCGATCAACTAACAATCACACACGGCTTCCGGTAGTGAACTATTTGCATTAGGCCACTTTGCACAAACGTTTCCACACAAAGAACTGTGTGTGATATATATACCTACGGAAAAGTTTTTCTAGGATTCACCGTGTGGGATGTACATACCTACGGAAATGATTTTCTGGGATTCACCGTGTGGGATGTACATACCTACGGAAATGATTTTTTTGGGATTCACCGTGTGGGATGTACATACCTACGGAAATGATTTTCTGGGATTCACCGTGTGGGATGTACATACCTATGGAAATGATTTGGTTTGATGCCTCGCCCGATCACACACGGCCCCAGCCTGTGTCCCAGGAGGGCCTATCCCCGATGATTTCTAGCTCGTGTGGGAAGGACCCCCCTATCGCACACACTCACTTGGCGATGGTTCCAAATGTCGTCGCGGAAAGGGGTTAAAAACTGTTTGTATAGCACGTCGTTGTACCAGTGCATGTCTTTGGTCAATAGTTGGTTTGCCCGGCTCCTGTGTTTGCTACCTTACGTTCTGTTTGTTTGGCTAAGGTAGTAAAGGGAGAACTACTGCGATTGTGTTTCTGGTTCGCCCGGTCAAGAACCTCAGTAGAGAAAGCCGAAAACTGACTGTCATTATACGACGAGAGCTGGTCAGCCATTCGGCGACTTACTAAATCTTTAGCAATTTTTTCTGTATTACACGAAGGACTGGTTTGATTCCAATCACGTGCGTAATGCGTCCACACCCGGATAGCCGCGTACGTACCAGGGGCTATTTTATAGCCCCATCATCAAACTCCTATCGCTAAGTGAGGGTGATAAAGCCGCATAGTCCGATTTCCTGGTTCACCGCACTGGCACCTCTTTTACGGACCAAGACGTTGGGTCAAGTGTGGTCATGTGCTACTCCGAACACCCCCGTAGTATCTACGTGGGGGCTGAAGCCGACGACTGGTATACTCTTAGGAATAAAAATGGCTGCACAGGAGGAAAATTATTTTCAATAAAAGCATAAATAGATTACAAGGACTTGTTTTATAATACAAAGTCTCGACAGTTCGGGCGCATTCACTCGAACATAATGTCCTTTGAGCATTGACCCTCTATCAAGCGGGCACCCTCTATGACGTCTTCAAAGTAGCGCTCCGGCGTGCGGTAGTCCTTGCCTCCAGGAGGATCCTCGACTGCCACAACGACGGCCTTCATCTTCGCCCAGTGCGTCTTAACGCGGGCGAAGGCCATCCCCGCACCTTCTATGCACACTGACCGCTTGACTGCGTCAATTCGGGGCAGTGCATCAACGAGTCGCTGCACCAGGCCGAAATAGCTCCTCGGGATGGGTTCGATTGGCCATAGCCGGACTATGACGTCCTTCATGGCCGCTCCAGACATCTTATGCGGCTCGGCCCATTGTGTCATCTGGTCGTTCAACAACGCTAGGCGCTCCTGCGCCGCGAACTGTGACCAAAATAGCTTCTCCGTCGCATGCCCCTCCTGGGCCCGAAAGAATTGCTCGTCATCGGCGGCACCCTTCGAAAGATCCGCAAAACCATCTGAAGAACTCCATAGTCGATTAAGCAAGGCATATCTTCGACCACCAAACTTAGTTTGTAAAAGAAAGGGCTTACCAGCCACTATCTGTCCGGCCTATCGGATCTCCTCGCGAGCCGCTCGGGATTCGGACCACGCCTCTTTGGCCTCCTGCAGGGCCTTGGCGCGTTCGACCGTCTTGGCTTTATTCTCCTCCTCGAGGGACTCGCACTTGCGGGCGGTGTCCTTGAGTTCTTGCTCTACTTCAGATACCCGCTCCTCGAACTGGCGTCGGGTGGCCTGTTCGGCCTTCAGACCTGCAGCCGCTTTTTCAGCGGCTGCATTGCTTACCCTTGCCTGCTCCTTGGCCTGGGAAAGTTCACCCCTGAGGGTTTCGACCTCAGCAGCGCCATCTGCAATTATGCACATAGCAGCGCATAAGCTTGAACTTAGCGTTTGCACATTAATATAGGCATGCACGGGATATTCGAAACATTCCTTGGGCCTCGATGAGCCGCTTGTTAACAAGGACAATGTCCTCATTGGCCAGCTTCAGTTTCCGCTTCAGTTCGGCAACCTCAGCGGCCTGGGCGGTTGCCGCTAACAGTGAGGCCTATTTTTTTCCCGACAGATAAGTACGTTATTTCCTGCGGATATCAATAGATCCTCTGTTTGCCCTTCTTCATGGGCTAAATAGAGTCTCGGGGGCTACTATCTATATAAAGGCATATTTTTCATATGGAAAGTGGCTAAAGACATTACATCACATACCTCGAAGCCTATTAGTAGGCTGGCGAAGGCTTCGTTCGGCCCGCTTTTGGCGGAGTGGATCTTCTCAACCACCGTACCCATCAAGGTACGGTGCACCTCCAAGACGGACGCACTTTGCACCACGTCCATCAGAGTGTTCGGTGCCTCCGGATTCGTGGAGGTCGTCGTACGAATAGACGCTCCTCCCTCCTACGAAGGGGGCGCTCATTCGACTCCGGAGCCATCTTTGGAGCGGTATTCGGCTGGGGTCCGAATAATCCAGGGCCCCCATGGCCAGTCTCCGTGGGGGTATCCCCCCATGCCCTCGGCAGCCGAGGTGTTACCCTCTGACGCCGTCTCGGTGGTCCGCCACACCTCTATGCAGTCCGGAGAAATCCTTTGGGATGACACCTCGATGTCATCCACCCTAGGTGTCAGGGAAGCCTGTGGAGGAGTCTCGCTCTCCATCATCTCTGGCGGCAAATCCCCCGATGAGGAGGATTGTTGAGGGAGATCGCGGGCCGGACTAAAACGCATGATTTAATATTATTCTCACAATTTATTAAGGATAGGATGTATGTAAAGCATCCTTAGGTACTTATGATTCGGTAAGGGGCTTGGCCCGCGAGCGGTGCTGGGGGATTGCTTCGGCGTCCGAATTCGAGTCATCTGAGAGGGATATCTTTCCCCTCTTGGATGCCCCCACCTTCGGATCTATGGAGGCCGCCCTCTTTTTCCCTTTGAGAGGAGGGTTATCTTCTCCTCCTCTTCCTCGTCCTCGTCTTTGTCTCCCTCGTGGGAGGAGGGAGCCTCGGTCCCTCCGAATAGAGCGTCTAAAGTTCCTTCATGGTGGAGGCCACTTTCGGCCTCCTTGCCCTTCTTCTTCTTGTCCTTCTTCACCGGCGCCTGGTATGGCCCCGGGACAAGCATCCTCATTAGGAGAGGATTAGCTGGATCTTCGGGGAGGGGGCCGGACACCTGATCCGCTCTGGCTTCTTTGTCCAGCCCTTTTTAAAGGATGGAATTATCAATGTACCCCCTTGGATTGATGAACCGAGCTATGTGCGGAAATTTAACCCTTACCGGGGTGGCCGAATGGTTGTAGTCAAGGCCCATGTCCTCGGACGTCTCTGGCCATGAATTTTGAGATTTGAAGAGCAGCTTCCAGATCTCTTTGTGCGTCGTGCCGAAGAATTGTTGCAGAGTTCGCGGCCCTTCCAGATTAAACTTCCACATACGAATAGGCTATCGTTGGCAGGGAAGGGTTCGGCGGACGAGCATCACCTGGATCACGTCAGTAAGGCGAATGTTCTTTTCTATTACATTTTTTATGCGCTTTTGCCGCATCAACACATCATCGGATGATCCCCAGCATAGACCCTTGTTGGTCCATGATGCAAGCTGCAGCGAGGGTCTGGATCTGAATGCAGGAGCGGCCGCCCACTTGGTGCCGCGGGGTTCGGTGGTGTAGAACCACTCCTGATGTCATGTCTTGACGGTCTCCACAAAGGCCCCTGTAGGCCAGGTAACTTTGGGAAGCTTGCTCACCATGGTGCCGCCGCAATCCGCGTGCTCCCCGTCGACCACCTTCGGCTTCATGTTGAAGACCTTGAGCCATAGGCCTAAGTATGGTGGGATGCGAAGAAATGCCTCGCACACGACGATGAACGCCGAGATATGGAGGAAGGACTTCGGGGCTAGATCGTGAAAATCTAGCCCGTAATAGAACATGAGACCACGAGCAAAAGGGTGAAGGGGAAACCCTAACCCGCAGAGGAAGTGAGGGATGAACACAACCCTCTCGCCGGGCTCTGGAGCAGGGATGACTTGCCCCTTGGCCGGAAGCCTATGTGTGATTTCTGCGGTCAAGTACCTCGCCTCCCGGAGTTCCTTGATGTCCTTCTTCGTCACGGAGGAGGCCACCCACTTGCCTTGGGAGCCGGATCCGGACATGGCTGGAATGCTTGGTGGCAATGGAAAAGATCGAAACTTGGGTGCTGGAGCTCGAGGATGGGAGGGCTGAGGAAGAAGAAGGCGTGGGGTAAAAAAAAGGGTCTTTACCCCTTTATAAAGGCAATGAATATCAAGCGCCCGCTCACAAGCCTTAAAATTCACCTATTCCCAAGGGTTCATGCGAACAGCAGGTTGGATTATCCAAACTCGTGTTGATGAGAATCTTGTAATAAGGGGACGCGATCTTTGCTTTGACAAGACGTGTCAATAGGGGTCGCGCCTCGAAATGCAAAGCGAGAGGCTAAAAACGGTTCGAAATAATAATAAGGCTAGACGTAACGTTTCGCCAGTAAAGCTGTCAGTAAGACATGCCTTGTTTTTTGATTAAGTATTGTGCTCTTGTGGTTGAGGGTTATAACTGTTGAACAGGGACGGATACAGTTCTCATGTTCGGAAGACTACATTGGAGTATTCGGAGGAGGAACCCACCTTGCAATGCCGAAGATAATCTGCGCGTCAAACACATCGTCACTGAAGACTGGTTCAGGGGCTACTGAGGGAGTCCTGGATTATGGGGTCCTCGGGCGTTCGGGCCATGTAACGTGGGCCGGACTGATGGGCCGTGAAGATACAAGATGGAAGGCCTTCCCTCGTGTCCGGATGGGACTCTCCTTTGCGTGGATGGCAAGCTTGGCGTTCGGATATGTATTTTCCTTTCTCTGTAAACCGACTCTGTACAACCCTAGCCCCCTCCGGTGTCTATATAAGCCAGAGGGTTTAGTCTGTAGAGGCCATGATAATCATACAGGCTAGACATCTAGGGTTTAGCCATTACGATCTCGAGTAGATCAACTCTTGTAACCCCTATACTCATCAAAGTCAATCAAGCAGGAAGTAGGGTATTACCTCCATTAAGAGGGCCCAAACCTGGGTAAACATCGTGTCCCTCGCCTCCTGTTACCTTCAATCCTCAGATGCACAGTTTAGGACCCCCTACCCGAGATCTGCCGGTTTTGACACCGACACTCGACACTTTGCTGGATCAAGAGTTTAAGGGACGTATCAAGCTGAACGTGCGCAGAACTCGGAGGTGCCGTACGTTCGGTGCTTGATCAGTAGGAACAAGAAGTTCGACTACATCAACCACGTTGTTAAACGCTTCCGCTTTGGGTCTACGAGGGTACATAGACACACTCTCCCCCTCTCGTTGTTATGCATCTCCTTGATAGATCTTGCGTGAGTGTAGGAATTTTTTTGAAATTGCATGCTACGTTTCCAAACAGTGGCATCCGAGCCAGGTCTATGTGTAGATGATATGCACGAGTAGAACACAAAGAGTTGTGGGTGGTGATCGTCATACTACTTACCACCAATATCTTATTTTGATTCGGCGGTATTGTTGGATGAAGCGGCCTGGACCAACCTTGCATGACCACGTTCATGAGACCGGTTCCACTGACAGACATGCAACTAGTTTTGCATAAAGGTGGTTGGCGGGTGTATGTTTCTCCTACTTTATTTGAATTGAATTTGACTGCAGCCGGTCCTTGTTGAAGGTTAAAACAGCGAACTTCATAAATGACCATTGTGGTTTTGATGCGTAGGTAAGAACAGTTCTTGCTAGAAGCCCGTAGCAGCCACGTAAAACTTGCAACAACATAGTAGAGGACGTCTAACTTGTTTTTGCAGGGCATGTTGTGATGTGATATTGTCAAGACATGATGTGATATACGTTTTTGTATGAGATGATCATGTTTTGTAGAAGTTATCGGCAACCGGCAGGAGCCTTATGGTTATTTCTTTATTGTATGAAATGCAAACGCCATGTAGTTGCTTTACTTTATCACTATGTGTTAGCGATAGTTGTAGAAGCAATAGTTGGCGAGACAACCACAACGCTACGATGGAGATCAAGGTGTCGAGCCGGTGACAATGGAGATCATGACGATGCTTTGGAGACAGAGATCAAAAGCACAAGATGATGATGGCCATATCATGTCACATATTTTGGTTGCATGTGATGTTTATCTTTTATGCATCTTATTTTGCTTAGTACGGCGGTAGCATTATAAGATAATCCCTTCACTAAATTTCAAGGTATAAGTGTTCTCGCTGAGTATGCACCATTGTGAAAGTTCGCCGTGTTGAGACACCACGTGATGATTGGGTGTGATAGACTCTACGTTCACATACAACAGGTGCAAGACAGTTTTGCACATGCGGAATACTCGGGTTAAACTTGAAGAGCCTAGCATGTACAAACATGGCCTCAGAACACTGGAGACCGAAAGGTCGAACGTGAATCATATAGTAGATATGATCAACATAGAGATGTTCACCATTGATGACTACCCCCATCTCACGTGCTGATCGGACATGGGTTAGTTGATTTGGATCACGTATCACTTAGATGACTTGAGGGATGTCTATTTAAGTGGGAGTTCTTAAGTAATTTGATAAATTGAACTTAATTTATCATGAACTTAGTCCTTATAGTATTTGCAAATTATGTTGTAGGTCAATAGCTCGCGTTGTAGCTCCCCTATGTTTTTGATATGTTCCTGAGAAAACTAAGTTGAAAGATGATAGTAGCAGTGATGCGGACTGGGTCCGTGATTTGAGGATTATCCTTATTGCTGCACAAAATAATTATGTCCTTGATGCACCGCTAGGTGATAGACCTATTACAGGAGCCGATGCAGACATTATGAACGTTTGGCAAGCTTGAGATGATGACTACTTGATAGTTTAGTGCGCCATGCTTTACGGATTAGAATCCGGCCTTCAAAGATGTTTTGAATGCCACGGAGCATATGAGATGTTCCAAGCACTGAAATTAGTATTTCAGACTCATGCCCGTGTCAAGAGGTATGAGACCTCTGACAAGTACTTTGCCTACAAGATGGAGGAGAATAGCTCAGCCAGTAGCATGTGCTCAGAATGTCTGGGTGCTACAATCGCTTGAATCAAATGGGAGTTAATCTTCCAGATAAGATAGTTTTTGACAGAGTTCTCTAATCACTATCACCAAGCTGCTAGAACTTTGTGATGAACTATAATATGCAAGGGATGACGGAAAAAATTCTCGAGCTCTTCGCAATGCCGAATCAGCAAAGGTAGAAATCAAGAAAGAGCATCAAATGTTGATGCTTAACAAGACCACTAGTTTCAAGAAAAAGGTCAAATGGGAAAGAAAGGGAACTTCAAGAAGAATGCCAAGAAAGTTGCCACACCCATGAAGAAACCCAAAGCTGGACCTAAGCCTAAAACTGAGTGCTTCTACTACAAAGGGACTGGTCACTGGAAGCGGAACTGCCCCAAGTATTTGGCGGATAAGAAGGATGGCAAAGTGAACAAAAGTATATTTGATGTACATGTTATTGATGTGTACTTTACAAGTGTTCATTGTAACCCCTGGGTATTTGATACCGGTTCAGTTGCTAAGATTAATAACTCAAAACAAGAGTTGTAGAATAAATAGAGACTAGTTAAGGGAGAGGTGACGATGAGTGTTGGAATTGATTCCAAGGTTGATATGATCAACATCGCACACTCCCTCTACCTTCGGGATTAGTGTTGAACCTAAATAAATGTTATTTGGTGTTTGCGTTGAGCATAAATATGATTGGATCATGTTTATTGCAATACGGTTATTCATTTAAGTCAGAGGATAATTGTTGTTCTGTTTACATGAATAAAACCTTCTATGGTCATTGGTTTATTGAATCTCGACCATAGTAATACACATATTCATAATATTGATGCCAAAAGATGCAAATTGTAATAGTGCAACATACTTGTGGCACTGCGGTTTTGGTCATATTGGTGTAAAGTGCATGAAGAAACTCCATGCAGATGGACTTTTGGAATCACTTGATTATGAATCATTTGATACTTGCGAACCATGCCTCATGGGCAACATGACTAAAAATCCATTCTCTGGAACAATGGAGTGTGCCAATGACTTATCGGAAATAATACATACCGATGTATGATGTCCGATGAGTGTTGAAGTTCGTGGCGGGTATCGTTATTTTCTGACCTTCACAGATGATTTAAGCAGATATGGGTATATCTACTTGATGAAACACAAGTCTGAAAATTTTGAGAAGTTCAAAGAATTTCAGAGTGAAGTGGAGAATCATCTTAACAAGAAAATAAAGTTTCTACAATCTGATTGCCGAGACGAATATTTGAGTTACGAGTTTGGCCTTCATTTAAAACAATGTGGAATAGTTTCACAACTCACGCCATCTGGAACACCACAGCATAATGGTGTGTACGAACATAGTAACCGTACTTTTTTAGATATGGTATGATCTATGATGTCTCTTGATGATTTGCTACTATCATTTCAGGGTTATGCATTAGAGATGGCTGCATTACGTTAAATAGGGCACCGTCTAAATCCATTGAGACGACACCGTATGAACTGTGGTTTGGCAAGAAACCAAAGCTGTCGTTTCTTAAAGTTTGGGGTTGAGACACTTATGTCAAAAGGCTTCAGCCTGAGAAGCTCGAACCCAAATCGGAGAAGTGCATCTTCATAGGATACCTTAAGGAAACAATTGGGTACACCTTCTACCACAGATCCGAAGGCAAGATCTTTGTTGCCGAGAATGGAACCTTTCTAGAGAAGGAGTTTATCTCGAAAGAAGTGAGTGGGAGGAAAGAAGAACTTGATGAGGTAATTGTACCTTCTCTCTTATTGGAAGGTAGCACATTAGTGAAATCCGTTCCCGTGATGCCGACACCAACTAGAGAGGAAGCTAATGATTATGATCATGAAACTTCGGATCAAGTTACTACTGGACCTCATAGGTCGAACAAAGCATGTTCCGCACCAGAGTGGTACGGTAATCCTATTCTGGAAGTCATGTTACTAGACCATGACGAACCTACGAACTACGAAGAAGCTATGATGAGCCCATATTCCAATAAATGGCTTGAGGCTATGAAATCAGAGACATGATCCATGTATGAGAACAAAGTGTGGACTTTGGTGGACTTGCCCGATGATCGGCAAGCCATTGAGAATAAATGGATCTTCAAGAGGAAGACAGACATTGATGGTAGTGTTACTATCTACAAAGGTTGACTTGTCGCGAAAGGTTTTTGACAAGTTCAAGGTGTTGACTACGATGATATTTTCTCACTCATAGCGATGCTTAAGTCTGTCCGAATCATGTTAGTAATTGCTGCATTTTATGAAATCTGGCGAATGGATGTCAAAACTGTATTCCTTAATGGATTTCTTAGAGAAAAGGTTTTGTCGATCCTAAAGGTGCTAACAAAGTGTGCAAACTCCAGCGATCCATCTATGAACTGGTGCAAGCATCTCAGAGTTGTAATATATGCTTTGATAAGGTGATCAAAGCATATGGTTTTATACAGACTTATGGTGAAGCCTGTATTTACAAGAAAATGAGTGGGAGCTCTGCAGCATTTCTGATATTATATGTGGATGGCATATTGTTGATTGGAAATGATGTAGAATTTGTGGATAGCATAAAAGGATATTTGAATAAGAATTTTTCAATGAAAGACCTTGGTGAAGCTGCTTACATGTTGGGCATCAAGATCTATAGAGATAGATCAAGACCCTTGATAAGACTTTCAATGAGTACATGCCTTGACAAGATTTTGAAGGAGTTCATAAATGGATCAGTCAAAGAAGGAGTTCTTGCATGTATTGTAAGGTGTGAAGTTGAGTAAAGACTCAAAACCCAACCATGGCAGAAGATAAAGAGAGAATGAAAGTCATTCCCTATGCCTCAGCCAAGGTTCTATAAAGTACGGCATGCTATGTACCAAACCAGTTGTGTACCTTGCCATGAGTTTGACAAGGGGGTACAATAGTGATCTAGGAGTAGATCACTTGATAGAGGTCAAAATTATCCTTTGATACCTAAAGAGGACTAAGGAAATATTTCTCGATTATGGAGGTGATAAAGAGTTCGTCGTAAAGAGTTACATCGATGAAAGCTTTGACACTGATCTAGATGACTCTAAGTCTGAATCTATATATGTATTGAACATGGGAGCAATTAGCAAGAGTAGCTCCATGCAGAGCATTGTAGACATAGAAATTTGCAAAATACACGCGGATCTGAATATGGCAGACCCGTTGACTAAACTTCTCTCACAAGAAAAACATGATCACACCTTAGTACTCTTTGGGTGTTAATTACATGGCGATGTGAACTAGATTATTGACTCTAGTAAACCCTTGGTCACATGGCGATGTGAATTATGGGTGTTAGTCACATAAAGATGTGAACTATTGGTGTTAAATCACATGGCTATGTGAACTAGATTATTGACTCTAGTGCAAGTGGGAGACTGAAGGAAATATGCCCTAGAGGCAATAATAAAGTTGTTATTTTATATTTCCTTATATCATGATAAATTTTATTAGTCATGCTAGAATTGTATTAACCGGAAACTCGATACATGTGTGGATACATAGACAAAACACCGTGTCCCTAGTAAGCCTCTACTAGACTAGCTCGTTAATCAAAGATGGTTAAGTTTCCTAACCGTAGACATGTGTTGTCATTTGATAAACGGGATCACATCATTAGGATAATGATGTGATGGACAAGACCCATCCGTTAGCTTAGCATAATGATCGTTCAGTTTTATTGCTATTGCTTTCTTCATGTCAAATACATATTCCTTCAACTATGAGATTATGCAACTCCCGGATACCGGAGGAATGCCCTGTGTGCTATCAAACATTACAATGTAACTGGGTGATCATAAAGATGCTCTATAGGTATCTCCGAAGGTGTGTGTTGGGTTGGCATAGATTGAGATTAGGATTTGTCACTCCGAGTATCAGAGAGGTATCTCTGGGCCCTCTCGGTAATACCCATCATAAGGAGCCTTGCAAGCAAAGTTACTAATGAGTTAGTTGTGGGATGATGTATTATGGAACGAGTAAAGAGACTTGCTGGTAACGAGATTGAACTAGTTATGAAGATACCGACGATCGAATCTCGGGCAAGTAACATACCGATGACAAAGGGAATAACGTATGTTGTCATAATAGTTCGACCGATAAAGATCTTCGTAGAATACGTAGGAGCCAATATGAGCATCCAGGTTCCGCTATTGGTTATTGACCGTAGAGGTGTCTCGGTCATGTCTACATAGTTCTCGAACCCGTAGGGTCCGCACGCTTAACGTTCGATGACGATTTAGTATTATATGAGTTATGTGATTTGGTGACCGAATGTTGTTCGGAGTCCTGGATGATATCACGGACATGACGAGGAGTCTCGAAATGGTTGAGAGGTAAAGATTGATATATAGGATGATAGTATTCAGACTCCGGAAGTGTTCCAGATCGTATCGGGTATTTATCGGAGTACCGGGGGGTGGGGGGGGGGTTACCGGAACCCCCGGGGGGAAGATATGGGCCATAAGGGCCTTAAGAGGAAGGCACATCAGCCCGCAAGGGGTGGCGTGCCCCCTTAGGCATGTGGCCAAATTGGAGAAGGAAGAGAAGGGGTTCGCCCCCCCCCCCCTTCCTTCTCTCCTTCCCGCTTCCCTTTTCTCTCCTGCTAAAAAAAGGAAGGGGGGAGGCCGAATTGGAGGAGGCCCCCAAGTAGGATTTCTCCTACTTGGGGAGCCCCAAGGATGCTTCCCTCCCCCTCCCACCTAATATACGTGGGGAGGGGCACCTAGAACACACACCAACAATTGTTAGCTGTGTGCGGTACCCCCCTCCACAGATTACACCCCTGGTCATATTCTCACGGTGCTTAGGCGAAGCCCTGCGCGGGTCAATTCACCATCACCGTCACCATGCCGTCGTGCTGACGGAACTCATCTACTTCCATGGCACTTTGCTGGATCAAGAGTTCGAGGGACGTCATCGAGTTTAACGTGTGCAGAACTCGAAGGTGTCGTACTTTCAGTGCTTGATTGGTTGGAACGAGAAGAAGTTCGACTACATCAACTGCGTTGTCAAACGATTCCTCTTTGGGTCTACGAGGGTACGTAGACACACACTCTCCGTCTTGTTGCTATGCATCTCCTAGATAGATCTTGCGTGAGCGTAGGAATTTTTTTGAAATTGCATGCTATGTTTCCCAACACTTGCTACCTTGCTATTTTTATTGTTCCTATTACAGAAATCAATATCTACTATCATTACTACGTTTGTATCACCATCTCTCCGCCGAACTAGTGGACCTATCAAATTACCATTTTATTTTATGTGTTGGGTACACAAGAGACTTTTAGTTATTTGGTTGTAGGGTTGTTTGAGAGAGACCATCTTCATCCTACGCCTCCCATGGATTGATAAACCTTAGGTCATCCACTTGAGGGAAAATTACTAATGTCCTACAAAACTCTGCGCTTGGAGGCCCAACACGAGTCTACAAGAATAAAGTTGCGTACTGTACACCAGTAGCCATCCGGTCCCACGTTGAAGTGTTGTGGAGCAGGAACCTGAGCATCCCACTCCTGAGGCTCCTCCTCTGCAGCTGCCTGGAAGTTCCGGTAGGCAATGATGTCGGCTGGCATATCCTGTATCCGCCCTTGGCAATAGAATCAAACAAAGCTGGTGCAGGCAACAGAATAATATCGCGAGTATCCACACTGAAAACCAGGTTGTATGGAATATCATGAGTAGAGTTATCAATATCAGTAACCTGGTGAACCATCATCGCCTGGTGATCTACATAAACATTGGGAAGAGGATAATCATGTTGGCGAATATCAACGTTAAAGTGATTCGCTAAGCGAGTGGCATAAATACCACCATGAATTTTTCCCTTGGTTTTGTTAAGGTGCAGGCGATGTGCAAAAATAGCCCCTAGGCTAAAAGTGTTATCGCCGTATAGTGCACGAGTAGGATGGTGAAGTCGGGGGCACTGAGCACACCAACCTTTTCTCTAGCAACTAAACACTTAGCAATGAATAGAGCAAAATAATGCACAGAAGGAAACTGCAAGCTAGTGGCCGTAACACTCGATACACCCCTCTCATCTCCCACTGACAGAGTATTTTAGAAGTCCTCAAACTCTGCATGTCTAGGCTCTCTTATTTCCCCGTCAGAAGGGATCAAGCATATATCACAAAAATCAGTAAGTGGTATCTGACGGGTTTCAGCATATAGGTTAAACTGCACCTCAGGGTGGTTATTCCTACTCAAAAAATGAAAATTTTGCACAAAGGAATTTGTAAGGAGATGGTATTGTTCACTCTCAGCTGCGATGAAGTCGGTAAGCCCAACATTAGTAGCAAATTGTGCGAACTCTTGAAAGATTCCGGCTCCATCCATGAAGGGGTTATGCGGCCATTCGCACGGCCGCACCTCCGCCCTTCTCCGAGTATGGAGGTCATTGTCCGAAGATTCCCCAATAACTCCCTTAGCGCTTTTCTTGGAGGCAAACTTCCTAAAGAAACTCATCTTATTCCTATGAACAAAATTCTGAAATTTTTAGTCCACAGAATTTTGTCAACAAAACTTCACAGGAATGATATCAACTACTCATAAGGAGGCATAAAGCCTATATTGAGCATTCAAACTACTTAGAACTCTAAGAATTCAACATGCAAGCTCATTTACAGCAGCACCAAGAGTAGCTAATTATTCAAAATATAAACCACTAAAGCAAAAACTTATTGGAGCAATGGAGGAGTCACATACCAAGTATCAATCCCCCAAAACAGTTTTGGAAACAGATCTTCGAGCAAAGAAATCGAAATCCGTGGGTTTGAGAGCAAGAACACAAGAGAGATAGCAATGGTGACACTACTACAGGATGCTGCTAACGTGACACTACGATCAGAGACCCTTCGACGAAACTGTGTGTGATGCCATAATCGCAAACGGCGGTGTAAAAAAAACGTCAAAAAACATGCAAAATGTTTGCGATGGCGGAGCCATCAAAAACGGTTCTGATTTTAGTTGCGTGTGCGATGAAGGGCATACGGTTCAGTTCAATTAACTGTTTGCGATGAGGAGGAACAAAAGAAACGAGCATCCAGATGGAGGTGCAGCATACGGTTCACTTGAATGAACTGTTTGTGATTAGGAACACAAAAGAAACAGTCAGCCAGATGAAGGTGTGTGCGATATACGGCATGCGGTTCACTCGGATGAACTGTTTGCGTTGATACATGATAACAAAAACGGTTCAACTTAACAAGATGTGTGTGATACACGGCAAACAGGTCTGTAATCAGAAATGTGTGTCAAGATCGATAATAACACAGACGGTTGCTGCTAATAAGACGTGTGTGTTGTGCGGTGGGATTGCATACAGAACAACAACATAAATATATATACACACTTATAAGGACATGCTTTCATGACCAAATGAAACATCCACTTACATAGGTGGCTATTACAACCACTAGATCATTGAAGGCGCGCGTTGCTGCACCCGTCCATTTCTACAATAGATTGATAGAAATTTATAAAGTGAAAATAAAATTTTGATGGAATTTTTCTTCAAAGTATTGCAGATTGCCATGCCCGTCCATTTTTACAATGGAATGATGGATTTTTTCTCTAAATAAGTTGATACAGGGAAGATAAAAGCTCGATTTGTGTAAAGTTACTGATATATTGACAGTGATGAAATTGAATAATCAATGGTTTTACAAAAAAGATAATTGTATTGGTATTTCAATAGAAAAAAGGAGACATGCATGATGCACTCAGGTAAACAATATTATTTATTTTTTCTATCACATCATTAGTGAATGTCTAAATCTTAGATAGTAGCATAATGATGTCAACCACTATAAATAGTACACAAGATCAAGAATAGCAGCAAAGCTCGACATGAATAGTATGATACCTCTGCAGCAAACAATTCTTCAACCAGTAGCACACCAACCAGCACTGTTGCCATCCTAATCAAAAGAGCAGAAGGGTACATGAATAAATTAACACAATGAGATGGAAGAGGATTAAGTAGATAAAAATATGGCACCTTTATAACCCATATCTAAGTGCCTTTTTGCTGGTTTCCATCCTTGATCCATCTTTGGTTTCTCCAGTACCCTCTTTCTCTGAGCATCACTCGTCTTGTACCTCTTGTCATCCGATTGTTTCTGCCTCTTTACCATAAAGTCAGAATTGATGCAGCCTGATCAATGTCAACGGTGTGCAACAACAGTGACAATTACAGAGTTGCAAAGCTCACCCGACAAAAAGCACTCATGGAAGGTTCCTTGACTTTGCCTTTCATCTACTGAAAGGAAACAAGCAAAGTGTGATCATTAAAGGTGTGGATTTTGGCATATTAGCAAGAGTTGTGTTTGGCCAATTGGCAATTGTGTTGCTAAGCCTAAGATGTTGGGAGCAGCAATGAAGATGACTTCTTGTAAATAAAACAGTAGGAGTGGCAGTTTTATCTTGTATGGCATTGTTCTATGGATCGATATGCAACAACCATCCCAAGTGCCTTCTTTGCACAAGAAGCCTTCCTGCAGTCAATATATTAGAAATTGTCCGATTGGTTCATGATAGATTAATACGATCTCTTTGATACATTAAATAGAATTATATGAACACGTGCAAAAACTAAAAAAACTAATCTAACCGTTCATGTGTCCAATCAACGTTAACACATGCTAACAATAAAAGATAATCTAACAGTTCCTGTGTCGTATCAAAATTAACCGTGCATGAAACTATTTCTAACTACCTGATATAAATCAGTAAATGTTCTGCCTTGCAACTACAATCGAGTGCAAATATAACAGTAAGCGATAGATTCTGCAACTTTCTATTGTGCGGTACCATCAGATAAAGAAATCTTTGGTTCTAGTCTACCAAACATGAATTTTATTTCCATTAGGTGCAGGTGTTCTACAATAAAAAAGACAGGAATGAAGAAATTTGCAAACAACATGCAATGAACAATGTAGATAAAAAATGGTTATTAGTTCAGATAGCCAACATAATGCTGAACATAAAGATGTGAGGTATGGCAGTCTACATGAACAAATTAACTGTCCGACAGCCAATGGAGAAGAACTCACGCATATACAATTTATAATGTTTGTCACATGCAAAAGAGTAACAAAACAAAGAATGGCATCTAAAGAAAGAGAAGAAAAATCGGCGCAACTTTTCTTCCGAGAAAATGAACACGTTGTATCACACCACAATCATACTTATGGTTTGAACATCCGGAAGGAAATGAATACCATATGCCAGTGCTGAGGCCAACGCCACGGTGGGCAACCAGGGCACACCGCGTGCCAGAAGGGGCGCTCTTCTTGGGGTCCTTCTGATCCGCTGGATGAGGTGGTGCTGGCGGCGGACATAGGTCCGCCCTAGGTTGAGGTCGTGGTTGGAGAGAACACCTAGGATCTGCTAGTGGGAGGGGTTGAGCGAGCCTTGCGATGGTTGCCGCCGCTAAAAGTTGAGATCTAGAGAAGGACACTGCAGACCGAGGTTGGATCCGTCAAGTCGTGAGAGAGAGGAAAGGTCGGGAAGGAAGACCAGGGAGAGACGCCGCCACGCGAGGCTGCGAGCGAACGAGAGAGCTAGGGTCGTGAGCGACTCGCGAGGCATCAAGTGTTTTAGGTTTTACCTTTTTTGCAGCACAGGAGCCTGGTACAGGCCCAGTAGGCCCAATTGAATCTCGGACGCCCCAAAAAACCACCAGAGCAGCGGCCCGATCAGGCTATCGCTCGATCGGATCGGAACGAAGCATCGATGTGGGATTAAGAGGTAATCGGACGGCCAAAAACGACTAAAAGTGGTGATCCAACGATTAGAGATGCTGATGGCCTGAGAGGGCTGGGAGGGTGCTCAGTTTTAATATATCTAAATGGAATTTGCACACACCAAAGTAAACTATTACATGCATAATTACATAGGTGGCTACTACACACATGACATTTCCACACACCAATAAAGTAAACAATATATTACATGCATGATAAACTAGCATAAACGATCATCTGATCATCATCGACATCTTGTGACGCTTGCTCTGCTTGTTGCTTGATCCGGGCTTGTCAATTTGGGTAACGAGGCACTTCCTCATGTCAACTATCTGCATGTGCATCTCGTAGCATGTTTACACGCTCTTGGCTGCGAACCTGAGGTGAGGTTCATCCAGTTGCCGCATCCAGGCCCTGTGCCAGGATAGGGGACTTGTTCTCTGGGCATCCTGCTTCATCTTTTTGTAGTAGGGGTCGATGATGGCCGAGGCGAGTTCGACCAGGGAGTCCTTCTTCGTGCTGCCATAGACAGTGTAGTGGTGACGGATTTCGACAAGGTTCTTGCAGGCCAAGCCCGTAACACTGAGCGCATTTACATCGTCTTTAGTTTCCATCATGGCGAACTTGTAGTCGGTGATGTTGACAAACCTGTTGAAACAGTTTCAGGACTCTGTGACCATGCAGTAGTGGTAGATGAGGATATGATGGCGCACACACAACTGGGCAACGACAACCTTCTGATCTATGCCGGGACGACCGGCGGTGTACTGGAGGTTGATGCCAACCACCTTGTACTTGTCTCGAGCAAGCAACTGCTCAACGTTGTTGCTGTAGTTGTCCAACACGGTCGGGTCGATGGTGTAAACCACCAAGAGATCCATCTCCCTCTCGTGGGTCTCCACTCTATGCTCGCCGAACTCCATTGGAGCGCCGCTGGACATCCCCTCTCTACGTGTCGTCGTGGGTGTGCTTGTTGTGTTGTGGGGCGCGATCGAAAGGTTGAAGAGACTAAGGTTATAATAGCCGCGGGAATTAAAGGGGAAGACGGACGGCCAGGAATATTAGCAGGCCCTGATGGCAGTTCTAATTTGCAGCGCGTAACTCCATCGTGCCGCGCGTAACTGCATCGCGTGGCAACGCGCGCAGCTTAATGATACGTCTCCAACGTATCAATAATTTTTTATTGTTCCATGCTATATTATATTCTGTTTTGGATGTTTAATGGGCTTTATTATACACTTTTATATTATTTTTGGGACTAACCTATTAACCGGAGGCCCAACCCAAATTGCTCTTTTTTTTGCCTATTTCAGTGTTCCGCAGAAAAAGAATATCAAACGGAGTCCAAACGGAATGAAACCTTCGGGAACGTGATTTTCGGAACAAACGTGATCTAGAGGACTTGGAGTCCACGTAAAGAAATCAACGAGGAGAGCACGAGGCAGGGGGCGTGCCTACCGCCCCCCACCCCCACCCCCCAGGCGCGCCCTCCACCCTCGTGGGGCCCATGTTGCTCCACCGACATACTTCTTCCTCCTATATATACCTACGTACCCCGAAACCATCAGAGGCATCCACGAAAACCTAATTCCACCGCTGCAACCTTCTGTACCCGTGAGATCCCATCCTGGGGCCTTTTCCGGCGCTCCGCCGGAGGGGGAATTGATCACGGAGGGCTTCTACATCAACACCATAGCCTCTCCGATGATGTGTGAGTAGTTTACCCAGACCTTCGGGTCCATAGTTATTAGCTAGATGGCTTCTTCTCTCTCTTTGGATCTCAATACAAATTTCTCCTCAATACTCTTGGAGATCTATTTTGCGGTGTGTTTGTCGAGACCGATGAATTGTGGGTTTATGATCAAGTTTATCTATGAACAATATTTGAATCTCCTCTGAATTCTTTTATGTATGATTGGTTATCTTTGCAAGTCTCTTCGAATTATCAGTTTGGTTTGGCCTACTAGATTGATCTTTCTTGCAATGGGAGAAGTGTTTAGCTTTGGGTTCAATCTTGCGGTGCTCGATCCCAGTGACAGAAAGGGAAACGACACGTATTGTATTGTTGCCATCGAGCATAACAAGATGGGGTTTATATCATATTGCATGAGTTTATCCCTCTACATCATGTCATCTTGCTTAAAGCATTACTCCGTTCTTATGAACTTAATACTCTAGATGCATGCTGGATAGCGGTCGATGTGTGGAGTAACAGTAGTAGATGCAGAATCGTTTTGGTCTACTTGTCGCGGACTTGATGCCTATATACATGATCATACCTAGATATTCTCATAACTATGCTCAATTCTATCAATTGCTCGACAGTAATTTGTTCTCCCACCATAATACTTTTGCTCTTGAGAGAAGCCACCAGTGAAACCTATGTCCCCCGGGTCTATTTTACATTATATTAATCTTCCAACACTTAGCTATTTCTATTGCCATTTATTTTACTTTGCATGTTTATTATACAAATACCAAAAATATTATCTTATCATATCTATCAGATCTCACTCTCGTAAGTGACCGTGAAGGGATTGACAACCCCTTTATTGCATTGGTTGCGAGGTTCTTATTTGTTTGTGTAGGTGCGTGGCGTGCTCTCCTAGTTGATTGATACCTTGGTTCTCAAAAACTAAGGGAAATACTTACGCTACTTTACTACATCACCCTTTCCTCTTCAAGGGAAAGCCAATGCAGCACTCAAGAGGTAGCAAGAAGGATTTCTGGCGCCATTGCCGGGGAGTCTACGCACAAGTCAAGACATACCAAGTACCCATCACAAAATCTTATCCCTCGCATTACATTATTTGCCATTTGCCTCTCGTTTTCCTCTCCCCCACTTCACCATTGCCGTTTTATTCGCCCCTCTTCCGTCCGTCTTTTTTGTTTGCTTGTGTTGCCATTTGCCTTCTATGTGCTTGCATCTTCGCTTGCTAAAAATCTATTGATATGGATCCTCATCCCCTTGCTAATCTTTTTAAGAGATCCAATTATGATGAACCAATTTCTAGTGATTTGAGTGCACTAGATTATCTTTATGAGGTTTTGCTTGAAATTCGTAAATCTGAAAATTGTGATGAAGTGCTTTATGAAGTGATTCACGATAGATCTTTGAATAAAAAGCATGATTGTTATGATATTATTATAAATTCTATTAATCTCAATTGTGTTAATGATATGCAAAAGAAGAAAGATGTGGACAATAATATTGTTAAATTGAAGCTATTTCCTCTTTCACTTATAGATCGCGCTAAAGTTTGGTTTTCGTCTTTGCCTAAAAATAGTATTGATTCATGGAATAAGTGCAAAGATGCTTTTATCTACAAGTATTTTCCTCCCTCTAAAATCATCTCTCTTAGAAACGATATCATGAATTTTAAGCCACTTGATCATGAACATGTTGCACAAGCTTGGGAGAGGATGAAATTAATGATACGTAATTGCCCTACACATGGTTTGAATCTTTGGATGATTATACAAAAAATTTATGCCGGATTGAATTTTGCTTCTAGAAATCTTTTAGATTCGGCCGCGGGAGGCACTTTTATGGAAATCACTTTAGGAGAAGCTACTAAACTCCTAGATAGTATTATGGTTAATTATTCTCAATGGCACACCAAAAAATCTACTAATAAAAAAGTGCATGCAATAGAAGAAATTAATGTTTTGAGTGGAAAGATGGATGAACTTATGAAATTATTTGCTACTAAAAGTGTTTGTTCTGATCCTAATGATATGCCTTTGTCTACTTTTATTGAGAATAATAATGAATCTATGGATGTGAATTTTGTTGGTAGGAACAATTTTGGTAACAACGCGTATAGATGAAACTTTAATCCTAGGCCGTATCCTAGTAATTCCTCTAATAGTTATGGTAATTCCTACAACAATTCTTATGGAAATTTTAATAAGATGCCCTCTAAATTTGAGACTAGTGTTAAGGAGTTTATGAATTCACAAAAGAATTTCAATGCTTTGCTTGAAGAAAAATTGCTTAAGGTTGATGAATTGGCTAGGAACGTTGATAGAATTTCTCTTGATATTGATTCTTTGAAACTTAGGTCTATTCCACCTAAGCATGATATAAATGAGTCTCTCAAAGCCATGAGAATTTCCATTGATGTGTGCAAATAAAGAACCGCTAGGATGTGTGCTAAGAAAGATTTCTTTGTGAAAGCATGTTCTTCTAGTTTCTATGAAAATAAAGATGAAGATCTAAAAGTTATTGATGTGTCTCCTATTAAATCTTTGTTTGTCAATATGAATCTTGATAATGATGGGACTGAATATGAGCCACCTTTACCTAGAACGCGTTCCAAAAATTCGGAGTATTAAGATCTTGATGAGAAATTTGGTAAAAGTGGGATTGAAGAGATCAAAACTTTACATATTAATGAAACCACTATTTTGGATCTCAAGGAATTTAATTATGATAATTTCTCTTTGATAGATTGTATTTCCTTGTTGCAATCCGTGCTAAATTATCCTCATGCTTATAGCCAAAATAAAGCTTTTACTAAACATATCGTTGATGCTTTGATGCAATCTTATGAAGAAAAACTTGAGTTGGAAGTTTCTATCCCTAGAAAACTTTATGAGAGTGGAAACCTACTATTAAAATTAAAATTAAAGATCATGAATTCTATGCTTTGTGTGATTTGGGTGCTAGTGTTTCCACGATTCCAAAAACTTTATTTGATTTGCTAGGTTTCCGTGAATTTGATGATTGTTCTTTGAACTTGCACCTTGCGAATTCCACCATTAAGAAACCTAAGGGACGAATTACTGATGTTCTTATTGTTTCAAATGGGAACTATGTGCCCGTAGATTTCATTGTTCTTGATATAGATTGCAGTCCTTCATGTCCTATTATTCTTGGTAGACCTTTCCTTAGAACGATTAGTGCAATTATTGATATGAAGGAAAGGAATATTAGATTCCAATTTCCGTTAATGAAAGGCATGGAACACTTCCCTAGAAAAAACATTAAATTACCTTATGAATCCATTATGAGAGCCACTTATGGATTGCCTACCAAAGATGGCAATACCTAGATCTATCCTTGCTTTTATGCCTAGCTAGGGGCGTTAAACGATAGCGCTTGTTGGGAGGCAACCCAATTTTTATTTTAGTTTTTTGCTTTTTTATTCTGTTTAGGAATAAACATTTGATATAGACTCTGGTTAGATTTGTTTTTATGTTTTAATTAGTGTTTGTGCCAAGTTGAACCTATAGGATCTTCTTGGATGATAGTTATTTGATCTTGCTGAAAATTCCAGAAACTTTCTGTTCACGAAAACAATTGTTAAAAATCACCAGAATGTGATAAAATACTGATTCCAATTGCAGTATATCAATGAACAAATTGTCTAGGACGTCCTATTTTTGTAGATTTGTTTGAGTCCAGAAGTTTGCGTTAGTTACAGATTACTACAGACTGTTCTGTTTTCGACAGATTCTGTTTTTCATGTGTTGTTTGCTTATTTTGATGACTCTATGGCTAGTAAAATAGTTTATAAACCATAGAGAAGTTGGAATACAGTAGGTTTAACACCAATATAAATAAATAATGAGTTCATTACAGTACCTTGAAGTGGTGTTTTGTTTTCTTTCGCTAACGGAGCACACGAGATTTCCTGCTAAGTTTTGTGTTGTGAAGTTTTCAAGTTTTGGGTAAAAGATTTGATGGATTATGGAACAAGGAGTGCCAAGAGCCTAATCTTGGGGATGCCCATGGCACCCCAAGATAATCTAAGGACACCAAAAAGCCAAAGCTTGGGGATGCCCCGGAAGGCATCCCCTCTTTCGTCTTCATCCATTGGTAACTTTACTTGGAGCTATTTTTTTATTCACCACATGATATGTGTTTTGCTTGGAGCCTCTTGTATAAGTTGAATCTTTTCTTTTTAGTTTACCACAATCATCCTTGCTGTACACACCTTTTGAGAGAAACACACATGATTCAGAATTTATTAGAATACTCTATGTGCTTCACTTATATCTTTTGAGCTATATTGTTTTTGCTCTAGTGCTTCACTTATATCTTTTAGAGCATGCTGGTGGATTTGTTTTATAGAAACTATTGTTCTCTCATGCTTCACTTATATTATTTTGAGATTCCTATAAAACAACATGGTAATTTGCTTTGATTATGATAAGCATCCAAGATTAGTAAAAAAAATTCTTATGAGTGCGCTGAATACTATGAGAAGTTTGATGCTTGATAATTGTTTTGAGATATGAAGATGGTGATACTAGAGTCATGCTAGTTGAGTAGTTGTGAATTTGAGAAATACTTGTGTTAAAGTTTGTGATTCCCGTAGCATGCACGTATGGTGAACCATTATGTGATGAAGTCGGAGCATGATTTATTTATTGATTGTCTTCCTTATGAGTGACGGTCGGGGACGAGCGATGGTCTTTTCCTACCAATCTATCCCCCTAGGAGCATGCGCATAATACTTTGCATTGATAAATCGTAGATTTTTGCAACAAGTATATGAGTTCATTATGACTAATGTTGAGTCCATGGATTATACGCACTCTCTTCCTTCCACCAGTGCTAGCCTCTCTAATACTGCGCACTTTTCGCCGGTATCATACACCCACCATATACCTTCCTGAAAACAGCCACCATACCTACCTATCATGGCATTTCCATAGCCATTCCGAGATATATTGCCATGTAACTTACCACCGTTCCGTTTACTATGACACGCTTCATCATTGTCATATTGCTTTGCATGATCATGTAGTCGACATCGTATTTGTGGCAAAGCCACCGTTCATAATTCTTTCATACATGTCACTCTTGATTCATTGCATAACCCGGTACACCGCCGGAGGCATCCACATAGAGTCATATTATGTTCTAAGTATTGAGTTGTAATTCTTGAGTTATAAGTAAATAAAAGTGTGACGATCATCATTATTAGAGCATTGTCCCAAGTGAGGAAAGGATGATGGAGACTATGATTCCCCCTCAAGTCGGTATGAGACTCCGGACGAAAAAAAAGAGGCCATAAAAAAAGAGAAAAGACCCAAAGAAAAAAATGAGAGAAAAAGAGAGAAGGGACAATGCGACTATCCTTTTACCACACTTGTGCTTCAAAGTAGCACCATGATCTTCATGATAGAGAGTCTCCTGTGATATCACTTTCATATACTAGTGGGAATTTTTCATTATAGAACTTGGCTTGTATATTCCAATGATGGGCTTTCTCAAAATGCCCTAGGTCTTCGTGAGCAAGCGAGTTGGATGCACACCCACTTAGTTTCTTTTGTTGATCTTTCACATACTTATAGCTCTAGTGCATCCGTTGCATGGCAATCCATACTCACTCACATTGATATCTGTTAATGGGCATCTCCATAGCCCGTTGATATGCCTAGTTGACGTGAGACTATTTTCTTCATTTTTTGTCTTCTCCACAACCACCATTCTATTCCACATATAGTGCTATGTCCATGGCTCACGCTCATGTATTGCGTGAAGATTGAAAATTTTGAGAACACCAAAAGTATGAAACAATTGTTGGTTTGTCATCGGGGTTGTGCATGATTAAATACTTTGTGTGATGAAGATAGAGCATAGCCAGACTGTATGATTTTGTAGGGATAACTTTCTTTGGCCATGTTATTTTGAGAAGACATAATTGCTTAGTTAGTATGCTTGAATTATTATTATTATTATGTCAATATTAACCTTTTATCTTGAATCATTCGGATCTGAAGATTCATACCACAATTAAGAAAATTACATTGAAAATTATGTCAAGTAGCATTCCACATCAAAATTTTTGTTTTTATCATTTTTTATTGTTCCATGCAATATTATATTCTGTTTTGGATGTTTAATGGGCTTTATTATACACTCTTATATTATTTTTGGGACTAACCTATTAACCGGAGGCCTAGCCCAAATTGCTGTTTTTTTGCCTATTTCAGTGTTTCATAGAAAAAGAATATCAAACGGAGTCCAAACGGAATGAAACCTTCGGGAACGTGATTTTCGGAACAAACGTGATCCAGAGGACTTGGAGTCCACGTAAAGAAATCAACAAGGAGAGCACGAGGCAGGGGGGCGCGCCTACCCCCCTAGGCGCACACCCCACCCTCGTGGGGCCCACATTGCTCCACTGACGTACTTCTTCCTCCTATATATACCTATGTACCCCCAAACCATCAGAGGCATCCACGAAAACCTAATTCCACCGCTGCAACCTTCTGTACCCATGAGATCCCATCTTGGGGCCTTTTTCGGTGCTCCGCCGGAGGGGGCATTGATCACGGAGGGCTTCTACATCAACACCGTAGCCTCTCCGATGATGTGTGAGTAGTTTACCTCAAACCTTCGGGTCCATAGTTATTAGCTAGATGGCTTCTTCTCTCACTTTGGGTCTCAATACAAATTTCTCCTCAATTCTCTTGGAGATCTATTTGATGTAATCTTCTTTTGCGGTGTGTTTGTCGAGACCGATGAATTGTGGGTTTATGATCAAGTTTATCTATGAACAATATTCGAATCTCCTCTAAATTCTTTTATGTATGATTGGTTATCTTTGCAAGTCTCTTAGAATTATCAGTTTGGTTTGGCCTACTAGATTGATCTTTCTTGCAATGGGAGAAGTGTTTAGCTTTGGGTTCAATCTTGCGGTGCTCTATCCCAGTGACAGAAAGGGAAACGACACGTATTGTATTGTTGCCATCGAGGATAACTAGATGAGGTTTATATCATATTGCATGAGTTTATCCCTCTACATCATGTCATCTTGCTTAAAGCATTACTCCGTTCTTATGAACTGAATACTCTAGATGCATGCTGGATAGCGGTCGATTTGTGGAGTAATGGTAGTAGATGTAGAATCATTTCGGTCTACTTGTCGCGGACGTGATGCCTATATAGATGATCATACCTAGATATTCTCATAACTATGCTCAATTCTATCAATTTCTCGACAGTAATTTGTTCACCCACCGTAATACTTTTGCTCTTGAGAGAAGCCACTAGTGAAACATATGGCCCCCGGGTCTATTTTCCATCATATTAATCTTCCAACACTTAGCTATTTCTATTGCCGTTTATTTTACTTTGCATCTTTATTATAAAAATACCAAAAATATTATCTTATCATATCTCACTCTCGTAAGTGACCGTGAAGGGATTGACAACCCCTTTATTGCATTGGTTACGTGGTTCTTATTGGTTTGTGTAGGTGCGTGGGACTCGAGAGTGGTCTCCTACTGGATTGATACCTTGGTTCTCAAAAACTGAGGGAAATACTTACGCTACTTTAATGCATCACCCTTTCCGCTTCAAGGGAAAACCAACGCAGTGCTCAAGAGGTAGCACGCAACCGCATGCATATGGGGCCCACGACGTGATCGTGCGCACGCCCAACCACTAGCAGAGCGCACGAGAAGGGACGCGAGCAGAGTGCTCCACGGTCGCCTCAACGGCGAGCAACCATATATATGCATATAACAGTTGAACAAACAAGGAAAAGTTGTCCACAAGCCGAGCGTGCCGACGGATGCGAGCAGAGCGCGCCGCGGCGCCTAACGGCGAGCACAGCGCGCGGCGGCGCCTAACAGCGACCAGAGCTTGCCGAGGGACGCGAGCAGAGGCTGGCACAGTGATACATGGCAAATAAGATGAACTGTGCGAGCAATGTCGAAAACATCAAGCACGAATCAGATTAGAGTTGCGTGTGCGATATGTGGCATACAGTTAATCCATCCGAGTTGTTTGTGATGGAATAAGCTGTGTGTGTTGCGGGAAAATGCTTGCTGGTATATAACCATAAATTTAACCAAAAAAGTGTTAATGCATGTTACAAAAATTATATAGCTGGAAACTACGTTCAAATGCGACTCCAACGATATAACCTTTGGCGACATGCATTCATATTTTATTAGTTAAATCCTACTTATAAACCAGGACGGGGGTATAGTAGGTAATTAAATCGCAAACATTTTTTTTGTATTAACCGTATGTGTACGTGTCGTTTCATCCTCCTCTCGCACGTCTTGTCACCCTGCTGCCGCAGACGGCTTACAACGCAAGCTTGCGCAGCACACGGGGGCGTTCTTTTGGCCAAACGGTGGCGCCAATGAATCGTCGGTGAGCCCGTTCCCATGCAACCTCGCAGGTTCCCGCGCAAGCTTCCTGCCCGACTCGGTGAAATCCCCCAAAATCCCAATGCTTACCGGCCTGCTATAAAAACCCTCACGGCCGACGAGTCCTGCGCAAAAAAAGACACATCCGTGACATTTTGGGTCGAACGAATTTTTTTTTATCATACATATGACACTTCTATGACGATAATTGTGACAAAACCCGTATCATCATAGATGTGGTGGGCTCCTACTTATGACAAAAATCATGACAGAAAATGGGCTTTTTCGCCCGGGCGGGCCGGAGACGCAACTGCATGGCATTCTTTGGGCCGCCCATGACGGAAAAACCGTGGTAGAAGCAAGGGGAGGAAAATTTCGGGAGTTGCCGTTACGGTGGGAGGTCGGGGCCGAAGCCATGCGCGTTTCTTTCTCGTGACGACGCTGTGTGTGCGTAGGCGTTCGCTCTAATCGAACCCGAGCGAGGCATTGGGCTCTAATCGAACCCGAGCGATTGCACCGCAGCTACGCGTTACTAAACCCGAGCGATCGATCGATGGCTGTTAATCAAGCCGATCGAGCGATTCTTCGCTATCGCTGCTAATCAAGCCGATCGATTGATGAACAAAGTGAGCGCTATGGGGGGTTGGATGAACAAGGAGCGGTGGGCGTTGCCTCTGGATGAACAGGACCCCGTGGTGTGGAGGGCTGGATGAACAGTAGACGGTGGAGGGGTGGCCGTGGAGGGGTGGTTGAACAGGACCCCGTGGTGTGGAGGGCTGGATGAACAGTAGACGGTGGAGGGGTGCCCGTGGAGGGGTGGTTGAACAGTAGCCGGTGGAGTAGCACGCGGTGGAGGCTGGATGAACAGGAGCCCGTGGAGGCTGGAGGAGGTCGACGATAGCCCGTGGAGGCTGGAGGAGGTCGACGGTGGAGATGAACAGTATCCCGTGGAGTCCCGTTTTGCGGTACGCCACACCCCTCCCGATGAACATGACCCCCTTTTCGACCGTAGCGCTCCAACACAAAGTCCGTTTTGCGATACGCCACACCCTCCCGATCAACAGGACCCCTGCTCCGACCGTAGGAGGTCCGTTTAAATCCGTTTTGCGGCACGCCACACCCTCCCGATCAACAGACCCTGCTTCGACCGTAGGAGGTCCGCTTCTCCGCTTTTGTGGTACGCCACACCCTCCCGATCAACAGGACCCCTGCTTCGACCGTAGGAGGTCCGCTTCTCCGCTTTTGCGGTACGCCGCACTTCTCCCGATGAACAAGATCCCATTTCAAACGTGGCCGGTCGAACACAAGGCCGCTTCTCCGCAGCGGTACGCCAGCCTCGCTTCCATCGCCTGTTCCGCCCAAGCCTCCCGATGAACACGACCACGCATTCCGCTCCGACCCAGCCGGTTGGCTACCACGCTGCCGTTGCCTCTCGATGAACACGACGCATTCCGCTGCCTCCCCATGAACACGATGCATTCCGCTGCCTCCCCATGAACACGACGACGACGCTGTTTCTCCGCTCGACCCAGCCATGTATGTATGCGCGAGTAGGCGCTCGAGACCCTGCCCGTATGTACGACGTGGTCAGATTTTCTTTCTTGCACCTCGCCGCTGTACGACGTGTACATGCTACGCGCGCGCCTACTACTACTTACACGCGCGCGCCTCTACATCCACCAAGATATATATACGCACACGTTCGCGACCAGAATGACAACGCTATGTACGCTTCGACCAGTTGGGTCCCGAATGTCAGGCACTTCCTAGCCTACGAAGATGTAGCTGGTGGGTCCCAGCAGTCAGGGGGGCGAATCGTTTTGTTTTTTTTTGCATGGACGCACTTCCTTGCATGCGAAGATGTAGTGGTGGGTCCCAGCAGTCAGGGGGTGAATGGTTTTTTTTTTGCCCGGACGCACTTCCTTGTGTGCGAAGGTGTAGCTGGTGGGTCCCAGCAGTCAGGGGGGAAACATTTTTTCGTGAAATATGGTGGCCCGTCCGGTGGGTCCCCGCTGTCAGGTGGAGGAATAATTATTTTGCGCGTAATAAGGAGGCACTTCCTTGCTGCGGCCGTGGACCCAGCTGTCAGCCTCTCCACGTACAGTCCACGTCCGATGGAAGCCGCCTTGACCACGCTGACCACGCCGCCGCCGAGAGCACCAGGGCGGTGGACGACGGCGAGGCCTAGGAAGGGACGACGCGGAGCCGGGAAGACGCGCAGTGGATGCCCACGCCAGAGGAGTACGAGGGTTCACCGTTCACTGCGGGTGTGAGGCTGCCGTCGCCGCAGGATAACAGGGGGTGTGGGTGAGTAGAGGGATGGCCTAGCCAGTGGTGGGAGTAGTTGGGGGCGGTGAGGCCTCCGCCGCATCGCAGCCGGCCACGGGAGGCAGGAGCACGAGGCACGATCGGCGCTGGTTTGGGCGGCTGGAGCAAGAAGACCAGAGGTTGAAGAAGCACTACGGCCATTGGATGGACATCATACGGTCACTGGAGCTAGAATCGTGCATATTGACTAAGTTGACAAAGCCCTCCGTCCCCGTCAACTTAGTAGGCCCACAAGTCAGCCTGCCACTATACTGGGTCCCAGCTAACAGGGGGAGTATTCATTTTTTGTGCGTAATAAGAAGGCACTTCCTTGCGTGCGAAGATATAGCTGATGGGTCCGAGCTGTCAGCGGCGGTAACATTTTTTCGCGAAATACAGAGGCCCTTTCGGTGGGTCCCTGATGTCAGCTGGAGGAATCATTATTTTGCGCGTAATAAGGAGGCATTTCCTTGCGTGCGGCCGTGGACCCAGCTGTCGGCCTCTCCACGTACAGTCCACTTCAGATGCATGTCGGTCGTTGACCACGTTGACCAGGCCGCGCCGAGAGCACCAGGGCGGTGGACGACGGCGAGGCCTAGGAAGGGAACGACACGGAGGCAGGGAAGACTCGGCAGTTGTTTCCCACGTGGAGGGGAGTACGACTGTACGAGGGTTTACTGGTTCGTCTGCCGTCGCCGGAGAATAACAGCAGGTGTGAGTGAGTAGAGGGATGGCTAGGCCAGCGATGGGAGTACGGTGGGGCGGTGAGGCCTGCGCGGCAGCACAGCCGGCCGCGGGGAGGAGGGAGCAGGCAGTCCCGCCGGCGCTTGTTTGAGCGGCTGGAGCAGGAAGAGCAGAGATTGAAAAAGCACGACGGCCGTTGGATGGACATCCAACAACCACCGCTAAAGGCCAACCTTTTTTAGGAAAGCCTCAAATATGTGGAAAACAGCATACAACCCATCTGCCATTATTTCTAATAATTTACAGCCCATTTGCTAATTCTTAAGGTTTTTTGGAGCCCATATTCTTTTTGTTAGCATTACAGCCCATATTGTGGCCACGGTTAAAAAATTATACGAAATTTTGCATATTTCGGAGCGGTCCGAACTGTTTTTAATCCCGAAATTTCGACTCACATTCAAACTGATTTTAAAAATAAATGTATATCAATATAAAATCCAACAAATTCTCCACGCATAAAAATTAATGTAATTTAAAATCTCGAAATGAAAAAAAGATATTTGAAACTAATTGCCGGTTTGATGTGTTTTAAAAATGTACATCCCATTTCTCATTATCGATGGGCCATTTTCTCGCCACCAATGAAAGCTCTCCTCGTCTTGAAAGATTTGCAGCCCAACAGGCCTGACAAAGCGACTTACTTGGCAAATCACAAAAAACTGGGCTGTGGCCGTGGACCCAGCTGTCAGCCTCTCCACGTACAATACTCTTCCGATGGAATGTCGTTGACCACATTGACCACGCCGCGCCGAGAGCACCAAGGCGGTGGACGACGGCGAGGCCTAGGAAGGGGACGACGCGGAGCCGGGGAAGACGCGGCAGTGGATGCCCACGCGGAGAGGAGTACGAGGGTTCACCGTTCGGCCATGTGTGAGGCTGCCGCCGCCAGCAGGCCTGGCTAGCGGTGGGAGTAGTAGGGGGCGATGAGGCCTCAACGGCAGCACAGCCGGCCACTGGAGGCAGGAGCAGGCGGTCTCCCCGGCGCTGGTTTGGGCGGCTGGTGCAAGAAGAGCAGCGATTGAAGAAGCAGCAGGACCGTTCGATTCAAATCCAACGGTTACTGCTGCTAGAATCGTTTGTTGACTAAGTTGACAAGCCCTGCATACGCGTCAACGTAGTAGGCCCACAGGTCAGCCTCCCAACCGGTGCGCCCAGATGTCAGTGGGAGGAATCATTTTTTCGCGTAATAAGGAGGCAGTTGATTGCGTGCGGCCAGGCCAGCGGAGGGAGTAGGGTGGGCCGGGAAGCCCGCGGTATCACAGCGGGCCACAAGAGGAGGGAGCAGGCAGTCCCACCGGCGCTAGTTTAGGCGGCCGGAGCAGAAGATCGAGATTGAAGAAGACGTCGGCCGTTGGATGGACATCCAACAACATCGCTGCTAGAATCGTGTGTTCACCGACAAAGCCTTGCGTAAACAAGTCAGCCTCAAATCTGTGGCGGTACAACCCATTTGCTATTATTTTTATAATTTTTACTCATTTTCTAATTCATATGGAATTTATTGCAGCCCGTTTTCCATTTTTAGAATTGCCGGCCATTTTCTGGTCAGTACCAGGTCAAAAAATTAACTAAATATGTGGTAAATTTTGAAAATTCGCAAATTTTTGCTGGGGAACGAAACATTCTTAATCCAAAAATTAATAGCCATACTAAAACAAATTTAAAAATAAATTAGTACTATGTCATGTTAAATCCAATGAAATACGTATAAGATATCAGTGAAGAACAAAATTCAAAAAAAAACTAATATCCCATTTGCTATAATTTTTTGGAATTTTCAACCCCTTTTGATATTACTTTTAACAGACATTGACCATACTCTTTGGCCAGGACGGAATGCATCCCTCCTCGTCTTGAAAGATTTGCAGCCCAAGAATTGGAGAAAACAAATAGGCCTAGCTTGGGTATTCTTCAAAAGAAATACTGGGCTACCTATTTTCCCAAAGAACTGGTGCATGAGCATTTAGCTTTATTTATTTATTTACTTATTTATGTTTAGGGACCATGAGCATGTACCGGGCCGGATTCATGTGAGAGCCTCCTTCCAGCTAATTATGGGCTTCTATTGGGCCTTCATCAGTGGGCTGCATGTTATCAACAAGTGGAAAATGTGTTCCGCATTTAAAAATAGTATGAGCTACGACGGCACGGGCACTAAAGGATCGAACTGCAACGACTTCCAAAACAACACATTTATTCAACCAATGTATTTAAATATACTACTGATTGTACATTGAAAACAGCAGCAGCAACAACCAGGGCTGGGGTGCAATGTATAAAGAAGCAGGCCGTAAGAGTGAAGACGCAGCTCTCTCTTCCAAACCAAACATCAGCCATCATTACAAAAGGGCTACCAAAAAGAACAAGTGTATGCATCAAACTAAATAAAGATCCTACTACACCAAGTGTACGATCTAACTAACTCGCTCGCTTAGACGTTACTATTTATTAAGCTGTGGAGATTGGTCGACGGCTTGAACCAGATGGGTGCTCGACGGGGAAACTCCAGCCAGCAGGTCGAAGTCCGATACTTATGCACCTCTCTCCTACTTTGGGCTGCAGAGCGTGGCGGCACATATCGGGTATGGTGCATGCAGAGACGCATGGTACGCTGTGTACACACAGTTTTGCCTGATGAACGAAACCGCGCTGCCATCATGATCCTTGCCGCCGGTTATCTCCTGGTTAATCGGATAATTCAGTCCGACAAACAGAGAGCATGTACCAAGGCTACTTACCAGCCTCCAGTCAAAAATTTCTGAAGGCCCAGAGAAGCTGGGATCCCGCTCAAAGACCTTGCAAAGGATCGTGATTGTATTCCGCGAAACAACACGTCCGCACGCGCGAACGATCATCAATCTTTCGCCGTCGTTCGATCGAGCCAGAACCACCTGCAATCGCCATGCCGCTTTTCTTTGAAAGGTTCGGGATTAGGAAGGGTAGGGACACCAGCGCCTACAACATCATATCAAGTTGAGTCAAATAAAAAGGGCTCTTGATTTAGTCAATCTTAAGAACAGCATGTTATGAGCATGAATATTTTTTCAGTAAATGTTGACAGAATATAAGCAAGCCATCATGATATCATAGGAAAGTAACATACCGCTGTAACAGCCATTTGTAGCGATGATCGGAGTAGGCCAGCAATACGCCCAGCCATAGAAGGAGTCGACAACGTAAATGAAGCCCTTGTGTTCAATGGCATCGAGAACCATGGAGGATGTATGATCCCGCGATGGACGTGCAGATTTATCCACTTACCGCAGTGACTGCCGATAGGCGAGACCGCGTTGAAGAACGCAATTAGCCTGAAATCTTTATAATTCGCAGATCTTGTGGGCACTTGGCAGATTACAACCTTGAGCAAATCAAACTTGGTATCATGTTGGCTACCGAAGATTCCGAGTATTCGGGCCGCATGTGCCAAAGCAAAGGCAGTG
The DNA here is from genome assembly GCA_021605205.1 of Aegilops longissima. Lineage (NCBI taxonomy): Eukaryota > Viridiplantae > Streptophyta > Magnoliopsida > Poales > Poaceae > Aegilops > Aegilops longissima. Next base: position 609,359,945 of record CM038682.1, on the reverse strand, counting down.
TTAATCAAAGGAAGGGGATCAATCGCCGGTGTAGACCTCCACGAGCATCCAGCTGCCGCGACCGCCGACGCAGCACCATCCAAGACGTGTTCATGCCGACCCAAGACATACCGTTAATGTAGCCGAGGCTGACGGGATCGGATCGCAGTGAAGGGGTTGATGCTCGCCACCCCACGATCGTTATGCTGCGTGACACGCCGCTTCAAGATCAGCGGCATCGCAAGCAAGGAGCTGGCTTAAAAGCTCCGCCCGAGGGCTTTGAGTAAACGGTACAGCCCCGACGAGCACGCCGGCGAGCGGCATGGTATCGAGATTGTCCACACGCCAAACAATGAGCTTGATTACCTCTGTGGGGAGCGAATTCCAGCCACTCTTTCGGCGGACGCTGCTCGGTTCTCGCCATTGTTAGTGCTTGGGTTTTGACGAGGGGGAGGCGCTTTAGCGGGATGGAAGCTTGACGAGATTATGTGCGGACAAAGATGGAGAAGCTTAATATGTGCTGCGGGAAGTGGACAGTGATGATGACTACAACACGCCGCTTGACTTACGAGACACATACCAGCAGCGAGGGTCATATCGATGCTGCATAACTTGCTTGAGTGATCACAAGATCGGTACTCCCTACAAGACCTACTACAAGATTATGCCCTAGCTTGCTAGAGTAGAGTAGTAGAGTAGGACTCGCTCTACTACTAGCACCGGAGGAGTAGTATATTCTAATCTAAAATAGTTACAAACTTCAATGCCCGAGCGTGGAACCACTACGAACCGTGCTCAAAGACCGTGGTTCACGTGGTGTTTGGACTTATATGCAAAAAATAGCAAGATGCCCGTGCATTGCACGGCACACCATCATCACCAACTCGGTTTTTCTCTACTCCTACTCCTATAAAAGACTCAGCTTGGTGATGATGGAGGCGAGGAGGCGAGTTCAGCCGGGCGGCAGCGGACGGCGCAACACTATTCGATTTGTTATAAAAAAGTAGTAGAGATAGAGACATAGGAGGAGCACGAGGTTGTGGGAGATAAGGATGAACGAGGCAAGGCCTTATCTGTAAATGTGGAGAGAGGTGCGGTATCTTTTGTAAAATTGTCATAGTTGGCTTTCTATCCGCCGATATAGATCGGACGGTCTATATTACAAGATGGCAGGCATACCATCATCACCAACTCGGTTTTCTATAAGAGTAGATATATATAGATATAGATAGATAGAGACTAGGAGTACTAGTAAGGACACCATCTATCGCTTCGTGTGCTACTCCTGCGCTCCATTCGCGGCCGCAACGCCCCTACAGCCACTCCCTCCCGCGCCCATTCGGCGGGCGCTGTTGAAATCTGGGAGCGACTCGCGATCGCTGGCAGCCACGACTTCACCGACGATGACTTCTTCCCCGACCTCGCAACCTCTTCCTCAACGACATGGGCGATAACCTCAACGCCAACGGTGTTGCTCCCTGCTGCACCGTATGTGTTTCTGTCCTTCCTTTTCAAATCGTGGTAGAATTCATGTTTCTACTCAGATCCTACTACTATGCTAGTCCACATGATTAGTTTCATCTCTGTTATAGCCGCCATGATTTATTTTGTGCTTATTCGGATTAAATCTCGTAGTAACTTGCTCACATATTCAATCGGGCGCAACGCCCCTACAGCCACTCCTGCTTCATGGACGGCCTGGTCGATGCCTCCAAGGAGCCCTTCGCCCATCGCTATGAGTGCCCGATGCCGCTTTTGTGGCTCGCCGGCGGACATGGTGCATCACCACGGATGCGCAGCGGTCACCGCTGGCCCTTGGCGGAGAACATCAAGTACGACACGTGCTACCGGTTCACCATGCCGGAGTCGCTGGAGGATCACCGCCGCCTGCTAGTCTCGGAGGAGGACGGCAGCGTCTTCCTCTTGATCGTGGGCACCGGCGAGGCCCGCGCAGGCCGCCGCCCCATCTTTGTAACGCGCGCGTGGGCGTCGCCGCTGACGCTGACACTGACACGAGGCAGATGTACGGGTGCGTGGTCAATGTTACTACCCCTCCGGGTCGCGTGGGCGGCGAAACCGGCCTCATCGGACAGACTTGGACTCTGAGGAGCTGGGACTATCCCGCCAATGTGGACTTGGAAAACCCATGGCATCCGTTCCATCCTTTACCCGCCGACTCGGTGCACGGGGACTCCAAGGAGGTTCACCTGGACATACGCATTATCAAGTGCACTTAGAAAACATGTAGTGTGTGTGTGGGCGCTTATGGCCCGTGTCTTTGCCGCTTTTGATTCTGTAAGCTTGTCGTTAAACTTGAGTGGCTTTCGCCGCAGTCCTTCCTTTGAACTGCTCCTCTCAATGAGCTGATGTAAGACACTTTGGGTTTCATTTGATAATGGAACCGGGGAGGAGCCTCCCTGTTCTTCTAAAAAAATACGCATTATCAAGTTAAATGTTGATCATTAGTCTTCGCCAATGTAATCCGCTGTCTAAGCATGTGGAGACTTCCATGCAGGATCTTGCTCTATTGGAGTATCGCGATGAATAAAAGTGTATCCGCTTATGGTTTAGTCTAGAATCTTCCATGTATGAATTTTTACTACAAGATCGGTGAAAGACTTACGATGAACCATTTCTTACATCTCCTCTCGCCCCTTGCAAGTCATCCTGATTTAACTCCATCTAGGTGTATAAGGGCATGGTTAATATTACTTAATAGTATAGCCAACTGTTGACTATAAGAAAGTGCCATGTCATCTGTAGCCAACATGTATAACAATCGATACTCAAAAACTAATTCTTAAAGATCATTTCTTGCAAAGCACAATAAGTGTTATTTCTTCACAAGTTTTGGATGCAGGTTGAACAGTTGAACGCTTTTGTTTGCAAAAGATACCTTTTTATCTATTTCACCCGGATGTTTGTGAGCTCTAGAGATGAGATAATATCCGAAGAAACCTATCGATACCTGTTACACATGAGATGACCCCCACATCCTTTGTCAAAATAAACAACTCCCCGATCAATGCATTTCACTCTTCGGTGCAACGCACGGGCACCTTACTACTATAGATTAGTACGACCAAAAATTGAACTAACATTATATATAGTACGATAAATACTGATGCATGTCACCTAAAATTATATCATTCAAAACTATGTTCAAATACGAATCCAACGATATAGTTTTTGTTGACATGCACTAACATTTTGTCAGTTAAATCTTCAGTCAAATTCAATGGGGGACTAATAAACCACGACCGATGTAGTACAAGTGTAGAGGGCGGCGCTGCACGGAGTCTCACCTCTCACTGTGGCGCGGCAAGAAAGCCATCATATCACAAAACCCAACCACTCCCAAGAATAAGTGGCCTGGTAAAATAAACGGACAAGCAACCATCACATCCCTCCGCCTTTTTTGCATTTCATCTCTCTCAGATTTACTTTCTCCTGTTCATCTCCCACACTCGATCCCTAGCTACTACTCCTAGGGCCAGTTCTTTTGGCGGCTTCCCAGCTTTTCCCACAAGACTAGTCACAAGGAGAGTAACAATAAGGCGCCTCACTCATTTATTTGGGCTTCTAAACTACTACTCCGCCCTGGTTTATTCCTCACCATTGTAATTTGTGCTAAATTTTGACCAAAGATTTAACTGATAAAATGTTACTCAAAACACTTAGGCGCGGTGCATCTAGGTGTGTAAGTCATCTTACTGAAAACCAAATAATCCCAAAACACTTAGGCGCGGTGCATTAACTTCTACCTCATTTCTTGTTTCTTGACATATCAACCAATAAGAGATAAAGAGTGTGCATGCTTTTAATGACTTGAGATATCAAACACGACATGCAAGTGGTTAGTTCATTGCATGCAATACTATTAATTAGCAAATAAACATTAACGCTTCTCGCTTTCTCCTCCTCCTTGGTCACGGTGCACAGCCTAAGATGACTTACTCACCTAGACGGATGGAGTAGTGCATGTGACATGCACTAACATTTCATTAGTTAAATTTATGATCAAAATTTGACACAGATTACAATGGGGACCAATAAACCAGGACGGAGGTAGTAGTTATGGGATTACTAATCTAGAAGCCTAAAAGAACTGGCCCCTGGTACTCCTACTAGTAGTAGTACTCACGTTGGAATCGTTTCACAAGCTTGACTAGTGCTGTTTTTCTACTTTTACAAAAACCGCATCGTAATGTTAAAACGCATTTGCACGCACATAAGTAATAGTAGTACTCCTCCGCCTAGGTGTACAAATCTTCCTCCTTCTTGGTCACCGTGCACAACCAAAGATGACTTATTGACCTGGACGGAGGGAGTAGAAAAGTCTGCAAGCATATATCGAGAGAGACGTAGTCCGATAGTATATAGTAAAGTTTGTGCTATATGCACGCATTTGCAAAATGCGTAATAATACACAACGTTTCCAAACTTTCCTTTACATACTTAATTAAGGACGCTAAAATTCCTGAACGCTCGGGATTTATCATTTGCGCCCCAAAACTAATGAGATCGCTTTATTTAAACAAAAATTATACTCCTCCTAAAGCCACGGCGCCGCAGAGCGCTATGGCGCGCCACGAGTGCCCTGGTGCGCGGTCGTTTCCAGCACGCCGACACAACGCTTCTTCCTCAGCCTCGCAACTCGCGAGGTGCTGATTGGCGGCTTGTCGGCGGGCGAGCGCGATCTCACCGTGTGGTGATCCGCGCCAACAGTACTCCTCCTGGCTGGAAGCGTGCACCGTCCACGCATCGCCAAGCGAGATGAGGCGCTTGGGCCCGACCGCACTCGTGGCCGGCACGGCGCCCTCCGCCACCCTCACGGCCCTCGCACGAGCCTTCCGCCAAAGAACCAATTGCTTGACTCTCTCGGACGCGACATAGATCTCCCAGAAAGCTTGTTGCGCTGTGCTTCTCTTCCTCGGCCTTCTTCTCCGCTCTATTTTGGCGCGCGCTCGCTGGAGGCAAAGCCTCCCACAAGGCGACATCCATTTCTTGCCAAAGCTCCTCAAGGCTGGGGGCTCGGGCGGCGGCGCGGCGTTTCCTCAGAAGGGAGCCGACGCCCTCCGACGCTGCGCGGCCGGGAGATTGGGAACGCCGACGGCCCACCTCGACACGCCGCGGCGAGGAGCGGAACACCGACGCGCCCTCCTCGACTAGTGGCGGCGAGGAACGGAACGGCGACGCGTCGCGCCGCGGGCGAGGAGCGGAACGCCGACGCGCCCTCCTCGACTAGTGGCGGCGAGGAACGGAACGGCGACGCGTCGCAGAAGCGGCGAGGAGCGGAACACCGACGCGCCCTCCTCGACTAGTGGCGGCGAGGAACGGAACGGCGACGCGTGACCGCCCACGCGGTGCAGCGAGGGGCCTTAGGGCTTGGGAGGCGATGCCATGGTGGTCGACGGAGAGGGAGGGGAGGAGATAGCGATGAACGTGAACGTGAGGGGAGGAGATAGCGATTTCGTGGGAGGCGCAGATTTATAGCGAGCAATGGCACACCCACGTAAGATATGGATCTGAGTTGCATCGACTTAATCGCAGGTTCAGTTATGCCACCGACATGTGGGCCAAGACACCGCTGGGCCCGTATGTCAGTGACCCAATGCACCTGAAGTTAAGTAAAAGCTACGTGGGCATATTTGTTGGAGTAAATTACGGGGGAGCGAAGGGGTGGAAATATTGCTGGTCACAACGGATTGGACGAGCGTGGGGGAGGAGGGTCATGCATGCAGATTTTTTCACACGGGGTGGAGTGGTGGGACCGCCGGAGGGAGAAGGAGAGTTTGGCAGGCATATTGTTTCCACACATGGAGAGGAAAAGATTTGGAGACGAACGGGCTTCCTGCAGGTATGGGGAACGGTGCATAATAAGTCATCTTGCATGCCGGGCTAGGTATAGTCTCAAGTCATTAAAACATACACGCCCACACATGTTCATATTTCAAGGTGCACTAAATTATTGCATGCGATGATTAAGGCTGGCCATAATGGTGGTATCTTAGCTGGTATCATGCACACGGGAATAGCAAACATGCTGATGTGGCAAAGAATTAAAGAAGAGAGGGGGGTTAGAGTAACTAGTGTTCATGCATGCATTGGTAAACACATTTTTTGTGAAGAACGACAACATTAGTTGAGTACTTTTGCAGACTTCAAAACTATTCCACCGCTCTACTATCTTGCTAAGAGTAGGTGAAAATTTTGAGTCGAGCCCTTTAAACTAGAAGGGAGGTAGTGGTACTCTAATAGCTAGGTGTGTAAGTCATCTTACTTAAAACCAAATAATCCCAAAACACGAGGCGCGGTGCATTAACTTCTACCTCGCTTTCTTGTTTCTTGACATATCAACCAATAAGAGATGAGGTGTGCATGCTTTAATGACCCGAGACTATCAAACATGACATGCAAGTGGTTAGTTCATTGCATGCAATACTATTTAATTAGCAAATAAACATTAATGTCTCTCGCTTTTCCCTCCTCCTTGGTCACGGTGCACAGCCTAAGATGACTTACTCACCTAGACGGAGGGAGTATCAACATTCACAATGTCAAATCAATATTTTTACACTCATTATAAAACGTAGTTCTTATACTCATTATAATCAGTATTGTAGATATTGATATTTTTAGTATAAATTTGGTCGGGATTTCATTGATGCCTGTCAAAGCGTGGAGGAACCGGAGCTTAGGGCTTGCATTGCCGGTCTCTACATAGGTATTTTCTTCATAATCCTGTAATTTTAGAGACTGATTGCGCTTTTGTGGTAGCGCCTCTTGCATCGGGGACTATGACAGTCTGCTATGCGTGACTCAAGATGAAAGCGTTGAGCATCTCGGTTGATCAACAATCTTCAATTGTCAAAGATTAGCCGCTCGCCAATAAGGTGGCACACTTAATCGCTAAGTATAGCTTTGACAATAGATTAGATGGTATTCTTGTAAATAACGCATCACTGTGTGGTGAATATTGTATCGAATGAGTGTACCGTGTGGCTGGTTAATTAATATAAGGTGGTGTTCAAAAAGTATATATTTGGTCAAACACTTTGCAAACGGTTGACGGGAGTAAAAGGACCAGAGGGAGTATCATGCATGCGGAGTAGGCAAAAAATTGCTCATTTATAGCCGGTCGAAGTCTCAAAGGGCGCGACCGCGAGGGAGGCGAAGGTCGGGAGGCGCGACGGTTGACGGAATTAAGTGAAGTTACATCCACGCTACCGGCATGGCGCATGTAACAGCAGAAGCTATACCGTCAGCCTACGATATGGGTCTAGTAGACATGACATCTAGTGGGTCCCGTGATAGTTCTCGAGAACTCTTTGGGGCTTGCAGCCGCTTATCCACCGGCAAGCCAGCAACCCCACGCCGCTCAGACGCCTCTACTCGTCCCCCGCCTTCTACCTCACAACAGTTCGCCCCCCACCGTCTCCGCCCTTTCACATTAGTTCGCTCCAGTTTTTATGGGTACAACAGTTCAACTTCTCCTAACCTCCTCCAAAATCCATGGCCTCCCAAATCTCCATGGTCGCCGCTGAGTACCAGGTTAGAGCCATCACCGCGATCAGTTCATCGTCATCTACACACGTGGATCCGCGACGGTGAAAGCATGGCTTGCTCGCTTCCTACGCATGTTCAACAGTTCAACGGATGAGTGGGTCGCTGGGCTAGATGTTGAGTACACCACAGTCCCGGGACGAGAGAAGGATCTAAAGGACTAAGAGAGGAAGAAGCCCGCCGTGATCCAGGTTTGCATGACATAACGCTTGCTTGGTCTACCACATATGCCATGCCGACGTTGAGTGCCAGGATTTTAAGAACTTCCTCAAGGACAAAAGAGTGAAATTCACATCAGAGGCTTTAAGAACGACAGAGATGTCCCGCCGGATAGGTCTCGTTGTAGGCCAGCCCTTCGATCTCTAGAAGGCAAGCCTGGTGTCCTCCTCTCAACCTTCAATGCTGACCCCGGCAGCAGCCATGATTGATCCTTCAGACGCTAAACTCAAGAAACCTCATCACGAAGTTTCATCATGCATGGGAGTCAAGACATTAGATGAAGATCACATCCTGTACGCAGCAATGGATGCCTACCTTTGTTTAAATATCTACATGGGTTGGATGAAGAAGCAGAGCCCAAAGGTCCGTTCAAGCAAAGAAGGCCGCGAAGAGGAAGAGGAAGAGGGACGAGGACGAAGTCGAGGACGTGGACTCGGACCGAGTAGGTGGCAGTGCCGCCGCCATGCTGGTTCTACCGCAGTGTCAAGCGGACTAGTTGCTTAGTTTATTTTCAAGGGTGTGTTGTGCCGAGGCCCCAGCAGAACTATGTTTATGTTCTTTCTCGTTATTTGAACTCTTTAGTACGTAGAGTAGTACTAGTACTATGTCTTACTACTGTTCTTCTTGCAGTTGGTACTATCGTCAGATCTTCGTGTTCCTACTGTACTTAATACGCTCGTATTAGTAGTATAATTTGGGTCACCGATTTGTGAAAGAAGTTCGACGGAGCGAAGGAAGAAGACGGCAGAAGAGGTGGAAGAAGCCCTTCTAGCCATCCATGTTGCATCAAACGGCTCACATGAGTCGACTGACCCAAATTGCTCCTTCAGATTGCAGGATCCACGTGGCATTCAAGGTCTCGAAGGTAGATTCCGCGTCCGCACCGGTTTGCGGGCTCGACGCGCGCGCGACCGGCTTCCGCCGCGACAGCCACCATGCGCGCCTCCTCCGCGCGGGCGGAGACGACAATGACACGCTAGTTCCTCGCCGCCGCATGTTGGAGCACGCGCCGTCCTCTCTTCTTCAGACGCTGCGTGCATAGACGCGGCTCCACCAGCTGCTCGCGTGCTTGGCAGCGCGGCGGCATGGCGAGGAGGGACTGCAGACGACGTGAGCGGGCGAGCCTTCGGCTTCATGGCACAGGGATGGCGGCGACACGGCGGTGATGGGCGAGAAATTGTTGGCCGGAGCAGGCGGGCGCCGGCATGCGCAACGGCGGCGGCGGCATATTGATGAGTGCGCGTATGGGAGCTTACTTTAGTTTTATATAAGGTTGGTCAAACTTAAAAGAAAACCGTACTAGTACACGTAAACATTAGACTTAGGCAGCGCTTTTATTAAAAAAATATTGAAGTTAGTACCACAGCCACGATACGGAATCCTGTGCAAGCTGCGTGAATCACACGGGTCGCTGGTCGATCGAACGATCGCAAGGCCACCGTGTCGCGCCAAGGACATCCACCGAACCTTTTGTGTGTGTGAAAACAATCCTCGAATATTACTCAAGTTTTTTTCCTGGGAAAGTTCTTGACGCTGCAATATTTCCATATATTTGAATTTAGCTCCAGTTTGTGTTTATTTGGATTTGGACATTTTAGGTGCGCCCTAGTTTTTTTTAATACTTATTTTGTGTGTGTGACTGAGAGAGAACGTGTGTATGTGTCCATATGTGTGTTGTATGAAGGGCAATGTGGAGACGGTGTGCGTGTGATATGTATATAGAGAGGTGTGAATGTGCAAATGATCATGCATGAGTGAGACATAGACAGATGCCGATACGTTGTGTATACATGAGAGAACGGTCTTCTAGTTTACTTGTGTGTGTGTGTGTGTGTGTGTGTGAGAGAGAGAGAGAGAGAGAGAGAGAGAGAGGAGCATCCGTAACACAACAACCATCTCTCTCGATTCGTCCGTCCCTCGCACGATCGCATGCAACACATGCATCAACGCGCACATTTTGACACCCTCACTGCCCCCGCCCACCTCAAGGCCCGCACAATCTCTTCGTGAATACCCATTTCTCTCCTTAGGTTTGTTTTCGCCAATATCACACACACACACACACACACACACACACACACACACACACACACACACACACACACACACACACACACACACACACACCACACTCCCCGAGCACACAATTCATCCCCATCCAAGGTTATACGGCGACCACTCGCTTGTGCTTCTTTGCACCCCAACATGCACAACACCTCAATCTTCAAAGAGGGCATCGAGCAGATCAAGACGGCGACCACACCCGCTAGAGAATGCGGGTCATTTGGAAGCAGTGGTGATGTGACGACGGCTGACCGACTCCTCCCCCACTCTCTCTCTCTCTTGCACAAAATTACCAATCCTCTCTCCCCGCACAAAATTGTCAATCCTCAACCCATGAGATCCTTCCCTCTCGTCCATGTTTTTCCAGCTCTCTCATCAAACATGTTGTCTCTTCTCCTTCCACGATACAGAATCCGGATGCACACGCATCTCACGATATTACATGTCTCCATCTTTCTCACAGACCTAACTTCTCCTCTCTCTCTCTCTCTCTCTCTCTCTCTCTCTCTCGTTAGGTTTGTCTCCTACTCTCTCGCCCACATACATACAATCTTTCCCGCCCTATCTGCTCCATCTTCAAAAGCTCTCTCGCACGTTTCATTCACACAATGGGATATGTCAAAATGTTGCTTCTATAATGGCTGATGTAGAGTTTTGGTTGTTTTTGTTGCATCCTACAAAGTAATAACTATGAAATGCATTTAGATTCTCATTTGACTGGGATTATGTGAGTTTGAGCATGTTGTGAAGTACTATAGACCTTGTATACATCTTGGGATTCACAATGATTGTAACTATTGAATTGTATAGACCATTACATTCAAGTCAATAGCCTAATATATTTATTTCACAATTTCAACAAATGATTAGTTCACTACAAACTAAGAAAACAAATGTGTACTCCTCCGCTTTTATTTAAGTCCCAGATTAGCATTGGTCAAAGTCAAGTTTTGTAAACTCTCGAAAGTTTATAACAAAAAATATTAACATATACAATAACAAATAAATACCATTAGATTCATTATTGAATGTACTTCCACATCATACATATTTGTTATGGTAAATGTTTATATTTTTATATAAACTTGGTCAACTTTAGGAAGTTTGACTTCGTCAAACCTAATATGCAGAGTTTACTACTACTACTCGCTAGTTGCTTAGCCGAATCACTCAACACGCCACACGGGAGTCCAAAGGTCACAAAATTTTGAGGTCGGCGGAAAATCTCCCGCGACCCTGATTCGAGCAAAGGAAGTTACCATCATAGCCTTCGAACAGGCCTACGGACGACGCTTGGTAGGGGCTGTTTTCAGAACTTCAGTTCACCCTACCCAGCCAACCCCACCCCGCACCCAGAGTAGTACACCTGAATACTCCCCATTTTCTATCCCCACCGCAAAATAGACTTCTCCACGGCACCGCAGCCTTCGTGCTCCTCCCTTTACATCGGCGCACTCGCCCACCGCAGCAAGATCTCGCCTCATCGACGACCTCAGACGCCAGACGGAGCCGGTCCACCGTCGTCGTCAGAGACGGAGCCTCTTCCCCGCATCGCCTTCCACGGTCTCGGATCTGCTTCCCGAAGCCGACGCCAAGCGCAGAAGTACCACCGTCGTGGACAATGAACTGACTCGCTGTCGACCATGACTCACAGAGGCCGCCGCGACCATCGCTCTCCTCCTCGATTGGTAATGTGTGTATTGAATCACTTAGCAAGACATGTGCAGTTCCAATTTTGTTCATACCTACCCTTCAATTTTCCTGGGTGCTATTGTTCCCGTAAAAGTAATTGGTTATAGCTCCATTGTCCAACAGAATATCAGCTGGTAATTGTGCGCGCCGCTTCAGTATCGCGCTGTGCTTTGGTAGGTTTTTCATCCGCAACCTGTAGTGTGGCAAATGATGGAAAGGTTTTAGAACTAGCAAGATGCCCATGCTGCACGCATCAAGATGCATTTGTATGAGTAGTTTATCTTGTGGGAGAAAAGGATGAACGAGGGAAGGCCTTATTTGCAAACTGGAGAGGGGTATGGGTATCTTTTTGCAAAATTCCATTTGTTTCCTTCCTATCTCGCCGATATAAATCGGACGGCCTATATTGCAAGAAAAAAGTATAGAGAAAAAAGTAGACAGTAAAGGAAGTAGAGATAAATATTAAATATTAAATATTAAATAAATATAACCGTAGATAAGAGAGTAGAGATAGCAGAGACGTCGGGAAAGGATCGCACTGGGAAAAAGCGGCCGGCGCGGCGCTTAGTTTTGGCGCATGGCGTCCGGCGCGCTTTTATAAAATCCAACGCCCCCACCGCTCTGTGTTTTGCCACCGCTCGTGCCTCGCCACCGCTCTCTCCCGCTTTTTTTTCGCCGCCGCCTGCGCCCATGCCGCTGCCGCTGAAACTTGGGGATACCGCGGCGCGCGCGCGCGCCCGGCGGCTTCTCCGCCGAGATCCGTTCGCTGGATGCGCCGCCTCGGCAATTTCGACACCGCTAACGAGGCCGCCCCACAGACGACGCGGCGGCGTGGCGCCCGTGGCCTCATAGAACATTGAACTTCCCCAACGTGCCGACGCGGAGCGGGCGCAGGAGTCGCGCTCGCGCGGCTTAGCACCGACGAGGATCGCCGCGACAACCGGAGGCGGGAGCACCGTCTCGCATCGCCGAGATGGACGAGGAAGCCATGGCGCTGTGGCGCCAACACTTCCCGCAGGACATCATCAACGAGCGCGAGTTCTACGCGCAAAGGAGGGCGGAGAGGGATAAGAGGAGGGCGGAGCGAGCCGCCTATCGCGAGGACAAGCGTAGGCGAAAAGCGGACGCTCAATTCAACATGAGGCTAGGAGCAGCGTCGCCCTGGGAATCCGACGACGATCGGTATCTTCACGCCTACAGTCAGACGTCGGAGGAGGACATCACCGAGGAGGAGTCGGACGACGAGGAGTAGTTGAATTATCTTTTTTTATCTATCTATGCTGAGAACTATCCTCTACTCTCTAGTATCTACTTCTCGATCTCAGAACTGTAAACGCGTTTTTAAAGCGCCGTGCATTGCGATTCTGTTGGAGATGCTCTAACATGGCGATTTAGTGCTTTAATGTTGCCCACAAGATGCGCGAGTATTACTAGTAGTATTTTTCTTGCCATGTTGAGATTTTAAAACCACGAGTGTGAACATGCAGAGGAGCAATGAAGACCAAACACGGATATTCGGGACATCTTCAAGGAGCGTGGCAAGTTAAAGAGGAGCTGCACGAACCTGTAAAACGAGCTTTGGTAAGTAACACCTTTCAATTACTTTCATTTAGCCTCGTGTTCTTCGATGTGTATATGTTGTAGTTTCGCTTTCTTAAGCGTGGTGTTCTTCGATGTGTAATAAGAAGAGTCTTAATCGCCCTAATGCTTTCGCTTTTAACTTGATGTAGGAAGTGGGTGTTCTCACCTTGTAGTCTGTTTTATATTTCTTTTCCTTTGAATTCACTTCTCCGAGTTCGTTTATCCTGGCTTCTACTAAATGGATCTAGGTTTCTCCGAGTATTGATCTAAAAAGAAGTAACTTCATGTCGATGCAGTTCCTGCGAGGAGGGAAGTATGGTCAACCTCGAGATCATGTTTCCAAAATGAGGCTGGATTACACACAAGGTGCCGTTCCCTAATGATGCTGGATTAGACACAAGGTGCAAATCCCTGATGATGCTGGATTACACACAAGCCGTGGAGTCGTCACTGTTCGTGTCCTCGTGGCATTAGTAAAGGCTGAAAGAAAGCGTGCAGCAGCCCTTGAGAATGTAGCTGAGTTCTCAAGAAGTTTAAAAGAGCAATCAGATGCTCTTCACCCAAGCCAAAGAAGAGATGGAAGAAGCCAGAAATAAGCTAGCAGAGGCAGAGCAGGCTAGGCGCCTCCTGCTATCTAAAACTGTTGTCAATACAAAATTTCCTTCATAATAGCTAGGTTCAAATGTTTATTCCAACAAGATGCCTGTTAGATGTCGTGCATCTACCGATGTGGCACAAAATGTTTTTTGGGTCATGTAATAACAGCAATTACTTTCCAAACAATAATGATTAAGCATTGGACATGGTATAGTTCACGCAAGCCCGACATTCCAAGTTCAACTTCCACATCAAACTCATGTTCACAGATATCTGCACATTCATACATAATGTCCACAACCATGATTCACTTCAAAGCCAAAAAATGTGAGGAGAGTTATAAATAAAGAAAACCTCTACTAGTTCCTCGCTACAAGGCGAGCACAACAAGTCAAGACCACACAAGTCAAGAGACGCTTTTGACACTAGTATAGTGTCAAAAACGCCATACATTATGATAGGAGTATATTTTAGTCATGTTTTCTGTTCTAAAATGCCCGCCGCTCATGGAAGGACGTGTTGCCGCACACGCGCGGATTCAATGAAGGCAGGCGGGCAGTCTTAAGCTGGTTGCACGCGGCGAGGAGGCGTGCTCAGCCGGCTCGCAGCGAAAAGCGGCCCTCTTGGTCGGGCGCCACGGTTCAATGCCTGCGCTATGAGAGGTCGCGTCTGTGTCGAGCAATCACTCCCTCCAGTCCTTTTTGTTTGGGTATAACAAAATCTTGTTTTCCATTCACATTTTACAAGTAAAATTCATGGACAAACTTTGACCCAAAGTACGATGGGGACTAGTAAACCAGAATGGAGGTAGTAGTTTTTTAATCAAAGAAGGGTTTCCTTCCGATTATCGAAAACCAGCATCTAAATCTAAACCATAGTATTTGCCCTAGAACTACCAGGTTCAACATCTCGCAACATAAACCCATACAACCATACGCCAAGGAGGTACGTAGTACTATGAATTCCATTTTCGCCCATACCAATCGCTCTAAAACTACTTACTACTTATAACGTGCCATTGAAAATCGGAACTCTTAACCCCGCTTAAAAACGATATTTTAAACGTGGCTACTCGATCTGTGGCAATCGGCGAGCCACCGCGCCCAAGTCATTCACATGTGGTCCCGACCATCAACTCCTACAAAGGTGCTCCACCACGCACTGCACCCGCGAATGCAGCAATCGTGTGCCTAGGGTTTTAGGGTTTATTTGTTAACGCCGCTTTACGTAACACTCATGTGTGCGAGACAGCGAGAGGTCGATCAAGGTGTGCGCCTCTTCTTCTTTGTATATGTACTCCACCGCTTGTCCGGTGTCCAAAAATTATAATAACTACTAGCAATGTGCCAATGCGTTGCCACACGATCAAAGTAGATTAATACATATTCACCGATTTGATAGAAAAAAGTCTAGTTTTGAAATACGATATCACTAAAAATATGTTATGTTTCACTCAAAATATATTCCTTTGGCGGTTTTGATGAGATAAGGAGGAATGTTGTTGGTTTCAAGATTCGAGAAGTGGTATATGTCTAATTTCTACTCTTACTAGCAAGATGCCCGTATGCTGCACGGAACATCAAGATCTTGTGGGAGAAAAGGATGAACGAGGGAAGGCCTTATCTGCAAATGTGGTGAAGAGTGCGGTAATTGCCATATTTTCCTTCCTATCCGTCAGATATAAATCGGACGATTTACATTGTAGATGGCAGGCCCACCATCATCACCAACTCTATTTTTATCCCTACTCTTATAAAAAGCATTGTCGGTGATGATCGTGTGCCTGCCATCCTGCAATATAGGCCGTCCGATCTATATCTGACGGATAGGAAGGAAACTATGGCAATTTTGCAAAAAGATACCCACACCCCTCTCCACATTTGCAAATAAGGCCTTCCCTCATTCATCCTTTTCCCCCACAAGATAAACTACTCATACAAATGCATCTTGATGTTCAGGTAACGCATGGGCATCTTGCTAGTTGTTGCAAAAAGCCCATGTGTGTGTGAGAGAGAGGGAGAGTGGAGGAGGACGGAGTGCATGTGTGACAAAGACACAAGTAGTGTGTGTGCGATAGGTATCAGCTTAAAATGAGGCGATAGTGTGTGTGTGCACGATCGAGAGGGCGGTCTCAAGAAGGGAAGAAAAGCTACATAGATACAAGGAGCGGAGAGAGACATGTATGCGATGGTGGAAGCACGAAAAGGGTGTATAAACCTATCTAGAGGCTAGCTAGTCGATAAATGTTTGTGAGAGAAATACGAGTCAAAAGTAAAGCGAGAGTTTTGTGTGTGTGAGAGAGAGACGGTAGTCGGGAAGGGAGTGGAAGCAGGAGTGTGTGTGTGTGTGTGTGTGAGAGAGAGAGAGAGAGACGGTAGTCGGGTTGTCTGATCGGTAAACAAATGAATAATGTCACTGGGATGGAGATTTAAAAGGAGACCGCAACAAATGTTGTGTCTCAGAGAGAGAGAGAGAGAGAGAGAGAGAGTAATTTTAGTGGTATGAGTCATATGTAGAGACATATAGGTGTGTGAGAGAATCCCATAGAGAGAAAGACAAAGTGAAAGACGAGTGGAGACTGTGTGTGGCGGTGAAAAGAAAGCTTAGGTACCGAGTGATACCAGAGAACAGAGAGACGTGAGAGATAATGAAAACCGTGTAATGTATAATGATAGGGAGAGTGTGACACTTCTCAAGGAGACGCCGAGAGACCATGTTTGCAGGATAGGAGAAACATGAAGTGAGCGTATGGGTGAGCTGGAGAAAAGAGAGTGATAGCTACCAAGGAGCATGCATGAGAGAGAGATGGGCGTGAAAGGAGTGAACAAAAAGGATTCAAATATTTGAATTGAGATGATGATACATGTAATCCATACTCGAACCAAAATTGATCTATCAAACATGCATACTCATATGAATTCACGCACATCTATGTTATTTAATATGTAGATATTACTGATCCATACATTTTAGTAGAACATAATTTGTTAAATTTTTTCGAATTCAACCTTAAGATTTCGAGATCGTTGTATTTGTAAATCATATTATACATATAAAGGAGCAGAATTCTTTGTTGTGCTTTTGAAAGTATATATAAAAAATGATGTATATAGAATGTAATTCCAATTGAAAATGGATCCCACCCAAAAAAATAGTAGAATACAAACGGGATTCGAATTGAGTTGGCACGGTAAACATGCACTGTGCAAAATTTGAACGAAGCGGGGAAAGTCGCAGTAACCCCGCCCGAAACCAAAATCTGCGAGATGGAAATCACTACTGCCTATCCCTGCCACGCAAAGCCTATCTCGCTGGATTTCTATAGGTTTCGATAGGGTAGGTTTGTAATTTCACCCAAACGTGACGTAACCGCCTCACCCGGATTCATACACGGTGGGCGCTAAAACACAAGGTGCCTCGGCCAAATCGACTCCTCCCCGATTCATATTCATACATGGTGGGCGCCTAAAACAAACTCTCGTCGGCAAATATTCGTGTATGCGAGATTACCGCCCTATCCCCAACCGACTAATGTTGTTGTGATGTAGTAGAAATTTGAAACGGGGCTAAGTTTGTAATTTCTCGATTTGAGACAAGCGCGCCTGAATACATGGTTCCCCTTCCTCTCTACCTCCCTTTTCCCCATTCATACTCGTGGGCGCCAAAACACCCTCTCCACCCCACCTCCTCCGTCCGCCGCCGTCCGCCACCCCATCCACCGCCGCCCTCCTCCACCATGCCGGAGCTGATACCCGACGCCGCCGCCCATTACAAGAGATCGACTCTCTCATCCACGCCTTCGACCGGGATCCTTGCATCCCGCCCTCTCGCTTCATCCTCGCCGTCGTCCACCTTGCCGGGCGCCGCTCCTACGACCGTCTCGCCCACCGCGCCCGCCGCCACCGCCTACCCTCCTAGATCTGCTTCCACGCCGCCGACAGCCATCGCTACCGCAGCACCGTCAAATTCTCAGCAGATGCAGACACGGCGCCGCACTGTGAGGCGGTACTCTTTTCAGATTCGCTCAACTTATTTATCGCAGCAAGAAAATAGATCGCCACCGCTTTACTCTGATTTCTTGTCTTGGTTGCGGTTGCCTTTGTCCGGTTTGCACCTTCAGATCCGCCATGGCACGCCAACACTATACTCCCAATGCTTATGGTTTTCCCTTTATATTCCACACTAGTTAAATCACAGAGACTAAATTTCAAAATTGGGTCACCGATTTTTCAGAGCTCGCCGGAGTTTCGCGGTGCGATCCAAGGGCTCGGTGGTTGTGGGGCCTCACGAACGAAGAAAACTCGACGCGGGTGGGGGGTGGGGTGGCGGAGGAACACAGCGGTGGGGGCCGGTGGTCCGCCGGGCGTCTGCAAGGGTGTTCTCATATGGGAAGAATTAAGAGACGAGGAAGAAGAAGGGTTAGGAGACGAGGATCTTCATCCAACCGCCTGAAATGGTCGAGAGACAGCTGGGAGTTGCATTCTTAATGCGCCTCGTTCATCTTGTGTGGGCACGCGCAACCAACATTTTATTATCCAAAATCTGCTTGCTCTTCTTTACCATGTTCCTCTTCCTTTCTTTTTAATATGTATTTCTCCGTTTTAAATACAAGTCTTTGTATAGATTCCACCATGGACTACATATGGAGCAAAATGAGTGAATCTACACTCTAAAATGTATCTGGATACATCTCAGTATGTGATCCATAGTGGAAATCTCTACCAAGACTTATATTTTGGAACGGAGGGAGTATGCTAGTAGTACAAGATGTTCCTTGTAATCAAGATGAGCAGGACATTTGCATGTAGAGGTCTATACGGTCGGTTGTGATGGACACTTTGAGCCTCTTTGATTCAGAGGATCTTGTAAACATAGGAATAGGATTTGTAGTGGCCTGCCCACTTGAATCCTATAAGAATAGCAAGGAAATGCGCGGAGCTGTGTCGCTTTGAGAGTTACATCGATATTAATAAAGATCGCACCTTCACTTGAAGAGAGCTGGTATCCAAGCCTTTCTAGCCGCATCGCAATACTAGCACATATATTCCAGCAAGTTCCACTTTGCTGATTTTACTCGATGCTTAAGGTTTTCCCGTGATATCTACACTATGATCTGTGTAGCTGCTTTGTGTCGCACTAGCAGCAGTCCACTCTTGAAGCTAAACACTGCAATGACTTACAAAATTGGCACCAAGGCATTGAGTGCCATTTCGATGCAATGAAACTCATACGCCCCCACCTGTTGACTCTTGTTCGAATATGATCCTAATGACTATTCTAACCTCGAGGAGTCAAAGGCGATG
Source organism: Aegilops longissima (assembly GCA_021605205.1). Classification (NCBI taxonomy): domain Eukaryota; kingdom Viridiplantae; phylum Streptophyta; class Magnoliopsida; order Poales; family Poaceae; genus Aegilops; species Aegilops longissima. The sequence goes on along the minus strand of CM038682.1, from coordinate 609,340,944 downwards.
GCCTGTCCTGTTCACCCATCAAGGTGCCTGTTCTAATTTGGCAATGTTTTATTGATTATGGGTATCTTGCATATGTTGTCTTGCATTTCTTCTACTTTGTTGCACCGCCATCCGCTTAGTTTACTCATCATATATGTCGAGATGCCATGCCCATCCATTATCAATACATATTCCATCCGTCATCATACCATGTTTTTCCACTCAAATGTTGTTCGTGTGCATCGACATCAAAAGGAAGAGGGTGATTGCCGAACCTCAAGGAGCACCAAGAAAGTCCTTGAAAACATGGTGGTGCCGAGAAATCAGACAAGACCCCACTTATATTGGTTGTACAACCAGTGACACAAAACATAGGACCGACTCCAGCAGACTATACCCATACTTCACGGCCACACCACTAGCCCCACCACAGGACCTGCACTCCAAAGAAAAGGTATACCGATTTCATTTGCCATAGCACCAGCTGTACCACGTAAAAATCCCACTCCAAAAAAAAAGTACAAGCAAGTCCACCGTCAAGACCTATCCCAACCGCAGAGACGGCCAATTCCTGCAGATTGGAACCCCATTCCATTTATTCCCAGTTTAAAAGACAATGCTTTCAATGTTGTTAGGGACTACGTGCATATATTCCCATCATGGGAAGATTATTGTGAAGACAAACACCATTTTCACATCTTCCCGTCCAACTTACGTAAGTGCTATTATTCATGGTTATTATTTTCCTGTTTTCGCTGATTGAACACATCAATGATTTACATTACATTGTTGTAACTAGGCGAGGGTCAATCTGGATAGTCATGACGAGCAAAGCTTGCTTGTGCTTTTCAAGGAAGCATTGCAGCGAAGATCGGTGTTACCCGAGGAAATCACACTTTGGTGGCAAGTCTATAAACGAATTTCCGTGAAGTCTCCTGTGCTAAATTTAGAAGACATTGAATGGAAAAACCTTGTTATGCAATGGTCTCGCTCCTGTGATGAGGTATCGCCTATGAAATCACATGACAATTTGAACTTCTACTTTTCCGCATGTGCCTTACGGATCTTTTTGCAGGAAATCTGCTCAAGAAGAATTCGGTTTGAAAAGAACGACAGGATATCGCAAATATGCTGCCCGCTGCTTTGCTCTTGTTAGTACCTGTTGTCCTCAGATCACTGTACTTGCATACATACCTGGTTCATTATGTGACAGCAGATGCATGATAGCTTGCTTATCAATTGTTCGCCCAAATTATCTCGATCTGTATGAATGGTTACATTAGTGTAGAATATATCCAATGCCAATGTTTTTTAGCTCTGCATTGTTCTTGTAAGTACATGCTGTCCTTTATCGCTGTACTTATAATGACAGTAGTTGTTCATGTACCATCACTCTGCAGCTTATTTTCCTTTGCCTCCATTTTCTACACATCGATCTATATTTACTCTTACCATAAGGTTGGTATCAAGAAGTTTAGCTGTGCATTGCTCTTGGCTGTACCTTTTGCCTGTATCGCTGCACTTACATTTATAGCTACTTGGTTATGTAGCATCACTCTTCATCTTATCTTAAATATTCTCCATTTTTTCGTATATTATCACATCTATATTTACTCTTAACAAAATGTAGAATAAAGGCAATGCTTTTGAAGAAGATTATGTGGTAAACTTCTTGAATTGCCCCCCATCAGCATGGACAAGGCCTTTATAGAGCCTGTCTTCACCAATAATGTAAGTTTGTCCATCTCAAGCCTTCAAACTTTGTTGTATATATTTGGTTAGGCATGACTGCAATAGCTGTTTATTTTTGGTGTTTGCATCAAATTGCTTATTTAAAGTTTATTATGTAGTTCATAAACAAAAGTTTGTCCTTCCTCAATTTAAGTTTTCAGTTGTACAACCAAGTTCCTTCTTCATACCATGTAAATTAAACTATACAGAGCAAGTGATCTTCTTTTGCACTGCATGTATGCTTCGTTCTTCATCCGTAATCCAAAGGTGTGGTGAACCTACCCACTACAAAGACAATGTCATATTCTGCAATGTCTTAACTATGAACAATGTCATATCATTCTACTATTATTTAAACCGTCTCTTTATTTGCCAATTTGAAATGGTATAAATTGACAAGACACTAACCATTGATACTTATGAGTTCTTGATCTGTAATCCAGTTGTTGTCGTGAAGCTGCCAACTCCTTCACAATGTCATTTCCCGCCATGTCTTGACCTGAACAATACCATATTGTGTTAATGCAATTTTAAACTGTGTCACTTTATTCACAAGAAGAAATGTGATGAATTGTCAAGACCGATACTTTTACGCAAAACCTGTCATCCTGTCTCGCTTGTTTATCTTTCAGAGTGAGGAAGATATAAGTGTTGAACAAGTTTAGCCTCATCATCTTGCTCACTGCTTATGCTGCAGCTCCCAAAGATGGCTAACCTTTCTTGAACTCTATTGAAGTGCTGTTGGTTTTGTATATTATTTTGTCGGCATGTTTATTTGCAACGGTGGCATCTTTGATGCCCAGTGTATGTAATCTGCTATCCGCTTGTGCTTTATTATCATAGTGGCGAACTTTGATGCCCAGTGGATGTAATATGTCGTAATTTCTTTATTGTATAGTCTAGGTTTTTCTTATTCACGATGCTGCAGTTATTTTATCAGTATATATATCCTGTCTTCGCGAAGAACCGCCAAACCGTAAAATTACGGTACATAATCGGGCCGTCATGCAATCACGATGTAGGTTGGGCCCAAACGCGTCGAACAGCTCACGGCCGGCAGCAGCCTCGAATGAACCCCGCCCATGATTGTGCGAATCAAATCACGGGCTTTTAACAGCCAAAATTGTCTCGGTCCTTGTTTGGCCCAATCGATATCGATCGCGAAAGCAGGCCGGATGCAAATCGGGCCGTAGTTAGGCCCAACTATATGACGGGCTTTAACAACCGAAATTAATATAGGGCCGAATGTTAAACGGGCCCTTAACAGGCCAAAACTAATATCGTGCCAATTACTAAGTGGGCTTTTAGCAAGTGGGCCCAAAAGCATAGTGTCCATTGTCGGGTCAATTTGATATGGGCCATAATTGAGCCCAAAGCCTCTTAAAGGGTCGGACCTGATCTGGGCCGTAATTTGGCCCAGAACGTGGTAGGCTTATAACGGGCCGGATCTCATATGGGCCACTTTTAGGCCCGGAATGTGGCAGGCCATTAATGGACCGGATCAGATATGGGCCGGCATTTGGCCCAAAACATGGCAGCCAGTTAATGGGCCGACCTACTAGGGTCCTCAAAATTTTGTGGGTTTACGGTTGGGCCGCCCATTAATGTCGGCGAAATTGTGGGTTTTAGCTGGCCGCCCATTATGATCCGCAAGAATCTTGTGGGCATTTACCTGGGCCGGGCCATTATAGCACGCAAAAATTTTGTGGGCCTTTAGCTGGACCGGCCCATTACTGTCCGCAAAATCTTGTGGGCCTTTAGCTGGGCCGGCCCATTATGGCCCACAAAATCTTTTGGGCCTTTAGCTGGGCCGGCCCATTATGGTCCGCAAAATCTTGTGGGCCTTTAGCTGGGCCGGCCCATTATGGTCCGCAAAACTTGTGGGCCTTTAATTGGGCCGTGCCACGTGTCGACGTATCATAGGCGGCTTCTGTCCAATGATTGGATGACATCTATCCCAGCGGTGAGCCGACACGTGTTTCCTCCAGCCAATGATGATTTTAAACGTGGAAAATCCCCATTGGTCGGGGCTGTTAACGGGTTATCGGATCCAAAACCCGACCCGATAGCTTAACGGCGTTCCGTTACGGTGGATGCCACGTGTCGGTCACCCTTGACGAAAGCACTTCTGTGACGCACGATTTATCATCATGGAAATGGACACATCCGTGATGATAATTTTCGTAATGTCATGGAACACTTCTACGACAGCACAGGTATGACTATCTTGATTCTTTCATAAATTTGTCATGGATGTACATGCATGACAAAAAACGCGACCTACTGTGACAAACACGTATCATCACGGAAGTGTATTTTTGTGTAGTGACCCCATCGTGCCGCCGTGGCCGCCAGCCCACCGTCGACCACCGGGATCATCACCTGCTCCGCCACCACCGCCTGAAGGAGGGAGGCGGAGGTGGAGGCCCTCACGTGCCTCGGTGACCTTGCGCGCTACATCGAGTTCCTGCGGGAGGAGGAGGAGCGCCTCATCGAGCACGCAAAGAGCCTTATCGCAGTCGTGGCCGCAGCACACGCTGACGCCGAGGCGAGGAAATAGGAGATCTACGAGCAGTCCGGCCGCTTCGAGAGGGATCGTCTGGAGTGGCAGTGGGTGTTCGAGCTGGCAAGCGTCGCTGAACATGCAGCAGCGGCAGGCACCGTATTGCATTCCTCCAACTCATCGGTAGGCTCCTCCTCCTCCTCCTCTGCCTCTTACTGAGCGCGCTCGGCAGAGGAGGGGCTACCGGAATTAACACAAAGCCCCTCCGTGGCAGTAGTAGTATTTAGGGGCTATTTTGTTCTGTTCATCTGACTATAGATGTGTGGTCGGACTGTACAACATACTTAAAATTAGCTAGTATATATAGTTGAACTAGCTATTTCAGTACGTGGTTGGCAACAATTGGGAAAAAGTTTGGTTGGTTCAGCTATCGAGTTGAACTGTTTGTATAAATTAAGAACGACTGCTTAATCTATGAATGAAATCTATGCTTAATTACTGAATTTTAGTTGCAAAAATTAGATAGGGCCAGTGATTTTTAGCTGTATATTTTGACAAATCACAGTGTTACAAGGATTGACAAATCTTACCAAATTGTTTACACGTTGTTGCACACGGGTCATCCAAAACAACCATTTGCGTTGAAGGCATGCACAAATCCTGCGCTGCTCTCACTTTGCACACTGGTGTTTTTTCTAAAACGTTTGCGATCAGGAGCTGCAGAAATCCTGCCCGGCACATTTTCTCTTGCCTTCCTGGGAAGCTGTCGGTTTTCATACGGGTGTTCTAACTAAAACATTTGCGATGAGTGTTTTATATTTAAAAACCGAATTAAACTGCGGCTTGGGCGCCATTAATGGAGAGGATGCGAGCAAGGCGGGCGGCCGTGGAAGTCAAAGGGCTCGCTTCCCAGTGAGCCTGCGTAGTGTACAGCTCGCACGCTTCTCGGTGAGCCTGTGCATTCGAGGACAGCTTGCACACCTCTCGGTTAGCCTGCACATCGGACGGTGCTTGCACGCGTCCCGTTCAGTCAAGGTCAAGCAGCTGTCCGCACGACACCTTCTACAACCATTAAAACCAAGAAACGTGGCGTCACGTGAATGGTTAACAGAAGGCACACAGTTTGAATTATACAAACGTTTGAGATACTAAAGTGGCAGCTATTTTTTAAAAATTCCTTTGTTGGCTGTCATTATTCGAGTGCGCCTTCTCTCAAAATGGAAACGAGAAATACCATCGCATGTCGGGTGCCATTCCATGATAGAATGCGAAGTTTCATGAATTTCATATGAGTTTTGGATTTACAAGAATTTAAAAATGAAGTATCTCAACAATGCCCTGGTGTTTGAAATCCATTCCCATTTCTTGCATGGGACCTAAGCATGCACCCAAGAACACATATTTGATTTTCAACCAATTTATATGCACTGGAGCATGTGCATGTAGTTCGAATTTGAATTATGCACATAAATGCATTGAAAACTCAGTTAATGCATAAAAATGTCCAAACGAACCCCGAAAAATCACAAAAATTAACACAACACTCCCGTTGTTCTATGTTGACATGAGAAAAAAATTGAAAGCAATAAGAGGCAATGGATATTGTTTCGTCCCCAAAGGTGGGACATTCCCTACCGAAACCATCATGCTTGTTGTGAGAAGCTCTGGTTTGTGAGAAGCATATACCCAAACCTGCCCCAAATGGGACAAGAAATTTACCACGGCATGTTGATGCCGCTCCATGATAGCATGCCAAGTTTCATGAATTTTAGATGAGTTTTGGATTTACTAGAATTTTAAAACCAGGCATCTCAATGTTTTGCGGGCAATCAACGGTGCCCTGGTGTTTGAAATTCATTCCCATTTCTTGAAAGGGACCTAAGCATGGACCCAAGGACATAGATTTGATTTTTCAACCAATTTATATGCACTGGAGCATGTGCATGTAGTTCAAACTTGAATTATGCACATAAACATTGAAAACTCAGTTAATGCATAAAAATGGCCAAATGAACCCTGAAAAATCACAAAAATTGAAACAACACTCATGTTGTTCTATGTTGACACGAGAAAAATTTTGGAAGCAATAAGAGGCAATGGATATCATTTCGTCCCCAAAGGTGGGACGTTCCCTACCGAAACCTTCATGCTTGTTGTGAGAAGCTCTGGTTTGTGAGAAGAATATACCCAAACCTGCCCCAAATTGGATAAAAAATTACCACAGCATGTTGATGCTGCTCCATGATAGCATGCCAAGTTTCATGAATTTTAGACGAGTTTTGGATTTACTAGAATTTAAAAACCAGGCATCTCAATGTTTTGCCGGCAATCAACGGTGCCCTGGTGTTTGAAACGCATTGCCATTTCTTGAATGGGACCTAAGCATGCACCCAAGGACACAGATTTTATTTTTAAACCAATTTATATGCACTGGAGCATGTGCATGTAGTTCAAATTTGAGTTATGCAAATAAATGCATTGAAAACTCAATTAATGCATAAAAATCTCCAAACGAACCCTGAAAAATCACAAAAATTGACACAACACTCATGTTGTTCTATGTTGACACGAGAAAAAAATTTGAAAGCAATAAGAGGCAATGGATATCGTTTCATCTCCAAAGGTGGGTGTTGGGGACCGTAGTAATTTCAAATATTGCCTACGCACACGCAAGATCATGGTGATGCATAGCAACGGGAGGGGAGAGTGTTGTCCACGTACCCTCGTAGACCGAAAGCGGAAGCGTTAGCACAACATGGTTGATGTAGTCGTACGTCTTCACGATCCGACCGATCAAGTACCGAAAGCACGACACCTCCAAGTTCAGCACACGTTCAGCCCGATGACGTCCCTCGGACTCCGATCCAGCCGAGTGTTGAGGGAGAGTTTCATCAGCACGATGGCGTGGTGATGATGATGATGTTCTACCGACGCAGGGCTTCGCCAAGCACCACTACAGTATTATCGAGGTGGACTATGGTGGAGGGGGGCACCGCACACGGCTAAAAGATCAAATCCATTGTTGTCTCTAGGGTGCCCCCTGCCCCCGTATATAAAGGAGCAAGGGGGGTGCGGCTGGCTAGGGGAGAGGGCGCGCTAGGAGGAGTCCTACTCCTACCGGGAGTAGGACTCCCCCCCCTTTTCCTTGTTGGACTAGGAGAGAGAGGGGGAAAGAGGTGGAGGGGAGGAAGGAAAGGGGGGGGCGCCCTCTCTCCTGTCCTATTCGGACTAGGGGGAAGGGGCGCGCGGCCCAGCCCTGGCCGCCTCTCCTCTCATCCACCAAGGCCCACTAAGGCCCATTAAGTCCCCGGGGGGTTCCGGTAACCTCCCGGTACTCCGGTAAAATCCCCATTTCACCCGGAACACTTCCAATATCCAAACATAGGCTTCCAATATATCAATCTTCATGTCTTGACCATTTCGAGACTCCTCGTCATGTCCGTGATCACATCCGGGACCCCGAACAACCTTCGGTACATCAAAACATATAAACTCATAATATAACTATCATCGAAACGTTGAGCGTGCGGACCCTACGGGTTCAAGAACTATGTAGACATGACCGAGACACGTCTCTGGTCAATAACCAATAGAGGAACCTGGATGCTCATATTGGCTCCCACATATTCTACAAAGATATTTATCGGTCAGACTGCATAACAACGTACGTTGTTCCCTTTGTCATTGATATGTTACTTGCCCGAGATTCGATCGTCGGTATCTCAATACCTAGTTCAATCTCGTTACCGGCAAGTCTCTTTACTCGTTCCGTAATACATCATCCCGCAACTAACTCATTAGTTGCAATGCTTGCAAGGCTTAAGTGATGTGCATTACCGAGAGGGCCCAGAGATACCTCTCCGACAATCGGAGTGACAAATCCTAATCTCGAAATACTCCAACCCAACAAGTACCTTTGGAGACACCTGTAGAGCACCTTTATAATCACCCAGTTACGTTGTGATGTTTGGTAGCACACAGAGTGTTCCTCCGGTAAACGGGAGTTGCATAATCTCATTGTCATACGAACATGTATAAGTCATGAAGAAAGCAATAGCAACATACTAAACGATCGAGTGATAAGCTAACGGAATGTGTCAAGTCAATCACATCATTCTCCTAATGATGTGATCCCGTTAATCAAATGACAACTCATGTCTATGGTTAGGAAACATAACCATATTTAATTAGCGAGCTAGTCAAGTAGAGGCATACTAGTGAGACTCTATTTGTCTATGTATTCACACATGTATTATGTTTCCGGTTAATACAATTCTAGCATGAATAATAAACATTTATCATGATATAAGGAAATAAATAATAACTTTATTATTGCCTCTAGGGCATATTTCCTTCAGTCTCCCACTTGCACTAGAGTCAATAATCTAGTTCACATCACCATGTGATTTATTACCAATAGTTCACATCACCATGTGATTCACACCCATAGTTCACATCGTCATTTGACCAACACCCAAAGGGTTTACTAGAGTCAATAATCTAGTTCACATCGCTATGTGATTAACACCCAAAGAGTACTAAGGTGTGATCATGTTTTGCTTGTGAGAGAAGTTTAGTCAATGGGTCTGCCACATTCAGATCCGTATGTATTTTGCAAATTTCTATGTCAACAATGCTCTACACGGAGCTACTCTAGCTAATTGCTCCCACTTTCAATATTTATCCAGATTGAGACTTAGAGTCATCTGGATCAGTGTCAAAATTTGCATCGACATAACCCTTTACGACGAACCTTTTTTGTCACCCCCATAATCGAGAAACATATCCTTATTCCACTAAGGATAATTTTGACCGCTGTCCAGTGATCTACTCCTAGATCACTATTGTACTCCCTTGCCAAAATCAGTGTAGGGTATACAATAGATCTGGTACACAGCATGGCATACTTTATAGAACCTATGGCCAAGGCATAGGGAATGACTTTCATTCTCTTTCTATCTTCTACCGTGGTCGGGCTTTGAGTCTTACTCAATTTCACACCTTGTAACACAGGCAAGAACTCTTTCTTTGACTGTTCCATTTTGAACTACTTCAAAATCTTGTCAAGGTATGTACTCATTGAAAAAACTTATGAAGCGTCTTGATCTATCTCTATAGATCTTGATGCTCAATATGTAAGCAGCTTCACCGACATCTTTGTTTGAAAAAATCCTTTCAAATACTTCTTTATGCTTTGCAGAATAATTCTGCATTATTTCCAATCAACAATATGTCATTCACATATACTTTTCAGAAATGTTGTAGTGCTCCCACTCACTTTCTTGTAAATACAGGCTTCACTGAAAGTCTGTATAAAACTATATCCTTTGATCAACTTATCAAAGCGTATATTCCAACTCCGAGATGCTTGCACCAGTCCATAGATGGATCGCTGGAGCTTGCATATTTTGTTAGCACCTTTAGGGTTGACAAAACCTTCTGGTTGCATCATATACAACTATTCTTTAATAAATTCATTAAGGAATGCAGTTTTGTTTATCCATTTGCCAGATTTCATAAAATGCAGCAATTGCTAACATGATTCGGACAGACTTAAGCATACATACGAGTGAGAAACTCTCATCGTAGTCAACACCTTGAACTTGTTGAAAACCTTTTGCGACAATTATAGCTTTGTAGATAGTAACACTACTATCAGCGTCTGTCTTCCTCTTGAAGATCCATTTATTTTCTATGTCTTGCCGATCATCGGGCAAGTCAACCAAAGTCCACACTTTGTTCTCATACATGGATCTCATCTCAGATTTCATGGCCTCAAGCCATTTCGCAGAATCTGGGCTCATCATCTCTTCCTCATAGTTCGTAGGTTCGTCATGGTCAAGTAACATGACCTCCAGAACAGGATTGTCGTACCATTCTGGTGCGGATCTTACTCTGGTTTACCTACGAGGTTCGGTAGTAACTTGATCTGAAGTTACATGATCATCATCATTAGCTTCCTCACTAGTTGGTGTAGTAGTCACAGGAACAGATTTTTGTGATGAACTGCTTTCCAATAAGGGAGCAGGTACAGTTACCTTATCAAGTTCTACTTTCCTCCCATTCACTTCTTTCGAGAGAAACTCCTTCTCTAGAAAGGATCCATTCTTAGCAACGAATGTCTTGCCTTCGGATCTGTGATAGAAGGTGTACCCAACTGTGTCTTTTGGGTATCCTATGAAGACACAATTCTCCGATTTGGGTTTGAGCTTATCAGGATGAAACTTTTTCACATAAGCATCGCAACCCCAAACTTTAAGAAACGACAACTTTGGTTTCTTGCCAAACAACAGTTCATATGGTGTCGTCTCAATGGATTTAGATGGTGCCCTATTTTACGTGAATGCAGCTGTCTCTAATGCATCACCCCAAAATGATAGTGGTAAATCGGTAAGAGACATCATAGATTGCACTATATCCAATAAAGTAGGGTTATGATGTTCGGAAACACCATTATGCTATGGTGTTCCAGGTGGCACGAATTTGTGAAACTATTCCACATTCTTTTAATTGAAGACCAAAATTGTAACTCGAATATTCGTCTCTACGATCAGATCGTAGAAACCTTATTTCCTTGTCACGATGATTTTCCACTTCACTCTGAAATTCTTTGAACTTTTCAAATGTTTCAGACTTATGTTTCATCAACTAGATATACTCATATCTGCTCAAATCATCTGTGAAGGTCAGAAAATATCGATACCCGCCGCGAGCCTCAACACTCATCGGACCACATACATTAGTATGTATGATTTCCAACAAATCTGTTGCTTGCTTCATTGTTCCGGAGAACGGCGTTTTTGTCATCTTGCCCAAGAGGCATGGTTCGCAAGCATCAAGTGATTCATAATCAAGTGATTCCAAAATCCCATCAGCATGGAGTTTCTTCATGGGTTTTACACCAATATGACCTAAACGGCAGTGCCACAAATAAGTTGCACTATCATTATTAACTTTGCATCTTTTTGGCTTCAATATTATGAATATGTGTATCACTACGATCGAGATCCAACAAGCCATTTTCGTTGGTGTGTATGACCATAGAAGGTTTTATTCATGTAAACAGAACAACAATTGTTCTCTAACTTAATTGAATAACCGTATTGCCATAAACATGATCAAATCATATTCATGCTCAACGCAAACACCAAATAACACTTATTTAGGTTCAACACTAATCCCGAAAGTATAGGGAGTCTGCGATGATGATCATATCAATCTTGGAACCACTTCCAACACACATCGTCACTTCACCCTTAACTAGTCTCTGTTTATTCTGCAACTCCCATTTCGAGTTACTAATCATAGCAATTGAACTAGTATCAAATACTTCGGGGTTGCTATAAACACTAGTAAAGTACACATCAATAACATGTATATCAAATATACCTTTGTTCACTTTGCCATCCTTCTTATCCGCCAAATACTTGGGGCAGTTCCGCATCCAGTGACCAGTTCCTTTGCAGTAGAAGCACTCATTCTCAGGCTTAGGTCCAGACTTGGGCTTCTTCACTTGAGAAGCAATTCGCTTGCCGTTCTTCTTGAAGTTCCCCTTCTTCCCTTTGCCCTTTTCTTGAAACTAGTGGTCTTGTCAACCATGAACACTTGATGTTTTTCTTGATTTCTACCTTCATTGATTTCAGCATCACGAAGAGCTTGGGAATCGTTTCTGTTATCCTTGCATATTATAGTTCATCATGATGTTCTAGTAACTTGGTGACAGTGACTAGAGAACTCTGTCAATCACTATCTTATCTGGAAGATTAACTCCCACTTGATTCAAGTGATTGTAGTACTCAGATAGTCTGAGCACATGCTCACTAGCTGAGCAATTCTCCTCCATCTTGTAGGCAAAATATTGTCAGAGGTCAAATACCTCTCGACACGGGCATGAGTATGAAATACCAATTTCAACTCTTGGAACATCTTATATGTTCCGTAGCGTTTCAAAACATTTTTGAAGTCCCGGTTCTAAGCCGTAAAGCATGGTGCACTAAACTATCAAGTAGTGATCATACCGAGCTTTTTTCAAACGTTCATAACGTCTGCATCTGCTCCTGCAATAGGTCTGTCACCTAGCGGTGCATCAAGGACATAATTCTTCTGTGCAACAATGAGGATAATCCTTAGATCACGGATCCAATCCGCATCATTGCTACTAACATCTTTCAACTCAGTTTTCTCTAGGATCATATAAAAATAAAATAGGGAAGCTAAATGCGAGCTATTGATCTACAACATAGATATGCTAATACTACCAGGACTAAGTTCATGATAAATTAAAGTTCAATTAATCATATTACTTAAGAAATCCCACTTAGATAGACATCCCTATAATCATCAAAGTGATCACGTGATCCAAATCAACTAAACCATAACCGATCATCACGTGAAATGGAGTAGTTTTCAATGGTGAACATCACTATGTTGATCATATCTACTATATGATTCACGCTCAACCTTTCGGTCTCAGTGTTCTGAGGCCATATCTGCATATGCTAGGCTCGTCAAGTTTAACCTGAGTATTCCGCGAATGCAAAACTGGCTTGCACCCGTTGTAGATGGACGTTGAGCTTATCACACCCGATCATCACGTGGTGTCTGGGCACGACGAACTTTGGCAACGGTGCATACTCAGGGAGAACACTTTTATCTTGAAATTTAGTGAGAGATCATCTTATAATGCTACCGTCAATCAAAGCAAGATAAGATGCATCAAAGATAAACATCACATGCAATCAATATAAGTGATATGATATGGCCATCATCATCTTGTGCTTGTGATCTCCATCTCCGAAGCACCGTCATGATCACCATCTTCACCGGCACGACACCTTGATCTCCATCGTAGCATCGTTGTCTTCTCGCCAATCTTATGCTTCTACGACTATCGCTACCGCTTAGTGATAAAGTAAAGCATTACAGGGCGATTGCATTGCATACAATAAAGCGACAACCATATGGCTCTTGCCAGTTGCCGATAACTCGGTTACAAAACATGATCATCTCATACAATAAAATTTAGCATCATGTCTTGACCATATCACATCACTACATGCCCTGCAAAAACAAGTTAGACGTCCTCTACTTTGTTGTTGCAAGTTTTACGTGGCTGCTACTGGGCTTAGCAAGAACCGTTCTTACCTACGCATCAAAACCACAACGATAGTTTATCAAGTTGGTGCTGTTTTAACCTTCGCAAGGACCGGCCGTAGCCACACTCGGTTCAACTAAAGTTGGAGAAACTGACAACCGCCAGCCACCTGTGTGCAAAGCACCACTACTAGGGAAAAGGCTAGCAGCAACGCGGGTTTTAGGTGTATCGATGGCGGGCGGGCGCTACTAATAAGGCGCCACAGCTAACATATAGCAGATGGCGGCGTGGTCACCGCGCCATTGCTACACAAGTGTAGCAGCAGCGCCGTTCTAGGAGCACGCTATCGCTAGTAGCTGTAGCGCCTTTGCAAACAACGCGCCATCGCTATAGCGGCGCTGCTGCTAACTTCTATACACTCGCCATCGCTAATTTAACAGGTTTTTGTTTTTTGGGCATATTTGTTTTGTATTTGAACATGCTTTATAGAAGAATCTTTAGCACATAGAAATGTCATCATGATACACATACAAATGCTGCGAGACCACGAATATAATCATAGCATATACATACAAATAGTCTCATCATAATCATCATCCAACACAAAGTGGTCTCTCGTCATCATCTCGAAAATAGCGATACAAGTCCTTGATTACTTGCAAATACATCATCATCCATCTAAACAATGGTATACGCGAGAAGAGCTATCACTTTGAGTACATGAGTTCAGATCCTCTCTCGCATTAGCGTGAACCTAAACTAACTACGCTCGTCGCTCGGAAACCGGAAACCAGCAACACCTGGGCCTGACACTCCGGCCACTCATCGTATATATACTCCTGGCGTAGCACTTCTTCGCCATCGATGATCTATGCACCTGCATCATCACATGAGTCGATGATATGCAACATATATAGTTAAGCAACCGGAAGAGACAGACTTGACAAAAATAGAAACAACATATCATAAGCATAAATAACAAAGTTCATCGTACCCAAAATGCCCTAACTAGAGTGATCTTCGCTAGTCGAGGAGGAGGACGGTTTAATTACATCACAAATAAAGTTTCACTGCGCATAACTCAAAGTTTTGTCATACGGAAAGTATGGACTAAACAGACACATTATCATATATCGACAATCACTCCAACATGCCGTGCCATCCATCGAGGTCGGGAGATAGTCCCGAGCTTAGTGAAAGGCTTCATGTCGAGACGCTGAGAGGCTATCCATGTTGGACGTCTTCCGCGACATTTGTCCTTCTCCGTAGAACATCCCTGTTTTTCCGACGACCTCTTTCATGATGATTTGGGCAAGTTCGCTGGATGTTATATAACTCGGCTCAAAGTCGATGATCCTCGATATCTCCTATGTCCTTTGCCCATTGCAGAATATGGGCATCGCCAGATGTTGGTGACATTTGAAGGTTACGGTGATCCCGTCGTACTCCAAAGATGTGGTGTAGGACATAGAATCCATCATTAAGAGAATCGTTCGTTCTTTGGATGCAGCAGAAGTCGGTCTTATGGCGGCGGCCCTGCCGCCCTTCTCTTCTTGTCCCTAACCTCTCCACCCCTTGTTTGGTAGTAAAACATAGCATCGAGAACATCTTTGATGTGGGTGTAATCCTTTTGTGAATGTTCTTGACGAGTCCAAGTAAAGAGCGTGGGAGAATTGGGGGTAGAGGATGATGAGGACGGCGCGCGCGCCGCTGCGCAAAATAAGTACACCTCAAATTAATGAGCCTCCACCGTGCAAATGAATTATTGAAATTGAAGGAAGGATAGCAGCGCGGATGACTTACACGGGATGATAAGGCACGAGAATCGCCTCCTTGTCCTTATTGGCGAGCATGAAACTGACGATGTAATCCCTCGGATATTCACGCTGCTCTGCACAGACTCCCAAGAAGCTCTCGTGCATATAGTATGGGTCAGCGACACAGATATGACGTATCTGCTCAACCCCAATGATGTAGTTCATGTGCAAGGCATAAAGGCAGACAAACGTAAAATCCAGCTTCTTCACGTGAAACATGTCGAATATGTAATCGAATCGGAGGAAGAACTTATCCGCAGGAAGCCGCCGACGCACGACATTTGCCGCGAACGTTAACCACGCATGATGGGTATCCCGGATCTTCGAGGCGATGAGGCATTTCTCTACCCGCATCACATCGTCATGAAGTCTCCTTAGATCGCCAAATCTGGCCCGTAGCGCTGTTGCAGGTAGGATTGGTTGACCGGGGATATGCCATTTATCCGCATCGGGGATATCTATACGGTCCTGAAGCCGAGGCTGCTGAGGCGGCTGGATCATAGAATCAGCTTTTTTGCCTTTCCTCACTCTCTTCCTAGACTTCTTTACTACCGGAAGGTCGTCAATAATACGTTGAGACGGTAATTCAGGCACCGACTCATGACGCTCAAAACCTGAGGAGGCGCCAGTATAGACATACTGTTCAGCGCCATCGTCATCCTCATCCTCATCCATGGCGACGTCATCAGCGACTAATGGAGCCTCCTCCTTACCCCGTCCGCTATCACCCAACCCGACACCCGACGCTAATTGGGTAGGTGGGGTGCTGATGTTCATACCTTGCTGAGGCTGCGTGCTCGTGGGTGTGCTCCCGGCCGCCTGCACGGAAGCAGACTCTTTGGCCACAACAGACCCACCCATAGCAACAATCACCAAGCCGCGCGGTGTCTCCTCGTCATCCACCGGTAGTGTTGAGGAGGCAAATTCTCGTGGCCCGGTTCGACATCGCCATGGAAACCTTGAATACGTTCGGGGATCGCCGGCTGTGGAACAATGGTTCCTTAGGCTTCATTATCGTCGCCTTCCCCACGGCCACCTTCCGTCGCCGATGGTGTACAATATGGTGCACGGGTTTCTTCGCCTGCAAAGAAAAGTATGTGACGTGAGACATCCGAAAGGCAACAAAACGGAGATTATACATTTATATTGAAGGGGCGGTGTGCGAGATACCGTGAGGGCGCCGAGCTCAGCCAAAGACGGCACCGCCGAGCACGCCCAAAGGGAGTCAAAAGGGAGCAGGTGCGGGAGAAGGTGCGGGAGCAGGTGCGGGAGCCGGTGCGGGAGCAGATGCTCCCAAGAAGTCAGCAAGGGAAAGTCCTCTGCATTTTTTTCTGGATTTTTCCTTGTCCAAGTGATAACGCCCGTCACCAAGGAAGTAGACAAATCTGCAACCACCTGTTTTGGCGGCAGCTACCGTTGTTGCGATCGTGCGAGATGATTTCTTCTCAACCGCAATCTCAACCTTCTTGTCGATGTTTTCTTCAGTTAACCTCCGTCTTTCCTTTCTCTCCTCCGTGGTCTCACGGTAGTACTTCTTCCACGTGGCGCCGTCTCCGACACCATGCACGCGTCCATACGACGGTCGAGTATCCACCGGTTGTCGTTTCAATATGTTCAACGCCCGGTTGAATGGAGTGTCCCACTTAGGCCTCGCCAATGCCTCGACGGAGTCGCCGGCCGCAATCCGGTGCTGCTCTCTCGCAAAAGGCACAAGGATCGTTTACAAATATGAATAACATGTGCAGTCGAATTGATCAGAAACTAAAATTACTAGCAGTCTCATGAACTCCGTAATGACCGGTGTTGTCTCGTAAACCTTCTTGATGGGTCCCAACGGTGCGGGCCCTCGTGACGCCACGCCCTACGGACGGTGAAATCCGCCAAGGGTGCAGGATGCCTGACTTCGCGGCTTCGCGTCCTCCTTGGCCCATTTGGACCTCTTCCGCCGTAACCACGGCTTCCGAGTGGTGGCTCCCAATGTTCCTGTTTTGAAGCCCTTCATGTACTTAGACTTTTTTTTGGCAGCTTCGGCCTTGCAAGCCACCTTGAATATTTGAAACTGCTCTTCCGTGATTTTCGGATTATCCTTTACAATCTCGGAGTAGGGTTCCCCGTCGTTGATCTTTTCTTTTACTCGATTTTTCCAGCGCCAACGCGCCGCTAAACTTGGTCATGGCGTGTTTGTTTATCTTCTTCATTGTCGGGTCCTCGCCGGATCTTCATAATCCTTCTCATTCCGCCCGGAACAAGAATATCTGGTGAAACTTCTTTAGGAGGAGCTCCTCATATTTTCTATCTTCGTAGTTTCTCATCATTGATGGTGGCGGTTGTCCGTACGATGCAGCCAATTTGATTGCCGTAGCATGCGCGCGCTTCCTCGGGCGCCTTTGGCTCAAAATTGCCGCCGTCCACCTCCGTGAGCACCAGCCTAGTAGTCCTGAGTTTGTTAGGAAGTTGTCGCCTCTTTGCTTTCGGTTCTACACCGGCTCCGCTCCCCGAGGCAGCACCGGTCTCAGCGCCGGTTTCGATGCCGGTCTGAATCTCAGCACCGGTCTGCGTGTCGGTCTCAGTCCCCGATGCCACCGGTGGGCCCAGCAACAACATCGGTTGATCGTCGATACGGCTAAAATATCCGTCTGCCGCCAGGTAGACGACGTCGCAATCACCAGAACCCTGTCCTTCATCGTTGCTAGCCATGTTTCCTATGATTAAATCTAGTCAATTAATTCTAGACCTAATAAAATGAATAATGACATAAAAAGGGACTATTGTTTTGCAGGAATGTTGACTCCTTCCTGGTGCGGCAAATCCCGGGCACTCGATATGTCCTAGTTTGTAGCACAAGTCATGCCGAAATTCACGGAAAATTTCGGCATGACCTTTGCTAAAAAGTGGACAAATCGAGAACCTGAAATTTGCCGGAACAGAAACGAATCAACATTCCGGTAAAACATGGGCCACTCAGCATCATTCCCTGGAAACAACAAAGCCACTTGGGCACAATCGAACAACTTCAATGAAAAGATAGAACATGACCACTTCAATGAAAAATAAAATTTGCCTGAATTCTTTTCCTTGAAAAATAGTGGTCTCTTCAAAAATCAAAAACCTTTCAAAATGACCTCACTAAACACTTCTCTGCCTAGGACAGAACCCAAAGTATGTTGATCTAGCTATTCCTCTCTCTCACACAAACACACATTATTATCTCTAACCCTTCTCTGCCTAGGACAGAACCCAATTAAATTGCAAAGGAACTCCATTTCTCTAACCCTTCTGACCTAATGCTCTAAAATAAAATTTTCCTCTAACCTAGCCAACCTACTTAACCTAGCTTGTTAATCCAACGAACCTAATTAACCTACCTATTTAACCTAGTTAGTTAATCTAGTTTACCTAGATAATTAACCCTAATTAAACAAGTTAACATAGCTAGTTCTCTGTCAAAGCCCAAAATAAATTTTTGCACTAATTAACATAGATAATTAACCTAATTAAACTAGTTACCTGACTAGTTCTCTGTCAAAGCCCTAACTAAAATTTTGAACTAACCTAGATAATTAATCTAATTAAACTAATTAACCTAACTACTTCTCTGTCAAAGCCCTAACTAAATTTTTGCCCTAACCTAGATAATTAACCTAATTAAACTAGCTAACCTATGCATGAGAGAGAGAGAGGAGGGGTGGGGGCTTACAGAGGATGGCTCCGGTGGTGGCGGACGGAGGCAGTGGTGGCGAGGAGGCAGGGCGTCTCGGTGGCGAGGGAGGCAGGCGTCTCCGATGACGGCGAGGGAGGCAGTTGTGGAGAGGAAGGATCCGGTGGCGTCGACGGCGGCTCCGGTGGCGTTGACGAGGCCGCGCGGCTCCGTGGCGTTGGGGGCGGCTCCGGTGGCGTCGACGGCGCATGGCTCTGATGGCGTCGACGTCGGCAGGAGACAGCGGCGAAGTGGGGCAACAGCGAATCAGGGAGACGGCGGCGCGCGGGGTGGGTTGAGGGATTTGGGGGAGAAGTGGTGGCCGGGGGGAAACGGTTTTTTGGTTAAGTCAAACTTAGCGGTAGCGTGTTTGGTAAAACGCGCTATAGCTAAGGTAGCTATAGCGGTTTTTACAAAACGCGCTGCTGCTATAGCTATGTAATTTTCTTCCATTTTTTAATTTCCTTTTCTGTTTCTATACCGGGGGTCTAGGACACGCGCTGCAGCTATGTTAGCTATAGCGCCTCTTACAAACACACGCTGCTGCTATGCCTTCCTCCGTTTTTTCGCTTTTTCATTTATTTTGCTTTACATTTTATTTTTTCCTTTCTCCCTTTTCTATTTCTTTCATTTTCATTTACTTTTCTATTTGTTTTTCATCTTATTTTATTTCCGTTAGTAGTAGCACTCTTCCTAGGAAACGCGCTGCTAATTGTTCCCTAGCAGTAGCGCGTTTACTACAAGCCCGCTACTGCTATGCGTAGCCTATCATTCTAGCAATGGAAATATTAGTAGTAGCGCTTTTGCCACTACACGCTCTACTGCTAAAGTTGTATCTGTAGCGCGGTTTTTTTACGGTCGCTACTGCTATGTAGCACTAGCGCCCATTTTTGACCCGCGATGTTGCTAAATTTCTGTGTATAAAGTTTTCCCTAGTAGTGCACGTTGGTAGAACCAGTCTCGCGTAAGTGTACGCGTAATGTCGGTCCGGGCCGCTTCATCCAACAATACGCCGAACCAAAGTATGACATGTTGGTGAGCAGTATGACTTATATCGCACACAACTCACTTATGTTCTACTCATGCATATGACATCTACGCATAAAACCTGGCTTGGATGCCACTGTTGGGGAACGTAGTAATTTAAAAAATTACCTACGCACACGCAAGATCATGGTGAAGCATAGCAACCAGAGGGGAGAGTGTTGTCCATGTACCCTTGTAGACCGAAAGCAGAAGCATTAGCACAACGCGGTCGATGTAGTTGTACGTCTTCACGATCCGACTGATCAAGTACCGAATGCACGACACCTCTGAGTTCAGCACACGTTCAGCCCGATGATGTCCCTCAAACTCCGATCCAGTCGAGTGTTGAGGGGGAGTTTCGTCAGCATGACGGCGTGGTGACGATGATGATGTTCTACCAACGCAGGGCTTTGCCAAGCACCGCTATAGTATTATCGAGGTGGACTATGGTGGAGGGGGGCACCACACACGGCTAAAAGATCAAATCCATTGTTGTCTCTAGGGTGCCCCCCTGCCCCCGTATATAAAGGAGCAAGGGGGGTGCGGCCGGCCAGGGGAGAGGGCGCGCCAAGAGGAGTCCTACTCCTACAGGGAGTAGGACTCCCCCCCTTTTCCTTGTTGGACTAGGAGAGAGAGGGGGAAAGAAGTGGAGGGGAGGAAGGAAAGGGGGGCGCCGCCCCCCTCTCCTTGTCCTATTCGGACTAGGGGGGAGGGGCGCGCGGCCCTGCCCTGGCCGCCTCTCCTCTAATCCTCCAAGGCCCACTAAGGCCCATTAAGTCCCTGGGGGGTTCCGGTAACCTCCCGGTACTACGGTAAAATCCCGATATCACCCGGAACACTTCCGATATCCAAACATAGGCTTCCAATATATCAATCTTCATGTCTCGACCATTTAGAGACTCCTCGTCATGTCCATGATCACATCCGGGACTCCGAACAACCTTCGGTACATCAAAACATATAAAATCATAATATAACTATCATCGAAACGTTAAGCGTGCGGACCCTACGTGTTCGAGAACTATGTAGACATGACCGAGACACGTCTCCGGTCAATAACCAAGAGCGGAACCTGGATGCTCATATTGGCTCCCACATATTCTATGAAGATCTTTATCGGTCAGACCGCATAACAACATACGTTGTTCTCTTTGTCATCGATATGTTACTTGCCCGAGATTCGATCGTCGGTATCTCAATACCTAGTTCAATCTCGTTACGGGCAAGTCTCTTTAATCGTTCCGTAATACATCATCCCGCAACTAACTCATTAGTTGCAATGCTTGCAAGGCTTAAGTGATGTGCATTACCGAGAGGGCCTAGAGATACCTCTCCGACAATCGGAGTGACAAATCCTAATCTCGAAATACACCAACCCAACAAGTACCTTCGGAGACACCTGTAGAGCACCTTTATAATCACCCAGTTACGTTGTGATGTTTGGTAGCACACAAAGTGTTCCTCCAAGAACGGAGTTGCATAATCTCATAGTCATAGGAACATGTATAAGTCATGAAGAAAGCAATAGCAACATACTAAACGATCGAGTGCTAAGCTAACGGAATGGGTCAAGTCAATCACATCATTCTCCTAATGATGTGATCCTGTTAATCAAATGACAACTCATGTCTATGGTTAGGAAACATAACCATCTTTAATTAACGAGCTAGTCAAGTAGAGGCATACTAGTGACACTCTGTTTGTCTATGTATTCACACATGTATTATGTTTCCGGTTAATACAATTATAGCATGAATAGTAAACATTTATCATAATATAAGGAAATAAATAATAACTTCATTATTGCCTCTAGGGCATATTTCCTTCAGTGGGACGTTCCCTACCGAAACCATCATGCTGGTTGTGAGAAGCTCTGGTTTGTGAGAAGCATATACCCAACCTGCTCCAAATGGGACAAAAAATTTACCACGACATGTTGATGCCGCTCCATGATAGCATGCCAAGTTTCAGGAATTTCAGACGAGTTTTTGATTTACTATAATTTAAAAACTAGGCATCTCAACATTTTTCCAGCAATCAAAAGTACCCTGGTGTTTGAAATTCATTCCCATTTCTTCCATGGGACCTGCATGCACCCAAGGACACAGATTTGATTTTTCAAACAATTTATATGCACTGGAGCATGTGCATGTATTTCAAATTTGAATCATGCACATAAATGCATAGAAAACTTAGTTAATGCATAAAAATGTCCAAATGAACCCCGAAAAATCACAACAATTGACACAACACTCCTGTTGATCTATGTTGACACGAGAAAAAAATTTGAAAGCAATAAGAGGCAATGGATATCGTTTCGTCCCCAAAGGTGGGACGTTCCCTACGG
This sequence comes from Aegilops longissima, assembly GCA_021605205.1. Classification (NCBI taxonomy): domain Eukaryota; kingdom Viridiplantae; phylum Streptophyta; class Magnoliopsida; order Poales; family Poaceae; genus Aegilops; species Aegilops longissima. The sequence continues at coordinate 609,318,750 of CM038682.1, read as the reverse complement.
AAACCATCATGCTTGTTGTGAGAAGCTCTTGTTTGTGAGAATCATATACCCAAACCTGCCCCAAATGGGACAAAAAATTACCACGGCACGTTGATGCCACTCCATGATAGCATGCCAAGTTTCATGAATTTCAGACGAGTTTTGGATTTACTAGAATTTAAAAACCAGGTAGCTCAATGTTTGCGGTCGATTGACGGTGGCAGGGTGTTTGACATTCATTCCCATTTCTTGTGTGGGACCTAAGCAGGCAACCAAGGACACGGATTTTAATTTTCAACTAATTTATATGCATTAGAGCATGTGCGTGTAGTTCAAATTTGAATTATGCACATGAATGCATAGAAAACTCAGTTAATGTATAAAAATGTCCAAGCGAACCCCGAAAAATCCCAAAAATTGACACAAGACTCCTATTGTTCTATGTTGACACTACGAAAAAAATTGAAATCGAGAAGAGGCAACGGATATCGTTTCGTCCAGAAAGGTGAAACGTTCCCTACCGAAACCATCACACTTGTTGTGAGAATCTCTGGTTTATGAGAAGCTTATACCCAAACCTGCCCCAAATGGGACAGAATTTTTACAACGACATGTTGATGCCGCTCCATGATAGCATGCCAAGTTTCATAAATTTCGGACAAATTTTGGATTTACTAGAATTACAAAAGCAAGTACGTCGATGTTTGCCGGAGAGCCACGGTGCCGTGGTGTTCGAATTTCATCCCCATTTCTTGCATGGGAGATAAGCATAAACCCATGGACACATACATGATTTTACAACCCATGTTGGTGCACCGGAGCATGTGCATGTAGTTTAATTTTGAATTGTGCACCTGAAATGGCTAGAAAACCAACTTAATGTATAAAATGGTCAAACGAACCCTGAATAATTCCAATTCTTTTACGACACACATATAGTTGCATGTTCACTCCAGATAAAAGGTCTAGCAATTCAAACACCGTCCATTGCCGTTGTGACCCCATTATGTAATTCAAATCAAGATGAAAAATCAAGTAGATCGCACACAGTTTATTATCACCAACCGTGTGAGATGCAGCACAAAATATCCTGGAGCACCGTCGGTGTATAGTACGCCTACGGCTTACGCAAGAAGGTGCATTGGCTACAGTCCACAGCCGGCGTCTCAAGCACACTAGCTCTCTCCCCAAATATCATTTCACTGTTCAATCATATCGCTGGTGAAATATGGGCATGTGGACCCGCGTCATGAAGGCAACTTCGGTGGCCCACTACGGCAAGAGCGCGGCCGCAGCCGCCATGCACGTGCTAACAAGGTGCATGAGCGCGGTCGTAATCTGTGACCGGGCGGCAAAGGCTGCCCAAACGGCCGCTGTTAATTCTCAGGTGGTGGCAGCAACATCTGCCTCGGGGATAGCAACTCGCGAGAGCGGCATAGCAGCTGTCCGTTCCGCAGCGGCGACCTTAGCCCTGATGGAGGCCGCCCACAACCATGTCGAGGCCGCCCACACCCAGCTCATGGCAGTTGATAACCCACAAGTATAGGGGATCAATTGTAGACTCTTTCGATAAGTAAGAGTGTCGAACCCAACGAGGAGCTACAGGTAGAACAAATATTCCCTCAAGTTCTATCGACCACCGATACAACTCTACGCACGCTTGACGTTCGCTTTACCTAGAACAAGTATGAAACTAGAAGTACTTTGTAGGTGTTTTGGGATAGGCTTGCAAGAAAGTAAAGAGCGAGTAAATAAAATCTAGGGGCTGTTTAGATAAAGACACACCTAAATTGGTAAAGAGCTTTTGTTATGAGAAAGTTATTTGTCCCTAGGCAATCGATAACTAGACCAGTAATCATTATTGCAATTTTATTTGAGGCAGAGGCATAAGCTAACATACTTTCTCTACTTGGATCATATGCACTTATGATTGTAACTCTAGCAAGCATCCGCAACTACTAAAGATCATTAAGGTAAAACCCAACCATAGCATTAAAGTATCAAGCCCCCTTTATCCCATACGCAAACAACCTACTTACTCGGGTCTGTGCTTCTGTCACTCACGCCACCCACCATAAGCAAATCATGAACATATTGCAAACCCTACAGCGGGAATCCCTCATGCTTGCGCGACACAGAGAGCACCATAGGACAACACCAATAATAAAACATGCAACTCAAACCAATCTTGATCATCAAATAGCCATTAGGACAAAACGGATCTACTCAAACATCATAGCATAGCCATACATCATTGGGAAATAAATACGGCGTTGAGCACCATGTTTAAGTAAAGATTACAGCGGGTAAGAGAGAGGTTACACAGCTGCATAGAGGGGGGAAGAGTTGGTGATGATGGCGGTGAAGTTGTTTGTGAAGATTGCGGTGATGATGATGGCCCCCGGTGGCACTCCGGTGCCACCGGAAGCAAGGGGGAGAGGCCCCCCTTCTTCTTCTTCTTCCTCGACCTCCTCCCTAGATGGGAGAAGGGTTTCCCCTCTGGTCCTTGGCTCCCATGGTGTTGGAGGGGCGAGAGCCCCTCTGAGATTGGATCTATCTCTCTGTCTCTCTCTGTTTCTGCGTTCTGTTCTGCTGCCTTTTCACCGTTTCTTTTATATCCGGAGATCCGTAACTCCGATTGGACTGAAACCTTCGTCGTGATTTTTTTTTCCAGAAATTAGCTTTCTTGCGGCCGAAGAAGGGCATCAACCGCCTTATGGGTGGCCCATGAGGGTGGGGGCGCGCCCTCCTGGTACGGGCATGGGCCCCTGCCTCGTGGCCACCTCGGACACCGTTTCGCGTTGATCTTTCTCCCAAATTTTCCAAATATTCCAAAAATAAGCTCCATCCGTTTTTATCCCGTTTGGACTCTGTTTGATATGGATATTCTACGAAACCAAAAACATGCAATGAAATGAACTCGCTTTGGCAATCGGATCAATATGTTAGTCCCAAAAATAGTATAAAAAGTTGCCAAAAAGTATATGGAAGTTGTAGAATATTGGCATGGAACAATCAAAAATAATATATACGACGGAGACGTATCAGCAGCCACCGCATAAATCGAACAAAGCTTCTTCGACAACGGCCGGCAACCCATGGCCGAATAGCTGGCAATCACCGAGAGCGTTCGAGTAGCCATCCGTTCCTCTGCCGCATACCTTGCAACGATGGAGCCCGTCCAAGCCCAGATCGCGTCCGCCCACGCCCACCTTGTGGCGGCCTTTTCCAAAGAGATGGCAGGCGCGGATGGCGAGATGCTAGCCGAGTATGGTGAGATGGATGCCATGGAGCCCCTTCCCCAGGAGACCGTCGGGTGGGAGCTGGACATGGAGGCTGCGGCGGAGATCGACGAGCACCAGCCGTAGTAGTACTCTTTGATTTGTTTAATTAAGAGCGTCGGTCTTTAATTTGTTAGAGTAATGTTTAGGTCAGCTAGCTCTGTTTAATTGCTGAACTTGCTCGATTAAGAAGTGTGGGTGTGATGTAGTCTCCTTTGTGTACCCAAATTATGCAATGACGTGGATGACCACTGTTACCATGGAAATTTGAACCAAAATTTTTGGCGTTCAAACTCATCACACACGGGTTAAGCTATCTGAATCGTTTGTGATGTCCACATATCGTACATAGTTCTGAATAAGGGACCGTGTCTAATGACACTTTGCGCGACAGTTTTTTGGCTGAAGCGATTCCAAATTTTTGGCTTCCACGGAAATGTCTACCTGCCCGCCCCTCCCCCTTACCAAAAGCCACATTTCCCCTCTTTCCTCCTTCCTTTCTGATGACCCACAAGTATAGGGGATCTATCGTAGTCCTTTTGATAAGTAAGAGTGTCGAACCCAACGAGGAGCAGAAGGAAATGATAAGCGGTTTTCAACAAGGTATTCTCTGCAAGTACTGAAATAAGTGGTAACAGATAGTTTTATGATAAGATAATTTGTAAAGAGCAACAAGTAACGAAAGTAAATAAAGTGCAGCAAGGTGGCCCAATACTTTTTGTAGCAAAGGACAAGCCTCGACAAACTCTTATAATAGGAAAAGTGCTCCCGAGGACACATGGGAATATCGTCAAGCTAGTTTTCATCACGTTCATACGATTCGGTACTTTGATAATTTGATATGTGGGTGGACCGGTGCTTGGGTGCTGTTCTTACTTGAACAAACATCCCACTTATGATTAACCTCTATTGCAAGCATCCGCAACTACAACAAAAGTATTAAGGTAAACCTAACCATAGCATGAAACATATGGATCCAAATCAGCCCTTACGGCAACGATAAACTAGGGTTTAAGCTTCTGTCACTCTAGCAACCCATCATCTACTTATTACTTCCCAATGCCTTCCTCTAGGCCCAAATAATGGTGAACTGTTATGTAGTCGACGTTCACATAACACCACTAGAGGATAGACAACATACATCTCATCAAAATATTGAATGAATACCAAATTCACATGACTACTAATAGCAAGACTTCTCCCATGTCCTCAGGAACAAATGTAATTACTCACAAAGCATATTCATGTTCATAATCAGAGGGGTATTAATATGCATATAGGATCTGAACATATTATCTTCCACCAAATAAACCAACTAGCATCAACTACAAGGAGTAATCAACACTACTAGCAATCTACTAGTACCAATCCCGGACTTGGAGATAAGAATTGGATACAAGAGATGAACTAGGGTTTTGAGAGGAGATGGTGCTGGTGAAGATGTTGATGGAGATTGCCCTCTCCCGATGAGAGGAGCATTGGTGATGATGATGACGTTGATTTCCCCCTCCCGGAGGGAAGTGTCCCCGGCAGAGCAGCTCTGCCGGAGCCCTAGATTGGTTCCGCCAAGGTTCCGCCTCGTGGCGGCGGAGTTTCGCCCCGAAAGGTTGCTTCTGATTTTTTTCTCAACGAAAGACCTCATATAGCAGAAGATGGGCATCGGAGGGCCACCAGGGGGCCCACGACCCACCCTCGTGGACAGGGTGTGGGCCCCATGGTCTTCATCTTTGGCAAGGATTTTTCATTATTTCTTATAAGATGTTCCGTGGAGTTTCAGGACTTTTGGAGTTGTGCAGAATAGGTCTCTAATATTTGCTCCTTTTCCAGCCGAATTCCATTGCCGGCATTCTCCTCCTTATGTAAACCTTGTAAAATAAGAGAGAGTAGGCATAAGTATTGTGACATAACGCGTAATAACAGCCCATAATGCAATAAATATCGATATAAAAGCATGATGCAAAATGGACGTATCACTTTCCAAGTTGAAACCTTCACTCCTTGCTTGCATCACCGCCTCCTCGTCACGACCCTCCTTCATGCTGCTCGGCCTCGTCTATCCAGACAGGTAATCCACACCCGACCCCCATCCTCCTCCTCCTTCCACATCCCACATGCCCCGACCGCCGGCGCGAGCGCGACACCTTCCACCCAAATCACCGAACCCTCCACCAAATAAGCGCTGCCCTAAGCCATGGTGCACGCAATATAGCCAGGAACTCAAGGAGCATTTGGCAGCGGAGAAGCAAATCGCGGCCGCATGCGCGGATGAGGTCGCGATGGCTGCCATTCGTGCCGACCCCCAGATCTTGGAGGATCACCTTGCCATTTGCTATCTACGCCGGTTAAGCATGCATGCTCGGTTTACCCATTGTGTGTGTTGCTCCTGCCTTTCCTTCACAAATTCTAGTGAATTGTGCTATCTAATTTTACCATGCAATATGTTGCTCTAGTGTATATGTTCTATATGTCGTGCAGTCTGGTGCTCACTTATTAACTGTTTTGTTAATTAGTAGTCGTCTTCAGTTAACTGTTTGGTTCAATTCTGCAAATGTGATGTTCAATTCTTTAGGCTGCAATTTTGTATTGTCTTCCATGTGAGAAATAGATCGAATTTATCTTTACAAAATACATGAGAAACGAATACAATTTCTATATTTCCAAGTTGTCAAGCATGCTTGGTTTGGTTATACATTCTGCAATGTGGTGCTCAGTTAAAGTTTGGTTCATTTGTGTTGTGGTGTTTAGTTAACTATTTGGTTCAATTCTGCAATGCGATGTTCAATAGCTGTGGGTGCATTTTGTTATTGTATACCATGTGAAGAATAAATTGAATTTGGCTGTAGTAAATACATGAGAAACAAATAAAATTGCTACAACCACTACAAAAAATACACTTCCGTGATGATACGTGTTTGTCACAATAGGTCGCGTTTTTTGTCATGCATGTACATCCATGACAAATTTATGACAGAATCAAGATAGTCATATCTGTGCTGTCGTAGAAGTGTTCCATGACATTACCAAAATTATCATCACGTAAGTGTCCACTTCCATGACGACAAATCGCGCGTCACAGAAGTGCTTTCGTTAAGGGTGATCGACACGTGACATCCAGCGTAACGGAACGCCGTTAAGCTATCGGGTCGGATTTTGGATCCGATAACCCGTTAACAGCCCCGACCAATGGGAAATTTCCACGTGTAAAATCATCATTAGCTAGAGGAAACATGTGTCAGCTCATCGTTGGGACAGATGTCATCCACTCATTGGACAGAAGGCGCCTATGATACGTCGACACGTGGCACAGCCCATCAAGTTTAAATGGGTCGGCCCAACTAAAGGCCCACAAGATTTTGCGGACCATAATGGGCCGACCCAGTTAAAGGCCCACGAGATTTTGCGGACTATAATGGGCTGGCCCAGCTAAAGGCCCACAAGATTTCACGGGCCATATTAGGCCGGCCCAGTAAAGGCCCACAAGATTTTTGTGTGCCATAATGGGCCAGCCCAAGTAAAGGCCCACAAAATTCTTGCGGATCATAATGGGCCGGCCCAGCTAAAGGCCCACGAGATTTCGCCGACATTAATGGGCTGGCCCAGCTGTAGGCCCACAAGATTTTGAGGACCCTAGTAGGCCGGCCCATTAACTGGCTGCCATGTTTTGGGCCAAATGCCGGCCCATATTTGATCCGGTCCATTAATGGCCTGCCACATTCCGGGCCTAATAATGGCCTATATAAGATCCGACCCGTTAAAAGCCTCCCACTTTTTGGGCCAAATCACGGCCCAGATCAGGTCCAGCCCTTTAAGAGGCTTTAGGCCCAATTATGGCCCATATCAGATTCGGCCGTTGACTGGACACTATGCTTTTGGGCCCACTTGCTAAAGGACCACTTAGTAATTCGGCCTGATATTAGTTTCGGCCTGTTAAGGGCCCATTTAACATTTCAGCCCGATATTAATTTCGGCCTGTTAAAAGCCCGTCATATAGTTGGGCCTAACTACGGCCCGGTTTGCATCCGGCCTGCTCGCAGCCGATATCTAATTGGGCCAAACAAGGAACGAGAAAACTTTGGCCTGTTAAAAGCCCGTGAATTGATTCGCACAATCATGGGTCGGGGTCCATTTCGGGCTGCTGCCGGCCCGTGAGCTATTCGACACGTTTCAGGTCCAGCCTACTTCTCAACCTCCTAAAAGCCCATTGAGTTTTCTTGCGAAAAGAGGGCGGGGGGTTACTCGGCCTATTAAAGGCCCAAATCTACTAGTGGGCCAGTTTGACGGGGCCCATGATGCGGATCATACATCGTGATTGCATGACGGCCTGATTATGTACCGTAATTTTACGGTTTGGCCGGTTTACTGCGAAGACATGATATATATACAGTAAAATAACTGCAGCATCATGAATAAAAAAAACCTAGACTATACAATAAAGAAATTATGGCATATTACATCCACTGGGCATCAAAGTTCGCCACTATGATAATAAAGCACAAACAGACAGCAGATTACATACACTAGGCATCAAAGATCGCCACCAGTGCAAATAAACACGCCGACAAAATAATATACAAAACCGACAGCACTTCAATAGAGTTCAAGAAAGGTTAGCCCTGCTAGGGAGTTGCGCAAGCAGCAATGAGCAAGATGATGAGACTGCGCTTGTTCAACACTTATATCTTCCTCACTCTGAAAGATAAACAAGCAGAGAGATGACAGGTTTTGCACATAAAAGTATCAGTGCTGACAATTCATCACATTTCTTATTGACGAATAAAGTGACATAGTTTAAAATTGCATTAACACAATATGGTATTGTTCAGGTCAAGACATGGCAGGAAATGACATTGTGAAGGAGTTGGCAGCTTCACGACACCACTGGATTACAGATCAAGAACTCATAAGTATCAATGGTTAGTGTGCTGTCAATTTATCCCATTTCAGATTGGCAAATAAAGAGACAGTTTAAATAATACTCCCTTCGTCCGGAATTACTTGTCATCAAAATGGATGTGTCTAGAACTAAAATACATCTAGATACATCCATTTCAATGACAAGTATTTCGGACGGAGGGAGTAGTAGAATTTTTTTTGTGGGTGATATGACATTATTCATAGTTAACACATTGCAGAATATGACATTGTGCTGTAGTGGGTAGGTTCACCACACCACTAGATTACGGATGAAGAACGGAAGCATACATGCAGTCCAAAAGAAGATCACTTTCTCTGTATAGTTTAATTACATGGTATGAAGAAGGAACTTGGTTGTACAACTGAAAACTTAAATTGAGAAGGACAAACTTTTGTTTATGAACTACATAATAAACTTAAAACATGCAATTTGATGCAAACACCAAAAATAAACAGCTGTTGCAGTCATGCCTAACCAAATATACACAACAAAGTTTGAAGGCTTGAGAAGAACAAACTTACATTACTGGTGAAGACAAGCTCTATAAAGCCCTTGTCCATCTTGATGGGGGGCAATTCAAGAAGTTCAGCATGAATGTTCTTCATAAGCATTCCCTTTATTCTACATTTTGTTAAGAGTAAATATAGATGTGATAATATACGAAAAAATGGAGAATATTTAAGATAAGATGAAGAGTGATGCTACATAACCAAGTAGCTATAAATGTATGTGCAGCGATACAGGCAAAAGGCACAACCAAGAGCAATGCACAGCTAAACTTCTTCAGTACCAACCTTATGGTAAGAGTAAATATAGATCCAATGTGTAGAAAATGGAGGGCAAAGGAAAATAAGCTGCAGAGTGATGGTACATGAACAACTACCTGTCAATATAAGTACACTGATAAAGGACAACATGCACTTACAAGAACAATGTAGAGCTAAAAAAATTCATTGCCATTGGATATATTCTACACTAACGTAACCATTCATACAGATCAGATAATTTGGAGCGAACAATTGATAAGCAAGCTATCATGCATACTGCTGTCACATAATGAACCAGGTATGTATAAAAGTACAGTGATACAGGACAACAGGTACTAATGAGAGCAAAGCAGTGGGCAGCATATTTGCGATATCCTGTTGTTCTTTTCAAACCGGAATTCTTCTTTGAGCAGATTTCTTGCAAAAAAGATCCGTAAGGCACTTGCGGAAAAGTAGAAGTTCAAATTGTCATGTGATTTCATAGACAGTACCTCATCCTGGGAACGAGACCAGTGCATAACAAGGTTTTTCCATTAAATGTCTTCTAAATTTAGCACAGGAGACTTCACCGGAAATTCGTTTGTAGACTTGCCATCAAAGTGTGATTTCCTCAGGTAACACTGATACTGCTGCAATGCTTCCTTGAAAAGCACAAGCAAGCTTTGCTCGCCATGACTATCCAGATTGACCCTCACCTAGGTACAACAATGTAATGTAAATCATTGATGTGTTCGATCAGCAGAAAACAGGAAAATAATAACCATGAATAATAGCACTTACACGTAAGTTGGACATGAAGATGTGAAAATGGTGTTTGTCTTCACTATAATCTTCCCATGATGGGAATATATGCATGTAGTGCCTAACAACATTGAAAGCATTGTCTTTTAAACTAGGAATAAATGGAATGGGGTTCCAATCTGCAGGAATTGGCCATCTCTGCAGTTGGGATAGGTCTTCGGGCGGTGGACTTGCTGTACTTTTTGCTGGAGTGGGATTTTTCTGTGGTACGGCTGGTGCTATGACAAATGAAATCGGTATACCTTTTGCTGGAGTGCAGGTCCTGTGTGGTGGGGCTAGTGGTGTGGCCAGTGAAGTATGGGTACAGTCTGCTGGAGTCGGTCCTATGTTTTGTGTCACTGGTTGTACAACCAATATAAGTGGGGATTGTCGATTTCTCCGGCACCACCATGTTTTTCAAGGACTTTCTTGGTGCTCCTTCAGTTCGCAATCACCCTCTTCCTTTTGATGTCGATGCACAAGAACAACATTTGAGTGGAAAAACATGGTATGATGACAGATGGAATATGTATTGATAATGGATGGGCATGGCATCTCGAGTTGTATGATGAGCAAACTAAGCAGATGGTGGTGCAACAAAGTAGAAGAAATGCAAGACAACATATGCAAGATACGCACAATCAATAAAACCTTGCCAAATTAGAACATGCACCTTGATGGGTGAACAGGACAGGCCATCTGCCTTTGAATCCTCGAGGTTAGAATAGTCATTAGGATGATATTCTGAACAAGAATCAACAGGTGGGGAGCGTGCGAGTTTCATTGCTTCCAGAATGGTACTCAATGCCTTGGTGCCAATTTTGTAAGTCATTGCAGTGTTCCACAATATTCTTCTGATGCGCGGATTACGATATTCACCGTAATTGCGTATAATATCCGAGAACCATGAAAACATAAATAGTTGTGAGATTATCTTTATAATGCGATGATATTCTAATATAGGGCGCCCTCAGTAAACACTTATGTGCTATCTTTGGATTACGATGAGAGAGCTCATGTGTGCTGTAATATCGTGCGTGCATTTATATAATCCGCACAAGTACACAAAAAATAGGCTCGTAAGTAAGGATAGCTGGCAGATGATAGGTTCATAATATCTCGTATACAGACTTTATTGCCAAACCATGATAACAAGAGCACACAGCAAATAGAAGATCATAGTGTACATAATAGGGTACACCATAACCACGATATATAAATCGGGAAAGTGGAACGGCTTGAAAATACGGTGTTGTATTGCCGCTAGTAATTGAAAGCCTATCGATCACGTGACAGGCCAGCACTATCGAACATGGTAAAGAAGAGCAAGCATATTTTGATAATAAAATGTTGGTTGCGCAGTGCCACACAAGATGAACCAGAGCGCATTAAGAATGCAACTCCCACTGTCTCGACCATTTCAGGTGGTTGGATGAAGATCCTAAGTCTCCTAACCCTTCTTCTTCCTCGTCTCTTAATTCTTCCCATACTGAGAACACGCAGACGGGCCGGCCGGCCGACCACCGCCCCCACCGCCTGTGTTCCTCCGCCACCCCACCCCCATCCGCATCGATTTTTCTTCGTTCGGCGAGGCCCCACAACCACCCGAGCCCCTTGGATTGCACCGGCGAACTCCGGCGAGCTCTGAAAAATCGACTGACCCAATTTTGAAATTTAGTCTACTGTGATTTAACTAGTGTGGAATATAAAAGGGGAAAACCATAAGCATTGGGAGTATAGTGTTGAGCGTGCCATGGCGGATCTGAAGGTGCAAACCGGACAAAGGCAACTTCGAAACCAAGACAAGAAATCAGAGTAAAGCAGTGGCGATCTATTTTCTTGTTGCGATAAATAAGTTGAGCAGATACGAAAGAGTACCACCTCTGGTGCGGCGTCGTGTATGCATCTACTGAGAATTTGACGGTGTTGCGGTAGCGACGGCTGTCGGCAGCGTGGAAGCAGATCTAGGAGGGTAGACGGTAGCGGCGGGGCGCGGTGGACGAGACGGTCATAGGAGCGGCGCCGGCAAGGTGGACGGCGGCGGGGATGAAGCGAGAGGACGGGATGCAAGGATCCCGGTCCGAAGGCGTGGATGAGAGAGGTCGATCTCTTGTAATGGACAACGGCGTCGGGGTATCAGCTCTGGCATGGTGGAGGAGGACGGCGGTGGATGGGGTGGCGGACGGCAACGGACAGAGGAGGGTAGGATGGAGAGGGTGTTTTGGCGCTCACGGAGTACGAATGGGGAAAAGGGAGGTAGAGAGGAAGGGGGGAACCATGTATTCAGGGCGCGCTTGTCTCAAATGCGAGGAAATTTACAAACTTAGCCCCCGTTTCAAATTTATACTACATCACAACAACATTAGTTGGTTGGGGATAGGACGGTAATCTCGCATACACCGAATATTTGCCGACGAGAGTTTGTTTTTGGTGCCCACCGTGTATAAATATGAATCAGGGAGGGATTTGATTTTGGCCGAGGGCACACTGTGTTTTGGCGCCCACCGTGTATGAATCCGGGTGAGAGGCGGTTATGTCACGTTTGGGTGAAATTACAAACCTACCCCTATCGAAACCTATAGAAATCCAGCAGATAGGCTTTGCGTGGCAGGGATAGGTAGTAGTGATTTCCATCTCGCAGATTTTGGTTTTGGGCGGTTACTGCGACTTTCCCCGCTTCGTTCAAATTTTGCACAGTGCGAGTTTACCGTGCCAACTCAATTCGAATCCCGTTTGTATTCTACTATTTTTTTCGGGCGGGATCCATATTCAATTGGAATTACATTCTATATACATCATTTTTTTATATATACTTTCAAAAGCACAACACCATTTATACATAAATATGGTTTACAAATGGCTTGATCTCAGATTCATAAGGTTGTATCCATCAATTTGGATTTTCAAATATTTGAAACCACTTTATGTTGAAATCCAATGTATGCATTCCTCGCTAACTGTCCCCAATTAATGTGTGTTTCATGCGGGTTTTTTTTAACTTCTTAAACATGTATAATGTGTTTCACACACGCAACATATAGTTTAATCCCGTTTAGACATTAATTGCATATAAACCATGCATTTTTGTAATTGAAGAATCTATGGATCACCAATATTGATAAACTATATAACATTACACGTGTGCCCAAATTCAAATGAATATGCATGTTTGATACACCAATTTGTGTTATGATATTATCGATGTCGTGATCTCCAGTTTAAATATTTGAATCCCCTTTAATCCAGATATTCGTCTCATATAGCTATCACTCATGCTTATATAGGACTATCTCTCTAGACCTATACGCGTTTATCGTCTCTCAGGCATCTCTCGTGCTACCTGTATGTCGACAATGATCTTTTATCTTCGTAACACACTGAGGTACTCTCTCCCTCGACCTTCATCACTCTATCTCTCTCTAAGTATATCTCGCTCCCTGCTATGTGTCTCTAGCTATGATTTTCCATGTGGAATCTCTTTCTCTCACACAAACACAAACCTTTGTCTCCTGGGGTCTCATTTCTCTCAACTATTCCCATGTGTGCCACTCGCACACCCCTCATACAGAGATGTCTTTCGCTCGTTAGATATGAGAACCTACGACTCTTCCTCTTCAATATCTCTTTCTCACACACAGACACAAACTCTGTCTCCCAGGGTCTCATATTTCTCCATTGTTCTCTTGTATGTCGCTCAAACACACACCCTCTCCCTAGAGATATCTTGTGTTCCCTCATATGTCTCTCTAGCTATCACTCTCGTTGTAGAAATATCTTTCTCTCTCATGAGACACAAAACTCCGTCTCTGTGGATCTCATTTCTCTCGATATCTGTTTGTATGTGACTCACATGCACCCTCTCTATCTCTCTCACACCCACACACATAACCCAGCCTTCTGATCCACTCGACTCCTATCTCTAACGCACACTAGCTAGCATCTTTATCTTTCTATTTATCTGTTTCTCCATCAACCTTCTTTCTAGCCCTCACTCTTGATTCCTATCACGCACACTACATATGTTTCTCTCTACATGCAGTCAAGTGCCCTCTCACACACATATATAACTTCACCCTTTGAACCACCCGACGGTCATCTCCAACAGCATCTCCATCTCTGTATCTATCTGTAGTTTCTCCGTCAAAATTTCTGTATCTATCTGTAGTTTCTCCGTCAACATTTCTTTCTCGCACGGAGTCTTGCTTCCTATCACTCACACTATATATGTCTCTCCATAATATGAATTTATAGGTTGATCTCTTTTGCACAATCGTTGCGCCTCACCCCCTCTGCTCGCCATAGATGCATGCTCCAGCCCATGCCACTATCTCTTAAAGACAAAAACACATGCTCAATTGTCGCGCCTTCTTCCCTGCATTCTCACATGCATGCATATTGTCATACCGACCCGTCTCTCACATGTCGTTGATCTTATGACTTATGTATACTTTCTTTTATCTCGATCATGCGCACGCGCACACACACACATCCCACGTATACATGTATACCTCTCACACATGCACGTTCAAGGTCTCTATGTCTCCATACGTAGTTAATTACCCTCAATCCTAATGCCACATCGAATCGTTCTCCTCTTTTGTGCACATAACTTTCGCCTGGATGGGCAAAACACACACTCACACTTAACGATCTCCTTCTAGCTACCCCCCCGCCTCTCACTCTTCCCCTATATCCCCGAAACCAATAAGACCATCCCTTTGTTTATTTCCCGCCTACATGCACCATCTATATATAGTAGTCTACCTCGGTGTATCTTGAACAAACACGTTCTCTCGATGCCGACTCCTCTCACGCGCACGCACCTTCTCTTCCCTCTCTACTGGCATTTTCTCGCTCGCACCCCATCGTTGGTGGCCTCTGCCATACACATCACCTCTCTATGATGAAGCCATGCACACTTAAATTACATCCGCCACAGAGGACCCCGTGACACACACACACACGCATACACACACACACACACACACACACACACACACACACACACGCGCGCGCCCACACACGCACCCCCCACACACACTAAGACTCCATCTCTCTCTCACACACACACACAAACACACACACACACGCACGCACCCCTCCCCCCACACACACTTAGACTCCATCTCTCTCTCTCTCTCTCACACACACAAACTAAGACTCCATCTCTCTCTCTCTCCTCTCTCTCTCTCACACACACACACACACACCCCACACACACACTAAGACTCCATCTCACACACACATGCTCTAGGCGGAGCATTTGTCCCTACCATCCTTCATCCAACCTTACCCGTATGATAAATAATCACCTTTATTTACTTGCATAACATGGACAGATTCCACTTTACTTTAGTAGTCAACAAACTTATCATCTGTACCCTTATAAAAAAACGAGTTGGCGATGATGGTGTGTCTGCCATCTTGTAATACAGACCGTATGATCTATATCTGACGGATAGAAAGAAAACTATGATAATTTTACAAAAGATACCAGCACCTCTCTCCACATCATTATCTCCCTCAACTTCATTGCTCAGCAATTAAAAAAGGAATAAGTCTCTGGAACAACCTAGCATGCATGGTGGCTGCCGCGCCACCGCGCCCGCCCATCCCCATGCCTCCGCCCATTCCGACCACCAGTCACCACCACGCTCCACTCCTCCCCGCCTTATCTCTCATCTTTCATTTTTTCGAGGACATTCTCGAGATACTAGTTTTCCGATAAAATTCTCGAGATATCATTAGTTTTTACACATGGGATTACTCCTGCATGGGTCAATCACAACAGGTGTTTGTAACAGAATGCATATTGATGTTCCGTGCAATGCACGAGAATCTTGCTTGTAATTATATAACGCAAATCACGAGCAGGAAGTGACATTTTTTGACACAACCTTGTTAACATGGCCACGTAAATCACGAGCAGGAAGGAGAAGGGAAGCGGGCTGTGGAGTAACGTTTTTTACCACATTTTCTTAGGAAAGTGAGTGCAATAATTGAGTAGTTTTGAAAACTACCATTACTACTACACCTGAAACGGTTCAAAACCTATACTCCCTTGCCAGCGCGCGCTTCCCGCGTGAAGCGGTCGGCGTTGCCCTGGAGCGTCAGTGCTGCATTAATGCCCGGCCAGAGCGGAGGCGACCTCTCACTGGCGCCGGCTTTGAAGTGGCGCGACGGCCGAGAGAGCGCCCTTCCAAAGGCACGAATCGCTCGCGCCGAGACTGTCCATAGGCTCTGTTTGGATCCATGGGTTAGAGTTAGTTTGAGCTAGTTGGGCCTCAAATAGCCCTAAAGTATCCAAGAATGAGGGTTTAAATTGGAGCAAGTTGCACGAACCCACCAAAAAACTATCCCACCCAAGAGGTGCTAGCGGAGATAGTTCTCATTGGGACCATCGAAAATCACTTTTCTCTCCATGAAGTGCATTTATTGTCAATCTAACCCTGTCACCCAAACACCTCTTTGGCTACAGTTAGTTCAGGGTTAGTCATGAGTTAGTCTAACCTCTAGCTAAGTTAGAGTATCAAACAGAGCAGTATAGGACATGCAAGTTGCTCAAAGCATACGAGCAAATTAAACGTGAAAGGATTTTTTATTTTTGAAAACGGAACGTGAAAGGAATTTTTTAGAATGCTCTTGGCATGTCGCTAACATGTGATAGTTAACCGACCTCAATAGACGGCAGAAACGCCAGCCCGCCGCACTTTGATAGAGACGAGGAGGAGAAGCGATACAGCTGCTGAATTACTAGAGATAGGTGTCGCACGAAGCCAAGAAATATGGTGATAGCGTGGGTTAGCCATGTACTAGTATGATGTAACTACTTTGGGCTGCCGTGTTTCGTACTCTTCCATCCATCGTGGAGATGATTGGTTAATTTTATATCGCTGAATAATATTAAATATTATGAGTGCAGACGCTCCACCACGAGGTTCCTTGCTCCTTCTCGGTCGTCCGGAATCTATTTTTCTTCCACTTTTTTTTTACGTGAGCTTTGTCCATCCTTTTGCCAACACGCGAGACATCTAGCATCAAGGTGCACGTGTTATGCAACGATCGTTCCATCTATATGAAGAACACGTGGGACTGGAACTACGAGACGGACATGTACCCAGGAGTGGACGTACGAACCTGGGTAATGTAGCGCAGTAAGTGAAGTAGAAAGGCACAAATGGTATGAACATGCGTGGCATACGAGGTGTGTTTGGTTGCGTTCTCGTCTCAGCATAGTTGTTCCCTCTTCATGCATGCTCAACTCAACACCCCTCTTCATGCATGCTCTCTTCATGCATGCTCTCTTCATGCATGCTTCTAGTGTATTTGTGCTAAACTAGTGTGGAATCATGCACCCTCCATACACTCTACCAAACACCCAAAAGTAGGTCGAGAAGGGAACTCTTGGGCGGCATTTGTCTCTTACTACGTACTACCACTAAATGTTGTATGTGCAATGCACGGTGATGTTATGGAGTACGTGCCTAAGTACTCTACTACTATATTAGTTGGAGGCACATATTAACTTTTATATTTGTTTACGTGTATGCCCCGAGACCTTCCAACTAGACGTGTCTTTCTCTCCAGGTCGCACTTTGTATCATTCATACCACTAAGTACTACAACGTGTGGTCTCCGACCCAGAAGTGGAAGAAGTGGAGACGCTCTACCACGTTGTTTTTTTACGCTGGGCTCTACCACGTTGTTCATGCCCCACTCCTTTTGCTGACGTGTGGGACATCCAGCACGTGCCGTGTTTGGCACCCTTCGCCGTAAGAGTTGAAATGCTAGCATTCATCAGAAATAAAAAATAATTATAAATCGGAAGTGATACTACTTTTTTTGCGAACCAATCAGCAGTGATACTATACCACGCGGTTTCCTTGCTCCTCGATATCGGAAAGAATACTTCTGTTCGCCAAAATGTGGGACGTCGACCATCCTGGTCCACTTGTCATGCACGCAGAACTCCAAGGGAGAGTCACCCAAGTCGTCGCGCCGCAGTAACAATGACTAATGAGCCATCAAATCACAGGCCCACTTCCCACTTTGAAGTTGCTCAGACGAAGGAACCATCATGACTTCGTTGAATTCCGCTTCTTGAAGAAAACTATTGTACCAGCAGTACAGCTAGCTACAGTATTTACTCCAACAGAGGCCTCCTTTCGTTCATAGGATAGGAATATGAAAATCATAGGAAGTGAGATGACATGCATCTCAATTCCTATAGAGAAAGAGATGCCATTTGATGCATAGGTTAGGAATGTTCCATTTAGTCTAGGCTAATGTACTGGTAATTTTCTCTAAAAACTACAGTAGTAACTAGTAGTACTGGTACATGCTCGTACTCAGACACAGACACACACACTAACTACTAGTACTACTACTTCTCACATGCTGGCCAGACGCCGTCGTTCTCCTTCCCGGCTTTGTCGGCGACACCCCACCGTGCTTGGATCTCCGTCGACCTCTCCGCAGCAGCGTGTGCGTCCTTTTCTTTCTTGCGGCGGCGGGCCTCTCTTTTCTTGAGTGCTTTCTGACTTTTCCGCTCCCTCTGTGCGGCTTTGGCCGCCTCTTGCTGTACCGCCCATTCGGCCTTGGCATCTTCAAATTCCTCCCACATAGTTGTGAGGTCGCGAGCGTCGATAAACTTGGCACGGTGGGATGCCATCACTTCCCTACCATTTTGTGTGCATTCGTGGGCGGTGAGTAACTCAGCACGGCGGGGTGCCATCGCTGCCTTACCGGTTAGTGTGCGGCGCGGTATAACTGATTCGCCCACCTTTCCTTCTTTGGTAGAGAAGAAAAATGGCAGAAGTGAGTAGCCTGGAGTGAGGTTTTCTTCAAGAAAGGGAAGAAAGGGCTTGAACGAGCGTTCCAATGAAATGATGGTTGCTTCGTCTAGTCCAACTTGGAGGCCACCTTACCACTGCTGGTAAAGGTGTGGGTTTTGTGATATGACGGGTCATGACGGCCACACCGGGGTGACAAGTGAGTCTCGACTGTAGCACCTCACTGTGATTTGGTGGATGGCACACGGGCCCGGATGCTTTGAAATGTCTCGCATGTAGATAGAGCGACTAGTCATATAGCAGTGCTCAATATTGTGCACCGCGACCAAGGCGGAGAGGAAAACGAGAGAACTACGTAATTAATGCATGAGTTTAATTAGGGTAGTTTTGTAAAGTACGAGATACAATACATTCCTCCAATCGCAAAATGCCTTGGTTCATGAGATTTGAGATTTGAGCCCTATAAACCGGAAGGTAGGGGGTACTACACACGGTGTAGTCTAGTCACTTGTTGAAATCTCTAGAAAGGCAAATACTCCTTTCTGGTTTACAGGTCTATACTACTCCCTCCGTCTAGGTGTGTAAGTCATCTTATGAAAACCAAATAGTCCCAAAACACTTAGGCGCGGTGCATTAATTTCTACCTTGTTTCTTGTTTCTTGACATACGTATCAACCAATAAGAGATGAGCGGTGTGCATGCTTTTAATGACTTGCAATGGCTAGTTCATTGCATGGAATGCTATTAATTAGCAAATAAACATTGGTGACCCCAGGAGGAAACGGTGCTAAGGGCGTGGACCTATGCAGAATGAGTATCAACCAATGGATAATGGAGTTTAATTGTTAAACAATAGCAATTTTGTATCATGCAAGAGCCTGGCTAGTACTCCAAGGAACCGCACCACGCGAGTGTTCGCAACTGCCACGTTCGGTTTGCATTTGGCTCTTCGCCTCTTCGAGAAGACGGACAATGATATTACTCCTACTTCTACAGTATCGAATCCACTGCTGCATGTCCGTCCACCTCGTGCGGGAGAGATAGCGTGTAGCGAAAGCTTCTACTTACTGCTCCTGCATTTGCGTCTATGACAGGTGGGCCCAACAGGTGGTTGGCCCACCTATCATGCAGCCAAAGGCAGGTGCAGTTAAGGCACCGGAGCTCGTCCGCGAGCGAGAGGGCGTCGTAGTAATCAAATTTATCGGTCTTGTACGAGTTGACGCGACACATCAAAGCACTGCACTCGATAAAAGTCTTTTTACACATTTCAAATGGGCTACTTAGTATGTAGGAGTAGACATATTCTGCTTCGTATGTAGTCACTTGTTGCAATCTCTAAAAAGACTTATATTTGGAAACGGAGGGAGTACAACGCATGCATGCATGCCGTGACTTTCCTTTTGATACTTGCATGTGTTGATTTGATGCACCTTGCCAAATTTTGACTATAAATTTAACTAACCAAATTTTCATGCATGTCACAAAAAATTACGGGGCTGTTTGGATTGTGACTATGTTTGTCCTATGTTGCCACATTATTTTTCCCACACTTGCCACACTTGCCTAACCTGAGTTGCTCAAATTGTTAGACACAGTTTGGCTTGCCTAAGGGAATCTTGCCACAATTTTTGTGTCTATGACATGTGGGGTTTACTGCTAATAAAAAAATTCTTGTCTTAGGTGTGGCTAATAAAAAAGACTTATATTTAGGAACGGAGAGAGTAGAAAATATAAATAATAATGCATGTTGGGGCAACCCACGTTTCCGCTAATTTTAGCCGTGGGCTTGTTCACAATTTTTACGAGGGGGTGGTTGTTCATTTAATGGAGGGACTTGTAGTACCAGACTTGAACGATAAAAAGTGCGACCTGGCACACCGTTACACCACTTGGAACAAGCGGGTAGCTATCTCAAAAAACAATCAACAACTAAAAAAACTGCGACCTGGCATGTAGTAGTACACAATTTTAAACGATTGTTTTGTTGGAGTGAAAAAGGAAAACTACCCCACTACTTATATATAGGCCGGAGCCTCTGCGCTTGCTTGCTAGGGCTGCTCTATTCACACACTCTCATCCTCTCCAGATCTAAACAAGATAGGGATAGTAACACTGTCTTTCTCCCTTCAAAAAACACTGGCTTTCTATCCTCACCGCTGGTTACAGATCCGGACGTATCCCCCTCCGCCGGTGAAGGGGAGGAGGGGCAGCGTTTAGGCCATCGTCGACAGCGAGGGAGGAGACCCACTGCCGGCCGCACCATTATCTCTGGTCGAGCGCCGGCGCGGGAGGTCCTCCGATCCCTTCGTCATTGCCTGTGGGCGGATCCGGCCTCCCACCACCCACCTATCCACATCCCAACGACCTTCAGGTATATCTTCGTTCAAACCCGCCTTAGCTCTACTTCCCCAGCTCGCTATGTCGCTGCATGTGCATCATTTTCTACCTCTCAGCCCCTCTCGATCGGATGGTCCAATGTCACATATTTTTTTCTTCTATTGTTAGAGGTAAAGTGTAGCGACCTGACCCAAAATCGGTCAAGTCTCTGTGCCTGTACCATCCCAAGATCATGCTGGTACTCACAGTACATCGATGAAATAATCAAAGTTCAATCACACCTGAATTTATTACACGATTCTCATATAGAGTCTTTATTACAAGAGAATAAATTCGCCAAGGCCAACTCATGAGAAATAAACTAGTAAAGCTGCGAAGCGTAGAAGAATAGCGAGTCCATCCGACTCCAAAGGGCAATCGCCAAGCGCGAGCGTAGCCTCAATCCTGATCGAATACTCCTCTCGCAACATAAGGCGTTGCAGCCGTGTAGGTCAGCATTTTGAATATGCTGGCAAGTCATGAAGAGAGAATAACAATAATAAAATTTCTAACACTATATGCATTTTGGCTGTGGGGCTCTAAGTTTCATCATTTTGCGAAATGCCAATTTTTCCCTATAACAGTGGACTTGCTTGCAAATACTACAAAATTGTTGGTAGTCATTGAGATGGTTCCGCCAACCAATGTCTCATTCCCAAATTATTAAGTCATAACCCCCTCAAATTAATTCATTAGTTTTAGTGTTGAGATTTCCGAATACTTCCAAGTTCCAGAGGCTCAAATTGTCCGTAATCGGGACACGGCTAATCGATTAGATCTTTAACTCTGCAGAGGTTTGCGACTTTACCCGCAAGAATCATTCCTCCTTTCAAGTCTTCGCACTTCATGGTGTTTGAAGACGGATGAATGAAACAGGTCTTCAAGAGTTCTTTTGGCCACCGCCGTACCCATCCAATCCTACCGTTCTTCTACATCTCGTAGTACCGTCCGCCAGCGTCACAACTAGGGTTGACCAAGCCGAGCCCATAATGGCTTGCGGCTGCACAGTAAGCTTCGGTCAATGGGGCATCCATCCGTCTCTTTCGTGGCTGGGTGAAGCTTTCCGCAAGATGTCATGGCACTTCTCCATGCATCCCGCCAACCTTTGGGTTCTCCAGGTGCCCGTCAACCGCCCTCCACCCGAAGAGTGAATTCAAGTCCATCTTGAGCTTGAAGTTCATGGGGTTGTCATCATCTTGACTCTCACATCTTTCTTATGAATTCACTCAACCAACCCCGTCTACGAGCATAGCAAAATTTAAACTACTTCGTCCCGGGTCATGGTAACAAGGGGAATTGGTTCATCCTACCTCATGATACTACTCAAGAACACTAACTTCAAAATTTCACCTACTGCATGCATGGTGGGGAGGTATAATTCTAATGCAATAAAATCGTAGGTATTGAAAGTATGATCAATGACTTGCCTTGCTGACGATCCTCGTAAGCTAGGGACTCGTAGTAGCAAGCTTCGCACTCCGGAAATTCTACCGATGACAAACAATAATCACAATAAGCATATAGCATATGATCACTTAACACAATAGCATAGTAACATAACACACAAACGAATCAAAACCCAAAGGAAAACTCGAAGAAATCCAACTCAAAGTTTTTCCTACTTCAAGCAACAACTAGAAATAGTTTTACATAACAAAAATTTTCTCAACATAACCTAAGCATGAGTTTTTGTTAACTTAACAGAAAAGAATGCATTATGCAACTAGGAGCAAAAAGAATCACTTTAAAAGCTATTATAAAACTCCTATTAGGCCTAAAGCAAATTTTAGTAGGAAAAAATAAAATAAAAGTTTTATTTATTATAAATAAAAGTTCATGCTCTAAAGTGACAGAAACTAACCTAGAATAATCAATCACATGTGAAAAATAAATTTATTTGCTTATTAAAATAATAGGAAAACAGTAGCTAGTTAATTAATTAAGAATAACATGATCCTGATTAAAACTATTTTTTTATTAATCCTAAAATGCCCAAATAAATTCCTATGGTTAGGTAATGTCAAAACAAAGTTGGGACAAAAAGAATCACCCAAAAATAATTTTCCTAACTCATTTTATAGCAGATTTACTATTCTGACTAAATCTAAAATAAAGCAATTCTAAATAATTTTAACATAGCTAATTATATTTTCTACAGAAACTATAAGAAATTTTTAAACCAACAAAAAAGAATCACTAAAAAATATTAAGTAGATTAAAAGATAAGAATTTTTCAAATCTGAAACTATTCTGTTAAAACAGAAAAACGAAAATAAAGAAAAATGGCCTAATGGGCCTAACTAACGCCCTGTGCGTAATATAACTAAACGGGCCTAGGGTTTGAACGAATCGGGCCGATCTAAATAAAAAAAACCCTAACTAAGAATAAACCGGACTAAACCCCGGTTCACTAACTAACCTAATAAAAACCATACCCCTTCGGGGGGATCTGATCTACGCCGTAGAACATAGATCGGATGGCGGGGAAGAGGACCGGTGACTTACCGGAGATCGACGGCGGCGGCGGCTCGGGCGGCGAGTGCTCCGGCGTCTCCGGTGGTCGGGGGCGACGGCGGGGAGCTCCGGCGGGTGCGGACGGCCGAGGGGATGCGTCTGGTGGAGTCGACGGGGCTCGGGGGTGACCGGGGCGTCGGCGAGGGGGTTAATGGCGGCGGCGGCGTTCGGCTACTCCGGCGAGTGCGTGCGGAGGGAGGAGAGGGTCGGGCGAGGGGGCGAGGGGGGGAATGGGGTGAGGGGAGGTATTTATAGGGGGTGCACGGCTTGGGCGAGGGGCAAGCCGGCGAGCGGATCACGGCGAATCCCGGATCCTTCGGGATCCGGCGAGCGGCGGCGCGGGCGAGTGGCGTGGGCGAGGGGAAGAGGGAGGTGGGGGTCCACCTGTCGGCGGGTGAGGGGAGCGGGGGTTCGGTCGGTCGACCGAACCGAAGGGCTTCGGCGCGAGGGGGTGCGGTCGGTGGCTCGCTGGGCCTCTCGGGCGCTGGTGGGCCGCCTGGCTGGCGCGGTTGGGTGGGCTGCCCAGGTGCTGGCTGGGCCAGTCGGCCTGGCTGGTGCCTGGGCATTTCTCTTTTTCCAATTTTTATTTTTTGGAAAAAATCAAAAACAGAGATAATATATAAACTATAAATATTTTATATAGGACATATATATACCAAAATGATTAGGGGAATATTCCCTATCATTTGAACATTTTTCCAGGGGCAAAATCCAAAGTTTATAAAAAATCATTTTTTCCAAAATTCAAATGAAACTCAAATTTGAATTTCAAACTTTTGGCAATGTTTTTCCTCTGATATTTTTGGAGTGTCATGTTTACTCCTCTCATAGTTTTTCTCAAGTATTTATCAGGCATAGTTTTTTGAAATGATTTCCACTTGCCAAAATTTGAATTCAAATTCCAAAACTTCTGAAACTTCAAATGCCACTCAAATTCAAACAACATGCATAGACGCTTAGCTATAATTGTAAAACATTCCAAATAGGAAATTTGGGATGTTACAAACCTACCCACCTTAAGATGAATCTCGCCCTCGAGATTCGGGTTGGCTAGCAAATAGGTGCGGGTGGTCTCGAAGAAGGTCTTCTTCTCGCTCCCAGGTGGCTTCCTCTTCGGAGTGATGACTCCATAGCACCTTGCAAAACTTGATGATCTTGCTGCGGGTGACTCTGCTCGCAGTCTCGAGAATTCGGACGGGTTTCTCCTTATAAGTCAAATCACTGTCGAGCTGTATGGCCTCTAGGGGCACTGTGTCTCTTAACGGAATATCGGCCATGTCGGCATGACACTTCTTCAGCTGAGAAACATGGAAGACATCATGAACTCCGGACAATCCTTCCGGCAATTCCAACTTGTAAGCAACTTCTCCTCGACGTTCGAGGATTTTGTAGGGGCCAATGAATCGGGGTGCTAACTTTCCTTTGACACCAAACCTCTTGATTCCACGAAGTGGGGACACACGAAGATATGCTCGGTCTCCCGCTTCGTATGTTACTTCCTTGCGTTCATCGTCGGCATAACTCTTACGCCTCGATCGAGCTATCTTGAGTCTATCCGAATCAGCTTGACTTTCTCTTCGAATCTCGATAAGATCGGAACCGAAAAGTGATCGATCTCCAACACCATCCCACAACAATGGTGTTTCGCACCTCCTTCCGTATAGAGCTTCGAAGGGCCATCTTCGATGGATTGATAACTGTTGTTGTATGAAAACTCTGCGATGGCAAATTATCATCCCAGCTAGATCCATAGTCTAGCACACAAGCTCTCAACATGTCCTCCGAATCTGGTTGACTCTCTCGGTCTGTCCATCTGCTCATGGATGAAAAGCTGTCTTGAACTCCAGCCTCGCACTCCAAAGTTTCATGCAATGATTCCAAAACTTTGAGGTAAATTGTGTTCCTCTATCGACACGATACTCCTCGAACTCCATGCAGACTTACGATCCTGGTCATGTATATCTTGGCTAACTTAGCACTGGTATAGGTAGTCTTCACGGAATGAAATGAGCTACCTTGGTCAATCGATCAACCACTACCCAGATAGAATCATAACCTGAACGGGTCTGGGTAATCCCGTGATAAAATCCATTCCAAGTTTTTCCCATTTCCAATCGAATCGCAAAGGTTGATGTAATCCTGCTGGCTTCGATGTTCGCCTTTACTCGTTGGCAAACATCGCATAATCGCTACGTACTCGGCAATATCCTTCTTCATACCGCCCACCGAAACTTTCCTTCAAATCCAGATACATCTTGGTGTTACGGGGTTAATCGAGTACGGTGAATCATGAGCCTCTCAAGAATTAGCTTCCGAGTTCGGGATCATTGGGCACATAAATACGATCCTCGAACCATATAGCTCCGTATTCATCCTTACGAAATCATTTGGCTTTTCCTTCATCCATCTTTTCTTTATCTCATCAATTTCCTTGTCCGACTTACGGCTTCACGAATCCTTTCGCCAAAGTGGACTGAACTTCCGAGTTGCCACATATCCTCTCGAACTATCTCCGATCGGAGATCTCGAGGTCATCGACTAACTCCTCGGGTAATCCTCCTGCTATAAGAGTATTCACATAACTCTTACGGCTCAAAGCATCTGCTACAACATTAGCCTTACGGGTGGTAATGCAATCTCATGTCATAGTCCTTGATTAACTCTAGCCATCTTCTCTGCTCGAGATTCAACTCTTCTGCGTGAAAATATACTTCAAGCTCTTGTGATCTGTGTAAACATCACAACGGTTTCCGATGAGGAAATGTCTCAGTCTTGAGTGCATGCACTACGGCTGCTAACTCCAAATCATGTGTGGCATAATTCATCTCGTGAGGTCGTAGCTGTCTGGAGGTATAAGCTACAACTTTTCCTTCCTGCATGAGTACTCCTCCGAGTCCCTGACGAGAAGCGTCACAATAAACCTGGTAATCCTTGTGTATGTCCGGCAAAATCAGTACTGGGGCTGTGACCAAACATTTCTTCAATTCCTGAAAACTGGCTTCACAGTCCTCGGTCCAAATGTACTTGGCTTCCTTCTTCAACAGCTCAGTCATAGGCTTGGCAATCTTCGAGAAGTTCTCAATGAACCTCCGATAATATCCTGCGAGTCCGAGAAAACTACGGATCTCCTTGATCGAGGTGGGTGGCGCCAATCGGTGGTGATTCAACCTTAGCGGGTCAACTGCTATTCCTTCTCCTGAAATAACATGTCCGAGGAATCCAACTTCCTTCAGCCAAAATTCACATTTGCTGAACTTGGCATACAATCGATGTTCTCAAGCTTCTCGAACTAGACGCAAATGTTCCTTATGCTCTTCCTCGCTCTGGAGAAAATCAGTATATCATCGATGAACACCACGACAAACTTGTCCAGATATTCCATAAATACCTTGTTCATCAAATTCATGAAGTATGCAGGAGCATTAGTCAATCCAAATGACATGACGGTATACTCATATAAACCATACCTGGTAGTGAATGCTGTTTTGGGTATATCCTTTTCACGGATCTTCAACTGATGATACCCTGATCGAAGATCGATCTTGGAGAATACCTTGGCTCCAACTAGTTGATCAAATAGATCATTAATCATCGGTAGAGGGTACTTGTTCTTGATGGTCACCGCTCAACGAACGATAATCCACAACCATTCTCAAGGTTCCATCCTTCTTCTCTACCAAAAGAACTGGGCTCCCCATGGTGATGAGCTTGGCGAATATATCCTTTCTCCAATAACTCATTAATTTGATTCTTGATCTCTTTCAAATCGCTCGGGGCATCCGATAGGGTCTCTTGGATATCGGGGCTGTGCGGGCAATAACTCAATCAGAAATTCAATGTCTCCGTCCGGTGGCATTCTGGTAATTCCTCCGAAACACATCGGGAAAATCTTGCACCATCGGCACTTCCTCCTGAACAACTCCCGTGAGGGAATGCACTGATTCTTCATCGGGATACGCCTCGATACATACTTGATCCTCTTCGCCTGTGGTGGTGAGCAGAATCGACTTTGCGGCACAGTCTATGTTTCCTTCAAACTTCGTCAACCAATCCATGCCTAGGATTACATCCAAGGTCTGTGTTTCCAATACTATGAGGTCTGCGGAAATTTATGATTTCGATGTTGAGGGTTGCATGACAGCCTAAGCCTCGCCATCATTTCTCCTCTGCGGAACCGATGCGAAGGGGTTTCTAAGGGTTTTAGTGGGCAGCCCGCACTTTTCCACAACTACCCTTGATATGAATGAATGCGTTGCACCGTAATCAAAGAGTACCAAAACTGAACGTGAATTCAATAAAACTTACCAACCACGATGTTCCGGCTGATCATAGACGTCCTCCACGTCAATGTGGTTCACCCGAGCACGAGGGAACGGGTTGGGCTTCTTCGCTGAGCTTCCATTGCCGTTTCCATTCCTCCGCTTGGCCTCCGGGCAGTCGGTGGCATAGTGCCTGTTTTACCGCACTTGAAACAGTGATGTGACTCAGATCCTTGAGCCGGGCGTAACGATGCTGGTTTCCATTACCGCTTCCATTGCCATTGCCATTGCCTGACCTGTTGTCATGGTTGCGGTTGTTCCCATTTCCTCCATGGTTATGACCTCCATGGTTGTGATGGGTATGCCCTCCGAGTATGGGGCATAACGGGCTTCACGAGCTCCGAGTTGTACTTCCCTGGCTGTACTTCCGCTATGCTATCAATCTGCTGCTGCTTGCCTTCAAGTATGATGGCCTTGTCTACCAGCTCCTGGTAGTTGGTGAAAGTAGCCACCATAAGTTGCATTCCCAGCTCGTCATTGAGTCCCTCGAGGAACTTCTCCTGCTTTGCGGCATCTGTGGCCACATCATCCGGGGCATAGCGAGCTAGCTTGCTGAACTCATCCACGTACTGCACCACAGTACGGTTCCCCTGGCGTAAGTTGCGGAACTCACGCTTCTTCAAACTCATGGCTCCAGCTGAAACATGAGCGGTGCGGAAGGCCTGCTGGAACTGACCCCACGTGATGGTGCCGATGGGATAAGTGGCGGTGTAGTTCTCCCACCAAGAAGCTGCAGGTCCATCAAGTTGATGTGCGGCAAAGCGCACCTTTTCTGCATCAGTGCATCCAACAGTGATTAACTCTCTTCCGACCTTGCGGAGCCAATCATCGGCCACAATCGGCTCAGTGCTGCTAGAGAACACTGGCGGATTCAGCCTTAGGAATCGAGTCAAGTTGTCAACAGGTGGTGGTGGCGGTGGATTGTTGTTGTTGTTGTTCGTTCGGATGAGCATCCGCATGATGGCATTCGCTGCTTTGGAGCAGCTGGGTGAGCTCCGCGGAAAGTTGAGACCGTGTCACGCCCTCGGAGGCATCCGTGTTTTGGAGCGGATGAGAAAATTAGAATAGAACAATGGTCTAATGAGAAAATATCACTACCCATATGAATGCACAATCATAATCACACCAATCATTTATTCAATCCACTCAAACATGGTTCAATCTCGATTACAAAATGCTCATGACTAATCAAAAATAACGGCCTAACCGATCGACGGAAAAAGTAAAATAACATGGCGGTCGACTAAATGTCTTCATCAATAATCCTTGCGTCCTCTGGTGCGATGTCCTCCGGTGTGGCGCCCTCCTCATTGCGGCGCCTCCTCTTGCGGTTTTCTCCAGTGGAGCTCCCTTCATAATCCTGATCATTGCTCACGAGAGGTCCGTCATCTCCACTCGGAAAAAGGTCCTCTCCCAAGTCCATCTTTTCCTCTAATGCGGCAACCTTCATCTTCAGGTCGTCGACTCTCTCCATGAAGTCCGCGATTTCTTCCTCATGGTCAAGGAAGTCTGCGTGTGCCTTCTCTTCCAGTTCCAGTTCACGGAACAACAGCCTCCTGTGTACCTTCGAGTTACGGCGAGTCTGGATCTCCCATTTCCTGAGGAGACACTCCAAGTCTTGGACATATGAGAGAATGGAGTCGTCCTCTACGGTACGGATGATATCTCCATTCCTTGCTCTTCGAGAAACCATGGCGAGGTCTGATGGATCAAGCTCGGCCCTGTACTCTTCTCGGAGATGTCCAAGTGCCCGATATATCGCCATGTCTCTTCCGAGGATCCAGCTTGAAGTCGGTAAACTCAAAGTCAATAGGCTCAGATGTCCTCGAAGGTTCTCCTGGAATGTGCACCTCGATCCTCAGAAGCGGTATCCGTCGGAAGTGCATTGGTAGGCTTCCAAAGTGATCGAGGGTAGAGCAATCTTCAGCTTCTTCATGATCTGGACCAGCTTCCGCCAAGGGCATCGCCTCATCTGGTGGCAAAACTCCGTAGCAAAACTGGGTGAACTCGTGCCATCTAGAATGTTGAAAATCGGAGAGAAGTCGAAATGAACAGGGCAGAATTACGGAATGATAAGGATATAAAATAAATAGTCTCTTCCTATGGCTTTCCGATCCTAGGGGTTACGTCCTACGGTCAGCGTGTGCTCTGATACCATCTCTGTAGCGACATGACCCAAAATTGGTCAAGTCTGTGTGCCTGTACCATCCCAAGATCATGCTGGTACTCACAGTACATCGATGAAATAATCAAAGTTCAATCACACCTGAATTTATTACACGATTCTCATATAGAGTCTTTATTACAAGAGAATAAATTCGGCCGAAGGCCAACTCATGAGAAATAAACTAGTAAAGCTGCGGAAGCGTAGAAGAATAGCGAGTCCATCCGACTCAAAGGGCAATCGCCAAGCGCGGAGCGTAGCCTCAATCTGATCGAATACTCCTCGCAACATAAGACGTTGCAGCCGTGTAGGTCAGCATTTTGAATATCTTGGCAAGTCATGAAGAGAGAATAACAATAATAAAATTTCTAACACTATATGCATTTTGGCTGTGGGGCTCTAAGTTTCATCATTTTGCGAAATGCCAATTTTTCCCTATAACAGTGGACTTTCTTGCAAATACTACAAAATTGTTGGTAGTTATTGAGATGGTTCCGCCAACCAATGTCTCATTCCCAAATTATTAAGTCATAACCCCCTCAAATTAATTCATTAGTTTTAGTGTTGAGATTTCCGAATACTTCCAAGTTCCAGAGGCTCAAATTGTCCGTAACCGGGGACACGGCTAATCGATTAGATCTTTAACTCAGAGAGGTTTGCGACTTTACCCGCAAGAATCATTCCTCCTTTCAAGTCTTCGCACTTCATGGTGTTTGAAGACGGATGAATGAAACAGGTCTTCGAAGAGTTCTTCCGCCACCGCCGTACCCATCCAATCCTACCGCTTTTCTACATCTCGTAGTACCGTCCGGCCAGCGTCACAACTAGGGTTGACCAAGCCAGAGCCCATAATGGCTTGCGGCTGCACATGTAAGCTTCCGGTCAATGGGGCATCCATCCATCTCTTCGTGGCTGGGTGAAGCTTTCCGCAAGATGTCATGGCACTTCTCCATGCATCCCGCCAACCACCGGGTTCTCCAGGTGCCGTCAACCGTCCTCCACCCAAGAGTGAATTCAAGTCCATCTTGAGCTTGAAGTTCACGGGGTTGTCATCATCTTGACTCTCACATCTTTCTTATGAATTCACTCAACCAACCCCGTCTACGAGCATAGCAAAATTTAAACTACTTCGTCCCGGGTCATGGTAATAAGGGGAATTGGTTCATCCTACCTCATGATACTACTCAAGAACAATAACTTCAAAATTTCACCTACTGCATGCATGGTGGGGAGGTATAATTCTAATGCAATAAAATCATAGGTATTGAAAGTATGATCAATGACTTGCCTTGCTGACGATCCTCGTAAGCTAGGGACTCGTAGTAGCAAGCTTCGCACTCCGGAAATTCTACCGATGACAAACAATAATCACAATAAGCATATAGCATATGATCACTTAACACAATAGCATAGTAACATAACACACCAAAACAAACGAATCAAAACCCAAAGGAAAACTCGAAGAAATCCAGCTCAAAGTTTTTCCTACTTCAAGCAACAACTAGAAATAGTTTTACATAACAAAAATTTTCTCAACATAACCTAAGCATGAGTTTTTGTTAACTTAACAGAAAAGAATGCATTATGCAACGAGGAGCAAAAAGAATCACTTTAAAAGCTATTATAAAACTCCTATTAGGCCTAAAGCAAATTTTAGTAGGAAAAATAAAATAAAAAGTTTTATTTATTATAAATAAAAGTTCATGCTCTAAAGTGACAGAAACTAACCTAGAATAATCAATCACATGTGAAAAATAAATTTATTTGCTAATTAAAATAATAGGAAAACAGTAGCTAGTTAATTAATTAAGAATAACATGATCCTGATTAAAACTATTTTTTATTAATCCTAAAATGCCCAAATAAATTCCTACGGTTAGGTAATGTCAAAACAAAGTTGGGACAAAAAGAATCACCCAAAAATAATTTTCCTAACTCATTTTATAGCAGATTTACTATTCTGACTAAATCTAAAATAAAGCAATTCTAAATATTTTTAACATAGCTAATTATATTTTCTACAGAAACTATAAGAAATTTTCAAACCAACAAAAAAAGAATCACTAAAAAATATTAAGTAGATTAAAAGATAAGAATTTTTCAAATCTGAAACTATTCTGTTAAAACAGAAAAACGAAAATAAAGAAAAATGGCCTAATGGGCCTAACTAACGCCCTGTGCGTAATATAACTAAACGGGCCTAGGGTTTGAACGAATCGGGCCAATCTAAATAAAAAAACCCTAACTAAGAATAAACCGGACTAAAACCCGGTTCACTAACTAACCTAATAAGAACCATACCCCTTCGGGGGGATCTAATCTACGTCGTAGAACGTAGATCGGACGGCGGGGAAGAGGTCCGGTGACTTACCGGAGATCGACGGCGGCGGCGGCTCGGGCGGCGAGTGCTCCGGCGTCTCCGGTGGTCGGGGGCGACGGCGGGGAGCTCCGGCGGGTGCGGACGGCCGAGGGGATGCGTCTGGTGGAGTCGACGGGGCTCGGGGTGACCGGGGGCTTGGCGGGGTTAATGGCGGGCGGCGTTCGGCTACTCCATGAAAAGGCGTGCGGAGGAGGAGAGGGTCGGGCGAGGGGCGAGGGGGAATGGGGTGAGGGAGGTATTTATAGGGGGTGCACGGCTTGGGCGAGGGGCAAGCGGGCGAGCGGATCACGGCGAATCCCGGATCGCCGGGATCCGGCGGCAGCAGCACGGGCGAGTGGCGTGGGTGAGGGAAGAGGGAGGTGGGGGTCCACCTGTCGGCGGGTGAGGGGAGCGGGGGTTCGGTCGGTCGACCGAACCGAAGGGCTTCGGCCCGAGGGGGGTGCGGTCGGTGGCTCGCTGGGCCTCTCGGGCGCTGGTGGGCCGCCTGGTGGCCGCGATTGGGTGGGGCTGCCAGTCTTGGCTGGGCGGTCGGCTGGTAGTGCTGGGCATTTCTCTTTTTCCAATTTTTAATTTTTGAAAAAAAAACAAAAACAGAGATAACATATAAACTATAAATATTTTATATAGGACATATATATACCAAAATGATCAGGGGAATATTCCCTATCATTTGAACATTTTTCCCGGGGCAAAATCCAAAGTTTATAAAAAATCATTTTTTCCAAAATTCAAATGAAACTCAAATTTGAATTTCAAACTTTTGGCAATGTTTTTCCTCTGATATTTTTGGAGTGTCATGTTTACTCCTCTCATACTTTTTCTCAAGTATTTATCAGGCATAGTTTTTTGAAATGATTTCCACTTGCCAAAATTTGAATTCAAATTCCAAAACTTCTGAAACTTCAAATGCCACTCAAATTCAAACAACATGCATAGATGCTTAGCTATAATTGTAAAACATTCCAAATAGGAAATTTGGGATGTTACATAAAGCTACTTCATGGAGTCGAATCTTGTACTTGGTTCAAACAATAAATAAAGTGGGGGTGGGGGAATTTAGTATGTACATCGGACTTGGTACAAACAGGAAGGAAAGGGGGTGAAAGTAGTACAGTCTGGTCATCCAACCGGTCTCTTGGTCGAAAAGGGAAATATAGGGGAAACGTTGTACACAGTGGTATGACCAGGACTAGATTTGCTATCCACACATAGGAGTAGGTGGCTAGAGTGAACAAAAATGGGACCAACCCAGATATGTTTCTTGAATGTTTGTTTCTCGGGGCAACAAACTATGAATCACCACTTTATGCCCCTTTACGTACATGGTTTGGATCTTTGGTGCACCCGCTGTCCCAGCTGTTCTTAATCTAATGTCCTGGTAAAAATGAAGCCATGCCACTGTTATAAGCCATGACAAGTTTAGCCAAATGTTTTTCCTGTAATTGTTTGAGACTCGACTGTTTCCTCTGTGCCTTTTTGTGCAAACAGGATATCCAATTCACCTGGTTGCTATTGTGACCTTTTTATGCATTGCACAAAACTCTTCTTAAAAGAAGTGACTTTTGTGCTGTTTAACCGAATGTCGAATGGAACAGTTGGTTCATTTTGGTGGAACTGCACACTGGGAGATCTGTGTCCCAATCCTCATCATCCATATTGGTGCCATAACCTTCCTTTAGGTAAGAATGATATTTAATGCATGTGTTCATCTCTATTTTCCGACTGCCATGAGAAAATAATGCTGTTTTTACTAGTACACTTGTACTCCCTCACTGACAAAACCAATTCTGAATTAGAAGGCCAATCATGTACTTGGTTTCACCAACTGGTGAGGAGAAAGAGAAACAGAGCATGAAGAGGAAGAAGAAGAAGAATAAACAGTGCCAAGGCGATCTTGCTGAAGCCAGAGGCCTTAGTCGAGGCCATTCAAGGGCTCCGGCAACGACTACCTTACATGTGCGACGATCCTCCAGGGAGCCCTTCCACTTCTGCTGTCTCACTTAATTAATTAGGAGTACTTAAGTACCACTAATTTATTCTGCCTAATTTTCTGTTGGAGTTAAACAAATCTTTAGTAGCACCCTATGCTGAATCATGTACGTGTGTATGTTTGTCTATGGAGGTGAATCATGTGGTGGAGCAGGGAGGGAATATTATTAGTGTCATGACATAATAGTGCTATTGTTTTGCATGTCAATTTATTGCCATTGGTTCAATGAGGCAATGTTTTGCGATTGTCCATCATGAATTTGATGCTACTGTTTGAGTAATATGCTAATGTCTTCCTATCCTTTCTCACTAAGCTAATGAAGGTTTCACCTTGTTCCTACTTGTGCAAACAGAGATCATGTTGTGCCAATCATACATTTTAGTGGAACTACACAAGACAATACAATGAACTGTATCCCAGCGATTGCTTTAACTCTGCTGGAAGTTCTTGATAATCTTCGATATAATCCCAAAGCCTTTGGTAAACAAGAGTGATTTCAACCATACATTTGAAGTGCACAAAAATATATAGTATTGTGTGATTCCAGTGAGTGCTTTATCATCTCTTATAGGACTACATGAATAAGCTTTTTTTCTCAGGTTGGTACGGGCCTAAGGCCTTCATCCATATTAGTTTGCTGTCATCTCTATTTGTATCGTGCTACTGTCATGAGAAACTCCTTTATCTTTGCACGTTAAAGTTTTGCAACCTATGATAAATGGCAATGCTTTGAGTGTTGAGTTGAGCTAATTGGCACTAATTAAATAAACTAATACCTCTCTTTAAGCAAGACTACTATGTTGCTAACTTTACCCATTAAGATAATGAGGGTGCTTCTATTTGTTAGTGTATGTTTCATCAACTAGTCCCACTATTACAGTAACCTCACTCTCTCAATATATGTGCCAACATGGATGCTCGATTTTGGTGGAACTGCATAAAAACTTTGGGTGCTTCATTGCCTCGACAGCTTCCGTCCTTTCCTGTCAGTCGATAATCTCCGCTTGCTTTCTTCCTTTGCTGTCAGTCGCTTGGCTTATCTCGGCTTCCAGTCAAAGGAAATAGTAATTGATATGCTACCTCACACAGGTTGGTACTGGTCTTTATCCTGATTATTGTGCCTGTCATATGTATTGGTAATTTGGTATTGTGCTACTGTTTGCCGATTTCATAAAGGAGTAATTTGGAGCCTAAACTCGCAGGCAAATCATTACATCGGGTGATTTCAGTAGAACTGCATAAAATGATCAGATGGACAGGTACTTATGCTGCTGCTATGTACTCCAAAGTTCACTCAGACAACCAGATCGACTATGGAAGCAGAACTCACAGCATTAGACACATCATGCGTCGAAGTAGAATGGCTTCGAGAGCTTTTGATGGATTTGCCGGTGGTTGATAAACCAGTGTCGGCTGTCCTTATGAACTGGGACAATCAAACAGTGATTGCCAAGGCTAAGAGTTCAAAGGACAACATGAAATCCACAAAGCACATAAGAAGAAGATTGAAATCTGTCAGAAAATCAAGAAACTCCGTAGTAATAGCGTTGGATTATATCCAGACGGCTAAGAATCTGGCAGGCCCTTTTACGAAAGGGCTATCACGGACGATGTGGACAAGAAGTGCCTATATTCATTCGAGTATCAACCGGCGTCAACCAATTGTCAAACTCCAAGTATTAGGAGAGTGAACGCCAAAAATATTGCTTGGTGCATAGCCCGTAAAAAGCAGATCAGATCTTTGGTCCCAACTTGTGCCTTTTGGTTATCGGCACATATGGTAGCGAACTATATGGCATGGATTCTAAAGATTCCAGACAAGTTGGTTGACGCGTATATTCATCTGGCACTTAATCGGTCTGCACGCCAAGGATGCTCCATTTTAGTTGAACTGCAGAAAAATTTTGGGTGGTTCATTTTCTCAACCGCCTCCTTTCTCGTCTGCAATGTAGAATTTTGGCGAAATACAGGACCAAGATGAGCCAGTAAACTAGTTGGATGAAAGTAGTGGCCAAGTTGCTCAAACCTCCCTCGGCACGAGGCCACTATTTGAGGATAAACCTACAAGCAAAGTTCAGATTGTCTGTGCCGCCTCTTATGTACTCAAAAGTTTACTCGTACAAGAACTAGTTTTAGCAAGAAGTACCTCCGATTGAACACCATTTAGCAGTCTGTACCCTAGGTAATTAAAGTTCGTCCATGGATCATATTGGCTGTGATCTCAATCATTTGGATGCATAAACATACTGAACATGTGTATATCTCAATCTTTTTTGTGAATTATGTATGAATATTATCGTGTGATCTATCAATCATTTGGATGCATAGATATGCTGAGCTTGTGTATACATGAATCTTTTGAGTTGTTGATAGTGAATGTTGGCTATGAATATGAACGTGTCCTGTGAACCTGAGTTTGATATGAATGTTTACCTTTTCTATTGTATTTGTGTGTGAACTTGTTAGTATGCCTACTGTCGGGTATAAAACGCATGTCTCTTATAAAAGTAATGTTGTGTCCAATTTATGTTTTCCCTTCTAACCACATTATATATATTTATATTATTACTATTATCGTATATCTTATAGAGACTTATATATACATTATAAAAACATCCCACGTGTTATTAACTTATAAAAGTAAATGTTTAACGGAAAATCCTGGTTGTTTTTGACTCACGAGCAAGGAAAATCCTGGTGATTGCGCATAAAAGCTTGCGTAAGATTTTAAGGACCAATTTAATAATAACGCGCTCATTTTTATTTTGAGCAATAACTCGCTAATTTCTTAATTATATATATAAAAAAATGTGCCTCCCCGGTTTATTTTTGATATTAATTGCTCCTTCTAACATAACATTATATATATAACGAGCCCAGCTAATACGTGTATTTCAAGGAAGTGCAAATGGGCTGGGACTTCTTAGAAAATATAAATGGGCCTAATTGAGGCAAAATTATTTGTTCACCCAACCCAGCAAATGGACTGTACATTCTAGAAAACATGGGTTAAATATATGCCACATTTTTGTAGGCTGACATGTGGGCCAATAGGTCGAAGCCTACGCAGGGCGTTGTCATCTTGGTCAACAAATGATTGTGTCATCCACAGCCATTGGATTTATATCCAACGGCCGGCATGCACCTTCAATCTCTCGTCTTCTTCCTCCAGCCGGGACCGCTTGGTCCGCCTCCGCGACTTAGCGGCTCTGCTTAGCACGCATCGCTGTGAAGCGCTACCCCACCGCCAGCCAGGCTATCCCTCCACCCCTCGACACCTCCTGTTATTCTCCACAGACTACAGCCCCACACCGCAATAGAACCAGTTATAACCCTTCTCCTCTCAATCTGCGACTCCACTGCCGCGTTTTCCCATCTCCGAGTCGTTCCCGTCCGGGGCCTCGCCGTCGTCCAGCGCCTCGCCGTGTTCGGTGCGGCATGGTCAACAAACGAGAGTCATCGGAAGAGGACTGTACATGGAGAGCCTGACGGCTGTGACCCACGAGGTCCATCGTCGCACGCAAGGAAAGTTCCTCCTTATTAAGGTGAAAAAAATGTTTCCTCCACCTGACAGCTGGGACCCACCGGCTGTATCTTGACACGGAAGGAAGTGCCTCCTTGTTTTGCGAAAAAAATTATTCATCCCATTGATACCGGGAACCGCCGTTGGTGATCGACTTGTGGGCCTGCTAAGCGGACGTGTACGCACGACTTTGTCAACTTAATCAACAAATGATTCTAGCAGCTGGACCGTTGGATGTTAATCCAACAGACGTGCTCCTTCTTCAACCTCTGTTCTTGCTCCTCTCTCCCGTGCACCGCGGCTGTGCTGCCGCGCACCCAAACCAGTGAAGTTTCCCACTCC
The DNA here is from genome assembly GCA_021605205.1 of Aegilops longissima. Classification (NCBI taxonomy): domain Eukaryota; kingdom Viridiplantae; phylum Streptophyta; class Magnoliopsida; order Poales; family Poaceae; genus Aegilops; species Aegilops longissima. The sequence goes on along the minus strand of CM038682.1, from coordinate 609,280,628 downwards.
TCTCCATCTGCGACTCCACTGTCCCGTCTTCCCCATCTCCGGATCGTTCCAGTCTGGGTGCGCTCGGCACGGTGTGGTCAACATGGTCAACAACCGAGAGTCATCGGAAGATGATTGTACGTGAGAGGCTAACAGTGGGGACGCACCACACCCATGGACGCATGCATGCAACGGAATGCGACGAGGTCAACGTGGTCAAGGAACGACTTCCATCGGAAGTATACTGTACATGGAGAGTCTCAGCTGGGTCCACGGCCGCAGCAAGTAATTTCCTCCTTATTATGCGGAAAATAATGATTACTCCAACTGACAGCAGGGACCCACTGGATGGGCCACCATATTTTGTGAAAAAAACGTTTGCCCCCTGACTGCTGGGACCCACCTGACGGGCCACCATATTTTGCGACAAAAACGTCCCCCCGCTGTCAGCTCGGACCCACCGGAAGTGCCTCCTTATTACGCACAAAAAATGAATACTCCCCCTGCTAGGTGGGACCCACCTTTGTGCGAGGCTGACTTGTGGGCCAACTAAGTTGACGGGGACGAAGGGCTTTGTCAACTTAGTCAATATGAACGATTCTAGCTCCAGTGACCGTACGATGTCCATCCAACGGCCGTAGTGCTTCTTCAACTCTGGTCTTCTTGCTCCAGCCGCCCAAACCAGCGCCGGTCGTGCCTCATGCTCCTGCCTCCCGTGGCCGGGTGTGCTGCCGCAGAGGCCTCACCGCCCCTACTATTCCCACCACTGGCCAGGCCCTGCGGCGACGGCAGCCTCACACCACAGCCGAACTAGTGAACCCTCGTACTCCTCTCCGCGCGGGCTTCCACTGCCTCGTGTTCCCCGGCTCCGCGTCGTCCCCTTCCTAGGCCTCGCCGTCATCCACCGCCATGGTGCTCTCCGTGCGGCGTGGTCAACGTGGTCAAGGAACGACTTCCATCGGAAGAGTACTGTACGTGGAGAGGCTGACAGCTGGGTCCACGGCCACAGCCCAATTTTTTTGTTATTTGCCAAGTAAGTTGCTTTGTCAGGCCTGTTGGGCTGCAAATCTTTCAAGACGAGGAGAGCTTTCATTCGGTTGGCCGAGAAAATGGCCCATCAATAATGAGAAATGGGCTGTACATTTTTTAAAACACATCAAACCGACAATTAGTTTCAAATATCTTTTTTTCATTTCGAGATTTTAAATTACATTAATTTTTATGCGTGGAGAATTTGTTGGATTTATATTGATATAAATTTATTTTTAAAATCAGTTTGAATGTGATTCAAATTTGGGATTAAAAACAGTTCGGACCGCTTTTGAAATATGCAAAATTTCAGATAATTTTTAACCGTGGCCACAGTATGGGCTGTAATGCTAACAAAAAGAATATGGGCCCCAAAAAAACCTTAAGAATTAGCAAATGGGCTGCAAAATATTAGAAGTAATGGCAGATGGGATGTATGCTGTTTTCCACATATTTGAGGCTATCCTAAAAAAAAGGTTGACGCACAAGCAGTGGCTGTTGGATGGCCATCCAACGACCGTCGTGCTTCTTCAATCTCTGCTCTTTCTGCTCCAGCCGCTCAAACAAGCGCCGGCGGGATTGCCTTCTCCCTCCTCCCCGCGGCCGGCTATACTGTCGCGCAGGCCTCATCGCCCCATCGTATTCCCATCGTTGGCCGAGCCATCCCTCTACTCACCTACACCTGCTGTTATTCTCCGGCGACGGCAGACGAACCAGTAAACCCTCGTTCATTCGTACTCCCTTCCGCGTGGGAAACAACTGCTAAGTCTTCCCTGCCTCCGTGTCGTTCCCTTCCTAGGCCTCGCCGTCGTCCACCACCCTGGTGCTCTCGTCGTGGCTTGGTCAACATGGTCAATGACCGACATGCATCTGAAGTGGACTGTACGTGGAGAGGCCGACAGCTGGGTCCACGGCCGCACGCAAGGAAATGCCTCCTTATTACGCGCAAAATAATGATTCCTCCACCTGACATCAGGGACCCTGAGGCCTTGTTTGACAGCAAGGGATTGTGGAGGTTTTGGAAGGAGAGGATTCCAGGGGATTTGGTGAATCCCCCTCTTCCACCCAATCCCCTTGAAACCTCAAATCCCCCTCTTATCACACATCCTTCAAATCCTCCTCGAGGAAGCAACATAAAAACAACGCTTGATAGGAAGGGATTGCCATATTGAATTAAAATGGTGCGACTTGATAAAAGATCCAAGTCCACCTCTTTTAAACCAGCGGATGAAATAGTCAAATTCCAAGTCCACCCAGCGGACCTTTAGAGGAATAATCCCTAGCAAAAGCGGCCTCCATTGGGGCACAATTAAACCCTGATGGCGAGCGCGCAATTCGAAAATTTACAAGAAAAGCTTAAAATGCCGGGGACATTTTGCACTCAGCGCCGGCACCCACTAGCCCTCGGACATGCGGCCGAGGAATCCCGTCGGCGATGGCGAGCACAGCCTAAATATCCTGAAAGGATTCAAGCCGATCAATCCCGTCGGCTGGCAGGCTCTTGGATCAAGCAGGCTTTTTCGAACCCAAGAGGCAGGCCATGGGAGAGGAGCTAGCCAAACTTCGGAAGCCGGATTCATCGGAGATATAAAACATCCGGATGGCTAGCAAATCTGGTGATGGTACCAAGAAGGATAAATCCTCGTGCCTATGTGTTGATTTCAAAGACCTTAATAAGGCTTGCCCAAAGGATCCTTCCCCTCCCTTGCATTGATCAAATTATCGATGCTACACAGGACACGACCCATTGTGCTTCCTCGACCGTACTCGGCTACCACCAAATCAAGATGGCGGAGCAGAACCAAGCTACAACAGCATTCATCCTCCATCGGCCCATTCGCTTCAACACAATGCCCTTGGGCTCAAAAACGCTGGCGCTACATATCAGCGCATGATTCAGACATGTCTGGCAAACCAGATCGGCAAAACAGTAGAAGCATATGTAGATGACATGGTCGTCAAATCCAAGCATGTCGAAACTCTAGTAGACGACTTGAGGCTCACATTCAACAATCTCCGTAAATATGACATTAAGCTCAATCCGGAAAAATGCGTCTTCGGCGTTCCAGCCGGAAAGCTTTTAGGCTTCATTGTGCCGGTAGAGGAATTGAAGCAAACCCAGCCAGGATCCGAGCTCTGTCACAATTGGATATTCCAAAAGACCTCAAGCAAATACAAAAATTAACTGGATGCGTAGCGGCTCTAAGCCGCTTTATTTCCCGTTTGGGAGAAAAGGCGTTACCCTTTACCGACTCCTTGGCGCACGATCACCGAGTGGGCGGATGCCGCCTGACGGACTTCGAAGAAATAAAAGCCATATTGGCAACAAATCCGGTCTGGCGCGCCCAACATGGGCGAACCGGTGCTATTATATATCGCGCAACACATCAAGTTGTTAGCGCGGTGCTCGTCGTCGAGCGAAAGCGGACGGACACGGTTCCCTCTTCAAAGACGGTTTACTATGTATCCCTGTCCTAACTCCATGCAAGTCCAGTACCCACATTATCAAAAGATAGCATCGCGGTGTTCATGGCATCCGGAAGCTGCGACACTACTTTCAAGAGTGTTCGATAACGGTAGCCTCGAAGTACCTCTGCGACATTATAAACAACGCATGACGCGGCGGGCGGATTGCTAAATGGGCCATAGAGCTCCTTCCATTCGACATAACCTATAAGCCACGATGATCTATTAATTCGCAGGTTTGGCGACTTCGTGGCGAATGGTGAAGCGAACTCCTATAAATGCGGCGCATACTCAATGGATCATGCACTTTGGCGGCTCCAAAATGTTGGCGGCACGGGGGCTGGCATCGTCTGGCGTCCCCAGCTGGGGACACAGTCCAACGTCCTTCAACTAATGTATCACGGACTCCAACAACGCGGCGAATCGAGGCCCATACGCACGGCCTCCGGATGGCAGTCTCCATGGGCATTAAGCGCCTACAGGTGCGCGAGGATTGAACCTCGCGATATCTCAAATCAGCGGAGACTTTGATGCCAAAGATCTGAAAATGGCAGCGTACGCAATGCGGTCCTAAAAATGTAACCGCAGTTGAAAGGCTCGAATTTCATCATATAGCCGGGATAACAACCAGGCGGCGGGCGTATTAGCACGCATCAGCGCAAAAAGCGATGCCGTCCGTAACATCTTCTGGAGCGGCTGTTCAAGCCATCCGTACTATGGGAAGAAGTCGGAAATAACAATCCGGACCCAACCGCCTTTGCGACATCGAACACTCGACACAATCGGAGGCTCGCCAAAGAAATAACACCGTCATACGAAATAATGGCGGTCATCGCCCGTGGGCGAAACCATTCCTAGCCTACCTAACTAGGCAGGAACTCCCGAAGACCAAAAGCGAGGCCCGCTGCATAGTCGGCGATCCAAAGCCTATAAAGTCCATGAGGAGAGCTTTATAAGAAAAGCACAACAGAGTCCTTCAAAGGTGTATCTCCGAAGAGGAAGGCGCAATCTCTGGCTGAAATTCATGCCGGACTGGGTGGGCACCACGCCGCAGCCGGGCCCTTGTAGGCAAGGCCTTCCGTACATGATTTTATTGGTGGCGGCCGAGGCGGATCTGAGGATCTAGTCAACGATCGTCGTTTGCCAGCTTTTGCTAACCAAAGCCACATGCCACCCACCGCCCTCAAAACTATACCCACCACACGGCGTTCGCGATGCAGGGGCTTGACATGGCTGGACCCCTTAAGGGAGGAACCCATAAGCAAAAATACCTATTGGTCATGGTGGACAAATTCACCAAATGGATAGAGGCCAAGCCCGTTAGAGCGGCGAATCCGGACGGTGATAGACTTCATATCGGGGTAGTGCACCGTTCACGGTGTCCCCACAGTATCATCACGATAACGACACCAACTTCACGGCCGATGAGGTCAAATTATGGAGCAAAAACATGGGCATCAAGCTTGATTACGCCTCGGTCTATCACCCTCAAACCAGCGGTCAAGTCGGCGAGCAAGCGGTCTAATCATGGCGGCATTAAACCCGGACTAGTGCGGTCCCTCAAGGAATCTAACACGCCTTTGGGTTGAGGAGCTTGACTCCGTACTCACTGGGGCTGCGGACCACGCCGAATCGTACTACGGATTCACACCATTTTTATGGTATCTGGCGCGAGAGCAGTCTTGCCTGCGACATAATGCATGAATCACCTCGCGTGCGCATGTATGAAGAAAAGAAGCCGAGCTCGATCGGCAGGACAGCTGGGCGCATTGGAGGAGGGCGCGGCGTGGCAAAAGCTTCGTTCCGCATTTTATCAACGATGAGGCTCGAAGATATCAAAGCAGGAAATGCGGGCCAAAGCTTACAGCGTTGGCGAACTAGTTCTATGCCCGCCGGACAAGAAAAGGACAAACTCAAGCTCAAATGGGAAGGTCTCTTCATCATCGACCAGGTCTGACGGTGAAGCATACCGTCTGCAGCGCATCGGATAACCGACTCGAGCGAACCCATGGAACACAGCCCGTCTATGAAGATTCTCGCCTAAGCGCGGACTCGAGTTCGTCTCCTTCCTCCGTCCACATTTTCTATTTTTTGTCTTTTATTTCCTCCTTCCTCCTCCTTCTTCTTGAAGCCTTTGGAGGCTCGTTTGTGCATTGTTACGCACACTTGGCGTGCTAGCAGCGCTCATTATCGTGGAGCTTCTTTAACGAAGCTTATTTATCTGGCTTTATGCCCAACACACATGTCACACTTCGCATGTACCTTTTATTCACCATTATATGCATCGATATGACTTAAGTTTTGGCCAAGCTGGGTTGCTGGCTCACATGCTTACCCCTCGTTCCCGATTGTTCGGCTAGGTGGTAAAGGAGCACCTCTGCGATTATTACCGCCGGGTCAGCGGACAGCGTACCTCGGTGGGTGAAGCCAAAAGCTAAGCGTTCTTAAGGGAATATTGATCGGTGAACTAAAAGATGATTTTTATTTTCATTTATCTGCCCCAGATGCTTTTTGCTTTTTTGAGTCGGGACATGCACTTTAGGGCATGCCTCGAGAAAAGGAACCCCTAACGGAACTATTCTCACGGAAGATGTTTCTTACTAACCATGTAATATAACATAACTAGTTGGGCACTTATGCGATAAAGCACTTATGACCCCTCGCCTGGTCTCCGCATACCCGGTTTTTATATATAACGCGAGGTATTCGGACACACTCGGACTATTGGGTCCCGAGCTTGAAGCGAAAAGGTCCGCTCGACAAGCGATCTACAATCCGGCTAGAAGGCATTTTACATGTCATTTTAAATTACATAGTCAAATTATTTGGTTGTTTTCCTCTTCAATGCCGTCTAATAGGCTGTCTAGTTCTGATCCTGCTAGGAATACTTTGCGACCAACTCTACTTGGCGTACACTAAGCTCACGAGGATCTCCTTCCGTCGGGCCCCACAGTCGATCTCGGCCATGTGGTTTGGGTCCATAGCCGTGAACCAGCGTCTTCACCATGGCGAGGCCTCCTGGCGCCTTGACGATAGGCGATATCTTCCATAGCGGAACCGCGCCGTGCTCCTGAAGCTTCTCGGCAAGCTCTCCAAGGTCTTGGTAGGGAGATAGATAGCCACAAAGGCTGTCGGCGCCTTTCATCACTTGCTGAACTTCGTTAGTGCGGTTGCAATAGCTTCGGGAAGAAGGTCACCCGTGGGAACCGGGCATTTCCTCTTCAGGGGCGACCCGTGAGCATACCTACAGACATAACTCTATTAATTGACTTCCTCGCCGAACTCTTTTCAAAGTTCGCTCAAGCACTCTTGTAAATGCCGTGACAAAGTCGCCGATTCTCCTTCACGGGTCGGACAGCTGGCAGGAACATCCTTTAGTTCCTCACCCAGCCGGGTGTTAGCATCTTGGAATTATTTTCTCTTGCCTCACCCTTGTAAGCACATTCTGCTTGACCTTCAATGGCGCAAGAGCTGTTGCTTGTCGGATCTAGTCGGCGCCATCTACAATATTATTGTCGATTTACACACATGCCGCACTTCACAAACTATTTATCTTTTGAAGCATATATTACGGAGGGGTCTGTGGCTCCCCAGTGGCGGCTAATCTTGACCTCAAGTTGGGCCTTGCATTCTTCAAGCTCTGAGACAGTCGGGTATTCCTATTTGTAAGATCCTGCATAACAAATGATCCTTAAATCAGTTATTCTAACTATTTTAAGTCTCGGGGGCTACTGGCATATATAACTGTCAAATTTCCTCACCCGTATGTCCATTACATACTGCTCCGTGGCTCAGCTAGACCATCTTGGCTGCACGAAGTGCGCATCTCCCGAATTGAAGGCATTCAAGGCCTCTTAGGAGAAACATCGTCCACGAAGAACTGTCCGTGGCGCTTTGTGATTCATGGCGCTCTCCACCTCGGAGTTGGTAGCGGACAATTTGTCGGCATCCTCTATCGGAGGAGCATCCGGCCTGCGCCTCGTGCTTCGCCTCGCCTTACAGACCCGTCTTTGGAGCACTGGCTGGCGGAGGTTCGATTAGCAACCTCTCCGGACTCAGTCCATGGCGCTATTTTTCTGAAAAGAGCACCATCGTTAATCGCCTTCGAGAATCAATCACAGGAATATGGTGACGCGCTATACCGTTCGGCGGAGTTTCGATCCGGACCGCACTTCTTTTTAAGCTCTTGAGAGGCCTTTGCCCCTTGTTGGCTAGCCGCTGAGCTCAGCCTCCTGCCTCCAAGGCACCCCCTGCGAAACACCATCAAATATGTGGTGATTAGAAGGAAAGCACGGGTGGGTCATGGTATCGAACTTGATCACGGTTACAGGAGGTTGGAAACAATCCGGGGTAGTCGGTCGTAATGGCAACCAAAGCATTATCGATGCTAAGTTGGTAGAACACCCGTCGATCAGCTCCACCTTTATGTCGGGTCCTCTTGGAGGCGGATCGAGAGACCGTTCGGATCCTCGGGTTGTGAAGCGGGCTATGTATCTTCTCCACGGCCGGCGCAGTTCCTGCGAAACCTTCAAATGAGATATTTAACCACGGGAACATTGATCGGACAGGCCACAAAAATATTTGCTTACCCAACCGAGGATTATTGAAGAAAACCCGTTCGATGGGTAGCGGAGAAAATCCTCCTCTTCCCTTTGTACATGGCGGACAAGGTCTTCACCCGATTCGGTGACCGATCCGACCCTTTGCGGCCATGGCGGGTGGCATCGTCCTCCCGTTGAAATCCCACATGGGGTGGCCTCTATATTGGGCGGCTGCACTCCCCTCATAATGCAGGTTGCCATGACTCCAATCATGGTCAGTCCGGCATGAGCGATAATCTTATTCGGCTCATCAAGTAAAGGGCGTCCTGGTCATTTTCCCCACAGGGGGCTCATGAGCGCCGGCTTAGGCGCTTCTTGGAGGGCGTTGCTAAATTCTGGAAGGCCGATCCGAGCAGGATCCGGCAGTGAGGACATCCTCCATGTAGAACCATTAGAGGGCTAGTCTTGGGCGCCTTCTTTGGGGTTCGGATAAGTATCCGGTCCGGCGATCGCCATAGTTCGGCTCCACCGCTTGATATATTGACCCCTCATGAGAGCGAGGCACAAGGCAGAACAATCTCTTCCACAAAGCGAAATGGGCCTCAACGCCCGAAACAGCTAAAAGGGCCACAAAGCCCGCTATATGCAAGATAAAGGCGTAAGGTTGTGCAGTGGAGCCGTAGAACTCGAAGCCCGGAGAAAGCGGATGGATTGGAAATCCGAGTCCTCTCATCAGATAAGAGATGAAGCATACCTGCTCTCCCTTAGAGGATCGGGGCGCTCTCCGCCTTGCTTCCGCCCTTATAAGTGGCGAGTCCATAGCGCTCCGGAACCATGAAGGCGGGAAGGAATCCCTTGGTTTGGAGCACCACCAATTATTTGTCTTGGGTGAGCATCTCCCCAATCTCGGGCTGAGGGCTGGGGGCGAGAGCGAGGAGCCGCGTCGGTATCCATGGTGGAATGGGTTTTTGTCAAGCGCGCTCGATGAAAGCTTCGCGAAAGGAGGATGGTGTGATCCGGATCTGGATCCCGTCTCTTTTATAAACGGCTTTGCACAGCAAGGGGGTAAATGTAAAGATACCTGACTTTTAGCATTCAGTCAAACACGTGGAAGATGGCCATTATTGGGTGTGGAAGCCAAGGGCGCAGCATTTATCGAAGCGGACACTATTCGACAAGTATATGGAATTTGGAGAAGAACCCGCCTCGCAATGCGAAGACAATCTATCGCCGGACTAAATCGCCATTGAAGCCTGGTCGGGGAGACTCTTGAGGAGTCTGGACTAGGGGTGTCCGGATAGCGAACTATCATCTTGGCGGACTCCTAGACTATGAAGATACAAGATTGAAGACTTCGTCCGTGTCCGGATGGGACTTTCCTTGGCGTGGAAGGGAAGCTTGGCGATACGGATATGTAGATCTCCTACCATTGTAACCGACCCTGTGTAAACCCTAACCCTATTTGGTGTCTATATAAACCAAAGGGTTTTAGTCCATAGGACGAACAACAATCATACCATAGGCTAGCTTCTAGGGTTTATCCTCTTTGATCTCGTGGTAGATCTACTCTTGTACTACCCATATCATAAATATTAATCAGCGAGGGTAGGGTATTACCTCCATAGAGAGGGCCCGAACCAGGTAAAAACATCGTGTCCCTTGTCTCTGTTACCATCCGCCTAGGCGCTGATTGGGACCCCCTACCCGAGATCCGCCGGTTTTGACACCGACAGACCCACCTAAAGGGCCTCTGTATTTCGCGAAAAAAAACGTTACCGCCGCTAACAGCTCGGACCCACCAGCTATATCTTCGCACGCAAGGAAGTGCCTCCTTATTACACACAAAAAATGAATACTCCCCCTGCTAGGTGGGACCCACCTTTGTGCGAGGCTGACTTGTGGGCCTACTAAGTTGACGGGGACGGAGGGCTTTGTCAACTTAGTCAATATGCACGATTCTAGCTCCAGTGACCGTACAATGTCCATCCAACGGCCGTAGTGCTTCTTCAACCTCTGGTCTTCTTGTTCCAGCCGCCCAAACCAGCGCTGGTCGTGCCTCGTGCTCCTGCCTCCCGTGGCCGGTTGCGATGCAGCGGAGGCCTCACCGCCCCCTACTACTCCCACCGCTGGCCAGGCCATCCCTCTACTCACCCACCCCTGTTATTCGTGGCGGCAGCAGCCTCACACCATGACGAGCAGTGAACCCTCATACTCCTCTACGCGTGGGCATCCACTGCCACGTCTTCCCCGGCTCTGTGTCGTCCCCTTCCTAGGCCTCGCCGTCATCCACCGCCCTGGTGCTCTCGGGCGGCATGGTCAAGGTGGTCAAGGAATGGCTTCCATCGGACGTGGGTATGCGTGGAGAGGTGACAGTGGGTCCTGACCGCAGCAAGGAAGTGCCTCCTTATTACCGCAAAATAATTATTCCTCAAGCGGCAATGAGGACCCACGGACGGGCCACCGTATTCGGGAAAAAATGATTCGCCCCGGTGTTGGGACCCACCAGCTACATCTTCACACGCAAGGAAGTGCGTTCGGGCAAAAAACGATTAAGCCCCCGATTGCTGGGACCCACCAGCTACATCTTCGCACGCAAGGAAGTGCGTCGGGCAAAAAAGCGATTCACCCCACATTGCTGGGACCCACCAGCTACATCTTCATACGCAAGGAAGTGCACGATAGTCGGGACCCACCTGGTCGAAGCGTCGTGGCGTTGTCATTCGGCGTGACGTTATGCGTACATCTTGGTCGATGTAGAGGCGCGCATGTGTCGTAGATGTAGAGGCGCGTACGTGTCGTAGTAGTAGAGGCGCGCACATAGCATGTACACGTATGTACAACGGTGAGGATGCAAGAAAGAAAATACAGCCACGTACGTACATACGGGCAGGGTCTCGAATGCCTACTCGCGCATACATACATGGCTGGGTCGGAACAGAGAAACAGCGTCGTCGTCGTGTTCATGGGGAGCCAACCGGCTGGGTCGGAACGGAATGCCTAGTCGTGTTCATCGGGAGGGCTTGGGCGGAACAGGCGATGGAAGCGAGGCTGGCGTACACACAGCGGAGAAGCGGCCTTGTGTTCGACCGGCCACGTCCAAGCAGGGGTCTGTTGATCGGGAGGGTGTGGCGTATCGCAAAGCGGAGAAAGGAACCTCCTACGGTCGAAGCAGGGGTCTGTTGTTCGGGAGGGTGTGGCGTGCCGCAAAGCGGAGAAGCGGACCACCTACGGTCAAGCAGGGGTCTGTTGATCGGGAGGTGTGGCATACCGCAAAGCAGACGAAAGCGGACTTGTGTTGGGCGCTTCTGGTCGAAGCAGGGGTCTGTTCATTGGGAGGGTGTGGCGTGCGCAAAGCAGGACTCCATGGGATAATGTTCATCTCCACCGTCGACCTCCTCCAACTTCCACGGGCTCCTGTTCATCTAGCCTCCACCGCGCGCTACTCCACCGGCTACTGTTCAACCACCCCTCCACGGACACCCCTCCACCGTCTACTGTTCATCCAGCCCTCCACACCACGGGGTCCTGTTCAACCACCCCTCCACGCCACCCCTCCACCGTCTACTGTTCATCTAGCCCTCCACACCACGGGGTCCTATTCATCCAGAAGCAACGCCACCGCTCACTGTTCATCAACCCCCCCGCCCCTAGCGCTCCTTTGTTCATCAATCGATCGGCTTCAGTTAGCAGTAGTAGCGAAGGAATCGCTCCATCGATCGGGTTCAGTTAATAGCCATCGATCGATCCCTCGGGTTCAGTAACGCGTAGCCTGCAGTGTAATTGCTCGGGTTCAGTTAGAGCCCAACGCCTCGCTTGGGTTCAGTTAGAGCCAACGTCTCGCACACACGTGCGTACTGTCTGAGAAAGCAGCATCGCTCGGCCCCGACCTCCCACCGTAACGGCAACTCCCGAAATTTTCCTCCCCTCGCTTCTACCACGGTTTTTCCATCATGGACGGCCCAAAGAATGTCATGCAGCTGCGTCTCCGGCCCGCCGGGGCGAAAAGCCCATTTTCTGTCACGATTTTTTGTCATAGAAGTAGGAGCCCACCACATCTATGATGATACCGGGATTTTTCACAATTATCATCATAGAAGTGTCATATGTATGACAGAAAAAAAATTGTTCGGCCCAAAATGTCACGGATGTGTGTTTTTTTTGTAGTGAGTTGTACTTAACTGTTTGGTTAACTGTCTGATCTTCTATTAGGAGTATGTTATATTGTGCAATGTGGTGCTCAGTTAATGTTTGGTTCATTTGTTGTGGTGTTTAGTTAACTGCTTGGTTCAATTCTGCAATGCCGTGTCCAATTGTCGTGGGTAGAATTTTGTATTATTGTGCATCTGAAGAATAAATCGAATTTGGCTGCACTTAATACATGAGAAACATATACAAGTGCTATATTTCCTAGTTCTTAATCATGATTGGTTTGGATAAATGGGTTTTCCGTGTGACTTGAATTAATCGATGAATCGCAATGTGCTTATTTTTATCAACATATTTTCTTGATAGCATGTGAACCCTTACTCAAACGATGACTAACTACCTTATATGTGTTGGGGAAGCGATGGGAAGCACTGAGGTTTACAATCAAGGTTAGCACATGCATGGTCCGTTCTCTAATAGCACATTATTGTGCAATTGCAAGAACCATTCTAGTATTTTGGTTTTTAACAATTTGGTCTTGCACATGTAGGTCCTGCTGTCAGAGGTTTTGACCCACTGTTCGACCCTTTTTGCATATGGGGAAATGAGTTGTCCATGAATATCAATCTAATCAAGAAACTCAGAAAGATTGTTAGGATAAAGAAATTAGCGACAAAAACAATAAGATCTTTGTCTGCACAATGAAGAAGACATCAGTTCACTACAAGATGGTACTAACTATTATACCTTGCCTTTTTTATTCCTTTGCCCCATTTCCAATATAGAAGATATTTATGCACATCCTTGTTTTCAAGCCTTTCCAAAGCAGTTCACTAATGTTTACCTCTCAAACCACCTCTATGGTCAGGAGGCGAGGAAGGTTTTCATACAACACCCACGGTTCAATATTGAAGTCTTCCTGAAGAGGACGAAGGACGGACGGTCAATCATCCACCAGCACTAGCCTAAAGTTGCAAAGACCTTCAACATGAATGAAGGCTCAATATTCGCCTTCCGCTTCCAAGCAGTTTTCAGATGAGATGCATATGTCTATATTACATCTATGATGCTAATTTGAAAGTTTCTACATGTTGCATGTGAAACTTGGTGCTGAAATCTTGATTGTGTAATGGGGTAGCTGAGTCTTGAAGCTATATCATGTTGTATTCAATATTATGAAATTCAGCTTCCTTAATATGGAAATGAAATATATTGTGTGCTTAATATGAATGTCAATTAGATTAATAAATCGATTATTAACAATAGGGCAATTGGCCTACTAATGGCGAATTAGCCTGCTAATTGGGTTTTGCTATTGCAAACGGTTATTGAAAAAATACCGTGGGCGATGACCTCAGGAAACGCATAAAGTTTTTAGGAATAAACCGTGTTGGATCAATGAACAATCACACACGACTTTCTCTTGAAAACTGTTTGCGTTAGGCCACCTTGCACAAACCTTTACCACATAAAAACTATGTGTGATGGACAGCCTTTGCCACACAGTTTCTTCTATAGACCGTGTGTGATACATTCAACACAAACGATTTAACGGGAAAAATTGTGTGTGATGTACCTGTGAACGATTTTTTTTTCCTTGGAGCGACTGTGTGGGATGTACATACGAACAGAAATGTTTAGCGGGGACTGACTGTGTGAGATGTACTTGCGATCGGAAACAATTTCGCTTGTATAATTGTATTTTTTAGCTCTCATCTGACGTATTTCCATATTTGGCGCTGCTTGATCGCTACGACCTCATTTTGCCGGCGTGTGTGCGAGAGGACATATCCCCGACGGTTTCTGGGCCGTGTGGGAAGGACCCCCCTATCACCCACACTCACTTGGCGACGGTTCCAAATGTCGTCGCGCAAAAGGGGTTAAAACCGTTTGTATAGCACCCACGCGCACCAGTGTGATTTTTTTTTCTGGAGGTAGCTTATGACATGGGCTAAAGAGATAAGTGAGGGGGCCACATGGGGACCACAACCCACCAGGGCGCGCCTGGGGCTGCTGGCCGCCTAGGTGGGTGTAGGACCTTGAGAAGAGGTGTCTAGAGGGGGGGTGATTAGACACTAAGTACCAAAGTTGCAGTTTTTAAGTTTCTTTAAAGTTTGAGTGGAGTTTAGGCACAAGTTTAACATTCACAACATATAACAAGCAAGCATGCAAAGAGTATATGAGCAGCGGAAAATAAAGCATGCAACTTGCAAGAATGTAAAGGGAAGGATTGGAGAAATCAAGCGCAATTGGAACACGGATGTTTTTGGCGTGGTTCCGATAGGTGGTGCTATCATACATCACGTTGATGGAGACTTCAACCCACGAAGGGTAGCATTCTTGTGAGTCCACGGAGGGCTCCACCCACGAAGGGTCCACGAAGAAGCAACCTTGTCTATCCCACCATGGCCGTCGCCCATGAAGGACTTGCCTCACTAGCGGTAGATCTTCACAAAGTAGGCGATCTCCTTGCCCTTACAAACTCCTTGGTTCAACTCCACAATCTTGTCGGAGGCTCCCAAGTGACACCTAGCCAATCTAGGAGACACCACTCTCCAAGAAGTAACAAATGGTGTGTTGATAATGAACTCCTTGATCTTGTGCTTCAAATGATAGTCTCCCCAACACTCAACTCTCTCTCATAGGATTTGGATCTGGTGGGAAGATGATTTGAGTGGAAAGCAACTTGGGGAAGGCTAGAGATCAAGATTCATATGATAGGAAAGGAATATCTTGGTCTCAACACAAGGGTAGGTAGTTCTCTCTCAGAAATAGGATGCTAGAAGTGTAGGTTCAGTCTGATGGCTCTCTTCATGAACGAAGAGGAGGTGGAGGGGCATATATAACCTCCACACAAAATCTAAACGTTACACACAATCTACCAAACTCGGTGGGACCGAATCATTAAACTCGGTCAGACCGATTTAGCAAATAATGTGACCGTTAGGGTTTTCGGTGGGACCGGAATGCAACTCGGTGGGACCGATTCGGTTAGGGTTAGGGCATAACGTAATCTCGGTAAGACCGATTATACAAACTCGGTGGGACCGATTTTGGTAATAAGCTTTCAAGAGAGTTGGTCAGGCAAACTCGGTTTGACCGATTATCAAACTCGGTGGGACCTATTTTGATAATAAGTTAACCAGAGAGTTTGCATTGTAATCTCGGTAGTACCGATTGCTCAAACTTCGGTGAGACCGATTTTGATAATGGACATACGAGAGATTACAATCCCATCTCGGTGAGACCGAGATCCCTATCAGTGAGACCGATTTGCCTAGGGTTTGTGGCGTTGGCTAAGACATCCAAACTTCGGTGGCGCGGATAGAAAGAATCGAGTGGGTCGAGTTTGACTTTAGGTTTAGGACAAATGTGTGGAAGTGGAAAAGTAGTTGAGGGTTTTTGGAGCATATCACTAAGCACATGAAGCAAGAGGCTCATTAAGCAACACCTCATCCCTCCTTGATAGTATTGGCTTTTCCTATA
Source organism: Aegilops longissima (assembly GCA_021605205.1). Taxonomy (NCBI): domain Eukaryota; kingdom Viridiplantae; phylum Streptophyta; class Magnoliopsida; order Poales; family Poaceae; genus Aegilops; species Aegilops longissima. Next base: position 609,264,981 of record CM038682.1, on the reverse strand, counting down.
GACTCAATGTGATCTTGGATCACTAAAATGTAAAATGAAGAGTCTTGAGCTTGAAGCTTGAGCCAATCCTTTGTCCTTAGCATCTTGAAGGAGTTCCCACATCCTTTAGTCCACGCCACTCCATTGTTGAACTTATCTGAAACATACTAGATAAAAGTGTTAGTCCAACAAGAGATATGTTGTCATTAATTACCAAAACCACCTAGGGAGCACTTGTGCTTTCAATCTCCCCCTTTTTGGTAATTGATGGAAACATACATCAAAGCTTTAGATAAGGATATAAAGAATAGCAAGTAAAGCTTTGGAAAGACATGTAACAAGCATAGGCTCCCCCTACATATATGCAATCATGTGAATATGAAATATAGAAGCATGTGATACCATAACCATGATAGAGCAGGCAATGTGTTACATGTATCTTGGCTATACGCATCGGAGCAAAAAGTATTAAAGAGAATACCTTCATGCCCATGAGTCCTTCTTGCAAACAGTATGTACATCAGCAAGAATTCCTCATACACATGATTGTGATGCATATACTTACCTTGTAGTCTTGAGTTGGCTTAGGATGGAATGAACCTGTGAAAACAAGGTTAGATAACACAGATGCATCTACTAGCGAGCAAAGCAGAAGAAACCACAAGAATACCAAGGCGGGATAACATGTAGAGAGTGAGTCTTGAGTACCACATTGGATTAGACATGTCCCCAAGAGTAAAGATATGCAATGAATTTAAATGATCTCTTTCCTTAGATGTCTTGCTCCCCTGAATCTAACATGGGATCTTGGGAGAAGATAGGGAGCAGAAAATCAGAGCTGAAGGAAAAGCAGAGCTGAAAGATATGAATGATGAGCAGAGCTAAAGTTCAGAGCTAATGTATGCTAATGCAAAAATTGAGCACAATAGATCATATGAACATGTCTCTCCCCTCAAGAAGACATGTGGCATCTCTCCTCTTGAACACCAAGCATCTGGGATCCTTGAGAAATACTTTCTACTTTGTACTAGTATTCTCTCCCCCTGGAGATCTCTCTCTCCTTCTCTGATGTGATTTATCTCTTTAAATGATAAGCTTTGATGTGATCTCTCTCTCCCCCTTTGACATCAATTTCCAAGAAGGGCTTGATAAAGATGTAATCTCTCTCTCCCCCTCTGGAATTTGTCGTGAATGGGTTTGATCCTTGAGTCACAACATAAAGCAATGATAAAAATGTGATGCTTGTAGAGGACAAGATTCATTGAGTGGAGCTGGATCAGAAGAAACACATAATATGTGGCAAAGAGTTTTTCCTGTTATGAAATCGCTGGCACCGAGTGGTATGCTTCGGTCGTACCGAAAAGATTCGGTTGGGCCGAAAATGACAAATTGGTGTAACCGAGTTCATCGCAGAGAGAACACTTGTCACCTCAGCTCACTAGACTAGTAAGATCTCACAAAGATTTGCTAGGAATTAACTGAAAGATATGCAAGGAATTAGATGCAGAAAATGCAGAGAAAACAGAAAGAAATCTAGATGAAGTTTTTTTTTGAAAGGGGAAACACAAAAGCATGAGACAAATGCAAAAACTCAGAAAAGAACACAGGAGAACTTCATCTAGAGATGGTCGGCGACAAAGTCACCTATGTTAGAGTATATTGACTTAGGAGTCAAGTGAGATCACTTGATCATAGGTCATACTCATCGTTTAAGCTCAAAATGGGGTTGCCATTTTTCGTTTAAGCATCTTGATGTATTCACATCTTGTCGAGTTTCTTTAACTCATGACTCGGAGTAAAGCTTCTCTAAGATGGAATAACATACCTTGGTTGGTGGTGTTGTCCATGTAGTTGAACTTGCGTGGGTTGCTCAAGGTTGATGTAGCTCATCAAGAATTTGGAGCACCACTTGGAATTCGAGTCCATCTACCTACATGGGTTAGTTTTTGCAAGGAAGAGCACTTGTATATCCAAAAATGACGATCATGAAACTCAACATAGAATTTGTCAAAGGATATGTTTGAATGGTTTCGTGCTTCCTTGTCTTCATCCACCTTGTGTAGAGACTTGGTGATGTAGAGATTGCTCAAGATATGAGTAGGTTGCAACCTCATGGAATTTGATTCAAGCAAGTACCTACATGGGTTAGATAACATGCAAGATACAAATATATCCAAGACATAAGTTTTTCATCATAAGAGAAATATCAAGGATTAGTCATAAGCTCATGTCTTGCATGTATCCAATGGAGTTTCTATTCCAAGTTTGAAGCATCAATGATGTTCAATTCTCCTCTTAACCTACAAAACACTTTATCATCAAGAGGTTTAGTGAATATATCCGCTAATTTCTTTTCGGTGCGAACATGCTTAAGATCAATGTCACCCTTAGCAACATGATCTTGAATGAAATGATGACGAACTTCAATATGCTTAGTTCGAGAATGTTGCACAGGATTATGACCAATTTTGATAGCATTTTCATTATCACAAAGTAATAGAACATGTCTCACATATATCCCATAATCTTTAAGAGTTTGGGTCATCCAAAGTAATTGAGCACAACATGAACCAGCGGCAATATATTCAGCTTCGGCGGTGGATAAGGATACCGAGTTCTGTTTCTTGGAGGACCAAGACACAAGAGATCTACCAAGAAATTGACAAGTACCAAGTGGACTTTCTATCAACCTTGTCTCGGCATAGCCGAGTCGGAATAGCCAACAAGATCGAAAGAGGCCCTCTTAGGATACCAAATGCCAAAATTTGGTGTATGGATTAAGTATCTCACTATCCTTTTCACGGCCTTAAGATGACATTCTTTAGGGGCAGCTTGATATCGTGCACACATGCACACACTTAGCATAATATCGGGACGTGAAGCACATAGATATAACAGTGAACCAATCATAGAGCGATAAACCTTTTGATCAACCGGTTCACCATCTTTGGTTAAGTCAAGATGTCCACTAGTAGGCATGGGTGTAGTCATACCTTTGCATTCTTGCATATTGAACTTCTTGAATAAGTCCTTGGTGTACTTTGTTTGCGAGACAAAAGTACCTTCCTTAGTTTGCTTGATTTGCAAGCCAATAAAGAATTTGAGTTCACTCATCATAGACATCTCAAACTTCTCCGACATTAGCTTCCCAAACTTTTCACTAAAATGAGGTTAGTTGAACCAAATATAATATCATCAACATAAATTTGGCACACAAAGAGTTCACCATTAACCCTTTTAGTAAAAATAGTAGAATCAATTTTCCCAATTTCAAAGCCTTTTCAATAAGGAACTTGGTCAACATTTATACCATGCTCTAGGAGCTTGTTTAAGTCCATAAAGAGCTTTGTGAAGTTTGTAAACATGATTGGGTTTCTTAGGATTGACAAAGCTGGGAGGTTGTTTAACATAAACTTCCTCCTCTATTTCACCATTTAGAAAAGCACTTTTAATGTCCATTTGGTACAAGGTGATATCATGGTGATTAGCATAGGCAAGTAAGATCTTGAATGGACTCAAGTCTAGCAGCAGGCGTAAGTCTCACCATGATCCATACCTTCGACTTGTGTGTAGCCTTGGGCGTGAGATGTGCTTTGTTGCGAACTACTTGTACATCTTCATCTTGCTTGTTGCGAAACACCCATTTGGTACCGATGATGTTGTGGTTGTTGTCGGGCTTCTCAACCAATGTCCAAACTTGGTTCCTCTCAAAGTTGTGTAGCTCTTCATGCATAGCATTTATCCAATCCGGATCTTCCAATGCTTCTTCGACCTTCATAGGTTCAATGCTAGAGATGAAAGAATAGTTTTCACAAAAGTTAGCTAAACGAGTTTTAGAGCGAGTCATTCTCCCGGTTTGAATATCATTGTAGATTTGCTCGACGGGATGGTCTTTAGCAATTCTTGCTCGAACTCGTGAAAGCTTTTTCTTGGGTCTTCGTTGCACATCTTCTTCATCTTGTTCTTCTTCTTGGCCTTCTTCATTGTTGCCGTTGTCGTTCTCTTGTCGTGGTGGAGAAGGAGGTTGTTGATGTTCATCTTGATGCACTTCCTCGTTTTCTTCATCTTGGTGTGTCCCACTTGTGGATGCTTCCGTATCAACTCTTGGTTCACCTTGTCGTGAAGTAGAAGCTTCCACTTGGACGGACGAGGTACTCTCCTTCACCTCCGTTGGATGGACCTTGCCAATAGACAAGTCTTGGATTGCTTCCGAAGGATCTTTGTCTCCTACATCAATTGGCAATGGCTCTACTTGCGAGCCGTTAGATTCATCAAACTTCACATCTACCGTCTCTTCAACCTTTCGGGTGAAATTGTTGTAGACACGGTAAGTGTGAGAGTTTGAGCCATAACCTAGTAGGAAACCTTCATGAGACTTAGGAGCAAATTTAGAGCAGCGATGCTTATCAAGAATGTAGCACTTTGAGCGAATACTCAAAAGTATCCAACTTGGGGTTTGTTACGGTGAGTAGCTCAGTATGCCGTCTTGCCGAGTAGCTTGTGAAGATACAAGCGATTTGTTGCATGACAAGCTGTCTCAACCACTTCTGCCCAAAAGTGCTTCGGCGTCTTGTACTCATCAAGCATCGTTCTCGCCATTTAGATGAGTGTCCGGTTCTTCCTCTCAACAACTCCATTTTGTTGAGGTGTGTATGTAGCCGAGAACTCGTGTGAAATCCCTTCTTCGTCAAGAAAGGTGTCCACATTTGCGTTCTTGAACTCCGTTCCGTTGTCGCTGCGAACCTTCTTGATCTTCACTTCAAATTGGTTTTGGGCCTTCCTAGCGAAGTTTTTGAAGATCTTTTGGACCTGCGATTTATCATCGAGAAAGAACACCCACGTAAATCTGGAAAAATCATCAACTATAACTATACCAAAATAATTTCCACCGAGACTCTTGTAAGAGTTGGGACCAAAGAGATCCATGTGAAGTAGCTCGAGTGGCCTCTTCGTGGTCATGATGTTCTTCACGGGATGCCTTCCTCCAACCTGTTTACACCTTGACAAGCCTTTGCAAAGTCTATCCTTATCAAATATGACATCATTAACTCCAAGGATATGATTCCCTTAATAAGCTTGTCAAGGTTTCGCATACCAACATGACCTAATCGTCTATGCCATAACTAGCCTTTTGAGGATTTAGCAATGAAGCAAGTTTTAGGTTGAGCCTTTTTAGTGAAATCAACAATGTATAGATCACCTCTACGTATGCCGGTAAAGACCATTTTATGATTGTCTCGACGAAACGCTTGTCAATCTACTTCAGTAAATAGGACATTGAAACCGAAATCAGCAAGTCTAGATACTGAAAGTAAGTTGTAACCAAGAGATTCAACGAGAATAACATTTTGTATGGAGCTATCATGTGATATGGCCACCTTACCGAGGCCAACCACCTTACCCTTTGAGTTGTCACCGAAAGTGACATACTTTCGAGGACTATCATTATCAGCAAGCTCACGAAACATGTATTTATCTCCGGTCATGTGATTGGTACATACACTGTCAAGGACCCATTCCTTTCCTCCTGACATATATCCCCGAAGACTTGCCATAAGACCAAAATGTCTCATTGCATCATCAAGATCGAAGTCACTATCATCATCCTCATCATAGTATCCATGTTCAACATCGTCATGTGGTGGATCAAATCCTAGAGAGGGTGATTCATTAGAAAGAGTTTGACAATAATCTTGTCTATGAATTCTTATAGCTTCGGAAATAATGTTACTAACAATACCAACATTTCCTTTGGCACGCATAAGGTTTGTAAGCTCAAATAGACGATCACCAAACATAGGATCACTAGTATTCATTTTTCTCAAATCAATAGACTTATGGAGAATTTCATCTAGATTTTTCAAGGAATAATCTGGAAATCATTCCTCAAGAAATTTCCATATAGTGTAGGCACACTCAAAAGTAGGCAAGATTCTAATCAAGTTTCTAGGCAAGCCTCTAGTGATAAGATTAACAGTTCTAAGATTCCTAACCATGTCAATTGACTCATCATGGGTTGGATGCATAGGATCAACATAAGGTGCACAAGGGCTAGCAATGTACTTGTTAAAATGATATTGATTGAAAATAACAAGCATCTCATTTTTCCACTCACAAAAATACTCTTCATCAAGAATAGGCACTCTATGTCTAAGACTCCCCAAAGTAGACTCATCCATCTACCTCCAATGGTGATTAAACCAAGGCAATGGAGACCAATGCTCTGATACCACGTGTAGGACCTTGAGAAGAGGTGTCTAGAGGGGGGTGATTAGACACTAAGTACCAAAGTTGCAGTTTTTAAGTTTCTTTAAAGTTTGAGTGGAGTTTAGGCACAAGTTTAACATTCACAACATATAGCAAGCAAGCATGCAAAGAGTATATGAGCAGAGGAAAATAAAGCATGCAACTTGCAAGAATGTAAAGGGAAGGATTGTAGAAATCAAAGCGCAATTGGAACACGGATGTTTTTGGCGTGGTTCCGATAGGTGGTGCTATCGTACATCCACGTTGATGGAGACTTCAACCCACGAAGGGTAGCAGTTCTTGTGAGTCCACGGAGGGCTCCACCCACGAAGGGTCCACGAAGAAGCAATCTTGTCTATCCCACCATGGTCGTCGCCCACGAAGGACTTGCCTCACTAGCGGTAGATCTTCACGAAGTAGGCGATCTCCTTGCCCTTACAAACTCCTTGGTTCAACTCCACAATCTTGTCAGAGGCTCCCAAGTGACACCTAGCCAATCTAGGAGACACCACTCTCCAAGAAGTAACAAATGGTGTGTTGATAATGAACTCCTTGCTCTTGTGCTTCAAATGATAGTCTCCCCAACACTCAACTCTCTCTCACAGGATTTGGATCTGGTGGAAAGATGATTTGAGTGGAAAGCAACTTGGGGAAGGCTAGAGATCAAGATTCATATGATAGGAATGGAATATCTTGGTCTCAACACAAGGGGAGGTAGTTCTCTCTCAGAAATAGGATGCTGGAAGTGTAGGTTCAGTCTGATGGCTCTCTTCACGAATGAAGAGGAGGTGGAGGTGTATATATAGCCTCCACACAAAATCTAACCGTTACACACAATCTACCAAACTCGGTGGGACCGAATCGTTAAACTCGGTTAGACATATTTAGCAAATAATGTGACCGTTAGGGTTTTCGGTGGGACCGGAATGCAACTCGGTGGGACCGATTCGGTTAGGGTTACGGCATAACGTAATCTCGATAAGACCGATTACACAAACTCGGTGGGACCGATTTTGGTAATAAGCTTTCCAGAGAGTTGGTCAGGCAAACTCGGTTTGACCGATTATCAAACTCGGTGGGACCGATTTTGATAATAAGTTAACCAGAGAGTTTGCATTGTGTAAGTGCATCTAGTGCCCCTTAGTGATTTTGGTGGATTGAAGACTTATAGGTTAAGGAACTAATGCGTTTGTGAGTGTACACATGTCTGTCTATGAGGAGTTTGATATTTACAGAGAAAGTCGACCCCTAAAAATGAAGTTCTTCGACTGAAGACTTTGATATTTTGAAGACTTTCTGAAGACTTTGAAAGTGAAGAAATTGGTGTGACCTTGAAGACTTGGTATTCATTTGAGGAACATGAAGCGTGAAGACTTTGTTTTCGTAGTTTCATTTTCTCTTTCTTGGGTCATAGGAAACACCGTACCGTTAAAGGGGGTCGAGGAAATACTAAGGAAAAATTTCCATGTGATGCTCAACTCAAAATCCTACACCTACCAATCCCTTCGAGTGAAGCCTTTGGAAATCTCATACAGTTCAGTCAATTTCTTGATGTGAGACGAAGTTCTTACAGTATTTGAGAATTTATCTGACCGAGGAGTTAGGAATTCGCCAGTCTGGATTGCCTACGATGAGAACATGATAGCCACGAGGAATTTGAGATTCAAATTTCCGACCGTTCTTTGTCTTCTTGGCGCCACCTGTCCCAAAATATCTTATCCACCTAACGGTCATATCATTGAAGAGCATTTATGTCTTATCATGTCGGGCTGCTCCCTAGGCTATAAATAGCTGCCCCTACAACCACTAGCTGGTTGGCTGCTCCGAAGAACTTGACACTTGTCATTTGAGAGCAACCCATCCTCGAGGATTTTGAGCAAAAATCATCGAGTGAGGAAAAACCAAAACCAAACCACTACAAACCCAAAGTGATTGAGCATCATGAAGAGATTGATCCTGCGTGGATCCGGCGCTTGTTACCTTTGAAGACTGTGCTTCTTCCAGACGGTTAGGCGTCATGGTCTAGAACATCAAGAGGAATTGTGGATCGCCGAGTGACCAAGTCTGTGAAGGTTTGGAAGTCGCTGAAAACTTACCACAGTGATTGGACGAGGTGCATGTGACCTTAGTTCAAGGAGAATCGGTGAGGACTTGGTGTCTGAGCTGCGTGCTCAGCGAGCTGGGTGTCCGGGACTGTGTGTCCTCGAGTTTAAATACTCGGCCGCTCCAACCAGACGTACAACTAAGACAGCAGTTGGAACTGGTCTACCAAATCATTGTCTTCACCAACCTAACTGGTTCTATTTCCTCAACCCTTTCATTTCCTCATTACTGTGTTGAGTGTTTGTTCATATCTGTGTTTGAAGACTTTGGTGAAGACTTTCTCAATTTCCTCAGTTCAATTTGTTCAGTCTGTTTGTCTTCATCTTGTGTTATCCTGTGATTACGATTTCTGTACTCTGTGCTACTCTTCATTTCATCATGATGACCATGCGTGTATTCTGTTATGCTTACTTCGAGTACTTATTCATTGCAAGTAGTTCTTAGCTAAGGAATTTCCTCACCGCAAATTCCTTAGTGAAGAATTCATAAAATCGCCTATTCACCCCCTCTAGTCGATATAACGCACTTTCAATTGGTATCGAGCAAGGTACTCCCTTGTTACGTGTGATTTTAGTTTAACCACGGAGTTTTAGTTATGTCATTGCAGGTATGATCAAGGTCTCAGCAGGGTGTCCTACCTTTGATGGGACGGACTACCCCTACTGGAAGAACAAGATGCGAATGCATCTTGAAGCAATTGACAACGATCTCTGTTATGTTGTGGAAAATGGTGGTCCCTTAGTCACACCTTCTCTGAATGCTGCTGATGTGAAGAGATTCAAGCAACTCGATTCTCAAGCGAAGAATATCATATGTGGCCATCTGAGCAAAGGTCAATATGGAAGAGTGAGTGCTTTGGAAACTGCCAAGCTCATCTGGGACAGGCTGTCCAAAGTGAATGAAGGAGTCTCAACTCAGCGTGACTCTCGAGTTGATGTTCTTGAATCTCTTCAACCACTTCAAAAGACTCGACACGGAAAATGTTCAACAAACCTTGATCGCCTCATCGACATCTCAAATGAGCTTCAAGCACTTGGCGCATTGACATCACCGACCATGAGGTGGTGAAGAAATTATTAAGATTGCTTGATTACTCATTCGATACTCGCAGCGATGATACAAGAGCGTCTGACTACAAGTCACTTGATCCTCTGATATCCTCGAGAGGCTAAATACTCATGAGTTCCACTTCTTCAAAAAGAGATCTCTATGGTTCTAGCTATGGAAAAACACGTGCCCTGAAGGCCAAGGCTGTGTCTGAATCTGAGTGTGAAGACTCTGGTAGTAGCCTTGGAGATCCTGAAGAATTAGGCCAGGAGCTAGCACTGCTCGTGAAGAAATTCCAGAAGTTCTCAAGACGTGGTCGATTTGGAAAATCCTCAAGGAGCAGTGATTCCTCATCCAGTGACTATAAGAGAAGACTTTGTCACAAATGCAAGAAACCTGGTCACTACATCCAAGATTGTCCTCAGTGGGAAAAGGAATTAAAGAAGAAGAAACACAAGGATTACAGTTCTGATGACGTTAAGAAGAAGAAGAAATCATCGAAATCTTCATCATCAAAATCCTCAAAGCCTTCTTCTCACAAGAAGAGCAGCTCCAAAAAGGCTCGGGCATTCATTGGCAATGAAATGGACTCTGAAGCTGAATCGAGGAACATGAGGAAGAGGAGGCATCGGAAGAATCTGAGTGCGGTGTGGCGAGTCTAGCACTTCATCTCTTGCTTTCGTCGACAAGTCCATCTTCAACTCTGAAGAAAATGACCTCACCAACAAAGCTGATGAAGATAGTGATGACTACGCTCCCACCTATTGCTTCATGGCAAAGGGTGCCAAGGTACTCAAATATACCTCCTCTGAATCTAGTGAAAATGAATCGATGAAGATCTAAAGCCCGATTACTCAAAACTTGCTAAGATTGCTGTAAAACAACAAAGGGCTTTAGAAAAGGTTCAAAACATGCTAGATAAGAGTGATGATATGTTAGGTGAAGAAATGGATCGCACTAAAGCCCTCGATTGAAAATCTTGAGAGACTTGATCTAGGTTTGACAACCTTCAAGGTCATCATAACACTCTCTTATCGATCATGAGAAACTTTCTTATGAATTTCTTCAAAGAAATCAAGATCTTGAGAAGCTAAGAGTGAGTTATGAAGATCTTGAGAAGGGCGCGATTCATTACTTGCTCAACAAATCAGCACTTCTCGGGAAGAATTTGTTCCTCCATGCTTAAAGTGCATTGAGCGTGAATCGCTAATTCTTCACCTGAATGTTCAAATGCTTCAACTGTTACAAATTCTTCACCTGCCTCTGCTATCACTAATTCCTCATCGAGGACATTGCTAGTATCCTTGACGATGCAGGGCTGAAGGAATTGTATATGACAGGCATGTACAAAAGCCTCAAAGGGCATCAGACTCTTAGTGATGTGCTTAAAAAGCAGATCCTCAACAGGAACCCTAGGAAAGAGGGTATTGCCTTTGAGAGGAAACTCAATCTTGATGAAACATATTGGAAGCTGAGCGGTATCCCAAAACCTCATGGGTTGCTGCAAAGGGACCTCCGATTGATCCATCTAACTTATCTGGCTTTACATGCGAATCTCCTCATTCTTCGATGAGTCATTTGACTCCAACTATAAACTGTTCAAAAATCAGAATGGTGAAGTATTTGCTAGATATGTTGGCACTAACTGCAGGAACGGTTCCCCTATGAAGAAAATCTGGATTCCCAAGAAGTGTCTTGAAAGTCTTTAGGTGAATGTCCTCATGACACCACCTGTGAAGAATAGGAAACCCAGATCAAATTCTTCATATGGACCAAATTCTTCCTATGGATCCAAGTCCTCATACGGACCAAATTCCTCACGTGGATCAAATTCCTCAAAAGGATCAAAGTCCTCATATGATCATCATCGTGCTAACAACTCTGTTTCGCAGGGTAGAGCTAAGGGCTATGAATATGTGCATTATTCTTCAAACAAATATGTTCATAAGTCCTCGAAGAATTTCTCTGCTTATTCATATGCTTACCCTAACCCCTCTTATGTGAAGCGAAATGGTTTGGCTTCTATGCCACCATTCTCGTATGGTGCTTTCATGAGTGATGAACTCTTTGCCACCCCTTGAGATGTGGGTGGTAAAGAAAAGAACTAATCTCTTCTGCAGGTCAGGTCTCGGGCGTGCCTTAACGTCTGAAGAATTTCTTTGGGGACGACAAAAATGCTGAAAGGACGCAGCTAATCATGATGAAATGAACTTTCATTTCACACGTCCTCATACTACTTATCATTATCTTGGTGATGAAATTCATCGATGAACTTGATATCATATTCTTCATCGATGAAGTATATGAGATCGTAAGTTGTACTAATTCATCTGCAGGATAATCAACCCAAAGCCACTGAGTGGGTTCTCGATAGTGGTTGTACAAATCACATGACTCGTGACAAGAATATATTGATGGATGCTCCCTTATGACCGTCACATCTGAAGCATATCATCTTTGCTGACAAAGGCAAAAGTCAGGTATTGGGTCTTGGTAAGGTTGCGATCTCCAAGGACATACACATGGACAAAGTCATGCTTGTTGAGTCCTTAGGATACAACCTCATGTCAGTCTGAATGCTTTGTGATCTTGATATGGTTGTTATCTTTGGCAAGTATCGTTGTGTTGTGATTATGGAAGCTGACAATTCCAAAGTCTTCGAAGGCTTTAGGAGAGGAGACTTGTATATTGTTTATTTCTCTACAGGACCACAACCAGCCATGTGTCTACTTGCAAAAGCTTCAGAAGGCTGGCTATGGCATCGACGACTTGGTCACGCAGGCATGAGGAATTTGCATACGCTTGCAAAGAAGAAGCTTGTCATTGGCATTGAAAATGTCAAATTCCTCAAGGATCACTTATGCGGAGCCTGTGAAGTTGGAAAAATGACCAGGGCCAAGCATCCAGCGAAGACTATCATGACCACTACTCGTCCCTTCGAATTGCTTCACATGGGTACACATTGTTACTTACAAAAATCAAGTGCAGGAAGTCTTCAAACGATTTTCCTCGAGGGCTTCAACCAACTTTGGTGTGAAGATCAAGCACATCAGGAGTGAGAATGGAACTGAGTTCAAGAATTACGGTCTTGATGACTATCTTGATGAACTTGGTATTACTCATGAGTTATCTGCTCCTTATACTCCTCAGCAAAATGGCGTCGTGGAGCGCAAGAACAGAACTCTTGTTGAGATGGATCGCACTATGCTTGATGAATACAAAACGCCTAGTCGTTTTTGGATTGATGCAATTGATCTTGTGTGCCACATCATCAGCAGTATATCTTCTAAATTCTTCAAGAAGAATGCCTATGAACTCCTCAACGACAAGAAACCCAATGTAAGTTATTTCAAAGTCTTGATTGCTAAATGCTGGATTAGAGATCCTCATCACAATTCTAAATTTGCACCAAAAGCACATGAAGGTTTATGCTTGGTTACGGAAAGGACTCGCACACCTCTGAGTCTTCAACATCGCTCTTCACAAGATTGTTGACCTTTGTAGATGTGCGGTTCGATGAAACTAATGGCTCAAAGAGAGCACCTACCTTACGTGTTAGATGAACCAACACCTAAGGAATCTATCAAGTTCAAGGCAAGCGAGGATGTCATTCCTCTTGAAGAAACTGCAGAAGAATTCATTCTGTCTGTGAAGAGCGTCGAGTGATGCACTGAAGATCTTGCTAAAGACAATGGTCTTTGAGGAAAATGATCAAATTCCTCGATGACAACCAGCTCATCCTCGCGTTGCAAAAGAAGTGCAAGTTGACAAGATCATCGATGACATTAAAGCGCGGGTCCTCTCACGCTCAAAAGCTTCACATTTATCTAACTTTTGTGGGCACTATGCTTTCATCTCTATCACAGAGCCCACTAAGGTAGATGAAGCATTCTGGAGCGGAGTGGATTCAGGCTATGCAAGAAGAATTACATCGATTCGAGCTCAACAATGTGCAGGGAACTGGTCAAGCGTCCAGATCCTCGCAAGCATAATATCATTGGCACAAAGTGGATCTACCGCAACAAGCAAGATGTAAATGGCCTTGTGGTGAGGAATAAAGCACGACTAGTAGCTCAAGGCTACACACGAGTTGAAGGAATTGATTTCGATGAAACTTTTGCACTGTTGCTAGACTTGAGTCTATTCGCATATTACTCGCCTATGCTAACCATCACAATATCACTTTATATCAAATGGATGTGAAAAGTGCATTCCTCAATGGTAAGCTTGAGGAAGAAGTATATGTTGCTCAACCCCCAGGTTTTGAAGATCCAAAGAATCCTGACAAAGTCTTCAGACTTAATAAGGCCCTCTATGGTCTCAAACAAGCCCCAAGGGCTCTGCTTTTGATCTCATTGGATATTCTGACTCTGACTATGCTGGTGATCGTGTGGACCGCAAGTCAACTTCTGGCACTTGTCATTTCCTTGGACGATCTTTGGTCTGTTGGTCCTCGAAGAAAGAAGAACTGCGTATCCTTTGTCTCTGCGGAAGCTGAATACATTGTTCTTTGGCTCGTGTTGTGCTCAATTGCTGTGGATGAAGCAGACTCTCAAGGACTACGGCATCAACGTGAAGAATGTGCCTCTCTACTGCGACAATGAGAGTGCAATCAAGATTGCTCACAACCCAGTTCAGCACTCGAAGACAAAGCACATTCAGATTCGTCATCATTTTCTTCGTGATCATGTGTTGAAGGGCGACATCTCCATCGAGCACGTGAAGACTGAAGAACAGCTAGCCGATATCTTCACTAAGCCCTTGGATGAGAAGAGATTTAGCAAGTTGCGGTGTGAGCTAAATATCTTAGATCTTCGAACGTTCTTTAAAAGGGACACACATCCTGACACTTATGCAAAATTGATGACTTAAATGTGCAACACATGAAGAAACGTTTTTCTTCAATCAATGAAGAATAACACTCTAAGTGGGAAGAAATTAATGAAGAATTTGATTCTCGAACCCTCGACAATTATGCGCGTGTCTGAAATCATCATTCTTATCTTGATGGAGTCACGCCACCACCAAAGTTGAAAATCTTCAATTTGAGTTTTCCTCGTTTTGAAATTCTTGATTTTTCAAATTCTTCAACTTTGCAAAATCTTCACAGTTCGTCGTCTTTCTTCATTGGCTATATATATATATATATATATATATATATATATATATATATATATATATATATATATATATATATATATATATATATATATATATATATATATATATATATATATATATATATATATATATATATATATGGGTTTATGTCCTCTACAACATTCACTTATAGTTATTTCTTCAAGTCGTATTTTTCGCTAAGTGAATGTGATCGGACCCTTCCCCTCTATGCTATACTCAAGCCAATCTATTCACAAATTCTTCATATGCGTTCTATTTGAAACTTCGTTCAAAATCTTCACTGAGTCCTTGTCAGCTGAAGAAATTGCGAACGAAATTTTAAAACTGATCTTATCCAAATTTTCGATTTTGCCGCTCAAACCGTTCCGCATCCCATGATGCATTATTTTATTCACCCACGATCGTACACGATCTCCACTACATAGTACGTGGGTGACACATGTCGCGTGAAGGAGAAAGGGCAGGGGCACGTTCGTCCAAAATCTTTGGGCGAACAGTTTTTCACCGTGTCTATAAATACCCCTCTCCCCTTCCTCACTTCTTTTACCCCGCTCGACCTCTCTCTCCCGTTCGAGCTCCTCAAACCCTAGCACCGCCGCTACTCCATAAATCGCGGTGAGGAAGAGCTTCTTGCCTCGACCTCGTCGCCGTCGTACTCACGCCGACCGCGGAAATCCTCACTCCGCCGCCGCCGTAGCTGTCTTCCTCCGCCAAGTTAGGGCGTGGAAGATCTGAACAGACGAGCTTCACATCTACTACACCCAGTTCATCGTGTTCTTCATTTAGGGTAAATAAAAGTTACTTTTACTACCCTCATTGATCCAAATCTTACACTACAAAATCTTCAAAGGTGTTTTATTCTTCAAACACCTCACAAGTTATATGCTCTTGATTCGTCTCTCTAATCAATCATTTTCTTCAAGATTCCTCAATTGTATGGATCCTCGATCTGTACAACTCTGGAACCTAAGACAAAGAACGCTTAGTGAAATTCTTCAAGGCTCATCTGGTCAAAATCCTCAAAACTTGTTCTTTTGAAAAACCTTACGAGCATATGACCTCTCCAAATTCCTCGCAACTATACTCTATTCACAGGTACACATGTCCGCTCATGAATCACTAGGTTCTCATCAACTTAACTCATTTGCAGCGTTCCTCGAAGAAAAACTGCATACTTCTTGAGAGAACTCAATTGTTCAAATTCCTCAATGAAGAATATGGCAGGCGGTAAGAAGCCACGAAAGGAGGAAAGAAACACGAGGTTATGACTGCTTTTGAGATCCCTCAGAAATTTATGCTGACTATTGCACACGATGAAGCAGAATTTGGCAAAGAAGCAAAAATCAGCGCAAGGTGCGCATTGAGAAGATTGAGCGAAGATGGGCAAGGGAATGGAGGAATACAGATATGTGACTCCAAAGTACATGAAGAAATTCGCTCTCAATCCTCCATGCCCAAGAGCTCCATTGGCACTGCCAAGTAGTGACCCCACCAACATCAAGCGTGGTGAGGACTTTCTGAAGAATGGGCTAAGCGCCAAGCTAAATTGGCAAGACAAGCCAAGGAGGCGGTGAAGAAATTCAATGAGGATTCGCCATCGCTATCTCATCGAGGCCTCGGTCAAACCGAGGAAATCCATGCCAAAGAAGCCTGCTCATAAGCCAAGTGCTTCACCAGCAGCGCCCTCAAGGCAAATTCCTCACACTGCTACAGCTCCACCATAGTCCTCAACTGCTCCTTCAAAGTCCTCAGTTCCTGTGCATCTGGCTACATGTCAAAGGACTGCTGGTTTCTCGATTGCCTCTGGAGTTTCAGCAAGTTCCTCAGCAGCACCAATTTTATCATCTGGTCCGACTGTGCTGAAGACCAAAGCAACAGCTAGACGAGGTCCTCGGCCAAGTCCAAAGAAGAAACAGGTTGCATTCCATGTGCCTTCTGATGATGAAGCTTCTGATGATGAACTTGCGGAAATCATTAGAGATCGCCAAGAAAGGGCCGCTAGAGCCAAAGGCACATTTGTGCCACTGCTGTTGGATCCGAGGAAAATCCTCGATTATATTGATCTCTGGCACAAGGATCCAAATACCCCTATGCCTGACTTTCATCTGACCCCTGGACAAAGTCATATGTTGACCCATTTCATCGCTGAAGAGAAATGGAAGTTTGAAAAGGCAAGAGAGATCAAGAAGGCTCAATACAGAAAGGAGAAGTTCCTGAAGAAAAACATTGTCAAAATGACACCTGAGGAACTTCTCAAGGTCCAGACTGAAATTCAAGACCTCAGCAAAAACTTCGATTCTTATTATGCTGATTGGCAAGGAGCCAAGGTCAGATTCGTCAATCGGCGAAGAATTCACCAATGTTGCTGCTAGCGCAACATGAAATTCCTCAGTGAAGCCTCGGCTCAGCCGATTGAAGAACATGCCAAGCACCGCTGATAAAGTTCAGGCGCTGATGAAAATGCTAGTTCGGGGCTGATGATCCCATTCCAGCCATTGAAGAAATTGCGGGGCATCCAATAGTGGTGCGCTGAAGAAGCCCGAACAAGGCAGGCAAGCTGCATCAGTTGTGCCTGAAGAAATTCAACCAGATTCCTCAGCTCCTCCTGCGCCAACACCAACTCCAATTCTTCCATCTGCCTCTGAGGTGAAGAAAACCAAGGCTACAAAAAGATCTGCGGTGAAGAAAAGCAAGGCTACAGAACGAGCTGCAGTGAAGAAAAGGAAGACATCAGCTGTGTCAAATTCTTCGGCTGCGAAGAAAATGAAGCCAATGACCAGCTCCTTTGAAAATCCAATTGATGCTGTTCCGATTTCCTCCATGCCATCAAAGGACCTTGTTCCTTTTGGAGAAGACTATGAGATCCCAATCGGATCTGATGAAGAACATCATTCTGCTGCTTCGTCGAGCAGATTGATGAAGAAATTGAAGTGGGCGCAATCCCTTCAACCCCAGTCATTTCCTCACCTATGCCTCGGTTCACGGTGAAGAGGCTGGTGTTGAGAAGTGAAGATGAAGATGTGGATATAGGGTGCACCACACGGTGATGAATGATGACTTTTGGGACAGATCGCATCCAAATACTCCTCTCTTCACCCGCTCCAATAGATTCCTCGGTCTCCTGCACCAACAGTCCAAATGGACTCTGAAGAAACTCAACCCACCTGCTCTGTGCATGAAGAAATTCCAGCCACTAGTCTTGATGAACTCTGCCTGCTGATCCTCGATCAGACTGTTGAGGAACAAGAAATCCCTCACTGAAGAACTGAACTCGCGATTCCCGAGGTGGTGATGCAACTCAACGACACCCTCTGCCCAAGCAAAAGAATCCATTCTCAAGCAAACAAAAGTTCAAGGCTGAAGATTTCTTTGCGAGCACGTATTCTTCACTAACTATAATCCATATGATTACGCTCGCATAAGGAAGAGGCGTTTACGGACTGCCAGCCAAGCCAATTTCTATTCCTCGGTTCTCTTCAACAAAGACAAAGTCTTGATCATGCTCATATTCCTCATGTGGACATGGAGTCTCTGCCAGGCTTTGAGCAGGTCCTCGGTGTTCTTCAACGCAGCACTTCGAATTTCTGCACTTATATACATGGTGGAATGAAGAACTCATTCTTCAATTCTATGCAACGCTGCACATCACCGGAGGCGAAGGCGTGAACTCATGGGTATTAGGCGGATGTCGAAAATACTCACTACAAGGCACCAACAACTGAATTGCTTTGTGCTCTACCACTCGATCCTCCACTTGATGGTGCTCGTTGTATCTACAACGAGCCGAACTTTCAAATCACTATATGCAAGTCTTGATGAAGCCTTTGAATCCAAGGCAGGCCCCAAGAACCAAATTCCTCGTCAAGGAATTATTGTATGTGCCTCGGACTGTCTATCGGATTACAGCGAAGACAATGAGTCCTATCAAAGGCCACGACTCGAATGATGAAGAAGTCGTTGGCATCATGAAGAATATGCTTTTCAACATCATCCATGGCGTTCCGTCAACTTCCATGATTTCTTCATGAGGACTCGGCAAACATTGCTATGTCACCATTTGAGCTGAAGCCTTATCGCCTTGGATAATGAGATTCATCGGGACAAGGTCTTCACTCAATTACAAAGCTGATACTACGAACCACTGCAGCTACTTGCCCCGATTGAAGTCCTCAAGCGGACATTTACCTCGAGATGATGACAAGGGCAAGGCTCTGCTGTGATCGATGAAGGCATTCGTCCATTGGATGAACTGTTTCGCAAAGCAGCATCCTACTCCACCAATGATGACTCGCCACACATGACTCTGCGCAAATACCTCGGTCAAGCAAAGTCCTCAAGCTCAGACCTGTGGTGATGACTGATCGTGAGTTACTCCTCGGTCTTCATCGGAAGGTTGATCGCAATCATAAATGGGTCAAGCGTCGGTTTGGTTCAATTCTTCACAACATGACCTCAACACACAATGCGGTGAAGAAAAACCACTACTACCTCCATGAAACCTTCAAGCGCTTTGGCTGTTCTTTCACATGTCTACAATGCAGAAGAACTGACGACAATGGGACTCAAGGAAGAATTTGACTGGTCTGCACCTCCTCAGTTTCGATCCTTTTGGTCATTCAATGACAAAGGGGGAGAAATTTGAGTTAGTCTTCAAGAGGGTCTATTTTATAGCCCATATACAACAATTTATTAAGTTACAACTCTCGTTCTTCTGAAACTTTTATTGGATCGAGTTGTAATCTTAAACCCGATGGTGCTTTGATACTTTTGATGCACTTTGCTCTGATTCTCTTGAGCTTTTTGTGCTCTGATACTCTTGATGCGTTATTTTGCATGCTTGTTCCTCATTAATGTTATCGCACGCATGTTGAATTACATCAAGCACCATATTTCATCATGCATTTCAAATTCTTCATATTATATGTCAAATGCGTGTATGAATAACAAGATATAGGGGGAGATCTCCATGATTCAACTCTTCAAATGTGCATTGCCTCAAAAGCAAATTCCTCACTATGCACATCTTCAGGGGGAGTTCTTCTATATCTTGCAATCAAATTCCTCATTATCAGTATTTACACTTCATATGTTTATCCCAGTTGAAAACTTAACCTATATTGTCATCAATCACCAAAAAGGGGGAGATTGTAAGTGCATCTATAGCCCCTTAGTGATTTTGGTGGATTGAAGACATATAGGTTAAGGAACTAATGCGTTTGTGAGTGTACACAGGTCTATAAGTCTATGAGGAGTTTGATATTTCTGAGAGAAAGTCGACCCTAAAATGAAGTTCTTATTGAAGACTTTGTTATTTTGAAGACTTTCTGAAGACTTGAAAGTGAAGAAATTGGTGTGACCTTGAAGACTTGGTATTCATTTGAGGAACATGAAGCGTGAAGACTTTTGTTTTCGTAGTTTCATTTTCTCTTTCTTGAGTCATAGGAAACACCGTCTTTGTTAAAGGGGTCGAGAAATACTAAGGAAAAATTTCCATGTGATGCTCAACTCAAAATCCTACACCTACCAATCCCTTTGAGTGCAGCCTTTGGAAATCTCATACTGATTCAGTCCATTTCTTGAAAGGAGAGCGAAGTTCTTACAGTGTTGAGAATTTATCTGACCGAGGATTTAGGAATTCGCATGATCGGATTGCCTACGATGAGGAACATGATAGCCCCGAGGAATTTGAGATTCAAATTTCCGACCGTTCTTTGTCTTCAAGCGTCAACTGTCCCAAAATATCTTATCCACCTAACGGTCATATCATTGAAGGGCATTTATGTCTTATCATGTCGGGCTGCTCCCTAGGCTATAAATAGCCGCCCCTACAACCACTAGCTGGTTGGCTGCTCGAGAGAACTTGACACTTGTCATTTGAGAGCAACCCATCCTCGAGGATTTTGGCGAAAATCATCGAGTGAGGAAAACCCAAAACCAAACCACTACAAACCCAAAATGATTGAGCATCATGAAGAGATTGATCTGCGTGGATCCGGCGCTTGTTACCTTTGAAGACTGTGCTTCTTCCATACGGTTAGGCGTCATGGTCTAGAGCATCAAGAGGAATTGTGGATCGCCGAGTGACCAAGTTTGTGAAGGTTTGCAAGTCGCCTGAAGACTTACCACGAGTGATTGGGCGAGGTCTGTGTGACCTTAGTTCAAGGAGAATCTGGTGAGGACTTGGTGTCCTCAGCTGCGTGCTCAGCGACCGGGTGTCCGGGACTGTGTGTCCTCGAGTTTAAATACTCGGCCGCTCCAACAGACGTACAACCGAGACAGCAGTTGGAACTGGTCTACCAAATCATTGTCTTCACCAACCTAATCTGGTTCTATTTACTCAACCCTTTCATTTCCTCATTCTTTGTGTTGAGTGTTTGTTCATATCTGTGTTTGAAGACTTTGGTGAAGACTTTCTCAATTTCCTCAGTTCAATTTGTTGATCTGTTTGTCTTCATCTTGTGTTATCCTGTGATTACGATTTACGTACTCTGTGCTAGTCTTCATTTCATCATGATGACCATGCGTGTATACTGTTATGCTTACTTCGAGTACTTATTCCGCTGCAAGTAGTTCTTCGCTAAGGAATTTCCTCACCGCAAATTCCTCATGAAGAATTCATAAAATCGCCTATTCACCCCCCCCCCTAGTCGATATAACGCACTTTCACATTGTAATCTCGGTAGTACCGGTTGCTCAAACTCGGTGAGACCGATTTTGATAATGGACATACACAGAGAGATTACAATCCCATCTCGGTGAGACCGAGATCCCTATCGGTGAGACCGATTTGCCTAGGGTTCGTGGCAGTGGCTAAGACAACCAAACTCGGTGGCGCCGGATAGAAAGAATCAGTGGGGCCGAGTTTGACTTTAGGTTTAGGACAAATGTGTGGAAATGGGAAAGTAGTTGAGGGTTTTTGGAGCATATCACTAAGCACATGAAGCAAGAGGCTCATTAAGCAACACCTCATCCCTCCTTGATAGTATTGGCTTTTCCTATAGACTCAATGTGATCTTGGATCACTAAAATGTAAAATGAAGAGTCTTGAGCTTGAAGCTTGAGCCAATCTTTGTCCTTAGCATCTTGAAGGAGTTCCCACGTCCTTTAGTCCATGCCACTCCATTGTTGAACTTATCTGAAACATACTAGATAAAAGTGTTAGTCCAACAAGAGATATGTTGTCATTAATTACGAAAACCACCTAGGGAGCACTTGTGCTTTCAGTGGGTTGTGTCCACCTGGTGCACTCCCTCTGATGTTATTTGTACTAAAGATTCAGAAATATTCATAAAAAATGTATTCAATTTTCAGGGCATTCTGAGCACTTTAATTTTTCGATCATTTTCTATTGCACGGAGAATCCAGAAAACAGGATAAACATGGCATTTTATTTTATTTAACTAAGAAAAACAGAAAACAAAAGGTGAGGACAGAAGGTAGTGCCTAGTAATTTCATCAACTTCATACCTCTCAAAAATGATCCATTAATAAGGTTGATCAAGTCTTATTAAGAACCACCTTCAATAAGCATTAAACCGAAGAACTTTCGTAAAACACTAAGTTACCTCAACGGGGGTATGCATGTCCCCAACAATAAGTACATCATATTTCTTTTCGACAGTAGGTAGGTGATACATCCATTTTGCATCATGTTTTCCTACTATTATTTATAATGTTTTTATGCATAATAATGCTTTTTGGGGGTAATTCTAATGCCTTTTATTTCATAATATGCAAGGTTTACACAAAGAGGGAGAATACCGGCAGCTGGAATTCTAGACCTGAAAAAGCACGTCAGAGCTACCTATTCTGCACAACTCCAAATAAGCTGAAACTTCACAGAGATTTTTTATGGATTATTTAAGAATTATTGGAGCAAATCACTACCAGAGGGGGTCCACCAGGTGTGCCCACCTCCAGTGCCCCTCTTCTGGCATATAAGTAATTTTTACCTAGAAAAAATAAGGAGAGGACTTTCGGGACGAAGTGCCGCCGTCTCATGATGGAACTTGGGTAGGAGCACTTTGCCCTTCGGCGGAGCGATTCCATTGGGGGAACTTCCCTCCAGGAAGGGGAAATCATTGCCATAGTCATCACCAACAACTCTCCCATCTTTGGGAGGGCCATCTCCATCAACATCTTCAACAACACCATCTCCTCTCAAACCCTAGTTCATCTCTTTTGTTCAATCTTTGTACCGGAACCTTAGATTGCACTACAAAAAAATACACTTCCGTGATGATACGTGTTTGTCACAGTAGGTTGCGTTTTTTGTCATGCATGTACACCCATGACGATTTTATGACAGAATCAAGATAGTCATACCTGTGTTGTCGTAGAAGTGTTCCATGACATTACCAAAATTATCATCACATAAGTGTCCACTTCCATGACGATAAATCGCGCGTCACAGAAGTGCTTTCGTCAAGGGTGACCGACACGTGGCATCCACCATAACGGAACATCGTTAAGCTATCGGGTCGGGTTTTGGATCCGATAACCCGTTAACAGCCCCGACCAATGGGGATTTTCCACGTGTAAAATCATCATTGGCACGTGTCTGCTCATCGTTGGGACAGATGTCATCCACTCATTGGACAGAAGGTGCCTATGATACGTCGACGCGTGGCACGTCCCAATAGAGGCCCATTCATGTGAAAAGGCCAGCCCGTTTGACTTGGTCAAAAGGTGGCGGGCCGGCCCATGGAAAGCCTGTTAACGGCATGTTCGCATATAGCCCATTTACAGCCCGCTAACCCAAGGCCCGTTACGCCCTATCCGAATTAGGCCCGGTAGCATCATCGGGCCATCAATATGACTCGACCCGTTTTACTTCTGGCCCATGTATGGCCCATGACGTCTTTCGGCCCAAATGAGGCCCTATGTATCTCTTGGCCTATTAACGGCCCGTGGTGAAACTGGCCCGCAATGAATAGTGTATCACTTTACACCAATTAACAGCCCGTGGTGAAACTGGCCCGTAATGAACAGTGTATCACTTTATACCCATTAAGGGCCCGTTATTCAATTGGGCCGTTTCCGGCACATGTTATCTTTCGACCTTCTCAGAGCCCATTTATTCTTGGGCTCATTTCCAGCATTCGTTTACTTACGGCCCGTTACTGTCATTTTCTGCTTGTGGGCCAAATTCAGCCCGTGGTTATAGTCGGCCCTTTTGTGGTTCGTTAATACATTGGGCCATTTTCATAGTGTCATCAAATACGGCCTATTAACGATGGCCTGTTATGGTCGGCCCATGAACGGACGATTCCAACTCTAGCCCGTTTACGGCCATAATGTGGCCTGTTATTGGCCCATGTTTGGCCAATCGATCATACGGCCCGTATAAGGCCCAATGATGATATGGCCCGTAGAAGGCCCATTGTTTCTACGGCCCATAGAAGGCCCATTATTTCTAGTAGAAGGCCTACTGTTTCTACAGCCCGTAGAAGGCCCATCGTTTCTCTGACCCGTGGGAGGCCCATTGTCACTCTGATAAATATTAGCCCATGGTTATTGTGGCCTAGTTTCAAAAAATAGGTTATTGCAGCCACTAGCAAACCGCGGGAAAAGAACTGCACCGACTACAAGCAAACAAATAAACAAGACAACAAGGAAATAAATAAGCAAGCAACTTATGCTAGGCTTTCACGGCTATTACATATTACATCCACTTTGGGCATCAAAGTTCGCCACCGGTGCAAATATAGGGAACAAAGTAGCATATAAATGCCATGAGAAAAACAAGTCCGAACTGAAACCACTTGAAGAGTTCAAGAAACAATATCCAGGTACCCATAATCTTTGGCAAGATGCTTAGCAAGCTTATGAACTTTCTCTTGTTTGGCGCTTAAATCCTCCAGTAACTTGTTGTTGCACAAGAAAGTACGCATCTGAATTCTGCAGGGACTTCCTCAGTCCTTCGGCTTCTTGCCGCAGCACAGCTAACTGATGCCTTTCAGCTTGTAGCTGAGACTGAAGAAGCCGAAGTGATTCAGGCAGCGAGTTCGAAGAGCTAGTGCCAGTGATCTGGCGAACTCGAACACTACATCAGCGCAGGGGTGTGGGGTTTTCTCCTTGTCTACAAGATCGTTTTATCACCTTTCTTGGAGACCAATAGGGTTGTCTCACTATCTTGAACCTTATCGCATTACTTTCTCTACCATTGCATAGTGGGGTGCTCTTCTCCAATATTCATTTCCATACTACAAGAGAAACAAGCGAGATACATCACAGGTTTAGCTTGTAGTATACGAAACTCATTTGGGTAAACCGGTTCGGTAGTAAGGTGGACAGGATAACAGCATGAAACAAACATATATCTATGTACTATGGTCCTTTGTATTGTCCATATCATTCTAGTTTATGTTCCCTAATCAAGATAGAGACACAGTTCAACTCATATATTTTTAAGACACATGACATAGGCAGAATATAAGTGTGAGAAACTACACAACATTGGCAGCACTTGTAATGTGCATCACATGAGAACATAACTGTTTATACAACTTAAACTGAAATCAACATAGAGCAAGAAGTTAGAACAACAATCCAGTTAAAGAAATAGGTTTAAAACATACCTATTGCGCCATTGGAGTTTCAATTGGATCCTTCAAATTCGAAAGTAGTTGGAATGAGTAAATATAGTGATGCAACAGCAAAGGAGTATGGACCATAGCTACGGAATCTGACCTGAGAACAGTTGCTCTTCTGCTTTAAACGTGGAGTTTGGGTTAGCTGTGGTGGTCTTCGTGCTTTGGGCACTGCAGTAGCTTTACAAACTGCTCTTGTGGGGGTACTCTGTGGTGGACATGGTGCTTTGTCAACTATAAGTGGGTTACTATCCGCTGGGGTTGTGGTTAGATGGGTTGTAGCTGATTGTCTATCCAATGGTGTAAGTGTGCAATCTGGAAGAGTCTCGATTATGTGTGGCGGGGCTAGTTTGTGGGCCAGTACAACCATGGTTCTATCTGCATCGACGGGTAGCACTGTCTTTTGTGAAGAACGGGTTTTTGCTCCCTTAGATACTGCCATCACCCCCTCCAATTCAAATGGTTGATAAACAAGAAAAGAAATTGAATGTATAGACATTGTATGATAGACAGATGTGGTAATTCACATATATGTTGTCTAACCAAACAGGACATCATGACACAATTTCACATATATGATGCCTAACTAAACAGGATAGCATGACACAGATTTGGATATATGATGGATAACTTAACAGGTATAATGGCATAATTCAACATATGATGAGTACCTAAACAGATGACATGACAAAACTATATGATGTCTTTCTAAAATAGGTTGGGATGAAATAATTCACATACATGTTGTCTAAGTATACAGGATGGCATGATATAATTGACATAATTGATTCATATACTAAGCAGCTGGCACTCGCATGTATGATCTCTAAACTAAGCAGATATAGTTCAATATTGTGCATATGATGTCTAAACTAAGCAATGCAAGACACCATATGCATCATATGAGAAATATAAACATTGTAACTTAGAGCATACACCTCAGGTGGGATATAGGACTGGTCATCTGTCTCTGAATCCTCCTCCGAGGAGCTCCCTGTAACCATCGAGATATATGCTTCAACAGGTACCATTGCCTGCTCTGAAGACCTTGTTTTCACTCCAGATTTTTCCATAACCGGCTCAAATGGCTGATACACATGAAGAGTAGTTCAATATACACAGAGTGTCGACAAATGGAATACGTAATGAAAAAAAAGATGGCATGAGATAATTCACATATATGACGCCTGGCTCCATGGCAGTGCATAATTCACATATATGATAACTGGTTGAAAAACATGGCATTGTATATTTCACATATCTGATATATAAAGCAAACAGGAGGCATTCACACAAAGCATGTCTAATCTAAGCAGATGGCATGGCAATGCAAGACACCATATGCATGATATGAGCAATATAACCCAGCCAAGTTAGAGCATGCGCCTCGGGGGGATACGACTGGTCATCTCTCTCTGAATCCTCCTTTGAGGAGCTATCTGTAACCAACAAGAAATCTGCATCAACAGGTAGCACTGGCTGCTCAGAAGACCTTGTTTTCACTCCAGTTTTTCCCATGATCGTCTCAAATGGCTGATGCACAGGAAGAGTAGATGAATGTATAAACATTGTTGACAAATGGAATACATTATGGAAAAAAATATGGCACGATACAATTCACATATATGATGACTGGCTAAACAGGATGGCATTGCATGATTCACGTATATGATGCCTGGCTAAAGAAGATGGCATTGCATAATTCCCATATACTCCCTCCGTTCCTAAATATTTGTCTTTTTAGAGATTTAAAATGGACTACCACATACGGATGTATATAGACATATTTTAGAGTGTAGATTCACTCATTTTGTTCCATATGTAGTCACTTGTTGAAATCTCTAAAAGACAAATATTAGGAATAATGAGATATGATATAGAAACCAAACAGGTGGCATTCACACAAAGCAAATCTAAACTAAGCTGGTGACATATAAGATGTATAATGTAAGCAATGCAAGGCACCATATGCATGATATGACCAACATCAGCATGCCAGGTTAGAGCAAACACCTCGGGTGGTAAACAGGCGTGGTTGGCTCCTTCTGAATCTCCATCTAAACAATTATATTCCTCTGGAATACAATCTGGAAATGCAGGAGAAGGAGGGGGGCACTTCGCCCACCATGGAGCGGCATCTGCATGACATTATATTTGCATGCAACGGTCTTATCTTTTTCTCTACATGTTCAGTACGATTGTGTACAATATCTGACATGCATAATAAAAAAATAGTTAGATTTTGTAAGGCCTAAGGGGTGCATGCAAAAATCAAGACTGATCGTAGCAAACGAGTGGATGGATCCAAAACAAATGATAGCAGGTAGATTATAGCTTCAGTTTAAAAAGATAGACAATGGATCATATATTGTTTGTTGCCCACCCAACATGAACCACATAGAAGACCCCAGATGAACCAGATAGTAGACAGATACTATTCGCTGTTGGCTCGATATGAGACCCATGGGCAATTCAAAACTCAAGATTGAACGATAAAGTAGCAGGTAATAATAACCGATGTATAACGTAAGCAAACACGAAAGACTGCGACCTCTCTTTCGGAACTGTGTAGTCCTCAAGTTCATCTGCTTAGTCGATGATGGTAATGCAGTTGGCGTGGCTGCCGGCAACGGGGAAGATGATCTGAGGCGGCGAAAGAAAGTCTGCAGGGGGGATCTCTACTGTAGTGAACGCTTCTGTCGATGGTGCACCTCAGGTGGGGTGGATGATGGCACGGCAGGAGCAGGACATAACACACAGAGTTTTCTTTTACGCCAATCTGAAAATGAAGTAAATCTGTAAGGGATCCTTAAAATTGGAGGATTCTATAAACGCAGGGACAGGAAAAACACAGGAATAGGATAGGAATGCACGTGCAAAATAGAGCATTCGAAACATAGGATTTCAGTCAATCTGGGTGTTTGGCTCACATGAATTGGAAGAACAGAGGAATGGAGAAACAAAGTGATGCGACGAGTGTACAACCTCTTTGGCATAGCCTTGTGGACCTCAGCATCATTGGGTTGGACGTGGAGGATGGTGATGATGCTGGTGTGACTGTCGGAGGCGGGGAAGAAGATCCGAGGCCTCTGGAAACGGCGCCGAGGGTACTGCTCCGCTGTGTTGACCGGTTCCGTCGTTGGAGCAGCTCCTCTAAGGTGTACGACGACGAGGCTGAAGCATGACAAGACAGACAACGTTAATCTGAAGTGGGACCCTAATATCATCTGCAATAGATGATGTAAAATACATCACCAAAAAGTGCTAGATGTAAAACGCATCAGCTGCGCCACGGCCGCTCCGGCAGATGATGTAAGTATTGTTCACTTTGAACTTAACTGAAGAAAATGAACTTCACAGTCGAAACTGATTTTACTGTCGAAACTGATTGAACTAGTAATAGAGCATTGCAATAGATGTTTAGGGCGTTCGAGCACTAGTAGCAGAGAACGCACTAGCAGAGAGCAAGTCGTGCAGTAGCACCACGAGCGAGTGCTAAAGCAGAAACTCCTATAGCTGCCAGAGGTCGTGCAGCAGTAGCAGCAGCAGCGCAAGCGAGAGCAAGAGCAGAGCAGCAGCACGAACGAAAGCAGGAGCAGTGCGATGGCGCGACAAAGCGGCAAACGAGCAGCAGCGGCGAGAGCGAACATCTGCAGCTAGTGCCATTGTGGAAGTCGCCGCCGAGGAAGCAACAACATGGGGGAGAGACGCCATGGATGATGTGGCCGGCGACGGCGCCATCGATGGAGACGCCATGTCTGCTCGGTATCGAGCACCGGCAGCCCCGTGAGATCGAATAAAAGATAAAATGAAGCGGTGAGTGCAGAACCTCCTTGGTGGCGCCGAGTTGGCCTCGGCTTCATCGGAGGAATTGGTGAGGTGCTGCTGTTCGGTGGGGCAGGTCAAGATGGTGCTGTGGGGATTGAGGTGGCGCGATAGGCGAAGCGAACGTCGGGCAGCTCCTTGAGGTGGAGGGCAGGCGGCTGATCCGCCGGGACGGCGAGATCGACAACGGATCCTCATCCGGTGCGGTGGATGAGGGACGGCGAGCTATTGCGGTTGACGGCGTAGTCGGGAAGAGTCTCGGCTGGGCGGCGGTCGGGAGGCCGGCGGAGGGCGTGGGGTTTCGCGGGTTTTGGCGGCCTCGATGTACGAATGGGGGCGAAGGGGGGGGAGCCAAGCTTAGGGCGCGCTTGTCCGAAATGTGGGGTAAGTTACCAGCATACCCTCACGGTTTTGACACCATGACGTGGAGCTTCATTTCCGGTGAGGGTAGAAGGGGATTTGGCGTGTGCGGACTGCGGGGCGATTTCGGATGAGGAGGGAGTTCTGCAGGCGTCAAATTTCGGGATAACAAAGCGAAGCGGGTTGAAGAAGCGGGAGTTTCAAAGCAGGTGAGACAAAAGATACTCGAGCTTGAAAATTTCGGGATAATAAGGTGCGGATTCCTTGTTGGCAGAACAAACTTAACGTGTAAAAAACAATTCATACAAGACACAAGAGAGTCATGTCCCTTTTACTATATTGCTATAGATGCCATTGAAAAACTACAAGAAAAATGTAAAAAATCGGAGAACAAGATTACCTGCATAGTACCAAATCGATTCGCACTTCCCTCAACAACAACAAAAACAAATCAATTCCCACCAAAGAAAGAGTAATGTCCCTTTTTATGATTACAGATGCCATGATCTCAAATTTCAATTTTGAATCCACGTTATGTTGAATTGAATATATCATTAGGTGACCTTGCGGTTTATAATTGATGTAGTCGTACATTTTGATCTTCCATCATATATGAACATTTTACTCCACCATGTGAACATATATATTGTCGTCTACCATATGGACTAAATTTGAATCAATTTTCCTTATTTGAATACGATTGTTGTCAAGTTATACAATAATTTAAATATTATCTTGATAACAAAAGACATGCATATAGCAGTAATCATATTTCACTATGAACTACATGTACCATCGCTCTCCAATTCAAATATTTGTATCCATTTTATGTTGAATTCAAATCATAGTACATTATTGGTCTAGGTAGCGAGATGTTAGGGATAATCTAAACCCTGTTTTCATACGTATAATTTTGGCTGAATTGGGACAAGTTTTGGTATAAGCCTCTTGCAAAACCGGAGATTCTCTCAACAAGCCTCGTGGTTCCAGAGGGCGTGTCACCTTTGTGTCTTAAACGATATCGCTGCCTCCCCTGATTTTATTTACAAAGGCAACATAGAACTATATGAGTGCCCTGTTAAATTTTGGAATTATTTGGGTTCATTTGGCCTTTTATACATTAATTGAGTTTCGGACTTTTAATGTGCATAATCTAAATATGAATTGCATGCACATGCTCCGGTGCACCAAAGTGGGTTGAAAAATCACATGTGTGTCCTTGGTTGAATTTCTAGGTCCCATGGAAGAAATGAGAATGAAATTCAAACATCTGGCGTCATGACTGCCGAGAACATCGAGAAACTTAGATTTTAAATTCATGTAAATCAAAACTCGGCTGGAAATCATGAAACTTGGCATGGTGTCATGTCATGGCACTAACATGTTGTGGTAAAAATTGGGCGATTTGGAACCTTGTGGTTCTAAGAGGGCGTGCCACCTTTGAGTGTGAAACGATATCGCTGCCCCTTGAGTTTCTTAACAAAGGCAACATAGAACTACATTAGTGCCCTGTTAAATTTTGGAATTATTTCGGGTTCGTTTGTCATTTTTATACATTAATTGAGTTTCGGTCATTTAATGTGCATAAGTCAAATTTGAACTACAAAGCACATGCTCGTGCACCAAAGTTGGTTGAAAAATCACATTTGTGTCCTCGGTGAATTTCTAGGTCCCATGCAAGAAATGAGAATAAAATCAAAACATCTGGGCATCGTGGCTCGGCCAAGAACATTGAGAAACTTGGTTTTAAAATTCTTGTAAATCCAAAACACGTCCGAAAATCATGAAACTTGGCATGGATGTCATGTCATGGTACTACCATGTTGTGGTAATAAAATGGCCGAATAGGAACAGATTTTGGTATAAGCTTCTTGCAAACCGAAGCTTCTCTCAAGAAGGCTCGTGGTTCTAAGAGGGAACGTGCCACCTTTGAGTGTGAAACGATATACGTTGTCCCCCTTGAGTTTATTTACAAAGGCAACATAGAACTACATGAGTGCATTGTTAAATTTTGGAATTATTCCGACTTCGTTTGGCCTTATTTACACATTAATTGAGTTTTTGGTCATTTAATGTGCATAATTCAAATTTGAACTACAAGCTCATGCTCCCGTGCACCAAAGTTGGTTGAAAAATCACATTTGTGTCCTCGGGTGAATTTCTACTCCCTCCTTCCTAATGCGTTTTTCGAGGCTAACTTTGACCAAACGTTAGAGAAATAATATATGACATGCAACTGACACAAAGCATACCGTCAAATTTGTATGTCAATGGAGCTTCCAATAATATAATTTTCATAGTATACATCTCATGTGCTATTAATCTTGTCAATAGTCAAAGGTTGTCTTGAAAAACACATTAGGCCCTATATAGATGGAAGGAGGGAGTAGGTCCCATGCAAAAAATGAGAATAAGATTCAAACATCTGGGCATCGTGGCTCAGTCGAGAACATTGAGAAACTTGGTTTTAAAATCATGAAACTTGGCATGGTGTCATGTCATGGTAGTACCATGCCGTGGTAAAAAATTGGCGGATAGGAACAAATTTTGGTATAAGCTTCTTGCAAATCAGACTTCTCTCAAGAAGGCTCGTGGTTCTAGGAGGAACATGTCACCTTTGTGTGCATAATTCAAATTTGAAATACAAGCACATGTTCCAGTGCACCAAAGTTGGTTGAAAAATCACATGTGTGTCATCGGGTAAATTTCTAGGTTCCATGCAAGAAATGGGAATGAAATTCAAAATTCTAGGCGTCGTGGCTGGGTTGGAAACATTGAGAAACTTAGTTTTTTAATTCCTCTAAATCCAAAACACGCATGAAAATAATGAAACTTGGCTTGGTTCCATGACATGGCACCAACATGATGTGGTAAATTTGCAGTCCGATTTGCAAAGGCGCACACATTAACAATCAACAAAGTCATTTTGGAACAAGTGTTGTCACGTTACAATCGGAAACACAAGTATTATTGAAAACGTGGGCGTTCTACTTACTAGTACCATTTACGTGCGGCCACGCGTCCCCATTTTTTATTAGCTAGGAGGCGCCATGCAGGGTAGCTATTTGAGTACGAGGCGTGCGTTCGGACCCTGGCGTGCTTATCGGGAGGAGAGCCCTTTGACCTCCATCTGCCGTCCACCTCTCTCCCAAGGTCTCCATTAATGGCGCCCGAGCCTCTCTTTAATGGCGTGGCTATGTCTCACTCGACAGAGATTTAAGAGAGAAAAAAGGAAATCTGAAAGCACGAATCTTGATGTAAGATCCGACGGACCTATATAGCATCTACTGCGACTTATAGCAAGACTGATGAATATATAAGGACGATTAATTTTTTTTTGATCAAAGAAGGGCTTGCCCCTTCCGATTTTCATTATGAAAACCACCACAATTCACAAGAAGTTCTGCACAACTATAGCCTAACACGAAGGACTAAAAGCTACAGATTGAAATCGCAACATCCCAAGAGGCCAACAAAGGCCAAACATCCGCGCTAGAACCCAACATTTCACAACCAACGACACAATCCAGATCCTAAACCAATTATTACATCAAAAGAAACCAGGAAACTGAAGGAAGCCCAGCTGCAACTAGAAGAACAGCAATGCCAGGGTCGCCACAGCAAGAGTTTTCTTCATTCCAGCCTCGCAACATTGATCTTCCACAGAAAGATAAGGACGATTAATTGTCTTACATAATTAGAAAGATAATTAAAAAAGCCACATGCGGCTACGCCCGAGATACACAAGGGAAAAGAAGAAGGAAGACAAGGATCTGGCTTGCTGATCTCTACTTTCTTGATGCGTTGCTGCAGGCCGCGGGACCTAGTCTCCGCGGCGAGCGGCGATGAGCTCTTTCGTGTCCTCAAGACGCTGCTTGAGAACATACACGGATTCCTCCACCAGCCTTTGGCGCTCGTTGCGGAGCATGTCATTCTCGTCCATAAGTTTCTTGACGATGACGTCGGTCCTCTTCAACAAGGCACTGGTCTCCTCCTGCTGGTCTGCACTTCGGACGATCTTCTCCCTCAGCAGGTCACGCTCGGCCCGGAGCCTCTCATTGCCCTCCCTTAGTTTTCGGATGACGCTGGTAGCCTGTTCAAATGAGGCTTTCACATCGTCCTGCAACCTCGCCCAGCCGGAGATCTGATCCATCTGGCTATGGACGATCGCATGCATGCGCCTATAACAGTCGTCGCCTGCCCGCGAGAAATTTTCCCAGGCCGCTGCGGCGTGGCGGGACATCTCTGTTGCATTCTTGGCGCGGCGGGACATCTCTGCTGCTTCCGGGCGGGGCCGGACCAGTCTGCTGCATCGACGACGTGACGGGACCTCCGTGCTACTTCAACAGCGCGGCGGGACCTCTGTGCTGCTACTTCCGCGCGGCGGGACATGTCATCTGCTCTCGCAGCGAGGCGGGACATCTCTAGTGCTTCCGCTTCCATGCTCGCCTCTCCCTGGTGGCAATCTCTCGACCCAGAACTCACGATGGCCATGGCAGACGCAAGCTAAGTATGCTGAATCACTTGTTTGTTTTTGTGGATGAGGAGTTGAGGCGGAATGTGCAGTCATCTTATCAAACTAGTATTTATAACCGAGTACTAATACGCTCCTAAGTGGGAAACCGTTCAGGTTGTGATCGGTGTGAACAGGTTTGGAATTCAATATAGCGTTGTACTAATACGCTCCTAAGTGGGAAACCGTTTAGGTTGAGATCGGTGTGAACAGGTTTGCAATTCAATATAGCGTGGAGTAATTTGGAATGTGACGAGACGCAAGCTACTTTATGCATGCATGCATTGCAATTAATGCATTGATAAACATAATTTTTTGAGAAAAACAAGAGCATTAATTAGGTGCTTTTGCAAACTACAAAAAATATTCCACCACTCACCATCTTGGTTGGTGAGATTTTTGAATTAAGCCATATGAGCATGGTTAATATGTACAATAGCAGATCAAAATAGTGTACTATTTTTTTATTATGTGGCCCACCTTTCATTCTCACAAAGTGCCTAGGAGCACGTGCTAGAGCTGGCTTTTCACGAAGAGCCCGCTTACCTTCTGTCGGGGATATACCCCACGGTATGACCCGACCAGAGTTATGACCCGGCCGGACTTGGCGATTCACCAGAAGACCCGGCTGGAGCTAGGCGAATCAGTGGCGATCTGCCTGGACATGGTGGTTTACATATAACCCGCCTGGACATTATGACTCACTAGAGACCCGGCGGGCGGGTCAAATGGACGACAAGGCCCAAGGCCCAGGAGGCTGGTTCATGTGATGGTGAGCCGACTTAAGAAGAAAGGTGTAAGGAATATTTCCCTTACAAGGAATCAAGACCCGGACTTGTATCCGGCTTGTAGTAGAAGATAGGCTAGTCCTAGTCCTACTAGGACTCACATGTAACCGCCCTCTAACTTATATAAAGAGGGGCATGGCTCCCCAAAGGGGGAGAGGCAAGAAGAAACAATAATCTCTAGGGCTAGACACAACTAAAGGGGAGCCGGCTTATGCGGCGTCTCCCTGGTGAGCATAATGAGACCTAGCCACAAACAACATGTAGGGCTATTCCGGATGATGTTTCCCGGGGCCCGAAGCTGTCTAAATCCTTGTCTTGTGTGTCGCGTCTCTCGTCCCAATCAACCCCTCTCAAGATACTACATAGATGCGTTGGCCTCGCGACTAAGTCCTGACACTAAGGAAATCTGACGTGACAAATCCACGACAGTTGGCGCCCACCGTGGGCCTGTGCACGGTGGTGTGGAGTTCTTGGAGGGATCTTCCCCAGGGATCGAGGAGCTCACGATTATCTGGATGAAGAAGAGCCGGTCTGAAAATATCTACATAAGCCTCAAGTTCATCGGTCTAGATTTATGATTTGTGAGATTTAAAGGTTCAAGAAAAATTAGGGTTGGGATTTCGTTGTCGCCGCAAGTCGCCAAGACCAGTAGAAGGGTTTCCACCGCTGATCCGCCGAAACCGGAAAGAAATCAGTCTCGCCAAGATAAGCCGCCACTTTATGGTACGAGTCACTGTTGCTACTTCAAAGACAACTGTATGAATCCGTCACTACTCGGGAGTAGTCACGTGTCAA
Organism: Aegilops longissima; assembly: GCA_021605205.1. Taxonomy (NCBI): domain Eukaryota; kingdom Viridiplantae; phylum Streptophyta; class Magnoliopsida; order Poales; family Poaceae; genus Aegilops; species Aegilops longissima. Next base: position 609,229,591 of record CM038682.1, on the reverse strand, counting down.
AGACAGAGGCGGCTTGTGGCCTTGTGAAATTTTCGGGTAGACCTAGCGCACGCACAGGGATCAAGGATTCAAGTGCTGATCGATGCAAGTTTGATGGATTCCCCAGCTTCTGATGCTTCCTATCAATCCAAAGGCGTACTATTACTCTAACATGAAGAGTTTTATTACATGCATGGACGCGAAGGATACTACTACTACAAAAGCCACGCAAAGACAAGTACGTGGAGCTTAAAAAATTAAAAAAATTGGGAAACGACCCATGATTCGGCAGACGATTCTGCTATCGAATCCCAGTTGCTCTGCCGATCGTTCGCCTCTGCGGCTGGCTTCAGCCGCTACAGCCGAGTCGCCGCTGGTGCCAGAACCGGCCTGCTGCCACCTCCTTGCTCGCTGAACCGCCGCGGCATTTGCCTGTCTTCGAGTCGCCGGCGCCTCGCACCTTCCTCCGGCTGTGTCGGCCTCCAAATCGTTGAGTCGCCTTCGAGCTGATTCTGGTAATGGCCTACCTCTACCCCCGACCAAGCCGCTGCTCCAATCACGGCCGAAACCTCAAACTGTTGGCCGCCTCATGAGCTGCATAAACGTTTCGAGTCGCCTCCGTAGAGCCGCCGAGCCGCCTCACGAGCTGCATCAACGTTCTGAGTCGCCTCCGTAGAGCCGCCGAGCCGCCTCCGAGCCACCCGCATTCGGTAGCCCCGAGCCGGCTGGACTGTGAGCCGCCGCCGTGCCGTTCAGCTGTGGCCCGCCCTCACCGGTCGTCTTCACTCCGAGTCGTCCCAAGCCTCTGTTGCAAGCCGGTCGCGGCCGCCGCTGACAAAGCCTCGTTTTCTAGATTTGCTGCTGTCGCGCGCTGTGCCTTTTCAACAAACCGCCGGAGCACCCTCGTCGGAGCGGACTCACCTCCGAATCGATGTGCCTTGAGCCGGTCCTTTGCTGCAGCTGGCCTACGCCATTGCCTCTGAGCCGCCGTGTCACGCTTGACCCACACAGCCGGCCTGACTAAGTGCCCAGCCAAGACTGCAAATTAGCACCTTCCAAATATCAAAACAAAATATGGAGGAAAAAGAGCGAACATGCAGTATATGTATCAGTTGATGCTGGCATTCTGCATGTAGATCATCTATCGTCAAAGTGAATCAGGTGCTATTTACCCTATTTTATTTTTAAGTACATATTAATTCATCCAAGCAAAACTACTTTGCCGTGCTGTATTTTATATGCAGGAGAATTATTCATTATTAAGTGGCATTATACCGCGGAGGTGGTGGTGCGCCAACATCATTCGGCACAGGAGGTCGTCCTTACTCAATGGACCCCTGCGCCGTCTTACAACACCGTGGCCATCTCTTGTGATCGCGCCGGCTTACAACGTCGTGGCCGTCTCTCGCGACCGCGCCGGCTTACAACGTCGTGGCCGTCTCTCGCGACCGCGCCGGCTTACAACGCCGTGGCCGTCTCTCGCGACAGCGCCGGCTTACAACGTCGTTGCCGTCTCTTACGACCACGCCGGCTTACAACAAGGAGGACAACTAACCCGCCCGCAGCGGTTTACAGCACCACGGTTTATTCATCATGCGAGCCGCCTTTGATGTTGCGGTCATTTTACGGTCCGTCTCTCGCGGCCTGGTCTACATCAACACACCGGGCCGCATTTTCTGGATGAGCTGTTTATTGAGTATGAGCAAGTCACTACTTGGGAAGCCGGTTTCTCTTCAATAAATTGAGGCAAATTATCATATATTATCAACCGCCGTCGCCTTTGGATGGCTCAATGGATAGGTGCACAATTAGCGGCACTACGGTTTGGTTAACTTCAAGCGGCGGTTGGAAGGAACCATTGGCGAGATTCTTGACACGGCTCATACGGGATCATTTATAACCCGCCTCAGTCACCTCAACCTTCTGTGGATAATCACTAGCCTAACATATCAGGTGAAATCCATCCAATATATTTTATATTACATATTATTTTCTTCAAAAGGGCAATTACTTTGGTTTGCAAGTTGTCCCATGCAGGATTCAAACCGGTCTATATCACGGTTAATTATGGAGAATCTCCAGCCAACTCCTCAAGTCGTCTTGAGACTCGGGGGCTACAATGGTATGACTCGGCAAAATTAGCTGGTTTCAATAAATTCAAGATCATTGAAGGGAAAAATAACCCGGCCCCGGACATTACTGCTAGATCGATGAAAATTTAAAAGCCGTCAGAAGATTTCCGGCTCAAAATAAGGAATCTGGTTTAAAATTCGGCTCAAGAGACATCTTTCTCCCACAAAGCACTGAAGCTCTCAAATCCGGTTCAAAATCCGGCTCAAGGTAAAATTGTCCCTCACAAATTTTTGAAGCTTTCAAATCCGGTTTAAAGTTCCGGTTCAAAAGGAATTAATCTCTCGCAAAGTTCAAGTTCTCAGACAAAGTAAAGGTTGCCAAAAAGAACTTGCTGCCATGATGCGCGGTTCAAACATGGGTATCCTGCCTTACGGCCTATCTTATTATGGTCACTTGGGGGCTTCCTGCTCATCGAGCATAGCTATCGGTACCCTCTTGATCGGTGTGATGCCAAATTTATGGTCACTTGGGGGCTTCCTGTTCAAACATAGGTCGTATTCGAACCAAAGAGAACATAGCTGTCAATACCCTTTTGATTAGCAAACTGTTGAACCTACTTGGGGGCTTCTTGATCGTATCCGAATCATAGCTCAATCCCTTTGGGAATCGACGTGGATTGTATTCGAATCAGCGTTGCTAAACAACTCTTAAGGTCATTTGGGGGCTTCCTATTCAAACATAGGTCGTATTCGAACCAAAGAGAACATAGCTGTCGATACCCACTTTGATCGGCAACGCCAACGCCACTGGGATTATTTGATCGTATTCAAATCTTAGCTTAACCCCTTTGGAACGGTTTACTGATCGTATTCGAATCAGAAGCCTCAAAAATTTTATCTGTTTTTATACAATCGCAAGTATTTGAGTTGTCACAAATATCATATGTGTCGGCTCTTACAGAGATGAGTTATAAACTTCACTGTCTGGGTCACATAAGCCGGCGGTATCATTCAAAGGATCATAGGGATCTTGTGATCTACTTGTGTGCAGGATAAAACTACATTTGGGTGGTTACCCGCCCTGGTTTTTGACGTTAAGTTGCCAGGGCATATGTTGTTTAAACTCTTTGCAGGATTTGTAGAAATATGACATATAAATGATTAAGTTCAAGCTCATTACCAAAGTTCATGCTTCAAAATGATGATCCGTTCTGGATTTTTCTCAAAGGCTATAAGCCGTAGGGTTCTAAAAATTCCGGCTTACAATGGAGGCGTATTAAATCGCCATCGGCCAAGAGCCGCCAAGTCTTTAAACTCCGGATTTACTTGTCAACCGATGAGGTATTCAAATCTTTAATAGCCAAACCGGCTGGATTTTCATGATGACATTGAATGATTGAGGTTTTCATACCGGATTATATTATTCAAATCTCGAATAGCCAACATGGCTGGATTTCTATCGTGATTATCAATAACCAGTGCTATGATTGAGGTTTTCAAAGTCTCTTTAGTGCAACGGCTATTATTTTTATGAATGGATATGATTTATTCTACAATGGAAGGAATAGTCCCGAGTCGCTGCAGGCTTACGACCCGGCACTTGGGGGCTATATTATTCAGATTGGGATTATATCAAATATGCAAGTCCCATGTCCTTTGCCGGCATGCACCATGGCACTTGGGGCTAATGCAAAGTCATTTTTGCTCAACTTATTGAAGACCCGACTCATCACATTACGAATGAGTTAGCCCTTGGGGCTACCAATTGCTCTGTCAAAATTCAAGGTACACAAGCATTAATCCATTATATTGAGCGGTCCACTATTTAGTTGGTGGAGTACAAAGCTCTTAACCTTGTGGACGTGGGTTCAAGCCCCATGGTGGAGACTATATTATATGATGTTATTATCAATTATATACAAAGTCCCAGCTCAGTATTATCTTACTAAGACGGCCCTTGGGGGCTACACATTGCTATTCAAATTTACATGGTTATATCTACAAAGTCCCTGCTCATTATTGCATAATGACCCGGCACTTGGGGGCTACATGTGTGGAATATTCAGTTTATATGATTGAGATGAATAAACCGGATTTCTTCAAGGTTGCAACATTTATTGGAGCAAGTCTTAAACCATCACTTTGTTCTGCTCAAGACTTGAGGGCTACAGGTAATATGGATATAAGGGAGAAAAATCTTCAAATTATGAGTTTTGAGCAAATCAGGAGGATCAATTACATAAACCGGTGTCAACAACAATTATGACCCGGCATCGGCTGTTTTATAATTAGGCAGTTTTTGGTAATGATAAACCGGCAAGTTTTACATCTTCAAGCCGGTTGAATATCAGATGAGTATTTGAAGACCAAAATTATTTAACCCGGTGCCTTGGAAGCCGACTCAAGTGGATTATTCTTCACAATATTTTTCTGTGAGAAACTAACATCAGCAAATTGAGTATGAAGCTAGCTTATTTGACCCGGATTTTCTAGATGAAGGAAATGACAATTGGACATAAGAGTAATGAGGTCCTGTCTCAGGAGAATATTTAACCCGGAGCGCAAGGAATTAAGGATGATCAGGTTCTGGCTTACAAGAATTTTTAACCCGGAGCACAACCTGTCAAAGTTGTTCTGGTGTTTATTTTGCAGGATCAGTTTAACATGGATAAATCCAAATTAAACTGGGGGGCTAATGTCAGGGATATACCCCGCGGTATGAACTGGCCGGAGTTATGACCCGGCCGGACTTCGCGATTCACCAGGAGACACGGCTGGAGCTAGGCGACTCAGTGGCGATCTGCCTGGACATGGCGGTTTACATATAACCCGCCTGGACATTGTGACTCATTGGAGACCCGGCGGGCGGGTCAAACGGACGACAAGGCCCAAGGCCCAGGAGGCATGTTCATGTGATGGTGAGCCGACTTAAGAAGAAAGGTGTAAGGAATATTTCCCTTACAAGGAATCAAGACCCGGACTTGTATCCGGCTTGTAGTAGAAGATAGGCTAGTCCTAGTCCTACTAGGACTCCACATGTAACCCGCCCCTCTAACTTATATAAAGAGGGGCAGGGCTCCCCAAAGGGGGAGAGGCAAGAAGAAACAATAATCTCTAGGGCTAGACACAACTAAAGGGGAGCCGGCTTATGCGGCGTCTCCCTGATGAGCATAATGAGACCTAGCCACAAACAGCATTTAGGGCTATTCCGGATGATGTTTCCCGGGGCCCGAAGCTGTCTAAATCCTTGTCTTGTGTGTCGCGTCTCTCGTCCCGATCAACCCCTCTCAAGCTACTACATAGATGCGTTGGCCTCGCGACTAAGTCCTGACACTAAGGACATCTGCCGTGAAAAATCCATGACACCTTCTCTCTCCTCTTCTCTTTCCTCCAACTAAGCAGAAATAAACTACTTTATTTCTTATAGCCCGCTGACTCAGCTCTATTGTACTTGCTCTATAAACCGGAAAGGAGGGAGTACTGTTGTGTACGTAAAATAACTGGAACCGTCGTATACATATCTTACGGTTAATGGGGGTTCGACAGGAATAGCCGCGTGGGACCCACCATCGTGCCTATCGTGCCACCATCGTGCCACCCACAAAAACTTGTACTCTTAGTTTAGTAGTACATTATACAGGAAGAGAAGAGGTGCACGACGCTTTTCGTCCTCTCACACAGCGTCTATTTTTTCTCGAAAAGGAGGATGATGACCCCGGCCTGCGCATGCAGGAGTCGCTGCGCATCTGTAGCTACAATTATAGTGTTCTCAACCATCCGATTGGCTCTATCATGGATGTACCTATATACTAAAACATGTCTAGATACATCTATATTTTGACAAATGGAAGGCATGTATTGTGGAACGGAGGGAGTGCTAGTCATCAAAATGGATAAAAAGGGACGTATCTAGAACTAAAATACGTCCACATACATCTCCTTTTATCCATTTTGATGACAAGTAGTACTTCTTCCCCAAAGGAACTTTATATCCAACAGACACAAAATATTCGTTCGACTATTGGAAATTACTCATCTGACGTCGAAGTAATTGTTGCATCGCCACCAAAACCCACCATTTCTTAAGCTAAAGTAGACCAAGGTAATCCCTATATTAGCATATTACTAAGATAAGCAGAAGGCCTTTGTAGAAACATTTAGGGCGTGAGCTTGTCAATCTGAATGTGGAGGGACACAAGCTTAGCCCGGCCAACAGCTTGGGCAGGGACTGTCAAGAAGGTCAGCTCCTGCATGTCGGCGTCGCCGGGATCCTTGCTGCTTGTCACCTCCATTTCCACCTTTGGCGTCGGTCGTGCCTTTAGGCTCCCCGGCGGGCCGTTCGCCCACAGCTTGGCCAACTAGTGCGGCAGTGAGGGCGCCCCGCTCGATCACGAGATGATCGACACGGCGATAAGCGCGTCGATGTCGAGCACCGCCGACCAAGAAAAAGCGGCGGTCCTCCTCCATGAACAGCAAAACCGTGGCTCCGGCGATTAGCACTTGCAGCTGGAGCACCTGCCGTCTTGGATCCCGTGCGCGGGCATGGGATGCGCGGTGCTGATGTGGTGGTAGGCGCCGGCGGCGAGGCCGCCGTAAGCCGCGAGCGGCGCAGGGCATTTGCGAGCGGCGGACACACGCTCGGTGATTGGCGAGCTTGTGGTAAGTGATGTAGAGCCCACAGCCTTCGTGCGGGCACTCCACCCTCACCGACAAAGGGCGGAGTCCACCGCCATGTTCCGCACATTGAAGCCACCGCCGCGGTCGCGCCGCGCTGCCGCTGGTTCCCGGCGCTCGGCGCGGCATTCGCGCAGGCAGTGCCCTACCTTGCCTTTGCAGAAATCAATCGAACAGCACATCAATCAAGAAACCTGCACCTTGCCCAATCGATCGAGCAGACGAGGTGTATTGAACCTCATACCTTTGGGCGTCAAGGGCGGAGGCACAAGGCGATGGAGCACGTTGAGGTCCATCGAGACCTTAGAGAGCTCTATCGTCGGGTCTGTTCGGTGCGCATGATCTCGCCCTCCTCGTGCACAACCATCTCGACTTGGGCGGGGTATTACAAAGCTTTACCGTCACATATTCTATAGTACTACTTCAAGGTGCATTAAATCAACACATGCAAGCATCAAAGAAGAGTCACGACATGCATGCATGCGTTGTAATTAATGCATCGATAGCATAAATTATTGAAATACTCCCTCCTTTCCGGTTTATAGGGCTTATCTCAAAATTTCAGTTTTTCCATTTTATAAGGCTCAATTTGGTTGTTCCCCATCACATGTTCAGATTCCAAGGTGCATTAAATCATTGCATGCAAGTATTAAGAGAAAATTGACCAATGCATGTAATTTATGCATGCATGCATTGATAAACATACTTTTTTGAGAAAAACAAGACCACTAATTGGGTGCTTTTGCAAACTAAAAAAAATATTCCACCACTCACCATCTATAGTACCTTGGTTGGTGAGATGTTTGAATTGAGCCTTATAAACCGGAAAGGAGGGAGTATATCGAGTGTAGTGCTTTGATGTGTCGCGTCAACTCGTACATCAACGAGAAGTTTGATTATCCTCTCCCTCGCGGACTTAACTGCACCTGCCTTTGGCTATATGACAGGTTGGCCACACACCTGTCGGGCCCACCTGTCATACACGCAAAGGCAGGAGCGTCCCTCCCTCGCCCATGAGCGTGGTGGCTGGCAAGACTAGGAGAAGCTTTCGCTACACGATCTCCCTCCCGCACACGATGGACATGCAGTAGTTCAATCGGTGTTAGATGGCCAGAAGCGTACTGTAGTACTCCTCCAGTGCAGTAGTACTCCATCATTGTTCGACTTCCCGAAGAGGCGAAGAGCCAAGCGCAGCCCGGACGCTCGTGTGGCAGTTTCATGTCTAGAGTAGTCTAGGATAGCGTGTACCGTGCCTGTAAGCTTAAAATTGTTGGGGTCGGCTCCATGCTATGTGGCCGTCTTGAAGTTTTTTTAAAAAAATTAAAATATTCTTCTGGCCCTACCTGTCACCCTGGTGATTGTAGTTTGCACGCTCATCTGATCAAGACAGGAATATATATTTTAATTTGTTTTTTTTTCGAAAGGGGACTCCCGGCCTCTGCATCGAGCGATGCATCTGACCACATATATTTTAATTTGTGGTGGGTAAATGTTAGAGGTTGCAGCAAATATATTGTACCTGCGGGTCTTTCAGCCAAGTTTAGAGGCAAGCATGTGGGGCCAGTGCTATGATGTGTTGCGTCAACTCATTACACGAGGAGAAGCTTGATTTTACTACATGCCTTCTCCCTCGCCCATCTGTGTGATTGCTGTAAGCGAGGACATGCTTTTGCTTAGTAGTACTTCTACAACAAGCTATCCGTCCGCTTCGCGGTGGACGGACATGCAGCAGTGGATTCGACACTATAGAAGCAGTAGTAGTAACATCATTGTTCGTCTTCTCGAAGAGGCGAAGAGCCAAGCGCAAACCGAACGTTGCAGTTGCGAACATTGGAGCATGCATATAGCCAGGCTCTTGCATCGGACAAAATTGCTATGTGAGCCCACTATTGTACTAGTACATACAACTACTTGCTAGTATAGCCCTGTAAACCAGAAAGGAGTATTTGTCCTTCTAGAGATTTCAACAAGTGACTAGACTACACCGAGACGGAGTACATATGGAGCAAAATGAGTGAATCTGCACCATAAATAAATACGTACTAGTTCTATCGTTTTCCTCTCCGAGGTGCACAATATTGAATATGCTGACTAGTCTCTTTTTGACACGCATTTAAGTTTTTTTTTTGACACAGTACAGACGCAAGCGCTCATATACACGCGCATACACTCACCCCTATGAACGCACACACGCACGGCACTATCATCTTGAAATTTATGAAGTCACCATAGGCACCTCGTCGTCGACGGGTCCATAGGTGCTTGAATGCCAAGGAGGAAGAGGGTAGCGGTTCCCGAGACGTTGAACGGTCAATGATGCATCCTCAATTACATGATGTGGGAATTAATTGGAGAAGCAGAATAGAGCCAGCATGATGTGAATGCAACAGAGTTTGAACTGTCATATAATAAAGGCGCCCCACCACTCCACTCCATCTACTCCCAAGTCTCTGCGCAACACTGCTCACTCCAATCCAAGACCAAGTGACCAGAAGCCACAAGCACCTATGGAGGCGATGGACGCGAGGCGCCAGCCTGCAGCCCCGCACCATGCAGCGTTTCCAGACGGTGCTGGCGACCGCAGGCATCGTAGCCCTCACCGATGCCGGCTTCGCCTCTCGCTTGGACGACATGATGGTCAACTCCATCCACAAGTTCACCACCATCAAGAAGCGCCCGGACGACCTTGCCGTCCTGCTCCAGCCCGCGCGCCCAAGCTCCTCATTGCCTGCCACCCTCATCGGCCTACATGGTGACGAACCCTTTCAAGCCCTGGTGGCCCTGCAGGTGCCGGAGGTCGCGATGAAGAATGTGCACATCGAGGCTACGCTCGCCGCGCAGCGCCTCGCCATGCAAGAAACCGTCGACCTGCACATCCATGTCTATAAGGAAATCGTCTACATAGGCCACTACAAGGCAAGCGAGGACAGACTGACGTTGGCCTTCTTCCAGCGGCTGGAATCTTTGACGCCATTGTTCAGAAGCACGTCGACCTGGCCACGAAAGCCGCTGCTACTTAGGCACCGTTTGGTGGGCCGGCGCCATGAGTCGAGGAGGTGGACGTCGTCGATGGATGCATCTCTTCTTCTTGCCTCCTGTAACCAGCACTGCATCGCCTCGTGGCCTTAATGTTTTATTAGTATAGTACTCCCTCTGTTCCCAAATATAAGTCTTTCTAAAGATTCCAGCAAGTGACTACTACATACGGAGCAAAATGAGTGAATCTACACTCAAACTATGTCTACATACATCTGTATATTGTATTCCATTTGAACTAGTATCTAAAAAGGCTTATATTTATGAGCGGAGGAGTATATGGCATTTTATTCAGTCGTAGCGTTTTCCTTTGTGAGGTGGGGCATGATTGAGCAAACCCACCCGCCCACCGGGCGTCGGCCAAGTTTAGAATTAGAAGAGAAAGCGAGGAGGAGAGCTAGCTGTAGCACAGACGCCGTTGTCGAGATGGGACTCGTGTTTATAGAATAGGAGTACTGAGCACCCGTGCCTCTTTTTTTTTTAAGGAAAAATGAGTCGTATGTCTAGAACCACTAGTTGGCTGCGTGCGACCTATAGCTGTCATCACTTTAGGCCTCCTTTTCGAACCGCGGCTACGCTTCACAGTACATGCTTTTTCACGCATTTATCCTCCTATATGTAGTCCTAGGCTATTTCCATGTGCTCCCATTCGCCGACATGTGGGACATAGAGCATCTGGGTCGTAGTGCATGCACGACCGGAGCATATCTGCCGGGTACTTTACATTTCAGACCTCACAATTACATACAAACCCCATGAGAAGAATAAATGAATGAATGAATTACTACATGAAACTGGATTATTTTGTGGAAGCAGAACACGTTCATTAAATTTTGGACATAACACGTTTATAAAAATGGCGGACCTAAACCAGTCTAAGGGCCTCTTTGATTTTTCCATAAAAAAGGGCCTCTTTGATTATGAGGATCTGAAAACACAGGAATGGGGAAAGTATGATGGCGATGAACCGAGGCGAGAGAACTCTAACTCGGTTAGAGGTTAGAGTTAGATTCTAACCTGAAGTAACTCTAAACCAAAGAGGTGTATGGATGGCAGGGTTAGATTGACAATAAATGCTCTATCTCAATCATTTGACTACTTTAGACCCTATTTTTAGTCACACTAAAATAAGTCCCTTGGATCCAAGCACCCTCTTGGTGTGGCCGGCTCTTCTGTAGCCTCCTCCCACTCACAATTGACATAAACGAACCATCTATACAAATCAAGCATGCAAAACATGATAATTTTTACTTTGTCCATACAAATGAGATATCCCACTTAAACATACAAGTCGTCAATCAAGCTTCACAAAATAAATAAAAACACTTCATGATACGAAGAATGAGCTAACTCATCACGGAAGTCATTCACGATAGGGAGGGAGCCTGGAGCCCCTCACGCACTGAGGAAGGAGCTCGCCAATGTCGCTCTGTAGGAAGGCTCTGTAGAGCCCAAGCCCCGGGAACCCCTCCGACGCCGGCCCTTGCGAGTTGGGTAGCAGGGCCGCTTGCCGCCGACTGGGAACTTAATCTTTGGGCCTCTAGAAATAATGCAAGCCTGTAACTAAAATACCTAGAAAGGTGAACTGAATCTTTGGGCCTCTAGAAATAATGCAAGCCTGAAACTGAAATACCTAGAAAGGTGAAATAAATCTTTGGGCCTCTAGAAATAATGCAAGCCTGAAACTAAAATACCTAGAAAGGTGAACTGAATCTTTGGGCCTCTAGAAATAATGCAATCCTGAAACTGAAATACCTAGAAAGGTGAACTGAATCTTTGGGACTCTAGAAATGCAAGCCTGAAACTGAAATACCTAGAAAGGTGAACTGAATCTTTGGGCCTCTAGAAATAATGCAAGCCTGAAACTGAAATACCTAGAAAGGTGAACTGAATCTTTGGGCCTCTAGAAATAATGCAAGCCTGAAATTGAAATACCTAGAAAGGTGAACTGAATCTTTGGGCCTCTACAAATAATGCAAGCCTGAAATTGAAATACCTAGAAAGGTGACCTGAATCTTTGGGCCTCTAGAAAGATTTATTACCTCCTCAAGCTGCATCAAACAATTCCATCGTGCACCACAAATCTATAGCAAGTTTGATCGGGATCTACTTTTCCAAATCAGAATTAGCGCTAGAGCAAGCAAGATCAATCATATGGCGGTGAGGCGGTGAAGGAGCGAACAAACTCACCCTCTCGCAACCTCCACGGTAGATGCGCCGCCGCCCTTGCTGAGAGGAGAAAGCGATTAGTGAAGGGGGCTGGGCGACCTTCAAAGGCCTGAGGAGAGGCGGCGGAGTAGGGCGGCGGAGGCCGGAAGGAGAAGGCGGTGGAGGAGAGAGAGGCGGCGCTTGGGCTTGGGCGGCCCTATGGGGAGCAGAGAGGAGTCGTGCAAGAGGGGGGCGATCTGGTGCGGGCAGGTGAGATTTTTTAGTTCTCTTTTAGTGGGCCGAGGATAACTAACCCAATTAGAACCTCTCCACGGGCTAGTTTTTTAGCTGGGTTAGAGCAAACTAGCTCAAACTAAACCCTCTTGTTTCGATAATTTGAGGCTATTTCAACCCAAACTAGCTCTAACTCGGGATCCAAACAAAGAGGAGTGTTACTATACATGCTACAGTGTGGACCGTAGCACATTGTTTTTTATGGCCATATCACCACATTGTTTTCTACTGCTGGTTCACTGGGCTACCGTGGTTCGCACGGCTGGTTCACTAGGCTGCCGTGGTTCGCATTCCTCCGACCTGAGTAGTACTCCCTCCGTTCCTAAATATAAGTCTTAGTAGATATTTCACTTTGTGGACCACATACGGATGTATATAGATGCATTTTATGTGTAGATTCACTCATTTTCTCTCGTATGTGGTCCATAGTGAAATCTCTCCAAAGACTTTATATTTAGGAACGGAGGGAATAGTATAGTACTAGTATATACCGAATCATTCTTTGCTCCTTCTTACTACTCCGACATGTGGGAGAGCCAGCATCCGTGTCGGCGTGTCATGCACCAGATTAGGCCTTGAGCGGAAGGGGGCATCACCCGGTCGAGCGCCGATAATTCATGACTATAGTGAGTGGTCATATCACAAGTCTTTCCAGCGATGTAGCGCCGTCAAATCACACAGCCCCACTCGCTCACCCTCCTCGCCTCTCTGTCAAACCGCCTACCCGAAAACTGCCGCGCGTACTTCCCGGGAAAAGCCCCGCCCTGAACTTTTAATTATGCGAAAATAGTTCGAGCTTGTTCGTTCTATATAAATACAGTACTTACTGTATGTTTATTCACCATGGGGTTTTTCAATGAATGGAGGGGCGGGGAGCACAAGTGAACCTTAAATAGAGAGTTCCTTTTCTTTAATTCCACGTACACAAATTGAAACGCTTGTTGTGGAGAGAAAAAGATAATCACTCCACTATATATGGACACAGGGGCCTGAGCGCTTGCTTTACTAGGGTTGCTCTCTTCATTCTCTCATCCTCTCCAGATATAAACAAGACAGCGGTAGCGACATTTTCTCTCTGCTCACCGCTGGTCACATATCCGGCGGATCCTTGACGGTGTGTGTAGAGGACTAAAGGTGCATAATTCACGCGGTCATCGCTCCGAGGGAGAAACCCACAGCTATTGGAGGGCCCGATCCTCTGCACGTGTGCTCGTTCTCTCGACACGGCCCGGCTCGGGAGGTCCTCGACCCTTCTTCCTCCCTGCCTGTATTGTCCATGAGATCCGACCTGCCGCCGACATCCGGCGACCCTCGGTATAAGTTCTTGAGCGGCCTTGCTCTCTGCCCTGCTCCCCACATGTATGCATGTGCATCTTTTCTACTCCATCAGCTCTTCCAAAGCCACCTAAATTTTAGTATTATTAGAGGTAAAGCTACTTCATGCATTGAATCTAGGGCTTTGTTCAAACAACGAAGAAAGGGGAAAGTTGTAGCATGAATCTAGGACTTGATTCAAAGAGGAAATAATATGGTGAAAGTAGTAGAGACCGGATACCCAACGGTCTCTTGGTTGAAAAAGGAATAATGGGAAAAGCAGTACAAACTGGATAAGGAACAGATCTATTATTGGTTGAAAAAAGGATAGAAAGTGGCGGTGGTGGACAAGTCAGCGAGTATGTCGAGGATTAGATTTGCTGCCATCACATAGTAAAAGGTCTCGAGGATTAGATTTGATGCCCTCACATAGTAAAGGTCTCGAGGATTAGATTTGCTGCCCTCACATAGTAAAGGTCTCAGGATTAGATTTGCTGCCCTCACATAGTAAAGGTCTCGAGGATTAGATTTGCTGCCCTCACATAGTAAAAGGTCTCGAGGATTAGATTTGCTGCCCTCACATAGTAAAAGGTCTCGAGATTAGAATTGCTGCCCTCACATAGTACAAGGTCTCGAGATTAGGTTTGCTGCCCTCACATAGCGTGAACAAGCTCGGCATCACCACTTTATGCCTCCTTGTAGGTACATTGTCTTGATCGTCCTTGTCGCATGTCCTTATACCAACCTTTTGCTGTTGTTAATGTAAGGCGTGTAAAATGAAGCGATCACACTTGTTACCTTAGGGACATGTCTAACCAGTGTTATTGTTAATCTAATGCCTCCAGTGATAAGATGCAATTAAAGCTGTGTTACAAATGGCACTCCTGCTGTTTTCCCAGTATGATAAGTAAGTTGCTCCTTTACACTTTGCTGAGTGTCTGGTGTCCCCACGGTCCCATGCCCTTAAACCAACTCTTTAGCTGCTGTTGATTTCTGTGTATGCAGTAAACAAGCAATGCCACCAAGTAATCCCATATTTGAGGAATCTCATTGTTGATCGTAATGCTTACGGTAACATGAAGCATTCTTGACGTTTAAAATTTCTACTATCCTTGTGTGATTGCCATGAACATAATTAAGATGCTTCTTTTCATTTTGTATATGTTTAGTATATTCTTATTGACCAGCAACTGTTTACTTTCTATCATTTTGTGCGAGATAGGGATATCCATTTCACCTTGTTGCTATTGTGACCTTTTGGTGAACTGCACAAAACACTTTTTGGAATGAGTGTCTTGTGCAGTTCAACTAAAATGTCACGTGGGCAACATCTCTCAATTTTGGTGGAACTGCACAAAATGGTGATTGGAGTTTCAAAATCTCCGTCAAGTTCTCTTTGGTAATCTCGTGCAACATTTTATTAGCCTTTGCAAGATGGAGCCATCCTTGTCACCACAATGGCACTTTATTTTAGTGGAGCGCACAAAAGGATAAGAAAATTATAGTTGCACCTTACATGAGCCGGAAAGCCAACCTTAATGTTCCTCAATTTTAGTGCAACTACTAAAGAAGAACCTGCCAGCTCACAAGAGCAAGTACTTCTTGCTTGCTGAATGATGCAATCTTTGCTTCATTTAGGTGAACTGAGAAAAGGCGCATGAATTGAATCATGGAACTCGAGCAGACCTCATCCAAGTAGAGCTGGAGGTTGAGTTCAAGGAGGCCTCTATTAAAGTGAAATCATGTTCTCCTGTCTCCTTGTTTGTGCTGTGCAAACATGTTGTGCAAACAGGAATACTCAACTAAAGATGTTGTGACGGTCAAGAGCATTAGCCAAGTTCTTAGATTGTATGACATGGCTATCCAAGATGGATTTAATCCCGATATTCACTTTATCAAAAGACTCTAATGGGTCGGTTCTCAATCTTGCAAGCTGGGAATCAGTGAGATGTGTAGGCATCTTTGTTGTACTTATTATTTGAATCTTATTTGTTGGTTCTGAATATTGCTAGCTGGGAATCAATGAGATGTGTAGGCATGTTTGTTGTACTTATTTTTGGATCTTATTTGTTGGTTCGAATCTTGCAAGCTGGGAATCAATGAGATGTGTAGGCATCTTTGTTGTACTTATTATTTGGATCTTATTTGTTGGTTACGAATCTTGCAAGCTGGGAAACATGGCATGATGATGCAGAGGACAACAACCATAACAAACAGTTCAAACTTGGTAGTATTATCTTTGTGAAAGTCGACAAATGTGCTGATCGTGTGCGTCCCGAAAATAATAATTCTAATTGTTGTGCATGTTGATCTGTGGCAGCGATAGAGCGAGCGAATGCATTGCTTGTTTTAAGTATAAATTTCTATTAAAGCTAATTAAATTTAAGTAAAGTGACCACTAACTCCTGTTATTACAGTACCAATACAGACCGCTCGTGAACCAACGTGTGGCGGAGTAGGTTTCTTAATGGGCGTTTGAATGCGCCGAGGTGCATCTTCTGCGGGCGTGCAGCGGACGAGGAGGGTAGTAACTGTTGTCGCTTGTACACACTTAGCTTACTGTTGAATCCAGTTCCCCAAGAGCTGAAAAACGAACTGGTGCCGCCGCCTACACACTCGTTCACTCGAAGAGACTCCAATGGCGATCCGAGGGGTGAGTTTGCTGGATAAGGACTTCAGCAAGTAGTTCCCCTTTGAGTTCGCCGTTCATTCCTATGGCTGCACTAAGTTGACTGTGATGTACACCAACGATACGGACGCGGTGAAGATCTGCCTCGCCTCAGTCCTAGGGCTGCACCAGGTTATGGAGCATTCACCCGTTTCATCGGCAGCACCGACTGCACCTTCGCTACAGTGGAGAGAAGGAAGAACATGACGATTCGGCCATCTGGTGCAACAAGCTTGTCGACATCCAGAAGCAATACAAGATCATCAACAATGGGCAGGAGAAGGACTCCGTGGTTGACCTCGCTGAGACCATCATTGATCCCTGATACGCCAACATGAAAGAAGACGACCTGAACACGTGGGAGGTACCTCTGAATCTAGCCTACATAACCTACGCGGCCAGGGCGCATCGCATGCTACGACATGTACAGGCAGATCTTGGACATGAGGCGTATGCGCTTCCCATAACCGGCGAGTACACGGACAGCCGACATCATGATCAAGTGTGCGGGAAGGTCTAGATGTTGTACTTTATCTGTTTATAAGCACCTTTATCATCTGAGTGTTTCATGCATTAGCCTATGTGTCGTAATTATCTGTTTTGTCCGAAATATTTCTTTTAAGAACCCATTAACCTGATTGCTTTTTTAGTGGCTATTTGCTAATGTATGTAAACTAGTTCACTTGTCCGTAAAAAAACTAGTTCACTTTCATTGCCGTGCTTTGAATCTCCTTCCTCCCAACATATTCCTCTCCTCAGGTGGACCCATCAGGTCTCTGAATTTTCTCCCACTTTCTTTTTCGATGTAAGCTGAGTTTTCTCCCAGTACTTTCCCCTAGAACCAACTCAACTGTCCCACGTCTAGCCTAAAAAATAATAATACCCCACGTACTATTAACTCATCAAATTAAAATGATATTTTATTTCATAAGTTGAAAGTTCTTACAAAATAATACTCTAATAATAATTGTTTATATATAACTTGCCAAGTTAACTCCTAGTGATTGCGTACATAAGCTTGCAAAGATTTTACTGACGTGCAATCATGTGTTTATGTTTTTATAACATTTCTCCGTCTAGCCCAACATGATATTTTCACCCAGCCCAGCAAGTCCACGGTTTGAGAAAAATGCAAATGGGATTTAAGCGGGCTGCATAGATGCTACATCATTGTTTCACCCAGCCACCAAATGGACTAAAAAACAAATGGGGTGGTGACATGTGGGCGATGGGTGAAAGCCTAAGAAGGCGTTGGATTTACATCCAACAGCCGACATTCTTCTTCAATCTCTCGTCTTCTTCCCCCAGCTCTGCCGGAACCGCCTGCTCCAGCCTTCGGCGTCCAGCGGTGTTGTTTTGCGCTCCTCAGGGAAACGCTACCCCGCCGACGGCCAGGCCATCCCTCCATTCCGCACCTCCTGTTATTCTCTGCCGAGTGTAGGCCCACCCCGCACCCGAACCAGTCAAGTTTCCCACTCCTCTCTGTCTGCGACTCCACTGCCGCGTCTTCCCCATCTCCAGGTCGTTCCAGTCTGGGGCCTCGCCGTCGTCCACCGCCTCGGTGTTCTCGGCGCGGCGTGGTCAACATACGAGAGTCATCGGAAGAGGACTGTACATGAAGAGCCTGACGGCTAGGACCCACGGGGTCCATGATCGCACGCAAGGAAAGTTCCTCCTTATTACACACTGTACATGCACTATACGTGGGAAAGGCTTCTGTATTTCGTGAAAAAAAACGTTCCCCCCGCTGACAGGTTGGACCCACCAGCTATATCTTTGCACGCAAGGAAGTGCCTCCTTATTACGCACCAAAAAATGAATACCCCCTGCTAGCTGGGACCCACCATAGTGGGTGGTTGACTTGCGGGCCTACTAAGTTGACGAGGACGGAGGGCTTTGTCAACTTAGTCAATATGAACGATTCTAGCTCCAGTGACCGTACGATGTCCATCCAACGACCATAGTGCTTCTTCAACCTCTGGTCTTCTTGCTCCGGCCGCCCAAAGCAGCGCCCGGTCGTGCAGCGTGCTCCTGCCTCTCGTGGCGGCTGTGATGCTGCTGAGGCCTCACCGCCCCTACTACTCCCACCGCTGGCCGGGGTATCCCTCTACTCACCCACACCCCTGTTATTCTGCGGCGGCGACAGCCTCACGCCGCAGCTGAACCAGTGAACCCTCGTACTCCTCTCTGCGGCATCCACTGTCGTGTCTTCCCCGGCTCCGCGTCATCCCCTTCCTAGGCCTCGCCGTCGTCCACCGCCTTGGTGCTCTCGGCGTGGCGTGGTCAATGTGGTGAACGACCGACTTCCATCGGAGGAGTACTGTACATGGAGAGGCTGACAGCTGGGTCCACGGCCACAACCCAGTTTTTTTGTGATTTGCCAAGTAAGTCACTTTGTCGGGCTTGTTGGGCTGCAAATCTTTCAAGACAAGGAGAGCTTCATTCGGCTGGCCGAGAAAATGGCCTATCAGTAATGATAAATGGGCTATGCATTTTTAAAACACATCAAACCGGCAATTAGTTTCAAATATCTTTTTTTCATTTCAAGATTTTAAATTACATTAATTTTTATGCGTGGAGAATTTGTTGGATTTTATATTAATATATATTTATTTTTAAAATCAGTTTGAATGTGAGTCGAAATTTAGGAATAAAAATAGTTCGGACCGCTTTTGAAATATGCAAAATTTGTATAATTTTTTAACCGTGGCCACAATATGGGCTGTAATGCTAACAAAAGAATATGGGCTCCAAAAAACCTTAAGAATTAGCAAATGGGCTGTAAATTATTAGAAATAATGGCAGATGGGATGTATGCTGTTTTCCACAGATTTGAGGCTTTCCTAAAAAAAGGTTGGCCTTTAGCGATGTTGTTGGATGTCCATCCAACGGCCGTCGTGCTTCTTCAATCTCTGCTCTTCTGCTCCGGCCGCTCAAACAAGCGCCGGCTGGACTGCTCTCCCTCCTCCCAGTGACCGGTGTGCTGCCGCCTGAACCTCCACCGCCCCACCGTAATCCCATCGCTGGCCTAGCCATCCCTCTACTCACCCACACTGCTGTTATTCTTGGCGATGGCGGAGACGACGATAAACCCTAAATGCAGTCGTACTCCCCTCCACGTGGGAAACAACAAGCCGAGTCTTCCACGCCTCCGTGTCGTTCCTTCCTAGGCCTCGCCGTCGTCCACCGCCCTGGTGCTCTCGGCGCTGACCTGGTTAACGTGGTCAACGACCGACATGCATCTGAAGTGGACTGTACGTGGAGAGCCCGACAGCTGGGTCCACGGCCGCACGCAAGGAAATGCCTCCTTATTACGCGCAAAACAATGATTCCTCCACCTGACATCAGGGACCCACCGAAAGGGCCTCTGTATTTCGTGAAAAAAATGTTACCACCGCTGACAGCTCGGACCCACCAGCTATATCTTCGCACGCAAGGAAGTGCCTCCTTATTACGCACAAAAAAATGAATACTCCCCCTGTTAGCTGGGACCTAGTATAGTGGCAGGCTGACTTGTGGGCCTACTAAGTTGTGAGGGGACGGAGGGCTTTGTCAACTTAGTCAATATCTGCGATTCTAGCTCCGGTGACCGTCGATGTCCATCCAACGGCCTTAGTGCTTCTTCAACCTCTGGTCTTCTTGCTCCGGCCGCCCAAACCAGCGCGGTCGTGCCTCGTGCTCCCGCCTCCCATGGCCGGCTGCGATGCAGCGGAGGCCTCACCGCCCCTACTACTCCCACTGCTGGCCAGGCCATCCCTCTACTCACCCACCCCCTGTTATTACGGCGGCGGCAGCCTCACACCGCCAGCGAACGGTGAACCCTCGTACTCTCTCTGGCGTGGGCATCCTTGCCGCATCTTCCCGGCTCGCGTCGTCCCTTCCTAGGCCCCGCCGTCGTCCACCGCCCTGGTTCTCTCGGCGCGGGCGTGGTCAAGCGTGGTCAAGGAATGGCTTCCATCGGACGTGGACTGTATGTGGAGAGGCTGACAGTGGGTCCACGGCGCTGACAAGGAAGTGCCTCCTTATTAGCGCAAAATAATTATTCCTCCACGACAGCGAGGACCCACCGGACGGGCCACCGTATTCGTGAAAAAATGTTTCCCACGACTGCTGGGACCCACCAGCTACATCTTCGCACGCAAGGAAGTGCGTCCGGGCAAAAAACGATTCGCCCCATTGCTGGGACCCACCAGCTACATCTTCGCGAGCAAGGAAGTGCACGGCGGTCGGGACCCACCTGGTCAAGCGTCACGTAGCATTGTCATTCGGTGGCGAAAGTATGCGTACATCTTGGTCGTTGTAGAAGCGCCGTGTCGTAGTAAGCGCCGCCGCGTAGCATGTGCGTCGTGCTGATGGCGAGGTGCAAGAAATAAAATCTGACCGCGTGCATACATACGGGCAGGGTCTCGACGCCTACTCGGCGCAGACACGTCACGCCGAGGGCTCGTGTACATGGCTGGGTCGCGGAGAAAGCTTGATGTCGTCGTCGTGTTCATGGGGAGGCAACAGAATGCGTCGTGTTCGCCGGGAGGCAGCGGAATGCGTCGTGTTCATGGGAAACAGCGGAATGCCGTGTTCATCGAGGAAGCAGCAGGCAGCGTGAACCAACGGCTTGGGCGGGAGCGGCGATGGAAGCGAGGCTTGGCGTACGCGCTGCGGAGAAGCGGACCTCCACGTTGAGCAGGGGTCCTATTGATCGGGAGGGTGTGGCGTACCGCTGTCACGGAGAAGCGGACCTCCTGCGGTCGAGCAGGGGTCTGTTGATCGGGAGGGTGTGGCGTCTGCCAAAGCGGACGAAAGCGGACCTCCTACGGTCGTAAGCAGGGGTCTGTTGATCGGGAGGGGTGTGGCGTACCGCAAAACGAACGAAACGGACTTGTGTTGGAGCGCTACGGTCAAAACGGGGGTCCTGTTCATCGGAGGGGTGTGGCGTACCGCAAAACAGGACTCCACAGGATAGCGTTCATCTCCACCGTCGACCTCCTCCAGCCTCCACGGGCTACCGTCGACCTCCTCCAGCCTCCACGGGCTCCTGTTCATCCAGCCTCCACCGCGCGCTACTCCGCTGGCTCCAGTTCAACCACCCCTCCACGGGCACCCCTCCACCGTCTACTGTTCATCCAGCCCTCCACACCACGGGGTCCTGTTCAACCACCCCTCCACCGTCTACTGTTCATCCAGCCCTCCACCATAGCACGGGGACCTGCTCATCGGAGAGCAACGCCACCGCTGCATTCATCAACCCCCCGCAACACTCACTCGTTCATCCGAGAGCAGCACCGATCGGCTTGATTAGCAGAGTACCAAAGAATCGCTCGATCGGGTTGATTAACAGCCATCGATCGATCGCTCGGGTTCGATGTAGCGTAACCTGCGAGTCGCAATCGCTCGGGTTTAATTACAGCCCAATGCCTTGTTGGGTTGATTAGAGCCAACGCCGCACACACGCAGCGGCACGTGTATGAGAAAGCGATGCATCGCTTCGACCCCGACCTCCCACCGTAACCGGGAACTCCCCGAAATTTTCCTCCCCCTCGCTTCTACCACGGCTTTTTCCGTCATGGACGACCCAAAGAATGTCATGCAGTTGCGTCTCTGGCCCGCCCAGGATGAAAAGCCCATTTTCTATCATGATTTTTTGTCATAGAAGTAGGAGCCCACCACATCTATGATGATACCCGGTTTTGTCACAATTATCGTCATAGAAGTGTCATATGTATGACAGGAAAAAAATTCGTTCGGCCCAAAATGTCACGGATGTGTCTTTTTTTGTAGTGTTGGTACCCATGGGTGACTAGTAGTGTTGATTACATCTTGTGTTGATTACTATATTGTCGGATTTCGGGTTCTGGCAGACCCTCTAGGTTCGAACTCTGGGGTGCACGCCGAGATCTCACCTCCTGCCTACCTACACCTCGTCGCCTCACAAGGATCTAAACTACACAAGGAGCAACACAAGGGACACAAGGTTTATACTGGTTCGGGCCACCATTGTGGTGTAATACCCTACTCCGGTGTGTGGTGTGTTGGATTGCCTCGGGGTGATGATGAGCAGTACAAGGAAGAACAACCTCGCGAGGTCTATTTTGGCGGTCTGACAGACTGCTAGGGGAGTTCGTCGCTCTCTCTCTCTCTCTCTCTCTCTCTCTCTCTCTCTCTCTCTCTCTCTCTCTCTAGATCGCTTGATCTCTAGCTATGTTCTCGATTTCAGATCCTTCTAGACTCCGGGTCCCTCTCGATTCCGCCTCCTTCTACCCTGTGGGTGGCTGGTCCTATTTATAGGCAAAGGCCTTGTGCCTATTCCCAAATATTGAGCGGGAAGGGTGCCAACAATTGGCCATTTTGAAGGGGAACATCTAGTACACTTATCCTGACTAAAGTTGGTCCTCGCCTGGCAAAGGCTCTGACGATGACACCGGCTTGGGCTCCACGATGACCTCCTTCCTGCCGTTGTGTTGGTCTTGGTCTTGTTGCACCGAAATGGTTGCCTTTGATTGATACTCTCGCATGTGCTTGCCTCCTTGGCACCAAAGAGGGAATGAGGACACTGCGCAGGCTGGCGCCCTTGGTCGTCATGACTTGCGTCATGGGAACCTCGTGAGGTACCCCGCCTTGATCTCTCC
The DNA here is from genome assembly GCA_021605205.1 of Aegilops longissima. Lineage (NCBI taxonomy): Eukaryota > Viridiplantae > Streptophyta > Magnoliopsida > Poales > Poaceae > Aegilops > Aegilops longissima. The sequence continues at coordinate 609,206,783 of CM038682.1, read as the reverse complement.
GCCTCCTCGCCGAGCCCGCTGACGAGGCCGTGCACGAGAGGCTTCTGTCGTCCCCCACCCCCCCGTAATCTCCGCCTGCGAGGTCTTGAGCTGTCTTGATGAAGATGGGCCGTCTTGGGGCCACCTTGAAGCAGCGCGCGCAGAGCAGGCGAGCAAGTCTGGGTACCCCGTTCCCGAGCAGTGATAGCCCACAGACCCAAAGCGCGCTGGGAATTGGCAGCGAGAGTGAAGGGCAAGTGTGAAGGGCGCGGGCCCTAACAGCTCTTGACCTTAGGCGCCAGCGTGGCGGTTGATTGGACGTGGGGGCCCCTGCTTCCCCACGACGCCTCGGCAACGACATGAATTGACAAGTCCATGCATGCAAAGCGGGTCAGGATTACCTGTGATCGTGGAGGTCAATGGTTGGCCTTCCTCGGCTATAAGTACGGAACGGTGCGTGCCCTCCCAGTCCATCTCTTCTTGCTTCTCCTTCTTGCCCTTGCTCCACATCGCGGCAATGGCTCCGATCCATGAGTTCTGCGGAGAGAAAGAAAAGGACCCCAAGAGGTCGATCCGCTTCCGTCGAAAAAGCGGCCAGCCCTCTGCCCGTCGAGATGAGCGCCGGCGAAGGTGTCGAGCCCTGGTACCTGGCGGCCACCGCCAAAGTTCCGCTGCCCTTATGCGCGCCGCATTGAGGCCTGAAGAATCGACACAGCGCCATGGGCGGCCCGCCCGTCGGCGCCCGGCGGAATCCTGGCGGTCGCGTTGTTCCCCAGGTCCATGCCGAGGCTCCTCCAGTTTGTGCTCCACACCGCCATGCCTCCTCAGTCTTGGATTACGCCTTCCTCCTCCTTAGCCTTGCGATTCTGCGAGAGGATCTCTAGAGCTTTGGCTGCACGCTGCTGCAGCACCCTTGCGACGAGGCCGGAGGTCGCGGTCATCGCTCGGGCAAGGTCTTCATGACTCGGTGGGGCGAGATCGCCGGTCTGCAGGATGAGGCGCCCTTGTGATCCACAGGTCAGCGGCGCTTCGTGATGTTCTTCAAGATCTTCGATCACGGAAGGGCGCGGCTGGAGTGCTGCCACGAAAGATGTGGTCGGGGCCACTGCAGCGGCGAGACCAGGCTCGCCGATCGCTCCCCAGCAGCTCCTCGGTGGCGGCGTCGGAGGATCCAGCGACTCCGCCCGAGCTCTTCCAGCGACTCCGGAGGCAGTGGCGACAGCCTCTGAGCCCCGAGCTTGCGTCGCTCTTGGAGCAGGGCGGGCTCGTCAAGCCGCCGTCACCTCTGATCTGGATGAGGTTGGCGCCGGTGCCTGACGGCCCACTGTTGATGATGGCATATCTTGCGGAGGCGCGTGTAGTTAGCGTTCTTTAGGATTTGCTTCCTTTGTTCCTTGCGAGGAGTCGAAAAATGCGCCCCGTGGGGGCTTGTAAGGTGCCTGTGGTTCTGTTTGTTAATATGATCCTTGTCGTGAAGTAGTGCGAGGTGCTCATCCCATCTTAGCTTAGTTCCTCCTTTCGAACCTCACGAGGGCTTAATGCTCTGCACCGACAGGTCCCGGTCCCAAGGCAGGCTTCAGCCATCGCTGGTATGCCAGGTCGCGATGCCGTGGTCAAGGCCAGGAGGTGAGCGGCCCGGGGTCCACTAAGAGCCCCTGAGTCGCGATGCTCAGGAGGTCCCCTTTAGCGCTCAAGCAGCCATCGTTCGGTGAGAAAGGAGCGCGACGTTGCTAACATGGGATTGCCTTAGGCGTGAGGTCAGTGCTGCGATAGCTAGTGTTTCCGGAGGATGACTTATCTCGGGAGTCAGGAACAGCTTCTTGGTGCGGCGCTAGGTCCACGCATCGGCAGATGAGGAGTTGCCTGGCGAGGTCCCCGCGTGCCTCTTCCCTCTCGCCTTTACTCCCCTTTCTGCTCTACGTCCTCGGGTCTCGGCCCTCGGCGGGGCTCGGCCGTCGCCCGGTATGCAGTCTCGATGCCATGGACAAAGCCCCGGTGAGGTGGCTGGAGAGCGATGAGCCCATAGTCGCGATGCTCGGTACCCCCTTAACGTGCAAGCGGTTCCGCAGCGAGAGTGAAGTGAAAGGCGCCGTGAGGGCCTGCTGGCGCTGCTCCTTGAAGAGATCCTGCAGGCTCATCACAAGAAAGAACAAGAGTTCGCCATGACAATCGACAGATCAACCGTTGATTGCTCTGGGAGGTGACGAAACCTTTGAAGGCAGCGAGTGGCGCCATGCAAGGCTGCCACAGCGAGCTCAGCCATTCAGTTTTGTTGGCGTTGCAGGGACGGACCCATGGCAAGCGTCATGCCGTTAGGGAGCAGCTCCATCAGTTGGTGTCGATGAGCTCGGTGCGGTAGTTGTCGCGCGCCCCGAAGGTGACAGGAAGGCGGACCTGCCCAATCGGAACCGTGGAGCCATCAGTGACTCGGGAGAAAAGCTTGGTTGGCTAAAGCTGATTATGCGGCGCAGGGATTGTTGAATGTCTCGGCGGACAGGACATTGAGCCCTGCTCCGCCATCGATGAGGTCTGGTGACTTGCCGTTCTTGATGATCGAGGAACAAAGCATCGCGAGGACTCGGCTATGGCTGCGCAGGCTGATCCGCCCGAGCTGAGCGTGATGGCGCCTGCTGACCACACGAGAGGCGCGTGGCCGAGCTTAGGCAGGACTCGTTCGCCATGAGGCGAACTGCTTGAAGATGCGTTGAGAGGCTGGGGCTTGAGCTCCGCCCGGGATGCAAGCGATTGCTTGCGGCTCTGAAGCCCCAGCCCCTACGTCTGATGATGGTCTTCATTTCTCCTTAGCTGCGGTGGTAGAGGAGGGAGGCCTGCGTTGCCTTGCAGGCGATCCTCGTGAGGCTAATCCTCCAGCCTCCTTGGCAGGAGTCCCCAGCCTCCCTCGCGAGGCTGATCCTGCCAGCGGTCCTCGCTTGGTCAGTCACGCCACCCTTGGCGAGGCCGCAGTCTTCCCAGCGTCCTGCGTTTCTTCCTCCTCCTCTGTCTTAGCCTCGATCATTGCGGTCGGGCGTCGACCAGTCTCCTTCTCGCCTGGCTCTGAGCTCTTGGCATTCGTTGGTGTTGTGGGTGTGGAGGTCGTGGTACCACGCAGTACCGGCTGCCCTTGGAAGATCGGGCAAATCCTGCCTCGCTTGGTATCTGGTTCATAAAGCATGGCAGCCCCTTGCGCTTCACGTCCTTGACCTTGGGCTTCTTCTCTTCGGGTGGCGGCGGCAGCTCGAGAAGAGGCGTCCTTCCTCAGCCCTTGCGCGCAGTCGCCAAGTTGAACAGCTCGAGGGATGTACGCGGTCTTCATGCATCGCCAGCTCCTCCTTCATCTTGGCCAGCACGCACACGTCGGAGAAGGCTGAGATGATGGCCTCCTCGGTCACCTTAGGAATCTTGAGGCGTGCGTTGTTGAAGCGATGGATGTACTTCTGCAGGGTCTCTCTGGCTGTTGCTTGATCGGCGCATATGCGCTCATGGCAGGAAGGCGATCGCATGAGTGCCTTGGAAGTTGGCTATGAAGCGGGTGCACATCTCGTCCGGAGGAGATGCGTGCCGGGAGCAGTCGCGAGCACCGTCTTTGGCGCCATAGGAAACCAGTTCGCCGCATGACCTTCGTCCCGTTGGCGGCGATGCCCAGCTTGTAGAGCTGGAGGAACTCCGTGGGGTTAGCGTGCCGTCGTGGCGATGAGGCAGGTCGGCGAACTTTCCGGGCCCGCTTGACGCTGCATAGCTCGGCGGTGATGGTGCGGCAGCCTGCGATGGCAGCGGGAGGCCTTTGGTGACGAAGGGCTTGGTCTTGCGGATCCCAGCGCTGCGCTGGGAAGAGCAGCAGAGATCTTGGCGTCCCGTAACGGAGGCCTTGATGCGTGGCGGGCGGTGCGAGAGCACTTTCGGGCAGCTTCTTTGGGGCGAGGACCTCTTGGCAGCTCTGCTCTTGCTACGCTGGTGCAGACGGACAGGTTCCGCCCAGGTCCAGCGCCTTAGGGCCAAAGCGCCTTCTTGAGAGCGGCTGGCGCCCCGGAGTTTCAACGCTGCGGCGAAGCGGCGGTCTCTGCGAGAAGGATGGCAGAGGGAGCCCCTGCGGCGCGGATGAGCTTCGGCGGCAGTCGAGCCACTCCTCGTAAGCGTCGTCGGCGAAGCGATAAGCGCAGGAGCTTCGTTTGCCCGATGATGCAGCGGCTCAAGCCTCCATGGTAGCGCGAGCGCGGAGACGAAAACCAGCTGGGGCGGCGAAGGAATGGCGGTGTGGCCGTCTACGCCTCACGGATGAATCTTTGGGGCGACACTTGCTGCTCGTTCCCGCCGGGCGATGGCAGCGTTGGCGGCGGCGACGAGCAGCGAAGCGACGCCCGGCCAGGGGCCATCTGGGCGGCAGCAGTGGCGAAGCGACCGGCGCTCGGCACGCAGGCAACGGCGCCCGACATGGATCACGATAGGCGGCGAAGAACAGAAGCGGCGAAAGGCGGATTCGGTGCACCTACTGCGCGCCAAATGTCAGATTTGGGTTCGGCAGAACCTCTGAGTTCGAACTACAGGGCATGCGTGGAGATCTCACCTGCTGCCTACCTACACCTCAAATCGCCTGTGAGGATCTAAACTACACAGGAGCAACACAAGGGACACAAGGTTTATCTTGGTTGGGCCACCATTGTGGTGTAATACCCTACTCCAGTGTGTGGTGTGGTGGATTGCCTCAGGGGCTGATGATTAACAGTACAAGGAAGAACAGCCTCTCGAGGGTCTGTTCTTGGCCGGTGCGACGAACTGCTAGGGGGAGTTCGGTCGCTCTCTCTCTCTCTCTCTCTCTCTCAGATCGCTTGATCTCTAGCTCTGTTCTCAATTTCGGATCCTTCTAGACTCCGGGTCCCTCTCGATTCCGCCTCCTTCTACCCTGTGGGTGGCTAGTCCTATTTATAGGCAAAGGCCCTGGGCCTCTTCCCAAATATTGGCGGGAAGGCGCCAACAATTGGACATTTTGAAGGGAACATCTAGTACACTTATCGACTAAAGTTGGTCCTCGCTTGCCAAAGGCTCAGCGATGGCGGCTTGGGCTCCACGATGACCTCCTTCCTGCCGTTCTGTTGGTCTTGGTCTTGTTGCGCCAAAATGGTTGCCTTTGCTTGATACTCTCGCCTGCCCTTCCCTCCTTTGCACCAAAGAGGAATGAGGGACACCTCTGCGGGCTGGCGCCCGCTGGCGCCCTTGGTGCGTCATGGCTTGCGTCATGGGCACCTTGTGAGTACCCGCCTTGATCTCTCCGCCTCCTCGCGAGCCAGGCTGGCGAGGCCGTGCACGAGGAGGCTTCTGTCATCCCATGAGGCTTGGCCCCTGCGAGGTCTTGAGCTGTCTTGATGAAGATGGGTCGTACTGGGCCACCCCTTGAGCCACGCCGCAGGCCGCTGGCAGGCAAGTCTGGGTACCCCATTCCCAGCACGCCGTCATATATGGTTTATTTGGTGGAACATTATACGTTCAGATCCATTATGCTATTTAATACCCCTCTGATATTGAGCATGATTATCATTTATGAGTAGTTACTTTTGTTCTTGAGGCCACGGGAGAAGTCATGTTGCAAGTAATCATGTGAACTTGATATGTGTTTGATATTTTGATGTATGTTGTGATTCCCTTAATGGTGTCATGTGAACGTCGACTACATGACACTTCACCATATCTGGGCGTAAGGGAATGTATTCAGGAGTAGTTATTAGATGATGGGTTGCTAGAGTGACAGAAGCTTAAACCCTACTTTATGCGCTGCTTCATAAGGGACTGATTTGGATCCAAAAGTTTAATGCTATGGTTAGATTTTATCTTAATACTTTTCTCATAGTTGCAGATGCTTGCGAGGGGGTTAATCATAAGTAGGAGGTTTGTTCAAGTAAGAACAGCACCTAAGCAACGGTCCACCCACATATCAAATTATCAAAGTAGCGAACACGAATTAAGCCAACATGATGAAAGTGACTAGATGAAATTCATGTGTACCCTCAATAACGCTTTGCCTATTATAAGAGACCGTTTTGGCCTGTACTTTGCCACAAAAGGATTGGGCTACCTTGCTACACTTTACTTATCGTTACCGTTACTTGCTCGTTACAAATTATCTTGCTATCAAACTATCTGTTACCAACAATTTTAGTGCCTGTAGAAAATACATTACTGAAAACCACTTGTCATTTCCTTCTGCTCCTCATTGGGTTCGACACTCTTACTTATCGAATTGACTATGATTGATCCCCTATACTTGTGGGTCATCAAGTCTCTTTTCTAACACCGTTTCTGGAGAGTAAAGTGCTCTTGGTAAGTGGAAATTGGTAAGGAAAAATTATTACTACGTGCTGAATTTATTGTCACTTGTTACTATGGAGAATCATCCTTTGAGGGGTTTGTTCGGGGTATCTTCACCTCAACTGGGACAATAATTAGTTGCCCCTCAACCTACTTCACCTAGTGAAAATATTGGTTATGAAATTCCTTCGGGTATGATAGAACAACTGCAAGCTAATCCTTATGTAGGAGATGGAACCGAACATCCTGGTATGCACTTAATATATGTGGATGAAATTTGTGGATTATTTAAGATTGTAGGTTTGCCCGGAGATGAAGTGAAGAAGAAGGTTTCCCTTTATATTTGAAGGGAAAAGCATTGACATGGTATAGGCTATGCGATGATATTGGATCTTGGAATTGGAATCGATTGAAATTGGAATTTCACCCAAAAAATATCCCATGCATCTAGTTCATCGTGATCGGAATTAAATATATAATTTTTGGCCTTGTGAAGGAGAAAGTATCACTCTAGCTTGGGGAAGTCTTAAGTCAATGTTATATCCATGCCCCAATCATGAGCTCTCAAGACAAATTATCATTCGGAATTTGTCGGATTTTGGGTTCCGGCAAAACCCTTGAGGTTCGAACACTGGGGTACGCACGAAGATCATTCCTCCCGCTAGCTCGCACGTTCAAGGATCTCACGGCCTAGCTCGACAAACCCAAAGAATAAAGGGACACAAGATTTATACTGGTTCGGGCCACCGTTGTGGTGTAATACCCTACTCCAGTGTAGTGTGGTGGATTGCCTCTTGGGCTGAGGATGAACATTTACAAGGGAAGAACAGCCTCCTGAGGAGAGGTGTTCTTGTGCTCGGTGAGCTTTTGGATGACTCTAGGCGGGTCTGGATCTAGTCCAATAAGAGATCCTCCCTACTGAGGTGGCTAGTCCTATTTATAAAGGCCCTGGTCCTCTTCCCAAATGTTGAGCGGGAAGGGATCCCACAATGGCCAAGTTTGAAGGGGGACAACTAGTACAAGCTATCCTGACTAAAGGTGGTCTCCTCCTGCCAAAGGCTCTGGTGGTGACGCCGTCTTGGGCTCCATGGTGACCTCCGTCTTGCCGTCCTGTTGGCCTTGGTCTTGTTGCACCGATATGGAAACCTTTGCCTGATGCCTCGAGACTCTTCACCTGCGCTTGCCTCTTTAGCAGCAGAGAGGAAACGAGGACACTGCGCGTGCAGGCGCCCGCCTGGCCATGGTTGTCATGGCTTATGTCACGGGAACCTCGCGAGGTGCTCCTTGCCTTGATCTCTCTGCCCCTCGTGAGCCAGCCTGGTGAGGCCGCCCCCGAGGAGGTCTTGTGTCATCCGCCTCGTGAGGCTTGGCCTCTCGAGGTCTTGAGTGTTCTTTGGCGAAGATGTAGTCGTGCAGCGCGGCTGGTGGAGCCACGCCATGGGCCCTGAGCAGCCAAGTCTAGGGACTCCCGTTCCCGAGCATGTGATAGCCCAGGGCCCAAAGGCGTGCTCGGACTTGGCTTCAAGGCGAAGCCAAAGGGCAAGTGCGGAGTGCCGTAGGCCCCAACAGCCTACGACCTCGGTTGACGCGTGGCGATTGATTGGACATGGGCATCTCCGCTTCCCCACGCCGCCTTGGCAACTGACCGACTTGACGAGTCCCTGCTGCATGCAGAGAAAAATCACCATTACTTCTGATCGTGGGGATCGCCGGTTGGTCTTCTCCTGCTATAAATGAGGAGGGGGGCCGAGCCCCCATCGCTCATCTCTTCCCGCTCTGCTCGCTTCTTCTACCCTGCTTCATTGCTAGCAGCGACACCCATGGCGCCCAGAAAGAGGTTCTCGGCCGCAGAGATGGGGAAGGCCCGCCGGGAGGGGCTCGGCTCACTGCCGCCCAAGAGGGGGCACGGCCGCCCCCGCAAGCACACCGGAACCTCTGTCGTGGCCCCTCGCGGCCGCGGCGGTGTCTCTTCACGTGGTAGGAGTCATCCATGTCGTGGCAGCCCCATCGATGATGGGAGGCACGCTATGGTCACGCGGCCTCCCCGGCCGCGCTTCCACTCGGCGGAAGTGCTGCCGGAGTTCGTCGTGTGGTCGGAGAACACGGCTGGCACCTGGCTTCAGCTCCCATGCTTCTTCACTGGCGATCTGTCGGCCACGAATCCAGGCGGGCTCTGGCTGCAAGCTGACGGCTGCTACAGCAAGGCTTCGTGGGTCGCGGTGGAGGTCTCCGTCATGAACGCGCAGCCTGGCCCTTGACTGGCATACATTTTCCGTGCCGCGGCCTGGGCAGGCGGTGCACCCTCCACTTCAAAATGCGGCAATGCGCGACCCTCTACATGAGGTATTCGGAGAAAGATGGCGCGGCGTCGGTGCTGCCCGAGGACAACGGCGGCAGCGGGTGCTCGACCTTGGCGATGGTGCGTGGCGAGGTGAGGATGGTCTTGCCCTCGGCAGGCAGCTGCTAAATCCAGCTATGGCGATTCTTCCTCCGTGACAGCTCGGCAGGCGGCGGCTATGATCGGCCGCCACACGGCTGTGCCGCTTCGAGGCGGCGAGTGGGTCGTCTCGTCGCCGCGCCCTAGTGAAGCGTGAGGAGGGTACAGCTGAGCTCGGAGAGCGCCATGGATCGGAAGCGCCATGCTCCCATCTCGTGAGCTCCAGAGACTCGCGCCACTTGATTTCGTTCTTCCTATTCTTCCTGCATTAAGAGAGAGACAAGATTGGGGCCCCGCAGGGGCGTGCAACGAACCATGATTTCCAAGTTGCTATACTATGTTTATCTTTCCTATGTCCTGTTGCAATATGAACATTTTATGTAGGCGCGTAGGAATAACTTAGCTTGACGCGCTCGGAGTAGTAGTTTCCGCCTCGTGAGGCGCACATTTCCCAGTACCCGGTGAGGCCTCCATGGATTGGGAGGCATCTGAGGACTGCAAAAATTCATTAGGAAACTCTTATTCTTCGAGTGAGGGAGTCCTGGATTAGGGGGTATCCGGACAACCGGACTATGTACAACGTCCAGACTATTGAAGTATGGAGATACAAGACTCAAGATTTCGGCCCGTGTCCGGATGGGACTTTCCTTGGCATGGAAGGCAAGCTTGGAGATCCGGATATTATATTTCCTTCCTTGTAACCGACTCCATGTAAACCCTAGCCCTCTCGGTGCCTATATAAACCCGGAGAGGTTGAATCACTAGAAGGCGGTCGCAATTACAATCATACCATCATAGGCTAGCTCTTAGGGTTTAGCCTCTCACGATCTCGTGGTAGATCTACTCTTGTAATACCCATATCATCAATATTAATCAAGCAGGAAGTAGGGTTTACCTCCATCGAGAGGGCGAACCTGGGTAAACACTGTCCCTTGCTTCTGTTACCATCAGCCTTGGCCTTACGGATCGGGACCCCCTACCGAGATCCGCGGTTTTGACACCGACATTGGTGCTTTAATTGAGAGTTCATCTGTGATGTTGCCACAAGGCTCGATGGCTCGTCTCATTGTCAAGGATGACATTACCTCGGAGGGCTGCGGCTGTAGGCGGGCGCTGCGGCTTCGGCAGCTTTATCATGGCGCCCCATCGGTAGTGGCGCCAAGCGATGACTTCTCGGGTCATCAATCGCAACCTTGGCGTCAGTTGGAACTTGCGAACAGATGGATCAATGGACTCTCCTCCTCAACAAACTCTTGGATCGCATCGCCCTGTCTGAAGTCGCTATAGACTACAACGGATTGGGCTTAAACCCGACCAAAGGACATGAGGTCCCGCCGGCCACCCATGACATAGCGATAGTGGAGGAACCACCGCGGATTGCCCCTCAACTTTGAGGACAAGTTATGTTCGGATCACGAACTCCTTGAGCCAAAGACCTGCTCAAGGAAAACCTAACCCAGGTCCGGACTTAGAATCGGGCATTGGGCGAAAAATTGGGCACTCAGTTCGAGCTGTTGAGCTCGGGACCGCCCAGCGCCCTAGGCGTTAGATCGGATCAAAATCCGTACTCTAAAGCTGGACCTAAATGTCTCTCCGCATGGGCAAGAGCCCCCGAAACCGTACATCGCTCTTGGGCCAGGTTCCTCCTTGCACTTAACAAGGTGAGGGACTGCCATGAAGAACATGGTCTCACTTTTACGCAAAACTGCAGACGAAGGACTCCTCAATGATATAAACCGCCCGCGACATGATACGCTTCACGGACGTGGCAACCATAATCTGGAATCTTGTGTGATGGAAACACTTGGAAGACCAAACAGAATTTTGGGATAGTACTTCTCTCACCAAAACCTTTGTCGAACTAAATGGATGAACTCTCATAAGTCGTCCGAACCCCAAGAAACCAAAGCCCACCCAGGCGGGGATCCGTATTCGAGAAGAATGGCTCGGCCGGGCCATGTAAGCTCCACAGATACTCGGATACAACACCTACTCATAGCCTTAAGGCATGTTGGATACTCGGCAGGTGGCAAAAAGTGGCGAGGATCTTCTTGTGGGCCATAAAGCGGAACAACATCCTGCCGGCGAACACTGTCTGGTACTAACGATGTTTGAGACTTTTCCTCGAATAATAGGCGCTAAGCGAGCTCGTCGAAGCTCGCTGAAATTTACCATGTGGCAAAATAAACCCTTGGAGCGACCTTTGCTATAACTTCTAATGCGGTGATGAACCTCGATTCCGGGCTGTCCGGGCACCAGCCGCTCTGGTCCTTAGTCCGATCGTAGATGGCTTTCGGCTCACTAAAGTACTCGTGGATGGCAGAAGCAGATTAAATCTGATTTATGAAGAAACACTCAGGAAGATGGAGATTGATAAAAGACGCATTGAACAAATCGGCGCGACCTTCAGGGGAATTATCCCTACTCGGGAAGCGTGGTGTGCGAATCACACTCGATGTGGTATTCGGCACCCCCAGAGAATTATAGGTCAAATAAAATCACATTCCAGGTGGCTCCTTTTAGCAGCGGATACCATGCCCTTCTAGGGTGGGACGCGTTTACAAGCTTTCAAGCTGTACCCCATTATGGGTACATGAAGCTTAAAATTCCCGGACCCAATGGAATCATCACTCTAGCCAATGATCCGGACGTTGCACTTCGCGCCGAAAATAAAACCGCAGCTCTAGCCTTGGAAGCATTATCTGTAGCCCTAGCAGCCGAAGAGTTAACAACACTGCGGGCCACCGTGGATAGGGACGACGTGATACTAGACAAGCGACCCAAGTCCACCTCATTAAAACCTGCAGACGAGATAGTCAAATTCAGGTCCATCCAGCAGACCCCATGAAGACAGCTTCCATCGGGACACGGCTGAGCCCAGCGATTGGCCGCACTACGAGATTTCTTCTGCGAGAATTGGGACATTTTACTTTGGCACCCATCGGACATGCAGGACATCCCATGGTGGCGAACACAGCCTCGATATTCTAAAAGGATATAAACCAGTCAAGCAGACCCTAAAGGCGATTCTCGAGCCCAAGCGGCGAGCAATGGGGAAGAGTTAGCCAACCTACTCGATGCGGATTCATCAGAGATATCAAACATCCGAATTGGTTGGCAAATTTGGTGATGGTACCAAAGAAGGACAAATCCTGGCGCCTATGAGTCGACTTCAAAGACCTCAACAAGGCTTGCCCAAAGGATCCCTTTCCCCTCCCTCGCATCGATCAAATCATCGATGCCACAGCTGGACACAACTCGCTGTGTTTTCTCGACGCATACTCTGGATACCATCAAATAAAGATGGCAGAGTCTGACCAAGCTGCAACAGCTTTTATAACGCCATATATATGACCCTTTTTGCTTCAACACTATGCCCTTCGGGCTCAAGAATGCCGGCGCAACCTATCAACGCATGATTCAAACATGCCTGGAAAAACAAATCGGCAAAACAGTGGAATCATATGTGCACGACGTGGTCATAAAAACTAGACACGTTGAAACCCTGATAGATGACTTGAGGCTCACATTCGATAACCTCCGGACATACGACATTAAGTTGAATCCAGAAAAATGCGTCTTCACCGTCCCATCGGGGAAACTGCTGGGCTTCATTGTTTCCAATAGAGGAATTGAAGCGAACCCGGCAAAAATCTGAGCTCTGTCTCGGTTGGCTATACCAACAGACCTCAAGCACATCGAAGCTGGCGGATCGTGGCGCTTTGAGCCGCTTTATCTCGGGCTAGGAGAAAAGGCATTGCCTCTTTACCGCCTCTGCGGTGCACGAACACCGTATGGGCGGATGCAGCAGCGGCGGACTCGATGAAATAAAGACCTTACTGGCTAGTAATCCAGTCCTAACAGCGCCCGAACACCGGCGAGCCTATGCTATTATACATAGGGGCAACACACCAAGTTGTAAGCGCAGTACTCATCGTCGAACGAGAGGTTGACGGATAAAATTCCCACTCCAAAAGCCGGTTTATTACGTATCCACAGTCCTCACCCCATGCAAATCCGATACCCACACTATCAAAAATAGCATACCACGGTCTTCATGGCATCCGGAAGCTGCGACACTACTTTCAAGTGTTCGATCACGGTAGCCTCCAGTACCACTCAATGACATAATAAACAACCGCGACGCTATGGGCGGATTGCTAAATGGGCCATCAAGCTCCTTCCGTTCGACATAATGTACAAACCACGGCGGGCCATCAAGTATGAAATCTTGGCCGACTTTATCGCCGAATGAATGAAGCGAACTCCCTAAAAAATGCGGGCGCATACTACAACTGGATCATGCACTTTGGCGGCTCTAAAATGCTGGCCAAATTGGGAGCAGGGTAGTCGACATCCCCACGGAACACGGTCCGATCGTCCTCGGATATTATATCTGAGACTCCAACAATGCAGCGAATATGAGGCTCATTGCATGGTCTTGGATGGCGTCTCTATGGGCATCAATGCACGGAAGTGCGAGGGGATTCGAACCTCACAATCTCACAAATAAACGGAGACTTTTATGCCAAGGATCCGAAAAAGGCGGCCTACCATAACACCGTCCTAAAAATGTCAGCCCCTTTCGAGGGGCTCGAGTTCCACCATGTGGCTCGAGAAAATAATCAAGCGGCGGACGTCCCGCGCGCCGGCGTAAGCGCCGACCTATCCCACCTAACATATTCCTGGAAAGGCTGTTCAAGCCATCCGTAGTATGGGAAGGGCAGTCCGACAATACCAGCTCAGACCCGTACACACCCCCAGATATCGAACCATCAGACACAATCGGAGGCTCTGCCACCGAAATAACATCCTCGGCCCATGAAATCATGGTCGTTATTGCCCCGTGGACCGAGCCTTTCTTGGCCTACCTAAATAGGCAGGAGCTACCCGAAGACCAAAATGAAGCACGCTGCATAGTCCGGCGTTCTAAAGCCTACAAAGTCCACGAAGGGGAACTCTATAAGAAAAGCGCGCCTGGAGTGCTCCAAAGGTGCATCTTCGAAGAGGAGGGGCGGCAACTCTTGGCTGAAATCCATGCTGGACTGGGCGGACACCACGCCGTGGCTCGAGCACTAGTCAGCAAAGCCTTCCGCACAGGCTTCTATTGGCCGACGGCCCGAGCAGACGCACAGGACCTTGTCCAACATTGTGTCGGTTGCCAGATCTTCGCCAATCAGAGTCATATGCCCCCTACCGCTCTCCAAACAATCCCCATAACTTGGCCGTTCGCGGTCTGGGGGCTGGATATGGTTGGACCCCTTAAAGGGGGAAGCCATAAGAAAAAATACTTATTGGTCATGGTGGACAAGTTCACCAAATGGATAGAAGCCAAGCCAGTTAAAGCGGCGGTCGGACCCGATAACCGACTTCATATCCGGGGTGCATTACACCGTCGGTGTCCCCATAGCATCATCAACGATAATGGCTCAAATTTCACAGCCGATGAAGTGAAAACTTGGTGCGGCAAAATGGGCATTAAGCTCGACTATGCTTCCGTCTACCACCCCCAAACAAACAGCCAGGTCGAACGGGAAAACAATCTCATCATGAGCGGCATCAAACCCGGACTAGTGCGGTCTTTAACAGAATCGGATCGCCTTTGGGTGGAGGAGCTTGACTCCGTGCTCGGGGCTGCGGACCACACGAATCACACCACCGGATATACACCATTTTTTATGGTGTGCGGTGTGAAGCGATACTACCTGCGACATAATACATGATTAAGCGGCGCATACGCATGTATGCGAAGAAGGAAGCGAGTTAGATCGGCGGGATAACTGGATGCCACGAGGAGGAGGCGCGATGTCGCAAAAAGCCCGTTCGCATTCTATCGCCAGCAGGCTCGGCGATATCAAAGCAGAGAAGTGCGGGCCAAAACTTACAATATTGGCGAGCTCGTTCTCGCCTACGGAGAAAAAAGAAGGACAAGCTCAAACCCAAGTGGGAAGGCCCCGCCGTCGCCGACAATGTTCTCACGCGAACGCGTCTTGCTTACGTAATGCATTGGACAAGACTCGAGCTGAACCCATGGGAGCGGCCGGACTCGGAGATTCTCGCCCTAACGCCGAACTCAGCGTTCGTCTCCCTACTCCCCTCTTTTACTTATGTTCCACACCTTTTCCCTTTCTCGACCTTTTTTCACACAAAGTATTCAATACAGTGCGGATTGCCGAATCACTCTGGCCGCACTAAGCGTACCTTGGGGCTTCCTATACGGAAGCTAAAAATAATTACTCACATGGCTTTCTGCCCATCACATATGCATTGTTTTCCCATATGTGCCTTTTCTTCACCATTATATGCATCAATATGACATAAGATGTTGCCAAGCTAGGTTGCCTGGCTCTTGTGTTTATGCCCTACGTTCCCGTCAATTCGGCTAGGGCATAAGGGGAGCACCTCTGTGATTGTTACTGCCGGTTCAGCCGGATGTGTACCTCAGACTGGGTGAAGCCGAAAGCTAGATTCCTTAAGAGAATATTCGGTCGGTGAACAAAAGATGTGTTCGTTTATTACAATGTAAATCCCCAGCAGTCTTGTATCCTGCGCCATTGTTCGCAGTACGGGCATGCGCGTCGTCGCATGCATACCCAGGGAAAGGAACCCCTAACGGAACTATTCTCCCTGGAAGATGTTTCTTACTATCCATGTAATATAACATAACTAGTTGGGTACTTGTCTGTTCAAGCACTTATGACCCCTACGCCTTGTTTCCACGCATACCCGGTTTTGTATAACTGAGTGGGTATTCGGACACACCCCGGACTATAGGATCCGGGAGCTGAAGCAAAAAGGTCCGCCATGACAAATGATTTTAATCCAGCTAGGGGCTAATCATGCCCATTAAATTACACAGTCACTTGGACTGACTATATTCCTCCTCTATACCATCCAACAGGCTATCTAGCTTACAATCCTGTTGAGAATACTTAGCGGCTAACGCTACCTGGTCATACACCAGACTCACGGGAATTTCTTGCCCATCGGGCCCCTTGATCCTACTTCGCCATATGGTTCGGGTCCAGCCTGGTGTAGCGCGTCTTCACCATAGCCCAGGCTTCTCTTGCGCCTTGCCGGCAAGCGGACACCTTCCAGAGTCAGAAGCGCCGCCGTGGTCCTTCAAGCATATTCACAAGCTCCGCCATGCCATTTGGCAGCAAGCTTGATGGCCATAAAGCCTGAGCAACACCTTGCATCACTTGCCGAGCTCGCTCGTGCAGTTACAAAAGGTCTTGCAGTAAATCACTTGCAGATGATGGCATCTCCTCCTCGGGGTGACCCGTTAACATTCCTGCAAGCAAAATTCTTGCAATATACTTCCTCGCCGAACTATACTACAGTTCGTCTAGGCACTTACCGTAAATGCCGCGTCGAAGCCTCTTGTTCTCCTTCACGGAGTCCGCCAGCTGAGCGCGGAGATCTTTTAACTCCACGTGCAGCTGGACTTTGGCATCTTGAAGATCGTTCTTCTCCTTCCTAACTCGCGTAAGAATGCGCTCGCCAGCCTCCAGCTGCCTTTTGAGATGCGATGCGTCCTCTCTTACGTCCTCCGGATTCATCCCGGGATTGTCTGCAGAATTTTCTGTTAGACTTGTCGCATCAGCCATTTACTAACTGGTGCATCTTCGTACAATTGTGACAATTGTTACCAGATGAGGGCTTTTGGGGTTCCTCTAATTTGGCAACTGCGGCCCTCAGTTCGGCCTTGCATCCCTCTAGCTCCCGAGACAATTGCTCATTCTTCTCTACAAGGACCTGTACATAAATTGATCTTTAAAACGGTTGTTCCAACCGTTTCAAGTCTCAGGGGTTACTGTTATACATACTTATCAAAATTTCTTACCCGTATGTCTTTGGTATATTGGTTTGTCGCTTGGGCAAGCCCGCCCCGAGCAGCTCGGACGTATGCGTCCGTCGAATTGAAGGCATTAAAAGCCTCTTCGGAAAAGATGTTGTTCCGGAGCACGGCCCTCCGGCGCCGGTGATTCATGGCGCTCTCCACTTCGGAGTTCCTGGCCGAACGCATATCTGCATCCTCCGTCGGGGAACTATGCGGTGCTGGCCCCATGTCCGCTTCTGCCCCCGATGCCGGTTCTGGAACCCGGCTGGTGGAAGCGTGATTGGTGGGGTCTCCGGATATAGTCCGGTTATTCCTCTTCCTGCCAGACATAAAGGGCGCTGTCACATTTCAAATTCTATAATTACAGGACAGGTTATTACTTTACCTCTGTAGTGGTGTGTCAACCCTCACCGCCTTCCTCTTGAGCCTGCCCGATCCGGACGCCCGTTGTTGACGAGTCCCTAGGGGCTCGGCCCCTCGCTCCGGCTGTCGTTTCTGCAAATAGAACGATGCCTCAAGGGTAAATTATAATACCTGGGAGGAGTCCTCTTCGAAGGATAGGGGTTTTTAGTTCGGCTTACACGCGACGCGGGGAGCAGTCCAGGGTAGTCGGCCGTATTGGCCACTAGGGCGCCATCCCAGCTCACTTGATAAAATACCCCATTGACGAGCTCCACGGCAATATCCGGATCTTCTTTGAACCCGGATCCGGGCCCTTCTGTGGTCCTCCGGCTGTGGGGAGGGGCTGAAGATTCCTTCACGGCCCTCCTTAGTTCTGTCGAAGCATCGCTGTAAATCTTAGCAAGAAGAGTACCGAGTTAGTGAAGCGGTGAAAAGAATGGCAACTTACCCACTGGGGAGTTGTACATGGAGAATCCGTCCAGCGTTTTGATCGAAGGAATTCCTCCTCTTCCCTTTGTAAAAATCAGACAAAGTATCCTTGCAAAGCGGCGTGAGTCCGCACCCTTACGGCGCGCGGGTGGCGTCGTCTTCCCTGTTGAAGTGCCACATGGGCTTCCCCGATATTGAAGCGGTTGCACTCCACGCCTTATGCATATTGCCATGACCTCAACTATGGTCAGTCGGATTTGGCGAGAGCTTTATCCTGCTCATCGGGAGTATATTTCCTTGTGTGCTCTTCTTGAGGGCCCAGGCGCCAACTTAAGCGTGCCTTTGGCGGGCGTTGCTGAACTTGGGAGACCCGTCCGGACTGGATCCGGAAGGAGCGTCGTCTATATAGAACCACTCGAAGGCCAGTTTTACGGTGCCTTCTCGAGTGCGGACAAGTATCCGGTCTCGGCAATGCGCCATACTTCGCCCCACCCACTTGACATAGGGACTCCCCAGGGTGCGGGGACGAGGCGAACATCTTCCTCCATAATCCAAGTGTGGTTCGCAGCCTAAAACAGCTGCAAGAAGGGCAACATACCCGCTATATGCAGAATAGAGGCAGGGTAAGATTGTGTAGCTGGAGGCCGTAGAACTCCGGGAGCCCGTGAAAAAGCAGGTGGATAGGGAACCCGGCGCCCCTCGGCGAGATGTGGGATGAGGCATATCGCTCCTCCGGAGATGGGTTAGGAGATCCCTCGACTTGTTCCCCTCCGTCATAAGTGGCTATTCCAGCTCGGACGGGGGCCATGAACGCCGGTGGGAGAAACCTTGGGTTTGTAACTCTATCAAACGGCTATGAGGAACTAAGCACTCTCCCCAATCCCCCGACTTGGAACGAGAAGGGCGAGTAGAAGAGCTGCGACGGCCGCCATCTTTGGAATGGCTTTTCACGGGCGCTTCTGTTGGATGCTAGCCCTGGGAGGGAGAGTGAGGTTTGGATCTGAGAATCCCCGTCCCTTCAAATAGATGGTTAGCCCGGAGGATCGAGGGTGGCAAATACAAAAATGCCTCGACTTCTCGCATTCACTCGACACGTGGAGATGGTCATTACTGAGGCACCGCAGCCGAGGAGCACATCATTGATTGGAGGCCGGACACTATTCATCATAACATGTACTTTGGAGTATTCAAAGAAGGAACCCTCCTTGCAATGCCGAAGACAATACTGCGCGCCGGACTCATCGTCATTGAAGCCTAGTTCAGGGGCTACTGAGGGAGTCCTGGATTAGGGGGTATCCGGACAGCCGGACTATGTACAACTTCCGGACTATTGAAGTATGGAGATACAAGACTCAAGACTTTGGACCTTGTCCGGATGGGACTTTCCTTGGCGTGGAAGGCAAGCTTGGCGATCCGGATATTATATTTCCTTCCTTGTAACCGACTCCATGTAAACCCTAGCCCTCTCCGATGCCTATATAAACCGGAGAGGTTGGTCCTTAGAAGGCCGATCACAGTTACAATCATACCATCATAGGCTAGCTCTTAGGGTTTAGCCTCTACGATCTCGTGGTAGATCTACTCTTGTACTACCCATATCATCAATATTAATCAAGCAAGAAGTAGGGTTTTACCTCCATCGAGAGGGCCCGAACCTGGGTAAACACCTGTGTCCCTTGCTTCCTGTTACCATCAGCCTTGACGCACAGATCGGGACCCCCTACCCGTGGTCCGCCGGTTTTGACACCGACACCGAGCCCTTCCGAACCCTGGTCGCAAGCGCAGCCGGCCACGACCTAGCGCTTCGCATCATGGTACCCGAGGGGCACGGATTGAGAGAGGTGCGCCAGTTTGCGAGCTCGAGGAGGGGGCCTCGCGAAGAACAGGAAAAAAAATGCTCACGAGGGCACCTGTCCAGCCCCCCTCACGAGGCATGCGAGGGAGAGTACGGGCCAAAACGAGGAACCGAGGGCAGAAAAAGGAGGCAAAAGGCGATGGAACCAAGCCAGCAAGGAACACCAGAAAGAAAATTTTCATTAAAGAGGGGCAAGCCCACGACGGAAAGCAAATGAAAAGCCGCGGCCGGCAACTAGTCTAGTCTTCTTTTCTTCTCACCAGCGCGGAGCTAAGTGCTGCCACTAGGACATGGGAGGGAGCCCCCAAGGCCCGAGGGCGGCACTCCTGAGACTCCGGGGCGTGTACAGCCCCACTCATTATTATGTGAGAGTGTCACAAGCGGAGACCTTCTTCACAGGCACTAGGCCTTGCTTCACAAGCGTCGGGCCTTGCTTCATGGGTAGAACTTCTTGAGGTGCTGGATGTTCCAGGCGTTCTGGATGGGGGTCCCATCCTACGTCTCCAGGCACGCGGCGCCAGGCCAGGAGACATGGGCAACCCGAAACGGGCCCTCTCACATGGGAGAGAGCTTGTGCAGCCCATCCCTGGAGAGCACCCGCCTCAAGACGAGATCACCCACCTCGAGCGTCCTGGAGGAGACGTTGCGGCTGTGGTACCGCCGCAACGCCTGCTGGTACCTTGCGGCTCGGAGCGAGGCTTCCCGGCGGCGTTCCTCCCCCAGCACGAGGTCCATCCCCCGCATGGCGTCCTGCTGTGTTTCATCAAATGCCAGGACCCGCGTGGAGCGATGTCTGACCTCGTGTGTGAGAACCGCTTCTGCTCCGTAGACGAGGAAGAACGGGGTCTCGCCTGTCGGCTTGGTGGCGGTGGTGCGGATGGACCACAACACGGACTGGAGCTCGTCGTGCCAGCCCCTGCCACATGCCTCGAGCTTCTTCTTGAAGGTCCTAGTCTTGAGACCCCTCAGGACTTCCGCGTTGGCGGGTTCGGCTTGGCCATTGCTCCTGGAGTGCGCCACGGAAGCGTAGCAGATCTGCGTTCCAAGGTTAGCACAATACGTATTGAAGAGATTGCTAGTGAACTGTGAGCCGTTGTCGGTGATGATGTGGTTAGGGACCCCAAAGTAGCTTACGAGGCCCTTGATGAACTTAACTGCTGACCCGGCTGGGATGGTGCGGACGGCTTCCACCTCCGCCCATTTGGTGAATTTGTCGATGGCAACGTAGAGGTAGCGGTAACCCCCAGGCGCTCGAGGGAATTGGCCCAGGATATCCAGCCCCCAGACCACGAACGGCCATGAGAGCGGGATAGTCTGGAGGCCCTGAGCTGGCTGGTGGATCTGCTTGGCGTGGAATTGGCAGGCCTCGCAGGATTTCACCAGCTCGGCCGCGTCGTTGAGTGTCGTGGGCCAGTAGAACCCGCTGCGGAAAGCCTTGCCAACTAGGGTGCGCGACGACGAGTGGTGCCCGCAGTCTCCACGATGTATGTCAGCCAGCAACTCATTCCCCTGTTCCCAGGAGATGCATCATAGAGTAACATCATTTGGCCGCTTTCTGTATATCTCACCGCCCTGAATGCAGTACGCCGTAGCCTGCCGGGCCACACGCTCCGCGTCCTCTTCCTTCTCCGGCAACGTGCCTTGCGTCAGGTATGCCTTGAACTCCATGGTCCAGCACCCCTCATGAGGCTCGACTGCCAGGAGCAGGCGTACTCCCGAGGTTGGGCCGTAGGCGGGGGCTCCCGAGATTGGTGGCTGGGGGACCTCCTCCTGAGGTGGCGCCGGTTCCGCAGGCGGAGGTGCTGCCGAAGGCTTGAAGAGCCGCTCCTCGAAGACGCCAGGCTCTTGGGGTAGCCGCTTGGATGCCCTCTTGGCGATGTCGTCGGCCTCCCTGTTGGTGCATGAGGCACATGCTATAGCTCTAGGCCCAAGAACTCCTTCTCCATTTTGCGCACCTCCGCGAGGTATGCTTCCATGTGCTCATCCTTTGGCTCGTACACCTTGTTGGAGAAGTTGACGAGAAGCTGCGAGTCTCCCCTGATGGCGAGGCGTTTCACCCCCAGAGCCACTGCAGCCTTAAGGCCGGCGATGAGGCCCTCGTATTCTATGATGTTGTTGGAGACCTTCTTGCCCGCTGGAAGCAGAGCTGCACTGCGTAGTAAATCTTGTCTTGAGTGGGCGAGATGAGCACAGCTCTAGCCCCTGCGCCTTGGCGTGCGAATGCACCATCGAAGTACATGACCCAGCCATCTGGCACTTCACTCCCTGGCGAGAGGAATCGGTTCTCGCCCGCTTCGAGCTCCGGGGTGTCGGTCCATTCTGCCACGAAGTCGGCGAGCGCAGTTCCCTTGATGACCCGGGTTGTGTTGAACTCCAAATCAAACGCTTGCAGCTTGATGTTCCATTCGGCAACTCTTCCCGCAGCATTGGGGCTCCTGAGCACTCTCTCCAGCGGGTAAGCCGAGACGACCTTGATGGGGTGACCCTGGAAGTAGTGGCGTAGCTTATGCGAGGCCACGGGGGCGCTTGAGCAAAAGCCGAGGCATGGGGTATCGTGCTCTCGCATCTCGTAACAATTGTCTTGTGAAGTACACCGGTGCTTTCGGCGAGGTGGGAGAGCCGGCGAGTCTCCTGCTCCCGGGGGCCGAGATGATTCTTGTGGATCTTTAGCTTCAGGGGCTCAATGATTTGCCGGGGCAGCCGGTTCCTCAGGAGTGTCGCCTTGGTGTTGTGCTGCCTCGTGCGACTTGGTGGCACCACTTGGCGGGCCCTTGACCTGACGCTCTTCTCTGAGGGCCACCAGCGCCGCGCTGGCGGAGTGGGGTGTGGCAGACAGGTAGAGTACCAAGGGCTTGAGAGGACGAGGTGCCACCATCACCGGCGGGCTGGTCAGGTATCTCTTGAGGTCTTGAAACGCTTGGCCAGCCTCCGGGGTCCACTCAAATGGGCCCTTCTTCTTCATCAGCTTGAAGAATGGTAGGGCGCGCTCTCCCAGCTTGGGGATGAAGCGCCCCAGCGAAGTCATGCAGCCGGCAAGCTTCTGCATTTCCTTGAGGGTTTGTGGTGGGCTCATGTCCTCGATAGCCTTGACCTTCTCCGGGTTGGCCTCGATCCCCCTATGGGACACGAGGAAGCCCACCAGCTTGCCGAAAGGGACACCAAACCCGCACTTCTCCGGGTTGAGCCGCAAGTCCACCTGGCACAGACTCGTGAAGGTCTCCTCCAGGTCCTGAATCAAAGTTCTCACCTCCCGAGACTTCACCACAATGTCGTCGACGTAGGCCTCAGCGTTTCTCCCGAGCTGTCGTCCCAAGGCGATGTGCATCAGCCGCTGGAAGGTTGCCCCCGCATTGCACAATCCGAACGGCATGCTAGTGTAGCAATACACCTCGCACGAGGTCAGGAAGGCCGTCTTCTCCACATCCTCCACAACCATCTTGATCTGATGATAGCCTGAGAACGCATCCAGGAAGCATAGAAGGTCGCACTCTGCGGTGGAGTCAACAATCTGGTTGATGCATGGTATCGGGAATGGGTCTTGTGGGCAAGCCTTGTTGAGGTTGGTGAAGTCGACGCACATGCGCTCCTCCCTCCTTTCTTCGGCACGATGACCGGGTTTGCCAGCCACTCCGGGTACCAGACCTCGCGAATGACACCTGCTGCCTCCAGCTTGCGGGTTTCCTGGACGATGAAAGACTGCTTCTCCGCGGACTGTCGCCACGCCCTCTGTTTCACTGGGTGCACGTTGGGGCATACCTTCAAATGATGCTCAATCACTTCTCTCGGGACCCCAATCAGTTGCTTGGGCTCCCAGGCGAACACCTCCTTGTTCGCCCGTAGGAAGTCCACCAACTCCCTTTCTTGATCTGGGGCGAGGTCAGCGCCTATAGTAAAGGTGGCGCCTGAGGCCCTGTCCTCGTCGACCGGTATTTGCTTCGTCTTGGCTTGACCTTGAGTGAATAGCTGCTTCTTCTTGGTCGGTGCGGCCCCCTTGGCCTTGGGTACGGCCTCGTTGGCCGGGCAAGCTGTTGTCGTGGCCCTGAAAGCGAGTTTGAGGGCCGCCAAGGCTTCCTTGGTGTCCCCGGCCACGGTGAGGACGCCTTTGCTCCCTGGCATCTTCATGAGGTTGTAGGCAGGGAGAGTAGCTACCATGAATTGGGCCAGCACCGGGTACCCGAGGATGGCGTTGTACGGTAGGTCGATGCGGGCAATGTCAAAGTCGATCAGCTCGCTGCGATAGTTGTCGCGTGTGCCAAAGGTCACGGGGAGTCGGATCTGCCCCAGGGGGTTGGATTAGCCGCTGCCGACCCCGGAGAAGGGTTTGCTGGGACGGAGCCGCTCAAGCGGTACGTGGAGGAGGCTAAAAGCCTCCACAGAGAGCACGTTGAGGCCGGCGCCGCCGTCGATGAGGGTCTTGGTGACGGCTACGCTGCAGATGATGGGCGTGCAAAGCATTGGGAGCACGCCCGAGCCGACGGTGGTGACAGGGCGATCCCCCAAGTCGAAGGTCAGGTCGGCCTTGGGCGCCGCCCAACCCGGAGGAGCCCCCTGCCGCGTGGAGGCGGCGCCGATCTGGCGAAAGAATGGCTTGGTGTGATGGTCCGATGGCGGCGCCAGCGAGCCGCCGAAGCGCGTGATGAAGAGGCCACGCAGCTCCCCTAGGAGGCCACAGAAGATCCCGGCAGATGAAGGAGCCAGGCGCGCGGCACGCCAGCGAGGGCCATGGGGAGCCAGTTGGCCACGACCTTGCCGTCGCCCCCGGCCTCCAGAACGGCCTCCTCGTATGCCAGCAGGAAGGCCGCAAGATCCGCCGCACCATTGTAGTGGGGCGGCATCTCCGGCTTGAACTTGGCCGGCCACTGCACCCGCCGCAAGGCGGGAGTGAAGGCCCGAAGCCCCACGGTGCTGCCGGGGGCGCCCATCAATCCAATCAAAGAAGCGGCAGCGTCCATGAGAGCTGGTCTGAGAGGCGAAGCCGTCGGGCGAAGCTTGGCGCACCTACGGGCGCGCCAAATGTCGGATTTTGTGTTCTGGCAAAACCCTTGAGGTTCTAACACTGGGGTGCGCACGAAGATCTTTCCTCCCTCTAGCAAGCACGTTCAACAATCTCACGACCTAGCTCGGCGAACCCAAATAACAAAGGGACACAAGATTTATACTGGTTCGGGCCACCTTTGTGGTGTAATACCCTACTCCAGCATGGTGTGGTGGATTGCCTCTTGGGCTGAGGATGAACAGTTACAAGGAAAGAACAGCCTCCTGAGGAGAGGTGTTCTTGTGCTTGGTGAGCTTGTGGATGTCTCTAGGCGGGTCTGGATCTGGTCCAAGATGAGATCCTCCCTACCGTTGTGTCAAGTCCTATTTATAGAGGCCCTGGTCCTCTTCCCAAATGTTGAGCGGGAAGGGATCCCACAATGGCCAAGTTTGGAGTCGGACAACTTGTACAAGCTATCCTGACTAAAGCTGGTCTTCGCCTGCCAAAGGCTCTAGTGGTGACGCCGTCTTGGGCTCCACGGTGACCTCCGTCTTGTCGTCCTGCTGGCCTTGGTCTTGTTGCACCAATATGGAAACCTTTGCCAGATGCCTCGGGAGTCTTCGTCTGCGCTTGCCTCTTTAGCACCAAAGAGAAAACGAGGACACTGCGCGCGCAGGCACCCGCCTGGTGCCCGCCTGGCCATGGTCGTCATGGCTTACGTCATGGGAACCTCGCGAGGTGCTCCTTGCCTTGATCTCTCCGCCCCTCACGAGCCAGCCTGGTGAGGCCGCCCCCGAGGAGGTCTTTTGTCGTCCGCCTCGCGAGGGTCTTGAGTGTTTGCTGGCGAAGATGGGCCGTACCGGGCCGCTGGTGGAGCCACACCGTGGGCTGCAGGCAGGCAAGTCTGGGGACCCCCGTTCCCAGAACACCGACAGAATTTTATGCTCGGCTTTCTTGTGATGATAGATCCATGCTCGATACTTCTTGTACTGGTTCTTTTATGTAGAAGACTATTGAATTCAGGTGGGATCTTTTAGAAAGAGTTAAATGCAACTCTAAAGATTAGGAACTCAACGAAGGTAAAGATTCAGGTATTAAGCTTGAATTTGATTTTGTTAAACCTTTTATGAATACCGATGCTTTTCAAAAGTTTAGCACTAAATATGGACTTGACTCTCAGATAGTAGCCTCTTTCTGTGAAACATTTTCTACTCATGTTGATCTCCCTAAGGAGAAGTGGTTTAAATATCACCCACCTTTTAAATAAGAAATTCAAGAACCCGGCATAGCTAAATATGAAACTATCATTTACAATGTTGATCCAGTTGTGCCTATTGCTTATATTGAAAACCCACCTTTTCCTGTTAGGATAAAGGAACATGCTAAGGTTTCAAACATGGTCAATAAAAGTCATATTAGAGCACCTAAACCTGCTGAACAAATTAAATTAGAACCTAGAGTTGCTATGGTTAAAGATCTCTTGGTAGAAAATATTGATGGGCATGTTATTTACTTCTGTAATGAAGCTGCTAGAATTGCCAAACCCGTTGAAAAAGATAAACATAGACCAGTTGTTGGCATGCCTGTTGTCTCAGTTAAAATGGGAGATCATTGTTATCATGGTTTATGTGACTTAGGGTCTAGTGTGAGCACTATTCCTTTTACCTTATACCATGAAATTATGAATGATATAGCACCCGATGAAATAGAAGACATAGATGTCACTATTAAACTTACCAATAGAGACACTATCACACCACTTGGGATAGTTAGAGATGTTTGTTGGGGAACGCAGTAATTCCAAAAAAATTCCTACGATCAAGCAAGATCTATCTAGGTGATGCATAGCAATGAGCAGGGAGAGTGTGTCCATGTACCCTCGTAGACCGAAAGCGGAAGCATTATATCAACGCGGTTGATGTAGTCATACGTCTTCACTATCTGACCGATCCTAGCACCGAACGTACGGCACCTCCGTGTTCAGCACACGTTCAGCTCGATGACGTCCCTTGTACTCTTGATCCAGTTGAGGCCGAGGGAGAGTTCCGTCAGCACGACGGTGTGGTGACGGTGATGATGAAGCTACCGGTGCAGGGCTTCACCTAAGCACTACGACGATATGACCGAGGTGTGTTATTGTAGAGGGGGGCAACGCACACGGCTAAGAGATTGTCTGTTGTGCTTTGGGGTGCCCCCTTGGCCACGTATATAAAGGAGGGAGGAGGAGGCCGGCCTAGGAGGAGCGCGCCTATAGGGGGTGTCCAACTAGGATTCCCAATCCTAGTTGGAGTCCCCTTCCTTTTCCAAGAGGGGAGAGAGGGAAGGAGTAGGAGAGGGAGAAGGAAAGAGAGGGGGCGCCGCCCCCTCCCTAGTCCAATTTGGACTTGCCATGGGGGGCGCAGCCACCCCTTGAGGCCCTTCTCTACTTTCCCGTATGGCCCATTAAGTCCCACTACTTCCCCCGGCGAATTCTGGTAACTCTCCGGTACTCCGAAAAATACCCGAATCACTCAGAACCTTTCCGATGTCCGAATATAGCCTTCCAATATATCAATCTTTACGTCTCGACCATTTCGAGACTCCTCGTCATGTCTGCGAACTCATCCGGGACTCCAAACAAACTTCGGTCATAAAATCACATAACTCATAATACAAATCGTCATCGAACGTTAAGCGTGCACACCCTACGGGTTCGAGCACTATGTAGACATGACCGAGACACATCTGCAGTCAATAACCAATAGCGGAACCTGGATGCTCATATTGGCTCCTACATATTCTATGAAGATCTTTATCGGTCAAACCGCAAAACAACATACGTTGTTCCCTTTGTCATTGGTATGTTACTGGCCCGATCATCGGTATCATCATACCTAGTTCAATCTCGTTACCAGCAAGTCTCTTTACTCGTTCCGTCATGCATCATCCCGTAACTAAGTCATTAATCACATTGCTTGCAAGGCTTATAGTGATGATCATTACCGAGAGGGCCCAGAGATACCTCTCTGATACACGGAGTGACAAATCCTAATCTCGATCTATGCCAACTCAACAAACACCATCGGAGACACCTATAGAGCATCTTTATAATCACCCAGTTACGTTGTGACCTTTGATAGAACACAAAATGTTCCTCCGGTATTCGGGAGTTGCATAATCTCGTAGTCAGAGGAACATGTATAAGTCATGAAGAAAGCAATAGAAATAAACTAAATGATCATAGTGCTAAGCTAATGGATGGGTCTTGTCCGTCACATCATTCTCTAATGATGTGATCCCGTTCATCAAATGACAACACATGTCTATGGCTAGGAAACTTAACCATCTTTGATTAACGAGCTAGTCAAGTAGAGGCACACTAGGGACACTCTGTTTGTCTATGTATTCACACATGTATCAAGTTTCTGGTTAATACAATTCTAGCATGAATAATAAACATTTATCATGATATAAGGAAATATAAATAACAACTTTATTATTGCCTCTAGGTCATATTTCCTTCAGTCTCCCACTTGCACTAGAGTCAATAATCTAGTTCATATCGCCATGTGATTTAACACCAATAATTCACATCGTCATGTGACCAATACCCAAAGGGTTACTAGAGTCAATAATCTAGTTCACATCGACATGTGATTAACACGCAAAGAGTACTAAGGTGTGATCATGTTTTGCTTGTGAGAGAGGTTTAGTCAATGGGTCTGCCACATTCAGATCCGTATGTATTTTGCAAATTTCTATGTCTACAATGCTCTGCACAGAGCTACTCTAGCTAAATACTCCCACTTTCAATATGTATCCAGATCGAGACTCAGAGTCATCCAGATCGGTGTCAAAGCTTGCATCAACGTAACTCTTTACGACGAACTCTTTATCACCTCCATAACCGAGAAATATTTCCTTATTCCACTAAGGATAATTTTGACCGATGTCCAGTGATCCACTCCTAGATCACTATTGTACCCTCTTGCCAAACTCATGGTGAGGTACACAATAGGTCTGGTACACAACATAGCATACTTCATAGAACCTATGACTGAGGCATAGGGAATGACTTTTCATTCTCTTTCTATTTTGTGCCGTGGTCAGGTTTTGAGTCTTTAATCAACTTCACACCTTGCAACATAGCAAGAACTCCTTCTTTGACTATTCCATTTTGAACTACTTCAAAAACTTGTCAAGGTATGTACTCATTGAAAAAACTTATCAAGTGTCTTGATTTATCTCTATAGATCTTGATGCTCAATATGTAAGCAGCTTCACCGAGGTCTTTCTTTGAAAAACTCCTTCCAACCACTCCTTTATGCTTTCCAGAAAATTCTACATCATTTCTGATCAACAATATGTCATTCACATATACTTATCAGAAAGGTTGTAATGCTCCCACTCACTTTCTTGTAAATACAGGATTCACTGCAAGTCTATATAAAACTATATGCTTTGATCAAATCATCAAAGTGTATATTCCAACTCCGAGATGCTTGCACCAGTCCATAGATGGATCGCTGGAGCTTTGCACACTTTGTTAGCACCTTTAGGATAAAAAAAACCTTTTGTTTGCATCATATACAACTCTTCTTTAAGAAATCCATTAAGGAATGTAGGTTTGACATCCATTTGCCAAATTTCAGAAAATGCGACAATAGCTAACATGATTCGGACAGATTTTTAAGCGTCAATACAAGTGAGAAAATCTCATCGTAGTCAACACCTTGAACTTGTCGAAAACATTTTTGCGAAAATTCGAGCTTTGTAGATAGTAACACTACTATCAGCGTCCGTCTCCCTCTTGAAGATCCATTTAATCTCAATGGCTCGCTGATCATCGGCCAAGTCAATCAAAGCCCATACTTTGTTTCTGATACATGGATCCCATCTCGGATTTCATGGCCTCAAGCCATTTAGTGGAATCTGGGCTCATCATCGCTTCCTCATAGTTCGTAGGTTCGTCATGGTATAGTAACATGATTTCCAGAACAGGATTACCGTACCACTCTGGTGCGGAACGTACTCTGGTTGACCTACGAGGTTCGGTAGTAACTTGATCTGAAGTTTCATGCTCATCATCATTAACTTCCTCACTGATTGGTGTAGGCATCACTAGAACTGATTTCTGTGATGAACTACTTTCAAATTTGGGAGAAGGTACAATTATCAAGTTCTACTTTCCTCCCACTCACTTCTTTCGAGAGAAACTTCTTCTCTAGAAAGGATCCATTCTTAGCAACAAAGATCTTGCCTTCGGATCTATGATAGAAGGTGTACCCAACATTTTCTTTTGGGTATCCTATGAAGACGCATTTCTCCGATTTGGGTTCGAGCTTATCAGGTTAAACTTTTTCACATAAGCATCGCAACTCCAAACTTTAAGAAATGACAGCTTAGGTTTCTTGCTAAACCACAGTTCATACTGTGTCATCTCAACAGATTTAGACGGTGCCCTATTTAACGTGAATGCAGCTGTCTCTAATGCATAACACCAAAACGATAGTGGTAAATCGGTAGGAGACATCATAGATCGCACCATATCTAATAAAGTACGGTTACGACATTCGGACACACCATTACGCTGTGGTGTTCCAGGTGGTGTGAGTTGCGAAACTATTCTACATTGTAAATGAAGACCAAAATCGTAACTCAAATATTCGCCTCCACGATCAGATCAGAGAAACTTTATTTTCTTGTTACGATGACTTCCACTTCACTCTGAAATTCTTTGAACTTTTCAAATGTTTCAGACCTATGTTTCATCAAGTAGATATACCCATATCTGCTCAAATCATCTGCGAAGGTTAGAAAATAACGATAGCCGCCGCGAGCCTCAACACTCATCGGGCTGCATACATCAGTATTTATTATTTTCAATCAGTCAGTTGCTCCCTCCATTGTTCTGGAGAACGGAGTCTTAGTCATCTTGCCTGTGAGGCATGGTTCGCAAGCATCAAGTGATTCATAATCAAGTGCTTCCAAAAGCCCATCATCATGGAGTTCCTTCATGCGCTTTACACTAATATGACCTAAACGGCAGTGCCACAAATAAGTTGCACTATCATTATTAACTTTGCATATTTTGCGTCAATATTATGAATATGTGTATCACTACGATCGAGATTCAATAAACCACTTATATTGAGTGTATGACCGTAGAAGTTTTATTCATGTAAATCGAACAAAAATTATTCTATGACTTAAATTAATAATCATATTGCAATAAACATGATCCAATCATATTCATGCTCAGCGCAAACACCAAATAACATTTATTTTAGGTTCAACACTAATCCCGAAGGTAAAGGGAGTGTGCGATGGTGATCTTATCAACCTTGCAATCACTTCCAACACACATCATCACCTCGCCCTTAACTAGTCTCTGTTTATTTTGCAACTCTTGTTTCGAGTTACTACTCTTAGCAACTGAACCAGTATCAAATACCTAGGGGTTGCAATAAACACTAGTTAAGTACACATCAATAACATATATATCAAATATACCTTTCTTCACTTTGCGATCCTTCTTATCCGCCAAGTATCTAGGGCAGTTCCACTTCCAGTGAGCATTTCCTTTGCAGTAGAAGCACTCAGTTTCAGGCTTTGGTCTAGCTTTGGGCTTCTTCATGGCAGTGGCAACTTGCTTGCCATTCTTCTTGAAGGGCCCTTTCTTTCACATTGCCCTTTTCTTGAAACTAGTGGTTTTTATAAATCATCAACACTTGATGCTCTTTCTTGATTTCTACCTTCGCTGATTAACATCGTGAAGAGCTCGGGAATCGTTTTCGTCATCCCTTGCATATTATAGTTCATCACGAAGTTCCAGTAACTTGGTGATAGTGACTAGAGAACTTTGTCAATCACTATCTTATCTGGAAGATTAACTCCCACTTGATTCAAGCAATTGTAATACTCAGACATTCTGAGCACATGCTCACTAGTAGAGCTATACTCCTCCGTCTTGTAGGCTAAGTACTTTGTCAGAGGTCTCATACCTCTCGACTCAGGCATGAGTCTGAAATACCAATTCTAGCTCTTGAAACATCTCATATGCTCTGTGACATTCAAAACGTTTTTGAAATTCCGGTTCTAAGCCGTAAAGCATGGTGCACTAAACTATCAAGTAGTCATCATACAGAGCTTTGTCAAACATTCATAACATCTGTATCTGCTCCTGCAATAGGTCTGTCACCTAGCGGTGCATCAAGGACATAATTCTTCTGTGCAGCAATGAGGATAATCCTCAGATCACAGACCAAGTCCGCATCATTGCCACTATCATCTTTCAAATTATTTTTCTCTAGGAACATATCAAAAATAAATGGGGAGCTACATCGCGAGCTATTGATCTACAACATAGTTATGCAAATACTATCAGGACTAAGTTCATCATAAATTAAAGTTCATTAATCATATTACTTAAGAACTCCCACTTAGATAGACATCCCTCTAATCATCTAAGTGATCACGTGATCCAAATCAACTAAACCATGTCCGGTCATCACGTGAGATGGAGTAGTTTTCAATAGTGAAGATCACTATGTTGATCATATCAACTATATGGTTCACGCTCGACCTTTCGGTCTCAGTGTTCCGAGGCCATATCTACATATGCTAGGCTCGTCAAGTTTAACCCGAGTATTCTGCGTGTGTAAAACTGGCTTGCACCCGTTGTATGTGAACGTAGAGCTTATCACACCCGATCATCACATGGTGTCTCGGCACGACGAACTGTCGCAACGGTGAATACTCAGGGAGAACATTTGTACCTTGAAATTTAGTGAGAGATCATCTTATAATGCTACCACCGTACTAAGCAAAATAAGATGCATAAAGGATAAATATCACAAGCAATCAATATAAGTGATATGATATGGCCATCATCATCTTGTTCCTTTGATCTCCATCTCCAAAGCACCATCATGATCACCATCGTCACCGGCTTGACACCTTGATCTCCATCGAAGCATCATTGTCGTCTCGCCAACTATTGCTTCTACGACTATCGCTACCGCTTAGTGATAAAGTAAAGCAATTACATGGCAATTGCATTTCATACAATAAAGCGACAACCATAAGGCTCTTGCCAGTTGCCGATAACTTTTACAAAACATGGTCATCTCATACAAAAATTTATATATCATCATGTCTTGACCATATCACATCACAGCATGACCTGCAAAAACAAGTTATACGTCCTCTACTTTGGTGTGGCAAGTTTTACGTGGCTGCTACAGGCTTAGCAAGAACCGTTCTTACCTATACATCAAAACCACAACAATTTTCGTCAACTATGCTGTTTTAACCTTCAACAAGGACCGGGCATAGTCACACTTGATTCAACTAAAGTTGGAGAAACAGACACCCACTAGCCACCTGTGTGCGAAGCACGGCGGTAGAACCAGCCTCATGAACGCGGCCACGTAATGTCGGTCTGGGCCGCTTCATCCAACAATACCGCCGAATCAAGTATGACATGTTGGTAAGTAGTATGACTATTATCGTCCACAACTCTTTGTGTTCTACTCGTGCATATAACATCTACGCATAGACCTGGCTCGGATGCCATTGTTGGGGAACGCAGTAATTTCAAAAAAAATCCTACGATCATGCAAGATCTATCTAGGTGATGCATAGCAATGAGCGGGGAGAGTGTGTCCACGTACCCTCGTAGACCGAAAGCGGAAGCGTTATATCAACGCGGTTGATGTAGTCATACGTCTTCGCGATCCGACCGATCCTAGCACCGAACGTACGGCACCTCCGTGTTCAGCACACGTTCAGCTCGATGATGTCCCTCGCACTCTTGATCCAGTTGAGGCCGAGGGAGAGTTCCGTCAGCACGACGGTGTGGTGACGGTGATGATAAAGCTACCGGTGCAGGGCTTCACCTAAGCACTACGACGATATGACCGAGGTGTGTTACTGTAGAGGGGGGCACCGCACACGGCTAAGAGATTGTATGTTGTGCTTTGGGGTGCTCCCTTGGCCACGTATATAAAGGAGGGAGGAGGAGGCCGGCCTAGGAGGGGCGCGCCTATAGGGGGTGTCCAACTAGGATTCCCAATCCTAGTTGAAGTCCCCTTCCTTTTCCAAGAGGGGAGAGAGGGAAGGAGTAGGAGAGGGAGAAGGAAAGAGAGGGGGCGCGACCCCTCCCTAGTCCAATTCGGACTTGCATTGGGGGGCGCGCAGCCACCCCTTGAGGCCCTTCTCTCCTTTCCCGCATGGCCCATTAAGGCCCACTACTTCCCCCGGCGAATTCCCGTAACTCTCTGGTACTCCGAAAAATACCCAAATCACTCAGAACCTTTCCGATGTCCGAATATAGCCTTCCAATATATCAATCTTTACGTCTCAACCATTTCGAGACTCCTCGTCATGTCCGTGATCTCATCCGGGACTCCGAACAAACTTCGGTCATAAAATCACGTAACTCATAATACAAATCATCATCAAACGTTAAGCGTGCGGACCCTACGGGTTCGAGAACTATGTAGACATGACCGAGAGACATCTGCGGTCAATAACCAATAGCGGAACCTGGACGCTCATATTGGCTCCTACATATTCTACGAAGATCTTTATCGTTCAAACCGCATAACAACATACCTTGTTCCCTTTGTCATCGGTATGTTACTTGCCCGAGATTCGATCGTCGGTATCATCATACCTAGTTCAATCTCGTTACCGGCAAGTCTCTTTACTCGTTCCGTAATGCATCATGCCGCAACTAACTTATTAATCACATTGCTTCCATGGCTTTTACTGATGATCATTACCGAGAGGGCCCAGAGATATCTCTCCGATACACGGTGTAACAAATCCTAATCTCGATCTATGCCAACTCAACAAACACCGTCGGAGACACCTGTAGAGCATCTTTATAATCACCCAGTTACACTGTGACATTTGATAAAACACTAAATGTTCCTCCGGTTTTCGGGAGTTGCATAATCTCATAGTCAGATGAACATGTATATGTCATGAAGAACGCAATAGCAATAAACTAAACGATCGTAGTGCTAAGCTAACTGATGGGTCTTGTCCATCACATTATTCTCTAATGATGTGATCCCGTTCATCAAATGACAACACATGTCTATGGCTAGGAAACTGAACCATCTTTGATTAACGAGCTAGTCAAGTAGAGGCACACTAGGGACACTTTGTTTCTCTATGTATTCACACATGTATCAAGTTGTTGGTTAATACAATTCTAGCATGAATAATAAACATTTATCATGATACAAGGAAATATAAATAACAACTTTATTATTGCCTCTAGGGCATATTTCCTTCAATGTTGAAGTCTTGTGTGGGAAAATAAAATACCCTACTGATTCTCTAGTTCTTGGTTCCCCACAAGATGACTTTTGTCCCTGGTAGACCTTTCTTGAACATCGTTTATGCTAAAATAGATTGTGAGAGGCAAACCGTCGGTATTAGTTTTGGTGATGAGTCTCATGAGTTTAATTTTTCAAAGTTGAATAGACAACCTAACAAGAAAGAATTACCTAGTAAGGATGAAATAATGGACTTGCTTCTATTGCCGTGCCGCCTACTGATCCACTAGAACAATATTTGCTAGAGCATGAAAATGATATGCATATGCATGAAAGAAATGAGATAGATAAAATTTTCTTCGAACAACGACCTCTGCTCAAACATAATTTTCCTATTGAAACTCTAGGAGGTCCTCCTCCACCTAAAGGTGATCCTGTGTTTGAATTAAAAAATTGCCATACACTTTGAAATATGCTTATCTTGATGAGAAAAAGATATATCATGTTATTATTAGTGCTAACCTTTCAGAACATGAAGAAGAAAGATTATTAAAAATTCTGAAGAAGCACCGTGCTGCTATTGGATATACTCTTGATGATCTTAAGGGCACTAGTCCCACTCTCTGTCAGCACAAAATTATATGGAGCCTGATGCTAAACCCGATGTTGATCATCAACGACGTTTGAATCCCAAAATGAAAGAAGTGATAAGAACTGAAATATTAAAGCTTCTAGAAGCAGGTATAATCTATGCTGTCGTGGTTTTGTCACGGCAGATGTCGTGGTTTTGTCACGGCAGATGTCCTTAGTGTCAGGACTTAGTCGCGAGGCCAACGCATCTATGTGGTAGCTTGAGAGGGTTGAGCGGAATTGAGAGACACAACAAAAGACAAGGATTTAGACAGCTTCGGGCCCCGGGAAACATCGTCCGGTAATAGCCCTACATGCTGTTTGAGGCTAGGTCTCATTATCATAACGAGGGAGTCGCCGATAAACCGGCTCTCTGTGTCTAGCCCTAGAAATTGTTTCTTCTTTCTTCTCCCTCTTTGGGGAGCCCTGCCCCTCCTTATATATGTTGAAGGGGAGGATTACATGTGAAGTCCTATTAGGATTAGGACTAGTCTATCTCTAATACAAACCGGATATAAGTCCAGGTCTTAACTCCCTATAAGACAAATATTCCTCACGCCTTTCCTCTTAAACCGGCGCACCATAACATGAGCCAGCCTTCTGGGCCTTGGGCCTTGTCACCGTCTGTCCCGCCCGCCGGGTTACTAGTGAATCATAATGTTCAGTCAGGTTGCTTGTAAACCGTCTGGTCTGTGCGGGTCGCCGGTGAATCGCCAAGTGTCAGCGGGGTCTCAAATAAACCGCCAAGTCCGGCCGGGTTATACTTCCGGCTTGTTTACGCCGTGGAGTATATCCCCGACATTAGCCCCTAGTTTAATTTGGATTTATCCATGTTAAACTGATCCTATAAAATAAACACAAGAACAAACTTGACAGATTATGCTCCGGGTTAAGAATTCTTGTAAACCGGCACTTGATCATCCTTAAGTCCTTGTCATTTCTTCCTTCTGAAAAATCCAAGTCAATATACCAGCTTCATAATCAATTTGATTGCGGAAGATATTTTGTAAATAAATAATCCATTTGAATCGTCCTTCAATGCTCTGATTTGACAAAAATATTGGTCTTCAAGTATTCAACTGATATCAGCCGTTTTGAAAATGTAGAACTCGCCGGTTAATCTTTGCCAAAATTGTCGGGTTATAAAAACTGATAATTCCGGGTCATGATTGTTGCCAACGTCGGTTCATGATTATTGATGACGTTGGTTTATGATTGTTGCAGACACCGAGTCAATCTGGTTAGCTCCAAACTGAAAATTTGGAAGATATTTCTCCCTCATATCCATATTACCTATAGCCCCCAAGTCTTGAATAGAACAAAGTGATGATTTGAGACTTGTTTTCATATAATTACTGCCACTTTGAAGAAATCCATGTTGTTCATCTCAGTCACTAGTAAAAACTGAATACTCCATATATGTAGCCCCCAAGTGTCGGGTTGTCATGCTTGCAGCAACCTGGGACTTGTGATTGCCTTATACTCATAAAAACTTCAACCAGTGTAGCCCCCAAGGGCCAGGTCATTATGCAATAATGAGAAGGGACTTTGTAAATATGATCATATAGATTTGAACAGCAAAATGTAGCCCCAAAGGGCCGGCTCAGTAAGATAATATTGAGCTGAGACTTTATAGATACTTCATTGAAAATAACACCATATGATGCAACTCCACCATGGGGCTTGAACCCACGTCCACAAGGTTAAGAGCTTTGTGCTTTACCGACTGAGCAGTGGACCTTTGAATATAATGGATTAAGACTTGTGTACCTTGAATTGTTGACAGGAGCAATTGGTAGCCCCCAAGGGCCGGCTCATTACAATGTGATGAGTCGGGTCTTCAATAAGGTGAGCAAAAAATGACTTTGCATTAGCCCCCAAGTGTCATGGTGCATGCTTGCAGCGGCATGAGACTTGCATATTTGATGAAACCTCAACGTGAATAATGTAGCCCCCAAGTGCTGGGTTGTAAGCCTGCATCGACTCGGGACTATTCCTTCAATTGTAGAATAAATCATACCTATTGATAATATAATAACCATTGTGCTAAAGCGACTTAGAAAACCTTAATCATAATACTGGTTACTGATAAACATAAGAAAATCCAGCCATGTTGGCTATTTGAAGATTTGAATAATATAATCCAATGATTTATGAGCGCATGATTCCAATGGCGCAATCCAAATACATTCTGGCGACTTATAATCCCAAGCCAGTCCTGGTTAACAAACATCGGATAATTTCTCATCATATACTGGCGGCTTATCGTCTTAAAGCCAGGCCGGTTTAATAAACACCGGATAATTTATCATCATGCTTTATTGAACCTATTTCTGCATACAACAAGTTTAAAGTGTCCTGGCGGTTTACCGCTGGACGGGTCATAATGCCCAACATATAACCCAGGTTTATAACCAAGGCTGCACTTAAGAATAATCAATTATGAAATATATCATACCTGTGACATTGAATCACATCATTGGTTTACCAACCTTTTGTAGTAAGAGTGATAACCCGAGTACTGATAACTCCACCCATGTATTGCCGGTTTATAATAAAACCGTACCGGGTTGTGATAAACACCGTATTAACCATATATAATACTGGCGACTTGTAGTCGAAACCAGACCGGGTTAGTAAGCGCCGGATTATAACTGATCATGTACTAACAACTTGTAGTTGAAAGCTGAGCCGGGTTAATGAATATTGGTTTATCAAAACAGTAGAAATCTCATCCAAGGAGAAAAACTTAGCAAATAAAAGCAAATGAAACCCTTGTATTCGAGGCTTTTCACGGGCTGCCAGGCCCCAAATTTGAGGCTTTTCATGGGCTGCCACGCCACTGAGTTAAACCATTTCACAAAGCATTTTAAGATGGTCCTCAATCCTTAACCAATCATCGTTTTAACTTGACATGTCCAGGGTCCTTTTTTGGAGTAACTTGTCAAAGTTCGAAAGGTCATACCAGGGTTACCTGGGCGGAGTGACTTACTTAAATAGGCAGGCTAACCCGGGGTTTTAGGTGTATACACCAAGCTTCCAAGCAATGGCTTGATAGCCTATTACAAGTGTAGATTCTTTGTTCATTTCGACAGCAAAGAATCCCCAAGTAACATTTTGAGCTATGCTCAGTGGGTGCCTATGTTTGAGTTGTTGTTTTACAACACTCTCTTTGGCCCCGGAGTAATTTGGCTTTGAGTCGATCAGGAGGTGTGACTATGGTTCGGATACGACCAAGCCCCCAAGTAATGTTGTGGCACTGCATCGATCAAGTGGTGTAGCTATGGTTCGGATACGACCAAGCCCCCAAGTGATATTGTATAAAGCTTTGATAAGCTGAATCAAGGGGTAAACCAGACACCGCTTTATAAACAGAAGCCCCCATGTGCTCAATAATATGACAGGCCAATAATTAAGGCGGGATACCCATGTTTTAACCGCGCATCATGGCAACAGGTCCTCTTCGGCTACCTTTAACTTTTTGCAAGAGATAAATTCTTCTTGCACCGGAATTTTGAACCGGATACTGAGAGCTTCAAAGCTTTGCGGGGGACATCTTTCCCTTAAACCGGATTTTAAACTGGAATCTTCATTTTCAGCCAGAAATTTTCTGGCGGCCTTTAAACTCGAACATGCTAGAAGTTAATTCCTTTTTGAACCGGACATTTTTTTAAACCGGATTTGAGCGCGTCTGAGCTTTGCAAGAGATAGTTTCCTCTTAAACCGGATTTGAACCAGATACTAAGGGCTTCAGCGCTGTGTGGGATACGGGATTTCCCTTAAACCGGACAATAAACCGGAAGCATCACTGTGAGCCGGAATATTTCTGACGGCCTTTAAATTTTCATCAATATAACTAGCCTCCGGGACCGGATTATCTTTCCCTTCAACATCCTGGGGCACTTGAATTTGCTGAAACTGGCAAGACTTGCTGAGTCATGTCATCGTAGCCCCCGCGTCTCAAAGGTGACTCGAGGAGTTGGCTTGAGATTCTCCATATTTGACCGTGATATAAACCGGCATAAGTTGTATATCATTGGTGTTGATAGCACGATATGAATCCACAGAAGGTTGAGCTGACTACGGCGGGCTATAAATGATCCCGTATGAGCCGTGTCAACAACTCGGCCAACGGTTCCTTCCAACTGGCTATTTGAAATTAACCAAACTGTAGTAGCGGCGACTTGTGCGCCTGCCCATTGAGCCACCTAGTGCAGACGGCGGTTGATAGTATATGATAATTTGCCTCCGTTTTGTTGAAAGAAAACCGGGCTACCCAAGCTGTAACTTGCTCATACTCAATAAACAGCTCATGCAGACAGGTGCGGCCCGGTATGTTGATGTAGACCAGGCCGCAAGAGACGGACAGCAGAGATGACTTCAGCATCAGAGGCAGCTCGGACAGATGATACGGCCGCAGCATTGTAAGCCGGCACAGACGAGCGAGTTAATCACACGCACGGTCTCGGCAAGCTGATGTAAACTGGGCCGTAAAGACGGTGTCTTGCACGCATCCATTCACCATGTAATATACCATGGACGAACACCGGGCAGGATGTTGCCAGCGCGTGCTCCGTACCCATGGTATGAGCCACTTTTGTCGTGACTAATTATCCTGCATAAAAGGTATTGCAGGCGAGAGTAATTGTTCTCGAAATCATAAAAATGTATTAATAAAAAATTGACTGGATGGATTTAACCTGATATGTTTAGCCGGAAATTATCCGCCGTGATGTTGATGATCCAGTCGCGACATACAAGCTGGCGCGGATGAGCAAGTTGTCCTCCTCGTTGTAAGCCGGCACGGACGCGTGAACCGGCCGCGAGAGCGGACGGGCGAGTTGTTCATGGCGTTGTAAACTGGTGCGGTCGCAAGAGACGGCCATAGCGTTGGAAACGGAACGGACGTGGGCGAGTCGGCCGTGGGCACGGACAATGAGTCAGTCGTATGTGTTGATGTAGCGGGGGCCGCGACTTACACACGGACCCGTCCAGCAGCACGGCACGAACGCGCTA
The DNA here is from genome assembly GCA_021605205.1 of Aegilops longissima. Lineage (NCBI taxonomy): Eukaryota > Viridiplantae > Streptophyta > Magnoliopsida > Poales > Poaceae > Aegilops > Aegilops longissima. Next base: position 609,166,649 of record CM038682.1, on the reverse strand, counting down.
GTGCAAAAATAATATTGGCGCACGCCCCTTTGCGATAACTTTGTAATGAATAATGGTCCTGTGAAAAAATACCACAGACAATGTAATTGTTCTCAAACATAATATGTGCTGAAAAAATATTTAGAAAGGATAGCACCTGATGATTTGTTTGATGAACGTGGATGCTGATTTTGGATAATGCTAGACACAGCCACGACGCAAAAACAGCATATGAACACGTCAATCTGATGGGATGTGAGATGCACATTTGCTTGACGTCACATGGCTAGCTTGGCCGCTTCTTCTATGTATTTCTTCTGGTCAGAGGGTTTCAGCCAGGTTTACTTTTGCCATGCATAACGATTGTCACCAGCTTGTAGTACTCTGGTTTCATGGAGTTCTCGTATCGCCATCTAGTAGTACTAGTGCTTGTAAAATTTTGAGACTTGTGCCAATTAACAATGTACAGTAGAGGAGATCTTTTGCATTCTCTGTTTTCCATGCATGCGGCTGACCGGAATGTCCCCATCCACGGAGACACCTTCTGCCATACCATATTCATGTCTCCGACTCACTCTCCTTCCCTTTCTTCTTTCTTTTCTCTCTGGCAAACAGCAGCAGCTGGAGCGCTCAAAACAGCTTGTGCAGACAACTTAGACGCAAGCAAGGGCGGAGTCCGGCGCAGCTGGCAGCGAGGCCGGCTCTGCATAGAGGAGGCCGATTTACGAATGGAGCCACGGGTCGTGACCCGGCGGTGCAGAACCGCGTGAGTCGGCGCAGGAGAGGCAACGCTACCAAATCGCGGGGCATGACCGGGGCGGCTCGGAGATGAAAACGACGGTGACTAGCAGCATTGTGTGGAGGCAAAGTGACCCGGAGCCGAGGGGGCTTGAAGGAATAGCAACAGCAGAGGCGCTTCGAACCGGCCGTCGATCCACGGCAGCAGCCCGGAGGCAGGGCCAGGGAAGCTCGGCGAAGAAGCAAAAACGGCAAGGCGTCGTTTGACGAAGGGCCCCCAGTAGCGGCTCAAGCCAACAGGGGCACGACGCGGCGACTCAGGGCCACGGGCGCGAGCTTGCGAGGGCGGCTCAAGGCGGGACGGCGGCGGACAGGCCCTCGGACAGCGGCGGCTCGGCGCCGGGGGCGAGCTTAACGGCTGACGGGGTGGCTCAATGGCGCCGCAACCCGGTGGTGTGCCAAAGCCAGGGGCCGGAACCGGCCGGAGCGACAGCGGCGACTTTGGCGACTTGGTGATGCATGGGCGGGCCAGCCCGGCCCGGACGGAGAATAGTAGCTTGGTGATGCAGGGGCGGCAGGTCGGCAATGACTCAGACACGACCAGGGAGGAACGAGACCGAGGCAACGGCGGCCGGGCGGCTCACCGACGGAAACGGCGTCTCAGTAGAGTTGCATTGGAGGCCGACGTGGAGTCCGGACCAGCCATAGGTCGTGGTCAACTTTGGAAATTTTTGCCTTTGCTCCTTGGCGTTACTTTGCTAACCTTCTCTTCCCCTTCTCTTATTTAGTTTTGTTGCTGTGGGGTCACCACGTGATTTGTGTTGGGACACGGGCACAAAACATGCTTGATGGAAATCCAGTCCAACACGTGAATGTTCCAAGAATTTTAATCTCACTTTGGATCGGATCCCCTGTCCGTTTTTGTCGACTCGGTGACTTCGTTGGCTGCGTATCTGATCTGCAACTATTTTTTGACTGGTCCAACTGGCTTTGACCTCTGATGATTTTGCAACACAACTGATGTCAGCTGGAAAAAAAGTTTATAATCTTGATCTACCGAACTCATAGTTGATGTAGATCCTTCCAAAACCGGATTTCCTTCATCCAGGCAACTGCGAACTTCTCAAACCCTGGAAAACCCCTCCAAGAACTCAACACCACTGTACGCACGCCCCACGGTGGGTGCCAACTGTCGTGGTTCTGTCACGGCAGATGTCCTTAGTGTCAGGACTTAGTCGCGAGGCCAACGCATCTATGTGGTAGCTTGAGAGGGTTGAGAGGAATCGAGAGACGCAACAAAAGACAAGGATTTAGACAGCTTCGGGCCCCGAGAAACATCATCCGGTAATATCCCTACATGTTGTTTGAGGCTAGGTCTCATTATCATCACGAGGGAGTCGTCGATAAACCGGCTCTCTGTGTCTAGCCCTGGAGATTGTTTCTTCTTTCTTCTCCCTCTTTGGGGAGCCCTGCCCTCCTTATATATGTTGAAGGGGCGGGTTACATGTGAAGTCCTATTAGGATTAGGACTAGTCTATCTCTAATACAAACCGGATACAAGTCCAGGTCTTAACTCCGTATAAGACAAATATTCCTCACGTGTTTCCTCTTAAACCGGCCCACCATAACATGAGCTGACCTTCTGGGTCTTGGACCTTGTCACCGTCTGTCCCGCCCACCGGGTTACCAGTGAATCATAATGTTCAGTCAGGTTGCTTGTAAACAGTCTAGTCTGTGCGGGTCGCCGGTGAATGGCCAAGTGTCGGCGGGGTGTCAAATAAACCTCCAAGTCCGGCCGGGTTATACTTCCGGCCGGTGTACGCCGCGGGGTATATCCCCGACAGCAGATGTCCTATGGAAAGGACTTAGTCGTGGAGCCATCGCTACGAGTTAGCTTAAAGGGGTTAAAGCGGACAAGGGGCGCAGAGAGTTTATACTGGTTCGACCCCTTGTTGTGAAGGTAAAGGCCTAATCCAGTTGTTGTGGAATTGCTAGGGTTTCGATGACCAGGGAGCGAATACGTTTTGCCTGAGTCTCGAGTTGTTGTCTGTTGTCCTAAACTGCCGCCGGGTCGTCCCCTTATATACATGGGTTGACGCCCGTCTGTTTACAGAATCCCGAGGCCAGCTCATAAACGTGTCCGACTCGGTCTCTGCTCTTTCTATCTTACAACACAAGCTTACATATCAATGCCGGTTTATGTCTACAGGCCTTAAACCGGCTTTGGGCCCTGGGCCTTCATAAAGCGTCACCGTCTTTGTCTTCATGGGCTTCAGATACAGTGAACCATTATGGGGTTAACCCGGCCTCTCCTGGCTGGTTTACGCCCAGTAGTAATATCCCCAACATTAGGCCCCAGATTGATTTGAACTGGTTCATGTCAATCCTCAACGCATCATCATCTTCACAAAAATCTTGTAAACCGCCATGACGTCACTTTCCTGGACCATGACAAATCATCATGACGTCATCTGTTATTAAGAACTGCGCATAACCCACCTTTATTAATGGGCCTCCGACAATCGAGGCAATAGAGCTGTCACATATCCCATTTTTCGGGCTCCTAGATTCTCGCACCTCCCACTTATCCATTCACCTTATAAATAAGGTCGAGGGGTCCTTTTCACTTTTCCCCCCTTGCCTTTCGCATCGTCTTCTTCCTCGTGCCAACCAACCTTCGAGCTCTGCCGCCGCCGTCGACCTTCGCCTCTTCCTCAACAACGGCCGCTGCATCAACCTGACCGCACCAGAGAAATGCGGCGATCCTCCGCTGCTTCCTTAGCACCAGTAAGTTCCTTTTTTCCTCGCTCTAGATCCACCATTAGGGTTCAGTGTTCTTTGTAGTTCTTCGAGCTGTTCTTCCTTGTTCCTCTTCAGTAATACCAATGACTAGTTAGATCTGATATTTTCCAGTGCCCTTGTAGTTTAAACTCCTTTTTCCTTGCTAGGGCATTTGCCTTATATAAAACTCATCTGAACTTGTTGAACTCTTCGAGCACTTGAAATTAGGTCAGAATGTGTTTTGATTTTCCAACGCACGGCAGATCTGAAATTACCACGCCAAGCTGTGAAACTTGTTTTTCCTTCACTTACGCATCTTTAGACTTGTATCTTCAATACCAGATTAGGCGGTTTAATCCCGTAGAAAAATCATGACCCAGTAGACACCATTAGTACCCTATTGAACCGCCGATGCATTCATCATTGTACTGTCTCCATTGTCATACTCCGATTTATCAATAGCAAACCCCGGTTTAACAATATGCATACATCCTCTCATCACTTTATAGTTGTCAATTGCGAATCTTAAACCGGCAATTATTATGTTTTAGCTTGTCATTGAAATGGCCAAACAAGTCTATGAATGCAACTGGGCTCCTTCCCGAGTCACTGAAAAACAGTTGAGCAGATGTGTCGCAACTGGTGCCTTAGCCAAGAAAGAGGTCATCAACTGGAGGGCCCCTGGTGCAGAAAATCCTCCTGAACCCAAGGACGGAGAATTAGTGGTTTTTGTTGACCATCTGGGTCGAGGTTTTAGCCCTCCCAGTTCAAAATTCTTCCGAGACGTACTTGCCAGTTTCCAGCTTCACCCACAGGACATCGGTCCAAACTCTATATCCAACATCTGCCATTTCCAAGTGTTTTGTGAGGCTTACCTTCAATAAGAGCCCACAGTTGAGTTGTTTAGAGATTTATTCCACTTAAAACGTCGTACAGAGTTCATAGATGGACCCAATACTGAACTTGGCGGAATGGCAGTTCAAAAAAGGAAGGAAGTCAGCTTCTCTCACGCCAAGCTTCACAGTCAACCTAAGGAGTGGAACCAAACTTGGTTTTACTGCAAAGACACATCTCCAACCGACGAAAACGCCTTGCCGGGTTACCGGCCTCACCGTCTTAGCAATACACATCCCTTTCCTCAGAGGTTGACTGCAAAGAAAAGGGCCAATTATGCCCCACAACTGTCAAAGCTTAGAGCCTTCATGGCGAACGGTTTAACAGGTGTTGATTTTGCTCGTTGTTGGATAAGCTGGAGTATTCTGCCCTTAAGTCGGCGCCCCGGTTTGATGTGTGAATACACAGGGAGTTTGAAGGATCCTCAACGACACATTGATATTCAGCTTACAGATGCGGAAGTTACTGGGGCTGTGAAGAAGATGCTGAATGAACCGGAGGCTGTCTGTAGCCAGACCGGATTAAGCCCTTTCTGTGTTTCCCATAAACCGCCAAAGGTAAGGATCATATACCCTTTTTAACTTTAACTTGCTTCTTTCAAAAGATCTTATGAAAAATTGTGTCCATCTTTGACAGGGTGATGATCTGTTCTGGAAGAAAAAACCACAAGATAAACTGGCAAAACCACAAGATAAACCGGCAAAACCACTTCGCCCGAAGACCAAGGTTGTTAAAAAACCTGCCAAGAAAAGGACCACTGCATCTTCCGAGCCAAATGCTAATGACGATGTGGCTAATCAGGATTTAGAGGTAGAACTTGACTCTCTTGGTTCATTTTTCATACACCTCATTGACGATGACTATTATCAGGACGACACTGAAGGCAGTCAAGCAGATGATGTACAGGTAATCATTATTTCCTCCGATTCAGATCCTCTGCCAACATCGAAAATCCGTCGAGCAAACCAGAAAGTAAAATTTTCTCACCCTCTTGCTTTCTTGGACCCCAACTTTCTTTTGAAGACGCAGCAACATGAAGCTCGCCCCACGACCTGGCGCAGCGGCCAGGTAGTTACCTCCGCCGGTTTACCAAACACTCCGGTTCGGAAACACCGATCAGAGGTCTCTTATACTCTTGACACTTCTTGCCCCAAGGCGGGTTGTTTCCGACAGCCTCTTAATCCGTCTGATTCAAATTATCAGGGCACTTCCCACTCCTCTTCTGGCGAGTCATCGGCCACAAAGCTTCCACCCCTCAAAACAGTTCCTGGGTGAGCTATGCACTTGTTTTTATCCTTGATGTGTTATTTTTACATACTGTACTGATCCTCATGTTTATTTTTCTCAGCGCCAAGCCTAGACCCAGCAAGAATGCTCGGTTGAATAAACCGGCTGATGATAACGTGGTTGTTGAACCAGAAAAGACTCAGACCCAGAAGAAACCGATGCTGACGCCATGCTTAATGATCCACCGCCTCAAGACCATGACTTGTTTACTGAACAAGTAGAAATTGACACCACAGGCCACGCTGACAAACCGACCAGCCCAGTCCGACCTGATGACAAATCGGTCAGTCCAGCTAAAGCTACCGATAAACCGCCAACTCCCGTGAAGGCTGCTGATGATAAAGAGGATGATTTTATGATTACCGGTGTCAACCACACTGCTCCTGGCAACCCGATCGCTTTATCCAAACATAGCGCCAAGGATGAACTTTCTGCTATGGGCAAAGGCAAATGGAGCACCGATTTGTCCAGCTACGCTCATCTCAATGCCCAAGACATTCACTCTGGCTTTTTGAACCATCTGTACACCAGTTGTGACTATGAAGCCGGTTTAGTAAATCTGATGAAGGAGCGATATGAGGCAACCACACAACTATTTCTCTTATGTCCATTTTGAAATATCAACTCCAGTAGCCCCCAAGTGTCAGTTTATGATACCAATCTAAACCGGGACTTCGTAATAATTTTGTATTTGCAACACTGCATCTTTTTTACTGGTGTAGCCCCTAAAGGTCGGTTTAACTTTATAAAGATGAACCGGGTCTTTTAAGACTTTCTAGATGAGTACTTTTGAGAAAACATACATTAGCCCCCAAGTGCCAAGAGTAATACTTGTATTATGCTTAGGACTTGTAGAAATTTCCGAGAACAAGCAAATATGCATTAGCCCCCAAGTATCAGGTGCATAACTTGTTATGTGCTTGATACTTCAAACATGTATTACCAACTCATTATACTTCTGTCTGTTACAGGCTGAGCTGAGCAAAAAGGAAGCTCAAACCGCCGATCTGCAAGAGAACATCAAATCTCAGCAAGCCGAAACCTCCAAGGCCAAGGAAGAGTTGACCAGCGCTTTAGACGCTATGGAGAAACTGAAAGAGAGCTTCAACAAGGAGCGGGCGGATTGGGAGACAGAAAAATCCGCTTTGCGAAAAAGAGCCGAGGACGCAGAAGCAGCTCTTAAACCGGTGGTAGATGAGCTGACTGGCGTAAAGCGGCAGATACATGCCTTGACTGCTGATGTGTTCGGTAAGCATCCTTGCTTTATACTTTCAACATATCTTCCCATGCGTTGCCGGTTTACTGACATTTGTAATGATGCAGGAACTCGCAGGGCTCTGATGTACAGAAGAAGTTGAATGCTGCCTACACGCTGATAGAGCAATTGTACACCGGCGCGCAACGAGTCATCTGCATCGCTTCTCACAATAAGCCGCCCCCGACGTTAATCAAGGATACCTTAGACAGGCTATCTATGCTCCCTGCCCGGGTAGAAGAGCCAAAGAGATCTGCTGCAAGGGCTGGTGCTCTGACCGCACTAACCCGGGAAAAAGCATGGGTGCCTGATCTTGATCCGGCGTACGTGGCTAAAGGCTACCCAAGCTTAAAGGAAGACGGATCATAATTTGGCAATGAAGATCTCTGCACCATAAACCGGGAAGTACGCCCACTAGCTTGTCAACTTGCAGAAGAGGCTGATCTTTCATTTTACCAGGCGAGTTATGACACCAATAACAAACGGGTTGTTGCACCGACTCCTGAGGCTCAAAACCTAATCCCTCCAATCCGTAAGCACACTTATGCCCCTGACATTGAACCGTCCACCCTTATAAGCGACGAAGCTGTGTTCCAAGCTTTAACTGGGATCGACTAGACAACTATTGACTTCCAGCCGCTGGGTAGAGACGAAGAGGATGAACCGGTGCAAGATGATCCGCAGCCGTCAGGTCAAGCTGGTGACCAATCATAATCCGGAGGCCGGTTTAGTCTTCCACGTGCTGCAACACTTATTTGAGAAACAATTATCCTTTTGGGCACTGAAACGCCTTGTAATAGGCTAGTTAAAGCACTTGGTCTGTTATGCCTTCGTGCATATTTATTTGTGCCTGACACTTGTTAATCTGCCATGCGTAAGACATATGATGCTCATAAACCATAGAGATTTTACTCAAGTCATTCCTGCACACAAGAAGTATAAAGTGTCCTGGCGGTTTTACCGCCGGACGGGTCATGATGCCCAGATATATAGCCAGGGTTTATACCCGAGGCTGCAAAAAGATAATCAAATATGAAAATAATTGATACCTGTGACCTTGAGTCGTAATGTTGGCTGACCAACTTGTTGTAGTGAGGGTAACAACCCTAATCCGGAGTATCAATAACTCCTGTTATATTATGCCGGTTTACGATAAAACCGTTCCGGGTTGCGATAAACACCGATTTATTCAATGCTGGCGACTTTGATTCGAAACCAGACCGGGTTAAGAAACTCCGGGTTATAAGTGATTACGTACTGACAACTTGTAGTTGACAGCCTAGCCGGGTTGATGAACACCGATTTAAAAAACATCATAAGTCTTGTCAAAAGAGAGAAAAACTTGGCAAAAAGCAAATGAAAACTTGTCATCAAGGCTTTTCATGGGTTGCCCGGCCCCAAATTCGAGGCTTTTCATGGGCTGCCAGGCCACTGAGTTAAACCATTTTACAAAGCCTTTTAAGATGGTCCTCAATCCTTAACCAATCGTCGTTTTAACTTGACAAGTTCAGGGTCTTATCAGAGTAACTTGTCAAAGTTCGATGGGTCATACCAGGTTTACCTGGGCGGAGTAACTTACTTAAGAAGGCAGGCTAACCCGGGGTTTTAGGTGTATATACCAGGCTTCCAAGACGTGGCTTGATAGCCTATTACAAGCGTAGATTCTTTGTTCATTGCGACAGCAAAGAATCCTTGTCGGTGTCAAAACCGGCGGATCTCGGGTAGGGGGTCCCGAACTGTGCGTCTAGGCGGATGGTAATAGGAGACAAGGGACACGATATTTTTACCCAGGTTCGGGCCCTCCCGATGGAGGTAAAACCCTACTCCTGCTTGATTAATATTGATGATATGGGTAGTACAAGAGTAGATCTACCACGAGATCAGAGAGGCTAAACCCTAGAAGCTAGCCTATGGTATGATTGTTGTTCGTCCTATGGACAAAAACCCTCCGGTTTATATAGGCACCGAATAGGGTTAGGGTTACACAGAGTCGGTTACAATGGTAGGAGATCTACATATCCGTATCGCCAAGCTTGCCTTCCACGCCAAGGAAAGTCCCATCTGGACACGGGACGAAGTCTTCAATCTTGTATCTTCATAGTCCAGGAGTCCGGCCAAAGGCTATAGTCCGGCCATCCGGACACCCCCTAATCCAGGACTCCCTCAGTAGCCCCTGAACCAGGCTTCAATGACGACGAGTCCGACGCGCATATTGTCTTTGGGATTGCAAGGCGGGTTCCTCTTCCGAATACTTCATAGAAGATTTTGAACACAAGGATAGTGTCCGGTTCTGCAAAACAAGTTCCACATACCACCGTAGAGAGAATAATATTTACACGAGTTCAATCTGCTGATGTATTCCGCAGCGTGACATCATGCCACGGCCAAGCCTTTATTCGAGTCGTTTTCACTGTCCCATCTCAGCGCGTTTAGCGAGGCAGTTTCCTTGGCACGTCTTGTCAAAGCAGAGATCATGTCCCCTTATTCCGGGATTCTCATCAATACGGGCGTGGGTAACCCAACCGTGCCCGTTGGCACGCCTCCTCTATCGAAGGCGAGTCCCGAACGGTCACGAGGAGGGCTCCTGGTATTCAACCTCTTTATAAAGAGACCAAGGCCACGCTCCTTTTTCTCAATCTCCATCAAATCCGCCCCTCGCTTCGAGTTCCAACACCCAAAGCTCCAGATTCAGGCGCTTCGGACCTTCGATGATGTCCGGCTCCGACCTCCAAGGCCGGTGGATGCCTTCCTCCATCACGGAAGAAGACGTCCTAAAGCTAAGAGATGCCAGGTATCTAACCGACGAAATCTCGCATAGGATGCCTGCTCAAGGGCAGGTTATTCCCACTCCCAAGCCCGGTGAAAGCGTGGTGTTCACGCCTCACTTCCTTCGGGACTAAGCTTCCGATGGACCCCTTCGTGAGGGGGCTCATGTTTTATTACGGGCTGGAATTTCACGACTTGGATCTGAGTCCATCCTCCACATCTAAATCGTTCATCGTCAGATGTGAAGCCTTCCTCCGCATTACCCCACACTTTGGATTGTGGCTCAAAACCTTCAAGGTGGAGCTGAAGATGATCAAGGGGCAACAGGCAGAGTGCAGAGGGGCTGTTATAAGTAAGAATGATGACGCTCCATGGCCTGAGGGCTCTTTTCAAAAGGAGCCCAGTCTATGGCAACAAGAGTGGTTTTACATCACCGCTCCCAGGGGCACCAAATGGGTGGCGCCACCTGCCTTTCGCTCGGGTCCTCCACCGCGGCTAGCGTCATGGGTCAATAAAGGGCTTGACTGGGGGCCGTCCAAGGACGTGCCCTTGTTGTAGTGCCGTATTCGAGACCTCCTAGAGAGAGAGATCAATCTGGTCATAGTAACGCAGGTCATGCTGATTCGTCGCATCCTGTCCTTCAAACGTCGCCCCCTCCGCCTGTGGGAGTTCAATCCGGAGGGACCACGAGCTATTCAACACGTCATGGGTGCAACGCCCGTGGAGATGTACAAACTGTTCTTCGGATCACAAGCAATGTGTCCGGACTTGACCGAGGACGCAGGTCTGAGCTGCAATCCTTTGGATGCTCAAGTAAGTAGTCCCATGCCGGACATGCTATCAAGATATTTATCATAAACTTGCCCTTAAAAGAGTTGTCCCTTAAGCAGGAGTGGATAGCGAAAGCAAAACTGATCAGGTGTCCGGCCCCCCTCCCTGAGACCACGCCAGATCCAGTGTTAACCAGGATGCTGGAGGTTGCGCCTTTAGGAGAAGGCGAAGGGGGGAACAAGGAAGCTACTGCCTCCGCGAAGGAGGTTATCAAGAAAGGAGGGATCGAAAATCCCTCCAAACAAGGGGAGAAGAGGACCGCCTCTGAAGATCCGGAGACCAAGGCCTCAAAGCGCGGGAAGAAATCTTCGCCAGAGGGTCCTGCGCCGGAAGATGCCCCGGCCACATTGTTTCCCCAAGGAGATCAGCCCTCCAGTGAGCCGTAAGTAGAGAGGGGAGTTTATAAAATAGAAGACATCCCTGTTTTATTTCTGAAGATGACCGAAATTTTACCTTGTAGTTCGGATCTCAGCCCTTCTCAACAGAGCTCGTCGTCAGGGGATCTTCGTCCGGAGATGATGGAGAGCGGAACGCCTCCCCCTGCCGTACCGCCTAGCGAGGCGGACGACCCTGAGGTGTCGTTGCGGAGGGTTTCCCCGAATCCAGCAGGGGTGGAGTGCGGTCATAGGGCCCCCCGAAGCCCTCCATGTCCGGCCTTCGGAAAAGGCCATCGGACGAGTCCGGCACCTCCTGGTGCACGGTCGGAGGAGTTGAAGGATCTGCTCGGGCGACTGTCTATCTCAGAAGATCACCGTGCATTGATGGGTACGGTGATTGAAAAGATTTAAATCCATGAAAGCGGTCTGCACGAGGCTGCCGGGGAGTTTCCGACGGGTTTTGAGGAACGTGCAATGGTGTATCTTTTGAAGGTTCCGCATATATAAGATGCGCCCAGATAGATAGTAGCCCCGAGACTCGGTGTGTTGTCAAAATGACAGCGTGCGAGGATCATAGTCGAGATATAATATGTCGCCCTTCCTATGTAGGTGGCGGTCGTCGGTGGCTAGCCGGACCGATGAATTTGCCAATTAAAGCGGCAACTTGACGTGGCGGATGCCGACATCGCGCTTTGTCAATAAGCGGCTAGACGAGTCACAAGGTATGCAGTTTCTCGCGGACACCTAGTAAGGGAGCTTGATGCTCGTGCCTTACAGCATGTATGCTTGATGCAGATGGTGCCGCTGCCATGGAGAACCTTCGGGCGGAGCTTGCCCGAGCCAAGGAGCAGGCCAGAAAAAGTGATGTGGCTGCCTTAAAGGCGGCCGAAGAGCTAAAAGCCGAACAGGCTGCTCACTGCCGAAGCAAAAAGGAAATGGCCGAAATGGCCGTGAAGTTGAAGAATGCTATCCACCGCTGCAAGCTTCTTGAAAAAGAAGGTCAAGCGGAGCAGGAGGACCTGGAGAAGGCCACCACCAAGGCAAAAGATGCTTGCTCTGCGATGAGAGCTATGAAGGAGGAGCTACGTCAGGCCGGAGATATCGCGGCTGGAAAGCCCTTTCTGCTGCGTAGGAAGTTCACGGATCCTAAATATGCTCAGTTGGACCGGCTGTGGAGTAGTGCGGATGCTTATCTGGACTTGGCGGCGAGTGCCGCGGACGCGGCCGAACACTTCGGAGATCAACGGGATCACGAGATGGAAGAGCTTTTTTGGTCGCAGTTCCGTAGTCCAGAGCGTCCACTTCCATTAACCGAAGGTTTGGCCGAATGGGCGGAGCTGAATAGATTGTCCGGACTTGCCATGAAGAATGTCGTGACTTATTTGTGGCCGAAAAGGCCTGAGCCAAAGAGTTATTTTGGCTTGGTGCAGCAGTTCCTTGGTGCGGTGCCGCATATCAAAGCAATGAGGCGGTCAGCATGCATAGAGGGTGCGCGGATGGCTCTTGCCGTGTCAAGACATCTTTGGCGGAGATGAAGGCCACCGATGTTGCTTCCCAAGATTGGACGAAGCGAGTACTGCCGAGCACTATTTTTAGGAAGTTCTTGAGCGCTCGTTTAATAGAGACGCATGCTCGAAGGATATTATGTTCAATAACATGTATTATTGTGAAACAATGTTTCGACGGAATATAAAAGCTTTTATACTTGTGCTTTCATGAATTAAAATACCTCCTGCGGCCGTTAATGTATATGTGTATATAACCTGAAAGATGGCAGTCTTTGGCTTCACCCCACGCATATAAAGCGGGGTGTTTGCGTAACGCATTTTCACACTTGATCCAACGTCTTGGTCCTACAAAGGAGGTGATAGCGCAGCAAACTAGGCAACCGGACTATAATGCTTTATCACTTTCACTTACCCATAGGAGTTCGACAGTGGGGCTACTATATAGCCCCTAGGGGCACCGCGCTCACCCGAATTCGGGGCGCGTATGTGCCTGGCCGGGAAACGGCCCTTCGTCAATGCGGAGGAATTCTAAAGATTCCAGCGGGTCATCGAGTGGTTTACCAGTCTCACGCTATATCATGACAGTCAGTTTTCGGCTTTCTCTACTAAGGTGCTCCCCTGGCCGAACCAGGGGCACAATCGCAGTAGTTCTCCTGGTGCCGCATTAGCTGATAGAGCGGAACATAAGGCGGCAAAACACAGGAGTCGGGCAAACCCAACATTTGACCAAAGACATGATTCGGAGCTGATGCATATAAGGCCTAACTCGAGACACCGAACACTCCCTAAGGTATTCTGTCTTTATGAAAATGGGTGAACAATCGCCCTTGGTAAAAGCCCCGGTGTCCAGTGCGCAGGAAATTCGGCGTGGCCTATGCCAAAGCGCCACCTCCTCCTTGGTTATAGCAAGAAACCGGGGATGTGTATCAACAAGAGATAGTAAAAAAGGTTTACGCAGGGTCTTAATCTGAAAAGAATCCTTGCAGCGGTCCCTCTGCGTCTCACGCTGTGTCTCCGTTGTGCCGTATCCTGGACGGGTGTAGCACGGTGTTCATCTGGAAAAGAGAGGAACTTAGTTGAAAAAGATTGTGCAAAAATGTACGTTATGTTATATATAAACAAAGTACAATTCAAAGAATGAACAAAATTGAGCTTTATTGTCTCTTGTTGTGGATGGGCGGAGCCCCTTGTATGTTTACGCCGGACTTGTCCAGCCATGTCCGGGGTCTGGACGACCTGTCTAAGTGCTTGTATTAGTGAAGCCGGTTTATTGTGGGGCTGTCAAGGCATCCGCACAATTTTCCGTACTCGAGGAACCCTTGATGTTTCCCTTTAATGAGATGATGCCACGTGGACCGGGCATTTTAAGTGTAAGAGATGCATAATGCGGTATTGCATTAAAGCGGGCGAAAGCTTCGTGTCCCAATAGTGCTTGATGGCTACTTGTAAATGGGGCGAGGTGGAAGGTTGACTTTTCATGGCGGAAGTTGTCGGGTGAGCCGAACACAACTTCTAGCAGTAGAGAGCCCGTACAATGGGCATATGGGCCTGGCATTACCCCTTGAAAGGAAGTGTTGCTATGGCGAAATTTGGTTGGGTCTATCCCCATTTTGCGGATTGTGTCCTGATATAGCAGGTTTAGATCACTGCCGCCGTCCATTAAGACTTGTGAAAATTGGAGTCCGCCAATTATCGGATCTAATATCAAGGCAGTCCAACCTGCGTTCCGTATACTTCTAGAGTAATCCCGATGGTCGAAGGTGATTGGTTTTAACAACCAGTGGCAGGACTCCTCCGGGATAGGCCGTCTGGCGCGTTCCTCTATGGGCGCCGCTCTATTTTTCCCTTTGGTCACATGAAATGAGTTCACTGTTTTGATTTCCTGTGGGAAATTCTTTTGTTTTCCGGTGCTCTGCTTTTGGGGTTTGTCATCGTCCTCGCTTGGTGTGTCGAGCCCCTTGTGTTCGGCGTTGAGTTTGCCGGACTGCTTGACGACCCAACAATCTCTGTGGGTGTGGTTTGCAGGCTTCCTGGGAGTACTGTGGATTTGGCATATCTTGTCCAAGATTTTGTTTAAGTTAGATAGCTCGTCCCTGTTATCCTTAAGGGGCAGCTTTTTATGATTCTGCCGAGAGCTTTTGAATTCGGCGTTGACTGCCGTGCTCTTCGGGCTGTTTCCCTTGGTCCGACATTGGTCCTTGTTGCATCGTGGTTTCCCATTTCCATCCCTGACTTCGGATGTACTTGGGTCGCTGGTGCTACATCTTGCTAGCCAGCTATCCTCTCCCGCGCAAAAGCGGGTCATGAGGCTTGTTAATGCGGCCATTGTTCTTGGCTTTTCTTGGCCGAGGTGTCTGGCGAGCCATTCGTCTCGGACGTTGTGTTTGAAAGCTGCTAAGGCTTCAGCGTCCGGGCAGTTGACTATTTGGTTCTTTTTAGTAAGGAATCTGTTCCAAAATTTTTGGGCTGGGTTGTTGAGCTATGTGACTTAAATCGTCAGCATCCGGAGGTCGGACATAGGTCCCTTGAAAATTTGCCCGAAAGGCATCCTCGAGCTCTTCCCAACTTCCAATGGTGTTTTCGGGAAGGCCTTTAAGCCAATGCCGGGTTGGCCCTTTGAGCTTGAGGGGTAAGTATTTTATGGCGTGGACATCATCTCCTCTAGCCATGTGTATATGGAGGATGTAATCCTCAATCCAGACTCCAGGGTCTGTTGTTCCGTCGTATGCCTCTATGTTTACGGGCTTGAATCCCGCTGGAAATTCATGATCCAGCACCTCATCGGTGAAACATAGGGGGTGTGTAGCACCCCTATATTTAGGTGTACCGTGATGTTCGGATACTTGATGTGTTGCCTTGCTTACTAGAGCTTGCTTTCTTGGCCTGTAGATAGATCTAACTGGGCCATCTTTTTGATGCGAATCCTTGTGCGGATCGCGTGCCGGCTTGTGTGCGGCGCCGTTTGCCACTCTCTGTTTGCCATGGGGTCGTCCATCCGACCGGGTGTCCTCCTTGTTTTTTGATTGTGGGGGCTCTACGGCCTCCTCATTAAATTTGGGCAGTAGTTTTCACTTTGGGTAGCTCTTTGTTCGGCGACTGTCGCCATATTCGTCTGCGGTGTTGAGTATTTTGCTCCATTTGATTCTGAGTGCATCTTCCGCTATTTTGAGCTTCCGCTTCTGCTTTTTCAGTCTACGTGCTATGGCGACGAGCCTTTTGTGGAGGTTCTTCTGCTCCAGCAACTTGTCCGGCGTTAGTTCGTTCGGACTGTTATCTTTGCCGGGGACGGGTTGTTTATCCAGATTGTCCTGTTTGGACGGTTGCTTGATAGCATGTTCGTCGTCCACCGGTTCATCCTGCTCTATAGCTGGGTCCGTATGGCTGTTGTCTTTGTCGAGGCGGGACTTTGAGCGGCGCTTACGTCGCTGTTTTGACTGCTTTTCGATGGAGCGATCCTTTGTAGCGTTCCGTTGTTCCTCGTCGTCGCTTCCTTTAGGTGTGTCCACCATGTATACATCGTGAGATGAGGTGGTTCTCCAGTTCCCTATAGGCGCTGGTTCATGCTCCTCCCCTGCATCGTCGTCCATACCGTCGATGTCTTCGGAGTCGAAGTCGAGCATGTCGGTTAAATCATCGACAGTGGCTACGAAGTGGGTGGTGGGTGGGCTTTGAATTTCTTCGTCGTCCGCATCCCAACCTTCCTTACCATAATCCAGCCAGGGCTCTCCTGATAAGGAGAGAGACTTTATTGAATTCAGGATGTCGCCAAAGGGCGAGTGCTGAAATATGTCCGCGGCAATGAATTCCATGATCGGCGCCTAATCGGATTCGATTAGCGGGGGCGGGGGGGCTCGGAGTCCGGAGAGGAATCCGACACCTTGGAGTCACGAGCTTCGCAAAGGACGGGGTAGGTATACGGCTCAATCGCCGTAGAGATTGCAGCCCCCGAGGCGGTGTCCAGCCACCCGTCCTCGATCGGCGTGGTCAACTCCGAGCTAAAGGTCGGAGCGGACTCTGGTGCGGCCTCCAGGAAACTGTCCGCCGGCAGAGATAGATCATGCCCCTCGTGACAGTGCGGCGCGCTTGGCTGTGGCTCGAACCTGTCGAAGATCAAGTCTCTATGGATGTCAGCCGTGTAGTTCAAACTTCCGAATCTGACCTGATGGCGGGCGTAGCTTTCAATCTGCTCCGGATGGCCTGCGAATTGGCCCTTGATGCAAAGCCGCCGAATACGAAGATCTGTCCGCGGAGAAAAGTCTCACCCTGGAGCGCATCGTTGTTGATGATCAGAGGAGCCATTGGGCCTAAAGATGACGACACAGAGGAACTCTCAATGAAAGCACCAATGTCGGTGTCAAAACCGGCGGATCTCGGCTAGGGGGTCCTGAACTGTGCGTCTAGGCGGATGGTAACAGGAGACAAGGGACACGATGTTTTTACCGAGGTTCGGGCCCTCTCGATGGAGGTAAAACCCTACTCCTGCTTGATTAATATTGATGATATGGGCAGTACAAGAGTAGATCTACCACGAGATCAGAGAGGCTAAACCCTAGAAGCTAGCCTATGGTATGATTGTTGTTCGTCCTATGGACTAAAACCCTCCGGTCTATATATGCACCGAATAGGGTTAGAGTTACACAGAGTCGGTTACAATGGTAGGAGATCTACATATCCGTATCGCCAAGCTTGCCTTCCACGCCAAGGAAAGTCCCATCTGGACACGGGACGAAGTCTTCAATCTTGTATCTTCATAGTCTAGGAGTCCGGCCAAAGGCTATAGTCTAGCCATCCGGACACCCCTAATCCAGGACTCCCTCAATCCCCAAGTAACATTGTGAGCTGTGCTCAGTGGGTGCCTATGTTTGAGTTGTTGTTTTGCAACACTCTCTTTGGCCCCGGAGTAATTTGGCTTTGAGCCGATCAAGAGGTGTGACTATGGTTCGAATACCACCAAGCCCCCAAGTGATATTGTGGCATTGCGCCGATCAAGAGGTGTAGCTATGGTTCAAATGCAACCAAGCCCCCAAGTGATTTTTATATAAAGCTTTAATAAGCTGAATCAAGGGGTAAACCGGACGCCACTTTATGAACAGAAGCCCCCATGTAACCACACATGATATAAGAAAAATAACAGATACCCCGCTTTAGCTGAGGCTCCGGTTTATTATATTGATCATAATATATACATTGTCATAACTATGTACATAAGCAGAGCCGATGGCTCAAGTATAGTAGGGCTGAAGATGAGCGATATTCCATGGCCGGTGAGTCTTTGCGCTCTCGAACATCGTTTAAGTAGTATGACCCGTTGTGCAGATTCTTGCTGACCATAAAGGGTCCTTCCCAAGGGGAGGATAACTTGTGCATATCCGTCTGATCCTGGATGAGTCGGAGCACCAAATCACCTTCTTGAAAGGTTCTGGTTCTAACTCGGCGGCTGTGATAACGACGCAGATCTTGCTGATAAATCGCCGAACAGGTTGCTGCCATGTCAGGCTCTTCATCTAACAAGTCGAGAGCTTCCTGTCGCGCCTTCTCATTGTCAGCTTGGACATATGCCGCCACACGGGGCGAGTCATGACGAATGTCACTAGGAAGAACCGCCTCCGCTGCATAAACCATGAAAAAAGGCGTGTACTCCATCGATCTGTTGGGTGTAGTATTGATGCTCCATAACACAGAAGGTAACTCCTCAACCCAACAACCCGACGTCGGTTGCAAAGGAACCATAAGCTAGGGTTTGATGCCTCTCAAGATCTCTTGATTGGCCCTCTCTGCTTGACCATTAGACTGGGGGTGAGCCACTGATGATACGTCAAGCCGGATATGCTCACGTTGACAGAACTCCTTCATGGCACCCTTTGACAGATTGGTACCATTATCTGTTATAATGTTGTGTGGAAAGCCAAACCGGAAGATCACCTTTTTGATGAATTGAACCGCCATAGCTGCATCACACTTACTGACTGGCTCTGCCTCCACCCACTTAGTTAACTTATCAACCGCCACCAGAAGGTGGGTCTTCTTATCCTTGGATCTCTTAAAGGGTCGAACCATATCGAGCCCCCAAGTCACAAACGGCCAAGTAATTGGAATCATCCTCAATTCTTGAGCCGATACATGAGCCCGTCGTGAGAAATTTTGACATCCATCACACCTTTTGACCAAGTCCTCGACATCAGCATGAGCCGTCAACCAATAGAAACCATGATGAAACGCTTTGGCTACCAGCGATTTTGAATTGGCGTGGTGACCACAATCTCCTTCGTGGATCTCACGCAAAATTTCACGGCCTTCTTCAGGGGATACACAGCGTTAAAACGCCCCTGTCACACTGCAATGATGTAACTCTCCATTGATAATAGTCATGGACTTGGACCGCCAGATTATCGACTGGCGAAGTTTAAATCTTCGTAACTTCGCCCGGTTCATATACGCCAAATATGGAACCGTCCAATCTGGAATAACATGAAGAGCCGCCACCAACTGAGCCTCCGGATCAGGAACAACCAAATCCTCTTCACCAGGGAGTTGGACGTACGGATTATGCAGCACATCCAGGAAGACACTAGGTGGAACCGGTTTATGTTGGGAACCCAAGCGGCTTAAAGCGTTCGTCGCTTCATTCTTCCGCCGGTCCACATGATCCACCTGATAACCTTTGAAGTGACCTGCAACAATATCCACCTCACGACAATATGCCGCCATGAGTGGGTCCTTGGAGTCCCAAGTGTCGGACACTTGTTGAGCCACCAGGTCCGAATCACCAAAGCACTTAACTCGGCTGAGATTCATCTCTTTAGCCATCTGAAGACCATGGAGTAAAGCCTGATATTCAGCTGCATTGTTAGTGCAAGGGAACATTAAACGGAGAACATAACAAAACTTATCACCTCGTGGGGAAGTTAAAACGACTCCAGCCCCCGAGCCCTCCAATTGCCTGGACCCATCAAAATGAATAGTCCAATAAGTATGATCCGGCTTCTCTTCAAGCGCCTGTAGTTCTGTCCAACCATTGATAAAATCCACAAGTGCCTGAAATTTGATCGCCGTCCGGGGTGTGTATTTTAACCCGTGAGGCCCAAGCTCAATAGCCCACTTAGCAATCCAGCCAGTTGCTTCCCTGTTCTGGATGATATCCCCCAAAGGAGTAGAGCTGACCACCGTGATGGGATGACCTTGGAAATATTGCTTAAGCTTCCGGCTTGCCATGAAAACTCCATACACAAGCTTCTGCCAATGCGGGTACCTTTGCTTGGATTCAATAAGTACCTCATTGATATAATAAACCGGTCGTTGAACCAGGTATTCCTTTCCGGCCTCCTTGCGCTGCACCACAATAGCCACGCTAACAGCCCAGGCGTTAGCTGCCACATATAGCAATAATGGCTCTTTATCAACAGGAGCAGCAAGAACCGGTGGATTAGCCAGCTGCCGCTTTAAGTCCTCAAATGCTTCATTGGCGGCGTCACAGCAGACGAAGTTATCCGTTTTCTTCAGCATCTGATATAAAGGGATGGCCTTCTCCCCAAGGCTACTGATAAATCGGCTCAATGCGGCAATCCGGCCTGCCAGGCGTTGAACATCATTAATACACTTCGGTTTAGCCAAAGAAGTTATAGCCTTGATTTTCTCCGGATTAGCTTCGATGCCTCTGTTAGATTCCAGAAAACGCAAGAGCTTGCCTGCCGGTACACCAAAAACACACTTGGCCGGATTAAGCATCATTTTATAAACCCGCGGGTTATCAAAGGTCTCCTTCAAGTCATCTATCAATGACTCCTTCTGTCTAGATTTTACCACAATATCATCCACATAAGCATGAACATTGCGGCCGATCTGATCATGAAGACAATTCTGCACACAATGCTGATAAGTCGCCTGGGTACTCTTGAGCCCAAAGGGCATAGACACATAGCAGAAGGCTCCAAAAGGAGTTATGAAGGATGTCTTCTCCTGGTCCTTAACTGCCATTTTGATCTGATGATAACCAGAATATGCATCCAGAAAGCTCAAACGCTCACAACCCGCCGTAGCATCAATGATTTGATCAATACGCGGGAGGGCAAATGGATCTGCTGGGCAAGCCTTGTTGAGATCTGTATAGTCCACACACATACGCCAAGTGCCATTCTTCTTAAGTACTAGCACTGGATTAGCCAACCACTCAGGATGAAACACTTTGATGATAAACCCAGCCGCCAAGAGCCTGGCTACCTCCTCACCAATAGCTTTGCGACTTTCTTCATTGAACCGGCAAAGAAATTGCTTGACTGATTTAAATTTGGGATCAACATTAAGTGTGTGCTCAGCGAGTTCCCTCGGTACACCTGGCATGTCAGAAGGCTTCCACGCAAAGATGTCCCGGTTCTCACGGATGAACTCGATGAACGCGCTTTTGTATTTCTGATCCAAGTTAGCGCTGATGCTAAACTGCTTGGATGAATCGCCAGGAACGAAATCAACAAGTTTAGTCTCAACAGCCGATTTAAACTTCAAGGCCAGTTCATGCTCTGTAGTTGGCTTTTTCAAAGAAGTCATATCCGCCGGATCAACATTGTCCTTGTAGAACTTCAACTCTTCTATTGCACAAACCGACTCAGCATATGCCGCATCACCTTCTTCACATTCCAAAGCGATCTTGCGGCTCCCGTGCACTGTGATAGTCCCCTTATGACCTGGCATCTTGAGCTGCAGATAGACATAACAGGGTCTTGCCATAAACTTAGCATAAGCCAGCCGGCCAAACAGGGCATGATATGGGCTCTGGATTTTCACCACCTCAAAGGACAATGTCTCTGATCTTGAATCATGTTCATCACCAAAAGCAACTTCCAGAGCTATCTTACCAACTGGATATGCCGATTTACCAGGCACCACTCCATGGAAGACTGTATTGGACGGTTTAAGATTTTTATCTGTTAACCCCATGCGATGGAAAGTTTCATAGTAGAGGATGTTGATACTACTCCCCCCATCCATGAGTAGTTTGGTGAACTTATAACCTCCCACCTGAGGTGCCACCACCAACGCCAGATGACCCGGATTATCAACCCGGGGTGGATGATCCTCTCGACTCCACACAATAGGCTGTTCAGACCAGCGTAGATAACGGGGCACCGCCGGTTCAACGGAATTCACTGCCCTTTTATGAAGCTTCTGATCGCGCTTGTCCAGGCTAGTGGTGAAGACATGATACTACCCGCTATTCAACTGCTTCGGATTGCTCTGGTAACCCGACTGCTGCTGCTGCTGCTGATTTCCCTGATGATTATAACCACCTTGGTTGCCCTGGTTGCCTTGATTGCCATGCCCACTCTCATTACCGTGAAAACCTGAACCGGAACTGCCTCCACCGTAACCCGAGCCATGAGATCCGGGGCCTGAACCTCCACTTGGTCCATGATCATACCCAAAAAAACGGAATTTTTGAACTCCTACATGATATAACAATCCTTCTAGAGGTGTGTGGCTGGTTTCTCCTGCGACCCATGCTTTGGGCAAGGCTAGTTTAACAGATAAGACAGGCGCTCCAGATTAGGGCTTGGTCCTCCACTACGCCGGGGCGGTTTACCTTTACGCCGCTGGCCCTTGTCCTGCGCGTTTGTATTAGGCACAAAGTCTAAACTGTTATCTGCTTTATGCTTACCGCTGTTTCCATGACCCGTCGGGTTATGTTGTTGCCCCTTGGTGTTGCTGCTCTTCTTTCCCTTCCCTGTCTTATCATCGTCAAACTCGGGATCCTTGGTACTATCAGAGTCGGCATACTTCACCAGAGCGGTCATGAGAGTCCCCATGTCATTACAGTGACGTTTGAGTCGTCCCAACTTTAACTTCAGAGGTGCAAACCGGCAATTGCCTTCCAATGTCAAAACTGCTGTATCAGCGTTGATGCGGTCTGATGAATGCAAAATCTCCGAAACCCGGCGCACCCAATGGGTTGTTGATTCTCCTTCCTCCTGGACACAGGCAGCTAAGTCCACAATTGACATGGGCTGCTTGCATGTATCCTTGAAATTCTGGACGAACCGGGCCCTCAGCTCGGCCCATGACCCAATGGAGTTAGCTGGCAAGTTTTTCAACCAAGTGCGGGCCATTCCTTCCAACATCATGGTAAAGTATTTAGCGCACGCCGCATCGTCCACATCCAGCATCTCCATTGCCATCTCATAGCTTTCAACCCATGACTCGGGGGATAAATCGGCGGTGTAATTCGGCACTTTATGTGGGCCTTTGAAATCCTTGGGCAGGCGCACATTGCGCAGCGCTGGGACGAGACACGACACTCCCAAAGAGCTGGAAGTAACCCCTGGTTCCACCAACGTGGTTGGACGAACCGGAGTAAGTTGGCAGGTGTCGGTGTCAAAACCGGCGGATCTCGGGTAGGGGGTCCCGAACTGTGCGTCTAGGCGGATGGTAACAGGAGACAAGGGACACGATGTTTTTACCCAGGTTCGGGCCCTCTCGATGGAGGTAATACCCTACTCCTGCTTGATTAATATTGATGATATGGGTAGTACAAGAGTAGATCTACCACGAGATCAAGGAGGCTAAACCCTAGAAGCTAGCCTATGGTATGATTGTTGTTGTGTCCTACGGACTAAAACCCTCCGGTTTATATAGACACCGGATAGGTTAGGGTTACACAGAGTCGGTTACAATGGTAGGAGATCTACATATCTCAGACGCCAAGCTTGCCTTCCACGCCAAGGAAAGTCCCATCCGGACATGGGACGAAGTCTTCAATCTTGTATCTTCATAGTCTTGGAGTCCGGCCATGACGATAGTCCGGCTATCCGGACACCCCCTAGTCCGGGACTCCCTCAGTAGCCCCTGAACCAGGCTTCAATGATGACGAGTTTGGCGCGCATATTGTCTTCGGCATTGCAAGGCGGGTTCCTCCTCCGAATACTTCATAGAAGGTTTTTAACACAAGGATAGTGTCCGGCTCTCCAAAACAAGTTCCACATACCACCGTAGAGAGAATAACTTTTGCACAGATCTGCTGACATATTCCGCGGCGTGATATCACACCACGGCCAGGCCTTTATATGAATCGTTTTTTACCGTTTCCACCTTAGCGCGTCTAGCGAGGCGGTTTTCTTGGCACGTCTTATCATAGATCGTGCCCCCTTATTCCGGGATTCTCATCAATACGGACGTGGGTAACCCATCCGCGCCATTGATTACGGCGCTTGGGAAATAAGCGAGTTTTACCAGGCTGGTGGGAGACGCATAGCTTCGTCCGTCCATATAAGGGGATAAGGATCCACCTTTTCACCTACGCCTTCTTCCTCCTTTGCTTATCCATTTCCTTTTCGAGCTCCAGCGCCCAAGTCCGCACATCCCACCTCAACATTTCTCCAATCATGTCGGGAGCGGGAGGCAGGTGGATGGCCTCCTCCGTCACGGAGGGCACATCACCAGATCAAGGGAGGCCGGATACTTGTCCGGCGATATCGCGCCTGAGCTTCCCGACGAGGGGCAGCTCATTCCAACCCCAGGTCCCATGAGAGGTGGTGTTTCTCCCCACTTCCTCCATGGACTAGGTTTTCCACTTCACCCATTTGTCAGGGGCTCATGTTCTACTACGGCCTGGACTTCCACGACCTGGCCCCAATTTCATCCTCAACATCTCGGCGTTTATCATCGTGTGCGAGGCCTTCCTCTGCATCCAGCCCCGCTTGACTTGTGGCTGAAGATCTTCAACGTCCGCCGAAGGTAGTGGGCGGCCGTCAAGCGGAGTCTTGAGGCGCCATGGTTGGCAAGATAGCCAAAGTCCTATGGCTCGAGGGCTCCTTTGTGGAGACAATAAAGGGGTGGAAATCGGGGTGGTTCTACATCACCGAGCCCCGCGACCCCGAACGGGTGGCGGCCCTCGAATTCAGATCTGGCTTCCCCACACGGCTCTCGTCATGGAAAGAGACGGGCCTGACTTGGGGGAATTCGGACGAGACATCCGGACTCCAAACATGCGTCCGAAACCTGGTGGGCAAGAATCTCAGGCTTGTCAACGTAATCCAGGTGATGCTC
The DNA here is from genome assembly GCA_021605205.1 of Aegilops longissima. NCBI lineage: Eukaryota > Viridiplantae > Streptophyta > Magnoliopsida > Poales > Poaceae > Aegilops > Aegilops longissima. Next base: position 609,142,200 of record CM038682.1, on the reverse strand, counting down.
ATCCGCCGGATCCTCCCATGCCAACAACGAGCCTTCAATTTATGGGAGTTCGATCTGGTACAACACTCGACTCTAAACAGGCTCTTCGACACTACGTACGAAGATGCCTGGAAGGGGCTGTTCAAGGGCGCCGAGGCTCCCTCATCCGCTACTGAAGATCGTGGATACAGCTCGCTACGTCCAGCCGGCGAGGTAAGTTATTTTGCCACTTTTACGGGACTCTTTTTTTCATAGATTGACTCTATGTGGGATCTAAAACTCCCTAGTTTTTGACAGGACTGGCTGAAGACGTCCGGACAGATTAACTGTCCGGCTCCTTTGCCGGAAAACCCAGCGGATGCCCAATTGACGGGGCTGCTGGCTCCGGCACCCCATGTGGTGCCGGAGAAGAAGGCCAAGAAGGAGGCCACGGGAACTCGAAGGAGCTCCCGACGCCAGTGTTGTCAGATTCTGAAGCAGAATCTTCTCCTGAGGACAAGGAGGAGGAAAAAGAAGCCTCTCCCCCAACGGGGGAGGAGAGGAAGAGGAAGGTCGCCCAACTGGGGAGGCCGGAGGGTCCAAGAAGGGAAGAACCCTTCCTCCGGACTTCTCCACCAACGTCGACATCGGCGAGGAGGATTGGCCAACACGGGCCAAGCCCCTGGCGAGATCGTGAGTGTCCGGATACCCCTGACTCTTTTACTATCGCATGGTGTTCTCTAACGTCGAACAACCATGCAGCCCGCCCAAGAGCGAGCTAGCCGCTTCAACGAGCGGGTCCCTGGGTTCGTCGGAAATGGAGAGTACTTCGTTTCCGACCGCCTCCTCGCCTCACGCTACGGACGACGCCGAGGTGGCGCCCCAAGGGGGGCTTGGTCAAGAGGAGGTGGCGCAGGAGGCGCCGCAAGGCGACCTCCCGGACTCCGGGCGCGCGGGGGGCAAGACCCCTAGGGGCTCTAAGCCCAACCCTTGTCCGGACCACGTGCCGGAACCTTCAGTGGTTCCGGAGTCCGGCAATCGGTCCCTTTGTAAGAAGGGTAAGACGCCGGTGTCCTCCGTCCAACCGGAGGCACCAGACAGCTTACTGGAGGCGCTTAACAGCGCCTCCATCGAGGAGGAGCATCGCACTATTATGAGTGCGGTGATCCAGACAGTTCAGTCCGCCAAGAGCGGGCTGACCGAATCCTGTACCAGCCTTCTAACAGGCTTTGAGGTAAGTTTAGAAGTTGTAAAAAATATTACCGCATAGACGGTAGTTCTCGATGCTTAGTTCGGTGTTAGGAAAGAAAAGCCGGACTAAGGATCTAAAAAGATATACGAGGAGTCTAACATAAGGATGTCAATATGGGAATGCAGGATACGCTGCCGACCTCTGCCGACCGATCATGGAGGTCAATGCATGAAGGTAACCTCGGCGGTCCGAGAACGAGCTCGGAAAACCAAGAAGAAGCTCGAGGACAAGGAAGGTAATTAATACCTTATTAAGAAAAATACCTTATAGAAAAGGTTTTGGTTGCCAAAAAATAACAGGATAACATGGGTACTGCGGGGCCACGAACAAGTGGCGATTTCAAGGAAGCGGTGTCGATGGTCGAAACAAAGCGGCATGAACGCACCGAGCGCGAGAAAGGGGGCGCAGCTGGCCAATGTGCGGCAAGAGCTCCAAGCTCGTGGAAAACACGAGAGTTTGGGCGTGACTCAAGACTTCGAGTCCGAGCTCGCCTCGGCTCTTGAAAGTGCCAAAGCTGCTATGGCCGAGGCCCAAAAATCCCTCCAAGAAATTGAATCACTAAAGAAGATAGCGGCGGGTAAGGAATTCTTTATGCAAAGCAAGAATGTAGAAGTCAATTATCTATTACTTACCCGGATTCGGAGCTCTCCAGGAGCATTCGCAGATTTGCCCCGTAGTGCGTCTGATGCTGCCTCATTCTACCGCGCCCAGGAGGGGAGCTCAACGGAAAAAGTGTTCTGGTCTCGGTATCTTTGAGGCGGACATCCAGTGCCCGAGCGACCAGCGAAGCAGCTGGTCGAGCTCCACAAGGTCGCCGAACAGGCCATGAAGGGCCTTATAGCTCGGCTGTGGCCATTGGAGGCCATGCCTGGGAGCTACTTCGGCTTGGTGCAGCGGCTGGTGGACGCTTGTCCACGAATTGAAGTCATCAAGCGCTCCATCTGCATCGAAGGTGTCCGTCGGGCCCTTGCCCGTGCTAAAGTCCACTGCGGCAAACTGGACGCAGAGAAGCTTGTGACGGACGGGCCACCGAAGGGCAAGGAGAATCGCACGCCCGAAATGTACTATGATGGCCTTCTGAAGGGTGCTCGCCGAATAGCGGATGAGTGCTCCAAAGATGTAATTTTTTAGTAGACTCGCATTTGTTATCTTGTACGCTGAAAACTTGTTCATATGCGCTAAGCAACGCTTGTTAATTTAAAATATTAACTTCTGTGCAGCCGTTTATCAAATTTGAGAGATGGCAAGTCGTTGGCTTCAGCCCCCATGCCACGCGTGCTGGGGTGTTCGGGATAACCTTGAGCACTCTTGTTCCCATTCTTGGGTCCATCTAGGGAGGCGCTCAACGCAATGAACAAGGCAACCGGACTTATAATGCTTGAACACTCTCACTTAGCCATAGAATTCTATAATTTTAAATTTCGGCGAAGCCCCTAGTATTCGGAAGACCGAGTTCGGGGCGCTATCCATGCCTTGGCCGGACAACTACGGTTCCTCGCTCTAAGCGGCATAGGTCTTTAGGGACCCAAAAAAACCTCTCAAACAGCGACCGGCTCTCGCCTTATCATGACGGTTAGTTTTAGCTTTCTCCACTGAGGTGCTCGACCCAGCATAACTGGGGCACAATCGCAGTGGTTCTCCCGGTGCTACCTTAGCCGATATAGCAGAACGTAAGGTACCAAAACACGGGAGCCGGGCAAACCCAACTATTGACCCAAGACATGATTCGGAGCCGATTCATATAATGCTATAAGTTCGGGGTGCCGCACTTGTGAAAGTGTTCGGACTTATCACACCATAATTTTGGGGTACTTAAGCCCCTGGTGTATTGGCCGTACCAAAGTGTACGGATGCAACATGTCATGAAGTGAGCATATGTATATATAAAAAGAAAAGAGTGCAATAATAGACAAAAGCTATGTATTGTTTATTCAAAAAGGTACTGCGATGAAAGCAGAACGATACAAATAGTGCGATAAGCGAGGGGTGGGACTATCTAACATGTCACCCTCTAGCGGTAAGCTACGGGATGGTATGTACAACAGGTATAATGCTCGTAATAGAGACCACCTGAACACTCGGCGGAGCTTTATTGCTTCCCTGGCTGTTGCATCGTGAGTTCGGCGATTCTAGTGCCGGACAGGACTGCTGAAAGACGGAGTCCTGAAAAGAAAGAAAAGAAAAAAGAAAAAGAATGACACAATCGGGAGCCCCTGGTGCGGTTGAGCCGCATTCTTGGCGTGTCGTGGTTGTGCCCCTCCCCATATGCCCATGGTATCTCCAAAGCGTAGTTATGTACGTGTAATACTGGCTTCGCAATTTTGCGAGGGCTGGGGTTGGGGCCGGATTGCTACTCGTGCTTGAATCGTGCCAGGTGGTCTTGTTGTAGGTTACTCCGGGCGCGCTTGGCAGTGTCCGGACGCTTAGTGGCAGGACTCGAGGATTGCCGTGAGAAGCTGCTTTGTGCCTCCGCCGCGAGGGCCGCCGTGTGCTCCTCCGTTCGGAGAGAGCGTTCGTTGTTTCCATTGACCGTGATTACTCCTCGAGGGCCTGGCATCTTGAGCTTGAGGTATGCGTAGTGCGGCACCGCATTGAACTTTGCAAATGCGGTTCGTCCGAGCAGGGCATGATAGCCGCTGCGGAACGGGACTATGTCGAAGATTAACTCTTCGCTTCGGAAGTTATCCGGTGATCCAAAGACCACTTCGAGTGTGACTGAGCCTGTACAATTGGCCTCTACACCCGGTATGACGCCTTTAAAGGTCGTCTTTGTAGGTTTAATCCTTGAGGGGTCTATGCCCATCTTGCGCACTGTATCCTGATAAAGCAGGTTCAGGCTGCTGCCGCCGTCCATCAGGACTCTGGTGAGGTGAAATCCGTCAATAATTGGGTAGGGAACCAACGCGGCGAAACCGCCGTGACGGATGCTAGTGGGGTGGTCCCTTCGATCGAAGGTGATCGGGCAGGAAGACCATGGGTTGAATTTTGGGGCGATGGCTCCATCGCATATCGCCCCGTAGTGCACGCTCCCTTTTGGGTATGTGGGTTGCGTATATCATGTTCATCGTCCGCACTTGTGTGGGAAAACCTTCGTCCTCTATTGTTCGGGCGGTGGGGCTCTTCCTCGTCATCGCTATGAAGCCCCTTGTCATTGAGTTTGGCACCTAACTTGCCTGCTTGCTTGAACACCCAACAATCCTGTTGGTGTGATTGGCTGAGTTTTCGGGGTGCCATGTATCCGCAAGCGATCGAGTATGCGGTCCAAGTTGGACGGTCCTCGGTATTTCTTTTGAATGGCTTCTTCCGCTGACCGGTTTAGAGCCTCTGAATCCGGCATTGACGGCCGTATCTTCAGTGTTATCGCTATTGATGTGGCGCTTGTTCTTGTTGCGACGCGACCTGCCATTGCTGTCCTTGGTATCCGAACTATCAGGGTGTTTGGCCAAGTTGTTGCTTCGAGGTAGCCAGCTGTCCTCTCCCGCGCAAAAGCGAGTCATGAGGGTTGTGAGGGCTGCCATAGATTTCGGCTTTTCTTGTCCTAGGTGTCGGGCAAGCCACTTGTCGCGGATGTTATGTTTGAAGGCTGCAAGGGCCTCTGCACCCGGACAGTCGACGATTTGATTTTTCTTTGTTAGGAACCGTGTCCAGAATTGCCTGGCCGATTCTTCTGGCTGCTGAATTATGTGGCTAAGGTCATCGGCGTCTGGTGGACGCACATATGTTCCTTGGATGTTATCAAGGAATGCAGCTTCCAGGTCCTCCCAACAACCAATTGATTCTGCTGGCAAGCTGTTAAGCCAATGCCGAGCTGGTCCTTTAAGCTTGAGGGGGAGGTATTTGATGGCATGTAGATCATCACCGCGGGCCATGTGAATATGGAGAAGATAATCCTCGATCCAAACCGCAGGATCTGTAGTACCATCGTATGATTCGATGTTTACGGATTTAAAGCCCTCAGGGATTTGATGATCCATTACTTCATCCGTGAAGCATAGTGGTTGTGCGGCGCCTCTGTATTGGGCTATATCACGACGTAGCTCCAATGAGCTTTGTCTATTGTGTTCGGCCCGGCCGGAGTTTCTGTATCCGGCGTGACGGTTATCGTCATGTGTCGTTGGGCACCCACGTGATCCGTAGATCGATCTTGTATGTTTTGCCTTATCCTCCAATATATCTCGCAAGTCCGGCGCGTTTTCCCGTGCCCTGGTACTTTTTGAACGGCGTCGGGGTACGGCTTGAACGGAGGGTCTAGAAGCCTCTCTATCGCGGCCACGGGGTGGCCGGTCTGCCATGTCGTACGCTGGTGACTTGGGTACTTCCTCTGATTGAGGCAACGGCCTGCGTTTGGGGTAGCTTTTGGAGGGGCGTTCGATTTCATACTCTTCGGCTGCAAGGACTTCAGTCCATCTGTCAGCTAGCAGATCTTGGTCAGCTCTAAGCTGTTGCTGCTTTTTCTTGAGGCTGTTTGCCGTGGCTATAAGCCTGCGTTTGAAACTCTCCTGTTCGGCGGGATCCTCAGGCACGACAAACTCGTCGTCGTCGAGGCTTGCCTCATCTTCGGAGGGAGGCGCATAATTATCGTCCTCAACCTCTCTTTCTGCCGCACTGTCGTGCGGGCTTGCTTCTCCTCCTCCTCTGTGCCGAGTCCGCCGAGAGGGTTCTCTTCGCACCTTGTCCGGTGTGTTATTATCTCTCGTGCCGGAATCACCGTTTTTGCTGTGGCGGGATTTAGAGCGGCGCCGCTGACGCCGGCGCTTCGGTTGTTTCTTGGAGGGGTCATCCTCCGCTGTTCCATCGCCGTTCCCATCTTTCGGGATGTCCACCATGTATATGTCATATGACGAGGTGGCCTTCCAGTGCCCTGTAGGCGCTGGGTCTTGGTCGTCTCTGGCATCGTCGTCCATACCGTCGATGTCTTCGGAGTCGAAGTCAAGCATGTCGGTTAGATCATCGACAGTGGCTACAAAATGGGTGGTGGGTGGGCGTTGAATTTCGTCGTCCGTATCCCAACCTTCCTGTCCGCAGTCCGGCCAGGGCTCTCCAGATAAAGAGAGAGACTTTAGTGAATTCAGAATATCGACAAAGGGCGAGTGCTGAAAGATATCCGCGGTAGTGAACTCCATGACGGGCGCCCAATCGGATTCGATTGGTAGGGGCGCGGAGGGTTCGGAGTCCGGAGAGGAGTCCGGCACCCTGTAGTCAAGGTCTTTGCAAAGGACAGGGACATAGTTCGGCTCAATTGCCGTGGAGATTGTAGCCCCCGAGGCGGTGTCCAACCACTCCTCCTTGATCGGGGAATCCGGCTCCGGATCAAGGGCCGGAGCGGGTGCTGGTGCGGCCTCCAGGACACTGTTCAGCTGCAGAGCTAGATCATGCCCATCGAAACAGTGCGGTGCGCTTGGCTGCGGCTCGAATCCGTCGAAGATCAAGTCCCTGCGGATATCGGCCGTATAGTTCAAACTTCCAAATCTGACCTGATGGCCAGGGGCGTAGCTTTCGATCTGCTCCAGATGGCTGCTTAATTGGCCCGCGATGCAAAGCCGCCGAACACGAAGATCTGTCCGGGAGAAAAGTCTCACCTGGACCGCGTCGTTGTTGATGATCGAAGGAGCCATCGAGCCTATCGGTGACGACTACGGAGGAACTCTCAATGAAAGCACCAATGTCGGTGTCAAAACCGGCGGATCTCGGTAGGGGGTCCCGAACTGTACGCCTAGGCGGATGGTAACAGGAGACAAGGGACACGATGTTTTTACCTGGTTCGGGCCCTCTCGATGGAGGTAATACCCTACTCCTGCTTGATTAATATTGATGATATGGGTAGTACAAGAGTAGATCTACCACGAGATCAAGGAGGCTAAACCCTAGAATCTAGCCTATGGTATGATTGTTGTTGTGTCCTACGGACTAAAACCCTCCGGTTTATATAGACACCGGATAGGTTGGGGTTACACAGAGTCGGTTACAATGGTAGGAGATCTACATATCCGTATCGCCAAGCTTGCCTTCCACGCCAAGGAAAGTCCCATCCGGACACGGGACGAAGTCTTCAATCTTGTATCTTCATAGTCTTGGAGTCCGGCCGTGACGATAGTCCGGCTATCCGGACACCCCCTAGTCCGGGACTCCCTCAGCGGGCCTCATGTTGTGCTGCTAATTTGGCCTCTCGACGAGCTCTAGCGCGATCCACCACATCTTGAGCATCACCGCCACCACCCACCGGGTTATTGGCCATGGGGCGGATCACAGTTTCGCGCACTGCTTGACACGGCTGGTTCATCAATACGCCTGGCGTAGCTCCGGCTTGGGTGGGGAGTAGAATGGATCCTTCACGACTATATGAATAAGCCTGCTGCTGAGTTAAAGCTGTCTGAAGGAGCTCCCTAGCCCGTCGCATCTCGACCGCTACTGGGGACTTGCCTTCGATCGGGAGGGCCGCCAGTCGTGAAGCAGCAGCGACAATGTTATCCATCGGGTTAGAATAGTGACCCGGCGGTGTTGCGACATGCTGCGACGGAACGTTGTTCTGACGGGGTGGATTTGTTGGACGCGGCTGAATCGGCGCTCCCATTCTGGGTTCCTTTGCCCGGTTTACCATTGGCAGATTACTGGTCCCTGCTCCTGGGGTATTAAAGAGGTTCCTGGCCTCATAAACCGGCGGCAGGTGAGATCAGTACCTTCTTCTCATAACGTCATTTGACGCACTCTGATCCAACATAAGCCGATAGGCCTGTGCATCTAACGAGACCCGTTCTGCAGTCATCCTGGCATCCTCTGCTGCCAAATCAGCCTTAGCCTGCATTATCTGATCCTTCACCTTTGCAATATCCGCAGTATGCTCATCCGGATTCGCCGGATTAACCTCCGCCATCAGTGTTGCCAAAGCGTCGAACAAAACAGATAAAACCTAAGCCGGCGGTCGCATAGGGCCTCCTGCCCCGGCCGCTGTCGCTGCTGCTGATCCGGAAATCACCGCCGCTATGGTCGAAGAGTGGAGCGCTGGCTGTGTACTGGCCATGAAGATCGCAACCCGATTTGGCGGATCAAAGGGGTCCAGAATACTGTTGCCATCGGAATAACCCCCAATCCGGCCATCTTGCAACTTATATAACGACTCGGTCTCTCCGGTCGATGACTCGTTGCCGGAATAAATGACGGTTTCACCACAAGATTCCGATCTATCCTCAGATTCCCCTCCGTGGATGACTCCCAAGAAGGCACGCTTCATGACAGGCTTAACCCGGGCAGATCTCGCACGCTGAGCCGTTTCGATGAGGTCGGTGCAGATGTCCGGCTCAGGGCCCGGTTCATCAATCCTGCCAATGAAAATGTGTATGCCGCCGAAGGGGACCCGGTACCCGTACTCGATTGAGCCGGCCTCGGGGCCCCAGCCCGCATCATCGATGTAGAGCTTGCCACGACAACTCTTGGTCATCCGACCCTTAGCGTAGCCCTTGAGTCCTTCGAAGCTACCCTCTAAGAACTCGAAACCATCGTGCGATAGCTCCACGGTGGGCGCCAACTGTCGTGGTTTTGTCACGGCAGATGTCCTAGGGAAAGGACTTAGTCGTGGAGCCATCGCTATGGGTTAGCTTAAAGGGGTTAAAGCGGACAAGGGACGCAGAGAGTTTATACTGGTTCGGCCCCTTGTGGTGAAGGTAAAAGCCTAATCCAGTTGTTGTGGAATTGCTAGGGTTTCGATGACCAGGGAGCGAATACGCTTTGCCTGAGTCTCGAGTTGTTGTCTGTTGTCCTAAACTGCCGCCGAGTCGTCCCCTTATATACATGGGTTGACGCCCGTCGGTTTACATAATCCCGAGGCCGGCTCATAAACATGTCCGGCTCGGTATCTGCTCTTTCTATCTTACAACACAAGTTTACATATCAATGTCGGTTTATGTCTAGAGGCCTTAAACCGGCTTTGGGCCCTGGGCCTTCATAAAGCGTCACCGTCTTTGTCTTCATGGGCTTCAGATACAGTGAACCATTATGGGGTTAACTCTGCATCTCCTGGCCGGTTTATGCCCTGTAGTAATATCCCCAACATATCCCATAGCTGATAGTAGATGGGTAAGTCATGTTCATTGTGTCCCTAAGAAAGGAGGTATTACCGTTGTTCCTAATGATAAAAATGAACTTATTCCACAAAGGATTCTTACTGGCTATAGAATGGTAATTGATTTTAGAAAATTGAATAAAGCAACTAGAAAATATCATTACCCCTTGCCTTTTATTGATCAGATGCTAGAAAGATTATCAAAGCACATACACTTTTGCTTCCTTGATGGATATTCTAGTTTTTCTCAAATACCTGTTTCCCAACTTGATCAAGAGAAAACCACATTTACTTGCCCTTTTGGAAATTATGCTTATAGATGTACGCCTTTTGCTCTATGCAATGCACCTGCTACCTTTCAAAGATGTATGACTGCCATATTCTCTGATTTTTGTGAAAAGATTGTTGAGGTTTTCATGGATGATTTTTTTGTATATGGATCTTCTTTTGATGATTGATTAAGCAACCTTGATCAAGTTTTGCAGAGATGTGAGAAAACTAATCTTGTCTTGAATTGGGAGAAGTGCCACTTTATGGTTAATGAAGGTATTTTCTTGGGGCATAAAATCTCTGAACGAGGTATTGAAGTGGATAAAGCTAAAGTTGATGTAATTGAGAAAATGCCATGTCCTAAAGATATTAAAGGTATTCATAGTTTCCTTGGTCATGTGGTTTCTATAGGGGATTTATTAAAGACTTCTCTAAAATTTCTAGGCCTCTTACAAATCTTTTACAAAAGGATGTTCCATTTGTTTTTTATGATGATTGTGTAGAAGCCTTTGAAACACTTAAGAAAGCCTTGATTTCTGCACCTATTGTTCAACCACCTGATTGGAACTTGCCTTCTGAAATTATGTGTGATGCTGGTGATTATGTTTTTGGTGCTGTTCTAGGACAAAGAGTTGATAAGAAATTAAATTTTATCCATTATGCTAGCAAAGTCATTTACAATATTGTTCATTTCATCAAGCAATTCTTTTGGAGATTTAGCAACTTGTTCTAACTAAGTGTGAACCATGGAGGCATGTTTTCCTACACCTCTAACATCATTAGTGATTCTAAATAACAAGTTACTCAAGCGAGCAATCATATCAGAATTGTATATCAATTGTTTCATAACATTTGCATTGAAGTGATCTTGTTTTCTAATGTAGTTATCAAACTCATAAAGACGTTAACTAGGATGTTTATTATAAGGGATGTCACTTTGATCAAATTTCGTTAAAGAATTTACCTCTACCACCTTTGGTGGTGGTGTATTAAATCTATGTATTTCTTCAATAGGAGGTAAATTTTTGACATCTTCAGCTTTAATACCTTTTTCTTTCATACAGTTCTTTGCCTCTTGCATATCTTCGGGACTGAGATATAAGATACCCCTGTTCTTCGTAATGGGTTTAGGCAGTGGTTCAGGAAGAGTCCAATCATCATAATTTTTAAATATGTTATTCAATAATTCCTCAGCTTGTTCAACAGTTCGTTCCCTGAAAACACAACCGGCACTACTATCTAGGAAGTCCCTAGAAGCATCGGTTAGTCCATTATAGAAAATATCAAGTATTTCATTTTTCTTAAGAGAATGATCAGGAAAAGCATTAAGCAATTGGATAAGCCTCCCCCAAGCTTGTGGGAGACTCTCTTCTTCAATTTGCACAAAGTTACATATTTCCTGTAAAGCAGCTTGTTTCTTATGGGCAGGAAAATATTTTTTAGAGAAGTAATAAATCATATCTTGGGGACTACGCACACAACCAGGTTCAAGAGTATTGTACCATATCTTAGCATCACCTTTTAATGAGAATAGAAATAATTCGAGAATATAGTATTAGCGAATCTTCTCATCATGAGCAAATAGGGTGGCTATATCATTTAATTTAGTAAGGTGTGCCACAATAGTTTCAGTTTCATAGCCATGGAAAGGATCAGATTCAACCAAAGTAATTAACTCTGGGTCAACAGAGAATTCATAATCCTTATCATCAACAAAGATAGGTGAAGTAGCAAACTTAGGATCAAATTTCATTCTAGCATTCAATGATTTTTCTTTTAGTTTGCATAATAATTTCTTAAGATCATCCCTATCATTGCAAGGAAGAAAGTCTCTAGCTATCTCCTCATCCATAACATAACCTTCCGGTATCTTAGGAATTTCATATCTAGGAAGGCTAGGTCTAATAGGTGTTTCAAGATTTTCAGTTTTAAGTACTTTATCAGTTTCAATAATTTCATCAGTTTCAATAATTTCATCAGTTTCAATAATTTCATCAGTTTCAGCATTCTCAGTATCTTTAGCTCTAGCAATTTGTTCATCAAGAAATTCACCTAATGGCATATTATTATCAAGCAAGGTACTAGAATCATCATGAGTAGCATTAATAGAAGTAGCATCATCAATAACTGGCGACATATCAGGATTAATAGCACGTGATGGTGTTGCAAGTCTACTCAAACAGAAGGTGAATCACGTGTAGAGTGTGATGGCAGTTCCTTACCTCCCCTCGTCCTAGAGGAAACGATCTTGGATTTAGTATCCTTAAAATTCTTCATAATGATAAATAGATAATAAACCCAAGTGACTCAACAAATATAGCTATGCTCCCCGACAACGGTGCCGGAAAAAGGTCTTGATAACCCACTGATACATCCATTTTGCATCATGCTTTTATATCGATATTTATGGCATTATGGGCTGTTATTACACATTATGTCACAATACTTATGCCTATTCTTTCTTATTTTACAAGGTTTACATAAGGATGGAGAATGCCGGCTGCTGGAATTCTGGGCTGGAAGAGGAGCAAATATTAGAGACCTATTCTGCACATCTCCAAAAGTCCTGAAACTCCACGAAAGTTGTTTTTGGAAATAATAAAAAATACTGAGCGGAAGAAATACCAGAGGGGGCCCACATCCTGGCCACGAAGGTGGGGGTGTGCCCTACCCCCCTGGGCGTGCCCCCCTGCCTCGTGGGCCCCCTGTTGGCCCTTCGGTGCCCATCTTCTGCTATATGAAGTCTTTCATCCGAAGAAAAATCATAAGCAAGCTTTCGGGACGAGACTCCGCCGCCACGAGGCGGAACCAATCTAGGGCTCCGGCAGAGCTGTTCTGCCGGGGACACTTTCCTCCGGGAGGGGGAAATCATCGCCATCGTCATCACCAACGCTCCTCTCATCAGGAGAGGGCTAATCTCCATCAACATCTTCACCAGCACCATCTCCTCTCAAACCCTAGTTCATCTCTTCTATCCAATTCTTGTCTCCAAGTCTAGAATTGGTACCTGTAGGTTGCTAGTAGTGTTGATTACTCCTTGTAGTTGATGCTAGTTGGTTTATTTGGTGGAAGATCATATGTTCAGATCCTTTATGCATATTAATACTCCTCTGATTATGAACATGAATATGCTTTGTTAGTAGTTACGTTTGTTCCTGAGGACATGGGAGAAGTCTTGCTATTAGTAGTCATGTGAATTTGGTATTCGTTTGATATTTTGATGAGATGTATGTTGTCTCTCCTCTAGTGGTGTTATGTGAACGTCGACTACATGAAACTTCACCATTATTTGGGCCTAGAGGAAGGCATTGGGAAGTAATAAGTAGATGATGGGTTGCTAGAGTGATGAAGCTTAAACCCTAGTTTATGCGTTGTTTCGTAAGGGCTGATTTGGATCCATATGTTTCATGCTATGGTTAGGTTTACCTTAATACTTCTTTTGTAGTTGCGGATGCTTGCAATAGGGGTTAATCATAAGTGGGATGCTTGTTCAAGTAAGAACAGCACCCAAGCACTGGTCCACCCACATATCAAATTATCAAAGTACCGAACGCGAATCATATGAACGTGATGAAAACTAGCTTGACGATAATTCCCATGTGTCCTCGGGACCGCTTTTCTCTATATAAGAGTTTGTCCAGGCTTGTCCTTTGCTACAAAAAGGATTGGGCCACCTTGCTGCACTTTATTTACTTTTGTTACTTGTTGCTCGTTACAAATTATCTTATCACAAAACTATATGTTACCTATAATTTCAGTGCTTGTAGAGAATACCTTGCTGAAAACCGCTTATCATTTCCTTCTGCTCCTTGTTGGGTTTGACACTCTTACTTATCGAAAGGACTATGATAGATCCCCTATGCTTGTGGGTCATCAAGACTCTTTTCTGGCGCCGTTGTCGGGGAGTGAAGCGCCTTTGGTAGGTGGAATTTGGTAAGGAAAATTTTATATAGTGTGCTGAAATTTATTGTCACTTGTTACTATGGAAAGTAATCCTGTGAGGGGCTTGTTCGGGGTATCTTCACCCCGACCAGAAGAGCAAAGAGTTGCTCCTCAACCTACTGAACCTACTAAAAACGAAAATTTCTACTTTGAAATTCCTTCGGGTATGGTAGAAAAACTGCTAGCTAATCCTTTTACAGGAGATGGAACATTACATCCTGATGAACACCTAATATATGTGGATGAAGTTTGTGGATTATTTAAGTTTGCAGGTATGCCCGATGATGTTATCAAGAAGGTCTTCCCTTTATCTTTGAAGGGATATGCATTGACATGGTATAGGCTATGTGATGATATGGGATCATGGAACTACAAACGATTGAAATTGGAATTTCATCAGAAGTTTTATCATATGCATCTTGTTCATCGTGATTGTAATAATATATATAATTTTTGGCCTCGCGAAGGAGAAAGCATCGCTCAAGCTTGGGGGAGGGTTAAATCAATGTTATATTCATGCCCCAATCATGAGCTCTCAAGATAAATGATTATTCAAAAAATATATGCTCGGCTTTCTGATAACAATCGCACCATGCTCGATACTTCTTGTGCTGGCTCTTTTATGATGAAGACTATTGAATTCAAATGGGATTTATTGGAAATAATTAAATGCAACTCTGAAGATTGGGACCTCGACGAAGGTAAGGAGTTAGGTATGACACCTAAGTTTGATTATGTTAAATCTTTTATGGATACCGATGTTTTCCGCAAATTTAGCACTAAATATGGACTTGACTCTGAGATAGTAGCTTCTTTCTGTGAATCCTTTGCTACTCATGTTGATCTCCCTAAGGAGAAGTGGTTTAAATATCATCCTCCCATAGAAGTAAAAGTAGTTGCACCTATTAAAGTTGAAGAAAAGACTATCACTTATAATGATCCAATTGTTCCTACTACTTATGTAGAGAAACCACCTTTTCCTGTTAGAATAAAGGATCATGCTAAAGCTTCAACTGTGGTTTGTAAAAGCAATATTAGAACTTATACACCTCCTGAGCAAGTTAAAGTTGAACCTAATATTTCTATTGTTAAAGATCTCTTGGCTGATAATATTGATGGGCATGTTATTTATTTCTGTGATGAGACTGCTAGAATTGCTAAACCTTGTGCTAAAGATAAACATAGACCTATGGTAGGCATGTCTGTTATTTCTGTTAAAATAGGAGATCGTTGTTATCATGGCTTATGTGATGTGGGTGTTAGTCCTAGTGCAATACCTATTGACTTATACAAAGAAATTATGCATGATATTGCACCTGCTGAGTTAGAAGATATAGATGTCACTATTAAGCTTGCCAATAGAGATACTATTTCACCCATGGGAATTGTTAGAGATGTTAAAGTCTTGTGTCGGAAAACTAAATATCCTGCTGATTTTCTTGTTCTTGGTTCCCCACAAGATAGCTTTTGTCCCATTATATTTGGTAGACCCTTAGTGAACACTGTCAATGCTAGGATAGACTGCAAAAAAGATGTTGTTACTATTGGTTTGGGTGATATGTTTCATGAGTTCAACTTTTCTAAATTTCGTAGACAACATCGTGAAGAGGAATTGCCTAGTAAAGATGAAATCATTGGTCTTGCTTCTATTGCCATACCTCCTAGTGATCCTTTAGAACAATATTTGCTAGACCACGAAAATGGTATGTTTATGAATGAAAAAACGGAAATAGATGAAGTTTTCTTTAAACAGGGACCTATTCTGAAACACAACTTGCCTGTTGAAATCCTAGGGGATCATCCTCCACCCAAGGGCGATCCCGTGTTTGATCTTAAACCATTGCATGATACTCTTAAATATGCTTATCTTAATGAAAAGAAGATGTATCCTGTTATTATTAGTGCTAGCCTTTCAGAGAAGGAGGAAGAAAAATTATTGAAAACTCTGAAGAAGCACCGTGCTGCTATTGGATATACTCTTGATGATCTTGAGGGCATTAGTCCCACACTATGTCAACACAAAATAAATTTGGAGAAAGATGCCAAACCAGTTATTGATCACCAACGACCGCTGTATCCTAAAATGAAACAAGTGGTAAGAAAAGAAATACTAAAGCTCCTTGAGGCAGGTGTAATTTATCTCGTTGTTGATAGTCAGTGGGTAAGTCCTGTCCATTGTGTCCCTAAGAAGGGAGGTATTACTGTCGTTCGTAATGATAAATATGAATTGATTTTGCAAAGAATTATTACAGGTTATAGGATGGTAATTGATTTCTGCAAATTAAATAAAGCTACTAAAAAAGATCATTACCCCTTGCCATTCATTGATTAAATGCTAGAAAGATTATCCAAACATACACACTTTTGCTTTCTAGATGGTTATTCTGGCTTCTCTCAAATACCTGTGTCAGCGGATGATCAAGCTAAGACCACTTTTATTTACCCTTTCGGTACTTTTGCTTATAGATGTATGCCTTTTGGTTTTTGTAATGCACCTGCTAGCAGTCAAAGATGCATGATGGCTATATTCTCTGACTTTTGTGAAAAGATTTGTGAGGTTTTCATGGATGATTTATCCGTTTATGGATCCTCTTTTGATGATTGCTTGAGCAACCTTGATCGAGTTTTGCAGAGATGTGAAGAAAGTAATCTTGTCTTGAACTAGGAGAAGTGCCACTTTATGGTTAATGAAGGTATTGTCTTGGGGCATAAAATTTCTGAAAGGGGCATTGAAGTTGATAAAGCTAAAGTTGATGCTATTGAAAAGATGCCATGTCCCAAGGACATCAAAGGTATAAGAAGTTTCCTTGGTCACGCTGGATTTTATAGGAGGTTCATTAAGGACTTCTCAAAAATTTCTCGGCCTCTGACTAATTTCTTACAAAAAGATATACCATTTGTCTTTGATGATGATTGTGTAGAAGCATTTGAAATACTTAAGAAAGCACTGATTTGTGCACCTATTGTTCAGCCACCTGATTGGAATTTACCTTTTGAAATCATGTGTGATGCTAGTGATTATGTTGTAGGTGCTGTTCTAGGTCAAAGAGTTGATAAGAAATTAAATGTCATTCAATATGCTAGTAAAACCCTAGACAATGCTCAGAGAAATTATGCTACTACTGAATTAGATGGGTTGTATTTGCATGTGATAAGTTCAGAACTTATATTGTTGATTCTAAAGTAACTATTCACACGGATCATGTTGCTATTAAATATCTTATGGAAAATAAAGATGCTAAACCTAGACTTATTAGATGGGTTCTCTTGCTACAAGAATTTGATTTGCATATTACTAATAGAAAGGGAGCTGAGAACCCCGTTGCAGACAACTTGTCTAGGTTAGAAAATGTTCTTGATGACCCACTACCTATTGATGATAGCTTTCCTGATGAACAATTAAATGTCATAAATGATTCTCGCACTGCTCCATGGTATGTTGATTATGCTAATTACATTGTTGCTAAATTTATACCACCTAGTTTCACATACCAGCAAAAGAAAAAGTTGTTCTATGATTTGAGACATTACTTTTGGGATGACCCACATCTTTATAAAGAAGGAGTAGATGGTATTATTAGACGTTGTGTACCTGAGCATGAACAGGAACATATCCTACGCAAGTGTCACTCCGAGGCTTATGGAGGACACCGTGCTGGAGATAGAACTGCACATAAGGTATTGCAATCTGGTTTTTATTGGCCTACTCTCTTCAAGGATGCCCGTAAGTTTGTCCTATCTTGTGATGAATGTCAAAGAATTGGTAATATTAGTAGACGTCAAGAAATTCCTATGAATTACTCACTTGTTATTGAACCATTTGATGTTTGGGGCTTTGATTATAAGGGACCATTTCCTGCCTCTAATGGATATACACATATTTTAGTTGCTGTTGATTACGTTACTAAGTGGGTAGAAGCTATTCCAACTAGTAGTGCTGATCATAACACCTCTATTAAGATGCTTAAAGAAGTTATTTTTCCAAGGTTTGGAGTCCCTAGATATCTAATGACTGATGGTGGTTCACATTTTATTCATGGTGCTTTCCGTAAATGCTTGCTAACTATGATGTTAATCATAGAATTGCATCTCCATATCACCCACAGTCTAGTGGTCAAGTAGAATTGAGTAACAGAGAGCTTAAATTTATATTGCAAAAGACTGTTAATAGATCTAGAAAGAATTGGTCCAAGAAACTTGATGATGCATTATGGGCCTATAGAAAGGCATATAAAAATCCTATGGGTATGTCTCCGTATAAAATGGTTTATGGAAAAGCATGTCACTTACCTCTCGAATTAGAACATAAGGCATATTGGGCTATTAAGGAGCTCAACTATGATTTCAAACTTGCCGGTGAGAAGAGGTTATTTGGCATTAGCTCACTTGATGAATGGAGAACCCAAGCCTATGAAAATGCCAAATTGTTTAAAGAAAGGGTTAAAAGATGGCATGACAAAAGGATACAAAAGCGTGAGTTTAAGGTGGGTGATTATGTATTGCTATAAAGCTCTCGTTTAAGATTTTTTGCAGGAAAAAAGGGATGGTCCTTATGTTATTGAGGAGGTCTATCGTTCTGGTGCCATAAAAATCAACAACTTTGAAGGCACAAATCCGAAGGTGGTGAACTGTCAAAGAATCAAACATTACATCTCAGGTAATCCTATAAATGTTAAAACCAATGTTATTGAAACCGTAGCCCCGGAGGAATACATAAGGGACACTTTCCAGAACGTTCCAGACTCTGAAAAGGAATAGGTATGTGGTACGGTAAGTAAATCGACCCCAAAACAGTTCTAATGGCAATTTTTCTCCGTTTTAGAATATTTAGAAAAATAGAAAAATAAGAAGCAGTCTGGGAAGGACACGAGGGTGGAGGGCGCGCCCCCCTGCCTCGTGGGCACCTCGTGCGCTCTCCGGACTCCGTTTTCTTGCACGATACGTATTTTGGTCGGTAAAAATTCATTATATAATCTCCCGAAGGTTTTGACTCTTGTACCATGCAATTGTCCTTTTTCTGGTTTCAAGCTGTTTCTGTAGCAGATTTGGAGCAAGATGTCATCTCAGGATTCCGACGAGAGAGCTATGTCTCACACCTCATTGCTGACCCAAAGACCTATGGGGATCTATCTCCTTGTGGTCGAACTACGGATGAAGAGGAGGATGCCAATTTGATGAGGATTAACGATTCAATCTCAGAGGAGGAGGATGTCCCTCTACCTCAACCTGGGGGTATGCATGTGAAGTTCAAGAAGTCTAGTCTCCCTAAGAGGGCTAAACTATCTAACAATCGATCTATTCCTTCTTGTTTTCGACAGAAAAACAAAGGAGATTTATGTGACAAGGTCTTGAAGCTGGAATCGGAGGTTGATGATTTAAAGGAGGAAATTGCTCTCCTCAATTACAATATGAAGAAGTTGAAAGCACAGTTTCATCAACAACCCCATCATCACCACCTCCGAAGAAAGAGATATAATCACATGGGTATGGGCACTCCCCTTGGCAACTGCCAAGCTTGGGGGAGGTGCCCCGGTATCGTGTCACCATCACATCTCTATCTTTACCGTTTTTCTTAGTTCGATCCTTTTAGTAGTATCTTGATAAAGTAGAATAAAGTTTATGGTATGATCTAGTTTTGAGTTTTGCTTTATGATCCCTCTATGTAATCGAGTTCGTGAGTTATATAATAAAGATTAGTGTTGAGTCAAGGGATTGATTATCTTTCTATGATCTTGAGGGAATAAAATAAAAGAGAAAAATAATAAAAAGAAACAAAGAGATCATGCTGATCTTATGAAGAGTAATGACTTCACATAGAAAGAGTATGATGATTAAAAATTGTTGAGAGTTGACAAACATAGCTTTGGTCATCGTTGCGATTAATAGAAATTAATAAAGAAAGAGAGGTTTCACATATAAATATACTATCTTGGACATCTTTTATGATTGGGAGCACTCATTAAAATGACATGCTAAAGAGTTGATGTTGGACAAGGAAGACAACGTAATGGGTTATGTTTTCTTATATCTGAGATAAAGTATATTGTCATGGATCATCCAACATGTTGATCTTGCCTTTCCCCCTCATTATAGCCAAATCTTTGTACCAAGTAGAGATACTACTTGTGCTTCCAAATACCCTTAAACCAGTTTTGCCATGAGAGTCCACCATATCTACCTATGGATTGAGTAAGATCCTTCAAGTAAGTTGTCCTCGGTGCAAGCAATAAAAATTGCTCTCTAAATATGTATGATTGATTGGTGTGGAAGAAATAAGCTTTATACGAGCTTGTGATATGGGAGAAATAAAAGTGACAGACTGCATAATAAAGGTCTATATCACAAGTGGCAATATAAAGTGACATTCTTTCGCATTAAGATTTTGTCCATCCAACCCTGAAAGCGCATGGCAACCTCTGGTTCCCTCTGCGAAGGGCCTATCTTTTATTATTATCTTCTACCTTATGCAAGAGTCATGGTGATTTTCACCTTTCCTTTTACATTTTATCCTTTGGCAAGCCCAGTGTGTTGGAAAGATCACGATATATATATATATATATATATATATATATATATATATATATATATATATATATATATATATATATATATATATATATATATATATATATATAGTTGGATGTAAGTTAGCATGAACTATTATTGTTGACATTACCCTTGAGGTAAAAGGTTGAGAGGCGAAAACTATAAGCCCCTATCTTTCTCTGTGTCCGATTAAAACTCCATAACCACAAGTATTGCGTGAGTGTTAGCAATTGTGAAAGACTAAACGATGGTTGAGTATGTGGACTTGCTAAAAAGCTCTGACATAGACTCTTTCTAATGTTATGATAAATTGCAATTGCCTCAATGACTGAGATTATAGTTTATTAGTTCTCAATGAAGTTTCTGATTCATACTTTGCATTGTGAACCGATTATTACTTGAGCATAAGAAATCATATGACAATATTCATATATGTTGCTGTTATAAGATTAATCATGATGCCCTCATGTCCGTATTTTATTTTATCGACACCTCTACCTCTAAACATGTGGACATATTTATCGTTATCGGCTTCCGCTTGAGGACAAGCGAGGTCTAAGCTTGGGGGAGTTGATACGTCCATTTTGCATCATGCTTTTATATCGATATTCATTGCATTATGGGACGTTACTACACATTATGTCACAATACTTATGCCTATTCTTTCTTATTTTACAAGGTTTACATAAGGAGGAGAATGCCAAAGAATTTGGAATTATAATGGAAGAGGAGCAAATATTAGAGACCTATTCTGCACATCTCCAAAAGTCCTGAAACTCCACGAAAGTTGTTTTTGGAAATAATAAAAAATACTGAGCGGAAGAAATACCAGAGGGCGCCCACACCCTGGCCACGAGGGTGGGGGGTGTGCCCTACCCCCCTGGGCGCGCCCCCTACCTCGTGGCCCCCCCGTTGGCCCTCGGGTGCCCATCTTCTGCTATATGAAGTCTTTCGTCCGAAGAAAAATCATAAGCAAGCTTTCGGGACGAGACTCCGCCTCCACGAGGCGGAACCTTGGCGGAACCAATCTAGGGCTCCAGCAGAGCTGTTCTGCCGGGGACACTTTCCTCCGGGAGGGGGAGATCATCGCCATCATCATCACCAATGCTCCTCTCATCAGGAGAGGGCTAATCTCCATCAACATATTCACCAGCACCATCTCCTCTGAAACCCTAGTTCATCTCTTGTATCCAATTCTTGTCTCCAAGTCTGGAATTGGTACCTGTAGGTTGCTAGTAGTGTTGATTACTCCTTGTAGTTGATGCTAGTTGGTTTATTTGGTGGAAGATCATATTTTCAGATCCTTTATGCATATTAATACTCCTCTGATTATGAACATGAATATGCTTTGTGAGTAGTTACATTTGTTCCTGAGGACATGGGAGAAGTCTTGCTATTAGTAGTCATGTGAATTTGGTATTCGTTCGATATTTTGATGAGATGTATGTTGTCTCTCCTCTAGTGGTGTTATGTGAACGTTGACTACATGACACTTCACCATTATTTGGGCCTAGAGGAAGGCATTGGGAAGTAATAAGTAGATGATGGGTTGCTAGAGTGACAGAAGCTTAAACCCTAGTTTATGCGTTGCTTCTTAAGGGGCTGATTTGGATCCATATGTTTCATGCTATGGTTTGGTTTACCTTATGTAACACCCCGGTTGTAACTTTCCATATTTGTAACTCCAACTCTTGCCATTTTCGGCATTGTGATATGATATTCCCTCCCTGGTTGTGTTTTTCTTCATTTTTGCATTTTGTCCATGTCATGCATTTAATATCATGTCATCATGTGCATCGCATTCGCATACGTGTTCGTCTCATGCATCCGAGCATTTTCCCTGTTGGCCGTTTTGCAATCCGGCACTCCTATGTCCCCCGGCGTCCCCTTTTACATTTTTCCGTGAGCGGGTACTAAACTTTCTCGGAATGGACCGAGGTTGGTCAAGTGGCCTTGGTACACCACCGTGAACCACTGTCAAGTTTCGTGCCATTTGGAGGTCGTTGGTACTCCAACGGTTAACCAGATAATCGTAAAGGCCTCTTTTGGGTTGCAGTCCAACACCCTTCAAAACAGCCCAATAACCCATCTAAGTCACTTCCATGCTCTCCGTCGTCGGATCACGATCGTGTGGTAAAACTACACTCCATTTGGAGCTTCCTAGCTCCTTCTACCTATAAATATAGCCTCCCCTCCAAAATTTCCGGATCCCAAACCCTAGCCCCGCCTCTCCTCGCGCGCGGACACGTCCGGTCCCACGGACGAAACCCGCCACCGCCCGGACCAACCTGAAGGCGCGCACGTGGCGCGCCCACATCGCCCGCGCCGCCGCCGCCGAACCAGGGGCCCCCGCCCGGCCAGCGCGCCGCCGCCCTTCGCCAGCGCGCCGGCCGCGCCCGACCCGCTGGCTGGCCGCCTCGCCGCCTCGTCCTCGACCCGTGCCGCCCGGCCGCCTCGCCCAGCGCCCGGCCCGCCTCCGCCGCCGCCACCTCGCGCCCACCCGGCGCTGCGCCCGTCATTGGTCGCCTCCTCGCCCGCCGCCGTCGCGCCCGGCGGACCCGTCCGCCCGGCCTCTCCTCCCTACTTCTCCGTGAAGCCGCCGGCGTAACCTCGATCCATACCGAGCGGATCTAGATCCGATCTAAGGTTGACTTTCCCCGAGCCCCGGGTTTCCCCTAAGTCATTTTTTTCAGTTATTTTGTTGCATGTTCATCGCATCATAACTCTGCGCCCGTGGCTCCGTTTTGGGCGTGTAGCATACCTAAATGTTCGCCTCAATTATTAAATCATTTTATCTCATTGCATCATTTTCATTTGAGCTCATCTTGATGCACGAAATGCTGTTAGAAGAGGGCTATGTGATGTTAGTTTCAGATTCTTATCAGAACATGCACTTTTGTCATTTTTGCCATGATTGATGTGTGCACCCTATGAACTTGAGTCCTACATGTGTTTTGTAATATGCCATGCCATCTTTACAGGGGTGTATGCCATGTATTTTTGTGGTCTCTGTGGTGACTAGCACAAGCATGCAAACTAGGCTTCATGATGTTGCTGATTTCAGCCCCTGTTTTGCTGATATTTTTTATGCCATGTAAACTTGATGCTACAGAGAGATCCATGCTTATTTTGAGATACTTCAGTCAAGATGTTTTGAACAATGGTTATTCTCTATCCATCCATGCCCTTGTTTGAAATTATGGAGTGCCATAGCTTGAGTCAATCGAGCTCTACTTTTGCTATAAAATGTTTCCTGGCAGATTGTTTACATGTTATTCAATTTTGCCAAGGTTGTTGTAGTTGATCCGTGAATGGTATGATGTTGTTCTTGCAATGTGTAGCTTCTATGCCATGTCTTCTTGATGGATGTATGCTTAGTTTATCATGAAATGCTCTGTAGTGAGTGCATCGAGCTCGCGAAGATGCCTTCTTAATTCTGTCAATGTCATGCCCTGTTTGCTGAATCTGTTAACGAAACTTGCTATATTGACATGGGTGCTATTGCATTTTCCGATCCCTTTTGGCTCTTGGTCAGTAAGGGACTTTTGTTCTATGCTTTGTGTAGATTCATGCCATGCCTTGTTTTGCTATTATAAGTTCCTGTAGCATGTTGTTTGCTTGCTCTGAACATTGCTTCCTGATGCTGATTCTGCCATGTTAGTATTTTCACTAAGTCTGTGAAGCTGATATATTTTGCACTTTTTCCATGCTTGTTTGGACCTGTTATGGTGTGATTTAGCCGTAGCTCAGTGTTCATCTTTTGTCAAGCATCTTGAGTAGATCACTTCCATATGCTTTGTTGGTACGTTTGGGTGCAGTTGCTTAATTTCTTGTTGCTTGCCAAGTGGCATCATGCTGTTAATGGCAGATTTGTGTCATTTTTGTTTTGCTTGTCATTTGCAAACCGTGCATCCGATTCCGGTGATCTTTATATCGATTTCAACCGAAATCATCTCACCTTTCCAGCGGCATACTTGGTTTGCCAATTTGATGCCGTGTTCATCATTTTCCTTCCGGAGCACGCATACGCATTGCATATCACATCTCGCATATCATGCCATGTATTGCATCATGTTGCTTGTGCATTGCACCGTGATTTATTATGGTTCCATTGTTTGTGTTCTTGCTTTGGGTAGAGCCAGGAGACGAGTACGTGAACGAGGAACCTGTTGAGAACGCTTACGAGGATCAAGCTTTCGACAACTCTGAGAACCTTGCAGGCAAGATGACCATACCCTCGAAATCACTTCTATCTTTGCTTGCTAGATGCTCGCTCTTTTGCTATGCCTATGCTATGATGCCTATCACTTGCTTATCATGTCTCCCATATTTGCCATGTCAAGCCCCTAACCATCCTTTCCTAGCAAACCGTTGTTTGGCTATGTTACCGCGTTGCTCAGCCCCTCTTATAGCGTTGCTAGTTGCAGGTGAAGATGAAGTTTGTTCCTTGTTGGAACATGGAGATGTTGTTCCTTGTTGGAACAAGTTTACTTGTTGGGATATCACAATATCTATTGTTTAATTAATGCATCTATATACATGGTAAAGGGTGGAATACTCGGCCTTATGCCTGGTGTTTTGTTCCACTCTTGCCGCCTTAGTTTCCGTCATACCGGTGTTATGTTCCTTGATTTCGCGTTCCTTACACGGTTGGGTGATTTATGGGACCCCCTTGACAGTTCGCTTTGAATAAGACTCCTCCAGCAAGGCCCAACATTGGTTTTACCATTTGCCACCTAAGCCTTTTTTCCCCGGGTTTTCGCGAGCCCGAGGGTCATCTTTATTTACCCCGGGCCAGTGCTCCTTCGAGTGTTGGTCCAAACTAGAGCACCGTCTTGGGACCATTCCTTGGCAACTTGGATTACGTCGGTACATGTACGCTTAGCTTATCCGGTGTGCCCTGAGAACGAGATATGTGCAGCTCCTATCGAGATTTGTCGGCACAGTCGGGTGGTCCTGCTGGTCTTGTTTTACCATTGTCGAGATGTCTTGTAGTCCGGGATTCCGAGACTGATCGGGTCTTCCCGGTAGAAGGAATATCCTTCGTTGACCGTGAGAGCTTATAATGGGCTAAGTTGGGACACCCCTGCAGGTATTATCTTTCAAAGCCGTGCCCATGATGTTATGAGGAAGATGGGAATTTTTAATGTCCGGTTGTAGAAAACCCGAAGTTGACCTTAAATAAAATACATCAACCGCGTGTGTAACCGTGATGGTCTCTTCTCGGCGGAGTCCCAGAAGTGAACACGGTGTTGGAGTTATGCTTGACGTAAGTAGTTCAGGATCACTTCTTGATCGCTACTAGCTTCACGACCGCGCCTTGCTTCTCTTCTCGCTCTCTTTTGCGAATGTAGCCACCATATATGCTAGTCGCTTGCTGCAGCTCCACCTCACAACTCTGTCCTTCCTATAAGCTTAAATAGGCTTGATCTCGCTGGTGTGAGATTGCTGAGTCCCGTGACTCACAGATTCTACCAAAACAGTTGCAGTGCCGACGATGCGGTCAGATGGCGCAACCGAGCTCAAGTGGGAGTTCGACGAGGCGTGGTCGTTACTATGTGTCTTTTCCCGATGATCATTAGTGGAGCCAGTTGGGACGATCGGGATCTGTGTAGCATTTGGGGTAGTCTTCTTTTATTTTGGTTACGTAGTCGGACCTTGAGTGTAATCTGGATGATGGATGTTTATTTATGTCTTGTGTGAAGTGGGCATCGTAAGCCAACTATGTATCTCTTTCCTTATGTATTACATGGGTTGTGTGAATATTACCTCACTTGCGACATTGCTTTCAATGCGGTTATGCCTCTAAGTCGTGCTTCGACACGTGGGAGATATAGCCGCATCGAGGCGCTATAAGTTGGTAATCGAGCCATCCCGACTTAGGAGCCCCCGCTGATTGTTTGTTTGGCGTTGTTGAGTCTAGAACAAAAATGTTTTGAACTTAGGATTATATATATCGGAGAGTAGGATTCTTTTTACTCCCCAGCCCCTTCATCGCTCTGGTGAGGTCTCCTGACGTAGAAGTTTTGACTCTCCTCTCCTCAAATTTCACTAAAAAAAATTTAGGATCACGCGGGTATCTTGGAATCGTTCCGATGGTTTTGTGACGAGAACATTGTTCTTGGTGCCTCCTGACATTTAGGGGTTGTGGAAGTGTCCCGGGGAGTTGAGCTCCGAGGTTTTGTCGTCACAATTTTATCGTTGCAGTTCTGGAATACCTGAGCTTTGCCGACATCGAAAATCTCTTTTGTACAGTTGTTGGTGAGATAACCCGATAACCCGAGATTGGGCGAGCTCGGGAGTATTGCCATGACTCATATAACGGATGCTTTTCGAAGGTCGAGGTACACGATTTCCAAAGGTTTCTTGGTTATGTGTTGACGGATGGATACAGTTGGATCTAGGTATTGTTAGTTTGGGTGATATATTTTGTGTCCCCTGTATCCCCAACACCAGATTGCATAACCAGAAAGTTTCGGGAGTTTATAGGTGGGATTCAAGTAGCTCTTAGCATTTCTTCCTGCAGATATTTGGTTTGCGATTGGGTAATCCTTACCACTTATTTGTTCCAGTCGTACCTTGTTATTTTTTTCATCAACCCTTAATCAAGTGGCTTCTCACCTTAAAGGACGTGTGATGTTAGCTTTTGGAATTCATTCGTTCATCCTTGTTCGAATGTTTATTGTGAAGACTATATGTTGCAATTTCTATCCGTTGATTCAACTTGTCTATCTGTCTATCAAGTGCTAACGGATGTCACCCTCTTCAGGATGGCTCCGCCAACGCGTCTGAATCCGGATCGCAATGATGGGAGTGAGTCGAACCCTCCACCTCCACATCCGCCTCCGGAGGCATGGCAAGCTATCATGGCAGCCACCAACGCAAATGCTCAGATGATTTTGCAACTCTTGCAAGAGCGTACCCAAGGGCAAGGCAACCAAGGAAATCAAGGCCAAGGCAACAACCAGCCGCACTTTGCTACCCTCAATCAGTTCCTCGCTAATCAGCCGAAGTCTTTCAACTTACGTGCGAGGCCGAAACGCCGACGATTGGCTTGTGGACATCTGCAAACATTTTGAATGTAGCAATGTCAGACATGAGGACTTTGTCAAGTTTGCTTCGTTTCAACTCAAGGACCAAGCTGCCGAGTGGTATCAGCAATACAAAGATTCCAGAGGAGGTCGTGTAATTACAGGATGAGTTCCGCCGAGACTTCAAAGCTCACCACATTCCGAAAAGTGTTGTTGAGAGCAAGCGTGAGGAGTTCCGCAATCTCAAGAAAGGCAACATGTCTGTGTATCAATACAATATCCAGTTCCAGAAACTCGCTCGCTTCGCTAAGCAAGACGTCCCTGATGAGAAGAGTATGATCTATCAATTCAGAGGTGGTCTTAGAGAAGATTTGCAATTAGCTCTCATGCTTTTTGAGCCAGAAAAGTATGATGAATTCTACAACATGGCACTGAAGCAAGAAGCTGCCCAGCTCAAATGTGAGGCTTCTAAGAAGAGAATCAGGGATGCAGTTCAGTCTTCTTCTTCCTCTCAAGTGGCAGCTAAGCAGCAAAAGTTCTACCTTCCTCCTCCTCTGTTCCGTCAGCCTTATCGTGAGAAGAACTCAGGTGGTCGTGGATCTTCCCACCCACCCAACCCAAAGCTATCGTAACAAGTCTAATTCTCAAGCTCCAAGGTCAAATGCTCCTTATCACCGTCCGCTCTCAGAGGTGACTTGCAGCAAATGTCGTGAGAAGGTCACTATGCTGAACAAGTGCTTCAACCAAAGCCGCCTTCCGCCTCCTCCTCTGTGAGATCTTCTAGCAATGCGGTGGTCAAGCATAATCCCAAGTCCGCAAAGGTGAACATGATGAATGCAGCAAGCGGAGGATTCTTCGATGTGATTATGGGTAATCTTCCAGTTAATGATATTCCTGCAAAAGTTTTATTTGATACCGGTGCATCGCATTGTTTCATGTCTAGATCATTTGTTGCAAAGCATAATTTCATTTCGGAAATGTTGGAAAAACCCTTGGGAGTTGTTTCTCCAGCCTCTTCTATGAGGGCTACCACAATGATTCCGGATGTTTCTATCAAGATGGGCGACTATAGATTTCTATCTAAACCATTTGTTCTTGGTGACTCGGTTATTGATCTTATTCTTGGGATGGACTGGCTTTCTCAGCACAAAGCTCAGCTTGATTGTGCTGCCAGGGAAATTCAATTGACACACTCTTCTGAGGATGTGATCATCTATGCCGCTCGTGATGAAACCATTCGGTTGTTTTCTCTCAATGAGAAGGCGAGTTGGATGCTATCTCTCGATTCGATCGTTTGTGAGTATCAAGATGTCTTTCGGAAGAGCTTCCAGAATGCCTCCTCACCGGCCGCTTGAGTTCAGTTATCGATCTTGAGCACGGCATTGAACCCGTTGCAAGCGTCCATACAAGCTTGGACCTAATGAGCTGAAGGAATTGAAGAAGCAGCTCGATGAACAAGAGCATCTGGGTTTGATCAGACCGAGTTCATCTCCTTGGGGTTGTGGTGTTCTTTTTGTCCAGAAGAAGGATGGCACGGACCGATTGTGCGTCGATTACCGTCCATTGAACAAGAAGACAATCAAGAACAAGTATCCACTTCCCAACATCAATGAGCTTTTCGAGCAACTCAAAGGTGCTAAAGTGTTCTCCAAGCTTGACCTTTGTATGGGTTATCATCAAATTCGCATTCGTGAACAAGATATTCCCAAGACAGCATTCAGAACAAGCTTTGGTTCTTATGAATATACTGTCATGTCTTTCGGCCTTGTCAATGCTCCTCCAACTTTCTATCGAATGATGAACTTCATCTTCAACCCCTACACCAATGAATTCGTCTTGGTCTATCTTGATGATATTTTGGTCTTCTCCAAGAATAAGAAGGATCATGCCAAACATTTGCGATTGGTGCTCGACAAGCTCAGAGAGCATCAATTCTATCTGAAGTTTTCCAAATGTGAATTTTGGCTTGATGAAGTGCTTTATCTTGGTCACATCATCTCCGCCAAGGGCATCGCTGTTAACCCCGAGAAGGTGTCTGCAGTTTGTGAATTGGGAACCTCCTCGAATGTCAAGCGGCCGCAGTTTTCTTGGTCTTGCAAGCTATTGCCAAAGATTCGTTGAGAACTTCTCTAAGATTGCAAAGCCTCTTTCCAACCTCCTCCGAAGCATGTGAAGTATATACGGTCTCACGAGTGTGGCGTTGCTTTCAATACTCTCAAAGAGAAACTCGTCACAGCTCTGTCTTGACTCCTCTGATGAATCCAAGCCATTGAAGTTTTACGTGATGCTTCTCTTCAAGGTCTCGGTGCTGTGTTAATGCAAGAGAAGAAAGTTGTGGCCTATACCTCTCGTTAGTTGAAGCCCAACGAAAAGAACTACCCCACTCACGATCTTGAGTTGGCGGCAGTTGTCCATGCATTAATAACTTGGAGACATCTCTTGTTGGGAAGGAAAGTGGACATATTCACCGATCACAAGAGTCTCAAGTATATCTTCACTCAACCCAACCTCAACCTCGTGCAAACTCGATGGGTGAAATGATTCAAGAGTACAACCCAAGTATTGAATATACTCCGGCAAGGCCAATGTGATTGCAGATGCTTTGAGCAGGAAGGCTTACTGCAACAGCTTAATCCTCAAGCCCTTCCAACGGACCTTTGTGAAGCTTTCCAAGCTGAATTTTCAAGTTGTTGCTCAAGGCTTTCTTGCCAACCTCATAGTCTCTCCTACTTTGGAAGACCAAATTCGTGAGGCTCAACTCCGGATACCATGGCGAAAAAGGTGAAGCGTGGTATCGACAAGGGCATTTCAAATACAAGTGCTTCCACATTGATGACAAAGATACTCTTTTCTTGAGGACCAGATTGTGGTTCCAAAGGGTGATCTATGTAAAGTCATTATGAGCGAGGCACACAATTCCCTTCTATCCATTCATCCGGAAATGCGAAGATGTACCATGACCTCAAGCAGTCATATTGGTGGACTCGAATGAAGCGAGAAATTGCTCAATTCGTGAATGAGTGTGATGTCTGCAGAAGAGTGAAAGAGAACACCAAAGACCAGCTGGTCTCCTCCAACCTCTTGCTATTCCAGAATGGAAGTTTGATCATATCGAAATGGACTTCATGACTGGATTTCCTAAGTCCAAGCGTGGAAATGATGCTATCTTCGTTGTCATTGACAAGCTTACTAAAGTGGCTCATTTTCTTCCTATCAAAGAATCCATCACAGCAGCTCGGTTGGCGAGCTATACACATCGAGATTGTCTCCTTGCGGCATTCCACAATTGATCTCTTGAGACCGTGGCAGCATCTTTACCTCCAAGTTTTGGGATTCTTTTCAGAAGGCCATGGGCACCAACATTCGTTTCAGCACAGCTTTCCATCCTCAAACAAGTGGCCAAGTCGAGCGAGTCAATCAAATCCTTGAAGATATGCTTAGGGCTTGTGTCATTTCCTTCGGTATGAAGTGGGAAGATTGTCTTCCATATGCCGAGTTCTCCTACAACAACAGCTTCCAAGCGAGTTTGGGCAAGGCCCCATTCAAAATTCTCTATGGCAGAAAGTGTTGTACTCCTCTCAATTGGTCCGAGACAGGTGAACGCCAACTTCTTGGCAACGACTTGATCACGAAGCGAAGAAATGTGCAAAGTCATTCGTGAGAATCTCAAAGCAGCGCAATCGCGCCGGAAAACTATTATGATGACAAGCACCGTGATGTGGCTTTTGAAATCGGAGACCATGTCTACCTCGCGTCTCTCAATGAAAGGCACTCGTAAACCCGGTATCAAAGGAAGCTTGCCCCTAGATCGTGGGTCCTTTCAAGATCATTGGCAAAAGAGGCGATCTAGCCTATCAACGAGCTTCCGTCCAACCGCGAACGTGCATGATGTGTTTCATGTGTCACAGCTTCGCAAGTGCTTCAAGACTCCTGAGCGCACTATCAACTTCGAAGAAATTGACCTCCAAGAAGATCTCTCTTATCATGAGCACCCCGTTGCTATTCTTGAAGAAACCGAGCGCAAGACTCGCAACAAGTCAATCAAATTCCTGAAAGTGAAGTGGTCACACCATTCCGACCGAGAAGCCACCTGGGAGCGCGAGGATCACCTCCGTTCTGAATATCCGGAGTTCTTGCAGTCCTAGATCTCGGGACGAGATCCTCTTGTAGTGGTGGAGTGTTGTAACACCCCGGTTGTAACTTTTCATATTTGTAACTCCAACTCTTGCCATTTTCGGCATTGTGATATGATATTCCCTCCGTGGTTGGGTTTTTCTTCATTTTTGCATTTTGTCCATGTCATGCATTTCATATCATGTCATCATGTGCATCGCATTCGCATACGTGCTCGTCTCATGCATCCGAGCATTTTCCCCGTTGTCCGTTTTGCAATCCGTCACTCCTATGTCCCCCGGCGTCCCCTTTTACATTTTTCCGTGAGCAGGTACTAAACTTTCTCAGAATGGACCGAGGTTTGTCAAGTGGCCTTGGTACACCACCGGTAGACCACCTGTCAAGTTTCGTGCCATTTGGAGCTCGTTTGGTACTCCAACGGTTAACCGCATAATCGCAAAGGCCTCTTTTGGGTTGCAGTCCAACACCCCTTCAAAACAGCCCAATACCCCATCTAAGTCACTTCCATGCTCTCCGTCGTCGGATCACGATCGCGTGGGCGAAAACTACACTCCATTTGAAGCTTCCTAGCTCCTTCTACCTATAAATATAGCCTCCCCTCCGAAAATTTCCGGATCCCGAAACCCTAGCCCCGCTCCCTCCGCGGCCGGACACGTCCGATCGCGCCCGATTGGCTCCGCCGCCGCCCGGACCAACAGCAGCGCCACGTGGCGCGCCCACATCGCCAGCGCCCGCCCGGCCGCCGGCCAGCAGGGCCCCGCCCGCCAGCAGCGCCGCCGCCGCTCGCGCCCGCGCCCGGCGCGCCCGACCCGTCGTCGGCCGCCTCCGCCGCCTCGTCCTCGACCCCGCGCCGCCCGGCTGCCTCGCCGCCGCCACCTCGCGCCCGACCGGCCGCCCGCGCCCGTCGCGGTCGCCTCCCTCGCCCGCCATCGTCGCGCCCGGCGGACCCGTCGCCCGGCCTCTCCTCCCTCCTTCTCCGGCGAGCCGCCGCCGGCGAACCTCGATCCGCGCCCGAGCCGGATCTAGATCCGATCTAAGGTTGACTTTCCCCGAGCCCCGGGTTTCCCCTAAGTCATTTTTTTTCAGTTATTTTGTTGCATGTTCATCGCATCATAACTCTGCGCGCGTGGCTCCGTTTTAGGCGTGTAGCATACCGAAATTTTCGTCCCGATGAGTACATAATTTCATCTCATTGCATCACTTTCATTTGAGATCATCTTAATGCCCGAAATGCTGTTATAAGAGGGCTATGTGATGTTAGTTTCAGATTCTTATCAGAACATGCACTTTTGTCATTTTTGCCATGATTGATGTGTGCACCCTATGAACTTGAGTCCTACATGTGTTTTGTAATATGCCATGCCATCTTTACAGGGGTGTATGCCATGTATTTTTGTGGTCTCTGTGGTGACTAGAACAAGCATGCAAACTAGGCTTCATGATGTTGCTGATTTCAGCCCCTGTTTTGCTGATATTTTTTATGCCATGTAAACTTGATGCTACCGAGAGATCCATGCTTATTTTGAGATACTTCAGTAAGGATGTTTTGAACATATGGTTATTCTCTATCAATCCATGCCCTTGTTTGCAATTATGGAGTGCCATAGCTTGAGTCAATCGAGCTCTACTTTTGCTATAAAATGTTTCCTGGCAGATTGTTTACATGTTATTCAATTTTTCCAAGGTTGTTGTAGTTGATCCGTGAATGGTATGATGTTGTTCTTGCCATTTGTAGCTTCTATGCCATGTCTTCTTGATGGATGTATGCTTTGTTTATCATGAAATGCTCTGTAGTGAGTGCATCGAGCTCGCGAAGATGCCTTCTTAATTCTGTCAATGTCATGCCCTGTTTGCTGAATCTGTTAACGAAACTTGCTATATTGACATGGGTGCTATTGCATTTTCCGATCCCTTTTGGCTCTTGGTCAGTAAGGGACTTTTGTTCTATGCTTTGAGGAGATTCATGCCATGCCTGTTGGGGAACGTTGCAGAAAATTAAAATTTTCCTACGGTTTCACCAAGATCCATCTATGAGTTCTACTAAGCAACGAGTTACGAGAGAGAGTTTGCATCTACATACCACTTGTAGATCGAGATGCAAGCGTTCGAGGAGTGGTGATGATGAAGGCGTTCCCAGCGTGATTCCGATCACCGATGACCAAAGTGCTGAAAGTACAGCACCTCCGTGTTCAACACACGTGCGGGACGATGGCGTCTCCTCCGTCTTGATCCAGCAAGAATGAAGGAGAGGTTGAGGAAGACAACTCCAATGGCAGCACGACGGCGTGGTGCGGTTGGTCTGGCAGTTCTCCGCAGGGCTTCGCCAAGCTCGCGTGGAGAAAGAGAGGTGTTGGGAGGGAGGGCTGCGCCTTCAATTGTGTTGGCAGCCCTCCCCCCACCCCTCTATTTATAGGAGGAGAGGGCAGGGGCGGCCATCTAGGGAAATCCTAGATGGGGGGCGGCCCAAGGGAGGAGGGAGGTGGCTTGCCCCCAAGCTGAGGCGCCCCTTTAGGTTCCCCTCCCAAACCCTAGCCGCATGGGCCTAGGTGGGGGGCGCCCAGCCCACCGGGGCTGGCTCCCCTCCCACTTAGCCCATGTGGCCCCGGGAGGTGGCCCCTCCAGTGGACCTCCGGAACCCTCCCGGTGGCCCCTGTACTTTACCAGTATACCCTCGAAACTTTCCGAGTCCGTTTAACCACTTTCCATATATAAATCTTTACCTCCGGACCATTCCGAACTCCTCGTGACGTCCAGGGATCTCATCAGGGACTCGAACAACATTCGAAATCACACGCTTGTCTTCCTATTAACCCTAAGCGCCACCGAACCTTAAGTGTGTAGACCCTACGGGTTCGGAGACATGCGACATGACCGAGACTACCTCAAGTCAATAACCAACAGCGGGATCTGGATACCCATGTTGGCTCCCACATGCTCCTCGATGTTGTCATCGGATGAACCACGATGTCAAGGGTTCAAGCAACCCCGTATTCTATTCCCTTTGTCAGGCGGTATGTTACTTGCCCGAGACTTCGATCGTCGGTATCCCAATACCTCGTTTAGTCTCGTTACGGCAAGTCACTTTACTCGCATCGCAATGCATGATCCCGTGACGGACACTTGATCACTTTGAGCTCATTATGATGATGCATTACCGAGTGGGCCCGGTGATACCTCTCCGTAACACGGAGTGACAAATCCCGATCTCGATCCGTGTCAACCCAATGGTCACTTTCGGAGATACCTGTAGTGCACCTTTATAGTCACCCGATTCGTTGTGACGTTTGATACACCCAAAGCACTCCTACGGTATCCGGAATTGCACGATCTCATGGTCTAAGGAAGAGATACTTGACATTGGAAAAGCTCTAGCAAAACGAACTACACGATCTTTGTGCTATGCTTAGGATTGGGTCTTGTCCATCACGTCATTCTCCTAATGACGTGATCCCGTTGTCAACGACATCCAATGTCCATAGTCAGGAAACCATGACTATCTGTTGACCAACGAGCTAGTCTACTAGAGGCTTACTAGGACGTATTGTAGTCTATGTATTCACACGTGTATTACGATTTCTGGATAATACAGTTATAGCATGAATAAAAGACAATTATCATGAACAAGGAAATATAATAATAACGCTTTTATCATTGCCTCTAGGGCATATTTCCAACAGTCTCCCACTTGCACTAGAGTCAATAATCTAGTTTACATTGTGATGAATCGAACACCCATAGAGTTCTGGTGTTGATCATGTTTTACCCGCGGAAGAGGTTTAGTCAACGGATCTGCGACATTCAGATCCGTATGCACTTTACAAATTTCTATGTCTCCATCTTGAACATTTTCACGGATGGAGTTGAAGCGACGCTTGATGTGCTCTGGTCTTCTTGTGAAACCTGGGCTCCTTGGCAAGTGCAATAGCTCCGGTGTTGTCACGAGAAGAGTTTGATCGGCCCCGACGCATTGGGTATGACTCCTAGGTCGGTGATGAACTCCTTCACCCAAATTGCTTCATGTGCTGCCTCCGAGGCTGCCATGTACTCCGCTTCACATGTAGATCCCGCCACGACGCTTTGCTTGCAGCTGCACCAGCCATCTGCTCCACCATTCAACATATACACGTATCCGGTTTGTGACTTAGAGTCATCAGATCTGTGTCGAAGCTAGCGTCGACGTAACCCTTCTGACGAGCTCTTCGTCACCTCCATAAACGAGAAACATGTCCTTTGTCCTTTTCGGTACTTCAGGATATTCTTGACCGCTGTCCGGTGTTCCTTGCGGGATTACTTTGGTACCTTCCTACCAAACTTACGGCAAGGTTTACATCAGGTCCGGTACACAAGACGGCATACATAATAGATCCTATGGCTGAGGCATAGGGATGACACTCATCTCTTCTTTATCTTTTGTCGTGGTCGGGCATTGAGCTGAGCTCAATCTCACACCTTACAATGAGCAAGAACCCTTTCTTGGACTGGTCCATTTTGAACTTCTTCAAAATCTTATCAAGGTATGTGCTTTGTGAAAGACCTATGAGGCGTCTCGATCTATCTCTATAGATCTTGATGCCTAATATATAAGCAGCTTCTCCAAGGTCCTTCATTGAAAAACACTTATTCAAGTAGGCCTTAATGCTGTCCAAGAATTCTATATCATTTCCCATCGAAGTATGTCATCTACATATAATATGAGAAATGCTCTGAGCTCCCACTCACTTTCTTGTAAACGCAGCTTCTCCATAAGTCTCAGCATAAACCAAACGCTTTGATCATCTCATCAAAGCGAATGTTCCAACTCGAGATGCTTGCACCAGCCCATAAATGGATCGCTGGAGCTTGCATACTTTGTCGACATTCTTAGGATCGACAAAACCTTCCGGCTGTATCATATACAGCTCTTCCTTAAGATAGCCGTTAAGGAACGCTGTTTTGACGTCCATCGCCATATCTCATAATCATAGTATGCGGCAATTGCTAACATGATTGGACGGACTTAAGCTTCGCCACGGAGAGAAAGTCTCATCGTAGTCAATCCCTTGAACTTGCCGATAACCCTTAGCGACAAGTCGAGCTTTATAGATGGTGACATTACCATCCGCGTCCGTCTTCTTCTTAAAGATCCATTTGTTTTCTATCGCTCGCCGATCATCGGGCAAGTCGGTCAAAGTCCACACTTTGTTTTCATACATGGATTCTATCTCGGACTTCATGGCTTCTAGCCATTTGTTGGAATCTGGGCCGCCATTGCTTCTTCATAGTTCGAAGGTTCACCGTTGTCTAACAACATGATTTCCGGAGACGGGGTTGCCGTACCACTGCAGTGCGGAGCGTGTCCTAGTGGACCTATGAAGTTCAAGAGCAACTTGATCCAAGTACCTTGATCATCATCATGAATTTCCTCTTGATCGGTGTAGGCATCACAGAACATTTTCTGAGCTGCACTACTTTCCTGTTCAAGAGGTAGTACTTCATCGAGTTCTACTTTCCTCCCACTTACTTCTTTCGAGAGAAACTCTTTTTCCGAAAGGTTCCGTTCTCGGCAACAAAGATCTTGCCTTCGGATCTAAGGTAGAAGGTATACCCAAAGGTTTCCTTAGGGTATCCTATGAAGACGCATTTTTCCAACTTGGGTTCGAGCTTTTCAGGTTGAAGTTTCTTGACATAAGCATCGCATCCCCAAACTTTTAGAAACGACAGCTTAGGTTTCTTCCCAAACCATAATTCATACGGTGTCGTCTCAACGGATTTAGACGGTGCCCTATTTAAAGTGAATGTAGTTGTCTAGAGCGTATCCCCAAAATGATAGCGGTAAATCGGTAAGAGACATCATAGATCGCATCATATCCAATAGAGTGCGATTCGACGTTCGGATACACCGTTCTGTTGAGGTGTTCCAGCGGCGTTAGTTGTGAAACGATTCCACATTTTCTTAAGTGTGTACCAAATTCGTGACTTAAATATTCTCCTCCACGATCGATCGTAAGAATTTTATCTTTCGGTCACGTTGATTCTCTACTACATTCTGAAATTCCTTGAACTTTTCAAAGGTCTCAGACTTGTGTTTCATCAAGTAGACATACCCATATCTACTCAAGTCATCGTGAGAGTGAGAACATAACGATATCCTCCATGAGCCTCAACGCTCATTGGACCGCATACATCGGTATGTATGATTTCCAACAAGTTGGTTGCTCGCTCCATTGTTCGAGAGAATGGAGTCTTGGTCATCTTGCCCATGAGGCATGGTTCGCATGTGTCAAATGATTCATAATCAAGAGACTCCAAAAGTCCATCAGCATGGAGCTTCTTCATGCGCTTGACACCAATGTGACCAAGGCGGCGAGTGCCACAAGTATGTGGGACTATCGTTATCAACTTTACATCTTTTGGTATTCACGCTATGAACATGTGTAATACTACGCCGAGATTCATTAAGAATAAACCATTGACCATCGGAGCATGACCATAAAACATATCTCTCATATAAATAGAACAACCATTATTCTTGGATTTAAATGAGTAGCCATCTCGCATTAAACGAGATCCGGATACAATATTCATGCTCAAACTTGGCACCAAATAACAATTATTAAGGTTCATAACTAATCCGTGGGTAAATGAAGAGGTAGCGTGCGACGGCGATCACATCGACTCTGGAACCATTCCCGACGCGCGATCGTCACCTCGCCCTTCGCCATCTCCGCTTATTCCGCAGCTCCTGCTGTGAGTTACAAATATGAGCAACGGCACGGTATCAAATACCCAGGAGTTACTAGGATTCTTGGTAAGGTACACATCAATTACATGTATATCAAATATACCTTTGGTGTTGCGGCCTTCTTATCCGCTAAGTACTTGGGGCAGTTCCGCCCAAATGACCCTTCCCTTGCAATAAAAGCACTCACCTCGGCTTGGGTCCATTCTTTGACTTCTTCCCGGCAACTTGCTTGCGGGCGCGGCAATCTCCTTGCCGTCCTTCTTGAAGTTTTTCTTACCCTTGCCCTTCTTAAACTTAGTGGTCTTATTGACCATCAACACTTGATGTTCTTTCTTGATTTCAACCTCGGCTGACTTCAAAGCATAGAGAACACTTCAGAA
This sequence comes from Aegilops longissima, assembly GCA_021605205.1. Classification (NCBI taxonomy): domain Eukaryota; kingdom Viridiplantae; phylum Streptophyta; class Magnoliopsida; order Poales; family Poaceae; genus Aegilops; species Aegilops longissima. The sequence continues at coordinate 609,103,910 of CM038682.1, read as the reverse complement.
TGGTCTTTACCATCCCTGCATGTTGTAGTTCATCACAAAGCTCTTGTAGCTTGGTGGGAGCGATCGGAGGATTCTGTCAATGACCGCCTCATCGGGAGGTTAATATTCAATTTGGGTCATACGGTTACGCAAGCGGACATCTTGAGAATGTGCTCACTTGTGTAACTGTTTTCCTCCATCTTACAACTATAGAACTTGTCGGAGATGTCATATCTCTCGACCCGGCGTGAGCTTGGAAAACAAGTTTCAGCTCCTCGAACATCTCATATGCTCCGTGGTGCTCAAAACGCTTTTGGAGCCCGGTTCTAAGCTGTAAAGCATGCCGCCTTGAACGAGGGAGTAATCATCAAGACGAGACTGCCAAGCATTCATAATGTCTTGGTTCTGCAGGGACGGAGCGTCACCTAGCGGTCCTTCTAGGACGTATTGTTTCTGGCAGCTATGAGGATGATCCTCGGGTTCCGGACCCAGTCCGTATATAGTTTGCCGTCATCTTTCAGCTTGGTTTTCTAGGAGGAGCGTTGAAGTTCAAGTTGACATGGCGTTGGCCATTTGATCTACAAGACATATCATTCAAAAGTTTTAGACTAAGTTCATGATAATTAAGTTCATCTAATCAAATTATTACAATGAACTCCCACTCAGATTAGACATCCTCTAGTCATCTAAGTGTTACACGATCCGAGTCGACTAGGCCGTGTCCGATCAACACGTGAGACGGACTAGTCTGCGTCGGTGAACATTCTCATGTTGATCGTATCTTCCATACGACTCGTGTTCGACCTTTCGGTCTCTCGTGTTCCGAGGCCATGTCTTTACATGCTAGGCTCGTCAAGTTAACCCTAAGTGTTTCGCATGTGTAAATCTTGCTTACACCGTTGTATGTGAACGTAAGAATCCATCACACCCGATTAACACGTGGTGCTTAGAAGCGACGAACTGTAGCAACGGTGCACGTTAGGGAGAACACTTCTTGAAATTGTTCTAAGGGATCATCTTATTTACTACCGTCGTTCTAAGTAAACAAGATGTATAATCATAATAAACATCACATGCAATTATAAAGTAGTGACATGATATGGCCAATATCATATAGCTCCTTGATCTTCATCTTCGGGCTCCATGATCATCCTGTCACCGCATGACACCATGATCTCCATCATCATGATCTCCATCATCGTGTCTTCATGAAGTTGTCACGCCAACGACTACTTCTACTTCTATGACTAACGCGTTTAGCAATAAAGTAAAGTAGATTACATGGCGTTCTTCAATGACACGCAGGTCATACAAAATAAAGACAACTCCTATGGCTCCTGCGGTTGTCATACTCATCGACATGCAAGTCGTGATTCCTATTACAAGAACATGATCTCATACATCACAATATATCATCATTCATCACAACTTGGCCATATCCGTCACATGACAATTGCTGCAAAAACAAGTTAGACGTCCTCTAATTGTTGTTGCATCTTTTACGTGGCTGCAATTGGGTTCTAGCAAGAACGTTTTCTTACCTACGAATAACCACAACGTGATCTTGTCAACTTCTATTTACCCTTCATAAGGACCCTGTTCATCGAATCCGCTCCAACTAAAGTAGGAGAGGCAGACACCCGCCAGCCACCTTATGCAACTAGTGCATGTTAGTCGGTGGAACCGGTCTCACGAAGAGCGTGTAAGGTTGGTCCGGCCGCTTCATCCCACAATACCGCGGAAGCAAGAAACGACTAGTAACGGCAAGTAAGTTGACAAGATCCACGCCCACAACAAAATTGTGTTCTACTCGTGCAAAGAGAACTACGCATAAACCTGGCTCATGATGCCACTGTTGGGGAACGTTGCAGAAAATTAAAATTTTCCTACGGTTTCACCAAGATCCATCTATGAGTTCTACTAAGCAACGAGTTACGAGAGAGAGTTTGCATCTGCATACCACTTGTAGATCGAGTACGGAAGCGTTCGAGGGAGTGGTGATGATGAAGACGTTCCCAACGTGATTCCGATCACCGATGACCAAAGTGCTGAAAGGACAGCACCTCCGTGTTCAACACACGTACGGGACGATGGCTTCTCCTCCGTCTTGATCCAGCAAGAATGAAGGAGAGGTTGAGGAAGACAAATCCAATGGCAGCACGACGGCGTGGTGCGGTTGGTCTGGCAGTTCTCCGCGCAGGCTTCGCCAAGCTCGCGTGGAGAAAGAGAGGTGTTGGGAGGGAGGGCTGCGCCTTCAATTGTGTTGGCAGCCTCCCCCACCCCTCTATTTATAGGAGGAGAGGGCAGGGGGCCGGCCATCTAGGGAAACCCTAGATGGGGCGCGGCCCAAGGGAGGAGGGAGGGTGGCTTGCCCCCAAGCTAGGGGGCACCCCTAGGGTTCCCCTCCCAAACCCTAGCCGCATGGGCCTAGGTGGGGGCGCCCAGCCCACCGGGGCTGGCTCCCTCCCACTTAGCCCATGTGGCCCCGGGGGTGGCCCCTCCAGTGGACCTCGGAACCCTCTCGGTGGCCCGGTGATTTTACCAGTATACCCCAAACTTTCCGAGTCCGTTTAACCACTTTCCATATATAAATATTTACCTCCGGACCATTCCGAACTCCTCGTGACGTCAGGGATCTCATCCGGACTCGAACAACATTCGAAATCACACACTTGTCTTCCTATTAACCCTAGCGCCACCGAACCTTAAGTGTGTAGACCCTACGGGTTCGGGAGACATGCGACATGACCGAGACTACCTCAAGTCAATAACCAACAGCGGATCTGGATACCCATGTTGGCTCCTACATGCTCCTCGATGTTGTCATCGGATGAACCACGATGTCAAGGGTTCAGCAACCCGTATTCTATTCCCTTTGTCGACGGTATGTTACTTGCCCGAGACTCGATCGTCGGTATCCCAATACCTCGCTTAGTCTCGTTACGGCAAGTCACTTTACTAAATACCGCAATGCATGATCCCGTGACGGACACTTGATCACTTTGAGCTCATTATGATGATGCATTACCGAGTGGGCCCAGTGATACCTCTCCGTAACACGGAGTGACAAATCCCAGTCTCGATCCGTGTCAACCCAATGGTCACTTTCGGAGATACCTGTAGTGCACCTTTATAGTCACCCAGTTACGTTGTGACGTTTGATACACCCAAAGCACTCCTACGGTATCCGGGAATTGCACGATCTCATGGTCTAAGGAATAGATACTTGACATTGGAAAAGCTCTAGCAAAACGAACTACACGATCTTTGTGCTATGCTTAGGATTGGGTCTTGTCCATCACGTCATTCTCCTAATGACGTGATCCCGTTGTCAACGACATCCAATGTCCATAGTCAGGAAACCATGACTATCTGTTGACCAACGAGCTAGTCTACTAGAGGCTTACTAGGGACGTATTGTAGTCTATGTATTCACACGTGTATTACGATTTCCGGATAATACAGTTATAGCATGAATAAAAGACAATTATCATGAACAAGGAAATATAATAATAACGCTTTTATCATTGCCTCTAGGGCATATTTCCAACAATGCCTTGTTTTGCTATTATAAGTTCCTGTAGCATGTTGTTTGCTTGCTCTGAACATTGCTTCCTGATGTTGATTCTGCCATGTTAGTATTTTCACTAAGTCTGTGAAGGTGATATATTTTGCACTTTTTCCATGCTTGTTTGGACCTGTTATGGTGTGATTTAGCCGTAGCTCAGTGTTCACCTTTTGTCAAGCATCTTGAGTAGATCACTGCCATTTGCTTTGTTGGTACGTTTGGGTGCAGTTGCTTAATTTCTTGTTGCTTGCCAAGTGGCATCATGCTGTTAATGGCAGATTTGTGTCATTCTTGTTTTACTTGTCATTTGCAAACCGTGCATCCGATTCCGGTGATCTTTATATCGATTTCAACCGAAATCATCTCAACTTTCCAGCGGCATACTTGGTTTGCCAAGTTGATGCCTTGTTCATCATTTTCCTTCCAGAGCACGCATACGCATTGCATATCACATCTCGCATATCATGCCATGTATTGCATCATGTTGCTTGTGCATTGCACCGTGATTTATTGTGGTTCCATTGTTTGTGTTCTTGCTTTGGGTAGAGCCGGGAGACGAGTACGTGAACGAGGAACCTGTTGAGAACGCTTACGAGGATCAAGCTTTCGACAACTCTGAGAACCTTGCAGGCAAGATGACCATACCCTCGAAATCACTTCTATCTTTGCTTGCTAGATGCTCGCTCTTTTGCTATGCCTATGCTACGATGCCTATCACTTGCTTATCATGCCTCCCATATTTGCCATGTCAAGACCCTAACCATCCTTTCCTAGCAAACCGTTGTTTGGCTATGTTACCGCGTTGCTCAGCCCCTCTTATAGCGTTGCTAGTTGCAGGTGAAGATGAAGTTTGTTCCTTGTTGGAACATGGAGATGTTGTTCCTTGTTGGAACATGTTTACTTGTTGGGATATCACAATACCTATTGTTTAATTAATGCATCTATATACTTGGTAAAGGGTGGAAGACTCGGCCTTATGCACGGTGTTTTGTTCCTCTTGCCGCCTTAGTTTCCGTCATACGGTGTTATGTTCCTTGATTTCGCGTTCCTTACGGTTGGGTGATTTATGGGACCCCTTGACAGTTCGCTTTGAATAAGACTCCTCCAAAGAAGGCCCAACATTGGTTTTACCATTTGCCACCTAAGCCTTTTTCCCGGGTTTCGCGAGCCCGAGGGTCATCTTTATTTACCCCGGGCGGTGCTCCTTCAAGTGTTGGTCCAAACTAGAGCACCGTCTTGGGACCATTCCTTGGCAACTTGGATTACGTCGGTACATGTACGCTTACCTTATCCGGTGTGCCCTGAGAACGAGATATGTGCAGCTCCTATCGGGATTTGTCGGCACAGTCGGGTGGTCTTGCTGGTCTTGTTTTACCATTGTCGAGATGTCTTGTAGTCCGGGATTCCGAGACTGATCGGGTCTTCGGTAGAAGGAATATCCTTCGTTGACCGTGAGAGCTTATAATGGGCTAAGTTGGGACACCCTGCAGGTATTATCTTTCAAAGCCGTGCTCCGCGGTTATGAGGCAGATGGGAATTTGTTAATGTCCGGTTGTAGAAAACCCGAAGTTGACCTTAAATAAAATACATCAACGCGTGTGTAACCGTGATGGTCTCTTCTCGTGAGTCCGGAAGTGAACACGGTGTTGGAGTTATGCTTGACGTAAGTAGTTGGGATCACTTCTTGATCGCTACTAGCTTCACGACCGCGCCTTACTTCTCTTCCCGCTCTCTTTTGCGAATGTAGCCACCATATATGCTAGTCGCTGCTGCAGCTCCACCTCACAACTCTGTCCTTCCTATAAGCTTAAATAGTCTTGATCTCATGGGTGTGAGATTGCTGAGTCCCGTGACTCACAGATTCTACCAAAACAGTTGCAGGTGCCGGCGATGCGGTCTGCAGATGGCGAACCGAGCTCAAGTGGGAGTTCGACGAGGAACGTGGTTGTTACTATGTGTCTTTTCACGATGATCGTAGTGGAGCCCAGTTGGGACGATCGGGGATCTGTGTAGCATTTGGGGTAGTCTTCTTTTATTTTGGTTCCGTAGTCGGACCTTGAGTGTAATCTGGATGATGGATGTTTATTTATGTACTGTGTGAAGTGGCGACTGTAAGCCAACTATGTATCTCTTTCCCTTATGTATTACATGGGTTGTGTGAAGATTACCTCACTTGCGACATTGCTTTCAATGCGGTTATGCCTCTAAGTCGTGCTTCGACACGTGGGAGATATAGCCGCATCGAGGGCGTTACACCTTAATACTTATTTTGTAGTTGTGGATGCTTGCAATAGGGGTTAATCATAAGTGGGATGCTTGTTCAAGTAAGAACAGCACCCAAGCACTGGTCCACCCACATATCAAATTATCAAAGTATCGAACGCGAATCATATGAACGTGATGAAAACTAGCTTGACCATAATTTCCATGTGTCCTCGGGAGCGCTTTTCTCTATATATGAGTTTGTCCAGGCTTGTCCTTTGCTACAAAAAGGATTGGGCTACCTTGCTGCACTTTATTTACTTTTGTTACTTGTTGCTCGTTACAAATTATCTTATCACAAAACTATCTGTTACCTATAATTTCAGTGCTTGCAGAGAATACCTTGCTCAAAACCGCTTATCATTTCCTTCTGCTCCTTGTTGGGTTCGGCATTCTTACTTACCGAAAGGACAATGATAGATCCCCTATACTTGTGGGTCATCACCCACAAGTATAGGGGATCGCAACAGTTTTTTAGGGTAGAGTATTCAACCCAAATTTATAGATTCGATACATGGGGAGCCAAAGAATATTTGCAAGTATTAGCAGCTGAGTTATCAATTCAACCACACCTGTAGATTAAATATAATGTAGGCATGTATTCCGTAAATAGTCATACGTGCTTATGCAAAGAACTTGTATGACATCTTTTGTCCCACCATCCCGTGGCAGCGGGGTCCATAAGGAAACTAAGGGATATTGAGGCCTCCTTTTAATAGAAAACCAGAACAAACCATTAACACATAGTGAATACATGAACTCCTCAGACTATTCTCATCACCGGAAAGTATCCTGACTATTGTCACACTGAGGTTTACAGATGATAACACCTAATAAGTGAATATGACTTGCAAGATCGGATCTAGAACATAGACATAATGGTGAAAACATAAACGGTTCAGATGTGAAATCATGGCACCCAGGCCCAAAGTGACAAGCATTAAGCATGGCAAAGTCATAACAACATCAATCTCAGAACATAATGGATACTAGGGATCAAGCCCTAACAAAACTAACTCGATTACATGATGAATCTCATCCAACTCCCCACTGACCAGCTAGCCTACAAACGAATTACTCACTCCTGGTGGGGACCATCATGGAATTTGCGATGGAGAAGGGTTGGTGATGATGAAGATCGAAGATCCCCCTCTCCGAAGCCCTGAACGGACTCCAGATCTGTCCTCCCGGTGAAGAACAGGAGGTGGTGGTGGCTCTGTATCGTGAAACGCGATAATTGTTTCTCCCTAATTTTTTCTCCAAATTTAGGTATTTATAGAGTCAGAGTCAGGGTCTGCAGGGCCACCAAGCACAACCCACCAGGGCGCGCCTGGAGGGGGAGGGGCGCCCTGGTGGTTCATGCTCACCCAGGGGCCCCCTCCGGTGGTTCTTGGCTCCAGTATTTTTATTTTATTCTGAAATAAATCTCCAAAAAGTTTTGTTCCATTCTGAGAACTTTTATTTCTGCACAAAAACAACACCATGGTAGTTCTGCTGAAAACAGCGTCAGTCCGGGTTAGTTTCATTCAAATCATGCAAATTAGAGTCCAAAACAAGATCAAAAGCATTAGGAAAAGTAGATACGACGGAGATGTATCACCCTTTGCAAACCATAACCTCTACGTTAAGCCATCGTCCATAGGTTGTATCACACCGACGAAGGCAACCACCGAATCTGGAGAGAGTAACCCTCGCGAATATCTTTCAGTGGCCAATGCAATCCGCGGGAGGCCATCGCTACATGCCAGAGTGGTCACCACACGGACCAACACCGATGTCGGGGCACCTCACCATCGACTACCACCTCGCGCGGAGAGAGCCCTACCCATTCACATCGGCCCAAGGGCCAACATAGCCAGATCTGGAGCACGAAAGGCAAATTTGTTTGCTTGTCGAGAACCTGAGCGCCGCAGCCTGCCTCGCCGCAACACCCATGTCATGTGGCCCATATCCACCAAAGAGTCTGACAGCAAGTGTCGCGCAATGGAGCAATCGTCCTTGAGCACCCGCGTGTGGCTCTTGCCGAGCTTGCACGACCACCAGCCGACCCTTGCGAGCCAAATCCGCAAGCAGAAGCCGCCCCGAGCATTCCATAAGTTGGTGATGGCGAGCTCCACCATCGAGACGCAGTGGCGGAGCCAGAAAATATGTATCAGGGGGAAAAGTGCTTCTCAACTTGGTTGGGGAGGGCCAAACTACTGCAAAACAGATTTTTAGCAACAAATTGTTACTAACTCTGCCACTATTCACAGCAAATTAGCACCAAATTCCTGACCTTAAGGGGGGGTGCAGGCCCCTGGTGGCCCCCCTGTCCCCGCCACCGTCGGGATGGCCAGATCAGGCCATATTCTTGCCGGATCCACAACTGAGTCGCCGAAAGTGCTCGTTGCAGGGATGGAAGACCCGACGCGTGGATTGGAGATTGAAGCCATAGGAGGAAAGTGGAGAGGAAGTGGGGAAGAGCCTTGCCGCTGCCTACCTCCGGGGCTTTACCCAGCGGCCTCAGCCAGATGTGGCGAGGGCTGGGGAGGCGGCGTGGGGGCCTAAAAGCGGCGGCTCTAGGTTGCAATTTTTCCTAACCCTATAGATGGCCCTTGTGACTTTTTCTTTGTGTGAATTTTTTCCGTTAAAATGTGCAATATGTACCTTTTTTTAGAAATTTCGACCGCTTTATTAAGTAGCAGAAATGTTCATATGTACAAGGATTGGATCATGAGGGTGACCTAGCCACAAATGGCGGTCTATACCTACCACACAGGCGTGCTTAGCGAGATAATGAGCTTCAAAGTTCAAATTTATACTGTAGGAACAAAGTATGTCTACCGGAGGGGGGGTGAATGGAAGATTTCAAATTTCTTTAGGAAACTTAAAATCTCTCGGAACCCTGCAGTGGAATGAAGGTAAACAGTGAACATAGATCGAACAACAACTAGCGAGTGTAAAGTACAACATGCATTGACAGGAATCACATGGCCAACCTTAACATACAGTGCAGAGGTAACCAGTGATGCTCGATGGTGATAGATGATTTGGTAGACCGATTCGCCCTTCCGCAAAAGGAATACATCTAGTTGGAGGGGTTTGTGATTAAACACAAAAGATAAACTATCTACCCCCTATTCTCCTCGACAGCTGATTCGTCAATCAGTATTGATGGCTCGTGGTAGATGCTTGAGGCGATCTTTGAACCTTTATAGAATTCTTTGTGAACCACAATTACTCTTGGTCACGAAAGAACTTGACACATAACCGTCTAGAGAGATCGCATCTCTCAAAAGTAATAGGCGGAGCGTACTGTACTTAGATTCGAGTGATGCTAAATCACTACCTAATTTTTCGGCTATGGAGTTTTTCTCTCGATGGATTTTAAACTCAAATCACTCGGGAGAGATGGTGCTCACTTAATCTGCTCGGAATCTCACGGAGCAGCCAACGGTGCTCGTTGGATTTGGTGAGCTATTTATAGCCGCGGTCTTCCCGATGGGAAAAGACCATTTTGGACATGACCACTCAGCCAATGTCCAACCGACAAGTATCTAAGGTCGGATTTTTTACGGCCTTCTATCATCATGGCAAGCATCCATGACAAGTTTCATGTTTTTTGACGTTTTATGAATTTCTTATGCTTTTCCCCATGAAGACCCGTACAATACTGCCCAGACGTAAGGCAATGTGCGTACGGTGTCGGAATTCATTCAAACCTTGCATGGAGGACTAGTATGGGCATGCCCACCTATTGGCAAATTTTAGTGTCATTCTCAACATTACCAAAAATGGACCTTGTTCATAGGAGGTCGTTCGGGTAAGACGGAAGGGTCCGTCTCAGAGCTCATTTTTTTCACATCCTTCAAATGGACCCAATTTTTTTCTACAACCTTTTATCATCATGGCAGGCATCCATGCCAAGTTTCATTGTTTTTCACATTTTATGATTTTTTTCTTGTTTTTCACCATGAAAAACCCTAGAATACTGCTCGGACGTGATGCAATATGAGTACAATGTTAGAATTCGTTCAAACCTTGTATGAAGGACTACCATGGGCATGTACAATTGTTGTTAAATTTGGTTTCATTCTGAACATGACAAAAAGTGAACCATGTTCACAGCATGCCGTTTGGGTAGTACTGAAGGGTCTATCTCAGAGCACATTTTTTTGACATCCTTCAAATGGATACAATTTTTTCTATAGACTTTATATCATCATGGCAAGCATTCGTGCCAAGTTTAATTGCTTTTTGACATTTTATGATTTTTTTTTCAAACAAATAATTACCAACACAAGCTTTAATTAAACCACCAACAATTTTAAGAATAACTTAAAATTATTTCAAACACAAAAATACCTTTTTCCAAAATTGTAGAACATTTTTATAAACATGAACATTTTAATTTTTTCCTACTCCTATTTTAGGAATGAGAAAATCAAATACAAGTCATATTTTATTCAATTTTATAATTCTTTTTATTTTTATTTTATTTTATTTTATTTAAAAATGATAATTTTAATTTTGTAAAACAACTCATATTGTTACCGGACAACAAATTTAACTAGGAGAACATTTTTACAATTATGAATACACTCTCCGTTCCTAAATTTTTTTTAGAGATTTCAAATGGACTACTACATACGGATGTATATATTTATATTTTAGAGTGTAGATTCACTCATTTTGTTCCGTATATAGTCACTTGTTGAAATATCTAGAAAGACAAATATTTAGGAACAAAGAGAGTAGATTTATAAACAAGAAAATTTTGTTGATAATTTCTAACAATATTTCAGATATTATAATGACTTACTAAATAAAACACTAAACAGAAAAACCAATTTGAATAAACAAGAAAAGAGAAAAAAAACTTCGGCCTAGTTCGCCCGGTGGGCAGACTGGAACGCAATGTTGGGCGCCTGTTCGGCCGGCCCAACCGCGCCACCCTCGCAATTTTTCTTTTATTTCATTTTTGTTTTCGTTTTTGTTTCTATTTTTTCGTTTTATTTTTGTTTATATTTCTGCTTTTTACTTTTTGTTTTATTTTTTTGTACCCTTTTCATTTTTGTTTCCCTTTTAACATTTTGTACTTTTTTGTTATGTCTTTTACATTCATTTTAATTTTGTTTTTGTCTTTAGTTTCACAATTTCAGATTTTTTTTCAAAATACCAAAATAATTTAAAAAATATCACAACATTTGGTCAAACATTTCAAACTAATCGGAATTTCATTCAACTTTTAGGAAATTTACATAGTTTTTGAACGAAATTCGAAATAAACCCTAGCTAATCCTAATGTACGAGTCAGAGATGTCGCCGAGGTCATTGCCATCGATGTCGCCGTCGTCTCCACTACTATCATTTTCTATGTCCACAATAGGTGCCACCAGAGAGTACATGACCGCGGCGTTGTATCCCCTAAAGCCCGGCGAGTCATTCTGTTTGGGAACGTTGCATGGAAAACAAAAAATAATCTACGCACACGCAAGATCTATCCATGGAGATGCATAGCTATGAGAGGGGGAGAGCATCTACATACCCTTGTAGATCGCTAAGCGGAAGCGTTTATCAAGGCGGTTGATGTAGTTGTACTCTTCGCGGTCCGATCACGATCCAACCGATCTAGTGCCGAACGGACGTCACCTCCGAGTTTAGCACACGTGCGGCTCAATGACGTCTCCTCCTTCTTGATCCAGCAAGCGGGAGAGGAGAAGTAGATGGATCACAACCAACACAATGGCGTGGTGGTGATGGTGGTGGTGGAGCACCGACAGCGCTTCGCTGAGCGTCGCCGGAACGAGGCGATGGAACTAGGGAGTAACGTGAGAGAGAGGGGAAACAAGGGCTTGGTGTGTTCTTTTGGGGCGCCCCTTCCCTCTATATATAGGTGGAGGGGCATGGGAAACAGCCCCTCCAAGCCCTAGGGCGCAGCTAAGGGGGAGAGGACTTGGACTCCAAGTCCAATCCTATTCCTACTAGGACTCCTTCCTTTTTTGCCTTCCCTGGTCACATGGGATTTTGATGACTTGGTGCGCCTAACCCAATAAGACCAGGGTGCCGCCCCACAGCCCATGCTAGCCCTTGGGTCATGGTGGACCCACTTCTGGACTTTCGGACCCCTCCGGAATCCTCCAAAACCTTCTGGAAGCTTCCCGGTACAATACCGAAAAAACTGCACCTTTGTTTGGACCCCAAAATATGACTTTCCCATATATAAATCTTTACCTCTTGACCATTTCTAGACTCCTCATGACGTACGGATCTCATCCCGGTCTCTGAATAACATTTGGTTACCACTCATCAAATATCCCAATACTACTCTAGCGTCAACGAACGTTAAGCGTGCGACCCTGCGAGTTCGAGAATTATGTAGTCATGACCGAGACACCTCTCCGCTCAATAACCAATAGCGGGACCTGGATGCCCATATTGGTTCCTACATATTCCACGAAGATCTTTTTATCGGTTGAACCATTATGACAACATACGTAATTCCCTTTGTCTGTCGATATGTTACTTGCCCGAGATCCGGTCGTCAGTATCTCTATACCTAGTTCAATCTCGTTACCGGCAAGTCTCTTTACTCATTCCGTAATACATCATCTTGTGACTAACTCCTTAGTCACTTTGCTTGCAAGCTTCTTGTGATGTTGCATTACCGAGAGGGCCCAGAGATACCTCTCCATTACACGGAGTGAAAAATCCCAATCTTGATTCACGCCAACTCAACAGACACCTTCGGAGATACCTATAGAGCTTCTTTATGATCACCCAGTTACGTTGTGACGTTTGATAGCACACAAGGTATTCCTTTGGTATCCGGAAGTTGCATGATCTCATGGTCGAAGAAACATGTATTTGACATTAAGAAAGCAGTAGCAATAAACTGTACGATCATATGCTATGCTAACGGTTGGGTCTTGGCCATCTCATCTGAAAGTGCAACTATCCCTAGGTGGTTTTGGTAATTCCTAACAACATATAGCTCATTGAGCTAATACTATTTCAAGACTAATATTTCAGGAAAGCTCAATGATTGGCATGGCATGGATGAGAAAAGTGGACCCCTCAAAATGCTAAGGACAAAAGGATTGGCTCAAGCTCAAAAGTTCAAGACTCTACATTTTCTATTTTAGTGATCCAAGATCACATTGTGTCTATAGGAAAAGCCAATACTATCAAGGAGGGATGAGGTGTTGCTTAATGAGGCTATTGCTCAAAATGCTTAGTGATATGCTCCAAAGCCCTCAACTACTTCCTCACATCCACAAATGACCTAAACCAAAAGTCAAACTCATCCCCACCGATTCTTTCTATCCGGCGCCACCGAGTTCAGATGTCATAGCCACTGCCACAAACCCTAGGCAAATCAGTCTCACCAATAGGGATCTCGGTCTCACCGAGATGGGGCTGTAATCTCTCTGCTTCCCTTCATAACGTTTCGGTCCTACCGAGATGAGCGATCGGTCCCATCGAGATTGCAATGTAAACTCTCTGTTTCCCTTTTGTAACATTTCAGTCTCACCGAAATGAGCGAATCGGTCCCACCAAGTTTACCTTACCAACTCTCTGGTTAGCTTATTACCAAAATCGGTCTCACCGAGTTTGTGTAATTGGTCTCACCGAGATTATGTTATGCCCTAACCCTAACCATATCGGTCCTACCGAGTTGCATGTCGATCCCACCAAAAATCCTAACGGTACTAGATTTGCTGAATTGGTCCGACCGAGTTTACCAATTCGGTCCCACCGAGTTTGGCAAGTTGTGTGCAACGGTTAGATTTTGTGTGGAGGCTATAAATACCCCTCCACCTCCTCTTCATTCATGGAGAGAGCCATCAGAACGAACCTACACTTCCAACCTACATTTTCTGAGAGAGAACCACCTACACTTATGTTGAGATCAAGATATTCCATTCCTACCATATGAATCTTGATCTCTAGCCTTCCCCAAGTTGCTTTCCACTCAAATCTTCTTTCCACCAAATCCAAATCCTGTGAGAGAGAGTTGAGTGTTGGGGAGACTATCATTTGAAGCACAAGAGCAAGGAGTTCATCATCAACACACCATTTGTTACTTCTTGGAGAGTGGTGTCTCCTAGATTGGCTAGGTGTCACTTGGGAGCCTCCGACAAGATTGTGGAGTTGAACCAAGGAGTTTGTAAGGGCAAGGAGATCGCCTACTTCGTGAAGATCTACCGCTAGTGAGGCAAGTCCTTCGTGGGCGACGGCCATGGTGGGATAGACAAGGTTGCATCTTCGTGGACCCTTCGTGGGTGGAGCCCTCCGTGGACTCGCGCAACTGTTACCCTTCGTGGGTTGAAGTCTCCATCAACGTGGATGTACGATAGCAGCACTTATTGGAACCACGACAAAAACATCCGTGTCTCCAATTGCATTTGAATCCTCCAAACTCTTCCCTCTACATTCTTGCAAGTTGCATGCTTTACTTTCACTGCTCATATACTCTTTGCATGCTTGCTTGAATTGTGTTTAGATTGCTTGACTTGTTCTAAGTTGCTAAAATCTGCCAAGAACTAAAACTTGGAAAATGCTAGATTTTTGTTTGGTCAAGTAGTCTAATCACCCCCCCCCCCCTCTAGACACACTTTCGATCCTACAATTGGTATCAGAGCTTTGGTCTCCATTTGCTTTGATTTCCATAGCTTTTGGTAGTCATAGCCTTGGTTTGACAACCTAGGAGAGTATGGCGTCTAGCGAGAGAAATTACCACCGTAGAGGTCCTTACTTTGATGGTACTAATTTTGCTAGTTGGAAGCATAAGATGAAAATGCATATTCTTGGACATAACCCCGCCGTTTGGGCTATTGTGTGTATTGGCTTGCAAGGTGAATTCTTTGATGGGAGAGAACCGAACCGTGAAGCTACCGCAGAAGAGTTGAAGATGCTGCAATACAACGCTCAAGCTTGTGATATCCTCTTCAACGGATTGTGCCCCGAAGAATTCAACAAAATCAGCCGTCTTGAGAATGCAAAGGAAATTTGGGATACTTTGATTAATATGCATGAAGGTACCGACTCCGTCAAGGAATTCAAGTTGGATGTGCTTCAAAGTCAACTTGACAAGTTTAAAATGAAGGATGGTGAAGGTGTCGCCGAAATGTACTCTAGGCTTGCTCTTATCACAAATGAGATCGCCGGCTTAGGAAGTGAAGAGATGACCGACAAATTCATCATCAAGAAGATCCTAAGAGCTTTGGATGGAAAATATGATACCGTATGCACATTGATCCAAATTATGCCCAACTACAAAGATCTCAAGCCAACGGAAGTCATTGGAAGAATTGTTGCTCATGAGATGTCACTCAAGGATAAGGAGGAACTTCACAACAAGTCAAGTGGTGCTTACAAAGCCTCATGTGAAGCCCAACATCATCAAGTGAGAAACAAACCTTCAATGAAGAATTGAGCTTAATGGTGAAGAACTTCAACAAATTCAACAAGAGTAGAAGCAAAGAGAGAAGCTCCAAGTCAAGGTCCTACAATGACAAAAGATCTTCTAGTTGAGAGCGTAATTGCTACAATTGTGGAAGACCCGGACACTATTCCAATGAGTGTACGACACCCTACAAGAGAAGAGAAGATTCTCCAAAAATAAGAAGTAGAAGAGAAGAATCACCACCAAGAGAGAGAAGGAGTAGAGATGATCGTTATGAACGAAGAACATCCCGGAGAAGCAAGGATTCGGAAAGGAAGGACAAGTCATCAAGGAGCTACACAAAACAAAGACATCAAGCTCATGTTGGTGAATGGGTATCCGGCTCTGACTCCAACAATCACTCCGACAGAAGCTATCACTCTGACTCCGAATATACTCAAGATGAAGGTGTTGCCGGTCTAGCACTTGTGTCAACCAACTCCCATGACATATTTGATTCACCAAATGAAGGAATTGGAAGATGCTTCATGGCCAAAGGTCCAAAGGTAACAAACCCCGAGTATGTTGATTTCAATAGTGATGAAGATGACTTGTTAGGTGACGATGATTTACTTGTTGACAACTCTAGTGATGAATACTATGATGAAACGTCAATTAATCATGCTAATCAAGATAAAACGAATGACAATGATAAGGAGAAGATTGAGCTTCTAACTAAAGAACTAAACACTCTTAAGTTAGCTCATGAAACTATCTTAGAAGATCATCGAGAACTTTTAAGGACTCATGACAAGTTACGCTTTGAAAAGCTCAACCTTGAGCAAGAGCATGAGTTCTTAAAGGAAATCAATGATGATCTTCGTAAGAAAAGTTCTTCTTACATTGCCAAGCGTTTACTCTTATCTACTTACATGCCTCAAGTCAAGTCTAGTAACAAGAACAAGAAGGATTCTTCCTCTAGTAGCAACAATAATCATGCTAAATCCAATGTTGTTACTTCTAGTAGTTCTCTTGATTCCACTAATGATTCTCTTAGCCAAGTTACACTTGAGCAAGAAAATAGCTTATTGAAGGGAATTATAGAGAAAGATGTTTACAAGAGCCTTGCCGGGAGTAAGCAATTTGAGGAAACTGTACGCAAGCAAGGAAGTCACCGGAAGAATCAAGGTGTTGGTTTTGAACGAAAGTTCAATGCCAATGGAGTTGAGTGGGAAGAAGATCAATACCCCAAGATGAAGTTTGTTCCTCAACAAGAGAAGTATGATCCTACTTATTTCAAAGGGACACAAGCTCAAGATGATCTTCCACCACAAGACCACAAGCAAAAAGGCAAGGACAAGCTTCAAGAAGAGATTGATGCATTTGAAGAAGCTCCAAAGGCCTTGGTCAAGTGGGTTCCCAAGACTACATCAAGTTCTACTTCATCTAGTACGACTACAACTCCAAGGATTCCCATCAAGATGATGTGGATCCCGAAGAAGAAGAACTAGAGAGTTCTTGAGGGTGACTCCGCCAACATATTTCACTCATATCATTTTGGCAATACCAAGTGCAATCAACCTCCACATCTTGCACTAGTTCAAGGAGTCACAAACCCTCTTGTTGGTAAGGCAAGGGACAAGGTAACCAAATGCTTTCATAGACATCATCTTGTGTATGCATCACTCTATGTCTAGGGATATTCCTTGTTTGTTCCTTGTGGGACTAACCCGTGTAGGTATTGAAAGTGCAACTCACTCCAAAGGATTTCTCCAATTGATCTACATCAACATTGAGCATCCACATCTTCAACACCTACATGAAGTCATCATCGACAGAACCCAAGGTTAGTTCATCCCTCTTAGGGGGGATCTCACATCTAAGGGGAGCTTTACTCTAGGAATTGAGCTAAAGCAACTCTAATGGTGTGAACACAACAACGCTTTATGTA
This sequence comes from Aegilops longissima, assembly GCA_021605205.1. Lineage (NCBI taxonomy): Eukaryota > Viridiplantae > Streptophyta > Magnoliopsida > Poales > Poaceae > Aegilops > Aegilops longissima. The sequence goes on along the minus strand of CM038682.1, from coordinate 609,086,783 downwards.
AAAGTGGTAACCCCACTTGTGCTTAAACGATGAGTATGAACTATGATCAAATGTTCTCATTTGACTCCTAAGTCAATATACTCATATATAGATGACCTAGTCATCGCCAATTGCTTGATAGATGCTAGAATTGTTTGTGCATGCTTTGCCACATATTTCATTTGCCATTTTATTGTATGAGCATGTTGGTTGCATAATTTACTCATTCGAGGACATCCACTTGTTGTTTTGATTGATTGGTTTCTTTTTCTCTTGCCAAGTGGATGGACAAGAATGCCTAAGAACCTTCTCTAGCTATCTATGCTCTTCTCGTCTCAAACTCTATTCATGCTACATCACAAAGTTTGATCAAGTCAGATTCGAACCACTCTGTGTGAGGAGCACTCGGAGTCCCCGATTCATCATAGACTTAAACTTCCAAAACTTCTTTGTGCATTTCGGTCTGACCGATTGATCCATTTCGGTCATACCGAGATCACTAAGTCGATCTAGGTTTTCAATCTCGGTGCAACCGATTTGAACTTTTCAGTCACACCGAGTTGCAGTAACTGCTTGCAGTTATGCATCTCGGTGCCACTGAGTTGTTCCACTCGGTCACACCCACAAGGTCAGGCTATATATACCCACGGGCCAAAATTTGGAAAACTTTCTGAACCTCTTCGCCCGCGCTCAGCCTGCTCTGCCTCCGTGGGTCTCCGGATTGTCCTCCTCGTCGCCAGCCGCCTCCAGTCGCTGGTCCCCCCGCCGTCAATGGGATCGTCTCCGCCGTTGCCACCGTAGCAAGTCCATCGCCGCACTAGGGTATGGACTTGATCCTTGTGCTGATCTCACTCCGATTCCCCAGCACATTGTTTTGCCATGTATCTTGCCACGATTGAGATCACTCTATCCAATGAAAATCCGTAGTTTAGTTGTGGATTGAAAATTCAGGGTTAGGTTTCCGCCGAAACCATCTCGGACCGACCAAGTTGTTGAAATCGGTTCCACCGATTTGGCTCAGGCCATTGCACATGTAATTCTCGGTCTGACCGAGAATTACAAATCGGTGTGACCGAGTTCAAGTCTTTGTGAAACCCTAGCAGTCTCGGTGCCACCGAACTGTGACTCGGTCTGACCGAGTTCACCAGTTTAGGTTCCAAAAGCTGCTTCGGTATCACCGAGATTTCAAATCGATAGATTCGAAATGCTTTCTGTGGAAAACTAAAACTAAGTTTTTGACTCATTCTTTTGCAAAAAACCTCTGCACTTTGTGATGCTCATCCACTCTACCTCATCTATAATCTATTCACAGGGTCAGCTGTCAGTGTTTGCATCATGTCAGATTAGAGTGACAGTCAGAACAAGTCTAAGGAGCAGGTTCACATGAGTGAGGGCACTAGTCCCTCTAGCAGCTCAGATGATGGAAGCAGGAGCACACCCAGCAACTTGCCAAAGGCTGCCACAAGGGCCAGCAAGAAAAGAACCTCAGATTCAGAGGATGAGGACTATGTGGCTGAGGAGGAAGAAGCCACCTCAAAGAAGAAGGTGCTCAAAAAGGAATATGGCACAGCTGCTGCAACAAAGCCAAGTCTGAAGACCAAGAAGCCAGCAGGAAGACAGCCTATGTCTAAGCCAAGGAAAGTTGCCACAGGTGAGACAATGGTGTTCACTCTTGAACCCAAGGAAGTTGGAGATGGCAAGAAGAGGAAAGAAAGGGTCAAGAAGACCACTGCCAGAGTTCTAGGACAACACTGTGGTCATGGATGAAAATGAACCATCTTCTGTGCAAGCACAAGCAAAGAGGGAGAAGGCAAGGACTGAGAAAGTTGCAAAGATGCCAACCATGGATGAGGCATCTCAGTATCTTCTGAAGAGCAAGCAAGATCAGCTTGGCTACTTGATTGCCTCCACTTTGAGGATTGAGAAGGGACTGGCCACCCTGACTCAAAACCAGGAGAGCTTGGAGAGGATCATGGAGCAGAAGTTCTATGACTTAGATGTGAAGGTCACTGAGATACAGTCAGTTGTTGAGCAACTTCAGGAAGAAGTGCAGGAGAAGAAGTGCAAAACTACTACTGATGCTTTTGCTAGAGTGCCCCGAGGACAGAGGTCTGCTGCTATGCCATCATGCACACCGAGCAACTTCATCGCACCAGCTACAGCCTTCAAGGCCACCAGCTCCAAAGACCTACTCCTCCAGCTCCATCTACATCGACTGATGCCTTCGTCCTTGGAGTTCTGTCTACACCACCACCTGAAGACCAAGCCTGAGTGTCGATCTAGCACTATGCATTTTTTATGAACTTTTTGGTAACTTGTTGCCAAAGGGGGAGAAAATGTATAGATCATAGGCTTCGAGAGAGAGTCTTTCTTTTGTTCTCTCTTGTATTTCTCCTTGGTGGTTGAACTTTGTTATTTGCTTGTTTGAGATACTTTATGCTTGTGTGTGATACTTGGATGATCATGTGTTTGATCATATACTACCTTAATGCTTGTTGGATGACATTATCCTTTATATTCCTATATGATCATTCACTTTGCTTGGTGATGAGTGCATGTATTTAATTATTATCATTTTGAGCGCTCCACCAATATGTATGTGACATGGAAGAGTAACCCATGATCCTAATTGATTGTGCATTTGCAGTCCAAAGCAAATCTTAAACTATGCACAAATTTAGGGGGAGCTCTTGCTTTACACATACTTCTCAAAGTGACAATGTTTTCACTCTTATTATCATTTGTCGAAGCTTTGATCTATATGTTGTCATCAATTACCAAAAAGGGGGAGATTGAAAGTGCAACTATCCCTAGGTGGTTTTGGTAATTCCTAACAACATATAGCTCATTGAGCTAATACTATTTCAAGACTAATATTTCAGGAAAGCTCAATGGTTGGCATGGCATGGATGAGAAAAGTGGACCCCTCAAAATGCTAAGGACAAAAGGATTGGATCAAGCTCAAAAGTTCAAGACTCTACATTTTCTATTTTAGTGATCCAAGATCACATTGAGTTTATAGGAAAAGCCAATACTATCAAGGAGGGGTGAGGTGTTGCTTAATGAGGCTCTTGCTCAAAATGCTTAGTGATATGCTCCAAAGCCCTCAACTACTTTCTCACATCCACATATGACCTAAACCAAAAGTCAAACTCAGCCCCACCGATTCTTTCTATCCGGCACCACCGAGTTCAGATGTCATAGCCACTGCCACAAACCCTAGGCAAATTGGTCTCGCCGATAGGGATCTCGGTCTTACCGAGATGGGGTTGTAATCTCTCTGTTTCCCTTTGTAACGTTTCGGTCCTACCAAGATGAGCGATCGGTCCCACCGAGACTGCAATGTAAACTCTCTGTTTCCCTTTTGTAACATTTCAGTCTCACCGAAATGAGCTTAATCGGTCCCACCGAAGTTTACTCGACCAACTCTCTGGTTAGCTTATTACCAAAATCGGTCTCATCGAGTTTGTGTAATCGGTCTCACCGAGATTACGTTATGCCCTAACCTTAACCATATCGGTCCTACCGAGTTGCATGTCGATCCCATCGAAAATCCTAACGGTCACTAGATTTGCTGAATCGGTCCGACCGAGTTTACCAATTCGGTCCCACCGAGTTTGGCAAGTTGTGTGTAACGGTTAGATTTTGTGTGGAGGCTATAAATACCCCTCCACCTCCTCTTCATTCGTGGAGAGAGCCATCAGAATGAACCTACACTTCCAACCTACATTTTCTGAGAGAGAACCACCTAAACTTGTGTTGAGACCAAGATATTCCATTCCTACCATATGAATCTTGATCTCTAGCCTTCCCCAAGTTGCTTTCCATTCAAATCTTCTTTCCACCAAATCCAAATCCTGTGAGAGAGAGTTGAGTGTTGGGGAGACTACCATTTGAAGCACAAGAGCAAGGAGTTCACCATCAACACACCATTTGTTACTTCTTGAAGAGTGGTGTCTCCTAGATTGGCTAGGTATCACTTGGGAGCCTCCGACAAGATTGTGGAGTTGAACCAAGGAGTTTGTAAGGGCAAGGAGATCGCCTACTTTGTGAAGATCTACCACTAGTGAGGCAAGTCCTTCGTGGGCGACGGCCATGGTGGGATAGACAAGGTTGCTTCTTCGTGGACCCTTCGTGGGTGGAGCCCTCCGTGGACTCAAGAACTGCTACTCCTTCGTGGGTTGAAGTCTCCATCAACGTGGATGTACGATAGCACCACCTATCGGAACCACAACAAAAACATCCGTGTCTCCAATTGCGTTTGAATCCTCCAAACCCTTCCCTTTAAATTCTTGCAAGTTGCATGCTTTACTTTCCGTTGCTCATATACTCACTACTAGGGAAAAGTCTATACACAGAATCTTACCAGCAGCGCGCTTTAAAATCAGGCGTTGCTGCTAAGTAGCAAGATGCAGCATGACAAAACTCGTTCTGTGAAACAAGTTTGTCAGTAGCGCGTACACTCAAAGACGAGCTATTGCTAAAATTCCCACGACGCCGCCATGAGGCAGCTTATAGCGGCAGCAGCGTTAAAGAAAGCCATCTGCCACGGGTCGTAGCGAGAGCGCATTTACGCAATAACCGCTGCTGCTAAGTTAACTAGTCGCAATAACCCACAGATCCACACACTCACTAGATCTCCCCTCAACCCCCCGCCGGTCCTCCCCGTCGCCGCCTCCTCCGATCTGCGCCGTCACCCCATCCTCCTCGCTGGACTCTGCACTGGCCTCCTCCTCCGTCCTCCCTCCACTCGCCACCGGCCGGCCCTCCTCGCTCCGCCTTCCTCCTCCGTCCTCCCTCCACTGCCGCCACTGCCCTCCTTGTTCCGCCTTCCTCCTCCGCCATACTCTCTACTCCTCCTCGAGTCGCCCCTCCTTCTCCCTCCTCCCTGCTACATTTTGATTTAGTAGGCTAGTTTATAAGAAACATTTTGATTTAGTTGATATGATTCAGTTGATTTAGTAGGCTAGTTGATTTAGAACATTTTCATTTAGTTGATTTAGTAGGCTACTTGATTTAGTTGATTTAGAACATCTTCATTTAGTTGATTTAGTAGGCTAGTTGATTTAGTTGATTTAGTAGGCTAGTTGATTTAGAACATTGTGTCATTTAGTTGATTTAGTATGCTAGTGGATTTAGTATGCTAGTTGATTTAGTATGCACCATTTTATTGTTATTTTTTCTGTACATGGATAGGTAGATGCTTTTGTTTTTTTGTAATAAGTTGTTTTTTTGGCAAAATGTAGGTGCCAATTTAGATAAATTTGCCACTTGTTTTTTTAATCAATTATCTTAGGCAATAGGTGCCATCAAAATGCTTTGGTAGGTGGTACCTTGTCATCTAATCGTTAATCCTTTGCTCATATTGCTTTAGGAAAATGGCGCCACCACCACCACCACTATGTCGATTGTGTAAGTCAAGGTGCGCCAAAGAGCCTTGCAACCGGCAAGCTATTCGCATCTACTTCTAGCCGAAGTTTTCGTCATGCGGTGTAAGAAATTAGATGAAATGTAACAAGTATTTTATTTTTAGTGTTGGCATTACTGCATTGTATCATTTTGCTTTTCTTACAGATTGTCCCATGCAATGTGAGGTTGAAATTCAACAAGCTAACAGGAGAAATCTGTGACATTTGAGGCTCCTGGGGCCGTACACTATGGAGGTCGAGAAAGGACGAATATGTCACAGATTGGAGGAGATGGATGGGCCTGTTTCTCGCCGCATGCGTCTTTATGGTGGTGAGTTGATCAGCTTCTCCTTTAGAGCAGAAGACCTAATCTGGCTGTCATTTATCTCAACCTGGTGGAAGATGATGAAGATGACGAAGATGATGAAGATGACGAAGATGACAAAGATGATGCAGATGACGAAGATGATGAAGATAATGAGGACCCACTTCATGAAGCCATCGTAGCTCAAAGAATGAGGCTGAGCGAGGACGAGGTGTGCAACCTATGGGACATAATTCCGCCACGTGATGACTTTGTCGGGTGCTATTCGTGACCCACCGACAAGTACCATGGTCAATCGGCATGAAATGTTATACGATCGACTGTAGTAATTTGATGATATATATATATATATATATATATATATATATATATATATATATATATATATATATATATGCTTTATTGTTATACTTACAAATGCAAATTATCCGATGATATGCTTAGTGAATCTGATGAAATGCTTAGTGTAGAGTCCAATGATATGCTTAGTAGAATTCATGATTAATTAGTACAAATGTGTAGTACTGTGTCTTTTGATAGTGTAGAAATCTAGACTTAATAAAAATATATTTGCAAGAGCATGTGTGAGGCTATTTATTAATTGATATGTTTTTGTTATTCAGAAATTGCCAAAGAACCTATCTGTGAGTTGTGGTATCGAGCCTGATGAAGAAGGCTCAGCTGGACTATGCCTTACTGCAAGGGGCTCCGTCACCACCTGTACTTACCGCATGGACACTGACGGTCGCACACACTTAAACTCGGTTGGGTGGAAGAGATTCCTCGTTGGCAAGAATCTTCGTGTTGGACAGGCCATCCTAATTACTATCAGGAACACCCACCGCCCAGGCTTGAGGATGATGATCGTCGTCGATATCATCTAGAACTACATATGTGTGGCTATATCATCTAGAACTATATATGATGATCGTCGTCGATATCATGTAGAACTACATATGATGATTGTCGTCGATATCATCTAGAACTAAATATGATGATCGTAGTCGATGTCACCTTGTACTGCTTGAGGATGCATGTTGAGTATATATGAAATTGTAATCTAGTACTTTTCGGTTCCAAATTATTGTCGTGGTTTTAGTTCAAATTTGAACTAAAACCACGACAGGTAATTTGGAACCGAGGGAGTACTACCTAGTACCTATAATGCTTTATGAAATTGATATCTAGTAAAACTAGTATCTGAAAATTGCAGTTTACTGAAGCTGGAATGGGGAAATGGTGGAAGATATAACAGTAGCGCGGGAGCAGGAAATCGCTACAGCTAACTAATAGTAGCGCGTTCCGGAAATGCGCTGCTGATATAGTCAATAGTAGTAGCGCGGGGTACAGGCAGCGCTACTACTAACGGTTAGCTGTAGCGCCTTATTCCTAGCGTAGGTGCCCGCGCTGCTAATAGCCTCAAAACCCGCGCTACTACTACGGTTTTCCCTAGTAGTGACTCTTTGCATGCTTGCTTGAATTGTGTTAAGATTGCTTGACTTGTTCTAAGTTGCTAAAATCTGCCAAGAACTAAAATTGGGAAAAGGCTAAATTTTTATTTGGTCAAGTAGTCTAATCACCACCCCCTCTAGACATACTTTCGATCCTACAACATCATTCTCCTAAAGATATGATCCCGTTATCAAATGACCACTCATGTCTATGGTTAGGAAACCTTAACCATCTTTAATCAACGAGCTAGTCTAGTAGAGGCTCACTAGGGATACGGTATTTGTTTATGTATTCACACATGTATTTAAGTTTCCGCCTAATACAATTCTACCATGAATAATAAACATTTATCATAATTTAGAAAATATAATAATAATCATTTTATTATTGCCTCTAGGCATATTTCCGTCACATCCGGTGGCCGACGGCAGGGCGACCCGCATGTACTCCTACACCAGTGATGGCGGCAACGGGCCATCTCCGACTCGCGGATGGTCGAGAGGTAGCCGAGCATTTTGTCGGGGTCGCCGGCCTCCGCCGCCAGCCGGTGGTACTCCGCCACTAGGGCATGCTCCGGCTCCAGCTCTAGTTCTGCTTGAGGGGCGCGGCTAGACCAAGCACCGTGTCGCGCGCCACCGTGTGCCGCGGTGCGGCGGTTACCTCCACCGAGACGGATAGAGCCGTGGCTACCGCGGGCGTCGCCCTGGTCACCGCGTGCTCCGCGCGCCCCCACGCCAAATGACAGGCATGTAGAGCGTTCCTCGCCGCGGCGAAACGCTTGGTAACCTCCATCGGGCGACGCTGGAATGGCATCGGCGGCCGCCTGCACGTGGTACAAGGCCACCACCTCTTCAAAGGTGCGGCCACCCCAAATCTCATGCCGCCGGCGTCAGTTGTGCTTCAGTAGCGGCCAAAGGCCCTAGAACGCGTGCAATCGCCGCTTGCGGTCCTTGACGACCAGTGCTGGCCATTTGTGGTTCTCAGGGGCGTAGCGGGGTTCCTCCTACATATCCGCCGACACCCGCGCCCGATAGAGCCTGACGGCGCGCACGAAGAGGTGCGAGCGGACGTCGGGCACCGGCACCCCCGTGGCGCTCAGCCGCTACCGCGATGGCAACCGCACGTCCGGCGCGAGGGGGATGCCGAAGTGCGCCAGCTAGTCCGCCTCATGGATCGTCATGTCCGAGCGAGCCATCGGCGAAGAAAGTAAGGGCGAGAGAGGATCGATCTGAGGACGAGAGGAGGACAAGTGCGGCGATAGGGCTGGGTTTTATAGCGGCGAGGAGGGGCGTTAGGTGGTGGTGGCGTTTAATGGCAGGTCAGTGGCGTGCGCAGGCGACCGGCCACGCGCCGCCGGACGAAACCACACCGCTCGCAATCCACGTCGAGTAAAGGCGGCACGCGGTCGCAGGAAGCGGTCAGTCCATGCCCCAGTTATGGCGAGCGACGCGGGTGGCCACGCGCCACGCGCGAATCCACGTGGAGTAAAGGGCGGTAGGCGGGCGCAAGTGAGCGGCCTGTCCACACCGACGTAATGGCGAGTGACGCGGATTCACACGCCGCCTTCCATGTACGGCGTACACATGCATACACGGCCATGTAAACCGGTCGTACACATGGCACGTACGGAGTACACAAAAAAAAAACCAAGCATGTACGAACAGGCGTAGGCAAGCCCTGTACGGCGCGGCGCCCTGCAGCGGAGACTTTTTAGGTAATGCCCATCATATCCTTCTTATGAAGGGGTATAGAAAAATCTGAGTCATCCATGTGTTTAACGTGTTGCATAGTAGAAGAAGTGTAGACAGAATATTAATGTGTGGACAATCCAATATTCAAGTTACTCCTTCTCCGACCCGGGAAAGGATTCCTTGAAACCAAATTTGGCCTTATAAAGCCACCAATCCCTTCGACCCCTCATCAATCAAAAGAAATCAAAAACCAATCCCTTGGCCTCTCAGCCTCTACCGCCGCCTTCGCCTCCCAAGACAAAAGTCAAGTCTGATGGCCGCCGTACCATCATCAACTTGTAGTAGGTGCGTACCTGCTTCATGTTGATTTCCGTTTCTTCGCCTTTCGTTGCCCTCTTTAGATTTGAGAATCTGGGCCTGATTGATTTCCCTTTGACAATGGATTCCGGTTCGAAATCCAATGACATCGACGAAGAGCCAATGGCAACGCGTATGAAAGAAATCGAAGGAATCAGATCTACGACTAATCCAGGAAATATGAAGCTTGCCCGTCCGGTGGTGGTGCAGTAGGCAAACAAGTAGGAGTGTCAGGTTCCGAATTTTTTGTCTAAAAAGACCACCTGCTGAATTAAATTGTCAAAAAAAACCATCTCTGAAACATATTGACAAAAAGGACCAGCACCAGCGTGGCGGCAGGTGTGGCAGCCGATACGTGGCACCAGCCGCCACAGACGCCGGCGGCAGCCCCTACCGCCACGGGCGCAGGCGGCAGCCCGGGCTTAACAGGTTTTCTCACGTTAGCTGCAACGGAACGGACCGCCACGCAGCGAGGCTGCAGCTGCTGCTGCTACGCGTGCACCGCGACAGGCCAGGTAGGCCATGCCAACACGGCCAGACGCGGCACCCAGTGCGTACAGTAGCCTGTCGCGCGGTAGCTGCAGCTCGGACACATTCAAATGCATATCAACTTGGATAAACTAATACTTGGGTTAACGTGGGTTAATGGATGTTTTCAAAAAAAAACATGGGTTAATGGATAGAGTCGTTTTCTTCCGGCCGGGCAGTTCATACGACTCGAGTCAGGCCGCTGTACGTACGCGGCTACACTAAACAATAACCCAGCCCAACGGTATCTCTGCCCTGCCCGATTAAACAAAGCGGCATGGCCACCTAGCCCGTCGCGGCGCGCGCAGCCTCAGTAGCTACCGCCTTGCTGCATGGCGGCATGGCTCATCACTTCGTTCCATCCCGTTGCAGCTGACGCGCGGACGAGAAAACCTGTTAAGGCCGGGCTGCCGCCTGCGCCCGTGGCGGCAGAGGTTGCCGCCGCCGTCTGTGACGGCAGGTGCCACGTGTCGGCTGCCACACCTGCCGCCACGCTGCTGGTGGTCCTTTTTGTTAATTTGTTTTAGAGGTGGTCTTTTTTGGCAATTCAACTTGACAGGTGGTCTTTTTAAACAAAAATTCGTCAGGTTCCAAGGGAGACCGTCGGAAGCATCACGTTTACCTTGTCTTTGACGACTGGACGTACGGATATAGCATCCACAAGGTGAACTTGTCTCGCCGACGTAAGCAGACCGCTGTCTCAGCACCGGCCGATGCGCCGTGCCTGCCTCCGGCGCTCTTCCGCTTGGAGGCACCGCATGGGTCGCCGGAGTACTTCGCGTCAGCCTTCGGCACCAGGATCTTGGCGATGCACATCCGGGATTCCGGAGGCCACAGACTGTTGGCCGGGACCTTCGTCCCCATGTTGGACGTCTCCTCGATGAGCATGACCTTTTGCCCTTGCCAGGAGTACCCGATCAATCCCATCTATCTCTCCGTTGACAATACTACGCTATTCTGTCTCAGCGAATCCTCCTTCGAGATGCTCCACTGGGAGCCTCTCTGCCCGCCGCCGCTGGGTCAACGTCGCACCAGGGAGTGGTCGTGGCAACGGCTCGGGCATCCGCCATTCGAGAAGTATAACGTCACGTCCTACGCTGTGCATCCCGAGGCATGCACCATCCCGTGGTCACTTTGACCCGCACCTCAACGCCTTTGTTGGGCTCTCCAAAGATCCGGACACCCTTGGCCAAGTCTACTCCTGCTGCTTGTCCAGCTCCAGCACTGGCCACGGCCTTGAGTGGAAGCTCGGCAAGGAGAAGCTGTTCAGCCAGGACCCAGCGGAGAGGCATGTAGGCGCCACCCTTGTCTACATGGGCCACAACAAATTCTGCATGTTAGACTGTATATACATAGTCTTGTATATGCCTTGTATTGTACCTCTTGGTACGTCTATATAATGAGATAGCCACACCCCGTTTTAGGGTGTCGAGCCAGTTTTCCAAACCCTATGTTTTACATGGTATCAGTTTAGGTTACGATGTCTTCCGCTGCACCACCTCCCGCCGCCGCCGCCCGCGCTGAGTCTCGACCGCTGCTGCTGCTGCGCGCTGCCCTAGCCTCGATGTCGCCCTTCCTGCCTCCGGCCACTCGCGGACGCCAGATGGCGCCACCGCCGCCGCCCGCTTCCCTGCGGCGCGGGCTTGGGACGATCGCCGCCCGCCCGACCTACTGGCCGCTGCCGACTACTGAGGACCTCTCCGCCGAAAGCAACCCGTGGCACGGCGCCACGGTCCCCCCCCCGCCACCGCCGCTCTCTAGCCGGATCGGCCTCCGCGCCGCCGCCGCACTTTGCGCTGGCGCGCCGCCGCCGCAGTTAGCCCTATGGGGCGCGGCTGCCTCGCCAGATGGTGCTCCCGTAGCTCCCGGCACGGTGACTTCGGCCGCAGCGCCAGCCTCTACGGCCCTCTGCAGCGCCAGCGCCTGGCTGCTCCCTCGCCGGCTACCCCTACGCGATGATCCTCGCCCGTAGATGGCTCCGCCCATGGATCCGATGCATCATTGGCGCAGCATACATCGCTCAAACCGCGGCGCCGCCGCTTTTTTTTTCGCACCGCTACCGGTGAAGCTCGGCTGGACAACTACCGTCATGGCGCGCAGGTCTTGCCTCTCCTCCGCAGCCGCTACTTGAGGGGTACGTTGATGGGTCTATCCTGCCCACCTCCTCACCATCCGCATATCACACGGGTGGCGCAGATCGTGCCATTCTCTCGCTATCCGGTCCTCGCCACGCCGAGTGTTTCGTCGATGGTCATCTTCGCCGCTACATCCGTGGAGGCGGCGCCCTCCACACCAGTTTCGCCTCTCGGCCTCAGCGCTGCGCGACTCTATACGCACCGAGCTGGGTGAGACCAAACTTGGCGATCCCAAAGATCACGGAGTACTTCAACAAGATGACGAGCCTCACGACACCTCGCCTCTCGCTGGTCAGCCACTTCGACGCGGACTTCACCACCTTTGTGCTTAACGGGCTCGATGATGATTATGATAATCTCATTGAGAACGCCCATGGTCGAGATGATACACTCCCGCGCCGTGAGCTCTATGCGCGCCTCCTTGGGCGTGAGCAGCGCATCAAGGCGCGCCGTGTTTCCCCAACCGTCTCCGCTTAACGCCGCCACACGCGGCAAACCTCGGCCGGCCCCATCGGTGGCAAACCACCGCTTCCCCGTCGCAGCCTCGCGGGCAACGCGCCGACTATCACAGAGGGAGTCGCCCGGTTGCTTGTTGTTCCGATTATGGCGCTCCTCGGGCTTGTCGACTTTGTGGCATAGATCGTCACTCGCCTCGCTGCCACAGACACTACAAGCAAGACTTCCTTGGCCTTGGCAACAATGGAAAAGGGAATGATAAGCAAGCTGCAGCTGCGGTTATAGGGCACGCACCACGGCGCATCCACCATACTCCCTTGATCCGGCGTGGTACATGGATACAGAGCGACGAATCACCTCACCGGCGAGATGGGCAAGCTCTCCGCTCAGAACCGTGATCGTGGACATGATCGGTGCACACCGCCAATGGAGCAGGTATGCGATCTCCCATGTTGGTCGTGCATCACTTCTTGCACACAATTTTCAGAACTGCATCTTTCTAATGTCCTTCGAGTTCCTCTCGCTACGCGTAGTTTGTTGTCTATTCCTCAACTTACTCGTGATAATAATGTCCTTGCTGAGTTTCACCTTTTCGTTTCTTTATCAAGGATCGGGACACGAGGGCCGTTCGCTTAGTGGTCGCCTTCGCCATGGCTTATATGCACTTGACGCACCGTCTCGCATCTCCTACGCCGCCTTCTCCTCGTGTTCAGTGGTGTTCGTGTGTCGCCTACGACCGGCATGCGCGCCTTTGGACATCCTGCTGCTCCTATAGTTAGTCATGTGCTGCATCGCCATGAACTACCAGTTGTGTCCAATAAGAGTGTTGAAACTATTTGTGATGCCTATCGGCAGGGCAAGAGTCATCAACTACCTTTTTCGTAGTCTAGTCGTGTTGTGAAACATCCTCTTGAGCTTGTGTTTTCGATGTATGGGGTCATGCCCAAACATCCGTTAGTGGTCACAATTACTATGTCGGTTTCATTGATGCTTACAATCGGTTTACTTGGCTATATCTTATCAAGCGTAAATCTGATGTGTTTAATGTTTTCATTCAGTTCCAAGCACACGTTGAGCGCCTCCTTAAGCATAAGATTATTCATGTTCAATCCGATTGGGGGGGGTGAATATCACAACCTCAACTCGTTTTTTAATAAGCTTGGGATTTCGCATCACGTGTCTTGTCCTCATACACATCAGCAAAACGGCACCGCTGAACGAAGCATCGCCATCTTGTAGAGACTGGACTTACTTTACTAGCTCATGCCTCCGTCCCGCTTCGGTTCGGAGTGATGCCTTCTCCACCACTGCTTCTTGATAAATAGGCTTCCTCACGATCACTGAAAATGAAAACCCTCTTGAACTCTTACTCGGTGATATTCCGCACTACACGCTTCTCAAAGTGTTTGGTGCAGATGTTGGCCGACTTGCGGCCTTACAACAAGCGTAAATTAGAGTTTCGGTCTAAGAAGTGTGTTTTCCTTGGGTACAGTTCTCTTCACAAAGGGTACAAGTGTCTTCATGTTCCCACCAATCGTGTCTACATTTCTCGTGACGTCGTGTTTGATGAGAATGTGTTCCCGTTTCGTGCTCTTCCGAACCACTCTACCACTAGTTTACCACCTGTGCACTCCACTACACCTTCGCCTGACCAATTTGTGGATGTTGCAAATGCTCCTGTGTTGCTTCCTAACCATGCTGCAGGTATTGGACGCGGTGCCCGCCTTGAACTCCTGGATGATGAGGTTATGGACGACACTCATGGTGGCCACGTTGATCCTATGCATGGCCCATGCATGGTGGGTCATGCCCGTCAGCCCGATGCATCCACAGCCGCCCCGCGGGCGTCGGTAGTGCCCGCAGCTGCACCCGCCTCGGCCGCCCGTCGGCCGGCTCGCCCGCTCAGCGCCCGGTCGCCCGCCCGTCGATCGGGTCGCCTGCCCAGCCTTCGGCTCGCTGGCTCGCCCGCCAGCCACAGCGCTGCCCTCGCCAGCCCAGTGGCAGGCGGCCCATCGCCAGCGGCCCAAGAGCCACGGAAGCTGCGTCGGCCAGCCCCGCCCGGCTACGTCGTCGCCGGGTTTGGCAACCCGCCCCGCAACGCCGCCCGTGCTGAGTCTGCCGACTGCTCCTCCAGCCCTTTCGCCACGACGCCTTGCCGCCGTGGCAAGCCCGTGCTGCCAGCACCGCCACCGTGGTTCATCATCGACCACACACGCGCAGCCGGTCCGGTGTTTTTGCCCTAAGGAACGCAAAGACGGACGGTGGCGTGGCTTGCTGCATGTGTGGCTCATCTTGCTGCGGATCCCACGGCAGAGCAGCGCCATTTTCAGCTGACTGGTATTCCTCATCGGGGCGTCTTGCGATGGAGCAGGAATTTCAGGCCTTGCTGAAAAATGGTACTTGGCAGCTTGTTCCTCCGGTCTCTGGCGCCAACATCATTGACTCCAAGTGGGTGTTTAAGGTCAAACGACATGCGATGGTTCTATTGAGCGCTACTAGGCACGGCTGGTTGCCAAGGGTTTCAAGCAGAGGTACGGTCTTGATTATGAAGACACATTCAGTCCAGCTTATCGCCTACTACTATTCGTATACTGCTGTCTCTTGCCGTTACTCGTGGTTGGTCGCTTCGTCGCCTTGATGTGCAGAATGCTTTCCTCCATGGAGTTCTTGAGAAGAGGTTTATATGCGTCAACCACCTGGTTTTGTTGATCCTGCGTGTCCACATCATCTCTGTCGTTTGGTCAAGGCGTTGTATGGACTCAAACAGCGCCTCGTGCATGGCATGCTCGCCTTGGTTCTGCTCTCCGGCTCTTGGGTTTATTCCTCAATCTGGCGACACGCCACTGCTTTCTCCTTCAATACCGAGGTGACGATGTATCTCTTCGTATGTTGATGATATCATCCTTGTCGGTTCCTCCAATGCTGCCGACGATCGCCTTGTGTCTCGCATTAGGTGAGGAATTTGCTGTCAAGGATTTGGGTGCTCCGCATTATTTTCTTGGATTGAGGTGTCACGGTCCTCTCATTGGGTTGACTTTGAGTCGAAAAAGTACTCCATGGATCTGTTGGGCGTCTGGATGCTCCAATGCAAACATGCTATCACTCCGATGTCCGCCACGATCGGTTGTCCGCCTTGATGGAGACCTTCTTTCCATCGATGACGCCACCGAGTATCGCGGTCTTGTTGGTGGTCCGCAATACCTCACTATCACCCGACTTGATGTCTCTTATGCAGTCAACCGTGTGCCAAGATTCGCATGCACCTCGCACCACTCATCTCGGCAGTTAAGCGCATCCCACGTTATGTTTCTTCTATCGCTTCAGATGGTCGCTCCTTCACCGCACCGCCTTGTGAACTTTCGCTTTCTCGATGCGGATTGGGCTGAAGTCCGATGATCGGCGATCCACGGGGATATGCAGTGTTCTTTGGTCGTAACCTAATCGCTCGAATGCACGCAAGCAAGCCACCGTGTCTCGTAGAAAAGATCAAGCTGAGTATAAAGCTGTTGCTGATGTTACCGCTGAGATCATATGGGTACAGTCTTTGTTGCGGAGCTGAGAGTCTCTCCGGTCATCCTCCAGCCTCGTGGTGTGATAACATCAGCGCTACATACCTTTCATCTAATCCGTGTTTCATGCTAGGACGAAACACATCGAGGTTGACTATCACTTTGTTCGGGAACGTGTTGCACAGAGACTACTTTGTATCAAGTTCATCTCCTCCAAAGATCAACTTGCTGACATCTTCACGAAGCCTCTTCCAGAACCACAGTTTGTAGGCTGTAGGCGCAATCTTAACTTACTTTGTACTTCAGGCTACAGTTAAGATTGAGGGAGGGTGTTAGACTATATATACGTAGTCTTGTATATGCCTTGTATTGTACCTCTTGGTACGTCTATATAATGAGATAGCCACACCCCGTTTTAGGGTGTCGAGCCAGTTTCCCAAACCCTATGTTTTACACTGCCTAGTGCAGTGCGTCTCCAACTCCATTGAAGGCGAAAGCAATGGTCAGGAGCTTAAGGAAGAAGAGGGTATTGTGGGCGGACCCGTTTGCCGTACTGAGGAATGAGGTGCTCATCTGGAGCTCGATGAAGAGGGAGATGTCCAGGAGCTTAAGGAAGAGGAAGATGAGGACGAGGGATATGATCAGGAGCTCATGGACGAGGTATATGATCAGGAGCTCATGGAAGAGAGATATGAACCTGGTTGCAGTCCGTATCGCTTGACCACATTCTCTCTCAGCTATGACATCAACGGAGACCTGACGACTGGCAATAGCTGTCGAGTGCTATACTATAAAGTGCCTGATGCAATCACTCGACCATACCTCGTTGAAGATCCGGTCGCATTTTGCATGTAAAGTGCTAAAATCCTGTCATGTATTCAGTTCCCATGTTTAATTTTCGCTCGGTTGTGGCTCACACATTATTTGAACATAGGAAGGCAATACATTAACTGAATCGCCGGTCATGAACCCTAGGACATACTACTACGGCGAGCTTCTCCCTCCCCAATCCTGCTCAGTTCAGTATTGCCCGTGTTGATTTTTTGCAGACATCTCTCTGCGTGTCTTCGCCCTGTCCCCTTTCTCGTCGCTATTCCCTTTTCTGGTCATTGTCTGCAATGTAGCCCCTCCGACTAGTGACGCTAAATCACCTCTCGACAGGGATGCTATTTGCTACTTTACGTGATTACTCCCTTCGTTCCTAAATATTTGTCTTTTTAGAGATTTCAAACGGACTACCACATATGGATGTATATTCATATTTTAGAGTGTAGATTCACTCATTTTACTCCGTATGTAGTCACCTGTTGAAGTCTCTAGAAAGACAAATATTTAGGAATGAAGGAAGTAGTTTTTAATTCCGCAAAGTTCCACAGGTGACGCCGTTTGTTTCAGTCGATCCGATTTTTTACACCTGTTCATCACCAATCCAACGGGGAACTAGTTATCTCAGGGATCAAAAACCCTGCGGCAGTAAATGTGCATTTGTTTGTTTATTTTTGTTCAGGTACAACATGAGTCGATTTCTTTGTCCTTAGATAGTGCTGGGGATTTTCGAATTCAGGGACAATGTGACTTGTCCCTAGTCAGTGTATTTGACGAGAGCTAAGCAGGTTTTTGTTGTAGGAGTAGATTATTTTCAGGTCAGTGTATTTTTCCAGGTATTCAGTACATGTTTTGTCACTTTTTCAGCAATTTTTAGTGGATTGTTTGAGGATCAAGCTCAATTTGTCATGTCCATGTAGTAACAAAAATTTCCGGTGTGGCATGATCCTGACGTCGCACAAAAAAAATGTCAAGCATAGCAGATGAGAAATTGGAGCAATGGCCACTCTAACTGAGACAGCAGGTCTAGGCAGTTAGGCGCCGGCAGTTGGCTTGATCTTTTTAATCGGCATGTGGACGAGCGTATGCGCGGGTGGAGCCGCCTGCTTGGATAGTACACAAAGTGTGGTTTGTTTTGATTTTTTTTTTTCTGAGAGGGAGCAGATGAGCCTGGGCACCGAATTGGATTTCCGGGTATTCAAACTCAATTTATCATTCAGTTATCAGTGTGTTTGTGTGCACTCTGTCATTCAGTATTCCATGGGTAGTTTTCAGTATTATTTTTCTAGCATTCATTTGTGCTTATTTGTTATTTCAGCTAGCTCCTTTTCTCTCCGATTTCTTTTCCAAAGTCCAGCCTGGCTTTCTCCTGGTCTATGTTATTTGTTCAGCATTATCAGTGTGTTTTGTTTGGCCGAAGGTCTGGGGACTCTGGCTCAGAGGTCATCCACTGGTTGCTATTAACCAAACTACCATTTTTCATTGTTTTGCTATGCATCGTTGCCTAATTTTTGATTCATTTAGCTCTTCATTTACTTCTCAGATTGACGGTGTATATTTCATCACTCTTATTATTGGTTTCTTTTTCAGTTAGAATTTCTTAATAATCAATAATAATGGTAAGCATCTCATTTTTTTCCTGTCTTCTCTGGCTCTTAGATTATCAGTTTCTCTAATTCCCTAAGCATCTCACCTTCTTTCTCAGATTCTCTATTTCCCTAAGTATCTCATTACTTTTCATGTCTTCTCTGTCTCTCAGTTTTTCATCAGTTTATTTTTTCCCCATCCTTTTATTCAGTCTATCTTTCTTCGTCTTCTATTTTCTGAATGTCAGTCTTTCTTTGTTTCTTCTTATTCATCATCTCTTTAGTTTTCTCAGTCTTATTCAATTTTTCTTCAACTTCTCTTCTTATCTTCAAGGCTATTCAAGTACATTTTTTCTAGCATCCGGTTATATTTCCCTTTTTACAGTGAAGCAACCTGCACAACACAAGCAAGGAGATGATTATAAGGAATCTTCTTTCTCTAGAACCTTGTTATTCTTAATTCAGTTAGCATTGTTCATTATTAATTCTTCAGCACATATTTGTCATTAATTTTTCAAAATCTTTCCTAATTTTACTCAATCTTGATTTTATCATCAATTTAAGTATGTTTGTAGTGAGTATTAGTTTCAAAAGTAGTGCTATCTGTGTATGCTTAGTCCTATCTAACTTCTATTTTGTAAATCATTTTTCATTATCATTCTTCAGTAGTTTGCAAATGACCAGTTATTTTAAATCTGATTAAATAAAGGCGAACGTTCTTTGGTCTTTATCATTCTTCAGTTCTCTCGTCAGATTTATTTTTTAATAATTACATGATATTCTCAGTCCTGCGATTCTTTGATGCTTAGTTTCTGAAGTGGTACTAGCAGCCAAGTTAAAATCATCTACTAGCAGCCAAGTTGCAACCTCTCTTCAACTCTGTAACTGTTGTTCGCCATGCCTGGCCGAGTTCGTGCAGCAGTTTGTGTCTGTTGGTGTTCCTGGATTTCATCCATGTATATTTTAGTTAGAGAACAAGCGTTTTCTTTAAGAAGCAATGTGCTTACACCTTTATTCTCATCCATACCTTATTATACTGACCGCACGAGAGTTAAAAAAGTTTTAACAGTTTGTTACTTAAGCTTTTTTTTTGCTGTTGTAGCTGATGGCAAGTTGTCAGCAGGCAGTGGCCCTTAAACGATCGCAGTCAGAAATACTCCTCCCGTCCCAAAATTAGTATCGCTGATTAGTAAAGTTTTACTAAATTAGTGACACTTATTTTGAAACGGATGGAGTACTTTTTGGTGTTTCCTAAGGTGGAGATGATGATGCTTTGGAAGTGTAATACAACAGTTAGCTTTAGCTTTAGTTGAACTTTCGCTCCCTGTTGGAGTTGCGTTGAATATATTTATACAAGGTAGGTTACAGTTGTATTTGGATCAGAACTGTGTGTAGACAGAGTAGGAGTCAGTGTTCTATTAGGACACTTGTATCCAAGGCCTCTTATATAATGTGAGGGTAAACACACGATGTAACTTAGGCCAACATAATAGCACAGACGCGCAGGGGGAGTTGGCGGCGTGTGGCCACGCCCCAGTGGCCGGTGTGCGGTATTGTGACGGTGTCACAGGGAGGAGCACTCGTAGTCAGGCCCCGGAGATGTAGTCATATCGGTGAATCTCGTTAACAAATCTCGATGTCGTGTTTGTGTGATTGCTTGGTCCTTGATAGATCAATTGTTCGTCTCGGATTTATTCTAACACTCCCTTCGCTCAGTCACTCTGTTTCCACGCTCGCTTTGTTTCCTCGTTCGCTCGCTCATTCTGTTTCCGCATTCAGTTGGTCTTGTTTTTATCACTTCCGGCTGTATTGTGCTGCTAGTCCATGAAAAAAAGAGGCGCCGCCATTTTTTCTATTTTAAAAAATGTTTGTCAAAAAATTCTTGGATTTAAAAGTATTTAAACGTTTGAAAAAAGTCCACAATATTGATAAAAGTCCAAGTTTACAAAACATAAATTCAGAAAAATTATGTGAATTCGAAAAGCCTCACGAACTCCAAAAAGCTCACAAATTTAAAACAAATCACAGCTTTCAAAGAATGCCAATGTAACTGAAAATTATTTGAATTTTAAAAAAATTCAAAATTTTGGGAAAGTTCATGGATTTGAAAATGTTTATGAACATGAAAAGAGTTTGGGAATTCAAAAAAGGTAAAAAAAATTTAAAAATCATGAGTTCAAAATAGTCATGAATTTGAGAAAAAAAATCTCGAATCAGAAAGCAGTTCATGAATATCTATACCAATATAAAAAGACCCAAATAGGCAGATCCAAACCATCTCGACCGTCAAATCATGTTATCTAGCGGTTCAAATCACTCCAATGTTGAGCACTAAACACGTTTAACGCTCTAATTACCCACCACTGCCATTGGTTATAAACATGTTTTGACTCAACGCCATCCCTTGAAATCTGCCATGTAATTAATATTCTACCATTTCAGCAAAAAAGTAATTGATATCTTACCAAATACCAACGTGCAACAGATATATCTTACCTAATATAACGCACAATTAATATCCTGCCATTTTTTGCGGGTGAATTAATATCCTACCTAATATAAACATGCATTGCACGTACATTATTACTAGTAAAAAAAATCACGAAGTTCATTAATTTGGAAAAATATCACGAATTTAAGAAAAAACGTAAACAAATTTTTAAAAAACTCACGAATTTGAAGAAAAAAGTTCCTGAATTGGCAAAAAGCTCGCGAATTTGAAAATGAAAATCGTAAAACTAAAATAAGAAATAAAAGAAAACGAGAAAGAAAGGAACAAAAAAAGGACCAAAACCTGCCTAAAAATGGACAGAAACAAAACAGAAAAATAGATTCGTCAAGAAAAAAAACACGAGAAGTACATTACTAAATGGGCCGGCCCGTTTCAGTCAACCGAATATTAAACATTTTTTGAAATTTATTAACATTTTTGGAACTCATGAACATTTATTTAATTCCTGAATATTTCTTTGAATTTCGCGATTTTGTTTTTGAATTTCAGTAGCAATTTTGAAATTCTTGTACTATTTTTCAATCATTGAACATTGATTAAAATTTTGAATGTTTTCTGAATTGACTAACTTTATTTCATTTTGGTATTTTTTAATTCGTGAACGTGTTTTGGATCGGAGAACGCCTTTTGAAATTCATGAATGTCTTTTGGAATTCATGAATATTATTAATTCTCATATTTTTAAAATTTTCTATTAACATTTTTTAAAACTTATGAACATTTTTTAAATCCAGAAACATTTGTCAAATTCACACTGTTTGAACTTTGGAGCACTTTCGAAATTCAGGAACAGTTTTTTATTTTGTGACCATTTTTTCAAAATTTAAAAGAAATGTAAAATTGTGAACATTTCCTGAAGTTCATAACTTTTTGAATTCCTGAATATTTTTTGAAAGAAAAGAAAAAAGCAGGGGAACTCCTGCCCCGCACATGGGCCAGTCCGGAAAGGCGCACAAGGGAGTGGGGGCTGCGTCCTATAGTTCTATAGTTCTCACCCAGCGCCCGGTGCGCTAAATTGTATGTCCCATCAAAAACAAAGCAGGGACAAGAATTTGCCTATGTTATCACTTAAAGATGTGACATCGTTTTAGATGAGCGCTCGACAAACCCATAGTTTTAATTATTATTTTCTAACACAGTACAGACGCAAGCACTTATACATACGCGCATATACTCATCCTTATAAACGTATACACGCACACTCAATCTTTATGAGAACTTTAAAGAGACTAAGCCGGCATACCATCTTTAGATTTACGAAGTCATCGTAGTCGCCTCGTCGTCGACGGGACGTCTGCTCTCACTGAAAGCGCATTGGCGGAAATCCAGAAATAATGCTAGCATTAAGACTTGAACACTGATGGATTGGGGACACCACTGTCCTTCTAACCATTCAACCACAGGTTGGTTCGCACCTGTAGTTTAATAACGTACAAGCACACATTTGCATTGGAAATAGGGTTGCCTTCCAAGTATATATTTATTTGTAATTTCTTAACTGGTAAATATACAGACCAAGACTAAGAGCATCTATAGCCGGAGTCCTTAAATTGACTGGGCAGATCTTGGAACCACTGACCGGACAGGAGAGAGAAGCAAAAAAGTTGACCCAACCGGACTCCCCAAAGCATCCTTAAATGTCCGGGTTGTCCGGCAGCCCTCATATTCATCTCACATACTCCCTCCTTCCGAAAAAGCTTGTCCCTTAGATTGATATTGTTGGGGAACGTTGCAGAAAATTAAAAAATTTCCTACGGTTTCACCAAGATCCATCTATGAGTTCATCTAAGCAACGAGTCATGGGAGAGATTGCATCTACATACCACTTGTAGATCGCAGGCGGAAGCGTTCACTAGAACGTGGATGACGGAGTCGCACTCGCCGTGATCCAAATCACCGATGACCGAAAGTGCCGAACGGACGGCACCTCCGCGCTCAACACACACGACGGACGGGAGACGTCTCCTCCTTCTTGATCCAGCAAGGGGAGGAGAGGTTGATGATGATGGCTCCAGCAGCAAAGACAACGTGGTGGTGGTGGTGGAGCAAGAAGATCGGCGAGGCTTCGCCAAGCACGTGACGGAGGAGGAAGAGGTGTAGCAGGGGAGGGAGGCGCCAGAGTTTTGGTGCGGCTGCCCCCCCCTCCCTTTATATAGGCCTCAGGGCGCCACCCTGGGGATCCCATCTCCCAAAGGCGCGCCAAGGGGGTGGAGTGCCCCAGGCAAGTGGCTCCCCACCCTAGGGTTTCAACCCTAGGCGCAGGGTGGGCCAAGGAGGGCGATGCCCACTATGGGATGATTCCTCCCACTTCAGCCCATGGGACCCTCCGGATGGGTGGCCCCACCGGTGGACCCGGGACCCTTCCGGTGGTCCCAGACAATACGGTGACCTCAAACTTTCCGATGGCAAATACCACTTCCTATATATAATTCTTTGCCTCCGGACCATTCCGAAACTCCTCGTGACGTCCGGGATCTCATCCGGACTCAACAACATTCGTATACTGCATACTCATATTCATACAACCCTAGCGCCACCGAACCTTAAGTGTGTAGACCCTACGGGTTCGGGAGACACGAGACATGACCGAGACGGCTCTCGGGCAATAACCAACAGCGGATCTGGATACCCATGTTGGCTCCCACATGCTCCTCGATGATCTCATCGGATGAACCACGATGTCGAGGATTCAAACAATCCGTATACAATTCCCTTTGTCAATCGGTATGTTACTTGCCCGAGATTCGATCGTTGGTATCCCAATACCTCGCTCAATCTCGTTACGCAAGTCACTTTACTCGCATCAGTAATGCATGATCCGTGACTGCACACTTGGTCACTTTGAGCTCATTATGATGATGCACTACCGAAAGGGGCCAGTGATACCTCTCCGTCATACGGAGTGACAAATCCCGATCTCGATCCGTGTCAACCCAATGACACTTTCGGAGATACCTGTAGTGCACCTTTATAGTCACCCAGTTACGTTGTGACGTTTGATACACCCAAAGCACTCTTACGGTATCCGGGAGTTACACGATCTCATGGTCTAAGGAAGAGATACTTGACATTGGAAAAGCTCTAGCAAAACGAACTACACGATCTTGTGCTATGCTTAGGATTGGGTCTTGTCCATCACATCATTCTCCTAATGATGTGATCCCGTTATCATTGACATCCAATGTCCATAGTCAGGAAACCATGACTATCTGTTGATCAACGAGCTAGTCAACTAGAGGCTCACTAGGGACATAATGTGGTCTATTTATTCACACGTGTATTACGATTTCCGGATAATACAATTATAGCATGAATAAAAGACAATTATCATGAACAAGGAAATATAATAATAATCCTTTTATTATTGCCTCTAGGGCATATTTCCAACAGTCTCCCACTTGCACTAGAGTCAATAATCTAGTTACATTGTGATGAATCGAACACCCATAGAGTTCTGGTGTTGATCATGTTTTGCCCGCGGAAGAGGTTTAGTCAACGGATCTGCGACATTCAGATCTGTATGCACTTTGCAAATTTCTATGTCTCCATCTTGAACATTTTCACGGATGGAGTTGAAGCGACGCTTGATGTGCCTGATCTTCTTGTGAAACCTGGGCTCCTTGGCAAGTGCAATAGCTCGGTGTTGTCACAAGAGAGTTTGATCGGCCCGACGCATTGGGTATGACTCCTAGGTCGGTGATGAACTCCTTCACCCAAATTGCTTCATGCGCTGCCTCCGAGGCTGCCATGTAGATCCCGCCACGACGCTCGCTTGCAACTGCACCAGCCATCTTGCTCCACCATTTAACATATACACGTATCCGGTTTGTGACTTAGAGTCATCCAGATATGTGTCGAAGCTAGCGTCGATGTAACCCTTTACGACGAGCTCTTCGTCACCTCCATAAACGAGAAACATGTCCTTTGTCCTTTTCGGTACTTCAGATATTCTTGACCGCTGTCCGGTGTTCCTTGCGGGATTACTTTGGTACCTTCCTACCAAACTTACGGCAAGGTTTACATCAGTCGGTACACAAGATGGCATACATAATAGATCCTATGGCCGAGGCATAGGGATGACGCTCATCTCTTTTTTATCTTTTGTCGTGGTCGGCATTGAGCCGAGCTCAATCTCACACCTTGCAAGACAGGCAAGAACCCTTTCTTGACTGATCCATTTTGAACTTCTTCAAAATCTTATCAAGGTATGTGCTTTGTGAAAGACCTATGAGGCGTCTCAATCTATCTCTATAGATCTTGATGCCTAATATATAAGCAGCTTCACCATGGTCCTTCATTGAAAAACTTTTATTCAAGTAGGCCTTAATGTTGTCCAAGAGTTCTATATTATTTCCCATCAAAAGTATGTCATCTACATATAATATGAGAAATGCTACAGAGCTCCCACTCACTTTCTTGTAAACGCAGGCTTCTCCATAAGTCTGCATAAACCCAAACGCTTTGATCATCTCATCAAAGCAAATGTTCCAACTCCACATGTGTAAACAAAGTTCCCACTCACTTTGTTAGCATTCTTAGGATCGACAAAACCTTCCGGCTGCATCATATACAGCTCTTCCTTAAGATAACCGTTAAGGAACGCTGTTTTGACGTCCATCTGCCATATCTCATAATCATAGTATGCGGCAATTGCTAACATGATTCGGACGGACTTAAGCTTCGCTACGGGAGAGAAAGTCTCATCGTAGTCAATCCCTTGAACTTGCCGATAACCCTTAGCGATAAGTCGAGCTTTATAGATGGTGACATTAACATCCGCGTCCGTCTTCTTCTTAAAGATCCATTTGTTTTCTATCGCTCGCCGATCATCGGGCAAGTCTGTCAAAGTCCATACTTTGTTTTCATACATGGATCCTATCTCGGATTGCATGGCTTCAAGCCATTTGTTGGAATCCGGGCCTGCCATCGCTTCTTCATAGTTCGAAGGTTCACCGTTGTCTAACAACATAATTTCCGTGACAGGGTTGCCATACCATTCGGTGTGGAACGTGTCCTTATGGACCACGAGTTCAAGAGCAACTTGATCCAAGTACCTTGATCATCATCATTAATTTCCTCTCCAAGAGGTGTAGGTACCACAGAACATTTTCCGAGCTGCACTACTTTCGGTTCAAGAGGTAGTACTTCATTGAGTTCTACTTTCCTCCCACTTACTCCTTTCGAGAGAAACTCTTTTCCGTAAAGGATCTGTTCTTGGCAACAAAGATCTTTCCTTCGGATCTAAGGTAGAAGGTATACCCAATGGTTTCCTTAGGGTATCCTATGAAGACGCATTTTCCGATTTGGGTTCGAGCTTTTCAGTTGAAGTTTCTTGACATAAGCATCGCATCCCCAAACTTTTAGAAACGATACTTAGGTTTCTTCCCAAACCATAATTCATACGGTGTCGTCTTAATGGATTTAGACGGAGCCCTATTTAAAGTGAATGTAGCTGTCTCTAGAGCGTATCCCCAAAATGATAGCGGTAAATCGGTAAGAGACATCATAGATCGCACCATATCCAATAGAGTGCGATTCGACGCTCGGACACACCATTACGTTGAGGTGTTCCAGCGGCGTGAGTTGTGAAACGATTCCACATTTCCTTAAGTGTGTACCAAATTCGTGACTTAAATATTCTCCTCCACGATCTGATCGAAGAACTTTATTTTTCGGTCACGTTGATTCTCTACCTCATTCTGAAATTCCTTGAACTTTTCAAAGGTCTCGGACTTGTGTTTCATCAAGTAGACATACCCATATCTACTTAAGTAAATGCGTGAGAGTGAGAACATAACGATATCCTCCATGAGCCTCAACGCTCATTGGACCGCACACATCGGTATGTATGATTTCCAATAAGTTGGTTGCTCGCCCATTGTCCCGAGAATGGAGTCTTGGTCATTTTGCCCATGAGGCATGGTTCGCATGTGTCAAATGATTCATAATCGAGAGACTCTAAAAGTCCATCGAATGGAGCTTCTTCATGCGCTTGACACCAATGTGACCAAGGCGGCGATTGCCACAAGTATGTGGGACTATCGTTATCAACTTTACATCTTTTGGTATTCACACTATGAATATGTGTAATATTACGCTCGAGATTCATTAAGAATAAACCATTGACCATCGGAGCATGACCATAAAACATATCTCTCATATAAATAGAACAACCATTATTCTCGGATTTAAATGAGTAGCCATCTCGCATTAAACGAGATCCCGATACAATGTTCATGCTCAAACTTGGCACTAAATAACAATTATTGAGGTTTAAAACTAATCCCGTAGGTAAATGTATAGGTAGCGTGTCGACGGCGATCACATCGACCTTGGAACCATTCCCGACGCGCATCGTCACCTCGTCCTTTGCCGGCCTCCGCTTATTCCGCAGCTCCCGCGTGAGTTACCGATATGAGCAACGGCACCGTATCAAATACCTGGAGTTACTACGAGTAATCGGTAAGGTACACATCAATTACATGTATATCAAATATACCTTTAGTGTTGCCGGCCTTCTTGTCCGCTAAGTATTTGGGGCAGTTCCGCTCAAATGGCCCTTCCTTTGCAATAAAAGCACTCTGTCTCAGGCTTGGGTCCATTCTTTGACTTCTTCCCGGCAACTTGCTTACCGGGCGCGGCAACATCCTTGCCGTCCTTCTTGAAGTTCTTCTTACCCTTGCCCTTCTTGAATTTAGTGGTTTTATTGACCATCAACACTTGATGTTCTTTCTTGATTTCAACCTCTGCTGACTTCATCATTGAGAATACTTCGGGAATGGTCTTCACCATCCCCTGCATATTGTAGTTCATCACAAAGCTCTTGTAGCTTGGTGGGAGCGACTGAAGGATTCTGTCAATGTCCGCCTTGTCCGGAGGTTAATGTCCATTTGGGACAGGCGGTTGTGCAACCCGGACATTTTGAGTATGTGCTCACCGTGAACTGTTCTCCTCCATCTTACAACTATAGAACTTGTCGGAGACTTCATATCTCTCGACCCGGGCATGAGCTTGGAAAACTAGTTTCAGCTCCTCGAACATCTCATATGCTCCGTGTTGCTCAAAACGCTTTTGAAGCCCCGGTTCTAAGCTGTAAAGCATGCCGCATCGAACGAGGGAGTAATCATCAAGACGAGACTGCCAAGCATTCATAATGTGTTGGTTCGTGGGACGGTGCATCACCTAGCGGTCCTTCTAGGACATATTGTTTCCTAGCAGCTATGAGGATGATCTCGGGTTCGGACCCAGTCCGTATAGTTGCTGCCATCATCCTTCAACTTGGTTTCTCTAGGAAGCGTTGAAGTTCATGTTGACATGAGCGTTGGCCATTTGATCTACAAGACATATTTGCAAAGGTTTTAGACTAAGTTCATGATAATTAAGTTCATCTAATCAAATTATTTTAATGAACTCCCACTCAGATTATACATCCTCTAGTCATCTAAGTGTTACACGATCCGAGTCGACTAGGCCGTGTCCGATCATCACGTGAGACGGACTAGTCATCATCGGTGAACATCTCCATGTTGATCGTATCTTCCATACGACTCGTGTTCGACCTTTCGGTCTCCGTGTTCCGAGGCCATGTCTGTACATGCTAGGCTCGTCAAGTTAACCCTAAGTGTTTTGCATGTGTAAAACTGTCTTACACCGTTGTATGTGAACGTAAGGATCTATCACACCGATCATCACGTGGTGCTTCAAACGATTTAACTTTAGCAACGGCACAGTTAGGGAGAACACTTCTTGATATTGTTGTAAGGATCATCTTATTTACTACCGTCGTTCTAAGTAAACAAGATGCATAAACATAATAAATATCACATGCAATTATATAGTAGTGACATGATATGGCCAATATCATATAGCTCCATTGATCTCCATCTTCGGGGCTCCATGATCATCTTGTCACCGGCATGACACCATGATCTCCATCATCATGATCTCCATCATCGTGTCTTCATGAAGTTGTCACGCCAACGACTACTTCTACTTCTATGGCTAACGCGTTTAGCTTTAAAGTAAAGTAATTTACATGGCGTTCTTCAATGACTCGCAGGTCATACAAAAAATAAAGACAACTCCTATGGCTCCTGCCAGTTGTCATACTCATCGACATGCAAGTCGTGATTCCTATTACAAGAACATGATCTCATACATCACAATATGTCATTCATCATTCATCACAACTTCTGGCCATATCACATCACATTACAATTGCTGCAAAAACAAGTTAGACGTCCTCTAATTGTTGTTGCATCTTTTACGTGGCTGCAATTGGGTTCTAGCAAGAACGTTTTCTTACCTACGAATAACCACAACGTGATTTTGTCAACTTCTATTTACCCTTCATAAGGACCCTTTTCATCGAATCCGCCCAACTAAAGTGGGAGAGACAGACACCCGCCACCACCTTATGCAACTAGTGCATGTCACCGGTGGAACCGGTCTCACGTAAGCGCACGTAAGGTTGGTCCGGGCCGCTTCATCCCACAATACCGCTGAAGCAAGATAGGACTAGTAGCGGCAAGCAAGTTGACAAGATCTACGCCCACAACAAAATTGTGTTCTACTCGTGCAAAGAGAACTACGATAGACCTAGCTCATGATGCCTTTGTTGGGGAACGCTGCAGAAAATTAAAATTTTCCTACGGTTTCACCAAGATCCATCTATGAGTTCATCTAAGCAACGAGTCATGGAGAGAGATTGCATCTACATACCACTTGTATATCGCGTGCGGAAGCGTTCACTAGAACGTGGATGACGGAGTCGTACTCGCCGTGATCCAAATCACCGATGACCGAGTGCCGAACGGACGGCACCTCCGCGTTCAACACACGTACGGGACGGGCGACGTCTCCTCCTTCTTGATCCAGCAAGGGGGAAGGAGAGGTTGATGATGATGGCTCCAGCAGCAGCACAACAGCGTGGTGGTGGTGGAGCAGAAGACTCGGCAGGCTTCGCCAAGCACGTGACGGAGGAGGAAGAGGTGTAGCAGGGGGAGGGAGGCGCCAGAGTTTCAGGGTGCGGCTGCCCCCTCCCCCCTCCCTTTATATAGGGCCCCAGGGGGGCGCCGGCCCTTGGGGATCCCATCTCCCAAGGGGCGGCGGCCAAGGGGGGTGGAGTGCCCCCCAAGGTAAGTGGGGCGCCCCCCCCCCCCACCCTAGGGTTTCAACCCTAGGCGCAGGGGGTGGGCCAAGGAGGGCGCATGCCCACTATGGGATGATTCCCCTCCCCACTTCAGCCCATGGGAACCTCCGGGATGGGTGGCCCCACCCAGTGGACCCCCGGGACCCTTCCGGTGGTCCCGGTACAATACCGGGTGACCCCGAAACTCTCCCGATGGCCGAAATACCACTTCCTATATATAATTCTTTACCTCCGGACCATTCCGAAACTCCTCGTGACGTCCGGGATCTCATCCGGGACTCCGAACAACATTCGGTATACTGCATACTCATATTTGTACAACCCTAGCGTCACCGAACCTTATGTGTAGACCCTACGGGTTCGGAGACACGAGACATGACCGAGACGGCTCTCGGGCAATAACCAACAGCGGATCTGGATACCCATGTTGGCTCCTACATGCTCCTCGATGATCTCATCGGATGAACCACGATGTCGAGGATTCAAACAATCCCGTATACAATTCCCTTTGTCAATCGGTATGTTACTTGCCCGAGATTCGATCGTTGGTATCCCAATACCTCGCTCAATCTCTTTACCGGCAAGTCACTTTACTCGCATCAGTAATGCATGATCCCGTGACCGGACACTTGGTCACTTTGAGCTCATTATGATGATGCACTACCGAGTGGGCCCAAGTGATACCTCTCCGTCATACGGAGTGACAAATCCGATCTCGATCCGTGTCAACCCAATGACACTTTCGGAGATACCGTAGTGCACCTTTATAGTCACCCAGTTACGTTGTGACGTTTGATACACCCAAAGCACTCTTACGGTATCCGGGAGTTACACGATCTCATGGTCTAAGGAAGAGATACTTGACATTGGAAAAGCTCTAGCAAAACGAACTACACGATCTTGTGCTATGCTTAGGATTGGGTCTTGTCCATCACATCATTCTCCTAATGATGTGATCCCGTTATCATTGACATCCAATGTCCATAGTCAGGAAACCATGACTATCTGTTGATCAACGAGCTAGTCAACTAGAGGCTCACTAGGGACATAATGTGGTCTATTTATTCACACATGTATTACGATTTCCGGATAATACAATTATAGGATGAATGAAAGACAATTATCATGAACAAGGAAATATAATAATAATCCTTTTATTATTGCCTCTAGGGCATATTTCCAACAGATATATCTAGCACCAAGTTAGTGTTAGATACATCCATTTGAGAAATAAGGTTGAGACAAACTTTTTCAGTCGGAGTGAGTATGAGAGTATGAGGAGTGTACAGACGTGTCCGGTCAGTGGTCTTGCGTCCGACACATAAGATTGGGTCCAACACAGAGCATCTTTTTTCTTTCTTTCTTTATTTTTTCTTTCTCTCTCTCTCTCCTTCTCTATCAATCACATATATGTGATTGGACATATAAGAACAAAATAAGAAGCATACGTGAACCGAAAAATAGGAACCAAAACAAACACGCCCGAACACCGATCGAACGCGTCCGCGAATGTTTGAGGGGCAAATTTGTTCAGTCTGGCTGTAAATGCCCTAAAGCCAAGTTGCCACCTGCCAGCCCGAACAATAGCTCTAGTGCCCTGGCAGACGTCGATATCCGCGTCAACCTTTCAGAGGCCCAGTCAGCTAGCAGCGGCTCCTCAGCTCACCACATCGATTATCAAAATCACTCCAGCAATCAAAAGAGCTTCAACCAATCATGGCCCAGCTCAACCGCTCACCACATAGTTTCACATCATTCTTATTGGTTGACCTAACTTGTCCGACATGTATCCACATCCTCAACCGAAAAGCGGGCTCATCATCACCAACCCGCCCCCCCAGTCATTTTCTATTGAGCGCGGGTGGAGAGTGGATAGCTCGAGGCCAGAGCGACGCAAGTCGTCGTAAACAATGCTCGCATCTGCACGACTGGGAGAGCAATGATTTTGTAGTAGCAATAATCTGCCGGCTGGAGATACGACGGGGGGGAGCGGGAGAAGGAGAACCCGATGGTCGCATCCAGCGAGCTGTGCTGATAAGGCAGCGAGGGCATACCCGTTGCACGTTTCGAGAATTCATTCAGGGCCACTGAAAGAGAATAATGGTATCTCCATTTCTTTTCTCTTTCGTTGCTTTGGCATCATCGATACGTTTACGCTTTGGGAGAGACAAATTAGGTACATTCATTCAGGGTTGTTTAAGTTCGACAACAACAGCGCTACGGGTGTTGAGGATGCTCTCATTGCGCATGGAGGGGAAGGCGCTCTTGATCTGGAGACGAACAGCGACGGCGCCGCGGGCCAGCAGGAGGCCAACTGAGAACATCATGTTCGCTGTGCACCTGGGGTCCCAGTTTTCATATGTTAGCACAATTGCATGTACTGGTAGCTTTTTGGTCAGTGTGTAAGGGTGATCAACGGGCCTGGAGTGCCCTGTTAGGTGTTTATTCCATGTGCCAGATGCGATGCGTGCTCGAGTATTTGTGTTGGCCTCTCGCCATGTATCCAATCTATGCAAGAGCTGCGTTTGCAGCAGATGCTTCTCCCGCTTGTCCCTGATCGCATGTTTTTGCTGTGTGTGTGACTGCTTGCTCGCTTCCACCATGAAGTCGACTACAAGGTGCCCTACGTTTCAATATGTTAGAACAACCGATTAATTTTCTGAGTTGGAACGTAAGGGTCCGAACTGCCCAGATCGGCGTGCCACGGTCAGCGCCACGATCGCCTCGTCGTCGTGCCATGTCGTGTGCCTCCAAGAGACTAAGCTCGACAATGTTGACCAGTTCTCGGCAGCCTTCCTGGGGGGACATAGGTTGCGTAGCTTCGCGCAAAGGCCTGCAACTGGCACTAGGGGTGGCATCTTGATGCTTTGGGATGACCTCCTTGTGGATGTTTCCTGCATCAACACCACGGCGTTTTGCCTTTCCGCCATGGTCAGGGTGCGAGGGACCGACATGCTCTTCAAGATCACCTCCGTCTACGGTCCCTCAGACTCCTCTTGCAAAGATGCTTTCTTTGCCGAGCTGCTGGCAGAGAAACCACCGACCGGGGTGGCCTGGCTTGCCTCAGGCGACTTCAACCAAATTTATAGGGCGCGAGACAAAAATAAGAGAAATGTGAACCGCGGCAGGATCAATCGTTTGAGAAGGCAACGCCCACAGTTGTGAACTCAAAGAGATCCACCTTCAAAACCGAGATTCACTTGGAGCAATGAGAGGGCAATCCAACCTTATGCAAGCTTGACTCTTTTTTCTGCAACGCCGAGTGGGACACAACTTTCAACACTCATGTCCTTAATGTGCTTTCCTCCTCTCTCTCCGACCATTGTCCGCTTCTTCTTGCTGATGACAAGGGACCAAGAAGGCCTCGAGTGTTTAAATTTGAAAACTTCTGGGCATCCATGCCCGGATTCAACGAGGTGGTTCAAAAGGCGTGGAACGAGAGGGTTGACCACACCGAGCCATACCTCATTCTTTACCACAAGCTCAAGAAGACGGCTCTCTGCCTCTCTGAATGGAGTAGAGGTCTTTTCTCCAAGGCTAAAATTCACCACCAGGCGCGCTCTTGGTGATATTTCGCCGACATCGCCTAAGAGGATAGGCTCCTTCCACCGAGGAAATTGAGCTCCGGGCCAGACTCAAGAGAAGGGTCATCGCCTTGGCGGCGTTCGAAAGATCGCGCAAGAAGCAATGTGCGAGAATTGCCAACCTTAGAGATGGGGATGCTAATACAAAATTCTTCCATCGCCGAGTCAATGCAAGGCGGAGAAAAAATCATATCCATAGAATAAAAAATGAGCATGGTTGGGTCACCGAGCACGACGCCAAGGAAAAGATAATCCATGACCATTTTTCCAATGTCATGAAGAGAGACCCCCGATGCCACAAAGATTTCAATTGGAATGAGCTAAATTTGGAGCCTCTTGACTTGCATGACCTTGGCTCCCCAATGGCCGAGAGTGAGGTCCTGGATGCGATCAACGACATGCCAAGTGACAAGGCGCCGGGGCCAGATGGGTTCACGGGCATCTTCTTTAAGAGGTGTTGGGACATCATTAAGCCTGATCTCATGAGGGTGATCACATTTTGACTGCCACACACCTCAAACCTCCAAAGTGGCTCAACTCCGCAAATGTGGTGCTCTTGCCCAAGAAGGAAGGGGCGGACGGGATCGCCGACTGTAGACCCATCAGCCTCATCCACGCGATCCAAAGATTATTGCGAAGGTGCTCTCCATGAGACTAGGCCCACACATGAAAAATCTCGTTTCTAATGCCCAAAGCGCCTTCATCAAAACAAGAAGCATTCACGACAATTTCTTGTATGTCAGCAACCTTGCCCGGCGCCTACACAAGAGGAAGACCCCATCCCTCCTCTTCAAGCTCGACATCCAAGGCCTTTGACTCCGTGAAGTGGGAGTACTTGCTTGATCTCCTCCGGTGGCGAGGATTCCCAAGTAAATTCAGGATTGGATCGCGCCCTCCTTAGCTCTTCATCCTCGAGGATCATCCTGAATGGTATTGCCGGCTGTCCAATAAAGCATGGGAAGGGGCTTCGGCAGGGAGACCCTATTTCCCCGCTTCTCTTTGTCATCGCCATCGACCCGCTACAAAAAATCCTTGATGTGGCAACAAAGAAGGGGCTCCTCCATAAAATCCGAGGAAGGGGGGCCATGATGAGGACCTCTCTCTACGCGGACGACGCGGCCGTCTTCCTGGCACCGATCAAGCAGGATGTTGACAACTTTGCTAGCATTTTGAGGGGATTTGGGGATGTCACAGGTCTTTGCACCAACTTCCAAAAGATCTCGGTGGTGCCCATTCGTTGCAACCACCTCGATTTGGATTCCCTAACTCAAAGCTTGCCGGCTGCGCGGGCGTCTTTTCCTTTGCGATACTTGGGTCTCCCCCTCTCCGTGTGGAAGCTGAAATTAGTGGACTTCCAATTCCTCGTGGATAAAGTGGCAAGCAAGTTGCCAACGTATGATGGCCGAAACATCACCACCATCGGGCGAACGACCCTAGTCAAGTCCGTGGGCGTCTTTTCCTTTGCGATACTTGGGTCTCCCCCTCTCCGTGTGGAAGCTGAAATTAGTGGACTTCCAATTCCTCGTGGATAAAGTGGCAAGCAAGTTGCCAACGTATGATGGCCGAAACATCACCACCATCGGGCGAACGACCCTAGTCAAGTCCGTGATCACTTCCCAAGTGGTCTACCCCGCCACCCCTTTGGTCATACCGCCAACCATCCTCCACAACGTCAACAAGCTTGAACGAGCCTTCCTATGGTCCGGCTCAGAAAAGACATCGGGGGCCAAATGCAAAGTGAACTGGGAGACAGTTTGTCGGCCTCTTTCAGACGGAGGGCTTGGGGTCCTGAACACCTCCAAGTTTACGAGGGCTCTCCGCCACGATGGCCGTGGTATGAATGGAAAGAGCCCAACAAGATGTGGGTGGGGATGGGAAACCCATGTGATGCGGAGGACCTCAACTTTTCTATGCCTCAACCACCATCACCGAGGTAACGGAGCGAGGACACCCTTTGGGACTCTCCTTGGCTTCTTGGGCGTTCGCCAAAAGACATTGCCCTCTCATCTTCAAAGCCTCCAAGAGAAAAAGTTGGAAGGTCAGGAGGCCCTCAAGCACAACGTGGATCCTCAAGATCAAAACCCCACTAACGTAATCACGAGCACATCACACAGTTCTTCACTCTTTGGATGCTTCTTAATGAGGTCCACCTTGACGAGCTCACCGAGGATGAAATTATTTGGAAGCATACGAGCAATGGGCAAGATTTCGCGACTTCCGTGACACAGAGCGCAATTTCTAGGGATGGTCTTGTCGCCCATGGACAGGATGGTTTGGAAGGTTTGGGCGCCCAAAAGTAAATTTTTTTGCTTGGCTAGCTCTTCAAGATAGAATCTGGACGGCGGATAGATTGGCAAAGCGAGGATGGCCAAATTGTGATGTTTTCCCTCTCTGCAAGAGAGTGCAAGAGTGCGGGCCCCATCTCTTCTACAAGTGCCGCTACACCCGGCGCCTTTGGTCTCCGGTCATTGGGAAATTCCCCATGCTTGGGCTCGACACTTCCGCTTGGCCCTTGTTTGAAACCGTTCAACACTGGTGGGCAAGCACTTGCGTCGAAGGAATGCCAGATCGTCAAGCCAAGGCCTCCATCACCATGCTAGTCTCATGGACAATTTGGAACGAGCGGAACGCAAGAGTTTTTAAGCATAAGAGTGCCCCACCGCCAATCTTGCTTTCGTCCATCTCTACCGAGGCAAACCTTTGGGTCATCGCCGGAGCTAAGAAATTAGGGTCTTTTATCGCACGCGAGTAATCCGCATGTGGTGTATTTCGGTGGCGTGTAACAAACTCTATTCTCTCTTATTTAATGGATGAGGCAAAGCTTTTGCCTCCGTTTCAAAAAAAAATTAGGTACATCTCGTATTCTCGTTCGTTTCATCAAGGTCGGTAAATGATATTCGTGGAGACTCCCTCGTTCTCAGGGTTTTCTTAATTCAAAGAAAGTTTAACCAAGCTATTTTACTTTATTAACAAATAAGTTACTGTCTCTTTCTGCCCAAAGTCTTCTTTCCACAGGATTAAACAGAGACTTCTTTCCGGGTAGGGCATTTTGGATGCCGAGCTCCATGGAGCCTTTAGTTTTGAAAATCCAACCAAAAATATGGTTCAAAAATTTCTGAAAAAACCACACACGTATACAAAGATGTAATGTATATGTGTGTAAAATTTCATTATGAAATACCTTAAATTGCAACCTGCAAAAAGAACAAAATCATGGACTTTGAAGATTAATAGTACATATGTTGAAGCATAAACGTATCCTCCCTTCGCCAGTGAAGCCGCTCGTCCCTGCCTCCAAATGCTGCTCCGGCGGCGGTTGGGGGTGGGGACCACGGTACTTTGGCTCCGGTAGGTAGTTAGCTTTGGCATCGTTTTTCTGGTGTTAGGGTCTAAGTTTGTTGCGGGCGGTGCTCAGATGGTGGCGGCGGCGCCTCGTTCAATAAAATCTCCCTAGCTTCAGTCCCATGTCGGCGGCGACATCAAGAAGCTTGTGGGAGTGGTGTGGTTATCGAGGATTTTGTCTGGCTGTGGGGATCTCCGGATCGCCAAGGAGCTTCATCGGCGGTTGTCCCTTCTTTTTATTCTCCGGGGCGGATGTGGTCTTGTAAACCCGTTCGATGACTTCCCTTCCGCAACCAACAACGTCAGGCCGGCTCAGGGTGGAACAGCAGCGGCGGCGCGTCGTCGACACGGTCTAGAGGTTGAAGACAAAGGGTATCTCAAGGATTTCGTTGTACTTTTATTTTTTTTGAGGTGCTTTTGTACTGTTCAATGTTTCTTTTAATGCCATGGCCCTTTTAGCAAAAAAAAAACAATACATATGCTAAAAATCCACATATTTGTTTTTTTTTGTGTGTAGCTCTTTATTTCATCATGAAGATTTGCACATGTGTACAATATGTCTCTGGGGATATGTGTATTTAAAAAACTAAACATAAACGTATGAATTTTAATTTTTCAAAATTAAGTCCTACATGGAGCTCGGCCTTCATTTGACATTTTCGCTTTTTTCATCAACACAAACCTTTTGAAAGTACGTGGATATTTTTCTCTAGTGTAATCCAACAATATTTGGTGCTAATTCACTTAATATCCAATCTTACAAGATTATTTTTAAAATGGGGGCAAGAGCTTTGCCTCATCCCATTAATAAAGAAGGAGAAGAATAATAGTGTTGGTGTGGTTAATTACGCCTCAATTAATAAAACCGGGAGGTTGTTTAACATAAACTTCCTCCTTAATTTCTCCATTAAGAAAAACATTTTTAATGTCCATTTGGTATAAAGTGATATCATTGTGATGGGCATAAGCAAGTAAGATGTGTATGGACTCAAATCTAGAAACGGAGGAATATGTCTTACCATAGTCCATACCTTCGACTTGAGTGTAGCCTTGAGCAACGAGACGGGCCTCGTTGCGTACAACTTGTCCATCTTCATCATGCTTATTCCAAAACACCCATTAGGTTGCAATGACATTGTGCTTGTCGTCGAGCTTTTCAACCAATGTTCACACTTGATTCCTCTCAAAATTGTGTAGCTCTTCGTGCATAGCATTCACCCAATCCAGATCCTCAAGGGCTTCTTCAACCTTCATAGGTTCAATTCTAGAAATGAATGAGTAATGTTCACAGAAGTTAGCCAAACGAGTTTTAGAGCGAGTGATTCTCCCGGTTTGAATATCATCGAAGATTTGTTCGACGGGATGGTCTCTTGTGACTCGTGCTCTAACTAGTGAGAGCTTTTGCTTGGGTTGGGGGTGCAACATCCGCTTCATTGTCTTCTTCTTCTTCTCCTCCTTCATTGTTGTTGACGTTGTCGTTCTCTTGTAGAGGTGGAGAAGGAGGTTGTGGTGGATTATCTTGGCGTACTTCCTCATTTCCTTCGTCTTGACGAGTTCCACTCATGGATGCCTCCGAGTCAACTTGTGGTTCACCTTGACGTGAAGTTGAGGCTTTCACTTGAATGGACGAAGTACTCTCCTTCACCTCCCTTGGACGAATCTTGCCAATGGATAAATCTTGGATTTCTTCCGAAGGATCTTTGTATCCTACATCAATTGGCAATTGCTCTACTTGCAAGCCGTTAGATTCATCAAACTTCACATCTACCGTCTCTTCAACCTTTCGAGTGAAATTGTTGTAGACACGGTAGGTGTGAGAGTTTGAGCCATAACCGAGCAGGAAATCTTCATGAGACTTAGGAGCAAATTTTGAGTGGTGGCGTTTATCAAGAATGTAACACTTTGAGCCAAATACTCGAAAGTATCCAACTTGGGGTTTGTTACCAGTGAGAAGCTTGTATGTCGTCTTGCCGAGAAGCTTGTTAAGATATAGTCGATTCGTAGCATGACAAGCTGTCTCAACCACTTCTGCCCACAAATGTCTTGGCGTCTTGTATTCATCAAGCATCTTTCTTGCCATCTCGATAAGTGTCCGGTTCTTCCTCTCAACAACTCCATTTTGTTGAAGCGTGTACGTAGCCGAGAACTCATGTGAAATCCCTTCTTCATCAAGAAAGGTATCCACATTGGCGTTCTTGAACTCTGTTCCATTGTCACTTCGAACCTTCTTGATCTTCACTTCAAATTGGTTTTGGGCCTTCCTAGCGAAGTTCTTGGAGATATTTTGGACCTGCGATTTTGTCATCGAGAAAGAACACCCATGTAAATCTTGAAAAATCATCAACAATGACCAAACCAAACGAGTTACCACCGAGACTCTTGTAGGCATTGGGACCGAAAAGATCCATATGAAGTAGCTCAAGCGGTCTTCTCGTGGTCATGATGTTTTTTCACGGGATGACTTCCTCCAACCTGTTTTCCTGCTTGACAAGCACTGCAAAGTCTATCCTTGTCAAATATTACATCTTTAACACCAAGGATATGATCACCTTTAATAAGCTTATAAAGATTTCACATACCCACGTGACCTAATCTTCTATGCCACAACCAACCTTTAGAAGATTTAGCAATTAAGCAAGTGCGAGGTTGAGCTCACTTAGTGAAATCAACAATGTATACATCACCTCTACAAATACCGGTAAAGACCATATTATGATTATCTCTTCGAAACACTTGGCAATCTACTTTGGTAAATAGAACATTGAAACCAAAATCGGCTAATCTAGATACAGAAAGTAGATTGTAACCAAGGGATTCAATGAGCATAACGTTTTGGATAGAGCTATCATTGAAAATTGGCCACCTTACCAAGGCCAAGTACCTTACCCTTGGAGTTATCTCCAAAAGTGACATACTTGCATGGACCGTCGTTCTTAGCAAGCTCATGGAACATGTCCTTGTCTCCGGTCATATGATCAGTACATCCACTATCGAGAATCCATTCTTTCCCTCTGACCATGTAACCACGAAGGTTAGCCATAAGACCAAGGTGTCTCATCGACTCCTCAAGGTCGAAATCACTATCTTCATCTTCATCTTCATCATAAGATCCATGCTCAACATCATCATGTAAATGATCATCACCTAGAGCAAGTGATTCATTAGATTTATGATCATGACAATGTGCATGTTTATGAATTCTAATAGTTTGTGAAATGATGCTACTAATGACTCCAACATTTCCTTTGGCACGCATAAGATCACATAGCTCAAATAGACAGTTATCAAACTTAGGATCACTAGGGTTCATTTGATGAAAAGCAATAGACTTTTGAAGAATATCATCTAGATTTTTCAAGAAATAGTTTGGAAAGCGCTCCTCAAGATATTTCCATATGGTATAAGCACATTCAAAGGTAGGCAAGCATACAATAAAAATTCTAGGCAATCCTCTAATCATAAGATCAATAGTTCTAAGATAGCGAGTCATGTCAAGATACACATTGGGGGTAGGATGCAAAGGATCAATGGGGGGCACATAAGGGCTAGTAATTGATGACCCACAAGTATAGGGGATCTATCGTAGTCCTTTCAATAAGTAAGAGTGTCGAACCAAACGAGGAGCAGAAGGAAATGATAAGCGGTTTTCAGCAAGGTATTCTCTGCAAGCACTGAAATTATAGGTAACAGATAGTTTTGTGATAAGATAATTTGTAACGAGCAACAAGTAACAAAACTAAATAAAGTGCAGAAAGGTGGCCCAATCCTTTTTGTAGCAAAGGACAAGCCTGGACAAACTCTTATATAGAGAAAAGCGCTCCTGAGGACACATGAGAATTATCGTCAAGCTAGTTTTCATCACGTTCATATGACTCGCGTTCGGTACTTTGATAATTTGATATGTGGGTGGACCGGTGCTTGGGTGATGTTCTTACTTGAACAAGCATCCCACTTATGATTAACCCCTATTGCAAGTATCCGCAACTACAAAAGAAGTATTAAGGTAAACCGAACCATAGCATGAAACATGTGGATCCAAATCAGCCCCTTACGAAGCAACACATAAACTAGGGTTTAAGCTTCTGTCACTCTAGCAACCCATCATCTACTTATTACTTCCCAATGCCTTCCTCTAGGCCCAAATAATGGTGAAGTGTCATGTAGTCGACGTTCACATAACACCACTAGAGGAGAGACAACATACATCTCATCAAAATATCGAACGAATACCAAATTCACATGACTACTAATAGCAAGACTTCTCCCATGTCCTCAGGAACAAACGTAACTACTCAAAAATCATATTCATGTTCATAATCAGAGGGGTATTAATATGCATAAAGGATCTGAACATATGATCTTCTACCAAATAAACCAACTAGCATCAACTACAAGGAGTAATCAACACTACTAGCAACCTACAGGTACCAATCCCAGACTTAGAGACAAGAATTAGATACAAGAGATGAACTACGGTTTTAGATGAGATGGTGCTGGTGAAGATGTTGATGGAGATTGGCCCTCTCCCGATGAGAGGAGCGTTGGTGATGACGATGGCGATGATTTCCCCCTCCCGGAGGGAAGTGTCCCTGGCAGAACAGCTCCGCCAGAGCCCTAGATTGGTTCCGCCAAGGTTCCGCCTCGTGGCGGCGGAGTCTCGTCCCGAAAGCTTGCTTATGATTTTTCTTCGGACGAAAGACTTCATATAGGAGATGATGGGCACCGGAGGGCCAACAGGGGGCCCACGAGGCAGGGGCGCGCCCCCCACCCTCGTGGCCAGGTGGAGCCCCCCTGACGTGGATTCTTCTTCCAGTATTTTTTATTATTTCCAAAAATAACTTTCGTGGGGTTTCAGGACTTTTGGAGTTGTGCAGAATAGGTCTCTAATATTTGCTCATTTTCCAGCCCAGAATTCCAGCTGTCGGCATTCTCCCTCCTTATGTAAACCTTGTAAAATAAGATAGAATAGGCATAAGTATTGTGACATAATGTGCAATAACAGCCCATGATGCAATAAAATATCAATATAAAAGCATGATGCAAAATGGACGTATCAGTAATGTACTTGTTTAAATCATATTCATTGAAAATCTCAAGCATCTCATTCTTCCAGTAACTATAGAACTCTCCGTCAAGCATAGGCACTCTACGTCTAATACTCCCAATCGTAGACTCATCCATCTTCCTCCAATGGTGATTAAACCAAAGCAATGGAGACCAATACTCGGATACCAATTGAAAGGATCGAGAAGAGGGGTCTAGAGGGGGGGGTGATTAGACCCTCAAGAAGTAAAAGTGGCAGTTTTAAGTTCTTCAAGTTAAGGTGGAGTTTTAGCAGAAGTTTAAGCGTTCTCAATATATTTCAAGCAAGCATGACAAGAGTATATGCAGGGGAAAGAATAAAGCATGCTAATTTGCGAGAAAGTAAAGAGATGGGATTGGAGTGTGCAAACGCAATGAAGACACGGAGATTTTTGGCGTGGTTCCGATAGGTGGTGCTATCGTACGTCCACGTTGATGGAGACTTCAACCCACTAAGGGTAACGGTTGCGCGAGTCCATGAAGGGCTCCACCCATGAAGGGTCCATGGAGAAGCAACCTTGTCTATCCCACCATGGCCATCACCCACGAAGAACTTGCCTCACTTGGGTAGATCTTCACGAAGTAGGTGATCTCCTTGCTCTTAGAAACTTCTTGTTTCAACTCCACAACTTTACGGAGGCTCCCAAGTGACACCTAACCAATCTAGGAGACACCACTCTCCGAAAGGTAATACATGGTGTGTTGATGATGAACTCCTTGCTCTTGTGCTTCAAATGATAGTCTCCCCAATACTCAAGTCTCTCACATAGATTTGGATATGGTGGAAAGATGATTTGAGTGGAAAGAAACTTGGGGAAGCTAGAAATCAAGATTCTTGTGGTAGGATTGGTATATCTTGACCTCAACACATGAGTAGGTGGTTCTCTCGTAGAAAATGTATGCTGGAAGTGTAGCCACGTTCTGATGGCTCTCTCACATATGGAGAAGGGGGTGGAGGGGTATATATAGCCTCCACACAAAATCCAACCGTTACACACATTTGGCCCAACTTGGTCAGACCGAATAGATGAACTCGATGAGACCGATTTAGTTCAAAATGTGAATGTTAGGAATCTCGGTGGGACCGACTGGAACAACTCGGTGGGACTGATGTGCTAGGGCTTAGGGTAAACCTCATCTCGATGGAGGGCGCCGATTGCATCAACTCGGGTGAGACTGAAGTGAAGCAATAGGGCAACAGAGAATTGGTCAAGCCATCTAGGTGAGACCGATTGCAATTTCTGTGAGACCGAAATAATTGCAACTGATAACAGTGAGTTGGCAAGGCCATCTCGGTGAGACCGAGATCTGTATCGGTGTGACCGAACTGTTAGAGTTTCTGGCTATGGCTATGTCATATGAGCTCGGTGGCGCCAGATAGAATGAATCGTGAAGGAAATATGCCCTAGAGGCAATAATAAAGTTATTATTTATTTCCTTATTTCATGATAAATGTTTATTATTCATGCTAGAATTGTATTAACCGGAAACATAATACATGTGTGAATACATAGACAAACAGAGTGTCACTAGTATGCCTCTACTAGACTAGCTTGTTAATCAAAGATGGTTAAGTTTCCTAACCATAGACAAAGGAGTTGTCATTTGATTAACAAGGTCACATCATTAGTTGAATGATCTGATTGACATGACCCATTCCATTAGCTTAGCACCCGATCGTTTAGTATGTTGCTATTGCTTTTATCCATGACTTATACATGTTCCTATAACTATGATATTATGCAACTCCGTTTACGGAGGAACACTTTGGTACTACCAAAGCGTCACAACGAATCGGGTGATTATAAAGGAGTACTACAGGTGTCTCCAAAGGCAGATGTTGGGTTGGCGTATTTCGAGATTAGGATTTATCACTCCGATTGTCGGAGAGGTATCTCTGGCCCTCTCGGTAATGCACATCACTAAGCCTTGCAAGCATTACAACTAATGAGTTAGCTGTGAGATGATGTATTACGAACGAGTAAAGAGACTTGCCGAGAACGAGATTGAACTAGGTATTGGATACCGACGATCGAATCTCGGGCAAGTAACATACCGATGACAAAGGAACAACGTATGTTGTTATGCGGTCGACCGATAAAGATCTTCGTAGAATATGTAGGAGCCAATATGGGCATCCAGGTCCCGCTATTGGTTATTGACCGGAGACGAGTCTCGGTCATGTCTACATTGTTCTCGAACCGTAGGGTCCATGCACGCTTAAGGTTTCGATGGCGGTTATATTATGAGTTTGTGTATTTTGATGTACCAAGGAGTTGAGTCCGGATGTGATCACGGACATGACGAGGAGTCTCGAAATGGTCGAGACATAAAGATTGATATATTGGACGGCTATATTCGACACAGGAAAGGTTCGGAAGTTTCCGGAGAAAACGGAGTCTGGGAGGTTACCGAACCCCCGGGAAGTAATGGGCCTTATTGGGCCAAGAGGGGAGAGAGAGGGCCGCACCAGGAGGTGGCGCCCCCATGGGGAGTCCGAATAGGACAAGGAGGGGGGGGGGCGCGGCCCCCCTTTCCCTCTCCCTCTCCCTCTCTTTCCTTCCCCCTTCCTCCTTCCTAGTTGGACTAGGAAAGGGGAGTCCTACTCCCACTAGGAGGAGGACTCCCCCCCCTGGCGCACCTCCTAGGGCCGGCCGGCCCTCCCCCTTGCTCCTTTATATACGGGGGCAGGGGGGCACCCTAGGACACACAAGTTGATCCTTGAGATCGTTCCTTAGCCGTGTGCGGTGCCCCCCTCCACCATATTCCACCTCGGTCATATCGTAGCGGTGCTTAGGCGAAGCCCTGCGTCGGTAGAACATCAAGATCACCACGCCGTCGTCGTCGACGGAACTCTCTCTCCGGAGCTTTGCTGGATC
This sequence comes from Aegilops longissima, assembly GCA_021605205.1. Lineage (NCBI taxonomy): Eukaryota > Viridiplantae > Streptophyta > Magnoliopsida > Poales > Poaceae > Aegilops > Aegilops longissima. The sequence continues at coordinate 609,041,982 of CM038682.1, read as the reverse complement.
GAGCCCGAGGAGCGCCATCGAGCTGTACGTGTGTCAAGAACTTGAGGCGCCGGAGTAACGGCTGGGATCGGTTGGATCGCGAGGAGAACGTCGACTACTTCCTCTACGTTGTGATCGCTTCCGCTTGGTCTCACGAGGGTACGAGACAACACTCTCCCCTCTCGTTGCTATGCATCACCATGATCTTGCGTGTGCGAGGAAATTTTTGAAATTACTACGTTTCCCAACAGTGGTATCGAGCCTAGGTTTTTATGGTTTGATGTTTTGCACGAGTAGAACACAAGTGAGTTGTGGGCGATACAAGTCATACCGCCTACCACATGTCATACTTTGGTTCAGCGGTATTGTGAGATGAAGCGCCCGGACCGACATTACGCAGACGCTTACGCGAGACTGGTTTCACTGCTACGAGCACTCGTGCTTAAAGGTGGCTGGCTGGTGTCTGTCTCTCTCACTTTAGTTGAACCGAGTGTGGCTTCGCCGGTCCTTGAGAAGGTTAAAGCGGAGTCTATTTGACGAAGTATCGTTGTGGTCTTGATGCGTAGGTGAGATTGGTTCTTGCTTAAGCCCGTAGCAGCCACGTAAAATTTGCAACAACAAAGTAGAGGACGTCTAACTTGTTTTTGCAGGGCATGTTGTGATGTGATATGGTCAAGACGTGATGCTATATTTTATTGTATGAGATGATCATGTTTTGTAACCGAAGTTATCGGCAACTGGCTGGAGCCATATGGTTGTCGCTTATTGTATGAAATGCAAACGCCTGTAATTGCTTTACTTTATCACTAAGCGGTAGCGATAGTCGAGAAGCAATAGATGGCGTATCGACAACGATGCTACGATGGAGATCAAGGTGTCGCGCCGGTGACGATGGTGATCACGACGGTGCTTCAGAGATGGAGATCACAAGCACAAGATGATGATGGCCATATCATATCACTTATATTGATTGCATGTGATGTTTATCCTTTATGCATCTTATTTTGCTTTGATTGACGGTAGCATTTTAAGATGATCTCTCACTAAAATTATCAAGTAGTGTTCTCCCTGAGTATGCACCGTTGCCAAAGTTCGTCGTGCCGAGACACCACGTGATGATCGGGTGTGATAAGCTCTCGTCCATCTACAACGGGTGCAAGCCAGTTTTGCACACGCAGAATACTCAGGTTATACTTGACGAGCCTAGCATATGCAGATATGGCCTCGGAACACGGAGACCGAAAGGTCGGCGTGAATCATATAGTAGATATGATCAACATAAGATGTTCACCATTGAAAACTACTCCATCTCACGTGATGATCGGTTATGGTTTAGTTGATTTGGATCACGTGATCACTTAGATGACTAGAGAGATGTACGTCTAAGTGGGAGTTCTTAAGTAATATGATTAATTGAACTTAAATTTATCATGAACTTAGTACCGATAGTATCTTGCTTGTCTATGTTTGTTTATAGATAGATGGCTCGTCTTTGTTGTTCCGTTGAATTTTAATGCGTTCCTTGAGAAAGCAAAGTTGAAAGATGATGGTAGCAATTACACGGATCGGGTCCGTAACTTCGAGGATTATCCTCATTGCTGCACGTAAGAGTTACGCCCTGGATGCACCGCTAGGTGCCAGCCTCTTGTTGATGCAACCGACGACGTTAAGAACGTCTCGCGAGCAAAGCTGATGACTACTCTATAGTTCGAGTGTGCCATGCTTTACGGCTTAGAACCGGGTCTTCAACGACGTTTTGAACGTCATGGAGCATATGAGATGTTCCAGAGTTGAAGTTGATATTTCAATGTAATGCCCGGATTGAGAGATATGAAGTCTCCAATAAGTTCTATAGCTGCAAGATGGAAGAGAATGGGTGCTCGGTGAGCACATACTCGTAATGTCCGGGTATTACAATCACTTGACTCAACGGGAGTTAATCTTCCGGATGATTGTGTCATTGATGTAATTCTTCAATCACCGCCACCAAGCTACAAAGGCTTCGTGATGAACTATAATATGCAAGGGTTAGTAAAGACTATGCTCGAGCTCTTCGCAATGCTAAAGGCTGCGGAGGTAGAAATCAAGAAGGAGCATCAAGTGTTGATGGTCAATAAGACCACTAGTTTCAAGAAGAAAGGCAAAGGGAAGAAGAAGGGAACTTCAAGAAGAACAACAAACAAGTTGCTGCTCAGAGAAGAAACCCAAGTCTGGACCTAAACCTGGCCGAGTGCTTCTACCGCAAGCGGATGGTCCTTTGAAGCGGAACTGCCCCAAGTATTTGGCGGATAAGAAGGATGGCAAGGTGAACAAAGGTATATGTGATATACATGTTATTGATGTGTACCTTACTAGAGCTCGTAATAGCACTGGTATTTGATATCTGGTTCATTGCTAATATTTGCAACTCAAACAGGGACTACGGATTAAGCTTAACACCGCAAAGGACGAGGTGACGATGCGCGTGGGAAATGGTTCCAAAGTCGATGTAATCGCGGTCGGCACGCTACCTCTACATCTACCTTCGGATTAGTTTTAGACCTAAATAATTGTTATTTGGTGCCGCGTTGAGCATGAACATTATATCTAGATCTTGTTTGATGCGAGACGGTTATTCATTTAAATCAGAGAATAATGGTTGTTCTATTTATATGAATAATATCTTTTATGGTCATGCACCCTTGAAGAGTGGTCTATTTTAATGAATCTCGATAGTAGTGATACACATATTCATAATGTTGAAACCAAAAATGCAGAGTTGATAATGATAGTGCAACTTATTTGTGGTAATCGCCGTTTAGGTCATATCGGTATAAAGCGCATGAAGAAACTCCATACCGATGGACTTTTGGAGTCACTTGATTATGAATCACTTGGCACTTGCGAACCGTGCCTCATGGGCAAGATGACTAAAACCCCGTTCTCCGGTACTATGGAGAGAGCAACAGATTTGTTGGAAATCATACATACAGATGTATGTGGTCCGATGAATGTTGAGGCTCGTGGCGGATATCGTTATTTTCTCACCTTCACAGATGATTTAAGCAGATATGGGTATATCTACTTAATGAAACATAAGTCTGAAACATTTGAAAAGTTCAAAGAATTTCAGAGTGAAGTTGAAAATCATCGTAATAAGAAAATAAAGTTTCTACGATCTGATCGTGGAGGCGAATATTTGAGTTACGAGTTTGGTCTACATTTGAAACAATGCGGAATAGTTTGCAACTCACGCCACCCGAACACCACAGCGCAATGGTGTGTCCGAACGTCGAATCGCACTTTACTAGATATGGTGCGATCTATGATGTCTCTTACAGATTTACCGCTATCGTGGGGTTATGCTCTTGAGACGGCCGCATTCACGCTGAATAGAACACCGTCAAAATCCGTTGAGACGACACCTTATGAACTATGGTTTAGCAAGAAACCAAAGTTGTCGTTTCTTAAAGTTTGGGGATGCGATGCTTATGTGAAAAAGCTTCAACCTGATAAGCTCGAACCTAAATCGGAGAAATGTGTCTTCATAGGATACCCAAAGGAGACAGTTGGGTACAACTTCTATCACAGATCCGAAGGCAAGACATTTGTTGCTAAGAATGGATCCTTTCTTGAGAAGGAGTTTCTCTCGAAAGAAGTGAGTGGGAGGAAAGTAGAACCTGATGAGGTAACTGTACCTTCTCCCTTATTTGAAAGTAGTTTATCACAGAAACCGGTTCTGCGACATCTACACCAAATAGTGAGGAAGTTGATGATGTTGATCATGAAACTTCAGATCAAGTTACTACAGAACCTCGTAGATCAACCAGAGTAAGATCCGCACTGAGTGGTACGGTAATCCTGTTCGGAAGTCATGCTACTAGATCATGATGAACCTACGAATTATGAAGAAGCGATGGTGAGCCCAGATTCGCATAAAATGGCTTGAGGCCATGAAATCTGAGATGGGATCCATGTATGAAAACAAAGTGTGGACTTTGGTTGACTTGCCCGAGGGTCGGCAAGCAATAGAAAACAAGTGGATCTTCAAGAAGAAGACCGACGCCGACGGTAATATTATCTGTCTATTAAAGCTCGACTTGTCGCAAAGGGTTTTCGACAAGTTCAAGGGATTGACTACGATGAGACCTTCTCACCGAAGCGATGCTTAAGTCTGTCCGAATCATGTTAGCAATTGCCGCATTTTATGATTATGAAATTTGGCAAATGGATGTAAAGACTGCATTCTGAATGGATTTACGGAAGAAGAGTTGTATATGATGCACCCGAAGGTTTTATCGATCCAAAGGAGCTAACAAAGTGTGCAAGCTCCAGCGATCCATTTATGGACTGGTGCAAGCATCTCGGAGTTGGAATAAACGCTTTGATAGTGTGACCAAAGCATTTGAGTTTATCTGAGACTTTTGGAGAAGCTTTGATTTACAAGAAAGTGAGTGGGAGCTCAGAGCATTTCGATATTATATGTAGATGACATATTACTAATCGGAAATGATATAGAATTTCTGGATAGCATAAAGGGATACTTGAATAAGAGTTTTTCGATGAAGGACCTCGGTGAAGCTGCTTACATATTGGGCATCAAAATCTATAGAGATAGATCAAGACGCTTAATTGACTTTCACAAAGCACATACCTTGACAAAATTTTGAAGAAGTTCAAAATGGATCAAGCAAAGAAAGGGTTCTTGCTCGTGTTACAAGGTGTGAAGTTGAGTAAGACTCAATGCCCGACCACCGCAGAAGATAGAGAGAAAATGAAAGATGTTCCTATGCCTCAGCCATAGGCTCTATCATGTATGCAATGCTGTGTACCTGACTGATGTGTGCCTTGCTATAAGCTTAGCAGGAGGTACCAAAGTAATCCAGAGTGGATCATCGGACAGCGGTCAAGAACATCTGAAATACCGAAAAGGACTAAGGATATGTTTCTCAGATATGGAGGTGACAAAGAGCTCATCGAAGCGGTTACGTTGATGCAAGCTTTGACACCGATCCGACGATTCTAAATCGCAAACCGGATACGATTTACACTAAACGGAGGAGCTGTCGGTTGGTGCAGTTCTAAACAAAGCGTCAGGCGGGATCTACATGTGAAGCGGAATACATAGCAGCTTCGAAGCAGCTAATGAAGGAGTCGGATGAAGGAGTTCATATCCGATCTAGGTGTCATACCTAGTGCATCGGGTCCAATGAAAATCTTTTGTGACAATATCGAGCAATTGCTTTAGCAAAGGAATCCAGATTTCACAAGAGAACCAAACACATCAAGAGACGCTTCAATTCCATCGGGACTTAGTCCGGTGGGAGACATAGAGATTTGCAAGATACATACGGATCTGAATGTAGCAGACCGCTGACTAAGCCTCTTCCACGAGAAAACATGATCAGCACCAAGACTCCATGGGTGTTAGAATCATTACTATGTAATCTAGATTATTGACTCTAGTGCAAGTGGGAGATCAAGGAAATATGCCCTAGAGGCAATAATAAAGTTATTATTTATTTCCTTATTTCATGATAAATGTTTATTATTCATGCTAGAATTGTATTAACCGGAAACATAATACATGTGTGAATACATAGACAAACAGAGTGTCACTAGTATGCCTCTATTAGACTAGCTTGTTAATCAAAGATGGTTAAGTTTCCTAACCATAGACAAAGGAGTTGTCATTTGATTAACAAGGTCACATCATTAGTTGAATGATCTGATTGACATGACCCATTCCATTAGCTTAGCACCGATCGCTTAGTATGTTGCTATTGCTTTTATCCATGACTTATACATGTTCCTATAACTATGATATTATGCAACTCCGTTTACGGAGGAACACTTTGGTACTACCAAACGTCACAACGAATCGGGTGATTATAAAGGAGTACTACAGGTGTCTCCAAAGGCGATGTTGGGTTGGCGATTTGAGATTAGGATTTGTCACTCCGATTGTCGGAGAGGTATCTCTGGCCCTCTCGGTAATGCACATCACTAAGCCTTGCAAGCATTACAACTAATGAGTTAGCTGTGAGATGATGTATTACGGAACGAGTAAAGAGACTTGCCAAGAATTTAGATTGAACTAGGTATTGGATACCGACGATCGAATCTCGGGCAAGTAACATACCGATGACAAAGGGAACAATGTATGTTGTTATGCGGTCGACCGATAAAGATCTTCGTAGAATATGTAGGAGCCAATATGGGCATCCAGGTCCCGCTATTGGTTATTGACGGAGACGAGTCTCGGTCATGTCTACATTGTTCTCGAACCGTAGGGTCCGCACGCTTAAGGTTTCATGGACGGTTATATTATGAGTTTGTGTATTTTGATGTACCAAGGAGTTGAGTCCCGGATGTGATCACGGACATGACGAGGAGTCTCGAAATGGTCGAGACATAAAGATTGATATATTGACGGCTATATTCGGACACGGAAAGGTTCGGAAGTTTCCGGAGAAAACGGAGTGCCGGAGGGTTACCGAACCCCCGGGAAGTAATGGGCCTTATTGGGCCAAGAGGGGAGAGAGGGCCGCACCAGGAGGTGGCGCCCCCATGGGGAGTCCGAATAGGACAGGAGGGGGCGCGCCCCTTTCTCTCTCCTCTCCTCTCTTTCCTTCCCCTTCCTCCTTCCTAGTTGGACTAGGAAAGGGAGTCCTACTCCCACTAGGAGGAGGACTCCCCCCCTTGGCGCACCTCCTAGGGCCGGCCGGCCCTCCCCTTGCTCCTTTATATACGGGGCAGGGGGCACCCTAGGACACACAAGTTGATCCTTGAGATCGTTCCTTAGCTGTGCGGTGCCCCCTCCACCATATTCCACCTCGGTCATATCGAAGCGGTGCTTAGGCGAAGCCTGCGCCGGTAGAACATCAAGATCGCCACCACGCTGTCGTCCGTGGAACTCTCTCTCCCGGAGCTTTGCTGGATCGAGCTCGAGGAGCGCCACCGAGCTGTACGTGTGTCAAGAACTCCTGAGGCGCCGGAGTAACGGCGCCTGGGATCGGTTGGATCGCGAGGAGAACGCACGACTACTTCCTCTACGTTGTGATCGCTTCGCCTTGGTCTCACGAGGGTACGAGACAACACTCTCCCTCTCGTTGCTATGCATCACCATGATCTTGCGTGTGCGTAGGAAATTTTTTGAAATTACTACGTTTCCCAACAAATCGGTGGGGCCGAGTTGGAGTTTAGGGTTTTGACATATTTGGATGGAGAAAGTGGCTGGGGTTTGGAGCAATATCACTAAGCATTTGAGCAAGCAAGCCATTAAGCAACACCTCATCCCCTTTTAATAGTATTGACTTTCCTATGGACTCAATGTGATCTTGGATCACTAAAATAGAAATGAAGAGTCTTGAGCTTTTGCCAATATGTGTCCTTAGCATTTTAAGGGAGTTCCACATCCTCTCGTCCCTTGCCACTCCACTGTTGAACTTATCTGAAATATACTAGATAAAACCATTAGTCCAACAAGAGATATGTTGACATTAATTACCAAAATCATCCAGGAAGTACTTGTGCTTTCAACATGTATTCCAACTCTAGCACCTTGAGATAGCTGGTTTGGGCCACAAAATTTCAACAAACTGCGCGACCCTTCCGCACATATGAGAAATATATATGGTCTAAACATGAATTATATGTATGGATACTATCCCGGATTATTTTGGCATATAGCCAATTCCGGAGTCCGGGCCCATCAACGCTTCCTTTTGTATTATAGGTTCAGCAATTTCATCTGCATACCCTGAAGGTATGTACAAATTTTCCAATATATTTAGTTCAGTTGCATGTTCAACTGAAGTCTCTATATCCTATGTAGAGACTTCCGTGTCAGTCGCGATAAGAAATTTTAGAAACACTTCTAGCGTTTCTTTTATTTGACTTGATCAAGAAGATTCAGCAATCTCATCGAATTGCACTATCCTCCCACTCACTCTTTTGCAGAAAGCATTTTCTTCAAACTTTACATATTCTCTAGCAAAACACTTTGCCTTGGCGTAGTGATAGAGGAAACCCCAACTATTTGGGATAACCTACAAAGTAGCATCTATTTTCAACAAATTTGATGACGCTCTTTTCCGTGTAAAAGTCATAGTCTCTAAAGCATCATATTAAAGAGTATATTGGAGAAATAATTAATGTCATCTTTGATCGCACCATGTCATACATAGCTTGATTACATCTACTCAAAACACTCTACTCTTAGTAGTGTGTCTAGGAGGTGTAAGCTATAAAGTATTTTTCATAGCTCATCACACATTCACTAAGTTTGTAACTCAAATATTCTTCTTGTTACAATAATTTCTACTTCATTCTGAAAATCTTTTAAAACTTTTCAAAATATCCAGGTTTATGTCTCAATTAGTAAATACAAATATCTACTCGAGTCATCCTTGAAGATAGATAAATTCCCTGCTTGTAACAACACTTATTGGACTACACACATCAATATGCATATTTCCAATTATTTTGTTGATCGTTCATTATGGCCTGTGAACAGTATTTTAGTTTACTTCACTATTTGGATGAAAGTTGCAACTGTCCGATGATTCGTAATCATATGACTCCAAAATCCATCACTTCAGAATTTCTCCATGCAGGTTTCTCCAATGTGACTAAATGCAGTGCCACACATATGTGGTATTCTTTCAGTCTTGCGACATTTAGCATCAGTGTTATGGATGTTCAATTCTATTATCAATATTCATAACCTACACCCTATTCACAATAGGAGTATGGCCCTTTTTGTTCATTACATCGAATAATTATTGTTTCTTTATGAAAAAACCTCCTTGAAACTTCTATGCAATGGGCCAGAGTGTACAATAACTCTAAAATGAATTATGACAATAAATTCAAAGGTAATATGTTGATGAAAAAGTGTCATAACTATTATAAAATTTTCAACACATATTTTAACCTCATTAATTTGTTGGTCATTAGGCCATAGTAATTCTTGCATCAATTTGCAATAACATGCAATTGATTTGGTATCCTTGTGATCAACTTTTAAGCACAATTCCTGGAGAATTTAGTGTTTAACAATTTAATCATAATTTTCAAGAATCACACTTTACTTAACTGACTTTTTCTACATCTTATAACTTATATGACATTAATATATGAGCTGGACATTCCAGTCTTCTTTTCCTTCCGCCTCTAAACTTCTTATAGTTTTACTTTCAATATTTCTCCCACTCAACAGAAGAATCGTCTAACCTTTTAAGAGTGGCGTGAGCCTTGAACTTCCCTAGGCATGTAAGTCTCATTACATCATTTAGTGTTATTCTTTCTCTTTAAGTTCTCACCATCAACTCGTGACTAGCGTTCTTCCGGATCATACATAGCAAAAGTAGCATCATCAATTACTTGCGACATACCAGAATTAATAGTAGGTGGTGGTGTCGCAAGCCTACTCAAAACATAAGGTGAATCAAGTGCAGAGCTAGATGGTGGTTCCTTGCCTCCCCTCGTCTTAGAGGGAACGATCTTGGTTCTATCATCCTTCAGGTTCTTCATAGTGATCAACAGATATAATTCCAAGTGACTCAACAAATAGAGCTATGCTCCATGGCAACGGCGCCAGAAAAAGGTATTGATAACCCACAATTATAGGGGATCGCAATAGTTTTCAAGGTAGAGTATTCAACCTAAATTTATTGATTCGATACAAGGGAGCCAAAGAATATTTGCAAGTATTAGCAGTTGAGTTGTCAATTTAACCGCACCTGAAGCACTAAATATCGGCGGGAAAGTGAATAGTAGCACATTAATATGATAGTTTGATAGCAGTTGTAACAACAACAATAGTAACAGTAACGGTAGCGGTTTTATGGTGATTGTAACAATAGCAACAACGAAAGTAACTTAGCAAAAATCAATATGCGAAAGACGTAGGCGTTGGATCAGTGATGGATAATTATGTTGGGTGACATTCATCATGTAACATTCATAAACTAAAGTGACACAGAACTAGATCCAATTCATCAATGTAATATAGGCATGTATTCCGTATATAGTCATGCGTGCTTATAATAAGAACTCACATGTCATCTTTTCTGCTACCCTCTCGTGGCAGCGGGTTCCATAAGGAAATCTAAGGGATATTAAGGCCTCCTTTTACTAAAGAACCGGAATAAAGCATTAGGACATAATGAATACATGAATCCCCAAACTACGGTAATCACTGGAAAGAATCTCAATTATTGTCACCTAGGGGTATGCGGATCAAACACACAATACGTGCATACAACTTGTGTAGGACCTTGAAGTATGTCTAGAGGGGGGTGATTAGACTACTTGACCAATTAAAAACTTAACCTTTTCCCAATTTTAGACTTTGGCAGATTTTAGCTATCTTTGCACAAGTCAAGCAATCTTCACACAATTCAAGCAAGCATGCAAAGAGTATATGAGCAGCGGAAATTAAAGCATGCAACTTGCAAGAATGTAAAGGGAAGGGTTTGGAGGATTCAAACGCAATTTGGAGACACGGATGTTTTTGTCGTGGTTCCGATAGGTGGTGCTATCGTACATCCACGTTGATGGAGACTTCAACCCCACGAAGGGTAACGGTTGCGCGAGTCCACGGAGGGCTCCACCCACGAAGGGTCCACGAAGAAGCAACCTTGTCTAACCCACCATGGCCGTCGCCCACGAAGGACTTGCCTCACTAGCGATAGATCTTCACGAAGTAGGCGATCTCCTTGCCCTTAAAACTCCTTGGTTCAACTCCACAAACTTGTCGGAGGCTCCCAAGTGACACCTAGCCAATCTAGGAGACACCACTCTCCAAGAAGTAACAAATGGTGTGTTGATGATGAACTCCTTGCTCGTGTGCTTCAAATGATAGTCTCCCCAACACTCAACTCTCTCTCATAGGATTTGGATCTGGTGGAAAGAAGATTTGAGTGGAAAGCAACTTGGGGAAGGCTAGAGATAAAGAGTCATATGGTAGGAATGGAATATCTTGGCCTCAGCACATGAGTAGGTAGTTCTCTCTAATCGTAAGTTGGAAGTGTAGGTTTGTTTCGATGGCTCTCTCCACGAATGAAGAGGAGGTGGAGGGTATATATAGCCTCCACACAAGATCTAACCGTTACACACAATTTACCAAACTCGGTGGGACCGAATCAACAAACTCGGTCGGACCGATTTAGTAAACCTAGTGACCGTTAGTGATTTATTTGGGACCGACATGCAACTCGGTAGGACCGATATGGTTAGGGTTAGGGCATAACGCAATCTCGGTGAGACTGACATACAAACTCGGTGAGACCGATTTTGGTAATTAGCTAACCAGAGAGTTGGTCAGATAAACTCGGTGGGACCGATTCGCTCTTTTCGGTGAGACCGAAATGTTACGACAGGAATCGAGAGTTTACATTGCAATCTCGGTGGGACCGATCGCTCACTTCGTTAGACCAAAGCGTTCTGAAGGAAATAGAGATTATAATCCCATCTCGGTGAGACCGAGATCCCTATCGGTGAGACCGATTTTCCTAGGGTTTGTGGCAGTGGCTATGACATTTGAACTCGGTGGCGCCGAATAGAAAGAATCGGTAGGACCGACTTTGACTTTAGGTTTAGGTCATATGTGGAAGTGGGAAAGTAGTTGAGGGTTTTTGGAGCATATCACTAAGCACTTGAAGCAAGAGGCTCATTAAGCAACACCTCATCCCTCCTTGATAGTATTGGCTTTTCCTATAGACTCAATGTGATCTTGGATCACTAAATGGTAAAATGTAGAGTCTTGAGCTTTTGAGCTTGTGCCAATCCTTTGTCCTTAATATTTTGAGGGATCCACTTTCATCATCCATGCTATGCCATTCATTGAGCTTTCCTGAAATATTTGTCTTGGAATAGCATTAGCTCAATGAGCTATATGTTGTTATGAATTACCAAAACCACCTAGGGATAGTTGCACTTTTAATCTCCCCCTTTTTGGTAATTGATGACAACATATAGATCAAAGCTTCAACAAATGATAATAAGATTGAAAAACATCGTCGCTTTGAGAAGTATGTGATAAGCAAGAGCTCCCCCTAAATTTTTGCATAGTTTAAGATTTTCTTTGGACTACAAATGCACAAGGAATTAGGCTAATGGGTTACTCTTCCATGTCACATACATCTTGGTGGAGCGCTCAAAATAATAAAGATTGAATACATGCACTCATCACCAAGCAAAGTGAATGATCATATAAGGATAAGTAAGATAGTATCATCTAACAGGCATAAGTGTAGCTTATGATCAAACACATGATCATCAATGTCTCTTAGATAATAGCATAGTATCTCAAGCAATCAAAAGCAAGCAAAGTTCAACCAGGAAGACAAGAGAGAACGAAAGCAAACTCTCTCTCTCTCGAAGCCTATGATCTATATATTTTTCTCCCCCTTTGGCAACAAGTTACCAAAAAGTTCCTAGAAAATGCATAGTACTATATCGTCTCTCAGGCTTGGTCTTCAGTTGGTGGTGTAGAGATGGCTCCTTGGACGAAGACTTCAGTTGATGTGGATGGAGCTGAAGGAGTTGGTCCTGGAGCTGGTTGCACTGGAGTTTGTAGCTGGTGCAGATGAAGTGACTCGTGTCTGCCACGGGCTCTGCAGCTGATCTCGAGCTCGAGGCACTCTCGCAAATGCATCGAGAGTTGTCCTGCCCTTCCTCTCCTCGCATGTCATCCCTGTAGCTGCTCCACAAACCGATCAATCTTAGTTACTTTGACATCTAAATCATAGAATTTTGTTCCATGATTCTTTCCAGTGCTCTCCCGGTTTTGAGTTAGGTGGCCAACCCTTCTCAATCCTCGAGTTGATGCTATCAAGTAACCAAGCTGGTCCTGATTGCTCTTCAAAAAGTACTCAGATGCCTCCTCTTGAGTTGGCATCTTGGCAACCTTCTCCTTCTTTGCTTTCTCCTTCTTCTCTTGAGCTTGTATTGATGATGGTTCATTCTCATTCATCACAACTGGATTGTCTTCAAAGAAATCCTGTTGTTCCTTTGTGTGGAACCTGTAATCAACAGCAGTCCTTCTCCTGGTGGCATATGGATCTGACTCTCTCCATAGCCTCAACCCTGAGTCTCTCCTGATCTTCATGTTCTCACCACAGGATGAGCATCATTGTGGTCTGGAATCTTGGGTTTGAGCTTCCTCGGGACTTGTCCTTCATCATCTTCCTCAGCAGCAACTTCAGGCACTGGGGCCTTGTTCTTTTCAGCAGCTGGTATACTCCTGGTATTCCTCTTAGGTGCAGATTTGGGCTTGGAGGCAGCTTTGGGTGCTTCTTTGGGCTTTGATGTTGCAGCCTCTGACTTTATAGCATCACCCATCAGCTTTCAGACTTTTGGTGCTTGGTGCAAAGAACTCTTCTTCTTCTTCTTCTTCTTCTTCTTCTTCTTCTTCCATCATGGAAGGCTTTCCAATCACTCTGGCCATGGTCTTCTTGGCCCTTTCCTTCCTTTTCTTTCCTTCTGCAACAGGCTCTTTGGGTTGGGATTCAAAAGATGCTTGAGTGGAGGCTCTGGCTTTATACATGGGTTGTCTTCCTGCTGGCCTTTTGATCTTCAGTCCTGGCTTAACTGCAGTTGTGCTATACTCCTTCTTGAGCACTTTCTTCTTTGAAATGGCCTCATCCTCTTCTGCCACATAATCCTCATCCTCAGATTATGAGGTTCTCTTCTTCCTTGTCCTGGTGGCAGCTTTGGGCAAATTGCTGGGAGTGCTTCTGCTTCCTTCATCTGAGCTGCTAGAGGAACTAGTGCCCTCACTCATCTGAATCTGCTCCTCTGACTTGTTCTGGCTGTCACTTTGGTCTGACATGCTGCAAACACTGACTGCAGACCCTTTGAATAGTTATAGATGAGACAGAGTGGATGAGCATCACAAAATGCAGAGATTTTTGCAAAAGAATGATTCAAAAACTTAGTTTTAGTTTTCCACAGAAAGCATTTCGGATCAACCGATTTTCAAACTCGGTGATACCGAAGCAGTTTTGGAACCTAAACTAGTGAACTCGGTCAGACCGAGTCACAGTTCGGTGGCACCAAGACTTCTAGGGTTTCACAAAGTTCTAAAATCGGTCACACCGATTAGCAATTCTCGGTCAGACCGAGAGTTACTAGTGCAATGGCGTTAGCCGAATCGGTGGGACTGAGTTTTTCAACTCGGTGGGTCCGAGATGATTTCGGCGGAAACCTAACCCTAAATTTTCAAATCGCATCTATTCTAAGGATTGTTTTGACTGGATAGAGGTGTTTCAATTGTGGCAAGAATCATAATGAACAAAATGTGCTAGGAATCAGACGAGGATAGCACTGTGATCAGGTTCATACCATAGTTCGGCGATGAACTCGCTACGGCGGCAACGCCGGAGATGAAATCCGTTGACGGCGGCGGAGGCCAGTGATAGGAGGCGGCTGGCGACGAAGTCGACGATCCGGAGACCTAGAAGGCAGAGCGAGCTATGCGCGGGCGAAGAGGTTTGGAGGAAGTTTTCCAAATTTTTGCCCGTGTGAATATATAGCCCGACACTGTCGGTGTGACCGAGTAGAACGACTCGGTGGCACCGAGATGCATAACTGTTGACAGTTAAAACAACTCAGTGTGACCGAAAAATTCAAATCGGTTGCACCGAGATTGAAAACCTAGATCGACTTAGTGATCTCGGTATGACCGAAATGGAGGAATCGATCAGACCGAAAAGCACAAAGAAGTTTTGGAAGTTTAAGTCTATGACGAATCGGGGACTCCGAGTGCTCCTCACACAGAGTGGTTCGAATCTGACTTGATCAAATTTTGTGATGTAGCATGAATAGAGTTTGAGACGAGAAAAGCATAGATAGCTAGAGGAGGTCCTTAGGCATTAATGTCCATCCACTTGACAATAGAAAAAGAAACCAATCAATCAAAGCAACAAGTGGATGTCCTCGAATGAGTAAAATATGCAACCAACATGCTCACACAATAAAATGACAAATGAAATATGTGGCAAAGCATGCACAACCAATTCTAGCATCTATCAAACAATTGGCGATGACTAGGTCATCTATATATGAGTATATTGACTTAGGAGTCAAATGAGAACATTTGATCATAGGCCATACTCATCGTTTAAGCTCAAGTGGGGTTACCACTTTTACATAATGCATTGATGTGTTCACATAATTAGAGTTGCTTTGACTCAATTCTTAGAGTTAAGCTCCCCCTAGATGTGAGATCCCCCCTTAGAGGGATGAACTAACCTTGGGTTTTGTCGATGATGACTTCATGTAGGTGTTGAAGATGTGGATGCTTAATGTTGATGTAGATAATTTGGAGCAATCCTTTGGATTGAGTTGCACTTTCAATACCTACATGGGTTAGTCCCACAAGGAACAAAAAAGAATATCCATAGACATAGAGTGATGCACACACAAGATGATGTCCATGAAAACATTAGGTTACCTTGTCCCTTGCCTTACCAACATGAGGGTTTGTGACTCCTTGAACTAGTGCAAGATATGAAAGTTGATTGCACTTGTCCTTGCCATAATGATATGAGTGAAGAATGTTGGCGGAGTCACCCTCAAGAACACTCTAGTTCTTCTTCTTCGGGATCCACATCATCTTGATGGGAATCCTTGGAGTTGTAGTTGTACTTGATGAAGTAGAACTTGAAATAGTCTTGGGAACCTACTTGACGAAGGCCTTAGGTGCTTCTTCAAATGCATCAATCTCCTCTTGAAGCTTGTCCTTGCCTTTGTTCTTGTGGTCTTGTGGTGGAAGATCATCTTGTGTTTGTGTTCCCTTGAAGGAAGTAGGATCATACTTCTCTTGTTGAGGAACAAACTTCGTCTTGGGGTATTGATCTTCTTCCCACTCAACTCCATTGGCATTGAACTTTTGTTCAAAACCAACACCTTGATTCTTCCGGTGCCTTCCTTGCTTGCGCACAATTTCCTCAATTGCTTACTCCCGGCAAGGCTTTTGTAAACACCTTTCTCTATAATTCCCTTCAATAAGCTATTTTCTTGCTCAAGTGTAACTTGGCTAAGAGAATCATTAGTGGAATCAAGAGAACTACTATAAGCAACAATATTGGATTTAGCATTATTATTGTTACTACTAGAGGAAGAATCTTTCTTGCTCTTATTACTAGACTTGACTTGAGGCATGTAAGTAGATAAGAGTAAACGCTTGGCAATGTAAGAAGAACTTTTCTTACGGAGATCATCATTGACTGCCTTTAAGAACTCATGCTCTTGCTCAAGATTGAGCTTTTCAAAGCGTAACTTCTCATGAGCCCTTTAAAGTTCTCGATGATCTTCGAAGATAGTTTCATGAGCTAACTTAAGAGTGTTTAGTTCTTTAGTTAGAAGCTCAATCTTCTCCTTATCATTGTCATTCGTTTTGTCTTGATTAGCATGATTAATTGGCGTTTCATCATAGTATTCAGTACTAGAGTTGTCAACAAGTAAATCATCATCACCTAACAAGTCATCTTCATCACTATTAAAATCAACATACTCAGGGTGTGTTACCTTAGGACCTTTGGCCATGAAGCATCTTCCAATTCCTTCATTTGGTGAATCAAATATGTCGTAGGAGTTGGTTGACACAAGTGCTAGACCGGCAACACCTTCATCTTGAGTATATTCGGAGTCGGAGTGATAGCTTCTTTCGGAGTGATTGTCGGAGTCGGAGCCGGATACCCATTCACCAACATGAGCTTGATGTCTTTGTTTTGTGTAGCTCTTTGATGACTTGTCCTTCCTTTCCAAATCCTTGCTTCTCCGTGAGGGTCTTCGTTCATAACGATCATCTCTACTCCTTATCTCTCTTGGTGGTGATTCTTCTCTTCTACTTCTTCTTTTTGGAGAATCTTCTCTTCTTTTGTAGGGTGCCGTACACTCATTGGAATAGTGTTCGGGTCTCCCACAATTGTAGCAATTGCGCTCTCTACTAGAAGATCTTTTGTCATTGTAGGACCTTGACTTAGAGCTTCTTTCTTTGCTTCTACTCTTGTAGAATTTGTTGAAGTTCTTCACCATTAAGCTCAATTCTTCATTGAAGGTTTGTTTCTCACTTGATGATGTGGGGGCTTCACATGAGGCTTTGTAAGCACCACTTGACTTGTTGTGAAGTTCCTCCTTATCCTTGAGTGACATCTCATGAGCAACAATTCTTCCAATGACTTCCGTTGGCTTGAGATCTTTGTAATTGGGCATCATTTGGATCAATGTGCACACGGTATCATACTTTCCATCCAATGCTCTTAGGATCTTCTTGATGATGAATCTGTCGGTCATCTCTTCACTTCCTAAGCCGGCAATCTCATTTGTGATAAGAGCAAGCCTAGAGTACATTTCAGCGACACCTTCATCATCCTTCATTTTGAACTTGTCAAGCTGACTTTGGAGCACATCCAACTTGGATTCCTTGACGGAGTCGGTACCTTCATGCATATCAATCAAAGTATCCCAAATTTCCTTTGCATTCTCAAGACGGCTGATTTTGTTGAATTCTTCGAGGCACAATCCATTGAAGAGGATATCACAAGCTTGAGCGTTGTATTGCAGCATCTTCAATTCATCCGCACTAGCTTCACGGTACGGTTCTCTCCCATCAAAGAATTCACCTTGCAAGCCAATACACACAATAGCCCAAACGACGGGGTTATGTCCGAGAATATGCATTTTCATCTTATGCTTCCAACTAGCAAAATTAGTGCCATCAAAGGACCTCTATGGTGATAATTTCCCTCGCTAGACGCCATACTCTCCTAGGTTGTGAACCAAGGCTATGACCACCAAAAGCTATGGAAATCAAAGCAAATGGAGACCAAAGCTCTGATACCACTGGTAGGACCTTGAAGTATGTCTAGAGGGGGGTGATTAGACTACTTGACCAATTAAAAACTTAAGCTTTTCCCAATTTTAGACTTTGGCAGATTTTAGCTATCTTTGCACAAGTCAAGCAATCTTCACACAATTCAAGCAAGCATGCAAAGAGTATATGAGCAGCGGAAATTAAAGCATGCAACTTGCAAGAATGTAAAGGGAAGGGTTTGGAGGATTCAAACGCAATTTGGAGACACGGATGTTTTTGTCGTGGTTCCGATAGGTGGTGCTATCGTACATCCACGTTGATGGAGACTTCAACCCACGAAGGGTAACGGTTGCGCGAGTCCACGGAGGGCTCCACCCATGAAGGGTCCACGAGGATGCAGCCTTGTCTATCCCACCATGGCCGTCGCCCACGAAGGACTTGCCTCACTAGCGGTAGATCTTCACGAAGTAGGCGATCTTCTTGCCCTTACAAACTCCTTGGTTCAACTCCACAAACTTGTCGGAGGCTCCTAAGTGACACCTAGACAATCTAGGAGACACCACTCTCCAGGAAGTAGCAAATGGTGTGTTGATGATGAACTCCTTGCTCTTGTGCTTCAAATGATAGTCTCCCCAACACTCAACTCTCTCTCATAGGATTTGGATCTGGTGGAAAGAAGATTTGAGTGGAAAGCAACTTGGGGAAGGCTAGAGATCAAGATTCATATGGTAGGAATGGAATATCTTGGCCTCAACACATGAGTAGTAGTTCTCTCTCGAGGCGGTAAGTTGGAAGTGTAGGTTTGTTCGATGGCTCTCTCCACGAATGAAGAGGAGGTGGAGGGTATATATAGCCTCCACACAAAATCTAACCGTTACACACAATTTACCAAACTCGGTGGGACCGAATCAACAAACTCGGTCGGACCGATTTAGTAAACCTAGTGACCGTTAGTGATTTCGTGGGATCGACATGCAACTCGGTAGGACCGATATGGTTAGGGTTAGGGCATAACGTAATCTCGGTGAGACCGATTATACAAACTCGGTGAGACCGATTTTGGTAATTAGCTAACCGAGAGTTGGTCGTAAACTCGGTGGGACCGATTCGCTCTTTTCGGTGAGACCAAAATGTTACGACAAAGGAATCGGAGAGTTTACATTGCAATCTCGGTGGGACCGATTGCTCACTTCAAGTTAGACCAAACGTTACGAAGGGAAATAGAGAGATTACAATCCCATCTCGGTGAGACTGAGATCCCTATCGGTGAGACCGATTTGCCTAGGGTTCGTGGCAGTGGCTATGACATTTGAACTCGGTGGCGCCAGATAGAAAGAATCGGTAGGACCAATTTTTACTTTAGGTTTAGGTCATATGTGGAAGTGGGAAAGTAGTTGAGGGTTTTTGGAGCATATCACTAAGCACTTGAAGCAAGATGCTCATTAAGCGACACCTCATCCCTCCTTTATAGTATTGGCTTTTCCTATAGACTCAATGTGATCTTGGATCACTAAAATGTAAAATGTAGAGTCTTGAGCTTTTGAGCTTGAGCCAATCCTTTGTCCTTAATATTTTGAGGGATCCACTTTCATCATCCATGCCATGCCATTCATTGAGCTTTCCTGAAATATTTGTCTTGGAATAGCATTAGCTCAATGAGCTATATATTGTTATGAATTACCAAAACCACCTAGGGATAGTTGCATTTTCAACTTGCAACATCGGATCAAGAACACAAATATATTCATGAAAGCATAAAGGGTTCAGATCTGAAATCATGGCACTCGGGCCCTAGTGACAAACATTAAGCATAGCAAAGTCATAGCAACATCAATCTCATAACATAGTGGATACTAGGGATCAAGCCCTAACAAAACTAACTCGATTACATGATAAATCTCATCCAAGCCATCATCGTCCAACAAGCCTACGAAGGAATTACTCTCCCGGTGGTGAGCATCACGAAATTGGTGATGGAGGATGGTTGATGATGACGATAGTGTCGAGTCCCCCTCTCTGGAGTCCCGAACGGACTCCAAATCAACCCTCCCGATAAAGAACAGGAGGTGGCGGCGGCTCCATATCGAAAAACATGATGATTCCTTCTCTCTGAATTTTTCTGGATGAATAGATACTTATGGAGTTGGAGTTAGGGTTGTCGGAGCTGCCAGGGGCCCACAAGCCTGCCAAGCGCGCCCTGGGGGTGAGCGCGCCCCCGGGCTTGTGGCGTCCTAGTGCCCCCCTCTGGTATTTCTCTTCGCCGATATTTTTTATATATTCTGAAAATATTCTTCGTAAATTTTCAGCCCAATCCGAAAACTTTTATTTCTGCACAAAAACAATACCATGGCAATTCTGCTGAAAACAGCGTCAGTCGGGGTTAGTTCCATTCAAACCAAGCAAATTAGAGTTCAAAATAAAAGCAAAAGTTTTTGGAAAAGTAGATACGTTTGGGACGTATCACACTACTACTCACCCACTCACTTTACAGTCGTCGTTCATTGCTTGCCCTCCCCCGCCTCCACTGCAACAATTGTCCTCCTTGAAGGCTTGAAGCACGAGTTCTTATTCAGCCACGGTTCTCCTCTCGCTACTCCGATCCTTAATGTGTAGATCAAGATTGTCGACTTGAACCTACCTCTTTCAACATGTGTCAGAGTGTGAGTTTGCCTCGCTCTCCACTACCGCCATCGCTAGTAAAATGTGCCCATCGACAAAAAAGATACACGTATTATGAATCACCCGAGGAAATCACATAGGAGCAACTAAGCTATTTGTCTTGTATTTTTTGATAAAAGGCTTGGTTAGGCCGCTAGGTATGAGTTATTACAGTGTAACAATCATGGCATACATGTACTTGTACTCATATAATAAATGTTACTTCCTCTGTTCACTTTTGTAAGTCGTTTAAGACAACTGAAATTAAATTGTTTTAGGTGTTGTCTTAAACGTCTAAAACGTCTTACAAAAGTGAACAAAGTACTTGTTTGTAGTAAGTTGGCACGCAGAATATTTACCAAGAAGTAAGGTATTGCATAGGCGCCTTTAAAAGAAACTGGTCAATTCAAATTGGCCGCAACCGTTGGATTGAAATTCTGCTGAAACCAAGGTTCGATGGCTGGAAAAAAAAATCTAACGCCTATACCATCTGCTGAGACCGCGTCAAATAGGCGGCCGCAACAGAGAATTAACTACCGGTTGCGTGCATCGCACAGTTCACGTGTCCTAATCTCCTGAATACTTTAGCGCTCATGGAAAATGTGCTACCGACTCAGCAACAAATTAACAAAGCCAGTCGTCACGTGATTAACGCATGGAAGTTCCCAAAAGGAATCCATGGAGCGGGAGCCTTGTGGCGGATGTGAAAAGTGTAAAACCATGGGAGGCAACATGGAATCATTTTATTTCCTCTTTTCTCAGATCAACGCAGCTGGTGGCCAGTGGCCTTGCTGTCCCGGCGCTGCTGCCTGGTTTCCACAAATCAACGGCACCCAGCTCTAGATTGTTCGTCCCAATCACGTCATGTCAACATGATAAAAGTTCGCAGGGAATTATGGGAGAATTCTTAGCTTCAAAGCTAGGAAATGCTTTCTTGCCACTGAGGCCTGTCAATCGGATCAAAATTTTCTTTTTGTTGCTTGCAAGAGCCTATATTCCGTTACATGTTCGTGAATTTGAACTACGAACACATTTTACATTATCGTGACTAAACTAACGCAAGCTGCTGCTAAAATAACTTGAAAAGATGCGCATGCGCATGGCAAAAAAATATTTACAGTTCATCATTCCACCCACTGCACGGCAAAAGGAAAAAAAAAGGTGGGCTCTTGGTCAAAGCAGTCACCGGACGGCGGAGGCCACGGTGTGCGCCCAGAGCCGGAGGTTCTCCTTGAGGTCAGCGCCGTCGGCGGCGGCCGGGATCCTGAAGTTGCTCAGCATCCTCCTCACCTCCGCCTCCTCGTCTTCCCACGCCTCGGACAAGTACGGCCTCCTTGGCGCCGCGTCGGAGGAGGCCTCCGCGGCGGCCCTGTTCCTACAGGCTTCCTCCTCGGCGCAGGCTGCCGCCTCCGCCGCCTTGGCTCTCTTGGCTTCTTCCTCCGCGCGCAGCCGCCTGAGGCCCGGCACGATGGACGCGAGCTCGGCGTCGACCTCGGTCTCGGAGAAGGTGAAGCCGAGGTCCTGCAGCCCCTTGACCTCCTCGAACTCCAGCTCCGACAGGCTCCGCCCGCGGCGACTCCTCCGCCTCCTCCCCCCGGGCCTCCGCGCCTCCGGCCTCCGGCGCTCCGGCAGCGGCTCCGGCGCGGCCAGGCCGTCCTTACCGGACAGGATGGTCTCGAGCCTCGCGCGGTGGCCGCTGGGGATCTTGAGCGGCTCCAGCTGGCCGTTGAACGCGGCGGCCTTGGCCTCGTCGCTCCGCGTCCGGCGGTGCCGCTGCAGCCCGGACGGAGCCCGCCGCAGCTCGCTCTTGCTCTCCTCCGCCGGCGCCTGCTCCGGCTGCGCGCGCTCAGGCGCCGGCGGCGGCAGAGGCGCGGGAGGGGAGTAGGCGTTGAACACGAGGCGGCGGAACCAGTAGGTGTCGTAGAGCGCGATGGCCTCCTCCGCCACGGCCAGCTGCGGCCGAGGCTGCCGCTCCATTTGGCCGGAGAGACGAGGGACGGAGGGAGCGTGCGTGCGCGTTGGGTTTCGCGACGGGATCGGCTGTGGTGGGCGTTGGGAGCGGCGGCGGGCAAGGTTTTGTATGCAAAACGCAGCCCGGTCTAGTCTAGCAGAGCCGAGCGCGTCGGTCGGCCGGTCCGGGTGGTGTGCAATTACACGGTACACGCGGGCAACGTGCGGGCGTAGAAGTTTCTGAGACTACTACTTGGCCGTCACGTATTTTGTACGAGCATGTGCTCATGATCTCGGCTGATGTCTGTGGCCGTGTCGCCTGGCCGGAAGTTCTCTGCGGTATTTCGTACGCTGGTGCCGGCGTGCGTATCATTAGGTGCAGGCGGTGCAGTTGCTATCTACGCAATTTCCTTGTTTTTGAGATAGCTCACCACTTACACAATTTCCCTTCCACGTAAAAGAGGACACATTACATCAGGCTTACTGAAGACACTCCCTAACAATAGAGAACACGGCCGATTATGGTGCATTTGTGGCATTTTTACGACGGATCCACAGGTGAAGCGAAGCGGCAGCTAAAAATGGATGGGGCGCGAGCTCGAAACCAAGCCATCCATGTCGTTTAGCAGATACTGAGGTGACTTGGTCGAGGACCACCAGGCAGAAGAGGGGTTGCTTTCCTGCTGACTCGTCCATGTTCCCTGTGATCGCACGGTACGACACAGGCCCCAGCTCCACATTGAGTATAACTAACAGTTGGCCCATTCTTGTCATCTGAAACCGACCCGTCCAAACTGGAGTAGATCCATCGGAACGTGCATCGCCTGCGTATAGTTCGCCGAGTAAGTGATTTTGGGATGCATGTGCGAAAATAACGAAGACTCCTATCAGGAATTGACGCACCCATCAGCTGAGCTTTCGGGGCCGAAGCATAAGGGATGTTAAGTGCTCTTCATCGTCTCATATCTATCTTAATGAATGCTACGTAGGTGGACGTCTAAAGTAGAGGGTTATTAAGGAGCTATGAGAAATTTCGCAAAAAGAATAAAGAACAAAGAGAAGAAAGTGCTTGAGAACATTGTTTGGTTCTCGCAAAAAAGAAAGGGCGATGACGAATGATCGACCACCTCCATGTCCATTGGATAGAGTTGTTGATGACCATCTGATCTGCCCACGATCAACCATCTTTGCAACAATGTGTCGGTGCAGTATTTTCTGCAACACATGTCTTGTTAAAAGAAAACCCGCCATGTTTCTTTATTTTTGTGATGAATAAATGTGTTAGTTTTCCAAGTTTCGCCGTAACCGAGTCGAGATGGTTTAGTTTCGCCGTAACCGAGTCGAGGACGCCTCGGAAAGAAACTTCCCTATCGAGATAACTAGGGTCAGCCTGTGATAAATTCCCCTGGCGGCGACGTCTAGGGTTCGATATATCCCCTAGCGGTGACGTTTTAGGGTTCAGATTGTTTCGTGCTCCAGAGCCCACCTTTGAAGATTTGTTCATTGCGACGAGGCTTGTTCCTGCGGGGCTAGCGATGGCGGGGTCTCAGTCCTCGGCGAACAACGCGAAGGTGGCGGGGAGACCTGCGGATGTGGATGAATTGGTAGGCAAACTGAATCTCCAGGAGCGGGAGGAAGATGACCTGAACTTCGAGGAGGAATTCCCGGACAAGGCAGATGGGGCAGAATTCATGGTAATTGCGAGGGTGCACACTGATAGAACCTTCAGCCGTGGTGCTTTCTATGATCAGATGCGTATAGCACGGAGCTTGGCACAGGGTGCGACGTTTACTACTGTTGGCGAGAATCTATTCACTATCACGGTGAATTGTCTGGGGGACTGGAAACGAGTTACAGAGGAGGGCCCTTGGCTCTTCCGTGATCACGGCGTTCTAATTGAAAGCTATGATGGTTTTACCAATTTTGATGAAGTCGTCCTTAATAGGCTCCCAGTCTGGATCCAAATAGTTGATCTCCCTCCGCTGTACAGGATGGATGCGATCATTAGATCCCTGGCAAAGAAGGTAGGGAAGGTTACTAGCGTGATGTTAAACCCTAGATGGGACAATGGCAGAATTGTTCGGGTACGAGTTCAGTTGGATGTTGATCAGCCTCTTATGCGTTTTTTTCCATCACCAAAAACCAGAAGAAGGTTTACTACTCGGTTCTTTATGAGAAAATCCCAGTGTTTTGTTATGTATGTGGATGCATGGGTCACACGCACTTAGAGCACGGCAACGGAAAGCATGAACCTGAGAGTATGGAATGGGGTGAGTGGATGCCGGCGCCAAGGCCTGGTATGCAAGTTCAACGCGATCATGGGAGCGACAAAGGACTGAAAGAAGTTGATATGAATAGAAATCTGAAAAACATGAACGATGGATTGGTCGAGGTGCCTTCTAGCAGGAAAAGATTGAACAATGATATAGTTGTTTCAGATCCAATGTCAAACCAATTGGGCACATTGCAAGCTGCTACAGGTACAGAGGGAGGTGCAACAGCGATGGAAATTCAGAATCATGCACTGGTAGGTACTGAGGTGGAAGATGATGATACTTCTGCACATGATTTGAAGAGGTCAAAGAAGGACTACACGGCTGTGATGGATGCCAGCCACCAGATATCGGCGAGCTCCGAGCAGGAGCTCGACCGGACGCAATGAAAATTTTATGTTGGAACTGCCGCGGGATGAGGAAGCCCGCGACAGTTCGTGCGCTCTTGGGGATCCAAGGGCGAGTCAGACCGGATGTGCTTTTTCTGTCTGAAGCTCATCTGAATAGAGCTAAGGCAGAAAAGTTGAGAAGAAGGCTTGGTTTTGATGTAATGGAAGTTTCAGAAAGCGATGGGAGAAGCAGAGGTTTGGTCATGTTCTGGTCTAGTTGTCTTGGTGTCACATCAACTGATGTGCAACCAAACTACATTGACATCCGAATTAATGAACATATTACTAGAGGGTGGCGCTTTACAGGGTTCTATGGAGAACCGAGCGCTGACAGGAAGCACTTGTCTTGGGATTATCTAAGGCAGTTGCATGCGATGAATAACCTGCCATGGCTCGTAGCTGGTGATTTCAATGAGATTTTACACGCTGATGAGAAAGACGGTGGCGATGCACGTCCTCAGCGCTGTATGCAAGTTTTTAACGACGCCTTAAGTGATTGCGGCTTGGATGATCTCGGGTACACGGGCGACAAATTTTCTTGGCGCCGTGGGCAGATAAGAGAACAGCTGGATCGAGCAATTGGAAATTTGCAGTGGGCTGATCTTTTCCCTGGTTTTAGTGTAAGTAATGAGGAGTTTGATAAATCAGACCATAGGCCAATTCTTATTACTACAGATCATTTGTCAAACTTGCAGCCGAGGGGGCCGTCTGGACCTAGGAAATTTGAAGCACGATGGTTAGCAGAAGAGAGTATAGAGACAATTGTTCAAACGGCATGGGATACTCGAAAATCTTTTGGTACAACATCATTAGCTGTGCTCATGGCTGATGTGCATCATGCATTACACTGTTGGGATAGGGAGGTTCTTAAGGGACCACGTACTAGACTCAGGGAGTTACAGAAGAAGTTAAACGAGGTTCTCTCGGGTCCCTTAACAGATGATGCGGTGGTTAGACAACATGAACTACACTTGGAAATTGAGAAGCTACTAGAGTAGGAGGAGCTTTACTGGATGCAACGGGGCCGAGCGGACTGGCTCACTCGCGGGGATCGAAACTCTGAATTTTTTCACAGAGCAGCAAATGGACGGCGCAAGAAAAAATTTATTAAGCGCTCACAGGAAGATAATGGCTCATGGATCGAGGACCAGGAGGCATTTAGAACACATGCTGCAACGCATTCTCTAACTTATTCACGGGGTGTGCTTGCTCCGCACTTGAATGTTGTTGAGAAGGTGAAGCCGAGAGTGACTAACGAATGAATGACGAGCTGAATAAGCCCTATACAAGAGAGGAAGTTAAAAAGCTTTATTTAATATCGGTGATTTAAAAGCCCTGGTCCGGATGGGTTACATGCAGTTTTTACAAACGATTTTGGCATATCATTGGTGAGGATTTGGTTGATGAAATCGATGGCTGTTAATTCTAGGAAGATTCCGAAGGTTGGAATGATACCACTATTGTGCTCATACCAAGGTTGATGATCCATCACCATAACTCAGTTTCGCCAATCAGTTTATGCAACGTGGTGTATAAGGTGATCTCAAAATTACTAGCTAATCGCCTAAAACATATTTTGTGCGTAGATTATATCTCCCAATAAAAGTGCGTTGCTCGGGACGCCTTATCACAGATAACTTTTGGTAGCTTTTGAGTCATATCATGCAATCAAAAGAAGACTACGGGTAAATATGGGACATGTGCGGTTAAGCTTGAAATGCACAAGGCATATGATAGGGTCGAGTGGATTTTTTTGGAGACCATACTGTTGCGTCTAGGGTTCACGCCAAACTGGGTGGCAATGATCATGGAATGTGTACGTACAGTGAAATATTAGGTACGAGTAAACAATGTGTTAACTGATATTTTTGTCCCTTCCAGGGGACTCCGACAGGGAGACCCTTTATCACCATACTTGTTTTTGCTCTGTGCTGAGGGCCTAACAAGCTTGATCACATATGAGGAGGAGGCTGGTAATATTATGGGAGTGAAGGTGTGTCGTGATGCTCCTTCGGTATCTCATCTTTTATTTGCGGATGACTCTCTTATCCTTATGCGAGCAGACGCCACTAATGCTATCAGCCTCCGGCGGGCACTTGATGATTATTGTGCAGCTTCTGGACAAATGGTGAGCGAGGCCAAGTCTAGTATTTTCTTTAGTCCTTGCACCCCTGTTGATATTAGAGTGGAGGTTTGCACTGCACTAAATATCATGGTGGAAGCCATCACAGATAAGTATTTGGGATTGCCTCCAATTGTTGGTGTGGACAGAACAGATTGTTTTCAACATCTCATTGACAGAGTTTTGAGTAGAATAAGAGGTTGGAAGGAGAAAATGTTATCCTATGGAGGTAGGGAAGTGCTACTTAAAGCTGTCATACAAGCTATTCCTTCTTACGCTATGTCAGTTTTTAAACTACCCAAACAGGTTTGCAATAGTATCACCACAGCTATGTCTAAATATTGGTGGGGAGATGATGATCTGCAAAAACACATGCACTGGTTTGCTTGGTGGAAAATGTGTGTCCCAAAGGAAAAGGGTGGAATGGGTTTTAGAGACTTGCATTGTTTTAATTTGGCTCTTCTCGCAAAGCAGTGTTGGAGGTTGTTATGTGAACCAAATTCTTTATGTGCTAGAGTTTTGAGAGCCAAATATTTTCCTGATGGAGACCTTCTTAACTGCGGCCTTAAGAAGGGTAGTTCTTATACATGGCAGAGTCTATGGAGTGGAATTCAGTCTTTTAAGCAAGGGCATATTTGGAGAGTTGGAGATGGGGCACAAATTAACATCTGGGAAGACCCTTGGATACCAAGTAGTCCTACTCGAAAGTTAATGACGCCAAGAGGTAACATTGTGATCACAAAAGTTTATGAACTCATTGATACAGAAAATAGAGTGTGGGATGAACAGTTGATATCGGAGTTGTTTTGGCCTATTGATGTGCAACGCATATTAAATATCCCACTGGCTTTGGGAATGATGGATGATTTTGTGTCATGGCACCATAATAGAAGTGGAATATTTTCGGTTAGATCGGCATACCATGAAGAGTGGGAGCATCAACATGGACGAAAGTTGAGGATGACTAACTCTATACAAGCCTCAAGTACTAGTCCGCTTTGCGTACCATTTGGAAATTATGCAGCCGCAAAAATAAAAATTCATGTATGGAAAACTTTGCTTGGCGCCATCCCTTGTAATGGAGTCCTTGCTAATGCACATATGATCACAAGCTCTCAATGTCCTCTCTCGCACTTTGGATTGTGAGAGTATTAGACATGCCATGTTCTTGTGCCCTAGAGTTCAAGAAACTGGAGGATATTGGGACCGCAAGATGTGGTTCAGAGATGTGTACTGGAAAGGGATGGCGGATCGGTGCTGGCTGATCTTCTTCTGTCAACGAACAATAACATGGCTCATATGACTGTTGTTCAACGCAATGACCTTGTGGCCACTACAGTGTGGTAGGTTTGGTGGGAAAGATGCTGCTACACTCATGGTGAATATGTGTACGAACCAAGCAGGTCAGCGCAAGCAATTTCAGCTCTTGCTAAGAATTTTTCCAAGGCAAAGTCGAAGCAAGCGAAACTGAGAAGATATGGATGGAGTAAGCCACCGGAGGGAGTTATCAAACTTAATGTCGATGCCACTTTTGATCCTGATGGGGAACAGGGGGTACGGGTGCAATATTACGAGACAAAGCTGGTTTCTTTGTCGCAGCTTCATGCAGTAATATCCCTTTTGTGGAAGACGCGACTACGGCAGAAGCTAGAGGTATGCGAGATGGGCTCTTACTCGCAAATGAAGTTGGGTGCAATAAAATTTGCGTCGAGTCCGATTACATGGAGGTCGTCAAGTCATGCAAGGGGTGGTAATTGCCAGGTCCGGCAGCCGCAATTTATGAAGAATGTTCTTTTCTTGCTAGAAATTTTATTTCTATTATGTTTTCCTACTGCCCTAGGGAGGCCAATGCGGCGGCAGATTTTTTGGCTAGAAACTTGGAGTTCTCTCATACAATTGTTTGGAAATCGGAGCCTCCGGGGTTTCTAGTAGATGTGTTAACAAACGACGTATCACTTTTTGCGCATGAAATATAAACCGCTATGATGGCTTTCCCTAAAAAAAAAGAAAACCCGCCAAAAGTTGTTGTTGCAGAAACTTCTAAAATCGTTTTTCTTATGAATGGTTTTAAAACACCTTGTTGCAAAAAACAAAATTCGAGTGTAGATCCCACTCCACGTTGTTGGGGCCGCGACGACGAGTGCCACTGCAAACCGCGGCACGACGAACGCACTCCCCATGGCGACCTCCTTGTCTAGCAACAGCGTTCGACGCGGGCGAGGTCGGGGACGACCGTCGGACGGAGGTTGCCAAGGCAGCGTTGTGTAGATCTCGCCGGAGAGGCGCGAGGCGGCTCGAGCGAGGTCTTCAGGCGGACAGTCGAGAGGCGACCGACGGCTGAGGTGATGGAGCTAGAGAGAGGGTCAGGCCCGATGACGGAGGAGAGAAAGGAGGTCCGCGCGTGCGTGTTTGGTGGCTGAGGGGATCTAGATCTTATAACAAACTAGTTGTTACGGGTGAGAAAATTGCAACAATAGCCCAATTGTAAAGAAAAACGATGCTCTGATTAGAGATAGATCCGACGGCCACAGAGACGATTGATGTGCGCAAAATGATCTGTCGGGTGAATAGAAGCGTCTCCCAAAAAGAAAGACATTGCTTGCAGTCGAGCTGGATTTAGATAATTTTCAGTTTGGCTAACTAACTTTTTCTATTTCAGCTATTTCTATGTAATTAATATAATATCACGGGGAAATAAAATCAGCGGCCACAAACTGAGTCCAACTAGCAGCAAGAATATACAGTAGTAATGTCATCTCCAACGCCGACTCTCAAACCGCCTGCATCCTTCTGGACCGCTCTGCCAGAACAACGAAAGTCATCCAACGCGAGCCTGTATCGGTCCGCAGGACGGTCCGTACCCACTTTCTTCCGCAAATTGGAGACAAAGTGGGGAGAGCTTTGTGGTAGTCCGGACAACAGACACGTAGGACCCCGACACCCCCGGCCCACCCAACCCCCCTCTCATTCCCATTTCCTTCCACTCCGCCCTTCTTCCCCTTTTTGCATCCGCACCATCCACCTCCGTCGCCGCGGATGTACGCCTCTGGCCGCCATAGAGGCATTGTCGGACGTTCGCAACCAGCACCGATGCGCATGCTCGCCTCTACGATGGTGTTGTCCACCCTGGAGTCATCTGTACCAGGTACACTCGTGACGACCTCCATGAAGGAAATATGCCCTAGAGGAAATAATAAAGTTGTTATTTTATATTTCCGTATATCATGATAAATGTTTATTATTCATGCTAGAATTATATTAACCGGAAACTTGATACATGTGTGGATACATAGACAAAACACCGTGTCCCTAGTAAGCCTCTAATAGACTAGCTCGTTAATCAAAGATGGTTAAGTTTCCTAACCATAGATATGAGTTTTCATTTGATGAATGGGTTCACATCATTAGAAGAATGATGTAATGGACGAGACCCATCCGTTATCTTAGCATAATGATCGTTAAATTTTATTGCTATTGCTTTCTTCATGTCATATACATATTCCTTTGACTATGAGATTATGCAACTCCCGGATACCGGAGGAATACCTTGTATGCTATCAAACGTCACAACGTAACTGAGTGATTATAAAGAATCTCTACAGGTATCTCCAAAGGTGTTTGTTGGGTTGGCATAGATCAAGATTAGAATTTGTCATTCTGAGTATCAGAGAGGTATCACTAGGCCCTCGGTAATGCACATCATAATAAGCCTTGCAAGCAATGTGACTAATGAGTTAGTAGCGGGATGATGTATTACTGGACAAGTAAAGAGACTTGCCGGTAACAAGATTCAACTAGGTATGAAGATACCGACGATCCAATCTCGGCAAGTAACATACTGATGACAAAGGGAATTACGTATGTTGTCATTGCGATATGACCGATAAAGATCTTCGTAGAATATGTAGGAACCAATATGAGCATCCAGGTTTCTCTATTGGTTATCGACCGGAGAGGTGTCTCGGTCATGTCTACATAGTTCTCGAACCCGTAGGGTCCGCACGCTTAACGTTCGATGACGATTTTGTATTATATGAGTTATGTGATTTGGTGACCGAATGTTGTTTGGAGTCCCGGTTGAGATCACGGACATGACGACGAGTCTCGAAATGGTCGAGAGGTAAAGATTCATATATAGGACGATAGTATTCAGACACCAGAAGTGTTCCAGGGGTACCGTGTACGTTCGGGTCACCGGAAGG
Source organism: Aegilops longissima (assembly GCA_021605205.1). NCBI lineage: Eukaryota > Viridiplantae > Streptophyta > Magnoliopsida > Poales > Poaceae > Aegilops > Aegilops longissima. Next base: position 609,010,603 of record CM038682.1, on the reverse strand, counting down.
GGTTCCGGGTGTCCCCCCGGCAACTACATGGGCCTAACGGGCCAAGAAGGGGACAGAGCCCTAGGGGGCTGGTGCGCCCCATGTAGGACAAAATAAGGGGGGAGGAAAGAGGAGAAGAGGGAAAGGAAGGGGAGGGATTCGGCCTCCCGCTTCCTTCTCTCCTCCCTCCTCCTTCCTTCCCCCTCCGGATGAATATGGAAGGGGGAGGCCGAATTAGGAGGCACCCAAGTAGGATTCCTCCTACTTGGGGCGCCCCCTTGGCTGCCATTCCTCGCCTCCAACCTATATATATGAGGGGGGGGGGCCACCGCTAGAACACACAACATTGATTCATAGCCGTGTGCGGCGCCCCCCTCCACAGTTTACGTCTCCGGTCATATTGTCGTAGTGCTTAGGCGAAGCCCTACGCGGATCACTTCACCATCTTCATCACCACACCGTCGTGCTGAAGAAACTCTCCCTCGACACTTTGCTGGATCAAGAGTTCGAGGGACGTCATCGAGCTGAACATGTGTAGAACTCGGAGGTGTCGTACGTTCGGTACTTGATCGGTCGAAACGAGAAGGAGTTCGACTACATCAACCGTGTTGCCAAACGCTTCCGCTTTCGGTCTACGAGGGTACGTGGACACACTCTCCCCTCTCGTTGCTATGCATCTCCTAGATAGATCTTGCGTGAGCGTAGGATTTTTTTTACATGCTACGTTTCCCAACAGTGGCATCTGAGCCAGGTCTATGCGTAGATGATATGCACGAGTAGAACACAAAGAGTTGTGGGCGGTGATCGTCATACTGCTTACCACCAATGTCTTATTTTGATTTGGCGGTATTGTTCGATGAAGCGGCCCGGACCAACCTTACATGACCACATTCATGAGACCGGTTCCATCGAGAGACATGCAACTAGTTTTGCATAAAGGTGGCTGGCGGGTGTCTGTTTCTCCAACTTTAGTTGAATCAAAATTGACTGCGGCCGGTCCTTGTTGAAGGTTAAAACAACAAACTTGATAAATCACCGTTGTGGTTTTGATGCGTAGGTAAGAACGGTTCTTACTAGAAGCCCGTAGCAGCCACGTAAAACTTGCAACAACAAAGTAGAGGACGTCTAACTTGTTTTTGTAGGGCATGTTGTGATGTGATATGGTCAGGACAGGATGTGATATACATTATTGTATGAGATGATCATGTTTTGTAGAAGTTATCGGCAACTGGCAGGAGCCTTATGGTTGTCGCTTTATTGTATGAAATGCAAACGCCATGTAATTGCTTTACTTTATCACTATGCGTTAGCGATAGTTGTAGAAGCAATAGTTGGCGAGACGACCACGACGCTAAGATAGAGATCGAGGTGTCGAGCCGGTGACAATGGAGATCATGACGGTGCTTTGGAGATGGAGATCAAAGGCACTAGATGATGATGACCATATCATGTCACATATTTGGATTGCATGTGATGTTTATCATTTATGCATCTTATTTTGCTTAGTACGGCGGTAGCATTATAAGATGATCCCTTACCAAAATTTCAAGGTATAAGTGTTCTCCCTGAGTATGCACCGTTGTGACAGTTCGTCGTGCTGAGACACCACGTGATGATCTGGTGTGATAGGCTCTATGTTCACATACAATGGGGGCAAGACAGTTTTGCACATGCGGAATACTCGGGTTAAACTTGACGAGCCTAGCATGTACAGACATGGCCTCGAAACACTAGAGACCGAAAGGTCGAACGTGAATCATATAGTAGATATGATCAACATAGAGATGTTCACCATTGAAGACTACTCCATCTCACGTGATGATCGGACATGGTTTAGTTGATTTGGATCACGTGATCATTTAGATGACTCGAGGGATGTCTATCTAAGTGGAGTTCTTAAGTAATATGATTAATTGAACTTAATTTATCATGAACTTAGTCTTGATAGTATTTGCATATCTATGTTGTAAATCACTAGCTCGCGTATAGCTCACCTATTTTATTTTTGATATGTCCCTAGAGAAAACTAAGTTGAAAGATGATAGTAGCAATAATGCGGACTGGGTCCGTGATCTGAGGATTATCCTCATTGCCGCACAGAAAAATTATGTCCTTGATGCACCGCTAGGTGACAGACCTATTGCAGGAGCAGATGCAGATGTTATGAACGTTTGACAAGCTCGGTATGATGACTACTTTATAGTTTAGTGCATCATGCTTTACGGCTTAGAACCGAGACTTAAAAAATGTTTTGAACTCCATGGAGCATATGAGATGTTCCAAGATCTGAAAATGATATTTCAGACTCATGCCCATGTTAAGAGGTATGAGACCTCTAACAAGTACTTTGCCTACAAGATGGAGGAGAATAGCTCAGCTAGTGAGCATGTGCTCAGAATGTCTGGGTACTACAATTGCTTGAATCAAGTGGGATTTAATCTTCCAGATAAGATAGTGATTGACAGAGTTCTCTAGTCACTATCACCAAGTTACTAGAACTTCGTGATGAACTATAATATGCAAGGGATAGCGAAAACGATTCCGAAGCTCTTCGCGATGCTGAAATCGGCGAAGGTAGAAATCAAGAAATAGCATCAAGTGTTGATAGTTAACAAGACCACTAGTTTCAAGAAAAAGGGCAAGGAAAAGAAAGGGAACTTCAAGAAGAATGACATGCAAGTTGCCAATCCCGTGAAGAATCCCAAAGCTAGACCTAAGCCTGGAACTGAGTGCTTCTACTACAAAGGGAATGGTCACTGGAAGCGGAACTACCCCAAATACTTGGCGGATAAGAAGGATGGCAAAGTGAACAAAGATATATTTGATATACATGTTATTGATGTGTACTTTACTAGTGTTCATAGTAACCCCAGGGTATTTGATACCGGTTCAGTTACTAAGATTAGTATCTTGAAGCAGGAGTTGCAAAATGAACAGACACTAGTTAAGGAGGTGACGATGTGTGTTGGAACTGATTCCAAGGTTGACAAGATCACCATCACAAACTCCCTCTACCTTCGGGATTAGTGTTGGACCTAAATAAATGTTATTTTGGTGTTTCCATTCAGCATGAATATGATTAGATCACGTTCATTGCAATACGTTTATTCATTTAAGTCAGAGAATAATTGTTGTTCTGTTTACATGAATAAAACCTTCTATGGTCATACACCCAATGTGAATGGTTTATTGAATCTCGATTGTGATGATACACATATTCATAATATTGATGCCAAAAGATGCAAAGTTGATAATGATAGTGCAACATATTTGTGGCACTGTCGTTTAGGTCATATTGGTGTAAAGCGCGTGAAGAAACTGGAATCACTTGATTACGAAGGATTTGATGCTTGCGAACCATGCCTCATGGGCAAGATAACTAAAACTCTGTTCTTCGGAACAATGGAGCGAGTCACTGACTTATTGGAAATAATACATACCGATGTATGCGTTCCGATGAGTGTTGAGACCCATGGCGGGTATCGTTATTTTCTGACCTTCACAGATGATTTTAGCAGATATGGGTATATCTACTTAATGAAACACAAGTCTGAAACATTTGAAAAGTTCAAAGAATTTCAGAGTGAAGTAGAGAATCATTGTAACAAGAAAATAAAGTTTCTATGATCTGATCGCGAAGGCGAATATTTGAGTTACGAGTTTGGCCTTCATTTAAAAGAATGTGGAATAGTTTCACAACTCACGCCACCTGGAACACCACAGCGTAATGGTGTGTCCGAATATCGTAACCGTACTTTATTAGATATGGTGCGATCTATGATGTCTGTTACTGATTTACCACTATCGTTTTGGGGTTATGCATTAGAGACAACTGCATTCACGTTAAATAGGGCACCGTCTAAATCCGTTGAGGCGACACCGCATGAACTATGGTTTGGCAAGAAACCTAAGTTGTCATTTCTTAAAGTTTGGGGTTGCAATGCTTATGTGAAAAAGATTCAGCCTGATAAGCTCGAACCCAAATCGGAGAAGTGCGTCTTCATAGGATACCCAAAAGAAACTATTGGGTACACCTTCTATCACAGATCCGAAGGCAAGATCTTTGTTGCTAAGAATGAATCCTTTCTAGAGGAGTTTCTCTCGATAGAAGTGAGTGGGAGGAAAGTAGAACTTGATGAGGTAATTGTACCTTCTCTCGAATTAGAAGGTAGCTTATCACAGAAAACTGTTCCCGCGATGCCTACACCAACTAGAGAGGAAGCTAATGATAATGATCATGAAACTTCAGATCAAGTTACTACTGAACCTTGTAGGTAAACCAGAGCACGATCCGCACCAGAGTGATACGGTAATCCTGTTCTGGAAGTCATGTTACTAGACCATGATGAACCTACCACTACTAGGGAAAATGCTACTAGTACCGCTGGAAAACTGGCTAGTAGTAGCGCGGATTCCCGCGCTACAACTAAAAGTTAGCAGTAGCGCGGATAAACCCACGCTGCTACTAAAATAGTAGTAGTGCTTCTATAGTAACACACGCTACTAGTATCTAGATACTAGTAGCGCACAGTTTTTTCCCAACGCTACTACTAACTAATTACGAACTAAAAAAATTAAAATCCCCAAATCCATTTTATGCATTACACATCCTTACAAATCCAAGATTTATAGTAAACCAGGAGCATTAGAGCATATCCAGACGCTTACAGTTCTTGCCAAGTCACTTATTCCCAGCTAGTGCAAACACAGTTACAAGCAAACCAAAATGCATAGAAAGACCAAACTGTGGCATCCTATCTCTCCAAATGATTTACTCCCGCTGCATCATTGCAAGCGCCTTCACGATAAGCAAATCTGTAGGAAAAAAGTCAACTTAGCATCTAAATTTTGTCCATTGACCTAGCCATGTTCAAGAAGCACTAAATTTAGAACATTTCTACTGTAAATACATGAAGCATCGGGACAGAAAGCAAAAGATGAGCAATATCATATGAGCAGAATAAAAAGGAGTTTGGACCATAGCATGGTTAACAATAAAACTAGAAGCAACATCCACGCTTTGCCGCACCAACTCATAAGTCCAGCATAAATTTTGCACGTTGCCCCAAGATGTATTGCAAAGAGCCTCCATATAAGAAATTACAATTTGGCTAATTTGGATATAGAAACAATGCATACATCCCCTTCTTGGTACAGTAAACACATTGTTTCATCTCAGACGACAACCATTTAGTCTAGATAAAAGGATAACTTTCAGAAAAAGAATTAACCCTTGAAACCTCTTAACAAAAAAATACATTGTCACTATAGAGTAACTTGGAAAATTTCAAATTTTCAAACATGTTATCTAAAATGGATATCTACGGCAATGCTATTCAGATGAAAAAGAAAAAAGAAAAACCAAACATTAATCAACACATTAACTTATTTTGCCAAGCCATTGCATTTAGCACCAAGTGAAAATAGGAACTTGTGATCCTTGGAGTCATTGGTGTTGTTGTTTCACCTCCCTTTAAAGAAACAGTACATGATGCTACCAATTTCTTGTAATTTTTATGAGCAAGCACGCTGATGATCAAAATCATTGTTGTTATGAACAGACATGCATATGCTCAAAATAAGAAGAGACCATGAAACACTTGGAAATCTTGGGATGGCATATTGCGACATAACAAAATAAGAAGAGAGTTAAACTTCTTTCTCTTCCCAGGCACCGCACCTACGTTCGCGTTCGGCTTCGCATTATCCTCCCTCCTTCACTTGAATGGCACACTGCATTTGTAAATGGATAGTCAGTTGCACATCAACAACCAGCAAAGTTCATTACAAATCCAAGGTTCTCGACAAACAATAAACCATGGATAGAATAAAACATATCTAAACAAACATCATATATACTACCAATTACCGTGCCTGAATTAGCAGTAATATGGTATGAAAAAGAATTATATAGTACTCAAATACATCAGATTATATTGCTTACACTAAACAGAAAAATAAAGTAAACTGGAATCATGCTTTCTACTTCACAATGCTTAGAACAGAGTGGGTTTAACAAATAAAGGAAATTATAGGAGAGAAGAAAAACGTACCTTGCAACAGTGGTACAAACGAGCGCCCTAAGCTGAGTCGGCGACATCAAAGAGAAATAGCGCAGCGCTGTTATGATGCACTCGCCTCCATCATCTCCCAACAACCTCCCCCTTTGTCCCTCCTGAGCTTCTGCACACAAACACAACCACTGACCTGCATATCTAGCTGTAGAAAAGGGATCACAACACACACACACACACACACACACACACACACACACACACACACACACACACAGAGAGAGAGAGATAGAGAACCAGTTAAACCATGTACCATTGTTGGAGGATCCTAGGGACCCAGCAATCAAGTGCAAAACAAAACTATCTAAATATGCACCTTCAGATGGCTGATACTAAAAGTAGTAACCATCAATAGTACAGATAGATGTAATAACATTACTAACTGTAAGAACATGATGGGGGTTCGTTTAGAATGCTAAGTATCTCTAAGGCTGTGTTTGATAGTAAAGTACCAGAAAACTAAAGTATTAAAAAATTACAGTATTTTAGCATGAAGATATAAGGTACCACAGTTTTCAGTTTGTCTAATTTATTTCAGAATTCAAAGTAATATTACAATATTATGTCCAATCATCACTTCGATCCTTCCAAGTTAAAAGCTAATTGGTATTATCGCCGGACAGCCAGCAACGCCCCCAATGACATTGCATTAGCACGTACACACGTATTGTTGGGGAATGTAGTATTTCAAAAAAAATCCTACGATCACGCAAGATCTATCTAGGAGAAGCATAGCAACGAGTGGGGAGAGTGTGTCCATGTACCCTCATAGACCGAAAGCGGAAGCGTTTAGTAACGCGGTTGATGTAGTCGAACGTCTTTGCGATCCAACCGATCCAAGTATCGAATGCACGACACCTCCGCGATCTGCACACATTCAGCTCGTTGACGTCCCTCAAACTCTTGATCCAGTTGAGACCGAGGGAGAGTTTCGTCAGCACGACGGCGTGGTGACGGTGATGATGAAGTTACCGGTGCAGGGCTTCGCCTAAGCACTACGATGATATGACCGAGGTGGAAAACTGTGGAGGGGGGCACCGCACACGGCTAAAGATCAACTTGTGTGGGTTTGGGTGCCCCCTACCCACATATATAAAGGAGGGAGGGAGGAGGAGGCTGGCCAGGAGGAGGCACGCCCAAGTGGGGGGGGGGGGGAGTCCTACTCCAAGTAGGATTCGCCCCCCCCCCCTTTCCCTACTTCCACAAGGAGAAGGGGGAAGGAGAGGGAGGAGAGAAGGAAAGGGGGGCCGGCCCCCCTAGCCCTAGTCCAATTCGGTTTGGGCTAGGGGGCGCGTGCAACACCTTAGCCTGCCTCCTCTCTTCCACCACTAGGCCCATGAGGCCCAATAACTTCCAGGGGGGTTCCGGTAACCCCCGGTACTCCGAAACTTATCCGAAACGACCCAAACCATTCCGATGTCCGAATGTAACCTTCCAATATATGAATCTTTATGTCTCGACCATTCCGAGACTCCTCTTAATGTCCTTGATCTCATCCGGGACTCCGAACAACCTTCGGTACATCAAATCACATAAACTCATAATATGAATCATCATCGAACATTAAGCGGGCGGACCCTACGGGTTCGAGAACTATGTAGACATGACCGAGACACATCTCCGGTCAATAACCAATAGCGGAACCTGGATGCTCATATTGGATCCTACATAATCTATGAAAATCTTTATCAGTCAAACCACATAACAACATACGTTGTTCCCTTTGTCATCGGTATGTTACTTGCCCGAGATAAGATCGTCGGTATCACCATACCTAGTTCAATCTCGTTACTGGAAAGTCTCTTTACTCGTTCCATAATGCATCATCCTGCAACTAACTCATTAGTCACATTGCTTGCAAGGCTTTATAGTGATGTGCATTACCGAGAGGACCCGGAGATACCTCTCCGACAATCGGAGTGACAAATCCTAATCTCGATCTATGCCAACTCAACAAACACCATCGGAGACACCTGTAGAGCATATTTATAATCACCCAGTTATGTTGTGACGTTTGATAGCACACAAAGTGTTCCTGCGGTATTCGGGAGTTGCATAATCTCATAGTCAGAGGAACATGTATAAGTCATGAAGAAAGCAATAGCAACAAACTAAACAATCATAGTGCTAAGCTAACGGATGGGTCTTGTCGATCACATCATTCTCTAATGATGTGATCCCGTTCGTCAAATGACAACACATGTCTATGGCTAGGAAACATAACCATCTTTGATAAACAAGCTAGTCAAGTAGAGGCATACTAGGGACACTCTGTTTATCTATGTATTCACACATGTACTAAGTTTTCGGTTAATACAATTCTAGCATGTATAATAAACATTTATCATGATATAAGGAAATGTAAACAACAACTTTATTATTTCGGTTGATGTGTGGAGTAATAGTAGTAGATGCAGGCAGGAGTCGGTCTACTTGTCGCGGACGTGATGCCTATTGAGGGAGTCCTGGACTAAGGGGTCCTCGGGCGTCCGGCCTATTATCAATGGGCCGGACTGGTGGGCCGTGAAGACATGAAGGCAGAAGACTGTACCCTTGTCCGGATTAGACTCTCCTTGCCGTGGAAGGCAACCTTGGTGACCAACTATGAAGATTCCTTCTTATGTAACCAATTCTATGTAACCCTAGATCCCCCCGATGTCTATATAAACCGGAGGGTGTAGTCCGGAAAGGATATACTCATTACCATAGTCATACAGGCTAGGCTTCTAGGGTTTAGCCATTACGATCTCATGGTAGATCAACTCTTGTAATACTCATATTCATCAAGATCAATCAAGCAGGAAGTAGGGTACTACCTCCATAGAGAGGGCCTGAACCTGGGTAAACATCATGTCCCCTGTCTCCTGTTACCATCGGCCTTAGACGCACAGTTCGGGACCCCCTACCCGAGATCCGCCGGTTTTGACACCGACATTGGTGCTTTCATTGAGAGTTCCACTGTGCCGTCAACGAAAGGTTCGATGGCCCCTTCGATCTTCTATAGTGACGTTGTCCAAGGAGAAACCTTCCTCCCCGGACAGATATTCATATTCGGCGGCTTCGTACTGCGGGCCAACTCGCTGGGCCATCTGGAGCAGATCGATAGCTATGCCCCTGGCCACTAGGTCAGATTTGGAAGCTTGAACTACGTCGCGGATATCCGTGGAGACCTGATCTTCAACGGATTTGAGACCATGGCGATCGCTCCCCCCCCCCCCCCGCTCTGATGAACATGACTTAAATCTGTCATCGGACCATATTCAGGAGATGGTTCCTGTAACTGCTACGACCTTAGATCCGGAGCAGATTGCACCATTCGAAACCGCAAAATCCGCGGCGTTGGAGCCGCACACGGACTCAGCACCTTGCAGTGTCTGCGTTAACAGAATTCCGGACTCGTCTCCGGCTATAAGTTCCGAACCACGCACGCCTGCGGGCGCAGAGCTGGATCGGTTATCGATCTTCGAGTTCAGTGCCGCAGATATCTTCCAACACTCGCCCTTGAGCGATGTGCTAAATTCATTAAAAAACCTGTCCTTGGCGGGGGACTCACAACCGAACTATGTCCGGTTCGAACTAGAGGCTGATGATGGAGAATTTCGCTTCTCACCCGCCACCCACTTCATAGCCACCGTCGAGGACTTAACCGATGTGCTTGATTATGGCTCCGAAGACATCGACGGTATGGACGACGATGCTGATAAGGAGCAAGGCCAAGACCCGCCATTCACTGGACGTTGGACGGCCACCTCTTCGTACGATGTGTACATGGTTGACACACCTAAAAAAGCTAGCGATGATGACAAAGAAGACCCAGTTGCGAATAAACCTTCTGAGACACAGTCCAAGCGCCGGCACCTAAACGCCGCTCTAAGTCACGTCGCTCAAAGGACAGCAACACTGGCACCAGAGAAAATAGTACTCCGGACAACACCGAAAACAATGAAGACCTTGTTGGAGCAATATTCGAACAGGAGGAACAAGACAACGGGCAAGTTAACCCTGATAAACAGGCCATGCCCAACGACCCGGATGACGATAGTTACCGTCCACCCTCCAAGGATGAGGAGAGCCTTGGCAACGAGGATTTCATCATGCCTGAGGCACCCCTCGAGCAGGAGCGCTTGAAGCGCCAGCTAATAGCTACTGCAAGAAGCCTGAAGAAAAAGTAGCAGCAGCTTCAAGCTGATCAAGACCTACTCATTGACAGATGGACTGATGTCCTAGCAGCCGAAGAATATGGCCTCAAGCGTCCAGCCAAGAGTTACCCGAAACACAGACTGCTACCTCAGTTCGATGAGGAGGTGTCGGAGCCCATACCTCCCTCGCGCAATGCGTAACGACCACCGCGTGGTCGGGATAGTGTGGCGGACCGACCACCTCGTGGTCGAGATAAAATGGCAACTCATGCCGAACACCAGCCCGCCCCACCGCCTCGCAAAAACAGAGACAAAACAGCTCGGGACTATACATACGACCTTCGGCAGGACCTGGACAGCAGAGCAGGACACACCAGATCAATCTATGGATCACGAGGACGCTTTTCGACTCACGATGAAGGCTACCTTTTCGGACGTGACAAACCTAGTCACGCCCGGGCCGATAACCGCAGAAGGACTTCATCGGAGGTGCGCCGTGATGCGACCCGATATAGAGGCGCCGCACACCCTCTCTGCTTCACAGATGAAGTACTGGATCACGAATTCCCTGAGGGGTTCAAGCCCGTCAATATTGAATCATACGACGTAACAACCGATCCCGCAGTATGGATCGAGGATTTTATTCTCCACATCCATATGGCCCGAAGGAGACGATCTCCACGCCATCAAATACCTCCCACTAAAACTAAAAGGGCCAGCTAGACACTGGTTAAATAGCTTGCCTGAAAATTCCATCGGCGGCTGGGAGGACTTGGAAGAAGATTTTCTTGACAACTTCCAAGGCACTTATGTCCGGCCACCTGACGCCGATGACTTAAGTCATATAGTTCAACAACCTGGAGAATCAGCCAGAAAATTATGGACTAGGTTCCTAACCAAAAAGAACCAGATCGTTGACTGTCCGGATGTCGAAGCCCTATCGGCCTTCAAACACAGCATCCGTGACGAATGGCTCGCCCGCCACCTTGGCCAAGAAAAGCCGAAATCCATGACATCCCTCACGGCACTCATGACCCGCTTTTGCGCGGGTGAGGACAGCTGGCTGGCTCATAGCAAAAATACAGCCAGCGAGGCAGGCCCCTCCGAGGCCCAAAACAGCACCGGCAAGCTCCGGCGCAATAGACACAAAGCCAAAGCAATGGCGATAACACTGATGACACTACGGTCCACGCCGGATTCAGTGGCTCCAAGTCCGGCCAGCGGAAGAAGCCCTACAAAAGGAACAGCGAGGGACCATCCAACTTGGACCGCATACTCGACCGTCCGTGCCAGATACATGGCACCCCAGACAAACAAGCCAATCATACCAACAGAGATTGTTGGGTTTTTAAACAGGCCGGAAAGTTAAATGCCGAGAACAAGGAAAAGGGATCACAAAGTGAGGATGATGAGGAAGAGCCCCAGCAGCCGAACACTGCGGGGCAGAAGAAATTTCCACCTCAAGTCAAAATGGTGAACATGATATACGCTACACACATCCCCAAAAGGAGCGCAGCGCAAGACTCGTGGACGCTCACGCGTAGAGCAGCCGCCCCAAAATTCAATCCGTGGTCGTCATTCCCAATCACCTTCGATCGTCGAGATCATCCAACTAGTATCCGCCATGGCGGCTCGGCCGCACTAGTTCTCGACCCAATCATCGACGGATTTCACCTAACACGAGTCCTAATGGACGGTGGCAGCAGCCTCAACCTGCTCTATCAGGATACGGTGCGCAAGATGGGCATTAATCCCTCACGAATCAAACCCACAAAGACTACCTTTAAAGGAGTCATACCAGGCGTAGAGGCCCGTTGTACGGGCTCAATCACGCTCGAAGTGGTCTTCGGTTCCCCGGACAAATTCCGAAGCGAAGAGCTAATCTTCGATATCGTCCCCTTCCGCAGCGGCTACCACGCACTGCTCGGACGAACCACGTTTGCTAGGTTCAACGCGGTGCCACACTAGGCTTATCTCAAGCTCAAGATGCCCGGTCCACGTGGCGTCATAACAGTCAATGGAAACACCGAACGCTCCCTCTGTATAGAGGAGCACACAGCCGCCCTAGCAGTAGAGGTACAGAGCGGCCTTCTCAAGCAGAACTATAATCCGGCTGCCAAGCCCCTGGACACCACCAAGAGGGTCCGGACCACACTTCAACAGGACAACTCGGCTCATCAAGAGCTCGATTAGCAATACGGCCTCCGCCCCAGTCCTGATGAGGTAGCAGCATTCGCACCACGCGTACATAATTACGCACTCAAAATCCCATGGGCATCGATGGAGGCACAGCTAGCTTGTACTCCACAGTTCGGCTACACCGATCCCGGACTCACTTTTATCTTTACTATTTCCTTTTTTAAGGTCTCTTTTATACAGGCCTCCTTCGATGGCCTGATAACTGGTCCTGTCAAAGGACAATTACACCAGATTGGCACAGAGCACAGGCATACAGTGGAAGCCCTAGAGGACAATCCAACAATCACTCTACCTATTTTTCAGTACCCAAATGCAACTCTCCTTTGGTTATGGCATGTTAAATAGCCGGTTGCTTCTCGCACTATTTGTATAAATGTGCTTTGACGCATTAACCCAACTATAATGGAAACAGTTCACGGCCCAAGTCAAGGGGCCCCAGATATTACCTCTGCTCTTTTTCTGTTTTCCTTTGCCATTAATTAATTATTCTCGCACCCGTGCACTTTGGTACGTTTCATATTCGCCAGGGGCTCCCCATCGCCCCATAATACGGCAAAAAAGTCCGAACACTTCTCATAGATAAGTTCGGCACCCCGAATTTAGCATTATATGCATTGGCTCAGAATCATGTCTTCGGTCAATAGTTGGGTTGTCCGGCTCCTGTGCTTGCTACCCTATGTTCCGCTACATCGGCTAGGGTAGTAAAGGGAGAACTACTGCGATTGTGCCCTGGTCTAAACCGGATGAGCACCTTAGTAGATAAAGCCGAAAATTGACTATCATGATGCGGCGAGAGCCGGTCAGCTGTTCAGAGGTCACAAATCATTGGAGATTTTTTCCGCAGTCCGCGAAGGATCGGTACTTCGCTGACAACACTCTGATTCGTATACCAGGGGTTGCGCCCATGTTTTATTTAAAACTCCTATGGCTAAGTGAGGGCGTTTAAGCCGCATAGTCTGATTGCCTGGTTCGTTGCGCTAAACAACTCCTTCAAGGACCATATAATTGATAAAGATTGTTTAGATTCCATCCCTAACACCTCCAGATTACCTACGTGAGGGCGGTCGACGACCGCCAACCTCGATTTCATACAACACGACCGCACAGGAGAAAACAATTAAAACATAACAAGCATTATATTACAAACTGGCTTTGTTTTTATCATACAAGGCAAGGACAAAACACGAGTGTATTCATTCAAAAACAATGTCCTGCCCGCACTGCGCTGCTGCAAGTCGAGACCCTTCTAGGACACCCGCAAAATATCGCTCGGGTGTGTGGTGCTCCTTGCCCTCTAGCGGCCCCCTGGCCACCTCGACGGCGTCCATCTTCGCCCACCACATCTTGCAACAGGCGAAGGCCATGCGGGCACCTTCTATGCAGATTGATCGCTTGACGATGTCTAGCCGCGGACAGGCTTCCACCACCCGCTTCACAAGGCCAAAATAGCTGCTAGGTATAGCTTTGGCTGGCCACAGCCGGATTATTAAATCCTTCATGGCCAGTTCGGCCACCCTGTGCAGCTCGACCAACTGTTTCAGTTGATCGGCAAAGGGCACGGATGTTACGCACAAAGCATCGTGACTGAATAGCTTCTTCATGGAATTCCCTTCTCTGGCTCGGAAGAACTCCGCAGCATCGGACACGCTGCGTGGTAGATCCGCAAAAGCCCCTGGGCAACTCCGAATCCGGGTTAGTTAAAGGTACTTCCTCCCCGCATACTTGCTTTGCATGTTAAAAGCCTTACCCGCTGCGACCTTCTTGGCCTCCTCAGATCTCCCGGAGAGCGCCGGGCCTCATTCGTGCAGTCTCAAGGCTCTGGCGAGCCTTGGTAAGTTTGGCCTCTTGAACCGACGCCTCGCGCCCAAGGCTTCAGACTTCTTCATCAAGGCGTCCTGGAGCTCCCATTGACCTCACCGACCCGGCCTTGAGCTTCTTACGGGCGGCTTGCTGCTGGACAGCCTTCCCCTCGGCTTCGGCCAGGGCATTTTTCAGGGCCTCGACCTCGGTCGCCGCCCCTACACATATTATGACACTCCGGTCAATACTCACCGCTTATTCTTTCCGAATACATACCAAGTCGTCACTCACCTTGCTTCTCCTGGCGCTGAATCTTCACCTCGCCAAGCTCGTTCTCGGCCCGCTCCAACCTTTGCTTCAGTTCAGAGACTTCGGCAGCATGCGAGGTCGCGGCCAACAGCGACGCCTGCTCATTCATACATATCAAGTTAGTCTCCTACAAAGGGTTGATCCTCTGTCTGCCTTTATTTCAACACCGACGGTGTCTCGAGGCTACCACAAGATGGGGTGTTCTCTTTCTACGTGACTTACCTCAAAACCTGTTAACAAATTGTTGCAGGCCTTGTTTAGTCTGCTCTTGACGGACTGAACCTTCTCGATCACCGTACCCATAAGGAAACGGTGCTCGTCCACAATGGAGGCGCCTCGTAGCGCCTCCATCAAGTTATCCGGTGCCCCTAGTTGGATAGGGGCCATCGGTGGAATTGGCACACCCCCCTCCTTCGAAGGAAAGCGCTACGGATTCCGGGCCGCGATCGGTCCTCGAATCGTTATTCGGCTGAGGGCCGAACTGAATACGTCCCTCCTCGCCAGTCTCCATGGGGATCTGCTCCCCATGTGTCCAAGAATGAGGTCTCGCCTTGCGGCGCCTCCTAGACAGCGTCCTGGGCCCCTCCTCGGCTCGGAGCGGTCCTCCGGGACAACACTTCGGTGCCGTCCTTGGCTTCTGGGGAATAAGCGGGCGGCGGCGACATGCTGGCCATTTCTGCCAGATCCAACGAACCTCCAGATGAGGATCGCTGGATGCTATCACGGGCCGGACTGCAATAGCACACTTAACCATGTCAAAACAATAAATAGGAGAGGCCGGGTACACTTGTATACGTGAGTCATAGTACTTACGATGCGGCCCGAGGCTTAGTGCGGAGGCGTCGCTCCGGACTGCTGTCAATGTCCCACGCGGTGTTGACCGCAAGGGCGCCCTTCCCCTTCTTGGGCGTTCCCGCCTCCAGATTCATGGAGGCCCCCCTTTTCTTATTTCCCTCCTCAGGGGGAGGGTTCTCCTCCTCCTCCTCCTCCTCTTCCTCGTCATCTTCCTCAGGGACGGAGGAATGGGCTTCTTCGTCTTCGGACGTCAAGTCCGAAGCGCCCTTGCGACGGGGGCCACATTTGGCCCCCTTGGCCTTCTTCTTGGCCTTCTTCTCCGGCGCATTGTATGGTGCCGGCACCAGTATTTTCGCTAGGCGCGGGATGACCGGTTCTTCAGGCAGCAGAGCCGGACATTGGATCCACTTCGCCCTCTCCATCCAATCTTGAAAAAGCAAATGATAAAAGCTCAGACATCGTCCTCGAAAC
This sequence comes from Aegilops longissima, assembly GCA_021605205.1. NCBI lineage: Eukaryota > Viridiplantae > Streptophyta > Magnoliopsida > Poales > Poaceae > Aegilops > Aegilops longissima. The sequence continues at coordinate 608,994,837 of CM038682.1, read as the reverse complement.
AAACAAGTAGGGGATACATTAAAAAATAACATACCTCGCTGGCGAGGTGTTTAATGTCGTGCCCACGGTCTGAATCTGTGGCCGGCGGTTTCTCGTTGCCCTCAAAGATCAACTTCCAGGCACCTTCATGAATGGTTTCGAAGAGCCTCACCAGGGTTCGATCCTTCTTCGGATTAAACTCCCACATAGGGCGACTTCTGCGCTGGCACAGGAGGATCCGGCGAACCAGCATCACCTGAATTACATCGACAAGCTTGACGTTCTTGGCTATCATGCTTTGAACGAGCGTCTGCAGCGCAATCAGCTCATCGGGCGAACACCAGTTCGGACTCTTCTCGACCCAGGAGGTGAGTCGCATGGGAGCGCCGGAGCGGAATTCGGCAGCTGCGGCCTAGGTGGTGCCGCGGGGTTCTGTGATGTAGAACCACTGTTTCTGCCACTCCTTTATTGTATCCACAAAAGTGCCTTTCGGCCAGGAGACGTTGAACAGCTTACTCACCATGGCTCCTCCACACTCCACGTGCTAGCCATCCACCACCTTTGGCTTCACGTTGAAGACTTTGAGCCACAGCCCGAAGTGGGGTTGGATGCGGAGGAAGGCCTCACACACGTGTGAGGCCGAGATGTTGAGGAAGGAGTTCAGGGACAGATCGTGGAAATCTATCCCGTAATAATACATCAGCCCGCGGACGAAAGGGTGGAGTGGGAACCCTAGTCCACGGAAGAAATGAGGGATGAATACCACCCTCTCGTTGGGCTTCAGCATGGGGACGACTTGTCCCTCGGCCGGCAGACGGTGGGCGATTTCCTTCGCCAAGTATCCGGCCGCCCGAAGCTCAGTGATGTCCTCCTCCTTGACGGAGGAGACCATCCACTTGCCCTGACCTCCGGATCCGAACATGGTTGAGTGCTAGCTCGAGTGGAAAGGAGATGAGAACTTGGGCGCTGGAGCTCGAGATTGGAAGGGTGGAGATAGAGAGAAGGCGTGGGAGAGGAAGAGGGAGTCCTTATCCCTTTATAAAGGCAGTAAATATTGAACGCCTCCCCACTCGCCTTAGAATTCGCCTATTCCCAAGGGCTGTATAAACAGCACGATTGGGTTACCCATGCCCGCATTGATGAAAATCCCACGATAAGGGGACACGATCTCTGCTTTGACAAGACGTGCCAATGGCAACCGCTTCTCGGGACGTGGAACGGCAGACACAAAAACAGTTCGGAATTATGACCTGTCGAACGTGATGTCATGCTACAAAAATTTGTCAGCGGATTGGATTCGTGTAAAATTATATTTGCTCTGTGGTTGTGCATGGTGTGTGTGACAGGTCCGAATACTATCATCGCGTCCGAAGACTATCTTGGAGTTCGGAAAAAAGGGAACTCGCCTTGCAATGCCGAAGACAATCAGCACGCCGGAATCCTCGTCATTGAAGCCAGGTTCAGGGGCTACTGAGGGAGTCCTGGACTAAGGGGTCATCAGGCGTCCGGCCTATTATCAATGGGCCAGACTGGTGGGCTGTGAAGACATGAAGGCCGAAGACTGTATCCGTGTCCGGATTGGACTCTCCTTGGCGTGGAAGGCAAGCTTGGCGACCAACTATGAAGATTCCTTCTTATGTAACCCTAGATCCCCCCCGGTGTCTATATAAACCGGAGGGTGTAGTCCGGAAAGGATATACTCATTACCATAGTAATACAGGCTAGGCTTCTAGGGTTTAGCCATTACGATCTCGTGGTAGATCAACTCTTGTAATACTCATATTCATCAAGATCAATCAAGAAGGAAGTAGGGTATTACCTCCATAGAGAGGGCCCGAACCTGGGTAAACATCGTGTTCCCTGTCTCCTGTTACCATCGACCTTAGACGCACAGTTCAGGACCCCCTACCCGAGATCCACCGGTTTTGACACCGACACCTATATACATGATCATACCTAGATATTCTCATAACTATGCTCAATTCTATCAATTGCTCGACAGTAATTTGTTCACCCACCGTAATACTTATGCTATGTTGAGAGAAGCCACTAGTGAAACCTATGGCCCCTGGGTCTATTCTCTATCATATTAATGTCCCAACAATTAGGAATTTCTGGCGTCGTTTATTTTGCTTTCTTTACTTTTAGTCTTTATCATAAAAATACCAAAAATATTATCTTATCATCTCTATCAGATCTCACTTTTGCAAGTGGCCGTGAAGGGATTGACAACCCATTTATCGCGTTCATTGCAAGGTTCTTATTTGTTTGTGTAGGTACGAGGAACTTGCGTGTGGCCTCCTACTGGGTTGATACCTTGGTTCTCAAAAACTAAGGGAAATACTTACGCTACTGTGCTGCATCACCCTTTCCTCTTCAAGGGAAAACCAACATTGTGCTCAAGAGGTAGCAAAGGCCGGCCAGGAGGAGGCGCGCCCAAGGGGGGGAGTCCTACTCCAAGTAGGATTCGGCCCCCCTTTTCCTACTTCCACGAGGAGAAGGGGGAAAGGAGAGGGAGGAGAGAAGGAAAGGGGGCCAGCCCCCCTAGCCCTAGTCCAATTCGGTTTGGGCTGGGGGGGGGGGGGCGTGCCACACCTTGGCCTGCCTCCTCTCTTCCACCACTAGGCCCATGAGGCCCAATAACTTCCCGAGGGGGTTCCTGTAACCCCCGGTACTCCGAAACTTATCAAAAAAGACCCGAACCATTCCGGTGCCCGAATGTAACCTTCCAATATATGAATCTATATGTCGCGACCATTCCGAGACTCCTTGTAACGTCCTTGATCTCATCCGGGACTACGAACAACCATCGGTACATCAAATCACATAAACTCATACGAATCATCATCGAACGTTAAGCGTGCGGACCCTATGGGTTCGAGAACTATGTAGACATGACCGAGACACATCTCCGGTCAATAACCAATAGCAGAACCTGGATGCTCATATTAGCTCCTACATATTATACGAAGATCTTTATCGGTCAAACCGCATAACAACATACATTGTTCCCTTTGTCATCGGTATGTTACTTGCCCGAGATTCGATCGTCGGTATCACCATACCTAGTTCAATCTTGTTACCGACAAGTCTCTTTACTCGTTCCGTAATGCATCATCCTGCAATTAACTCATTAGTCACATTGCTTGCAAGGCTTATACTGATGTGCATTACCGAGAGGGCCCAGAGATACCTCTCCGACAATCGAAGTGACAAATCCTAATCTCGATCTATGCCAACTCAACAAACACCATCGGAGACACATATAGAGCATCTTTATAATCACCCAGTTACGTTGTGACGTTTGATAGCACACAAAGTGTTCCTCCGGTATTCGGGAGTTGCATAATCTCATAGTCAGAGGAACATGTATAAGTCATGAAGAAAGCAATAGCAATAAACTAAACGATCATAGTGCTAAGCTAACGGATGGGTCTTGTCCATCACATCATTCTCTAATGATGTGATCTCATTCATCAAATGACAACACATGTCTATGGCTATGTCGGTGTTCTGGGAACGGGGGTCCCCAGACTTGCCTGCCTGCGGCCTGCGGCGTGGCTCAAAGGAGGCCCAGGACAGCCCATCTTCATCAACGCGAGCTCAAGACCCTCGCGAGGGGCCAAGCCTCGCGGGGCGGACGACCAGGAGCTTCCTCAGGCACGGCCTCATCAGGCTGGCTCATGAGGAGGCGGAGAGTTCAAGGCAGGATACCTCGCGAGGTGCCCGTGACGCAAGCCATGACGACCAAGGGCGCCAGTCGGGCGCTAGCCGCGTAGCGTCCTCCTTTCCTCTTTGGTGCAAAGGGAGCAAGCGCGGGCGAGAGCAACAAGCAAAGGCATCCGTTTTGGTGCAACAAGACCAAGGCCAGCCCCAACGGCTGGAATGCAGTCATCATGGGGCCCAAGCAAAGGCTATCATCAGAGTTTTGGCGGCGAGGACCAACTTTAGTCAGATAACTGCACCGTTGTTCCCTTCAAATGGCCAATTGTTGGCGCCCTTCCCGCTCAATATTTGGGAGAGGCCCAGGGCCTTCGTCTATATAAGTAGAGCTAGCCACCATCGTAGGGGGGGGGGGGGAGGACGATCCGGCATTTGGAATCCAGGAAGAGAGAGAGAGTGAGACCCGATCCTCAAGCTAGAGCGACGGGATACCACTTAGCAGTTCATCACACCCACCAAGAATAGACCCTCGCGAGGCTGTTCTCCCCTGTACTGTTCTTCATCAGCCCCAGAGGCAATCCACCACACCACAAACTAGAGTAGGGTATTACACCACAACGGTGGCCCGAACTAGTATAAATCTTGCGTCTCTTGTGCTGTTCTTGCTAGTAGTTTAGGTCCCTGCGATTCGGCGAGGTACGAGACGGTGGGGGGTCGGATCTCCGCGCGCACCCCAGAGTTCGAACCTTAAGGGTCTGCCGGAACCCGAAATCCGACAGGCTAGGAAACATAACCATCTTTGATAAACAAGCTAGTCAAGTAGAGGCATGCTAGGGACACTCTATTTGTCTATGTATTCACACATGTACTAAGTTTCCGGTTAATACAATTCTAGCATGAATAATAAACATTTATCATGATATATGTAAATGTAAATAACAACTTTATTATTGCCTCTAGGGCACATTTCCTTCACATATATCCATCTATTCACAGTAGCAAATTATCACCAAGCAGCAACAAAAGGGAACCAGTTACTACTACCCTTGACAGTAGCGAATTAGCACCAAACAGCCGTAAAAAGAGAACGAATTACTACTGCCCTTTACAGTAGCATTGGCCCTTCACAGTAGCAAAGATGTCTACATACTCGCACCATTCATCCATCCATCTAGCAAGCAACTAGCACCACTCCTCCATCCATCAAGCAAACCATCTAGTAGTACCTAACATAAACATACATCCATCTATCCAAGATCCACTGATCCATGTAACTAGCAGCATGGACAAGAGAGGAACAAGGGACAGAGAGATGAACAAGGAACATAGAGGTAAGGAAGAGAGGCTCACCCAAGGCCATGGTCGAAGGAGAGCAACCGCCGGCCGCACGCGGGAAGAGACGGTGGGAGGTGGCGACAAGGTTCACGGCAGCGTCCGCCGTTGGTTCAGTGGCTGCTGCTGGGTTACCTGGGGCGGGGGACGCAGGGGCCGGTGGGGTGGGCGCGTGTGTCGGGGCCGTGCTCGCCGGCAACTGCAGGGGTCCGAGGAGGCCCTCGCCCTTTTAGAGAGGAGCGAGCGGTGGGATGAGGAACCCTAGCGCGCTAGGCCGATCCCGTTCGGCGGAATCGAGCGAGGAGAGACAGGAGGGTGGAGGGCGGCGCAGGAGGGAATACGGGAGGTAGTGGTAGCGCGGGGTGGAGGGTGGCCGACCTACCCGTACATCTTACCCATAGTAGTAGCGCGGGTGTACAACACGGGCTACTGCTATCCACTTAGTAGTAGCACGAATTAACACCACCCGCTACTACTACTGCCTGTCCGAGGAGGCATGATGGAAATTATTTAGTAGTAGCGCGGATTTTTGTATCCCCGCTACTACTATGGGTTACTAGTAGCGCGTTTTTACTGCGCTCCCTACTACTAATTAGCAGTAGAGCGTGACAAATAACCCACGCTACTAGTAAGATCCTGTGTATAAGGTTTTCGCTAGTAGTGTACGAACTATGATGAGCCCAGATTCCGATAAATGGCTTGAGGCCATGAAATTTGAGATAGTGTCCATGTATGAGAACAAAGTATGGACTTTGGTGGACTTGCCCGATGATCGGCAAGCCATAGAGAATAAATGGATCTTCAAGAAGAAGACTGACGCTGATGGTAATGTTACTGTCTACAAAACTCGACTTGTCGCGAAAGGTTTTCGACAAGTTCAAGGAGTTGACTACGATGAGACCTTCTCACCCGTAGCAATGCTTAAGTCTGTTTGAATCATGTTAGCAATTGCCGCATTTTATGATTATAAAATCTAGCAAATGGACGTCAAAACTGCATTCCTTAATGGATTTCTTAAAAAAGAGTTGTATATGATGCAACCAGAAGGTTTTGTCGATCCTAAAGGTGCTAACAAAGTGTGCAAGCTCCAGCGATCCATTTATGGACTGGTGCAAGCATCTCGAAGTTGGAGTATACGCTTTGATGAGGTGATTAAAGCATTTGGTTTTATACAGACTTTCGGAGAAGCCTATATTTACAAGAAAGTGAGTGGGAGCTCTGTAGTATTTCTACTATTATATGTGGATGACATATTGTTGATTGGAAATAATATAGAATTTCTGGATAGCATAAAAGGATACTTGAATATGAGTTTTTCAATGAAAGACCTCGGTGAAGCTGCTTATATATTGGGCATCAAGATCTATAGAGATAGATCAAGACGCTTAATTGGACTTTCACAAAGCACATACCTTGATAAGATTTTGAAGGAGTTCAAAAATGGATCGGTCAAAGAAGGAGTTCTTGCCTGAGTTGTAAGGTATGAGGTTGAGGAAGACTCAAAACCCGACCACGGCAGAAGATAGAGAGAGAATGAAAGTCATTCCCTATGCCTTAGCCATAGATTCTATAAAGTATGCCATGCTGTATACCAGACCTCTTGTGTACCTTGCCATGAGTTTAGCAAGGGGGTACAATAGTGATCCAGGAGTAGATCACTGGACAACAGTCAAAATTATCCTTAAGTACCTAAAGAGGACTAAGGAAATGTTTCTCGGTTATGGAGGTGATAAAGAGTTCATTGTAAAGAGTTATGTTGATGCAAGCTTTAACACCAATCCAAATGACTCTAAGTCTCAATCTAGATACATATTGAAAGTGGGAGCAATTAGCTAGAGTAGCTCCATGCAGAGCATTGTAGACATAGAAAATTTGCAAAATACATACGGCTCTAAATGTGACAGACCCTTTGAATAAAACTCTCTCACAAACAAAACATGATAACTCTTTGGGTACTAATCACATGGCGATGTGAACTAGATTATTGATTCTAGTAAACTCTTTGGGTGTTAGTCACATGGCGATGTGAACTATTGGTGTTAAATCACATGGCTATGTGAACTAGATTATTGATTCTAGTGCAAGTGGGAGACTGAAGAAAATATGCCCTAGAGGCAATAATAAAGTTGTTATTTTATATTTCCTTATATCATGATAAATGTTTATTATTCATGCTAGAATTGTATTAACCGGAAACTTGATACATGTGTAGATACATAGACAAAACACCGTGTCCCTAGTAAGCCTCTACTAGACTAGCTCGTTAATCAAAGATGGTTAAGTTTCCTAACCATAGACATGAGTTGTCATTTGATGAACAGGATCACATCATTAGGAGAATGATGTGATGGACAAGACCCGTCTGTTAGCTTAGCATAATGATCATTATATTTTATTGATATTGCTTTCTTCATGTCATATACATATTCCTTCGACTATGAGATTATGCAACTCCTGGGTACCGGAGGAATACCTTGTGTTCTATCAAAAGTCACAACGTAAATGGGTGATTATAAAGATGCTCTACAGGTATCTCCGAAGGTGTTTGTTGGGTTGGCATAGATCAAGACTAGGATTTGTCACTCCGAGTATCGGAGAGGTACCTCTGGGCCCTCTTGGTAATGCACATCATAATAAGCCTTGCAAGCAATGTGACGAATGAGTTAGTTGTGGGACGATGTATTACGGAACGAGTAAAGAGACTTGCCGGTAACGAGATTGAACTAGGTATGAAGATACCGAAGATCGAATCTCGGGCAAGTAACATACCGATGACAAAGGGAATTACGTATGTTGTCATTGCGGTACGACCGATAAAGATCTTCGTAGAATATGTAGGAACCAATATGAGCATCCAGGTTCCGATGTTGGTTATTGACTGGAGAGGTGTCTCGGTCTTGTCTTCATAGTTCTCGAACCCGTAGGGTCCGCACGCTTAACGTTCGATGACGATTTTGTATTATATGAGTTATGTGATTAGGCGACTGAATGTTGTTCAGAGTCCCGTATGAGATTACGGACATGACGAGGAGTCTTGAAATGGTCGAGAGGTAAAGATTCATATATAGGACAATAGTATTCGGACACCGGAAGTGTTCCGGGGGTACCGGGTACGTATCGGGTCAGCGGAAGGGCTTCCGGGCATCCCACCGGCAACTACATGGGCCTAATGGGCCAAGAAGGGGACAGACCAGCCCCTAGGGGGCTGGTGTGCCCCATGTAGGCCAAAATATGGGCGAGGGAAAGAGGAGAAGAGGGAAAGGAAGGGGAGGGATTCGGCCTCCCCCTTCCTTCTCTCCTCCCTCCTCCTTCCTTCCCCCTCCGGATGAATATGGAAGGGGGGGCCGGATTGGGAGGCGTCCAAGTAGGATTCCTCCTACTTGGGGCGTCCCCTTGGCTGCCTCTCCTCCCCTCCAACCTATATATATATATATGAGAGGGGGGCATCGCTAGAACACATCATTGATTCATAGCCGTGTGCGGCGCCCTCCTCCACTGTTTACGTCTCCGGTCATATTGTCATAGTGCTTAAGCGAAACCCTACGCGATCACTTCACCATCATCGTCACCATGCCGTCGTGCTCGTGAAACTCTCCCTCGACACTTTGCTGGATCAAGAGTTCGAGGGATGTCATCGAGCTGAACATGTGCAGAACTCGGAGGTGTCGTACGTTCGGTACTTGATCGGTCGGAACGAGAAGGAGTTCGACTACATCAACCGCGTTGTCAAACGCTTCCGCTTTCGGTCTACGAGGTACGTGGACACACTCTCCCCTCTCATTGCTATGCATCTCCTAGATAGATCTTGCGTGAGCGTAGGATTTTTTTTGTAATTACATGCTACATTTCCCAACACTCCATGGGGACACCATGCTTTGCAGGTGTTCAGTCAAATGCCACTGAACTTATTTTCCAATGCTATGTCATTTTAGAGTACGAAGTATGGCGAGCTACTCGACCATGGAGGATGAGTTGTTGTGTGATGCGTGGGGTGTCGTATCCGCGGTTTTCGTAGGCAGGAGCAGAGGGGAGGCCTTCTGGCAGCAAGTGCATGAATTGTTTCACGCACGAAAGCACAATCTGCAACGCACTAGAACGCCCTTGTTGACGTTTCTTTACTGCGACAACATCTAGGGTTCCTCGAATAATGTGATATCTCACACCGGGTAAATCTTTAACCCTTCCTTCTCTTACTAATAGTACATAATGTTCTTGTAAATTATGACCAATACCAGGTATATAAGCAATGATTTCAAATCCAGAGGTTAATCGTACTTTATCAACTTTATGTAAGGCAGAGTTGGGTTTTTTGGGGTTGATAGTGGAAAAGTCGACAGATAAGTCACCCTTACCGTGCCTTTACAAAACCGTACATGAGATTTTTCACCTCATACGGCTCATCAGTCAATTCTTTCGAAGGGATCATTTTCCTCGTTCAAGAGTCTCCACCCTTCTCCCACTTCATCCCGAAGACTAACTAAGACCAATTGAGTCATGTTTTCATGTTCTAATTGAACACTTTCCATTTATGATATGATTAAAGGAGAAGATTGTTCTTTTAGCAAACACATGCATATCAAATCACGTTTTATAATAAGAAGAAATCTTTCTTGATATCAATCCCCTTGCCCCTCATTCTTTGAGAATCAGAAGGATCCTTTTCGAGTTTTTGTTTATTCGTTTGGAATCTAGGCTCTTCTATCTTTGACTTATTTTTTTGGATTTATTCTTTATTTATTTCATTTCAATTTTCCCTCTTCCTCTGTCCCTATCCTCTAGGTACATCGTTTGCATCAATAGAGAACATTTTCCTCTGTATGAATCTATATCATTCCATTCCAATTTCTTCACGAAACTTCCCAAGGAAAATCTCGAATTGGGTCCAAAATTGACAGGTTAATGTGAGTTTATCCATGCGGTTAGGCACTCTTCAAATAGAAATCCATTTTCTAACTGGCTTTCGTGCTTTGATGAGTTGTCCGAGATCTTTTTGATGACATATGTTGTGTTGAAGGTATATTTATATGATCTGATCAATTGCATAAGACCCGCGGTAGCAATAGAATGAGGAAAGTGTACGAAAAAGACAGTTCTTTTCAATTTTGACTGTCTATATACTAGTTCGTTCCTATTTCTAGATATCTATATCTATATTAGTATTAGTTAGTAGTACTATTAGTTACCGATCCCGGCTTTGTGAGTTCTTTCTTCCGTGATGAACTGCCAACACCAGTCCTACATTTTTTTCCTCTATGGACCGAGGAGAAAGAGGGCTCAACAGGAAGAGGTTTATACCATGAGAGAAGCACATAGGTCAACCCGCTTCAAATATGGAACATGAATTCTGGCAATGCAATGGAGTTGGGACCTCATAAGTCATATCGATCTGAATGAATCAGTCTTTCTAAAGAGGTCATTTTTTGCCTATTAGGCAAGAGGATATCAAGTTCTAAGTCTTGTCTCGGTAGGACATGGATTTCCGTCCTACGACATGTACATCATTGAACAATGCAACGTGAGGTCGTTATCGTATCGCTGGTACGCTACCAGACCAGCATCACCAAGTTCTTTAACGTGGTTCGTCAACTAGAGGCAAGGTGGTCATTGCACGCGACAAAGCGCAGATGACGAGATCGTAAGTTTTGCTTCCTCTTGCTTAACTTGTTGATTGATTGATTCACTCAATGTTGGTCTACACATATGTAGCATGTGATGTACCACATGACAGAGGGGCGACCATTTACGTACACACATTGTTGGATCAAATTGAAGGGGGGTATGTAAGAGGGCATGATCCGTTGATGAAAACTTATTGAACATCCGATTAATCCAGTCAAATTTAAGACATTGTTGTACTATACTTAATTGACATGCTATGCATGGATGATTTGTGCTATTTTCTATCTGAACTTTGATGGATACCAGTTCAGTTTGCATGAATTTTTATCTGGTTAATTCAAATGGGGGTTTAAATATATGCGGGCAGCGTTACCGTTGGATGATGGTCTCTCGCATCCGTGTCCATGGACACAATACGGGAAGAAATTTACAGGTTGCCATTAAAGATGCCCTCTAGCAAGGTTATCACGAGAGATTCGTCGTTACATACTCACGGCTGCACGTATATATTGAGATCGGTGTTGCTATACACATGACAAGATTACAGCCGATGGCTGCATGATCCAACGCGGAGGGTCAGCAGTGAGCGTGCACATAGAAGGTTATTTGTTTTTCTTTTTTTAGCTGATGCTAGTGCCGTTGGAGAGGAGCATCGTTTGCAGATCGTGCTTAAAGTGTCGTCTTTGAAGCAATTTCGTACTGGGATCACGCGCTGGATAGACCGCGAGAAAGTCGTTGGACCGGTAGCACGTAGACTTCGTGGTTCCCACTCCCGATCGAAATAGGTAACTCGCGTGCCCAATGTGTTCCTTGTGATGCAGGGAATTCAACCCAACCCAAGTCTCCATCTATAAACCCCTGCACGTGTGGCCACGAGTGATGATTAACAATTCGCCCCTGGCTGAACCAGCCGGGAAGCTCGATCATTGTTTCCATCGACCGGTTGTTGCAATGCTTTGATTAACCGCCAATTTAATTAGACACAAGCGGGGGAGTCAAACGTCATCTCGTGACAACCATCGAGGGAGGCTCGCACGGGGTACCGTTGAGACCAAGGCATGCTAGCTACTCCCTCTGTTTCCAAATATAAATCTTTTTAAAGATTTTAATAAAAAAGTATATACAAAGCAAAATGAATAAATCTATACTCTAAAATATATCTATATACATACGACTTATATTTAGGATCGAAGGGAGTAGATTTGTAAGTACGTACTCCCTCCGTAAAGAAATATAAAAGTGTTTAGATCATAATAATCTGAACACTTTTATAGTATTTCTTTACAGAGGGACTACTCTATACTAATGGACAAAATGCACTTACATCCTGGGACGGAGGGAATAGATAATATGCATGCAAGATAATGAAAATCAATATAGGATATTTTTTTGCATGATTGTTGTTGAACATGTGTACATGTACGTAGGTCTGGTTTTGTATGTAGTACCGGTTGTGTCAGTCTCTCTTTGTATGTACGTGTATCTTAAGAGACACGATACCGGTCGCACCCCTTGTACCTATATATATGTGCCTAGTGCACGATCAATAAGATATCAATGCACCAAACCATTCTTTACGTGGTATCTATCGCAAGTCGATCCTCTCCCGCTTCCGCCTAACCCTAGCCGCCGCCACCGCCGTGATCTGCCGCCGCCGCCGCCACCCCACGCCACCGCTACCTCCCCTCCCGCGCCCGCTCGCTGTGCCCCGCTAGCCACCCGCGCTCGCCTCCTGCGCCTCCCTAGCCGCCCGCGCTCGCTACCAGACATGTTGTTCGCTCCCCCACGCCGCTCGCTCCCTGCCGTGCCCGCTTCGCTGCTGCTGCGGCGCCCGCTTCGCTTGCCGCCGCTGCTCGCTTGCATCGCCGCGCTGCACCACCACCGAGCCGCCATGTCTTCCTCCGCCTCCTCCTAGTTCAACCCGTTCGCCGGGCCAGACCCCGCTGACATCCGCGACATCAACATCCACGACTGCGTCCCCGTCGTCCTCGATGCCTCCGACGCCACGTACTTCGCGTGGAAGACATACTTCTCGCTGTTCTTCCGCGAGAACAACCTCGTGGATCAGGTTGACGGCTCCGTCGACTCCCATGCCATGGTGGGCGATTCCGAGTGGGACGCGATCGACGCCACGCTCATCCGGCGGTTCTTCACCACCATCTCAAAGGACCTGTTTCACACGGTCGTGAGCGATGATGATGACGCCCGCGCCGTGTGGGTTAAGCTCAACGGCCTCTTCATCGACAACAAGCTTCAGCGCCGCGTTTTTTTGCAGCAAGAATTTTTTGAGTGTCATCAGGATAATTAGTCTATCGATGACTATTGCCGTCGCCTGAAGACGTTGGCGGATGAGCTCCGTGACACTGGCGTCAAGGTTGATGACGACCTCCTCCTTAGCACGCTCACTGCCGGCCTTAACGAGGACTTCGGTAACGCCGCCTCCAACCTCTCCCTCATATCGGAGCCCTCCTTCCCCAAGTTCGTGGCATACTTGCGGTTGGAGGAGTGCCGGATGAAGGGGGTCAAGAAGCGCGTGCAGCACCACGCCATCGCCGCCGGCACCTCGCGTGCCCCTCCACCGGCCGCCCCGCCCGCGCCTACGCCACGTCAGCAGCCGGCGCCCCCCGCGCCTCCGAGGTTTTACCCCCCTCCCGCCCGCGCCCCCCGCACCACCCACTGCCCCCAACAGCCGCAGCAGGGTGGCGGGCGCCGCGGCAACCGTTGCGGGGGCGGTCGCAAACAGGCGCAAGGGGGCCTCCTCGTCAGCAGCAGCAGCAGCAAGCCACCCCGCCCTGGACTTACGGCACCAACCCGTGGATGGGCGTCGTACACACGTACTCGATGCCGGTTCCTCGGGCTTCCGCTCCGGGCATCCTTGGGCCTCGGCCGGCGAGCCACTAGGCGCTCTTCACCGCGCAGAACGCAGCCCCCTACAGCGGCTACCGCGCCGCGCACGCGCCCGCCTACGGCGCCTATGGTGTCGCTCCCGCGCCGGCCTACGGAGGGTTTCTTCCTCCCCATGTGCCACCACCGTGGGACCCGGCCCTTCTCGCTGCTCTGCACTCCGCCCCGTCACCGAGCTCCTACGGTGGCGGCGGTGACTGGTACATGGAGTCGGGCGCCACCGCTCACATGACTGCTCATCCCGGTAACCTCGCATCTGCCACTCTTGTTCATACTCCCACTCGCATCACCCTTGGTAACGGTTCCTCCATTCCCATTATACATGTCGGTCACATGTCTTTTCCTTCTACTTCTACTCCCGTTAACATGTCTACTATTCTTGTGTCTCCTAACTTAGTTACCAATCTTGTTTCTGTTCGTCGCCTTGCTCGTGAGAACCCTATCACTGTTGAATTTGACGATATCGGCTTTTCTGTGAAGGACACTCATACACGGATGGTACTCCACGGATGTGACAGCCCAGACAAGCTTTACTCGGTGCATCCCTCCGGCGCCACCACCACCCGTCGTCCCGCCGCCTTCGCTGCTAGTGTCGATCTTTGGCACGCCCGCCTAGGCCATCCCAACTCCACCGTTATGCGTCAGATTCTTCAGAGTTTTTCTTTCTCATGTAATAAGGTTGACGACCACTCTTGTGAGGCTTGCCGTCTTGGCAAGCACGTTCGTCTTCCCTTTAGCGAGTCTACAAACATTTTCACTTTTCCGTTTCAGTTATTGCATAGTGATGTTTGGACGTCCCCGTTTGCGAGCAACACGGGTTACTTATACTATTTGGTGATATAGGATGATTTCTCTCATTATGTGTGGACATTTCCTCTCCGTCACAAGTCCGACGCTCTTTCCACACTCACAGCTTTTTATTCATATGTCACCACATAGTTCGGTCGTCCTATTCTTGCCTTGCAAACTGACAACGGAAAGGAGTTTGACAATGTCGTCGTCCGCAATCTTCTAGCATCGCACGGCACCATCTTTCGCCTCACCTGCCCCTACACTTCACAGCAGAATGGTCGCGCCGAGCGCATCATCCGCACTCTTAATGACTGTGTCCGCACGTTGCTCTTACACTCCTACGTGCGTCCTCGGTTCTGGCTGGGCGCACTCGCGACCGCCAGCCTCCTCATCAACATTCGTCCATGTCGTCCACGCTGGAACTACACTCCTCACCAGCTCCTCTTCGGTGCGGTTTGATACGTCTCCGTCGTATCTACTTTTCCAAACACTTTTGCCCTTGTTTTGGACTCTAACTTGCATGATTTGAATGGAACTAACCCGGACTAACGCTGTTTTCAACAGACTTTCCATGGTGTTATTTATGTGCAGAAACAAAAGTTCTCGGAATGACCTGAAACTCCACGGAACGTTTATTTGGAAATAATAAAAAAATCGTTGCAAAAGATGAAGACCAGGGGGCCCACACCCTGTCCATGAGGGTGGGGTGCGCCGCCTCTAGGGCGCGCCTCACCTCGTGGGCCCTGGAGCTCCTCCGACTTCAACTCCAACTCTATATATTTGCTTTCGGGGAGAAAAAATCAGAGAGAAGAATGAATCGCGTTTTACGATACGGAGCCGCCGCCAAGCCCTAAAACCTCTCGGGAGGGCTGATCTGGAGTCCGTTCGGGGCTCCGGAAAGGGGAATTCGTCGCCGTCGTCATCATCAACCATCCTCCATCACCAATTCCATGATGCTCACCGCCGTGAGCGAGTAATTCCATCATAGGCTTGCTGGACGGTGATGGGTTGGATGAGATCTATCTTGTAATCGAGTTAGTTTTGTTAGGGTTTGATCCCTAGTATCCACTATGTTCTGAGATTGATGTTGCTATGACTTTGCTATGCTTAATGCTTGTCACTAGGGCCCGAGTGCCATAATTTCAGATCTGAACCTATTATGTTTTCATGAATATATGTGAGTTCTTGATCCTATCTTGCAAGTCTATAGTCACCTACTATGTGTTATGATCCGCAACCCAAGTGACAATAATCGGGACCACTCCGGTGATGACCATAGTTTGAGGAGTTCATGTATTCACTATGTGCTAATGCTTTGTTCCGGTACTCTATTAAAAGGAGGCCTTAATATCCTATAGTTTCCATTAGGACCCCGCTGCCACGGGAGGGTAGGACAAAAGATGTCATGCAAGTTCTTTTCCATAAGCACGTATGACTATACTCGGAATACATGCCTACATTACATTGATGAATTGGAGCTAGTTCTGTGTCACCCTATGTTATGATTGTTACATGATGAACCGCATCCAGCATAATTCTCCATCACCGATCCAATGCCTACGAGCTTTTCATATATATTGTTCTTCACTTATTTACTTTTCCGCTGCTACTGTTACAATCACTACAAAACACCAAAAATATTACTTTTGCTACTGTTACCTTTGTTACCGTTACCACTACTATCATATTATTTTGCTACTAAATACTTTGCTGCAGATATTAAGTTATCCAGATGTGGTTGAATTGACAACTCAACTGCTAATACTTGAGAATATTCTTTGGCTCCCCTTGTGTCGAATCAATAAATTTGGGTTGAATACTCTACCCTCGAAAACTGTTATGATCCCCTATACTTGTGGGTTATCAAGACTATTTTAAGCGCCGTTGTCGGGAGCATAGCTCTATTCTTTGATTCACTTGGGATTTATATCCGCTGGTCACTATGAAGAACTTGAAAGACGCTAAGACAACAATTTATCCCTCAACTACGAGGGAGGTAAGGAACTGCCATCTAGCTCGCACTTGATTCACCTTCTGTTTTGAGTAAGCTTATACACCTAAACCCGCTTCTACTATTCGCTCGATATGTCGATGTTATTGATGATGCCACTTCTGCTATGCATGATACTTATGATGAAACTACTTCTATGCTTGATATTACTGTGCCCCTTAGTGAATTTCTTGATGAACAAATTGCTAGGGCTAGAGAGAAAGAAATTATTGAAACTTATTATATTGGTGAAATTGATGATGAAGAATTGCCTGTTATTCCTGAGGGTTATATTTTTGATAAAGAAGCTTCTACAGCTATTTTACCTTGCAAAGATAGATCTGAGCTTAAGAGATTATTAGCTAAATGGAATTAGCAATCTCTTAATGATAGAATGAGACCTGACCCTTCTTTTTCAACTTCACCTATCTGTGTTTCTGATAAGGATTATGAATTCTCTGTTGATCCTGATATAATTACTTTGGTTGAATCTGATCCTTTTCATGGCTATGAATCTGAAACTGTTGTGGCACATCTTACTAAATTAAATGATATAGCCACCCTGTTCACTAATGATGAGAGATCTCGCTACTTTTATATCCTTCAAATATTTCCGTTCTCATTAAAGGGTGATGCTAAGATATGGTTTAATTCTCTTGATCCTGGTTGTGTGCGTAGTCCCCGTGATATGATTTATTACTTCTCGCTAAATATTTCCCTGCTCATAAGAAACAAGCTGCTTTAAGGGAAATATACAACTTTGTGCAAATTGAAGAAGAGAGTCTCCCACAAGCTTGGGGGAGGCTTCTCAAGTTACTTAATGCTTTGCCTGATCATCCTCTTAAGAAAAATGAAATACTTGATATCTTTTATAATGGACTAACCGATGCTTCCAGAGATTACCTGGATAGTTGTGCTGGTTCTGCTTTCAGGGAAAGAACACCGGATGAAGCTGAAATTCTATTGAATAATATGTTGACAAATGAAAATAATTGGACACTTCCTGAGCCAGCTCCTGAGCCAATCCCTGAGCCTATTCCTAAACCAACTCCGAAGAAGAGAGGTGTTCTATTTCTCAGTCCTGAAGATATGCAAGAGGCAAACAAATATATGAAAGAAAAGGGTATTAAAGCTGAAGATGTTAAGAATTTACCTCCTATTGAAGAAATACATGGTCTTTATTTACCGCCTGTTGAAGAAACATATGATCTTAATCCTCCACATATTGAAGAACCTCCTGGTCTTGATAACCCGACACAGGTAGTAAAGGTAAATTCTCTCTATAGATATGATAAAGCTGAAATCCCTCCTACTAAAATTGCTAGCCAATGCTTGGATGAGTTTGACAACTTTATGGTTAAACAAGAAGATTTCAATGCTTATTTTGGTAGACAATTAAAAAAATGCCTATATTATTGAACACTTGGGTGATTATATGTCTAGATTTAAAGGTGAACTTAAACTCATTACTAAACATGCTTCTATGGTTACCACTCAAGTAGAACAAGTGCTTAAAGCTCAAAATGATTTGCTCAATGAAATGAATAGTAAGAAAAATGATTATGCTGTTAGAGTGGCTACTAGAACTAGTAGAATGACTCAGGAACCTTTGTATCCTGAAGGCCACCTTAAGAGAATTGAGCAAGATTCTCAGAGAAATAATATTGATACACCTAGTCCTTCTAAAAAGAAGAAAAAGAAAAATGATAAGACTTTGCATGCTTCTAGTGAACCTATTGCTGAACCACCTGAGAATCCAAATGATATCTCTATTTCTGATGTTGAAACACAATCTGGTAATGAACATGAACCTAGTGAAAATGTCAATGATGATGTTCATGATGATGCTCAACCTAGTAATGATAATGATGTAGAAATTGAACCTGTTGTTGATCTTCATAACCCACAATCAAATAATCAATGTTATGATAAGAGAGACTTTGTTTCTAGGAAACATGGTAAAGAAAGGGAACCATGGGTTCAGAAACCTATACCTTTTCCTCCCAAACCATCCAAGAAAAAGGATGATGAGGATTTTGAGCGCTTTGCTGAAATGATTAGAATCTTTTTGCGTATGCGATTAACTGATATGCTCAAAATGAATCCTTATGCTAAGTATATGAAAGATATTGTTACAAATAAGAGAAAGATACCAGAAGCTGAGATTTCCACCATGCTTGCTAATTATACTTTTAAAGGTGGAATACCTAAGAAACTAGGAGATCCAGGAGTACCCACTATACCATGCTCCATTAAAAGAAACTATGTTAAAACTGCTTTATGTGATCTTGGAGCCGGTGTTAGTGTTATGCCTCTCTCTTTATATCGTAGACTTGATTTGAATAAGTTGACACCTACTAAAATATCTTTGCAAATGGCTGATAAATCAACTGCTATACCTGTCGGTATTTGTGAGGATGTGCCTGTTGTGGTTGCAAACGTTACTATTTTAACGGACTTTGTTATTCTTGATATTCCCGAGGACGATAGTATGTCCATTACTCTTGAAGACCTTTTTTGAATACCGCAGGGGCTGTTATTGATTGCAACAAAGGCAATGTCACTTTTCATGTTAATGGCAATGAGCATACGGTACATTTTCCGAGGAAACAACCTCAAGTCCACAGTATCAATTCTATTGGAAAAATTACATCGATTATATTTGGAGGTTTTGAATTTCCTCTTCCTACTGTCAAAAAGAAATATGATATTCTTATTATAGGGGATCTGCATATCCCCGTTGAGGTAACATAGTGTTATTCAAAATTTCTCTGGTTCCATGTTAGTCGGAATGAGTTTGTTAATAAGACCTGATCAACCTTGTTAGTGGATTCCTTTTGATGAGCATGAGATGGATGAAACTAGAAGGCACAACCTTCTGTACCCTCTTTCTACTCTCTGATATTTAGTTGAAATAAAGTAAAAATAGTATTTTTCTGTCTGTTTTCTGATTTATCTGTGCAATATGAAAATACCTTGAAAATAAAAGTTATCCAAATGCCCTGAAAATGGAATATGATTTTTTCTAGAATTTGTGAGAATTTCTGGTACTGAGAACACAACAGGAGGGGCAAGCACTTGGCCACGAGGGTGGAGGGTGCGCCCCCTGCCTCATGGGCCCACGGTGGCCCTCCTCCACTTATTCCTGCACCCATACACTCCTTCTTCCTCCCACAAACACCAATATCGAGCTCAAGCACGAGTTCTAGCTCATTTTGTTGTGATTTTCGATCTCCTTGCTCAAAGCACCTCTCACAAAACTGCTTGGGGGGATTGTTCCTTGGTATGTGACTCCTCCATTGGTCCAATTAGTTTTTGTTCTAGTGCTTTATTCATTGCAAATTTGTGCTGCCTAGGTGACCATGTTCTTGAGCTTGCATGTCAAATTTATATGGTTCCAAGTAGCTCTAATGCTTGATATAGGATCTAGGCACTTGTAAGAGTAGTTGCTATCAATTTTATTGAGTTTGGTTCACTTTTGTTTGAAGTTACTAAAAATTTCAGAAATTTTTCAGAGGAAGAAATATGCTTAGGAAAATGTTTCAAGGTGGTTCTTCAAGGAAGCAAGGAACCAGGCTTGCAACGCGTGATGCTGATGAGGA
The DNA here is from genome assembly GCA_021605205.1 of Aegilops longissima. Taxonomy (NCBI): domain Eukaryota; kingdom Viridiplantae; phylum Streptophyta; class Magnoliopsida; order Poales; family Poaceae; genus Aegilops; species Aegilops longissima. The sequence continues at coordinate 608,974,956 of CM038682.1, read as the reverse complement.
GCCACCAAGGGACGCTCCTGTGCGGCCCTGTGAATGGCCTTCAGAAAATTTTATGGATCGAGCGGGAATAAGGAAGAATTTAACGCATATTTGCATAATGCCGATCTTGTGAGCTTTGAGGCAGACAAATGCCGCCAGTACCACTATCTCACTAGTACATTTGTGAGGAGGTTTGAATTTTAATCTTCACATAATTCTCCAACTGTCCTATTTGATCTTTATGAAAAATCTTATACCATGGGCTTAGAGGATTTTACTTCTGCTTGCAAACTTCCACAATGGGGTAGTGTTAGTGAACCCCGTAAATCTGAATTTAGAAACTTTCTTGCTAGCATAACTGTGGGGAAATCTAGAGACATAGCACAAGCTACCATAGGGAGCATCCATTTTCCTGCTATACATTATTTTGCTCTCTTTATAGGTAGGTGCATAAATGGTAAGGATGAAGCATGTCACATGTGTGTTCCTGACCTCAGTGTTCTTAGAAGTGCTGTGTTAGGAGACAAATCTTATAATTTGAGAGCCATTGTTGCACGTAGGTTGCATAATAATAGATTTAATGGAGATATCTTTGGTGGAATTTATGCAACCCGCTTAGCTGATTTTCTTGGTGTGGACGTTCGTGAGGATGATATTGAGTTGCCTCCTACTTATTTAGACTATAATGCTATGGTCCACCACCAGTTTGTCGAGAGGAATGAATCACCTCTCCGGTATCGCTTAATCTTTGATAAACGTCGTGCTGTCCGTATTACTCTCCCTGCTCCTGCCTTCTTTGATTACCAGGCAAAAGGAAGATATGTTATTACCAGAGAGGAGGCAGATGAGTACGAGAGGCGGGCGGAGGCAGCTTGCCGCCACGCTGCAGTTCAGGAGGCGATAACCGCTGCATCTCAATACGACCCCAGTTACACCTACGGGTATCCGCCAGGCCATCCTTGGCAATGAACCAACTTAGGCCAAAAGCCTAAGCTTGGGGGAGTACGTATTTCCCACCGACATTACATTTATGTTTACACACACTCATTGCTAGATGTCGGTGCTCATACTCTTTCACTGTAATATCCATGCTAGTTTATTTTCTTTTTCTTGCTTTCTTCTTGTGTGATTGTTAAACCTTAAGAAAAACCAAAAAAAATAGTGTAGCTTTTAGTTAGTTTACTTTTCTTGCTGTAGTAAGTAATAATTAAAAAGAAAACCCAAAAATATTTCCTATTCTTATTTTGCTTGTTGGGAGCTTTCCCGTGTAAATAGTTTTTTATTTCTTTTCTTTTCTTTGGGGTCGATAGGAGAAGACCATGATTAAATTGTTGAAGTGGCTCTTATATGCATTATTGTTGATTTAACCAAAAGCCCATATTGCCTTGTCTTCTCCTATTTATTGAATGCTCGCAGATTCCAGCCTAGTCCAATGCACGTGCACTCTTATTGTTATTCACATCGTTCGGTCGTGCAAGTGAAAGGCAATTATGACGACATATGATGGACTGACTGAGATGAGAAAACCTGGTATGAACTCGACCTCTCTTGTTTTTGTAAATATGATGAGTTCATTGTTCCTGATTCAGCCTATTATGAATAAACATGTTTGCAATGACAATTAGAGATCATAGTTGCTCGTGCCATGTTTGATTAGCTATGAGTTATAATGGTTTACCTTGCGTGCCAACATGCTATTAAAATGGTTGTGATGTGGTATAGTGGGGTGGTATCCTCCTTTGCATGATTTAAGTGACTTGACTTGGCACATGTTCACACATGTAGTTGAAACAAAATCAACATAGCCTTCACGATATTTATGTTCATGGTGGATTATATCCTACTCATGCTTGCATCCAACGTTTATTAATTTTAATGCATGTTCATGACTGTTGTCGCTCTCTAGTTGGCCGCTTCCTAGTCTTTTGCTAGCCTTCACTTGTACTAAGCGGGAATACTGCTTGTGCATCCACTCCCTTAAACCCCAAAGTTATTCCATATGAGTCCACCATACCTTCCTATATGCGGTATTTACCTGCCGTTCCAAGTAAATTTGTATGTGCCAAACTCTAAACCTTCAAATAAACATTATGTTTTGTATGCTCGAATAGCTCATATATCAACTAGGGCTGCCCTTATCTTCCATGTTAGGCGGGTTATTCTCAAGAGGAGTGGACTCCGCTCCTCATTCATGAGAAAATGGCTGGTCACTGGGATGCCCAGTCCCATGCTTTATGTAAACTAAATCAAAATAATTGCAAACAAAACTCCCCCTAGGACTGTTGCTAGTTGGAGACACTCGTTGTTTCGAGCAAGTCATGGATTGATGCTTGTTGGTGGAGGGGGAGTATAAACTTTACCATTCTGTTTGGGAACCGCCTATAATGTGTGTAGCATGGAAGATATCGCCATCTCTTAGTTGTTATGTTGACAATGAAAGTATGCCGCTCAAAATATTATTTATTCTCTATTTCAAAACCGAGCTCTGGCACCTCTACAAATCCCTGCTTCCCTCTGCGAAGGGCCTATATATTTACCTTTATGTTGAGTCATCACCCTCTTATCAAAAGCACTAGCTGGAGAGCGCAGCTGTCATTTGCATTCATTACTATTAATTTATATTGGGTATGACCATGATTGGATCTCTTTTACCATGAATTACAATGTCTAGTCAGTCCTTGATCTTTAAAGGTGCTCTGCATTTATGTTTTGCGGTCTCAGAAAGGGCTAGCGAGATACCATCCTGTTATATCATATTATGATTGTTTTGAGAAAGTGTTGTCATCCGAGATTTATTATTATCGCTCGCTACTTGATTATGCCATTTATATGAGTAAACATGAGACCTGAGAGTTATTGCGAATGTGGTTAGTCATAATCTTTGCTGAAAACTTGAATGCTGGTTTTACATATTTACAACAACAAGAGCAAACAGAGTTTGTAAAAGTTTTTCTTTATCACTTTCAGTTTATCAACTGAATTGCTTGAGGACAAGCAAAGGTATAAGCTTGGGGGAGTTGATACATCTTCGTCGTATCTACTTTTCCAAACACTTTTGCCCTTGTTTTGGACTCTAACTTGCATGATTTGAATGGAACTAACCCGAACTGACGCTGTTTTCAGCAGACTTTCTATGGTGTTATTTATGTGCAGAAACAAAAGTTCTCGGAATGACCTGAAACTCCACGGAACGTCTATTTGGAAATAATAAAAAAATCGTTGCAAAAGATGAAGACCAGGGGGCCCACACCATGTCCACGAGGGTGGGGGGCGCGCCTGCCCCCCTAGGGCGCGCCCCCTACCTCGTGGGCCCCCTGGAGCTCCTCCGACCTCAACTCCAACTCTATATATTTGCTTTCGGGGAGAAAAAAAAATCAGAGAGAAGAATTCATCGTGTTTTACGATACGGAGCCGCCGCCAAGTCCTAAAACCTCTCGGGAGGGCTGATCTGGAGTCCGTTCGGGGCTCCGGAGAGGGGGATTCGTCGCCGTCGTCATCATAAACCATCCTCCATCACCAATTTCATGATGCTCACCGTCGTGAGTGAGTAATTCCATCATAGGCTTGCTGGACGGTGATGGGTTGGATGAGATCTATCATGTAATCGAGTTAGTTTTGTTAGGGTTTGATCCCTAGTATCCACTATGTTCTGAGATTGATGTTGTTGTGACTTTTCTATGCTTAATGCTTGTCACTAGGGCCCGAGTGCCATGATTTCAGATCTGAACCTATTATGTTTTCATGAATATATGTGAGTTCTTGATCCTATCTTGCAAGTCTATAGTCACCTACTATGTGTTATGATCCGCAACCCCAAGTGACAATAATCGGACCACTCCGGTGATGACCATAGTTTGAGGAGTTCATGTATTCACTATGTGCTAATGCTTTGTTCCGGTACTCTATTGAAAGGAGGCCTTAATATCCCTTAGTTTCCATTAGGACCCCGCTGCCACGGGAGGGTAGGACAAAAGATGTCATGCAAGTTCTTTTCCATAAGCACGTATGACTATACTCGGAATACATGCCTACATTACATTGATAAATTGGAGCTAGTTCTGCGTCACCCTACGTTATGATTGTTACATGATGGACCGCATCTGGCATAATTCTCCATCACCGATCCAATGCCTACGAGCTTTTCATATATTGTTCTTCGCTTATTTACTTTTCCGCTGCTACTGTTACAATCACTACAAAACACTAAAAATATTACTTTTGCTACTGTTACCTTTGTTACCATTACCACTACTATCATATTACTTTGCTACTAAATACTTTGCTGCAGATATTAATTTATCCAGGTGTGGTTGAATTGACAACTCAACTGCTAATACTTGAGAATATTCTTTGGCTCCCCTTGTGTCGAATCACGGTTCCATCTTATGATGGTCTTCGCATTTTCGGGTGTCTCTGTTATCCTAGCACCACGTCCACTGCACCTCACAAACTCGTTGCTCGGTTGCTTCCTTGCATTTTCCTTGGTTATCCTCCTAACACCAAAGGTTACCGCTGCTATGATCCAGTGTCCCACCGCGTTTTCACCTCGCGGCACATGTTCTTTGATGAGCTGGTGTTCCTGTTTCAGCAGGTACCGTCACCCTCGGTGTCCCCCGTGGCGCGGTTCGCCCCTGCCTCCACCTTCGGCGAACGGCCCTGCCGTGCACCGATCTTGGCCCTGCCAGGGGCCAAGCGGCGGGCGGCCCTGTTGCTGGCCCCCTCGGTGGCCCGTCGCCCATGGCCCCCTCGGCCGCCCAGCCGCTGCGGCTCCCGCCGCCGCTGCCCTCGGCGCCCTCGGCCGCCTCGGCTGCCCATGGCGTCGCGGCCCTGCCGGCCGCCTTCGACGCCCCGGCCCCTTCGTTCGATCCGGAGACCGGCTCGAGCTCAACCTCACCAGCCCCTCTCAGCTCCGCCGACTGCCGCTGCACCTCTCACCGGTGTGGTCACTCGAGCTCGGACTGGGACGTTCCGTCCTAGCATGCGCTACACCTCCGACGGGTATGCGTGTGCTGCGTCCACCTCGGCTCCGTCCCCGCTCCCCACCTCCGTTCGTGTAGCCCTTCGGGATCCGAACTGGCTTGTTGTGATGCGTGAGGAGTTCGACGCCCTGCAGCGCAACTGTACGTGGCAGCTTGTCCGGCAGCCTCCCCGTGCCAACGTCATCACTGGCAAGTGGGTCTTCCGCCACAAGACTCGCTCCGACGGTTCCCTTGAGCGCTACAAGGCGGGTTGGGTCGTGCGCGGATTTCGCCAGCGCGCCGGCATGGACTTCACTGACACCTTCATCCCGGTTGTCAAACTGGGCATGATTCGCGCTGCTCTCCAGCTTGCTGTCTCTGAAGGAAATATGCCCTAGAGGCAATAATAAAGTTATTATTTATTTCCTTATATCATGATAAATGTTTATTATTCATGCTAGAATTGTATTAACCAGAAACATGATACATGTGTGAATACATAGGCAAACAGAGTGTCACTAGTATGCCTCTACTTGACTAGCTCGTTGATCAAAGATGGTTATGTTTCCTAGCCATAGACATGAGTTGTCATTTGATTAACTGGATCACATCATTAGGAGAATGATGTGATCGACATGACCCATTCCATTAGCTTAGCACCCGATCGTTTAGTATGTTGCTATTGCTTTCTTCATGACTTATGCATGTTCCTATGACTATGAGATTATGCAACTCCCGTTTACCGGAGGAACACTTTATGTGCTACCAAACGTCACAACGTAACTGGGTGATTATAAAGGTGCTCTACAGGTGTCTCCAAAGGTACTTGTTGGGTTGGCGTATTTCGAGATTAGGATTTGTCACTCCGATTGTCGGAGAGGTATCTCTGGGCCCTCTTGGTAATGCACATCACTTAAGCCTTGCAAGCATTGCAACTAATGAGTTAGTTGCGAGATGATGTATTACGGAACGAGTAAAGAGACTTGCCGGTAACGAGATTGAACTAGGTATTGAGATACCGACGATCGAATCTCGGGCAGGTAACATACCAATGACAAAGGGAACAACGTATGTTGTTATGCGGTCTGAACGATAAAGATCTTCGTAGAATATGTGGGAGCCAATATGAGCATCCAGGTTCCGCTATTGGTTATTGACCGGAGACGTGTCTCGGTCATGTCTACATAGTTCTCGAACCCGTAGGGTCCGCACGCTTAACGTTACGATGATAGTTATATTATGAGTTTATCTGTTTTGATGTACTGAAGGTTGTTCGGAGTCCCGGATGTGATCACGGGCATGACGAGGAGTCTCGAAATGGTCGAGACATAAAGATTGATATATTGGACGACTATATTCGGACATCGGAAGTGTTCCAGGTGATTTTGGAGAAAACCGGAGGCTTTGGAGGGTTACGGACCCCCGGGAGAAGTAATGGGCCTTATGGGCCTTAGTGGAGAGAGAAAGGGCTGGCCTCACGGCAGGCCGCGCCCCTCCCCTCCGGGTCCGAATTGACTAGGAGAGGGGGCGGCGCCCCTTCCTTCTCCTCTCTCCCCTTCCTTTCCCCTCCTAGTAGGAGTAGGAAAGAGGGAGTCCTACTCCTACTAGGAGGAGGACTCCTCCTCCGGCACGCCATAGAGGGCCGGCCGCCTCCCCTTGCTCCTTTATATACGGGGCAAGGGGGGCACCCCAGACACAACAATTGATCTGCTTGATCTTTTAGCCGTGTCGGTGCCCCCCTCCACCATAGTCCACCTCGATAATACTGTAGCGGTGCTTAGGCGAAGCCCTGCGTCGGTAGAACATAGACATCGTCACCACGCTGTCGTGTTGATGAAACTCTCCCTCAACACTCGGCTGGATCGGAGTTCGAGGGACGTCATCGGGCTGAACGTGTGCTGAACTCAGAGGTGTCGTGCATTCGGTACTTGATCGGTCGGATCGTGAAGACGCACGACTACATCAACCGCGTACAGCTAACGCTTCGCCGGGTCACGAGGGTACATGGACAACACCTCCCTCTCGCTGATATGCATCACCATGATCTTGCGTGTGCGTAGGATTTTTTGAAATTACTACGTTCCCCAACAAAGGGCATCCGAGCCAGGTTTTATGCGTTGATGTTATATGCACGAGTAGAACACAAGTGAGTTGTGGGCGATATAAGTCATACTGCTTACCAAAGATGTCATACTTTGGTTGGCGGTATTGTTGGATGAAGCGGCCCGGACCGACATTACGCCAGACGCTTACGCGAGACTGGTTCTACCGACGTGCTTTGCCCACAGGTGGCTGGCGGGTGTCAGTTTCTCAAACTTTAGTTGAACCGAGTGTGGCTACGCCCGGTCCTTGCGAAGGTTAAAACAGCACCAACTTGACAAACTATCATTATGGTTTTGATGCGTAGGTAAGAACGGTTCTTGCTAAGCCCATAGCAGCCACGTAAAACTTGCAACAACAAAGTAGAGGACGTCTAACTTGTTTTTGCAGGGCATGTTGTGATGTGATATGGCCAAGACATGATGCTAAATTTTATTGTATGAGATGATCATGTTTTTTAACCGAGTTATCGACAACTGGCAGGAGCCATATGGTTGTCGCTTTATTGTATGCAATGCAATCGCCCTGTAATGCTTTACTTTATCACTAAGCGGTAGTGATAGTCGTAGAAGCATAAGATTGGCGAGACGACAATGATGCTACGATGGAGATCAAGGTGTCGGGCCGGTGACGATGGTGATCATGACGGTGCTTCGGAGATGGAGATCACAAGCACAAGATGATGATGGCCATATCATATCACTTATATTGATTGCATGTGATGTTTATCTTTTATGCATCTTATCTTGCTTTGATTGACGGTAGCATTATAAGATGATCTTTCACTAAATTTCAAGATAAAAGTGTTCTCCCTGAGTATGCACCGTTGCCAAAGTTCGTCGTGCCCAGACACCACGTGATGATCGGGTGTGATAAGCTCTACGTCCATCTACAATGGGTGCAAGCCAGTTTTTGCACACGCAGAATACTCAGGTTAAACTTGACGAGCCTAGCATATGGAGATATGGCCTCGGAACACTGAGACCGAAAGGTCGAGCGTGAATCATATAGTAGATATGATCAACATAGTGATGTTCACCATTGAAAGCTACTCCATTTCACGTGATGATCGATTATGGTTTAGTTTATTTGGATCACGTGATTACTTAGAGAATTAGAGGGATGTCTTTCTAAGTGGGAGTTCTTAAGTAATATGATTAATTGAACTTAAATTTATCATGAACTTAGTACCTGATAGTATCTTGCTTGTCTATGTTGATTGTAGATAGATGGCCCGTGTTGTTGTTCCGTTGAATTTTAATGCGTTCCTTGAGAAAGCAAAGTTGAAAGATGATGATAGCAATTACACGGACTGGGTCCGTAACTTGAGGATTATCCTCATTGTTGCACAGAAGAATTATGTCCTGGAAGCACCGTTGGGTGCCAGGCCTGCTGCTGATGCAACTGACGACGTTAAGAACGTCTGGCAGAGCAAAGCTGATGACTACTCGATAGTTCAATGTGCCATGCTTTACGGCTTAGAACCAGGACTTCAACGACATTTTGAACGTCATGGAGCATATGATATGTTCTAGGAGTTGAAGTTAATATTTCAAGCAAATGCCCGGATTGAGAGATATGAAGTCTCCAATAAGTTCTACAGCTGCAAGATGGAGGAGAATAGTTCTGTCAGTGAGCATATACTCAAGATGTCTGGGTATAATAATCACTTGATTCAACTGGGAGTTAATCTTCTGGATGATAGCGTCATTGACAGAATTCTCCAATCACTTCCACCAAGCTACAAGAGCTTCGTGATGAACTTTAATATGCAAGGGATGGATAAGACAATTCCCGAGCTCTTCGCAATGCTCAAGGCTGCGGAGGTAGAAATCAAGAAGGAGCACCAAGTGTTGATGGTCAATAAGACCACTAGTTTCAAGAAGAAGGGAAAAGGGAAGAAGAAGGGGAACTTCAAGAAGAACAGCAAGCAAGTTGCTGCTCAGGAGAAGAAACCCAAGTCTGGACCTAAGCCTGAAACCGAGTGCTTCTACTGCAAGCAGACTGGTCACTAGAAGCGGAACTGCCCCAAGTTTGGCGGATAAGAAGGATGTCAAGGTGAACAAAGGTATATGTGATATACATGTTATTTATGTGTACCTTACTAGAGCTCGCAGTAGCACCTGGGTATGTGATACTAGTTCTGTTGCTAATATTTGCAACTCGAAACAGGGACTACGGATTAAGCGAACACTGGCAAAGGACGAGGTGACGATGCGCGTGGGAAATGGTTCCAAAGTCGATGTGATCGCGGTTGGCACGCTACCTCTACATCTACCTTCGGGATTAGTATTAGACCTAAATAATTGTTATTTGGTGCCAGCGTTGAGCATGAACATTATATCTGGATCTTGTTTGATGCGAGACGGTTATTCATTTAAATCAGAGAATAATGGTTGTTCTATTTATATGAGTAATATCTTTTATGGTCATGCACCCTTGAAGAGTGGTCTATTTTTGATGAATCTCGATAGTAGTGATACACATATTCATAATGTTGAAGCCAAAAGATGCAGAGTTGATAATGATAGTGCAACTTATTTGTGGCACTGCCGTTTAGGTCATATCGGTGTAAAGCGCATGAAGAAACTCCATACTGATGGACTTTTGGAGCCACTTGATTATGAATCACTTGGTACTTGCGAACCGTGCCTTATGGGCAAGATGACCAAAACGCCGTTCTCCGGTACAATGGAGAGAGCAATGGTTTTGTTGGAAATCATACATACGGATGTATGTGGTCCGATGAATCTTGAGGCTCGTGGCGGATATCGTTCTTTTCTCACCTTCACAGATGATTTAAGCAGATATCGGTATATCTACTTAATGAAGCATAAGTCTGAAACATTTGAAAAGTTCAAAGAATTTCAGAGTGAAGTTGAAAATCATCGTAACAAGAAAATAAAGTTTCTACGATCTGATCGTGGAGGAGAATATTTGAGTTACGAGTTTGGTCTACATTAGAAACAATGCGGAATAGTTTCGCAACTCACGCCACCCGGAACACCACAGCGTAATGTGTGTCCGAACATCGTAATCGTACTTTACTAGATATGGTGCGATCTATCATGTCTCTTACTGATTTACCGCTATCATTTTGGGGTTATGCTTTAGAGACGGCCGCATTCACGTTAAATAGGATACCATCGAAATCTGTTGAGACGACGCCTTATGAACTATGGTTTGGCAAGAAACCAAAGTTGTCGTTTTGTAAAGTTTGGGGCTGCGATGCTTATGTGAAAAAGCTTCAACCTGATAAGCTCGAACCCAAATCGGAGAAATGTGTCTTCATAGGATACCCAAAGGAGACTCTTGGGTACAACTTCTATCATAGATCCGAAGGCAAGACATTCGTTGCTAAGAATGGATCCTTTCTAGAGAAGGAGTTTCTCTCGAAAGAAGTGAGTGGGAGGAAAGTAGAACTTGATGAGGTAACTGTGCCTACTCCCTTATTGGAAAGTAGTTCATCACAGAAATATGTTCCTGTGACTACTACACCAATTAGTGAGGAAGCTAATGATGACCATGTAACTTCAGATCAAGTTACTACCGAACCTCGTAGATCAACCAGAGTAAGATCCGCACCAGAGTGGTACGGTAATCCTGTTCTGGAAGTCATGTTACTAGACCATGATGAACCTACAAACTATGAAGAAGCGATGGTGAGCCCAGATTCATAAAATGGCTTGAGGCCATGAAATCTGAGATGGGATCCATGTATGAGAACAAAGTGTGGACTTTGGTTGACTTGCCCGATGATCGGCAAGCAATTGAGAATAAATGGATCTTCAAGAAGAAGACCGGCGATTTATAATGTTACTGTCTATAAAGCTCGACTTGTTGAGAAAGGTTTTCGACAAGTTCAAGGGATTGACTATGATGAGACCTTCTCACCCGTAGCGATGCTTAAGTCTGTCCGAATCATGTTAGCGATAGCCGCATTTTATGATTATGAAATTTGGCAGATGGATGTCAAAACTGCATTCCTGAATGGATTTCTTGAAGAAGAGTTGTATATGATGCAACCAGAAGGTTTTGTCGATCCAAAGGGAGCTAACAAAGTGTGTAAGCTCCAGCGATCCATTTATGGACTGGTGCAAGCCTCTCGGAGTTGGAATAAACGCTTTGATAGTGTGATCAAAGCATTTGGTTTTGTACAGACTTTTGGAGAAGCCTGTATTTACGAGAAAGTGAGTGGGAGCTCTGTAGCATTTCTAATATTATATGTGGATGACATATTGTTGATTGGAAATGATATAGAATTTCTGGATAGCATAAAGGGATACTTGAATAAGAGTTTTTCAATGAAAGACCTCAGTGAAGCTGCTTACATATTGGGCATTAATATCTATAGAGATAGATCAAGAAGCTTAATTGGACTTTCACAAAGCACATACCTTGACAAAGTTTTGAAGAAGTTCAAAATGGATCAAGCAAAGAAAGGGTTCTTGCATGTGTTACAAGGTGTTAAGTTGAGTAAGACCCAATGCCCGACCACTGCAAAAGATAGAGAGAAGATGAAAGATGTTCTCTATGCTTCAGCCATAGGCTCTATCATGTATGCAATGCTATGTACCAGACCTGATGTGTGCCTTGCTATAAGTCTAGCAGGGAGGTACCGAAGTAATCCAGGAGTGGATCAATGGACAGCGGTCAAGAACATCCTGAAATACCTGAAAAGGACTAAGGATATGTTTCTCGTTTATGGAGGTGACAAAGAGCTCATCGTAAATGGTTACGTTGATGCAAGCTTTGACACTGATCCGGACAATTCTAAATCACAAACCGGATACGTGTTTACATTAAACGGTGGAGCTGTCAGTTGATGCAGTTCTAAACAAAACGTCGTGGCGGGATCTACGTGTGAAGCGGAGTACATAGCTGCTTCGGAAGCAGCAAATGAAGGAGTCTGGATGAAGGAGATCATATCCGATCTAGGTGTCATACCTAGTGCATCGGGTCCAATGAAAATCTTTTGTGACAATACTGGTGCAATTGCCTTGGTGAAGGAATCCAAATTTCACAAGAGAACCAAGCACATCAAGAGACGCTTCAATTCCATCCGGGATCTAGTCCAGGTGGGAGACATAGTAAGTTGCAAGATACATACGGATCTGAATGTTGCAGACCCGTTGACTAAGCCTCTACCACGAGCAAAACATGATAAGCACCAAGACTCCATGGGTGTTAGGATCATTACTATGTAATCTAGATTATTGACTCTAGTGCAAGTGGGAGACTGAAGAAAATATGCCCTAGAGGCAATAATAAAGTTATTATTTATTTCCTTATATCATGATAAATGTTTATTATTCATGCTAGAATTGTATTAACTGAAAACATGATACATGTGTGAATACATAGACAAACAGAGTGTCACTAGTATGCCTCTACTTGACTAGCTCGTTGATCAAAGATGGTTATGTTTCCTAGCCATAGACATGAGTTGTCATTTGATTAACGGGATCACATCATTAGGAGAATTATGTGATTGACATGACCCATTCCATTAGCTTAGCACCCGATCGTTTAGTATGTTGCTATTGCTTTCTTCATGACTTATACATGTTCCTATGACTATGAGATTATGCAACTCCCGTTTACCGAAGGAACACTTTGTGTGCTACCAAATGTCACAACGTAACTGGGTGATTATAAAGGTGCTCTACAGGTGTCTCCAAAGGTACTTGTTGGGTTGGCGTATTTCGAGATTAGGATTTGTCACTCCAATTGTCGGAGAGGTATCTCTGGGCCCTCTCGGTAATGCACATCACTTAAGCATTGCAAGCATTGCAACTAATGAGTTAGTTGCGGGATGATGTATTACGGAACGAGTAAAGAGACTTGCCGGTAACGAGATTGAACTAGGTATTGAGATACCGACGATCGAATCTCGGGCAGGTAACATACCAGTGACAAAGGGAACAACGTATGTTGTTATGCGATCTGACCGATAAAGATCTTCGTAGAATATGTGGGAGCCAATATGAGCATCCAGGTTCCGCTATTGGTTATTGACCGGAGACGTGTCTCGGTCATGTCTACATAGTTCTCGAACCCGTAGGGTCCGCACACTTAACGTTACGATGACAGTTATATTATGAGTTTATATGTTTTGATGTACCGAAGGTTGTTTGGAGTCCCGGATGTGATCACGGACATGACAAGGAGTCTCGAAATGGTCGAGAGATAAAGATTGATATATTGGACGACTATATTCGGACACCGGAAGTGTTCCGGGTGATTTCGGAGAAAACCGGAGTGCCGGAGGGTTACCGGAACCCTTCCCCCCCCCCCCCGGAGAAGTAATGGGCCTTATGGGCCTTAGTGGAGAGAGAGAGGGCTGGCCTAGGGCAGGTCGCGCGCCCCTCCCCCTTTGGTCCGAATTGGACTAGGGAGAGAGGCGCCCCCTTCCTTCTCCTCTCCCCTTCCTTTCCCCTCCTAGTAGGAGTAGGAAAGAGGGGAGTCATACTCCTACTAGGAGGAGGAGGACTCCTCCTGGCACCCCATAGAGGGCCGGCCGGCCTCCCCCTTGATCCTTTATTTACAGGCGGGGCACCCGAGACACAACAATTGATCTGTTTGATCTTTTAGCCGTGCGGTGCCCCCCTCCACCATAGTCCACCTCGATATATCAGAAGCGGTGCTTAGGCGAAGCTCTGCATCGGTAGAACATCAACATCGTCACCATGCCATCGTGCTGATGAAACTCTCCCTCAACACTCGGCTAGATCGGAGTTCGAGGGACGTCATCGGGCTGAACGTGTGCTGAACTCGGAGATGCCGTGCGTTCGGTACTTGATCGGTCGGATCGTGAAGACGTACGACTACATCAACCGCGTTGTGCTAACGCTTCCGCTTTTGATCTACGAGGGTACGTGGACAACACTCTCCCCTCTCGTTGCTATGCATCACCATGATCTTGCATGTGCGCAGATTTTTTTTTGAAATTACTACGTTCCCCAACAGTCTCTCGTGCCTGGCCCGTTCACCATCTCAACGTGTCCAATGCTTTTTTGCATGGCCACCTCGACGAGCAGGTATTCTCTCAGCAGCCTACTTGTTTCGTCGACACCGATCCGGACCACATGTGCTTGCTCACCCGTTCTCTCTACGGGTTGAAGCAGGCACCTCGGGCCTGGTACCAGCGGATCGCGGCCTTCCTTCAGCAGCAGGGGTTCCGGTCCACACGGTCCGATGCCTCCCTGTTTGTTTATCACCAGGGCACCGCCACCGCGTACCTTCTCCTATATGTAGACGACATCATCCTGACTGCGTCCTCGCCAGCGCTACTTCAGCAGATTACAGCTCGCCTCGGCACTGAGTTCGCCCTCAAGGACTTGGGGGCCTCCACTATTTCCGCGGCATCGAGATTGTTCGCCGGGCCACTGGTTTCTTCCTGCATCAGCAGAAGTATGCCTACGAGCTTCTGGAGTGAGCTGGCATGCTTAACTGCAAGCCTGCTCCTACGCCTGTCGACACGAAGGCTAAGGTGTCCGTCGTTGAGGGTTCTCCGGCGTCTGACGCTCCCTTCTACCGCTCCATCGTCGGTGCTCTTCAGTACCTCACGCTGACGCGTCCGGACATTCAGTACGCTGTCCAGCAGGTGAGCCTTCACATGCATGCTCCTCGTGATACTCATTGGGCTCTGCTGAAACGTATTCTCCGGTACATACGTGGCACCACTGCTATGGGTCTCACCCTGACGGCATCATCTGACACCAGCCTTGTCGCCTACTCCGACGCCGACTTGGCTGGGTGTCCCGACACTCGATGCTCCACTTCCGGCTACTGCGTCTACCTCGGGCCCTCTCTGATTTCGTGGTCGCCTAAACGACAACTCACGGTCTCACGATCGAGCGCCGAGGCTGAGTACAGGGCTGTGGCTAACGCCGCCGCGGAGTGCTCTTGGCTACGACAGCTACTTCAGGAGTTGCTATGTGAGGTTACCAAGGCGACGCTTGTCTAATGTGACAACGTCTCCGCGGTGTACCTCGCTGCCAACCCTGTCCATCACTGACGGACAAAGCATATTGAGCTCGACATTCACTTCGTCAGGGAGCACGTCGCATTTGGTCGTGTTCGAGTTTCACATGTGCCCACCGATCAGCAGTTCGCCGATGTTATGACGAAGGGACTACCCACCTCGACATTCGAGGGTTTTCGGTCCAGTCTCTGCGTCACCGGCGACGCTTCGACTGCGGGAGGGTGTTGAACATGTGTACATATACGTAGGTCTGGGTCTTATATGCAGTACCGGTTGTGTCTGTCTCTCTCTGTATGTACGTGTATTTTAGAAGACACGATACCGGTCGCACCCCTTGTACCTAATATGTGCCAGTGCAAAATCAATGAGATATTGATGCACCAAACCATTCTCTACAATTGTTATCCGGGATGCACGATTGTCGGCCCATGACTTCATCAAGAGGCCGTGACCGGGAGGGCAGTATGGCGACGACGATGAAAGCGCAACTTATTAATAAACAAAAGTACTTGAAGATAGTGATCAGTGATGTCGATGCCATTGCTCGCTGCCTTGCGAGATACGAAGACATTTGGTCCACGATTGAGGCCCGCAGGCCCGACGGATGCGTGCATGCTCCCAGTTGCGAGGTTGCATGCCGTGCCGGGGAAACCATGGAACCCGTGAAGCGACGAATCAGCTACATGCACTGCACGTGAAATAATGGTGCAACTTTCTCTAATAATAACTTTGTGACGGCCGGGTCGCTGGAGGAGCCTTGAGTTGGACACTAGTCCTGATTCTGCCGCCGCTGTTGACGTTGCAACGGCGGTAAGGCGTGCAGAGCAGGGCGCTAATCTTCCCATACTCCACCGGTGGAGAGCCCCGATCACTGACGTGGGCGGGGAGATTACGGGATCTCTATCTATATAAAAAATGTCAGCTCGCGGTTTCTCCGTTGGCTGCCTGCCGGCTGGAGTGGGGTGACTTATCAGCCAGAGACTTGCCGTCTGCAGCAAATTAAGAAAACTGTCAAGTGGATCCATGCATGCGGCACGCGAGGGGATTCTCTTTTTGATATTGAAAACACATTGTATTTTTCTCTCCTTTATAAACATTGACCCAGCAATGGTTCTGTTCCAACAGCTCCCTTGTTCTCTTCTGCGATGTCTTTACAGACCTAATCTTTTGGGCAATCACAACAGTCTGGATTTTGGGATAATCATCATTGTCATCGTCGTAGTTTTTTTTTTTTTTTTTTTGCGGGTATCATCGTCGTAGTTAATTCAGCATCATGATCGTAGAAGCAAATTGCTTCATTTGGGACCCGATATAAGATGGGGAAATTTGTACGACACTGCGTTTTTAGGACTAGAGGGTTCATTGTAGATTATGACGATGGTAACGGCGATCGTAAAGCCGGGCCAGTGTGATCGTGCATAATATTTGTCAAACACACCCTCTTTTTTTAGCCAAGTTTTTTTTCTAACCTTGACCAGTTAGCCCAGCTTTACGGCATCTCCAACTGAAATCCTAAAATTTGACTAATCAAATGCCGCCTTAAATCTTATCTCCTTTAATTTGGGGAGTTTTCTTAAACCATTCATTTGGGGAGTTAAAACAACATGGAACTAATGAAACTCCTAAAACTTAACTCCCTAAACAAAATCCTTTGTCGATTCTTCTATTTATTTATTTTGGTTTACATGCTCCATTTCAATTAGACATTTACACACATATTAAGTGAAAACTTGATCATTTATATTCATACAATTCGAATACATGTACAAATTCAAAGTTTGCAAATTTAATTATTCAAATTAAGACCCATAAGAATCAATTGCTATTAAGTGCCAACAAGTGCTCAACAAGATCATCTTGGAGTTGGGTATGACCTTAGTTGTCGATCCTTTCATGTGCCGCAAGGAATCTCTGGATCATGTTTGCATTGTGTTCCAGCTCGATAGGATCCCCGTCGAAGATGTGCCAAAAGTTCTTTGGCATTCCTCTCTCATCCTGGATTATTATGTTACGCAAGATGGTGCAACATGTCATGATCTGCCAGAGGACATGTGGCTTCCAATACTTGCATGGCCACGAACAATCACAAAGTGCTTTTGAAGCACATCGAAGACTCTCTCAACATCACTTGCTGGCTCTTGACATGCTGCAAAGTGGGAGCCCTTGTTGCCTTGAGGATGCTGGACTGCCTTCGTAGCCCATTGAGCATAGATGTCATTGACAAGGTAGTACCCCACCGTGTACTCATGACCATTGACAACATTGTTGCAAGGTCGGCCATCTCTAGGAACAAGGCTGGTGATCTTGAAAGGACATTAAGGTCATTATTGGAGTCACGCAATCCGAAGTACGAGTATCGAATCCAAAGATCCTCCGATGTAAGTACCTCGAGGGTGATAGTTGGATCTTTGCAATGCCCTTTGTATTGATCTTTCTCAGGATGATTTTGTACTGACATTTCCATCATGCAGGACAACTCTTCTATGTCCAATGCATGCAATCAATTGATCCAAGCATCCCTTGCCATCATCGTTCTTCACTCGGGCCCATGATCCCCTTTGTGCCTTCATCATTGGATGCCCTCAAGTACTCTGGTCCGTAGATCTCGATCACAGCTTGTGTGAATCTTTGGACTGCCTCGAGGGTTGTATCCTCCACAATGTGGGTGTAATCATCAATGACGTCAGCCGAGCACTCATAGACAAGCATTCAAAGAGTCACAACACACTTCATCATTGTAATTGCACTAATTTCTCCGGATGCACTCCTTCTCGGCTTAAACCAAGGATCATAACCCTAAACAACTTTTGCAAATGGTGTTGAAGAGAATTCGGTGCATCTGAAATCTCCGCCAAAATACTTCTCTGCGTACCTTGCATTGGGAGCAAACTAATCTCTGACAAGCTTGGCATGATCTTCTTCCCTATCACAAATGATATAAAAGTGGCAAAACTGAGAACCTAGTCTTGATCTCATATCTTCCCCATGAACGATCACGACACAATGGCCATCTCAAAAGCATCGTCATCTTCTCCCCCCACCTCATATGAAGAGTCATCGAAGAACATATCCCTTATCTCTTAATCTGCAAATTACAATATTGAATGACGAAAGTTGATTGCAGAAATAGTAAAGAAAACAAAGAGAGAATGAAAAAACATACCTAGGTGATTCGTCGAACACTTGGAGGGGGGAGGAGGTGAGAGCCATTGAGGGGGACGTCGAGGCTGCGGGTAGACGGCGGGGCTCATGGGAAGGTTTGCAAGCATCGAGGAGCTCGATTCCCCTCTAAGTCATGCTCGCCCTTCACTAAGCAAGCTCACAATATCCGTATTTCGACGTTCCAAAGGTCGCTCATGATTCCGGCGCCGTTTAGCTTGAGGACGGATGCTCTACATCATTGTGATCTAAGGCCCAATCCATTCTCGATGAAATGAGGCCTCGCGGTGGCCCTAGTCATCCATGAGCTCCCAGCGGTGGCGACAAAGATATGCGGAGATTCCGGTTGCAGCGGCGTTCAAGTAGCGAATTAAGGGGGGGAGGTCGGCGGGCGTGTTGGTAGAGGCAAGGAACACGACAGAGGAGGTTCCCTCGTGGAGGCGGTCAAGCGAGAGGGAGTAGTGACCGAAAATGAACCCTTTGCTGATAGTTCATTTTGCCTGCTCAAATTTGAGAGACGGCACACGCTTCTCCTCAAATATTTGAGGGGTTAACCATTTTAAGAGTTTGTCTATGTGTGGCTTAACTCCTGAAAATAGCATCTTGTAAGAACTTAAGCCCTTTTAGGAAACTAGCGATACCTTTAGTTATGGCTACTTATGTAATGGGCCGGACCATCTTTACCTCCGTTATTCTATTTTTTAAACTTTGTGTGTAATGAAGGGAAAACCCTATTTGACTCTCGGTGCATCATGTGTCGATCTATTGGCCGACCCACTGTACAACGAGCTCTAAGCATGGAGAGGCAAGGGTGAACGATTTTCTCATGTTTTTTGTGTAGCGGTTTTCTCTGCTACTTTTGGTTTTTGTGTATGGAGGTTTTTCTTCTAGGGTTCCTCCTTTTTGCTTTTTTGTTTTTAGTTTATTGTCTTGTGCCGTATTATAACTGTGTGCATTTGGTTTTTCGATTTGCATGGCATTGATACATCGGTAAATGTGGTATGAAATTAAAATACAGTTCGTTTTAGTATGTACCAAATTATTTTGGTATGGTTTTGATATATACCATAATAATCAAAGTTGATGTGAATTTGAAAATGACATAATAATATTTGATAAATTTGTGACTCAAGACCCATACTTTATTAGAGCATCTCTAGCAGACCCCGTATAATTTCCCGACCCACAAAATAACCGCTAAAATACGGGTCCGCGCGTAAAATGCTGCCCGACCAGACCTCGCAAGCGCGTCCGACCCATAAAATTTTTGAGGGGCGCGGTAAAATCCCATCCCCAACCCACGAAAACGCAGGTTTCCGCCTCGCCCCGACGGTGCCCCGTATTGTAGGAAAGCGGTTGGCGGCAGGGACATTTCAGCCCACGCCCTTTCCCCACCCCTTCCGCCGCCGCCCACCATTGGTTCCGCCCGTCCGCCGCCGACGATACCGTACAAATCTGCGGTCGGAATCGCGCCGCGGGGGCACCCCTCCCCTCTTCCACCTAGCCGCTTCACCGGCTCCCTGGATCCGCCGAACCGAGCCACCCCTAGTCGCCGTCGCCGCCCCGGGATCCACCGTCGCAGAGCCACCGCCCCGAGCCGCTGGTGAGTACTTGTACTTGTGCTTGTGTCGAGCGGTATGCATAGTTGGTTAACGTGGTGTTCGTATTTGTGAATTTAGATGGAATTGAGCCCATGCGAGAAGTTTTTGCTCGAGGATTCGTCTGATTCGGACGACTCGGATGTTGAGACGCTGCTTGTCAATTATCGCCATCAGATGTTGGTGATGTCCCTCGCCGTGAAGGAGCACGAAGATGAGAACCGAAAGAGACGGCGAGGATCGACCATCGGCCGTCTTTGCATTCCTTGGAATCGCCATCTCGGGAACAAGATGTTGATGCAAGACTACTTCGCGGACAATTCAACATATCCGCCGCACCTCTTCTGGAGAAGGTACCGAATTCGCCGATCCCTCTTTGTAAAAATAGTTCAAGCTTGCGAGGCCAATTGTCGTTTTTGGGACAAGCGATCCTTGAAAAACATTATGACATGTTGTGTTATTCTTCACAATATGATTCTTGAAGATGAGAGAGGAATGAACTTGGAGTTCTTCTACGACAATGTGGGTAGCCGCGTCAAACCAGTTAGAGACCATAACCGCATTAGAGCTTTTCTTTAGACCTACAGAAAGATTGAAAATGCAAACACCCACTTTTAGCTTCAGGGGGATCTCATTGAGCACCATTTGCATAGGGCTAGGCAGTAACACATTACATTTTTTCATTTAATTCATGTGTGATTTGTATTCAGGACAAGTTTCGTATTGAATTATTTAGTTTGCTTCAGTATTTAAATAATTATTGTAATTTGGATTATTGTTGTATTGAAATATTGATATTTTTTCTTATATTAAATTACTAATTCTGAATATGTGGCATATGTGTGAGATTCAGACCGCATCTGATATGCGGGCGCCGGTAGAGCAGACATCGCATAGCGGAACTGTAAAACAGAATATCCGCGAATATTCCGTTTTACAGTTCCGCTATGCGGGGTCTGTTCGGCCGGCGCCCGCGCCGGCCCGCAAAACCGTTTTTTCATGAATTGTAAACAAGTTTTACGGGTCGGCGATATACGAGGTCTGTTAGAGATGCTCTTATATAACTAAGACTATATATAACTATATATAATTATATATGCATGCATCGATTATTGCCCTGATGGTTGTTCGTGCATGCAAATGTGCGATGTATACTTTGCTTTTGTTTATGCACATGCTTACCATTGTTTAGACAAAAATGACCAGTTACAAGAAAATTGAACGTGCTTAGCAGGGAATCTAGCTCCTGTGCAAAAAAGGTATACAACGTTACAAAGTTTTTGGCCCTTAGTATGGTTGTTGGCCAAAGAAATATAAATATATCTTTTACTTTGGTTAATTTGTTTAGTGGCTCGGTTGGTATATACCAAAAAACACAAATTCAAAATGGTAAGGGAATTCCATACCATAGCAAAAACCAGATACCATAAAAACCATAAAAAAATGGTCCAGGTACGGTTTTCTGATATGGTTTTATAATGCACAGCGTGAGGCGTTTTGCTTTCGGTTTTCTTTGTGTTTCCTCTTTTATTCTTTGTCTTTTAAATACTTTTCATGTCTTTAGTATTCATTTTTTTCCTTTTCTACTTTTTACCTTTCTACAATTTAGAAAATGAATATCCAAGATTCAATTATTTCTCAAAGATACACGTACATTTTAAAACAAATGAGGACTTTTTAAAATTCCATGATTTTTTAAAAAAGAACATTTTAACATTTGACAACATTTTTGGAATTTAATATCATTTTTAATTCAAGAATATTTTCTAAATTCCAGAACATCTCATAGAATCCGTGAATTTTTAACATTCGAAAACATTTTATAAATTTGTTTAATATTTTAAATAAAAACAACAAATATTTTCAAAAATTAACAACATCTTCCATTTTATGAACACTTCGTTAAAAAAATCGCCAACATTTTATAAAATGAGGGATATTTTTAGTTTTCAAGAACATTTTTATACCTTCTGTTATTTTAAAAAATGTCAATTACATTTTTTTAACTCGCAGTTATTTTAAAATTCGTATTTTCTCCATGAACAACATAACATTTCTTATAATCTTGTATCCCGTGGTCGTTTTTCTGGGGAGAAAAACAGAAAAGAATCATTGGTGCACAAGTGCCGAAGTGGGCCGGCCCAGTTGCTCCCTTACGTGCACTATGTTGATACAAAGTGCGTCGTATAAAATCTCTTACCTAATGAAAGCAGTGGGGAGCATGCTGGGAGCCAAGCTATCAAAACTAAGAACATATTGTATTTTTTATTGAATAAAATAGTATTGTTAGGGACCAAGCATCGACAACAGACAATAAGCACCGTCTCCAAAAACCTAGAGAGATGGCCGAGGGCAGCAAACGGAGCAAGATTATGATGCTTGTCAAAGTCGGTTCAAAACAGAAGAAATGCTGCGGTGCAACTTTTGCCCTACAATAAGCAGTAATATATATTTGGGACACCTAGGTGCCCAGACTCCTTACCTATGCACCGTTAGATTGCATTTAGATGCGTGTCGTTATATGAATATTGAAATTAATGGGTATACTTATTTGGAAACAATGACAACGCTAATCATAAATGGGTATTATTAGCCCACACCATGCATGGTAACATATTTCTGGCATGCAAAATAAATGACATACATTTCACCCTTCCTTGTATATAATTAGGAGAGAGGAAGTTTTGAAATAATGCCTCATGATTATATACTAAACAGTGTAAATGTCCATATACTTGGGTACGTGGACATTTTGTTTTTGTATGTATATGATTTGAGGTATGTCCATATACTTGGATACCTACAATATTTTCGTACAGTTTACATAGCCGGGTATGTACAAGTATAGAAACATTCGGGTGTACTACTGATCTATGTCAAACTAAAATATGTCCGGTCTATCGTGCATTTCAAATTTTTAGCCAGGTATATACATAGATAGGTATATACATAATTTAGTTTGGGTATACAGTTCGACTAGTTACATACAACATCTTCGTACCATTTATATAACAGGGTATATACATGTACAGAAACATTGGGTATATTATTGATGTATGTGGAACTAAAAAAAATCGGTATATTGTATATCACAAAATTTTAGTGTGATATATACATCTTTTACTTTGGATATCACATTTTCTGATATGTCGTATATCTCAAATTTTTAGGAACGTGACATTTCTGTTGTCTGATGTATCTAGAGTACATACATGTATCCTATTATTAAGAAAATGTAGGTACCTAAAATATATTATGTATTCTCAGGTTTCTTGTATTAAAAATATATAAACATACTTAAAAGGGTAAATGAGTACATCATTTCAAGTTTCCTATATGTAGATAAGCTACTATATGTACGTATTAATAAGTCGCACATACCCAAAAATATATTGGGTATAAGCATACCTGAGAATATCTTGGTACTAAAAATTTGCATACTACATAAATACTATATTTATAGGTATATATACAACAAAATTGTGCGCATTCAAAATATTTTCAGGTATCTGCATACTATATTTATAGGTACAAAATAGCTAGTGTATGTATGTGCTAATATGTCGTAAGAATAACAATGTCCATGTCCGGGAGGCAGCGTATGAGATTCAAATTAGTTAGCATGTGATGTTTTTGGAAGGCAATCAATTGGCATGGAGGTGCTAGTGCATGCATAGATTATTTGGAAAGTGAAACATTGAATGACCAAGGTGCCCAGGCACCTAGATGCCCCTAAACATTTTACCTATATATATATATATATATATATATATATATATATATATATATATATATATATATATATATATATATATATATATATATATATATATATATATATATATATAGGAAAATCCATCCTATCACCCAGTGGTAGTTACCCCACATGTCTCATATACTACCATGTGGTACTATATATACTATTTTATTATTTTAAATATGTTCATATAATATATCTAAGATATTTCAAAGCAAGTTACATGAAAAATTGCATATGAGCCCATAATTTTTTTATATTTATGAAATACGTACATATTTGTACATAAAAAGAGCATACTCAAAAAGGTACATACTACCTAAAATTAGTATATATACTACCTAATCATTATTATATACTACATACTACACGCATATACTCTCGGTTTCGACAGATACTACATACAACATACAAAACGCAAGTGGTGGTAACTACCACTGCTTGTAGGAAACATTTGTCCTATATATATATATATATATATATATGTATGTATGTATAATGTTACAATATTCGTTCACCTAGCACCTCTTGATTTCACTTGAAAGCTAGATACCACTAGAAAAATCATATAAATACAAGCACACCATCTGTATATTGCTACGTGTTGGGGAACGTAGTAATTTCAAAAATTTCCTACGCACACGCAAGATCATGGTGATGCATAGCAACGAGAGGGGAGAGTGTTGTCCACGTACCATCGTAGACCGAAAGCGGAAGCGTTAGAACAACGCGGTTGATGTAGTCGTACGTCTTCACGATCCGACCGATCAAGTACCGAACGCACGGCACCTCCGAGTTCAGCACACGTTCAGCTCGATGACGTCCCTCGAACTCCGATCCAGCCGAGTGTCGAGGGAGAGTTCCGTCAGCACGACGGCGTGGTGACGATCTTGATGTTCTACCGTCGCAGGGCTTCGCCTAAGCATCGCTACAATATTATCGTGGAGGACTATGGTGGAGGGGGCACTGCACACGGCTAAGAGATCGAGAGATCAATTGTTGTGTCTAGAGGTGCCCCCCTGCCCCCGTATATAAAGGAGCAAGGGGGAGGAGGTGCGGCCAGGCTTGGGGCGCGCCAGGAGGAGTCCTACTCCTACCGGGAGTAGGACTCCCCCCCCTTGTCCAATTCGGACTTGGGGGGAGGGGCGCGCAGCTGCCCCTTGGCCTCCTCTCCTCTTGCTCCACTAGGCCCATTAAGGCCCATTAAGTTACCGGGGGGTTACGATAACCTCCCGATACTCCGGTAAAATGCCGATTTCACCCGGAACACTTCCGATGTCCAAACATAGGCTTCCAATATATCAATCTTCATGTCTTGACCATTTCAAGACTCCTCGTCATGTCCGTGATCACATCCGGGACTCCGAACAAACTTTGGTACATCAAAACTCATAAACTCATAATATAACTGTCATCGTAACGTTAAGCGTGCGGACCCTACGGGTTCAAGAACTATGTAGACATGACCTAGAACTGTTTCCGGTCAATAGCCAATAGCGGAACCTGGATGCTCATATTGGCTCCTACATATTCTACGAAGATCTTTATCGGTCAAACCGCATAACAATATACGTTGTTCCCTTTGTCATCGGTATGTTACTTGCCCGAGATTCGATCGTCGGTATCTCAATACCTAGTTCAATCTCGTTACCGGCAAGTCTCTTTACTCGTTACGTAATGCATCATTCCGTAACTAACTCATTAGGTACATTGCTTGCAAGGCTTATAGTGATGTGCATTACCGAGAGGGCCCAGAGATACCTCTCCGATAATCGGAGTGACAAATCCTAATCTCGAAATACGCCAACTCAACAAGTACCTTCGGAGACACCTGAGAGCTCCTTTATAATCACCCGATTACGTTGTGGACGCTTAGTAGCACACAAAGTGTTCCTCCGGTAAACGGGAGTTGCATAATCTCATAGTCATAGGAACATGTATAAGTCATGAAGAAAGCAATAGCAACATACTAAACGATCAAGTGCTAAGCTAACAGAATTGGTCAAGTCAATCACATCATTCTCCTAATGATGTGACCCCATTAATCAAATGACAACTCATGTCCATGGCTAGGAAACTTAACCATCTTTGATTCACGAGCTAGTCAAGTAGAGACATACTAGTGACACTATGTTTGTCTATGTATTCACACATGTATCAAGTTTCCGGTTAATACAATTCTAGCATGAATAATAAACATTTATCATGAAATAAGGAAATAAATAATAACTTTATTATTGCCTCTAGGGCATATTTCCTTCAGTCTCCCACTTGCACTAGAGTCAATAATCTAGTTCACGTCGCCATGTGATTTAACACCAATATTCATATCTGTATATGATTAACACCCATAGTTCACATCGTCATGTGACCAACACCCAAAGGGTTTACTAGAGTCAATAATCTAGTTCACATTGCAATGTGATTAACACCCAAAGAGTACTAAGGTGTGATCATGTTTTGCTCGTGAGAAAAACTTAGTCAACGGGTCTGTCACATTCAGAGTCGTATGTATTTCACAAATATTCTATGTCTACAATGCTCTGCACGGAGCTACTCTAGCTAATTGCTCCCACTTTCAATATGTATCCAGATTGAGATTTAGAGTCATTTGGATCGGTGTAAAAGCTTGCACCTATGTAACTCTTTACGACGGGCTCTTTTATCACCTCCATAATCGAGAAATATTTCCTTAGTCCTCACTAAGGATATTCTTGACCAATGTCCAGTGATCTACTCCTAGATCACTATTGTACTCCCTTTCCAAATTGAGAGCAAGGTATACAATAGGTCTGGTACATAGCATAACATACTTTATAGAACCTATAACTGAGGCATAGGGAATGACTTTCATTCTCTTTTCTATTTTCTGCCGTGGTCGGGATTTGAGTCTTACTCAATTTCACACCTTTGCAACACAGGCAAGAACTCTTTCTTTGACTGTTCCATTTTGAACTACTTCAAAATCTTGACAAGGTACGTACTTTTTGAAAAAACTTATCAAGCGTCTTGATCTATCTCAATAGATCTTGATGCTCAATATGTAAGTAGCTTTACTGAGGTCTTTCTTTTAAAGAACTCCTTTCAAATACTCCTTTATGCTTTCCAGAAAAATTCTACATCATTTTCGATCAACAATATGTTACTCACATATATTTATCAGAAAGGCGGTAGTGCTCCCACTCACTTTATTGTAAATACAGGCTACACCGCAAGTCTGTATAAAACTATATGCTTTGATCAACTTATCAAAGTGTATATTCCAACTCTGAGATGCTTGCACTAGTCTATAAATGGATCGCTGGAGCTTGCACATTTTGTTAGCACCTTTAGGGTTGACAAAACCTTCTGGTTGTATCATATACAACTCTTCTTTAAGAAAACCATTAAGGAATACAGTTTTGACCTCCATTTGCCAGATTTCATAAAATGTGGCAATTGCTAACATGATTTGGACAGACTTAAGCATTGCTACAGTTGAGAAAATCTCATTGTAGTCAACACCTTGAACTTGTCGAAAACCTTTTTGTGACAAGTCGAGCTTTGTAGACAGTTACATTACCATCAGCGTCAGTCTTCTTCTTGAAGATCCATTTGTTTTCTATGGCTTGCCGATCATCGGGCAAGTCAACCAAAGTCCATAATTTGTTCTCATACATGGATCCCATCTCAGATTTCATGGCCTCAAGCCATTTTTTCGGAATCTGGGCTCATCATCGCTTCCTCATAGTTCGTAGGTTCGCCATGGTCGAGTAACATGACTTCCAGAACAGGATCGTACCACTCTGGTGCGGATCTTACTCTGGTAGACCTACAAGGTTCGGTAGTAACTTGATCCGAAGTTTCATGATCAATATCATTAGCTTCCTCACTGATTGGTGTAGGTGTAGGAATCACTGGAACTGATTTCTGTGATGAACTACTTTCCAATTCGGGACTTATCAAGCTCTACTTTCCTCCCACTCACTTCTTTCGAGAGAAACTCCTTCTCTAGAAAGGATCCATTCTTAGCAACGAATGTTTTGCCTTCGGATCTGTGATAGAAGGTGTACCCAACAGTTTTCTTTGGGTATTCTATGAAGACGCACTTCTCCGATTTGGGT
The DNA here is from genome assembly GCA_021605205.1 of Aegilops longissima. NCBI lineage: Eukaryota > Viridiplantae > Streptophyta > Magnoliopsida > Poales > Poaceae > Aegilops > Aegilops longissima. The sequence goes on along the minus strand of CM038682.1, from coordinate 608,947,315 downwards.
TCGAGCTTATCAGGTTGAAAACCTTTTTCACATAAGCATCGCAACTCCAAACTTTAAGAAACGACAGCTTAGGTTTACTGCTAAACCATAGTTCATACGGTGTCGTCTAAAAGGATTTAGATGGTGCCCTATTAAAGTGAATGCAACTATCTCTAATGCATAACCCCAAAACGATAGTGGTAAATCGGTAAGATACATCATAGATCACACCATATCTAATAAAGTGCGGTTACGACGTTCGGACACACCATTATGTTGTGGTGTTCCATGTGGCGTGAGCTGTGAAACTATTCCACATTGTTTAAAAATGAAGGCCAAACTCGTAACTCAAATATTCTTTTCTACGATCAGATTGTAGAAACTTTATTTTCTTGTTACGATGATTCTCCACTTCACTCTGAAATTCTTTGAACTTTTCAAATGTTTCAGACTTGTGCTTCATTAAGTAGATATACGCATATCTGCTCAAATCATTTGTGAAGGTCAGAAAATAACGATACCCGCCACGAGCATCAACACTCATTGGACCGCATACATCTGTATGTATTATTTCCAACAAGTTATTAGCTCGTTCCATTGTTCCGGAGAACGGAGTTTTAGTCATCTTGCCCAAAAGGCACGGTTGCAAGCATCAAATGATTCATAACCAAGTGATTCCGAAAATCCATCTTTATGGAGTTTCTTCATGCGCTTTACACCGATATGACCCAAACGGCAGTGCCACAAATAAATTGCACTATCATTATTAACTTTGCATCTTTTGGCATCAACATTATGAATATGTGTATCACTATGATCAAGATTCAATAAACCATCACCATTGGGTGTATGACCATAGAAGGTTTTATTCATGTAGACAGAATAACAATTTATTCTCTATCTTAGATGAATAATCGTATCACAATAAACATGATCTTATCATATTTATGCTCAATGCAAACACCAAATAACATTTATTTAGGTTTAACACTAATCTCGAAAATATAGGGAGTGTGTGATGATGATCATATCAATCTTGGAACTACTTCCAACACTCACCGTCACTTCCCCTCAACTAGTTTCATTTATTCAGAACTCCTGTTTGAGTTACTAATCTTAGCAACCGAACAAGTATCAAATACTCGGGGCTACTATAAACACTAGTAAGGCACACATCAATAACCTGTATATCAAATATACCCTTGTTCACTTTGCCATCCTTCTTATCCACCAAATATTCAGGGTATTTCCGCTTCCAGTGACCATTTCCTTTGCAGTGTAAGCACTCAGTTTCAGGCTTTGGTCCAGCTTTGGGCTTCTTCGCGGGAGTGACAACTTGCTTGTCATTCTACTCGAAGTTCCCTTTCTTTCCCTTTGCCCTTTTCTTGAAACTAGTGGTCTTGTCAATCATCAACACTTGATGCTATTTCTTGATTTCTACCTTCGTCGATTTCAACATCACGAAGAGCTCGGGAATCATTTTCGTCATCCCTTGCATACTATAGTTCATCACGAAGTTCTAGTAACTTGGTGATGGTGACTAGAGAACTCTGTCAATCACTATCTTATCTGGAAGATTAACTCCCACTTGATTCAAGAGAATGTAGTACCCAGACAATCTGAGCACATGCTCACTAGTTGAGAAATTCTCCTCCCTCTTTTAGCTATAGAACTTGTTGGAGATTTCCTATCTCTCAACTCGGGTATTTGCTTGAAATATTAACTTCAATTCCTGGAACATCTCATATGGTCCATGACGTTCAAAACGTCTTTGAAGTCCCGATTCTAAGCCGTTAAGCATGGTGCACTAAACTATCAAGTAGTCATCATATTGAGCTAGCCAAACATTCATAACGTCTGCATCTGCTCCTACAATAGGTCTGTCACCTAGCGGTGCATTAAGGACATAATTCTTCTGTGCAGCAATGAGGATAAACCTCAGATCACGGATCCAATCCGCATCATTTCTACTAACATCTTTCAATACAATTTTCTCTAGGAACATATCAAAATAAACATATGAAAGCAACAACGCGAGCTATTGATCTACAACATAATTTGCAAAATACTACCAGGACTAACTTCATGATAAATTTAAGTTCAATTAATCATATTACTTAAGAACTCCCACTTAGACAGACATCTCTCTAGTCATCTAAGTGATCACGTGATCCAAATCAACTAAACCATGTCCGATCATCACGTGAGATGGAGTAGTTTTCAATGGTGAACATCACTATGTTGATCATATCTACTATATGATTCACGCTCGTGTTGGGCAACGTTGCAGAAAATTAAAATTTTTCCTACGGTTTCACCAAGATCTATCTATGAGTTCATCTAGAAATGAGCCAAGGGAGTGATTTTGCATCTACATACCACTTTGTAGATCGCGAGCGGAAGCGTTCACTAGAACGGGGATGAAGTAGTCGTTCTCGTCGTGATCCTATCACCGGAGATCCTCGCGCCGAACGGACGGCACCTCCGCGTTCAACACACGTACGGAACGGGAGATATCTCCTCCTTCTTGATCCAGCAAGGGGGAAGGAGAGGTTGATGATGATCCAGCAGCACGACGGCGTGGTGGTGGATGCAGCAGAACTCGGCAGACTTCGCCAAGCTGCTGCGGGAGGAGGGACGAGGTGTAGCAGTGGGGAGGGAGGCGCAGAACTTCAGTGCGGCTGCCCCTTCCCTCCCTTATATAGGCCCCAGGGGGCGTCGGCCTGGGGATCCCATCCCCAAGGGGCGGCGCCAAGGGGAGGAGTGCCCCCAAGGCAGTGGGCGCCCCACCCTAGGGTTTTAACCCTAGGCGGGGTGGGTCAGAGGCGCACCAGCCCACTATGGGCTGGTTCCTCCCCACTTCATCCCATGGGGCCCTCCGGATGGGTGGCCCCACCCGGTGGACCCCCGGGACCCTTCCGGTGGTCCCGGTACAATACCGGGTGACCCCGAAACTTTCCCGATGGCCGAAATACCACTTCCTATATATAATTATTTACCTCCGGACCATTCCGAAACTCCTCTGACGTCCGGGATCTCATCCGGGACTCCGAACAACATTCGGTATACTGCATACTCATATTCATACAACCCTAGCGTCACCGAACCTTAAGTGTGTAGACCCTACGGGTTCGGGAGACACGTAGACATGACCGAGACGGCTCTCGGGCAATAACCAACAGCGGGATCTGGATACCCATCTTGGCTCCCACATGCTCCTCGATGATCTCATCGGATGAACCACGATGTCGAGGATTCAAACAATCCCGTATACAATTCCCTTTGTCAATCGGTATGTTACTTGCCCGAGATTCGATCGTCGGTATCCCAATACCTCGCTCAATCTCGTTACGGCAAGTCACTTTACTCGCATCAGTAATGCATGATCCCGTGACCGGACACTTGGTCACTTTGAGCTCATTATGATGATGCACTACCGAGTGGGCCCAGTGATACCTCTCCGTAACACGGAGTGACAAATCCAGTCTCGATCCGTGTCAACCCAATGTACACTTTCGGAGATACCTGTAGTGCACCTTTATAGTCACCCAGTTACGTTGTGACGTTTGGTACACCCAAAGCACTCTTACGATATCCGGGAGTTACACGATCTCATGGTCTAAGGAAGACATACTTGACATTGGAAAAGCTCTAGCAAAACGAACTACACGATCTTGTGCTATGCTTAGGATTGGGTCTTGTCCATCACATCATTCTCCTAATGATGTGATCCTGTTGTCAATGACATCCAATGTCCATAGTCAGGAAACCGTGACTATCTGTTGACCAACGAGCTAGTCAACTAGAGGCTCACTAGGGACATGTTGTGGTCTATGTATTCACACGTGTATTATGATTTCCGGATAATACAATTATAGCATGAATAAAAGACAATTATCACGAACAAGGAAATATAATAATAATCCTTTTATTATTGCCTCTAGGGAATATTTCCAACAGCTCGACCTTTCGGTCTCCGTGTTCCGAGGCCATATCTGTATATGCTAGGCTCGTCAAGTTTAACCTGAGTATTTCACGTGTGCAACTGTTTTGCACCCGTTGTATTTGAACGTAGAGCCTATCACACCCGATCATCACGTGGTGTCTCAGCATGAAGAACTTTCACAACGGTGTATACTCAGGGAGAACACTTCTTTATAATTAGTGAGAGATCATCTTAAAATGCTACCGTCAATCAAAGCAAGATAAGATGCATAAAGGATAAACATCACATGCAATCAATATAAGTGATATGATATGGCCATCATCATCTTGTGCTTGTGATCTCCATCTCCAAAGCACCGTCGTGATCACCATCGTCACCGGCGTGACACCTTGATCTCCATCGTAGCATCGTTGTCGTTTATGCCATCTATTGCTTCTACGACTATCGCTACCGCTTAGTGATAAAGTAAAGCAATTACAGGGCGTTTGCATTTCATACAATAAAGCGACAACCATATGGCTCGCGCTAGTTGTCGATAACTTCGGTTACAAAACATGATCATGTCATACAATAAAATATAGCATCACGTCTTGACCATATCACATCACAACATGCCCTGCAAAAACAAGTTAGACGTCCTCTACTTTGTTGTTGCAAATTTTACGTGGCTGCTACAGGCTGAGCAAGAACCGTTCTTACCTACGCATCAAAACCATAATGATAGTTCGTCAAGTTAGTTCTGTTTTAACCTTCGCAAGGACCGGGCGTAGCCACACTCGGTTCAACTAAAGTTGGAGAAACTGACACCCGCTAGCCACCTCTGTGCAAAGCACGTCGGGAGAACCGGTCTCGGCGTAAGCGTACGCGTAATATCGGTCTGGGCCGCTTCATCCAACAATACTGCCGAACCAAAGTATGACATGCTGGTAAGCAGTATGTCTTGTATCACCCACAACTCACTTGTGTTCTACTCGTGCATATAACATCTACGCATAAAACCAGGCTCTGATGCCACTGTTGGGGAACGTATTAATTCCAAAAATTTCCTACGCACACGCAAGATCATGGTGATGCATATCAACGAGAGGGGAGAGTGTTGTTCACGTACCCTCGTAGACCGAAAGCGGAAGCGTTAGAACAACGCAGTTGATGTAGTCGTACGTCTTCACGATTCGACCGATCAAGTACCGAACGCACGACACCTCCGAGTTCAGCACATGTTCAGCTCGATGACGTCCCTCGAACTCCGATCCAGCCGAGTGTCGAGGGAGAGTTCCGTCAGCACGACGGCGTGGTGACGATCTTGATGTTCTACCGTCGCAGGGCTTCGCCTAAGCACCGCTACAATATTATCGAGGAGGACTATGGTGGAGGGGGCACCACACACGGCTAAGAGATCAAGAGATCAATTGTTGTGTCTAGAGGTGCCCCCCTGCCCCCGTATATAAAGGAGCAAGGGGGAGGAGGTGCGGCCAGGCTTGGGGTGCGCCAGGAGGAGTCCTACTCCTACCGGGAGTAGGACTCCCCCCTTTTCCATGTTGGACTAGGACTTGGGGGGAAAGAGGAGAGAGAGGGGAAAGGAAAGGGGGGGGGGGCGCCGCCCCCAATCCTAGTCCAATTCAGACTTGGGGGGGAGGGGCGCGCGACTGCCTCTTGGCCTCCTCTCCTCTTCCTCCACTAGGCCCATTAAGGCCCATTAAGTTACGGGGGGGGGGGGTCCGGTAACCTCCCGGTACTCCGGTAAAATGCCGATTTCACCCGGAACACTTCCGATGTCCAAACATAGGCTTTCAATATATAAATCTTAATGTCTCGGCCATTTCGAGACTCCTCCTCATGTCCGTGATCACATCCGGGACTCCGAACAAACTTTGGTACATCAAAACTCATAAACTCATAATATAACTGTCATCGTAACGTTAAGCGTGCGGACCCTACGGGTTCGAGAACTATGTAGACATGACCTAGAACTGTTTCCGGTCAATAACCAATAACGGAACCTGGATGCTCATATTGGCTCCTACATATTCTACGAAGATCTTTATCGGTCAAACCGCATAACAGCATACGTTGTTCCCTTTGTCATCGGTATGTTACTTGCCCGAGATTCGATCGTCGGTATCTCAATACCTAGTTCAATCTCGTTACCGGCAAGTCTCTTTACTCGTTACGTAATGCATCATTCCGTAACTAACTCATTAGTTACATTGCTTGCAAGGCTTATAGTGATGTGCATTACCGATAGGGCCCAGAGATACCTCTCCGACAATCGGAGTGACAAATCCTAATCTCGAAATCGCCAACTCAACAAGTACCTTCAGAGACACTGTGAGAGCTCCTTTATAATCACCCGATTCGTTGTGGACGTTTGGTAGCACACAAAGTGTTCCTCCAGTAAACGGGAGTTGCATAATCTCATAGTCATATGAACATGCATAAGTCATGAAGAAAGCAATAGCAACATACTAAACGATCAAGTGTTAAGCTAACGGAATGGGTCAAGTCAATGACATCATTCTCCTAATGATGTGACCCCGTTAATCAAATGACAACTCATGTCCATGGCTAGGAAACTTAACCATCTTTGATTCACGAGCTAGTCAAGTAGAGGCATACTAGTGACACTATATTTGTCTATGTATTCACACATGTATCAAGTTTTCAGTTAATACAATTCTAGCATGAATAATAAACATTTATCATGAAATAAGGAAATAAATAATAACTTTATTATTGCCTCTAGGGCATATTTCCTTCACTACGAACAACAGCGAGCAATTTGGTCACTTGTATGGGAATCATAAGAGTGTTGGTTCCCGATGCTTGTTACATGGTTCCGACGAAGAAAATGAGAGGGAAAAGTCAAGGTGGGGGTTGCATGCAGAGATGCACTATATCAACTGAAATGGGACGAGGATCCCCTGACGTACGACAGGGTGCCGTCAAACCACATGTGGGCCCACTAGGAACCTGTCCCACTTTGTCAGTGGCCCAACGGCACACACCGTACGTCAGGGGAGCTGGATCCACTGAAATGGCCATGTGAGGGCGGTACGGATGGCATTTCAGATTTTTTTTAAACGTGCGAGGAGAGAATTAGAGATAAGATACAATACAGGAACAACGAGGGAGCGCCTCTTCAGCGCCTGCTAGTTGGCGCTCGTGTGCAAGCAAGCAGGCCACGACCCAACTTCAAGCCAACATGCTCGCAGACACACTTTGCCCACTAGATTTTCATATATTTTTTTGGTCTGGTAGGGGAAAAACATTAGAAAATCCAAAAAATTACAAAACAAAAAATACATTAGAAAATCCAAAAAATTACAAAACAAAAAATACATTAGAAAATCCAAAAAATTACAAAACAAAAAAGTGATGTTGAACTCGAAAAAGGTTCATATATTTGTAAAAGATTCACAAAAATGAAAAAATACCAAGAAGTTGAAAAAACTACACAATTGTTTTTCAAAAGTTCACGAATTTGGCAAAGGTTCACAAATTTTAATAAAGTTTGCAAAATTCAGAAAAATCTCGAAAATAAATAAAATTGAAAAGCTACACAAAAATGAAGGAAAGTTTGCGAAACTGAAAAAAATTCACGACTCGGAAGCGTTTGTAATCTTGAAAAATTCATAAAAATGTAAAATAATCATGAATTTGAAAATCAAGTCGTAAACTTGAAAAAAAGGTCACTGATTTGAAAACAATTGTGGGTTTATAAAAAAAAAGGTTCACAAATTAGTAAGAAAATATGTTCATAAATTTGAAAAAAAGTTCATGAATTTGTCAAAATAATGGATTTGGAAAAAGTTTACAAAATTGAAAACAGTTCAGGAAGCTGAAAAACATTCACAATTTTTTAAAAGTTATAGAATTTTGAAAAGTTTCACAAACTTTAATAAAGTTTGCAAAATTAAGAAATGTCACGAAAATAAAAATGAATTTGAAAATGTTCACAAAATTACGAAATTGAAAATATTCAGGAAATTTTCAAAAGTCAATGACTTGAAAAAGTTTGTACTTTTGAAGAAGGTTCATAAATTTTTTAAAAATTGATGAATTTGAAAAAAAATTGAACTTGAATAAAAGGTCATGGGTTTTAAAAAAGTTGTGGCTTTTGAAAGAGGTACAGAAATTTGTAAGAAAATGTTCATAGATTCAAAAAAAAACTCGCAATTTGAAAAAAGTTCATGAGTTTGACCCGAAAAACTTGATTTGAAAAAATTGTGAAATAAAAAAATCACAATTTTGAGGAAAGATCATGAATTTGAATAAAGTTTGCTCTCATTAAGAAAAGAAAAGAAAATAAAACGGAGAAAAATGGGCCAAACAGAATAACAGTAGAAAACATGACTAGGAATGCGCTGCCTTTTTCTTTATCGTTACATTTGCCACAGAAGAAGCGAAAAGGAAAACAAGTAGGCACAACAAGTAACCTGTCCCGGTTGGTTACTGCAGCTTGAAATAAACCATGCGGGTTGCAAGAAAGACGGTACGAGACAAAGTCTTTCATCGCATTAGATTAAGCAAGTTGTTTGCTCATGTTGGACGAAGGAAATTAGAAGCCCAGAACAATCTTTTGAGTTAGACTGTGATCCCATATTTATTTATTTGTCTTTTATAAGTGTTGGTCCCACAAGAGATTAAGACCATCATCTGACCATGTTTCTAATATGTGCATTTTGAAGAGTGTCGGGTCGACACGTGAGTATGAGAGTATTTTTTTATTTACAACATTGTTTGTCATCCATGTGAGTAGAAGCAAAAGGATAGACTGTGATCCCATATTTATTTATTTGTCTTTTATAAGTGTTGGTCCCACAAGAGATTAAGACCATCATCTGACCATGTTTCTAATATGTGCATTTTGAAGAGTGTCGGGTCGACACGTGAGTATGAGAGTATTTTTTTATTTACAACGTTGTTTGTCATCCATGTGAGTAGAAGCAAAAGGATAGACTGTGATCCCATATTTATTTATTTGTCTTTTATAAGTGTTGGCCCCACAAGAGATTAAGACCATCATCTGACCATGATTCTAATATGTGCATTCTGAAGAGTGTCGGGTCGACACGTGAGTATGAGAGTATTTTTTTTATTTACAACGTTGTTTGTCATCCATGTGAGTAGAAGCAAAAGGATAGACATGAACTAATAGACAACTCTAACTTTATAAATAATTAAAAAATAGTAGTAGTAGTGAAAAAAGAAAGATAGTAGCGTAGACTAGCCAACCAAGTTGATATAGGAAAATACACAGGAGCTCTCGGGTGCTCCGCATCCCTATACGAAAAATATTTATTAAAACTTCCCAGAAAATAAAAAAATCTAAAATTTCGGGATGTCAAACCTGTTTTCCCAATCTACTTCCATGTGAAATTTCGTGAAAAAATACCAAAAAACGTATCCGTGGCGAAGGAATTACTGCCCGGAAAAAAATGTACCAAAACAGTGTTTTGCTATACATAGGAATTCTTTGCCTTTTTTACCGCGAATACTTTTCCCGGTATTTTTTCACCAAATTTCAGACGGGAGTACATCGGGAACCCACGTTTGATATCCCAAAATCCCAGATTTTTTTTCAAATTTGTCGGTCTTTTTTTCTGGTATTGTACGTATAGGGGTGTGGAGCACACAAGAGCTCTAAATCCTCATCCGTTTATATAGATGACTAAATCCATCACATACCTACAATGAAGACATAATTCTTTTTGTTTGAAATTGTAACTTAAAACTTAGATCAGATTAGCATAGCATACGTGGGAAATATCATGTGAAAATAGTTATCTTCTAGAAGTATGAAAATACTGTTTGAAAAAGCTCATGCACGAGTTCTATTAGATACAAAAGGAAGGTCTACATATAGGGAAGACTATATTTACATCTATACAAATTTCAACTTCATATTCAATTTACTTTGTGAGCAACAAGAAGGAAAAAAGAAGTAGGGTGTGAATAGTGTCCTAAACAACAGAACTATATGTTGAGAGTGGACAGATGTACAATATTCTTTACAAAAAACTTGTTGTATGCTTTTCAATATTTACACTGTAAAGATATTATTCTATATTAAATACTTTCTGCACTCTGATGTAACTGGAATTTAGCTTTGTCCTGAATGAACTTCTTACAGTTTCCTACAAAGAAAGAACTTCTTTGTAAGTTAACCAAAACTACAGAAAACTATACCAACAGCTGCAACCTCAAAATAGTTTTTTTATCTATATGTATTTGATATTTTAGATATTAGCGTATTTTTATAGACCTTGTCAAACTTAAATAAAATGTAGGACAAAAGTAGATCTTCAATTAATTTAAAACAAAGAAATCAGTAAGCTTGCAGGCTACATGAGCAGGTTCTGAAGATCGCAAAATGTGGATTGCTGGGCAAATCTCCTTTGGCAGAACGAAATAAGACAGCTAGAACGAAGCGAAGCCCAATCAGGGTCTGCCCAAGGAGAAGTGGCCCAGTAATCTACAACTCGCATGATAAATAGGGAGTTTATTTGGGCTCTGTTTCAGCTTACCTGATGGGGTATATGCACCGGGAGTTTATGTGGGCTCTATTTCATCTTACCTGATGGGTGGGATTGCTTGGTGCATTCCTAGGTTGGAACAACAGGGTATTTATATGCATTCCACAATGGCAGTTGGTGCTGAAGCTGGCATCAGCATATCCGCTTATGCATCCGCGTTCCTTGAAGACTTGCATACCGAGCATATTTCCAGGCACCTCTGGCTGTGGCATCTTCAACAAGTTTCATTCTTCCAGTACTAGTAGGCATGAAATTTACTCCCTCCGGGTTTCGCCAGGAAAAATTGACGACTTCAGGATTTACTACTGGTCAAACTTGTTCAACCTTATGCACAAACTTTGTTTAATTTGGCTATTAATAGTCTAATGCGCATAAAGATATTTGGATCAACTATGTATGTTCTTGAATAGACGGAGTAACATGTAAGCACCATAGCATCTGACTGCAATTTGTAATACTTTGCGCAGCCAGCATTCGTTTGCCCTTTTCCGTCATCTCGCTTTGGTTATAGGGATGGACTATTTCCTCTACTTCTTGTGTTGGTGCAGAATAGATCGTCGGTGAGGCTAAATGTAGTGTGATATCTGCTTTATCATTTCCCGGTCTTATCTGCAACATTTCGTAACAAAATGTAAAATACAAAGACATTGCAAATTCTGGTGAAATCTGAAAATAACAAGAAAATAATCAATAGCCACATGTGGTACCCCCAAAAAAAAAAAATTGGCAACACGTGGTATATTTTGCACTACTAAAAGGTAAAGCCCTACGAGTGGCATGTGAAAGATCGTCTCGATTTAAGATCAGTATGTTACGCGGCCTTTCGACGCCCACAGCAGCAGATGGTGCATGCTTTCTGTAAAGCTCAGTGCTCTTCAGGAGAATCAGATACTTACTAAATTCTTCCACAGATCAGGAAGCTTATGACAGCACCAAATAGGAAGATCCATGGGGATGTTCCGCGACAAAGAATAATATAAATGGTCCTCTATCACATGAAAAAAGAACAAAATCTGCTTGACCTTTGAATGTGTTTATGCGTGGTTAGGGAAGTAGCTGCATGAATCAATAGAAGAAGATAGTGCAAATGTCTTCTCCATAAATTATGTAACTTGTGAGCCATTCCAGCTAGCTCCATAAATTCAAGCTTATATTTGAACAAACATCACTAGCAAAGTGGCAGTGGTGGCTTATGTTTTTGGAGAACCTCTCTTGTAGTTTGGGTGTTGTCAATGGTGGTGGTTAATGTTGATGTTTGTTGTTGCATGCCGTTGATTGCTTTGGCTTTAAAAAAAATTTAGACGCGCATCCTTGATGTCTCGACTTGCCCTTAACCTCGTGTTGTTGCAGAGGTCAGGTATAATTGATATTAGCTTGATATTAATACATTGCCCTTTATCGGGTAAACAATTTAAAAATTGCATTTACCTTTCTCACCGTATTTTCCAATGCACTAGGCATAGACCAAAGTACTTAATTCCCCCTACAACAAGCCCGTACCAAACAAAATATGCTTTCATCAATACAAATTTCATTGTTCAGGTGGTGTTGTTGGGATTGGCATAAATCTGGTTACCCGTGCTAATGTGATGCGGTGTCGCCTGCTAGCATGCTTTTCAGCAGTCAGTCAGTTGGTTTTAGTATGAATGGTGAAATAGGCATGTTCTCGATATAGAAACTCAATAATTTTTCATTTTGAAATTATGCCTATGGTTTGTAGTCACGCAAAATCGTTTCTGGTTGCTGTAGTATGTTTTAACCACTTTCTCAAGCTCAAGTGTTGTACAGTGTACCCAGTTTGTTTTAGTCCATAGCAAGCTGCAAGCAACACATTAGCGCCAATCAGAACTTCTGGACATATAAATTATAATAGCTCAAAATACCAAATTTACTAGCATCGTCAGTAAACGAGGTTTGAATCAGTTTACATAGGATTTAACCACTGAATCAAGATGTAGGTTGGTCTCTAATGCAAAATGTGTCATCTCATATGCGGAACTCTTTCAGTAATCAAACTTGTTTAACTAGCAACAGTGATGTAAATACCTTTGCACGAGATAGCACAAACACAAGGGTCATTCTCTTTCTATGGTCCAACCGTTCAGCTCAAAAGAGAGGGGAGATGGTAAAGGTAGAGCTAGAGGAATACCTCTCGAAAGCATTGTCCTGATCTGGAAGCATATCCAGCAGCATATCCAGATTTTCTTGCTCGTTTCTGCCCTATATATATTTGCCATGTAAAATGCAGTGAATGGCAAGAAGCACATGGTGCACGAAAGAGTAACATGAAGAGCAATGTGCGACTAAAAACAGACCAATGGTCTTTCTCCAACCAACAAACAGATCAATGGTGGTTATGGAGTGTTCAGGGTGAGAATCACAGTGCATTTCTCCTCTGGTATGGATGCCAATGTAGCAGGTCCTGGAAAATGGCCTATGCTATCACCTTCCCTGCCAAAGGAGAATTGCCCTGCCATTCAGTATAAACCCTGCTTTGATCTTGCTCTTTGTCATGGGACACTGCTATTTGCAAGCCCAAAGGTGGAATGGTTCGTACACTTAAGGTATTATCTATGTGAATCCTCTTAAATCTTCTCTCCAAATGATTATTTAGAAAGTGTTTAGCGGTTTGTATCTATAAATGGTGGTGGTATGTGTGTGGTTGTGTGTCTTCTTTCTGATCGGGGAAACAAAGACTAGCGGGCAGGCATTTCTTGCATGGGACAGTTTATACTAAAGATATGATATAGGTTTAAACTAGTCAAAATGAGTGCTCTAAAGTGAGTCAAAAAAATGTGGGAAGGAAAGCTAAAGTTATGCCTCAAGCTGAAAATAACATAACTGGTGAATCTCAACATCCATCAATTATCTTTACTACACGAATAGAAGTATGAATGTCTAGAAACAAAAACAAAAACAATTAATCCATATGTGCTGCATAACAACTGAACATGCACTACAGTTTTACGAAACTGGCCAACTATATTTGATTTAGAAAAAAAAGGGGCGCAGATTTCCAGAAATTTTCATGACATGCAAATGAATGTGCAAAAGGGTAATAAAACCAGATCAACTGAGCAGCCAAACTCTAAAGGGTAGTCCAAGCACCAGTTGTTTAGTGAGTCATTAAGTGCGTAAGCACAGCTGAGCACCCTTCCACTTCAATAATTTCTTCGGATAGTTCCACGGTAACTCTGCGTATCAATAGGCAAGGAAAGAAAGGCGAACAATTCCACGAAAGGTGAACACTGGGTCGCCATGGACAGGAACTTCCTCCAAGCTGAAATTAGTGAAATGCATATTTGAGTTTTGCACCAAAAGCCAGTTTTGGCAGCGATATTGATGTGTGTATGTGTCTATATATATAGATGAGTCTTCTATGCCTTTTTATTATTTTTAATATACTTCATTAGTAATTATTAGATACCCCAAAACGAGTTTCATGAAAAAATTCATGTGAGTCTATATATTTTTAAATGTTTACATATATACTGATGTGTTTGTACGTGAAAAAGGTATATTACAAAAAGTACGCCGCAGATGATATTTTTTCAACAAAACTCGTATAGAGGTATCTTAGAATATTTAATGAAGTATATTGAGAATGATAAAGAGGTATAATTAATGCGCATATGAGGTATATTGAGGATGGGAGTACATACTCCCAGGAGTACAGAAAAGGAGTCCTACATACTCTCAGACATATGTGTGCTAAGATATTCAGACTAAATGTTCTGAAAGTAATATTCTCATTATTGACAAAAGGTCCATCTCCCGACTTCGCCGATGCAGAGAAAACATAATGTGCCATTGACACTATGAACCTGCCAGCCCATTTTTGACTAACACCTGAAACGTGGTATAACGTTCCACGAAATCAGCAAAAGAAAATCCCAGTGTCCCAGCGCAGCAGTGTGTACGAGACTCATATATGCGTGATCCATAGGGTGGAGCGATTAGAGGAGCTGTAGTACCCGAAAAAATCGGAGGCACACAACGCGAGTTGGAGGAGAATCCACCACCTGTTGCTCGCCCACCCACCACGGGCACGGGGGAAATCAGGGACCAAGGCGGCGGATCTTCTGTTTCCCGGTGACGGATGAGGAACTTCCCCGTACTGCTAACGTCCGGCTCAAGTGGGCGAAGCGGTTAGGCGCCGCCACCGCCGCCGTGTCGTTGCCCAGCCGTTCAGGGACTATGCTAACTAAGGCACCTGCCTTTGTGTCTATGACATGTGGGTCCAACAGGTGGCTGGCCAACATGTCAGTGACCCAAAGGCAGGTGCCTTTAAGGCACCGAAGCTGCGTCCGCCGTTCAGAGGCCGCTGGCTTGAAAGGCGCTCGCTGTAGTCCTAGGTGGAGCCGGGCCTTGCCGATGGTTTTTGTCAACTTTGACCATCAAGTCTGTCAGTAGATGGAGAGTTTTCAAAAGTTCAAAAAAGAAAAACAGATAGAGACTTTTCAAACTTTGATCATGCACTCATTAAAAAAACTAAGGAGATATTGGACAATCGCGTAAATTTGTTTCAGAAAGTACTTCTGGAAAATGTAAAATGTACTATTAGAGCATCTCCAACCGAACAAGTTTCACCTAGTCCGGGCAAAGCCCTGACACCCACTTCTGCCCATGTGTTCGCGTTGGCCGGCATCTTCAAACCAGCCCTTACATGGGGCGGATTTGATGCCGCACAAATGTGTCCGCTACAACAGTCTGCATGGAATCTCATCAGTCCATGTGTCTGCATTCATGCTATAACGGCTGACGCGCCGCCCGAGGAGCCTAACCTCGCCTATTAAACCAGGATAGGAAGGGCCAAATCGTGGCCTCCTTTGATTCATATGATAGGAATGTTATAGAAATAGGAAAATCATAGGAAGTGAGATGACATGTATCTCAATTCCTATAGAGAAAGAGATGTCGTTTGATGCATAGGATAGGAATTTTTACATTGAGTCTTAGCTAATGTTTTTTTTCCTCCAAAATTTGAAGGATTGATTCCTATCCTACATAGGAATATGAATCCATTCCTACAAACCAAATGGCTTCAAAGGAAATTTTCCTATGCAAATTCTATCCTGTAGAAATCCTATGAGATTCCTACAAACCAAAGGAGGCCTAGCCACCCATATTTTCCTCTTTTCCACTCTCGTTCGCATTGCCATTGCTTCCCCGTTAGCGCCCAAGCTTGCCGTCAGTCGCCCGCAATGGTGTACGAGAAAGTCACATATACAAGATGCTCTCGCGGGAGCCTCCCGGAGATCGCTGCCGAGGAGCGCGGCTTACCACGCGCAGCTTGTGCCCCGCATTGTGGCCGACGAAGACTCGAGCTCGAAAAAGGAGTGCATGGAGTTTGTGTTGAAAATATGCCCTAGAGGCAATAATATTTTAGTATTATTTATTTCTAAGTTTATAATTAATATTTATATTCAATGCTATAACTGCTATGGCTCTTGAATATGCGATTCAGAGGAAAACTCATGAGCACATGTTCAGTTATAAACGGTAAAACAAGATTCATAGTCTTGCCTCTAGGACTAGCTCATGTGTTCATTGATGATTATGTTTTCCTGGTCATGGGCATGGCTGTAATGACAATGGCATTTGAGAGCACGATGTTGGCAGAACACTCGTGTTGAATTGATCCACGTTGTATGTTATACTTAGAGATGAATTGGCCAAAGCTCTGTAGTCCATAACACAGAAAGTTAACATATGTATGATTCCTTAGACCATGAGAGTATCGAGTCACTCCATATCGAACAATGAACTTTGGGGTTTCTCATGGCAACTTATGGGTTCATCAGAAACGTAAGGCGAGAGACTAGATAACTCGAGACTGAAATTTGCTCCTCCGACGATGGAGAAATATTCTTAGGACCCTCTTGGTGTGACGGCATCTGTCATCGCCTGGCCAAACACAAAGTGAATTGATCACGGGGATGTCGTAACACAAGAACGAGAAAGAAAAACGAAAATGATGAGACCGGTATTGTGTGCATGTGTTTGTTTCACGGGGGACACCGATATATCTCACCTCAGGTTGTGTAAGTATCGTGAAGCAAAAGGAATAATATATGGGAGCTACAGCTTCACTCGATAAACATTTGTGTGATTATAGGGATCAATATGGATGTCCACAGTTCCACTATTGATCATTCACCGAAAGGTTTTTCAGTCATGTCTATATTTCACTGAACCTGTAGGGTCACATACTTAAGAATCTTTGATCTGTTGAATGGTAACTAAGTTAGGAGTATTGGAGTATATCATCGAAAAAGTTTCAGAGATAACGGAAATTAATTCGAGAGAGAACCCAAAGTGTTTCAAGAAAACCGGGTAAATCGGATAGGTGGGAAAAGTTTCAGAGGACTTAAGAATACTTTTTGAGGACCTCGGTATTTACCCACCCCACCCCCCTTGGAATAATTATAGGTGCCATGAGCTGTCCTCATACGATAGGCCTATTAAGAGGGCAGCCAGTGGCGGAGCTACAATTTCTAAGTTGGGCGGGCCAGTACAAAGAAAACCCACTATTTCTTTCTCTCACAGTTGATTACTGGCAGTCCTCCATTGTATTTGTTACAAGTTGGGCGGGCTATGGCCTTTTTTCTAACACATAGCTCCGCCACTGGGGGCAGCCACATGGGGTTAAAGGCCCATGTAGGTGGCGCCCTCCCTCCTTGTCTTGCCCTCCAAGTGGACGGTGCGGCTAGGGTTGGAGGAGGGGCCCCACCTTTGGCCGCCGCCCTAGGGGAGGGAGCCCCTCCTCCCAAGTCGGCCTCCCTCCACCTATATATACCCATGGGGGCACCCCTATTGAACACACAAGTTCCCCACAAAGGTTCGGGTGCCCGCCCCTCTAGTTCTCCACCAGAGCTCTCCCCGGAGGACTACCCCTCCCTCTACTTCTTCTCCAGCATCGTGAAGCTCTGGACGGTGAAGCGCTGCCGGGTCAAAGGTGTCGTACATGAGCAACCCACAAAGAGATCGTGCATTCGGTTCTAGTTCGACGGATCTGTCTGTGGGACTTCAAGAACATGCACCAACTCTTCTTCAGTTGCAATGCATTGTTGGTAAGATCAGGTTTAACCTTGTATGCACAATATTCATGAAGGTAATATGCCCTAGAGGCAATAATAAAGTTGTTATTCTATATTTTCTTATTCATGATAAAGGTTTATTAGTCATGCTAGAATTGTATTGATCGGAAACCTAAATACACGTGTGAATACATAAACAAACACCGTGTCCCTAGTGAGCCTCTACTTGACTAGCTCGTTAATCAAAGATGGTTAAAGTTTCCTAACCATGGACATGAGTCGTCATTTGATAACGGGATCACATCATTAGGAGAATGGTGTGATTGACAAGACCCATCCGTTAGCTTAGCATGATGATCGTTTAGTTTTATTGTTATTGCTTTCTTCATGTCAAATACATATTCCTTCGACTATGAGATTATGCAACTCCCCGATACCGGAGGAATGCCTTGTGTGCTATCAAACGTCACAACGTAACTGGGTGATTATAAAGATGCTCTACAGGTATCTCCAAAGGTGTCTTTTGAGTTGGCATAGATCAAGATTAGGATTTGTCACTCCGAGTATCGGAGAGGTATCTCTGGGTTCTCTCGGTAATACACATCATAAGATTGCAAGCAAATGACTAAGGAGTTCGTCACGAGGTGATGTATTATGGAACAAGTAAAGACTTACCGGTAACGAGATTGAACTAGGTATGAAGATACGGACGATCGAATCTCGGGCAAGTAACATACCGATGGACAAAGGGAATTACGTATGTTGTCATAACGGTTCGACCGATAAAGATCTTCGTAGAATATGTAGGAGCCAATATGAGCATCCAGGTTCCGCTATTGGTTATTGACCGGAGAGGTGTCTCGGTCATGTCTACATAGTTCTCGAACCCGTAGGGTCCGCACGCTTAACGTTTCGATGACGATATAGTATTATACGAGTTATGTGATTTGGTGACCTTGCACAGGCACCTACTAGTACTCACGTCTCCTCGCCCCTCGCGTCGCCCCCACGGGCGACCCGGGGGAAAAACACTAGCCGCCGCCCCTCGAGTCTCATCCTCCTCTCCCCCTCCTCGCCGCCGTCCATAGCGCCGTCGGGCGAAGCCTGGCCGGCTGGGCGGCGGCGGGGCTTCTCCCCATCCTCTCCGTCTTGGCTGGCGCGGGACAGCGGGATCCAGAGGAACACCGGGCGAACGTGGGGTCTGGCGGCGCGGCGGGCGGGTCTCCCATCGACGTCGTGCGCGGCGCGGCGGTGGCGACCTGCGTGTCCTGAGGTGGTGGATGCGTTGGCCTGACCAGTGGTCGCGGGTGCCGCCGGATCCAGATCGGATCCATCTGGATCCTTTCTTCGGACTCCGTCGGCCGCGGCGGGGTGGTGATGATCATCGCTGGCCACGTCGGATCGTTGGATTCTGGTGGGTGAGCCCCATGGCTCTTTCATCTTGGCGGGTTTCGGATCGTGGCTTGCCGGATCCGGAGTACACGGAGGTTTGGTGGCATAGGATGGGGACCGGAGGAAACTTTGGTCGGCGTGTTCGCCCGGCATCGGCGACGCCACTTGACGCGTTACCCTTCCCGAGGCGGCCGAGGTCCCCTATCCACCCCCGAACCCTCCCGGACGAAAGTCCAAAATTCAATCTGGATTGGGCGGCGGCGGCGCCCCACGCGTCGTATCCTCCATGGAGGCGCCGTCTTGGGAGGAATTGCTGTTCGGGAGAGATGTTGTGGATGGTGGGCTCGAGTAGCTCCAGCGATGGCGATGGTGTGGAGGTTGCCGGTGGTGCGGCGTTGTATCTACCGCGTCATTGACGATGAGTGGTGGCGGCATGGTGCGGCTGCATATCGGACGGATGCGCGGTGGATGGACGAGCGCAGGTGGTCGTATGTCTGGCGCCATGGTGGCGTCGGACGGCAGCTCGGCAAGGTCTGTCGCCAAGACTGCCTCGGAGATGGATCGGTGGAAGAAGGCGGCGGCAGCCTCGGTGAGTGCGCCGGACCGGTGTGTGACCCAGTCCCGGTATGTGGCTAGGATGGGGCATCCGGCATTAGATGTTAGGTTTTGGTGCGATGTCTATTTGGTATTAGGCTCGGACATTCGGCACCACTGCATCAAGGGGGTAGGAGTAGCGACAGATGTTGCCTAGATAGTGGCTTCAGGCTTACTGATGTACTACTTTGTAAGGTCTTTTGTGCTTAATAATTAATAAAGTGGTCGTATGCATCATCCAGATGCAGAGGCCGGGGGTGCATCCTCCATTTCTAAAAAAAGAAAGAAAAAAAATGTGATTTGGTGACCGAATGTTGTTTGGAGTCTCGGATGAGATCACGGACACAACGATGAGTCTCGGAATGGTCGAGAGGTAAAGATTGATATATAGGACGATAGTATTCGGACACCGAAAGTGTTCCGGAGGGTACCGGGTACATATCGGGTCACCGGAAGGGGTTCCGGGCACCCCCGGCAAAAGATATGGGCCTTATGGACCAAGAGGGGAAACGCACCAGACACAAGGGGCTGGTGCGCCCCCCATATGGGCCGAACCAGGAGGAGAAGTAAAGAGGGGAAGGAAGAAGGAAAGGGGGGATTCGGCCTCCCCCTTCCTTCTCTCCCCTCTCTTTCCTTCCCCCCTCCGACAAATAAGGAAGGGGGGGACGCCACTTGGGAGGACCCCAAGTAGGATTCGCCTAATTGGGGCGCCTCCTGCTGCTCCCTCCTCCCCCACCTATATATATATATATATATATATATATATATATATATATATATATATATATATATATATATATATATATATATATATATATATATATATATATATATATATATATATATATATATATATATATATATATGGGAGGGCGCCTAGCACAACTGCACAATTGCCTAGCCGTGTGCGCGCCTCCACCGTTTACACCTTCGGTCATATTTTCATAGTGCTCAGACGAAGCCCTGCGAGGATCACTTTACCATCACCATCACCACGCCGTCGTGCTGACGGAACTCATCTACTACCTCGACGTCTTGCTAGATCAATAAGGCGAGGGACGTCACAGAGCTGAATGTGTGCAGAACTCGGAGGTGCCGTATGTTCGATACTTGATTGGTCGGAGCTAGAAGAAGTTCAACTACATCAACCGCGTTGTCAAACGCCTCCGCTTACGGTCTACGAGGGTGCATAGATACACTCTTCCCCTTGTTGCTATACAACTCCATGAATAGATCATTGCGTGTGCGTAATTTTTGTTTTGTTTTTTATGCAACGATTCCTAACAATTCATAGTGGCTTTTTGTTTTTGTTTTTTTACTACCGTTCCCAACGGCATATGTCTCTTCTCTATGGAGGAGACGATGGAGCAATTCCGCCTCACGCATGCCAAGGAGGCAGAGCACGTCGCGGCAGAGGTGCATCTCAAGGTTGACCGCATGGACTGCAACATCGTTGCCGAGCCCGTCGACGACCGCATCATCATCGCCAAGAACCGCATCATCCTCGAGTCCGAGCAGCGGAGTGGGTGGCTGCGGCAGCACCGCTGCGAGATATGCCTATACGACGCAAGCGATATCAATTCTTCACGGAGGACCCTGGCGACGAGGAAATGCCGACGGCTCCGGCAAAGGGGTCATCAAGCTCTTCTTGGACGAGGAATAGGAGTAGTTTATGCATTTTTCTTTTCATGTAGTATGTCAAATCTGGCTCACATTTAGCTGTCCTGTGTACATCTATCGCATGTATGATCTATATGTGTGTGATACATGGATTTGGGGTCTCGAAGAAAGGGGATGACGTTGGCTAGGCAGACAAATGGGGCTCGGTCGGGTACTATTCTCGGACGGGTTCGGACGCGTCCGCGCATATATGGATACTAAAATAGTCCAATTTGATTGGAGATGCTTTTTTTTTTTTGAAAAAGGAGGCAAAGCCCCTGGCCTCTGCATCAATCAATGCATGCAGCCATTTTATTAACGATAAAGTATCGAAGTCTTAGGGTCACTAAGGACCCATAATCATAGTGCAAAACGAAATAAAACAAAGAAAGATGCCACATCCGGCAAAACAGATCAGGCTACGATGCCTATACATTAGCCTATTATCAGCACGCCATCCAAATCGGTTGAAGATAGCTCGTGCTACCGTCTCCCAACGGTTGCACTCAATAACCAAAAACACCATGGAGTCCACACGAATGAGTAATAATCACATACGGATCGACACTGTAGCTCTCTAGATTAGATTGGAGATGCTCTTAGTTTTCACTAAATCGACAGAACTCGTTAAACTCTTCAGCTTATAATAGTGAACGAAAGGAGTATATGTTTTCACCCCTACAGCTTAGAAAATTAGTTAAACTTTATGCTTCAAACCATTAACGGAAGCGTACGCCATATCCCGGTGAACAGCACAAATATCGCGTTGCACCTGATTGTCTAATATATGCTTCTAAAGTATGTTAAATTATCGAATGCACAAGCAGTGAACAGTTTCCTAGCGTCTGTGAAGAATCGGCGATTGGCAAACGTGAAGCAAATTTCAATCAAGTTGAAAAGTTCAAGCATGGTTGCAACGGAATGACCTGAAAAACAACACTCCACCATGCCGATTGCCTCAAAGACCATACAACAATATGAAGGAAGGTCTCACCTCATCTAGACAAACTTCCCGGTTCAGCAACAAACTTCAACTTCTCTAGGTAACATTCATAATAATAATACTTGCTACTACTGCTACTAATAATTCCCGGTCGCTGGAAATGCCACATCACAAAAGCTCAGCAAAAAGAATGCATCATGGCGCCTCAGCTAGAGCAGCACCCGCCCTTCTTCACCGCCGAGACATCGTCCTTCATGTTGATCTTCTCACCCTTGCCAGGGCCGGCGGCCGAGTCTTCGCCTGCCTCGACCGCCCTCTTGCTCACAATGCGGTAAATCTGTTTCAAGACCTCCGCAAACGCGTCCTCCACATTGGTCGACTCCAGCGCAGAGGTCTCCATGAAATAGAGTGACTCCCTCTCTGCAAACGCCTTCCCTTCGTCGGTTGGGACTGCCACGAGATGGCGGAGATCAGACTTGTTGCCAACAAGCATGACAACTATGTTCGGATCCGTATGGTCCCTCAATTCCTTCAGCCAGCGCTCTGCATTCTCGAAGGTTGCGTGCCGAGTGACATCGTAAACGAGCAATGCTCCTACAGCACCACGGTAGTACGCGCTAGTAATAGCACGGTATCTGCAGCAGGGTTCAGATCAGAAATGAAATGTAGTAAGTTAAGGCAGATGTGAACTGAATAGACAACATTCTGACAAGCAAGAGAATTCACTACCTATCAAGAATCCTAAAGTAGTTCACCAAAACAAGATAAAAGTTTGCGGTAACTTTACAAATACATGTGTCTCCAACATGGGTAATTCAAGCTTTAACTAATGAGATATAGTATGTTTCAATGTAAGGGTTGTTTATCCACAGGCCTGAGCAACACAATTAACAGGAAGGTGGGCACAGAGCCTCAATCCTGATCCAATTTTGGTGTGGAATACTCAAATGAAGCTTACTGTACTGACATTGCTTAATTAATAACTACATAGACTTCAGAACTATCATCATGCCAATATTATTTTCAGATGCATACAATTACACGCCAATGTCATCAACGGCATTCATATAAAGAAAAGATGGCATTAGAGAATTAAGGATTACAAACCACATGATTCCGTGCTTTGGTGATCTAGACTTTATACAGTAATGCCAATTAACCTATCGGCTCACTAACTCCAAGCCCACATGGAGTACAGGGTGCCCAAACAAAAAATAAATAGCATGACAATTCCAGCACTATGTGCAGAGTTCAGGTGAGCCCCAAAATAATTTATTTTTTCTAGGGCACATATTGCACAATTCTTGACTATTGATAGTCCTTCAAATAGCAAATTTCTGTTTAGTTGATTCCATGTTACTACTAGAATAGTAGCATTAACCCATACAAATATGAGTGAACAGAATTTTACTATATCATACTCCCTCCATTCCTAAATATAAGTCTTTTTAGAGATTTCAATAAGGACTACATACGGATGTATATTGACATTTTTTAGAGTGTAGATTCACTCATTTTGCTCCGTATGTAGTACGCATTGATATCTCTTGGAAGACTTATATTTAGGAACGGAGGGAGTAGAATTGATTTGGCAAAATGCCCCGCTCTGCTACTGTGATTTTCATTTGTTGTGATCCCCGAAAAATGCAGATTGGAACAACATATATCAAGGTGCTAATAATCATCGTTGCTGATGTGCAATACTACCAAATTTTGGAAACATTTGAGACAAGAATATAGGTGCATGGATATATGGCTCAACATTTCCAAGTATCTAACTAAGAATTGTAACAATTACGTGAGCGCATGATGACTACAGCTTGCAATTCTAATAACAAACAGCAGGGTTAGTTGAGAAAAAGGATAGGAGCCACAAAAATTAACAGCTATTTCTGGTTACTGTGGCATAAATTTCCAGAATAATAACTGAATAACTAAGGACGAAATATGATAAGTAGTGGATCATTAATAAACCATTGTCAAGCTTCGGGCCCATATATTATTCTAAAATTAGTAAAACTGGAGGAAAAAAAAGTATAATGGAAAAAATAAGGACAAGTAAAAAGAGGTAAAACAGTCTAAGAACCAGTTCACAAACAATGTCGTAAGTGTAAATGAATACATAGCAGAACTTCTGCAACAAATGTAATTAGTTATTATTCTTTAGAAGACACCAACAAACAATAAGCATCGCATCTAAAAATGGTGTGCCAAGGAAGATTCGAATCTGGAGATAGCACACCAACCATGCATCAACCAGAAACCAACAATGCACGCAATATAGTTTCATGATAGGACGTACTCTGTAAGTTAAGTGGAGTTTGAGAACAGGAATCAAACATGAGAAAGGTAACAACTGTTACAACCGAATATCAGAACTAACTCCGTTGCCGTTGAAACCCTGATCTTCACTGCAGTAGCAAGATAAACCCACACAGAGTAATAATCCTATACAGACTACACGGTCAGAGTGTAGTGAGCTAAATCTACAAGGTGGGCATTTCCATGACCAAATCATCACCGAAAACAGCACCAAACAGATCATGCGATTCTAGCTGTGCAAGTCCCCAAATCGTGCAGCCACTCACCAGTAGAGTCCCTGCTTACTGATTCGTAGGCAGCCGCTGCTATGATCCATTAGCAGGACCGACAGAACCTACCCCTACACTCCACCAGGTAGCCGCGCCAGCACGCAGCATAATTCGGCAGCGAGATCCAACCAGCAAGAGCCCCACAGCAGACACACACACACACACACTTGAAGGGGGAGAAGGGGAAGGGGAAGCACGCATGCATCGGGATGTGAACGGGAGTAACCACGAAGCCAAGCACAGATCTACATACGGCCGGGAGGGAGCACAGATCTACCAGCCGCCGAGCAGACGGGAGCAGGGAGAGGGCGGGTGTGAGGCGAGGGAGGTGGCGCGTACCGTTCCTGGCCGGCGGTGTCCCAAATCTGGGCCTTGACGACCTTGCCGTCGACCTGGAGGGAGCGGGTGGCGAACTCGACCCCGATGGTGGACTTGGACTCGAGGCTGAACTCGTTGCGGGTGAAGCGGGAGAGCAGGTTGGACTTGCCGACGCCGGAGTCGCCGATGAGGACGACCTTGAAGAGGTAGTCGTAGTCGTCCTCCGCCCGGTACCCCGCCGCCATTGCTGCCGTCGCCTCGGCGATCTGGTTGTTTGTGGGGGGTGGCGAGGGAGGAAGGGGAAGGTGGGGGAGGTGGTGTAAAAGCGGGGGCGGACGGAGAGGGGAACGGGAAAGAAAAGAAGGAAGGAAAGGAAAGGAAAGGAAGGGGGCACGAGCACGGCAGCGGGCGGGCACGGGGAGCGGTGCGTGCGCGCGTGGTGATCGCGTCCGCGTGGAGTGCGCCGAATGGAGCATTTTGGTCGGGTCCGGCCCGCCTACATTTTGGGGGCCGGGTCGGCAGTCGCTGCAGGCAGTCCACCGCGCTGCAGGAGAAACATCCGGAAAAAGATTTAACCGAGAAATACCAGGGCCGGTTGTGCTCTTCATGTCTCGTTGCCAATCTTTTTTCTGCTACCCGTGTAGATCGGACATGGATCATTTGTACTCGCATTTGTCTAAAAAAACACCTAAACCCTCAAATCCCGCAAATTTATGCAGGTTGATCATATCGATCATATAGCACAAACTCATCACGGACATGCCAAAATAAAACCCAACGTCCCGGCCATGGCTAGGCAACGTGATGAATCACTTGCAGGACATCATCCGTTTTGCGTGCTCTGTTGCGGCCGTCATCCGTGTCGCGTCCGCTGTTTCAGTCGCCGTTCTCAAGCCACTTCTTGCCTTCCGAATCCAACCTTGATCCAACAAAGTGTCGAGGGAGAGTTTCGTCAGCACGACGGCGTGGTGACGGTGATGGTAAAGTGATCCACGCAGGGCTTCGCCTAAACACTACGAAGATATGACCGGAGGCGTAAACTGTGGAGGGAGACGTCGCACACGGCTAACAATTGTTGGTGTTCTAGCGGTGCCCTCCCCCCCCCCTCCCGGGCGGCCCAAGTAGGACTAATCCTACTTGGGCGCCTCCTACAAGTGAGCCTCCCCCCTTCCATAAGTGTCGGAGGGGGAGGAAAGGGGGAGGCCGAATCCTCCCCTTTCCTTCTCACTCCCCTCCTTTCCTTTCCCCCTTATTTCGGCCTATAGGGGGCGCACCAGCCCCTTAGGGGCTCGTCTGTCTCTCTCTTGGCCCATTAGGCCCATATAGTTTGCCGGGGGTTGCCCGGAACCCCTTCCGGTGACCCGATACGTACCCGGCACCCCCGGAACACTTCTGGTGTCCGAATACTATCGTCCTATATATGAATCTTTACCTCTCGACCATTTCGAGACTCCTCGTCATGTCCGTGATCTCATCCGGGACTCCGAACAACATTCGGTCACCAAATCACATAACTCATAAATACAAAATCGTCATCGAACGTTAAGTGTGTGGACCCTACGGGTTCGAGAACTATGTAGACATGACCGAGACACCTCTTTGGTCAATAACCAACAGCGGAACCTGGATGCTCATATTGGTTCCCACATATTCTACGAAGATCTTTATCGGTTATACCGTAATGACAAGATACGTTATTCCCTTTGTCATCAGTATGTTACTTGCCCGAGATTCGATCGTCGGTATCTTCATACCTAGTTCAATCTCGTTACCGGCAAGTCTCTTTACTCGTTTCGTAATACATCATCCCGCAACTAACTCATTAATCACATTGCTTGCAAGGCTTATTATGATGTGCATTACCGAGAGGGCCTAGAGATACCTCTCCGATACTCGGAGTGACAAATCCTAATCTCGATCTATGCCAACCCAACAAACAACTCCCGAGATACCAGTAGAGCATCTTTTTAATCACCCAGTTACGTTCTGACGTTTGATAGCACACAATGTATTCCTCCGGTATCCGGGAGTTGCATAATCTCATAGTCTTACGCTCTGACGTTTGATAGCACACAATGTATTCCTCCGGTATCCGGGAGTTGCATAATCTCATAGTCAAAGGAATATGTATATGACATGAAGAAAGCAATAGCAATAAAATTGAACGATCAATATGCTAAGCTAATGGATGGGTCTTGTCCATCACATCATTCTCCTAATGATGTGATCCCGTTCATCAAATGACAACACATGTCTATGGTTAGGAAACTTAACCGTCTTTGATTAACGAGATAGTCTACTAGAGGCTTACTAGGGACACTGTGTTTTGTCTATGTATCCACACATGTATCAAGTTTCCGGTTAATACAATTCTAGCATGAATAATAAACATTTATCATGATATAAGGAAATATAAAATAACAACTTTATTATTGCCTCTAGGGCATATTTCCTTCAGTCTCCCACTTGCACTAGAGTAAATAATCTAGTTCACATCGACATGTGATTTAATACCAATAGTTCACATCTTTATGTGATTAACACCCATAGTTCACATCGCCATGTGACCAACACCCAAAGGGTTTACTAGAGCCAATAATCTAGTTCACATCGCTATATGATTAACACCCAAAGAGTACTAAGGTGTGATCATGTTTTGCTTGTGAGAGAAGTTTATTCAACGGGTCTGACACATTCAGATCCGTTTGTATTTTGCAAATTTCTATGTCTACAATGCTCTGCATGGAGCTACTCTAGCTAATTGCTCCCACTTTCAATATGTATCCAGATCGAGACTCAGAGTCATCCCGATCAGTGTCAAAGCTTGCATCGATGTAACTCTTTACGATGAACTCTTTATCATCTCCATAACCGAGAAATATTTCCTTAGTCCTCTAAGGATAACTTTGACCGCTATCTAGTGATCCACTCCTGGATCACTATTGTACCCCCTTGCCAAACTCATGGCAAGGTACACAATAGGTCTGGTATACAACATAGCATACTTTATAGAACCTATGGTTGAGGCATAGGGAATGACTTTCATTCTCTTTCTTTTTTCTGTCGTGGTCGGGTTTTGAGTCTTACTCAACTTCATACCTTGCAACACAGGCAAGAACTCCTTCTTTGACTATTCCATTTTGAACTACTTCAAAATCTTGTCAAGGTATGTACTCATTGAAATTTTTTATCAAGTGTCTTGATCTATCTCTATAGATCTTGATGCCCAATATGTAAGCAACTTCACCAAGGTTTTTCATTGAAAACTTCTTATTCAATTGTCGTTTTATGATATCCAGAAATTCTATAGCATTTCCAATCAGCAATATGTCATCCACATATAATATCAGAAATGCTACAGAGCTCCCACTACTTTCTTGTAAATACAGGCTTCGCCATAAGTTTGTATAAAACCATATGCTTTGATCACCTTATCAAAGCGTATATTCCAACTCCGAGATGCTTGCACCAGTCCATAGATGGATCGTTGGATCTTGCACACTTTGTTAGCACCTTTAGGATTGAAAAAACCTTCTGGTTGCATCATATACAACTCTTCTTTGAGATATCCATTAAGGAATGTAGTTTTGACATCCATTTGCCAGATTTCATAATGTGGCAATTGCTAACATGATTCGGACGGACTTAAGCATCGCTACGGGTGAGAAAGTCTCATCGTATTCAACTCCTTGAACTTGTCGAAAACCTTTTTGCAACAAGTCGAGATTTGTAGACAGTAACATTACCATCAGCGTCAGTCTTCTTCTTGAAGATCCATTTATTCTCTATGGCTTGCCGATCATCGGGCAAGTCAACCAAAGTCCATACTTTGTCCTCATACATGGATCCTATCTCAGATTTCATGGCCTTAAGCCATTTTGCGGAATCTGGGCTCATCATCGCTTCCTCATAGTTCGTAGGTTCGTCATGGTCTAGTAACATGACCTCCAGAACAGGATTACCGTACCACTCTGGTGCGGAATGTGCTCTGGTTGACCTACGAGGTTCGGTAGTAACTTGATCCGAAGTTTCATGATCATTATCATTAGCTTCCTCTCTAGTTGGTGTAGGCACCACAGGAACGGTTTTCTGTGATGAGCTATTTTCCAATTTGAGAGAAGGTACAATTACCTCATCAAGTTCTACTTTCCTCCCACTCACTTATTTCGAGAGAAACTCCTTCTCTAAAAAGGATCCATTCTTAGCAACAAAGATCTTGCCTTCGGATCTGTGATAGAAGGTGTACCCAACAGTTCCTTTTGGGTATCCTATGAAGACACACTTCTCCAATTTGGGTTCTAGCTTATCAGGCTGAAGCTTTTTCACATAAGCATCGCAATCCCAAACTTTAAGAAACGACAGCTTAGGTTTCTTGCCAAACCACAGTTCATACGGTGTCGTCTCAACGGATTTAGATGGTGCCCTATTTAACGTGAATGCAGTTGTCTCTAATGCATAACCCCAAAACGATAGTGGTAAATCAGTAAGAGACATCATAGAATGCACCATATCTAATAAAGTACGGTTACGACGTTCGGACACACCATTACGATGTGGTGTTCCAGGTGGCGTGAGTTGTGAAACTATTCGATAGTGTTTTAAATGAAGGTTAACTCGTAACTCAAATGTTCGCCTCGGCAATCAGATCGTAGAAACTTTATTTTCTTGTTATGATGATTCTCCACTTCACTCTGAAATTCTTTAATTTTTTCAAATGTTTCAGACTTGTGTTTCATTAAATAGATATACCCATATCTGCTCAAATCATCTGTGAAGGTCAGAAAATAATGATACCCTCCGCGTGCCTTAACACTCATCGGACCGCATACATCGGTATGTATTATTTCCAATAAGTCATTGGCTCCGCGTGCCTTAGTCATCTTGCCCATGAGGTATGGTTCACAAGTATCAAATGATTCATAATCAAGTGATTCCAAAAATCCATGTGCATGGAGTTTCTTCATGCGCTTTACACCAATATGACCTAAACGGCAATGCCACAAGTATGTTGCACTATTATTATTAACTTTGCATATTTTGGCATCAATATTATGAATATGTGTATCACTATGATCGAGATTCAATAAACCATTCACCTTGGGTGTATGACCACAGAAGGTTTTATTCATGTAAACAGAACAACAATTATTCTATGACTTAAATGAATAACCGTATTGCAATAAACATGATCTAATCATATTCATGCTTAACACAAACACCAACTAACATTTATTTTAGGTTCAACACTAATCACGAAGGTAGAGGGAGTGTGCGATGGTGATCGTATCAACCTTGGAATCACTTCCAACACATATCGTCACTTTGCTCTTAACTAGTCTCTGTTCATTCTGCAACTCCTGTTTCGAGTTACTAATCTCAGCAACTGAACCGGTATCAAATACCCAGGGGTTGCTATGAACACTAGTAAATTACACATCAATAACATGTATATCATATATACCTATGTTCACTTTGCCATCCTTCTTATCTGCCAAGTATTTGGGGCAGTTCCGCTTCCAGTGACCATTTCCTTTGCAGTAGAAGCACTTAGTTTTAGGCTTAGGTCCAGATTTTGGCTTTTTCCCGGGAGTGGCAACTTGCTTGCCATTCTTCTTGAAGCTCCCTTTCTTTCCCTTGCCTTTTACTTGAAAGTAGTGGTTTTGTCAACCATCAACACTTGATGCTCTTTCTTGATTTCTACCTTCGCTGATTTCAGCACTGTGAAGAGCTCGGGAATCGTTTTCGTCATCCCCTTGCATATTATAGTTCATCACGAAGTTCTAGTAGCTTGGTGATAGTGACTAGAGAACTCTGTCAATCACTATCTTATCTGGAAGATTAACTCCCACTTGATTCAAGCGATTGTAGTACCCAGACATTCTGAGTACATGCTCACTGGCTGAGCTATTCTCCTCCATCTTGTAGGCAAAGTAATTGTCAGAGGTCTCATACCTCTTGACATGGGCATGAGTCTGAAATACCAATTTCAACTCTTGGAACATCTCATATGTTCCATGGCATTTCAAAACGTTTTTGAAGTCCCGGTTCTAAGCCGTAAAGCATGGCGCACTAAACTATCAAGTAGTCATCATACCGAGCTTGTCAAACGTTCACAATGTCTGCATCTGCTCCTGCAATAGGTCTATCACCTAACAGTGCATCAAGGACATAATTCTTCTGTGCAGCAATGAGGATAATCCTCAGATCACGGACCCAGTCCGCATCATATTTCTACTATCAACTTTCAACTTAGTTTTCTCTAGGAATATATCAAAAACATGGGAGCTACAACGCGAGCTATTGATCTACAACATAATTTGCAAATACTATTATGACTAAGTTCATGATAAATTAAAGTTCAATTAATCAAATTACTTAAGAACTCCCACTTGGATAGACATCCCTTAAGTCATCTAAATGATACCACTACTGAAGGATGCCGCTAACGCGACACTACGATCAGAGACCCTTCGATGAAACTGTGTGCGATGCCATAATCGCAAACGGTGGTGTAAAAAATGTCAAAAAAGGCGCAAAAGGTTTTGCATTAGGGGAGCCATCAAACACGGTTCAGATTTTAGTTGCGTGTGTGGTGTAGGGCATACAGTTCAGTTCAATTAACTGTTTGCGATGAGGAGGAACGAAAGAAACGGGCAGCCAAATGGAGGTGTGTGCGATATACAGCATACGGTTCACTCAGATGAACTGTTTGTGATTAGGCAACACAAAAGAAACGGTCAACCAGATGAAGGTGTGTGCGATATACGACATGCGGTTCACTCGGATGAACTGTTTGCGTTGATACATGAGAACAGAAACGGTTCAACTTAACAAGATGTGTGTGATACGCGGCAAGCAGTGCATGAATCGTAAATGTGTGTGAAGACCGATAATAACACGACGGTTGCGGCTAATAAGACGTGTGTGTTGTGCGATGGGATTGGATACAGAACAACAACAACAACAACACACACACACACACACACACACACACACACACACACACACACACACACACACACACACACACACACACGCACTTATAAGGACATGCTTGCATAACCAAATTAAACATCCACTTACATAGGGGGCTACTACAACCATGGCATTTGCACACACCAAAGTAAACTATTACATGATTACATGCATAATTACATAGGTGGCTACTACACACATGACATTTCCACACATCAATAAAGTAAACTATATATAACATGCATGATTAACTAGCATAAACGATCATCTGATCATCATCTACTTCTTGTGACGCTTGCTCTGCTTGTGGCTCGATCCGGGCTCGTCAATTTGGGTAACGAGGCACTTCCTCATGTCAACGATCCGCCTGTGCATCTTGTAGCATGTGTACACGCTCTTGGCCGCGAACCTGAGGTGAGGTTCATCCGATTACGCATCCGGGCCCCGTGCCAAGATAGGGACTTGTTCTCTGGGCATCCTGCTTCATCTTTTTGTAGTAGGGTCGATGATGGCGATCTTGAGTTCGACCAGGGAGTCCTTCTTCGTGCTGCCCCAGACCCTGTAGTTTTCACGGATTTAGACAAGGTTCTTGTAGGCCAAGCCCGTAACACTGAGCGCATTTACATCGTCTTTGGTTTCCACCCTGGCGAATTTGTAGTCGGTGTTGTTGACAAACCTGTTGAAACAGTCGCAAGGCTCTGTGGCCATGCAGTAGTGGTAGATGAGGACATGATGGCGCACACACAACTGGGCGACGACAACCTTCTGATCTATGCTGGGACGACCGATGGTGTACTGGAGGTCGATGCCGACCACCTTGTACTTGTCTCGAGCAAGCAACTGCTCAACGCTATTGTTTTAGTCGTCCACCACGACCGGGTCGATGGTGTACACCACCGAGAGCTGCGTCTCCCTCGCCGGGGTCTCCACTCTATGCTCGCTGAACTCCATTGGAGCGCCGATGGACATCCCCTCTCTATGTGTCGTCGTGGGTGTGCTTGTTGTGTTGTGGGGCTTAAAGGGGAAGCCGGACGGCCAGGAATATCGACAGGCCCTGATGATAGTTCTAATTTGCAGCACGTAACTCCATCGTGCCGCACGTAACTGCATCACGTGGCAACGCGCGCGACGCAACCGCATGCATATTGGGCCCCCGATGTGATCGTGCGCACGCCCAACCGCTGGCAGAGCGCGCACGGAGGGACGCGAGCAGAGCGCTCCGCGGTCGCCTCAATGGCGAGCAACTATATATATATGGATATAGCAGTTGAACGTGCAGGGAAAAACTGTCCACAAGCCGAGCGCGCCAACGAACGCGAGCAGAGCACGCCGCGACGCCCGAGCACAGCGCGCCAATGGACGCGAGCAGAGTGCGCCGCGGCGCCTAACGGCGAGCACATCGCGCCAACAGACGCGAACAGAGCGCGACGCGGCGCCTAATGGCGAGCAAAGCTTGCCGAGGGACGCGAGCAGAGGACGGCACAATGATACATGGAAAATAAGACAAACTGTGCGAGCGATGTCGGAGACATCAAGCACGAATCAGATTAGAGTTGCGTGTGCGATATGTGGCATACAATTGATCCATCCGAGCTGTTTGTGATTGAATAAGCCGTGTGTGTTGCGGGCAAACGCTTACTGGTATATAATCTTAAATTTAACCAAAAAGGTGTTAATGCATGTTACAAAAATTGTATAGCTGGAAACTATGTTCAAATACGACTCCAATGATATAATCTTTGGCGACATGCATTCGTATTTTATTAGTTAAATCCTACTTATAAACCAGGACGGGGATATAGTAGGTAATTAAATCGCAAAAAAGAAATTTATTAACCGTATGTGTACGTGTCCTTTCGTCCTCCTCTCGCATGTCTTGTCACCCCACTGCCGCAGACGGCTTACAGTATATAAGCTTGTGCTTGCTGGGGCGTTCTTTTGGCCAAACGGTGGCGCCAATGAATCGTCGGTGAGCCCGTTCCCGTGCAACCTCGCAGGTTCCCGCGCAAGCTTCCCACCCGACTCGGTGAAATCCCCCAAAATCGCAATGCTTACCGGCCTGCTATAAAAACCCTCACGGCCGGCGAGTCATGTGTCACATTTTCCCCTCCCTCCCTGTAGCTTATCTCGTCTGCTTCTCCCACAATCGCCAATGGCACCGGTCCGTCATCGTCGCTCAGCCACTCTGCCATCATCAGAGGACAGCTCCAGCTGGTACATTGCGGCGGCACAGTCCCCGGCGTAGTGTAGTGCGTGGCGTCCCTGTTGGGTGTGCACGGAACACCCACCACACGCTTCGCCGCAGCTGCCCGTCGGTAGTTGTTGCCGGCCGCCGTTGCCGCCACACCACCGTCGAAAGCCAGGGCCATCTCCCGCTCCGCCGCCGCGGCCCGAAGGCGGGAGGTGGCCATTGTGGTTGCCACCCCACTGTCGGCCACCGTGGCCATCACCCGCTCCGGCACTGCGGCCCGAAGGAGGGAGGTGGTGGCCGTGGCCGCCACACCATCGTCGGCTATCGTGGCTGCCAGCCAACCGTTGACCCTCGGGATCATCACCCACTCCGCCACCGCCCGAAGGAGGAAGGCGGAGGTGGAGGCCCGCACGTGCGTCAGCGACCTTGCGTGCTACATCGAGTTCCTACGGGAGGAGGAGGAGCGCCTCGTAGAGCACGCAAAAAGCCTTACCGCAGCCGTGGCCGTAGCACACGCCAACGCAGAGGCGAGGAATCAGGAGATCTACGAGCGGTCCGGCTGCTTCGAGAGGGATCGTCTGGAGCGACAGTAGGCGTTCGAGCTGGCGAGCGTCGCTGAATGTGCAGCAGTGGCAGGCACCGTATTGCATTTCTCCAACTCGTCGGTAGGCTCCTCCTCCTCCTCTGCCTCTTACTGAGCGTGCTGGAAGTAGCACAAAGCCCCTCCGTGGTAGTAGTAGTATTTAGGGGCTATTTTGTTCAGTTCATCTGACTATAGATGTGTGGTCGAACTGTACAACATACTTAAAATTAGCTAGTATATATAGTTGAACTAGCTATTTCAGTACGTGGTTGGAAACAATTAGGGAAAAGTTTGGTCGGTTCAGCTGTCGACTTGAACTGTTTGTATAAGTTAAGAACGACTGCTTAATCTATGAATGAAATCTATGCTTAATTACTAAATTTTAGTTGCAAAAATTAGATAGTGCTAGTGATTTCTAGCTGCATATTTTGACAAATTGTAGTGTTACAAGGATTGACAAATGGCAATCTTACTAGATCAACAAATGTAAATCTTTCCAGTTTGACAAATGGCAACATACCCAATATGACAGATGCAAATCTTACCAAATTTTTTGTACGTGGTTGCACACAGGTCATCCAAAATAACCGTTTGCGTTGAAGGGATGCACAAATCCTGCGCTACGGATTTTCCCTCGACTTAAGGGGGAAGACCATAGCTCTCACTTTGCATACGGGTGTTCTATCTAAAACGTTTGTGATCAAGAGCTGCACAAATCTTGATCGACACATTTTCCCTTGGCTTCCTGGGGAAGCTGTCGGTTTGCATACGGGTGTTCTAACTAAAACGTTAATGTATAAAAATGTCCAAACGAACCCCGAAAAATTCCAAAATTGAACACAACACTCTTGTTATTCTATGTTGACACTCGGAAGATTTTGAAAGCAATAAGAGGCAACGGATATCATTTCGTCCCTAAAGGTGGCACGTTCCCTACCGAAACCATCACGCTTGTTGTGAGAAGCTCTGATTTGTGAGAAGCTTATACCCAAACCTGCCCCAAATGGGACAAATTTTTTACCATGGCATGTTGATGCCGCTCCATGATAGCATGCCAAGTTTCATGAATTTCAGACGAGTTTTGGATTTACTAGAATTTTAAAACCAGGTATCTCAATGTTTGCGGCCGAGTGGCAGTGGCAGGGTGTGTGAAATTCATCACCATTTCTTGCATGGGACCTAAGCATGCAACCAAGGACACATATATGATTTTCAACCAGTTTATATGCACTGGAGAATGTGCATGTAGTTCAAATTTGAATTATGCGCATAAAATGCCTGGAAAACCTAGTTAATGTATAAAAATGTCCAAACGAACCCCAAAAATTACAAAATTGAACACAACACTCATGTTGTTCTATGTTGACACTCAAAAATTTTTGAAAGCAATAAGAGGCAACATATATCGTTTCATCCCCAAAGGTGGCACGTTCCCTACGGAAACCATCGCGCTTGTTGTGAGAAGCTCTGGTTTGTGAGAAGTTTATACCCAAACCTGGCCCAAATGGGACAAATTTTTTACCACAGCATGTAGATGCCGCTCCATGATAGCATGCCAAGTTTCATAAATTTCAGACGAGTTTTGGATTTACTAGAATTTAAAAACCAGGTATCTCAATGTTTGCGACCGAGTGACGGTGGCAGGGTGTGTGAAATTCATTCCCATTTCTTGCATGGGACCTAAGCATGCAACCAAGGACACATATTTGATTTTTCAACCAGTTTATATGCACTGTAGAATGTGCATGTAGTTCAAATTTGAATAATGCGCAAAAAATGCCTGGAAACCCCAGTTAATGTATAAAAATGTCCAAACGAACCCCGAAAAATTCCAAAATTGAACACAACACTCCTGTTGTTCTATGTTGACACTCGAAATTTTTTGAAAGCAATAAGAGGCAACGGATATCGTTTCGTTCCCAAAGGTGGCACGTTCCCTACCGAAACCATCACACTTGTTGTGAGAAGCTCTGGTTTGTGTGAAGCTTATAGGCCCCAAATGGGACAAAAAATTTACCATGGAATGTTGATGCCGCTCCATGATAGCATGCCAAGTTTCATGAATTTCATACGAGTTTTGGATTTACTAGAATTTAAAAACCAGGTATCTCAATGTTTGCGGCCGAGTGATGGTGGTAGGGTCTGTCAAATTCATTCCCATTTCTTGCATGGGACCTAAGCATGCAACCAAGGACACATATTTGATTTTTCAACCAGTTTATATGCACTAGAGAATGTGCAGGTAGTTCAAATTTTAATATGCGCATAAAATGCCTAGAAAACCCAGTTAATGTATAAAAATGTCCAAACGAACCCCAAAAAAATCCAAAATTGAACACAACACTCTTGTTGTTATATGTTGACACTTGAAATTTTTTGAAAGCAATAAAAGGCAACGGATATCGTTTTGTTCCCAAAGGTGGCACGTTCCCTACGGACACCATCACGCTTGTTGTGAGAAGCTCTGGTTTGTGAGAAGCTTATACCCAAACCTACCCCAAATGGGACAAAAATTTCACCACGGCATGTTGATGCCGCTCCATGATAGCATGCCAAGTTTCATGAATTTCAGACGAGTTTTGGATTTACTAGAATTTGAAAACCAGGTATCTCGGTGTTTGCGGCCAAGTGACGGTGGCAGGGTGTGTGAAATTCATTCACATTTCTCTCATGGGACCTAAGCATGCAACCAAGGACACATATTTGATTTTTCAACCAGTTTATATGCACTGGAGAATGTGCATGTAGTTCAAATTTGAATTATGCGCATAAAATGCCTGGAAAACCCAGTTAATGTATAAAAATGTCCAAACGAACCCAATAAATTCCAAAATCGAATACAACACTCATGTTGTTCTATGTTGACACTCATAATTTTTTGAAAGCAATAAGAGGCAACATATATCGTTTTGTCCCCAAATGTGGCACGTTCCCTATCGAAACCATCACGCTTGTTGTGAGAAGCTCTGGTTTGTGAGAAGCTTATACCCAAACCTGCCCCAAATGGGACAAAACTTTTACCACGGCATGTTGATGCCACTCCATGATAGCATGCCAAGTTTCATGAATTTCACACGAGTTTTGGATTTACTAGAATTTAAAAACCAGGTATCTCAATGTTTGCGGCCGAGTGACGGTGGCAGGGTGTGTGAAATTCATTCCCATTTCTTGCATGGGACCTAAGCATGCAACCAAGGACACATATTTGATTTTTCAACCAGTTTATATGCACTGGAGAATGTGCATGTAGTTCAAATTTGAATTATGCGCATAAAATGCCTGGAAAACCCAGTTAATGTATAAAAATGTCCAAACGAACCCAATAAATTCCAAAATCGAATACAACACTCCTGTTGTTCTATGTTGACACTCAAAAAATTTTGAAAGCAATAAGAGGCAACATATATCGTTTCGTCCCCAAATGTGGCACGTTCCCTACCGAAACCATCACGCTTGTTGTGAGAAGCTCTGGTTTGTGAGAAGCTTATACCCAAACCTGCCCCAAATGGGACAAAACTTTTACCACGGCATGTTGATGCCACTCCATGATAGCATGCCAAGTTTCATGAATTTCAGACGAGTTTCGGATTTACTAGAATTTAAAAACCAGGTATCTCAATGTTTGCGGCCGAAAGTGGCGGTAAGGTGTGTGAAATTCATTCCCATTTCTTGCATGGGACCTAAGCATGCAACCAAGGACACATATTTGATTTTTCAACCAGTTTATATGCACCGGAGAATGTGCATGTAGTTCAAATTGAATTATGCGCATAAAAAGCCTGGAAAACCCAGTTAACGTATTAAAATGTCCAAACGAACCCCGAAAAAAATCCAAAATTGAACACAACACTCCTATTGTTCTATGTTGACACTTGAATTTTTTTGAAAGCAATAAGAGGCAACGGATATCGTTTCGTTCCCAAAGGTGGCACGATCCCTACGGAAACCATCACGCTTGTTGTCAGAAGCTCTGGTTTGTGAGAAGTTTATACCCAAACCTGCCCCAAATGGGACAAAAATTTTACCATGGCATGTTGATGCCGCTCCATGATAGCATGCCAAGTTTCATGAATTTCACACGAGTTTTGGATTTACTAGAATTTAAAAACCAGGTATCTCAATGTTTGCAGCTGAGTGACGGTGGCAGGGTGTGTGAAATTCATTCCCATTTCTTGCATGGTACCTAAGCATGCAACCAAGGACACATATTTGATTTTTCAACCAGTTTATATGCACTGGAGAATGTGCATGTAGTTCAAATTTGAATTATGCGCATAAAATGCCTGGAAAACCCAGTTAATGTATATAAATGTCCAAACGAACCCCAAAAAATTCCAAAATTGAACACAACACTCCTGTTGTTCTATGTTGACACTCGAAATTTTTTGAAAGCAATAAGAGGCAACGGATATCGTTTCGTCCCTAAAGGTGGCTCGTTCCCTACCGAAACAATCACGCTTGTTGTGAGAAGCTCTGGTTTGTGAGAAGCTTATACCCAAACCTGCCCCAAATGGGACAAAAAATTTACCACGGCATGTTGATGCCGCTCCATGATAGCATTCCAAGTTTCATGAATTTCAGATGAGTTTTGCATTTGCTAGAATTTAAAAACCAGGTATATCAATATTTGCGGCCGAGTGACGGTGGCAGGGTGTGTGAAATTCATTCCCATTTCTTGCATGGGACCTAAGCATGCAACCAAGGACACATATTTGATTTTTCAACCAGTTTATATGCAATGGAGAATGTGCATGTTGTTCAAATTTGAATTATGCACATAAATGCCTGGAAAAACCATTTAATGTATAAAAATGTCCAAATGAACCCTGAAAAATTCCAAAATTGAACACAACACTCCTGGTGTTCCATGTTGACACTCGATTTTTTTTAAAGCAATAAGAGGCAATGGATATCGTTTCATGCCCAAAGGTGGCACGTTCCCTACCAAAACCATCACGCATGTTGTGAGAAGCTCTGGTTTGTGAGAAGCTTATACCCAAACCTGCCCCAAATGGGACAAAAATTTTACCACGACATGTTGATGCCGCTCCATGATAACATGCCAAGGTTCATGAATTTCAGACGAGTTTTGTATTTACTAGAATTTAAAAACCAGGTATCTCAATGTTTGCGGCGGAGTGATGGTGGAGGGTACAAAAAAAAGACACATCCGTGACATTTTGGGCCAAACGTATTTTTTTCTGTCATACTTATGACACTTCTATGACGATAATTGTGACAAAACCCGGTATCATCATAGATGTGGTGGGGTCTTACTTCTATGATAAAAAATCATGACAGAAAATGGACATTTCGTGTTGGGCGGGCCGGAGACGCAGCTGCATGACATTCTTTGTGCCATCCATGACGGAAAAAACCGTGGTAGATGCAAGGGCGAGGAAAATATCGGGGAGTTCCCGGTTACGGTGGGTGGTCGGGGGCTGAGCGATGCGCATTTCTCTCGTACACGACGCGTGGGTGCGAGGCGTTGGGCTCTAACTGAACCCGAGAGATTGCACTGCAAGCTACGCGTTACTGAACCCGAGCGATCGATCGATCCCTTGCTATTGACTGAACCCGAGTGATTCCTTCGCTACTGTTGCTAACTGAAGCCGATCGATGCTGCCTCTGGATGAACAGTGAGCGTTGTTGGGGGCGGGGGGTTGGATGAACAGTTCCCGGTGGGGGGTTGGATGAATAGGACCCCATGGTAGCAGAGGCCGTTGCCGCTAGATGAACAGTACCCCGATCGATCGAGCTGGTGGATAAACAGGACCCGGTGGAGGGCTGGATGAACAGGACCCCGTGGATGGCTGGTTGAACAGTAGCCGGTGGAGGGCTGGATGAACAGTAGCCTGTGGAGGGGTGGTTGAACAGGACCCCGTGGAGAGGTCTGGTTGAACAGTAGCCGGTGGAGGAGTGCGTGGTGGAGGCTAGATGAACAGGAGCCCGTGGATGAACAGTCGCAGGTGGAGGTTGGAGGAGGTCGATGGTGGATGAACAGTAGCCTATTGATACGTCTCCGTCGTATCTACTTTTCCAAACACTTTTGCCCTTGTTTTGGACTCTAACTTGCATGATTTGAATGGAACTAACCCGGACTCACGCTGTTTTCAGCAGACTTTCCATGGTGTTATTTATGTGTAGAAACAAAAGTTCTCGGAACGACCTGAAACTCCATGGAACATATTTTTGGAAAATATTAAAAATACTGGAAGAAGAATCCACGCCAGGGGGCCCACACCCTGTCCACGAGGGTGGGGGCGCGCCTGCCCCCCTGGGCGCGTCTCCCTGCCTCGTGGGCTCCCTGACGCTCGACCGACCTCAACTCCAACTCCATATATTCACTTTCGGGGAGAAAAAAATCAAAGAGAAAGATTCATCGCGTTTTACGATACGGAGCCGCCGCCAAGCCGTAAACTCTCTCGGGAGGGCTGATCTGGAGTCCGTTCAGGGCTTCGGAGAGGGGAATCCATCACCGTCATCATCATCAACCATCCTCCATCACCAATTTCATGATGCTCACCGCCGTGCGTGAGTAATTCCAT
The DNA here is from genome assembly GCA_021605205.1 of Aegilops longissima. Taxonomy (NCBI): domain Eukaryota; kingdom Viridiplantae; phylum Streptophyta; class Magnoliopsida; order Poales; family Poaceae; genus Aegilops; species Aegilops longissima. The sequence continues at coordinate 608,906,020 of CM038682.1, read as the reverse complement.
CATAGGCTTGCTGGACGGTGATGGGTTGGATGAGATTTATCATGTAATCGAGTTAGATTTGTTAGGGTTTGATCCCTAGTATCCACTATGTTCTAAGATCGATGTTGTTATGACTTTGCTATGCTTAATGCTTGTCACTAGGGCCAGAGTGCCATGATTTCAGATCTAAACCTATTATGTTTTCATGAATATATGTGAGTTCTTGATCCTATCTTGCAAGTCTATAGTCACCTACTATGTGTTATGATCCGGCAACCTCGAAGTGACAATAATCGGGACCACTCCTGGTGATGACCGTAGTTTGAGGAGTTCATGTATTCACTATGTGTTAATGCTTTGGTCCGGTACTCTATTAAAAGGAGGCCTTAATATCCCTTAGTTTCCATTAGGACCCCGCTGCCACGGGAGGGTAGGACAAAAGATGTCATGCAAGTTCTTTTCCATAAGCACGTATGACTATATTCGGAATACATGCCTACATTACATTGATGAATTGGAGCTAGTTCTGTGTCACCCTATGTTATGACTGTTACATGATGAACCGCATCCTGCATAATTCTCCATCACCGATCCAATGCCTACGAGCTTTTCACATGTTGTTCTTCGCTTATTTCCTTTACCGTTGCTACTGTTACAATCACTACAAAACCCAAAAATACTACTTTTGCTATCGTTACCGTTACTTCCATATTACTTTGCTACTAAATACTTTGCTGCAGATACTAAGTTATCTAGGTGTGGTTGAATTGACAACTCAACTGCTAATACTTGAGAATATTCTTTGGCTCCCCTTGTGTCGAATCAATAAATTTGGGTTGAATACTCTACCCTCGAAAACTTTTGCGATCCCCTATACTTGTGGGTTATCAAGACTATTTTACAAGCGCCGTTCTTGGGAGCATAGCTCTATTCTTTGAGTCACTTGGGATTTATATCTGCTGGTCATTATGAAGAACTTGAAAGACGAGAAAACAAAAATTTATCCCTCAACTACGAGGGGAGGTAAGGAACTGCCATCTAGCTCTGCACTTGATTCACCTTCTGTTTTGAGTAAGCTTGCGACACCTAAACCTGTTTCTGCTATTAATTCTAATATGTCCCATGTTATTGATGATGCCACTTCTACTATGCATGATACTTATGATGAAACTACTTCTATGCTTGATACTACTGTGCCACTTGGTGAATTTCTTGATGAACAACTTGCTAGGGCTAGAGAGAATGAAATTATTGAAACTGATAATATTGATGATGAAGACTCTCCCCCTAATAAATATGAATTACCTGTTGTTCCCGAGGGTTATGTTATGGATGAAGAAGCTGCTAGAGCTATTTTAGCTTGCAATGATAGATATGATCTTAAGAAGTTATTAGCTAATTGGAAGCAGCAATCTCTTAATGCTAGAATGAAACCTGACCCTGCTTTTGCTACTTCACCTATCTTTGTTACTGATAAGGATTATGAATTCTCCATTGATCCTGATATAATTACTTTGGTTGAATCTGATCCTTTTTATGGCTATGAATCTGAAACTGTTGTGGCACATCTTACTAAATTAAATGATATAGCCACCCTGTTCACTAATGATGAGAGAACTCGCTACTTTTATATCCTTAAGATATTTCCGTTCTCATTAAAGGGTGATGCTAAGATATGGTTTAATTCTCTTGATCCTGGTTGTGTGCGTAGTCCCTAGGATATGATTTATTACTTCTCTGCTAAATATTTCCCCGCTCATAAGAAACAAGCTGCTTTAAGGGAAATATATAATTTTGTGCAAATTGAAGAAGAGAGTCTCCCACAAGCTTGTGGGGGGGGGGGGCTTCTCCAATTACTTAATGCTTTGCCTAATCATCCTCTTAAGGAAAATGAAATACTTGATATCTTTTATAATGGATTAACCTATGGTTCCAGAGATTACCTGGATAGTTGTGCTGGTTCTGTTTTCAGGGAAAGAACACCGGATGAAGCTGAGATTCTATTGAATAATATGTTGACAAATGAAAATAATTGGACACTTCCTGAGCCAACTCCTGAGCCTATTCCCAAACCAACTCCGAAGAAGCTGAAATCCCCCCTATTAAGTTTGCTAGCCAATGTTTGGATGAGTTTGACAATTTTATTGTTAAACAAGAAAACTTCAATGCTTATATTGGTAGACAATTAAAACAAAATTCTTATATGATTGAACACTTGGGTGATTATATGTCTAGAGTTAAAAGGTGAACTTAAACTCATTAGTAAACATGCTTCTATGGTTACCACTCAAGTAGAACAAGTACTTAAAGCACAAAATGATTTGCTCAATGAAATGAACAATAAGAATAATGACTATGCTGTTAGAGTGGCTACTAGAACTGGTAAAATGACTCAGGAACCTTTGTATCCTGAAGGCCACCCTAAGAGAATTGAGTAGGATTCTCAAAGAAATAATTTAGATGCACCTAGTCCTTCTAAAAAGAAGAAAAAGAAAAATGATAGGACTTTGCATGCTTCTACTGAACCTGTTGCTGAAACACCTGAGAATCCAGATGATATTTCTATCTCTCATGCTGAAACACAATCTAGTAATGAACATGAACCTAGTGATAATATTAATGATGCTGTTCATGTTGATGCTCAACCTAGCAATGACAATGATGTAGAAATTGAACCTGCAGTTGATCTTGATAACCCACAATCAAAGAATCAACATTATGATAAGAGAGACTTTGTTGCTAGGAAGCATGGTAAAGAAAGAGAGCTATGGGTTCAGAAACCCATGCCTTTTCCTCCCAAACCATCCAAGAAAAAGGATGATGAGGATTTTGATCGCTTTGCTGGAATGATTAGACCTATCTTTTTGCGTATGCGATTAACTGATATGCTCAAAATGAATCCTTATGCTAAGTACATGAAAGAAATTTTTACTAATAAAAGAAAAATACCGGGAGCTGAGGTTTCCACCATGCTTGCTAATTATACTTTTAAGGGTGGAATACCTAAGAAACTTGGAGATCCAGGAGTACCAACTATACCATGCTCCATTAAGAGAAATTATGTTAAAACTGCTTTGTGTGATCTTGGAGCCGGTGTTAGTGTTATGCCTCTCTCTTTATATCATAGACTTGATTTGAATAAGTTGACACCCACTGAAATATCTTTGCAAATGGATGATAAATCAACTGCTATACATGTCGGTATTTGTAAGGATGTGCCTGTTGTGGTTGCAAATGTTACTATTTTAACGGACTTTGTTATTCTTGATATTCCCGAGGACGATAGTATGTCTATTATTCTTGGGAGACCTTTTTTGAATACTGCAGGGGCTGTTATTGATTGCAACAAAGGCAATGTCACTTTTCATGTTAATGTCAATGAGCATACGGTACACTTTCCGAGGAAACAACCTCAAGTTCATAGTATCAATTTTATTGGAAAATTTTCATCGATTATTTTTGGAGGTTTTGAATTTCCTCTTCCTACTGTCAAGAAGAAATATGATATTCTTATTATTGGGGATGTGCATATCCCCGTTGAGGTAACATAGTGTTATTCGAAATTTCTCTGATTCCATGTTATTCGGAATGAGTTTGTTAACAAGACTTGATCAACCTTGTTAGTGGATTCCTTTTGATGAGCATGATATGGATGAAACTAGAAAGCACAACCTTCTGTACCCTCCTTTTAACTTCTGTTATTTAGTTGAAATAAAGCAAAAATAGTATTTTCTTGTCTGTTTTCTGAATTATCCGTGCAATATAAAAATACCCTGAAAATAAAAGTTCTCCAAATGCCCTGCCAATTTAATATGATTTTTTCTGGAATATTTGAGAATATCTGGCACCGAGAACACACCGGGGATCAAGCACTGCCACGAGGGGTCAGGCGCACCCACCCCTACTGGTGGCCCCTGCCTCGTGGGCCCATGGTGGCTCCCCTCCACTTATGCCAGCCACCACACACTTCTTCTTCCTCCCCAAAAAATCACCATCCAGCTCAAGCACGAGTTCTAGCTCCTTTTGCTGCGATTTTCGATCTCCTTGCTCAAAGCACCTCTCACAAAACTGCTTTAGGGGATTGTTCCTTGGTATGTGACTCCTCCATTGGTCCAATTAGTTTTTGTTCTAGTGCTTTATTCATTGCAAATTTTTGCTGCCTAGGTGACCATGTTCTTGAGCTTGCATGTCAAATTTATATGGTTCCAAGTAGTTCTAATGCATGATATAGTCTCTAGGAACTTGTAGGAGTAGTTGCTATCAATTAGGTTGAGCTCGGTTCACTTTTCTTTGAAGTTACTAAAAATTTCAGAAATTTTGCAGAGGAAGAAATATGTTTAGGAAAATGTACCAAGGTGGTCCTTCAAGGAAGCAAGGACCCAGGCTTGCAATGCGTGATGCTGATGATGAACCACCAAGGGACGCCCAGTGCGGCCTTGTGAATGGCCTTTAGAAGACTTTATGGATCGAGCAAAAATTAAGGAAGAATTTAACGCATATTTGCGTAACGCTGATCTTGTGAGCTTCGAGGCAGAAAAGTTCCGCCAGTACCACTATCTCACTAGTTCATTTGTGAGGAGGTTTGAATATTCATCTTCACGTAATTCTCAAACTGTCCTGTTTGATCTTTATGAAAATTCTTATACTATGGACTTAGAGGATTTTACCACTGCTTGCAAACTTCCACAATGGGATAGTACTAGTAAACCTCGCAAATATGAATTTAGAGAATTTCTTGCTAGTATAACTGTGGGGGAATCTAGAGATATAGCGCAAGCTACCATAGGGAGCATTCATTTTCCTGCTATACATTATTTTGCTCTCTTTATCGGTAGGTGCATAAATGGTAAGGATGAAGCATGTCACATGTGTGTCCCTGACCTTAGTATTCTTATGAGTGTTGTGTTGGGAGAAAAACATTATAATTTAGGAGCCATTGTCGCACGTAGGTTGCATAATAATAAAATTAATGGAGATTTCTTTGGAGGAATTTATGCAACCCGTCTAGCTAATTTTCTTGAGGTACCTATACATGAGTATGATGTTGAGTTGCCTAATGTTTATTTAGATTATAATGCCATGGTTCATCATCGTTTTCTTGAGAGGAACGAGCAGTCCCTCCAGTATCGCTTAATCTTTGACAGACGTCGCGCTGTCCATATTACTCTCCCTGCTCCTGCCTTCTTTGCTTATTAGGCAAAAGGAAGACATGTTGTTACTAGAGAGGAGGTAGATGAGTACGAGAGGAGGGCGGAGGCAGCTCGCCGCCACGCTGCATCTTAGGAGGCAATAGCCGCTGCATCGCAGTACGACCCCGACTACAACTTTGGATATCTGCCAGGCCATCCGTGGCAATAAACCAACTTAGGAAAAAAGCCTAAGCTTGGGGGAGTACGTATTTCTCACCGACATTACATTCATGTTCACACATTCATTGCTAGATGTCGGCGCTCACACTTCTTCATTGTAATATCCTTGCTAGTTTATTTTCTTTTTCTTGCTTTCTTCTTGTGTGTTTGATAAACCTTAAGAAAAACCAAAAAAAATTAGTGTAGCTTTTATCTAGTTTGCTTTTCTCGCTGTAGTAGTAATAATTAAAAAGAAAACCCAAAAATATTTCCCGTCCTTCTTTTGCTTGTTGGGAGCTTTCCCGTGTAAATAGTTTTATTTCTTTTCTTTTATTTGGGGGGTCGATAGGAGAAGACCATAATTAAATTGTTGAAGTGGCTCTTATATGCATTATTGTTGATTTAACCAAGAGCCCATATTGCCTTGTCTTCTCCTGTTTATTCAATGCTCGCAGATTCCAGCTTAGTCCAATGCACGTGCACTCTTATTATTATTCACATCATTCGGTCGTGCAAGTGAAAGGCAATTATGACGATATATGATGGACTGACTGAGATGAGAAAAGCTAGTATGAACTCGACCTCTCTTGTTTTTGTAAATATGATTAGTTCATCGTTCCTGATTCAGCCTATTATGAATAAACATGTTTGCAATGACAATTAGAGATCATAGTTGCTCGTTTCACGCTTGATTAGCTATGAGTTATAATGGTTTACCTTGCGTGCCAACATGCTATTGAAATGGTTGTGATGTGGTATAGTGGGGTGGTATCCTCCTTTGAATGATTTAAGTGACTCGACTTGGCACATGTTCACACATGTAGTTGAAACAAATCAACATAGCCTTCACGATATTTATATTCATGGTGGATTATATCCTACTCATGCTTGTACTCAATGTTTATTAATTTTAATGCATGTTCATGACTATTGTCGCTCTCTAGTTGGTCGCTTCCCAGTCTTTTGCTAGCCTTCACTTGTACTAAGCGGGAATACTACTTGTGCATCCAATTCCTTAAACCCCAAAGTTATTCCATATGAGTCCACCATACCTTCCTATATGCGGTATCTACCTGCCGTTCCAAGTAAATTTGTATGTGCCAAACTCTAAACCTTCAAATGAAATTCTGTTTTGTATGCTCGAATAGCTCATGTATCAACTAGGGTTTTCCGTATCTTCCATGCTAGGCGGGTTATTCTCAAGAGGAGTGGACTCCGCTCCTCACTCACGAGAAAATGGCTGGTCAACGAGATGCCCGGTCCCATGCTTTATGCAAACTAAATCAAAATAATTGCAAACAAAACTCCCCCGGGGCTGTTGCTAGTTGGAGGCAATCGTTGTTTCGAGCAAGCCATGGAATGATGCTTGTTGGTGGAGGGGGAGTATAAACTTTACCATTCTGTTTGGGAACCGCCTATAATGTGTGTAGCATGGAAGATATCGCCATATCTTGGTTGTTATGTTGACAATGAAAGTATGCCGCTCAAAATATTATTTATCTCTATTTCAAAACCGAGCTCTGGCACCTCTACAAATCCCTGCTTCCCTCTGCGAAGGGCCTATCTATTTACTTTTCTGTTGAGTCATCACCCTCTTATTAAAAAGCACTAGCTGGAGAGCACTACTGTCATTTGCATCCATTACTATTAATTTATATTGGGTATGACTATGATTGGATCTTTTTACCATGAATTACAATGTCTAGTCAGTCCTTGATCTTTAAAAGTGCTTTGCATTTATGTTTTGCGGTCTCAAAAAGGGCTAGCGAGATACCATCTTGTTATATCATATCATGATTGTTTTGAGAAAGTGTTGTCATCCGAGATTTACTATTATTGCTCGCTAGTTGATTATGCCATTGATATGAGTAAGCATGAGACCTAAGAGTTATTGTGAATGTGGTTAGTCATAATCTTTGCTGAAAACTTGAATGGTGGCTTTACATATTTACAACAACAAGAGCAAACAGAGGTTGTAAAAGTTTTTCTTTATCACTTTCAGTTTATCAACTGAATTGCTTGAGGACAAGCAAAGGTTTAAGCTTGGGGAGTTGATACGTCTCCGTCGTATCTACTTTTCCAAACACTTTTGCCCTTGTTTTGGACTCTAACTTGCATGATTTGAATGGAACTAACCCGGACTCACGCTGTTTTCAGCAGACTTTCCATGGTGTTATTTATGTGCAGAAACAAAAGTTCGCGGAATGACCTGAAACTCCACGGAACATATTTTTGGAAAATATTAAAAATACTGGAAGAAGAATCCACATCAGGGGGCCCACACCCTGTCCACGAGGGTGGGGGCGCGCTCCCTGCCTCGTGGGCCCCCTGACGCTCCATCGACCTCAACTCCAACTCCATATATTCACTTTCAGGGAGAAAAAAAAATCAGAGAGAAGGGTTCATCGCGTTTTACGATACAGAGCCGCCGCCAAGCCCTAAACTCTCTCGGGAGGGCTGATCTGGAGTTCGTTCGAGGCTCCGGAGAGGGGAATCCGTCGCCGTCGTCATCATCAACCATCCTCCATCACCAATTTCATGATGCTCACCGCCGTGCATTTGTAATTCTATCGTAGGCTTGCTGGATGGTGATGAGTTGGATGAGATTTATCATGTAATCGAGTTAGATTTGTTAGGATTTGATCCCTAGTATCCCCTATGTTCTGAGATTGATGTTGCTATGACTTTGCTATGCTTAATGCTTGTCACTAGGGCCCGAGTGCCATGATTTCAGATCTGAACCTATTATGTTTTCATGAATATATGTGAGTTCTTGATCCTATCTTGCAAGTCTATAGTCACCTACTATGTGTTATGATCCGGCAACCCCGAAGTGACAATAATCGGACCACTCCTGGTGATGATGGTAGTTTGAGGAGTTCATGTATTCACTATGTGTTAATGCTTTGGTCCGGTACTCTATTAAAAGGAGGCCTTAATATCCCTTAGTTTCCATTAGGACCCCGCTGCCACGGGAGGGTAGGACAAAAGATGTCATGCAAGTTATTTTCCATAAGCACATATGACTATATTCGGAATACATGCCTACATTATATTGATGAATTGGAGCTAGTTCTGTGTCACCCTATGTTATGACTGTTACATGATGAACCGCATCCAAAGATAATTCTCCATCACCGATCCAATGCCTCGAGCTTTTCACATATTGTTCTTCGCTTATTTACTTTACCGTTACTATATGTTATAATCACTACAAAACCCAAAAATACTATTTTTGTTATCGTATCATTACTTCCATATTACTTTGCTACTAAATACTTTGCTGCAGATACTAAGTTATCCAGGTGTGGTTGAATTGACAACTCAACTGCTAATACTTGAGAATATTCTTTGGCTCCCCTTGTGTCGAATCAATAAATTTGGGTTGAATACTCTACCCTCGAAAACTGTTGCGATCCCCTATACTTGTGGGTTATCACCTATGGAGGCTGGAGGAGGTCGACGGTGGAGATGAACAGTATCTCGTGGAGTCCCGTTTTGCGGTACGCCTCATCCCTCCCGATGAACAGGACCCCCGTTTCGACCGTAGCGCTCTAACACAAGTTCATTTCCTCCGTTTTGCGATGCGCCACACCCCCCGATCAATAGGATCCCGTTTCCATCGTAGGAGGTCTGTTTCCTCCGTTTTGCGGTACACCAGATCCCTCCCGATGAACATGATCCCGTTTCGACCGTGGCCGGTCGAACACAAGGCCGTTTTCTTTGTTTTGCGGTACGCCGGGCCTTGTTTCCATCGGCTGTTCCGTCCAAACCGGTTGGCTCCCGATGAACAACACGCGTTCCGTTGCCTCCCGATGAGCACAACGCATTCCGTTGCCTCCCCATGATCACGACGACGGCGCAGCTTCTCCATTCCGACCCAACCATGTACACGAGCCCTGGCCCTACGTATGCGCGAGTAGGCATTCGAGACCCCGCCCGTATGTATGTACCATGGCCGTATTTACTTTCTTGCACCCTGGCCGCTATACGTACATGTACATGCTATGTGCGCGCCTCTACTACGACACGTGCCCTTCCTTAAACGGTCACGGTTCATCGCTGCAGCCTGCAGACAGACCGATCGTATGTACGTACACGTTCGCGACCAGAATGACAATGCTACGTATGCTTCGACCGGGTGGGTCCCGACTGTCAAGCACTTACTTGCGTGCGAAGATATAGCTGGTGGGTCCCAGCAGTCAGGGGGCGAATCATTTTTTTACCCGTAATATGGACGCACTTCCTTGCATGCGAAGATGTAGCTGCTGGGTCCCAGCAGTCAGGGGGAAACGTTTTTTTCATGAAATACAGTGGCCCGTCTGGTGGGTCCCTGCTGTAAGGTGGAGGAATAATTATTTTCCGCGTAATAAGGAGGCACTTCCTTGCTGCGGCCGTGGACCCAGCTGTCAGCCTCTCCACGTACAGTACTCTTCTGATGGAAGTCGGTCCTTGACCACATTGACCACGCTGTGCCGAGAGCACCAAGGCGGTGGACGACGGAGAGGCCTAGGAAGGGGACGACGCGGAGCCGAGGAAGACACGGTGGTGGATGCCCACGCGGAGAGGAGTACGAGGGTTCACTGGTTCGGCTGCGGTGTGAGGATGCCGTCGCCGCAGGGCTGGCCAGCGGTGGGAGTGGTAGGGGGCGGTGAGGCCTCCGCGGCAACACAGCCGGCTACGGGAGGCAGGAGCATGTGGCACGACCGGCGCTGGTTTGGGCGGCTGGAGCAAGAAGACCAGAGGTTGAAGAAGCACTACGACCGTTGGATGGACATCGTATGGTCACTGGAGCTAGAATCGTTCATATTGACTAAGTTGACAAAGCCCTCCGTCCCAGTCAAATTATTAGGACCACAAGTCAGCCTCCCACTATGGTGGGTCCCAGCTAGCAGGGGGTATTCATTTTTTTGTGCGTAATAAGGAGGCACTTCCTTGCATGCGAAGATATAGCTGGTGGGTCCGACCTGTCAGTGGGGGGGGATGTTTTTTTCATGAAATACAGAGTCCCTTCCAGTGGGTCCCATCTGTCAGGTGGAGGAATCATTATTTTGCGCGTAATAAGGAGGCATTTCCTTGCGTGCGGCCATGGACCCAGCTGTCAGCCTCTCCACGCACAGTCTACTTCCAATGGATGTCATTCGTTGACCATGTTGACCACTCCGCACCGAGCGCATCCAAGGTGGTGGACGACGGCGAGGCCCCGGATAGCAACGAGCCGAAGACGCGGGAGTAGAGTCACAGACGGAGAGGTGTACGAGGGTTAATTGGTTCTGGTGCGGTGTGGTTCGGCAGTCGGTGGAGAAGAATAGGAGGTGTGGAGGGGTGGAGGGATGGCCTGGCCAACGGTGGGGTAGCGCTTCACAGCGAAGCGTGCTAAGCAAAGCTGCTAGCTGCAGGAGGCGGGAGCAGGTGGTCCCGGAGGCGCTGGAGAAAGAAGACGAGAGATTGAAGATGGATGCCGGTCGTTGGATGTAAATCCAACAGCTAATGATGTCAGAATCATTTGTTGACTAAGTTGACAACGACTTGTGTTGGCTTCGACCTATTGGCCCATATTTCAGCCTCCAAAAATGTGCACGTATTCAACCCATTTTTTCAAAATTTACTGTCAATTTGATCTCTTTTTTTAGAATTACAATCCATTTGTTGGGCTGGGTGAACAAATAATGTAGCGTCCATGCGGCCCATTTATTTTTTTCCTAAAAATACATGCCATTTGCACTCTCTCGAAATACACGATTTTGCTGGGCTGATTCTAATTATAATGTTGGGTTGGGCGCATCAATGTTATCAAAAAATAAACAGGGGCTGAGCATTTTGTTATAAATATATTTAAATAATAAGTGATTTATTATTACATTGGTCCTTAAATCTTACCAAGCTTTTGTACACAATCACCAGGATTTTTGTTGCCAAAAAAATCCAGGATTTTATTGTTAAGAAATTATTTTTATAAGTTAATAAGATGTGGGATATTGTTTTCTTACATATGTAAGTATCTGTTAAATATATGATGACAATAATAATAATATATAATAACATATAAAATAATTTAAATATATATAATATAGTTAGAAGGAAACATAAGTTGGACCAAAGCGTTCCTATTCTTATATAGAAAATAGAACAGACCTCTGCGTTTTCTTCAAAAAAATACATAAATTGGGCTGCCGATGTTTCAGGAAAAAATAAAACCTCGGATGGGAGGTCCATAGGCCGGTCGATACATGACGGCCCTCAAAAAAATACAAACCGGCATGTCGTGGGCTGCGCATGTTAAAAAAATAATCCTAGACGGGGCAGCCCAAAACCTAGCTGATACTTGCTGCCCGAGTGATAATAAATGATATCTGTCAGCTCCCCGGCTTCGTTGTGAATTTATCTCCCATAGTAACTACGTTGAAGCACCTAAATTTTTTTAACTATGTTGACAAACCCGTGGGCCCCAACGTCAGTATAGCATTAGGAGGAAGTATTTTTTTTGATGAGGCACTTGCTTGCGTACGACCATAGACCTGGTGGGTCTCGACTGTCCGCCTCTCCACGTACAGTCCTCTCCAGATTCCTCTCGTTTGTTCAGTATGTTCACAACGGTAGACAACGGCGCCGAGGCGAACGCACAAAGGCGCAGGAGGAGATCGGACCACCTGAGGCAGTGCCTTATTTGTAACGAAAGTACTGAATTAGCCCAGTGGCCAAGTGACACTACCCGACAGTTGTTCCGCCCGGGTTCGATTCCACCTGATGGAGGGAAAATATCTCCAATTTTTTTGCCTCTGCCATTATTGACATGTGGGTCCCCATTGTCATCTACGCACACCACGTCCCACACTTGCCAAAACTTCGTCCCTCATTTTCTCTGTTTTTCGCACACTCGACATTGTGTTGGCATTTTGAAAATAGCATACCTTTTTGATTATGCATCATATGAAGATGTGCTATGCATGAATGTTGATCAGCATGATGTTAACTGGCTGGTAGTTCCATTTTTGACCATGAATAAAACTTCCAACATGATGTTAACCCTGTTTGAAAAGGCCGTGTTAATATAAATGCTCGCCTCTAAAAGTTGCGATTTCTTATCCAAACTAAACTTGCAATTTCTTATCTCAAATCAAACTTGCGCTTTTCTCCGAGAATCACATTGTCCGCACTTTTATACTCCTATGAAACTACATTTTAAGTGCTAAAATAGATCTCTAGAATTCATAAAATACTTCATATGCTCAATACTGCAAATCTGAAATTCAAAAGACATTCATATCTGAAAGTACTCTCAAAAGACATAACACAAAACACAATTCACGACCTGCAAATAATGACAACCCTAAGCTCCTCCTGACAATTCACAACCTGCCCGACTATTGGGCTGTGGGGGAGTCCCCTCCTATTCCTCGGCGGCAGAAAGCTGCCCGTGAGATGATGTGAACTGCGAGGGAGAGGATGGCGGGGAAGCATCCTCGGGCCAACTGCTGTTCTCCTCTTCAGTTGGGTTCGGCCAATGAAGACTCCACCGGCTCGCTCTTGCACGACACCCTCACAAACGACACCCTGTAGATGCTCGATCCTTCAATCTCTGGTGGATGCTCCATCTGGGATCGATACTCCCACCACTGCTCCCTCACGATCGGATTCGGTGAATCTGTTTGCTCCATGGCCCAGAGGAGCAGCTCTATGTACTCCCGCGCGACTTTCTTAGGGAGTATCGCCGCCTTTTCGCTATGTTGTAGATATTTGGCCACGGATGTCGCCATCGCCGCTAGTTGGTCCATGTTGTCAAACCAAGACTGTATCTCCAACATCCTAGCTAGCTTCACAGGGTCGTCGTCTGCGATCCTCACATATCGGTTGTACTCCTCCATCGATCTACTTCTCCACAGCACCTTCACTCGCCGGTGGTGGTTTTTGAATGGAAGAGGAGAGGTGCAGTGCTGGTTTTGGATTAGAACGCGAGAGGAGCGATGCTGGTTTTGGATTGGAACAGGAGAGGAGGGGCGGTGGTTTTGAAATGGAAGAGGAGAGGAGCGGCGCTAGATTTAGATTGGAACAGGAGAGGAACGGCGGTGGTTTAAGAGGGGAGGAGCGGCGGTGGTCTTGGAAGTATTTTTTTGTTTTACGTATTTTGGGTCAAAGTTTGACCACGTACTGTATTTGACAAGCAAAATGTGAATGCATGTCACAAAAAATTGTATCATTTGGTTCATATCTGAATGTACTTGCAAATTATATTATTTCTGCAACGTATAACATATATTTTATTTGTGAAAATCATGGTCAATTATGACCCAGGATGAAAGGGAGACTAGTTAATGTGGGGTCGCTTTCTTAATTGAAGGGTAAATTGATTTTGATTTTGATCCAGTCATAGCGCGCCGGCCCTCTCATCCAATCCTAAATCGCTGCTGCACGCTCTTCTCCCTCATCTCCATTGCGAAACCACCTCCTCTCCTCTCCTCTCCATCATCTCCATTCCAAAACCACCGCCTCGCCTCTCCCTCTTCTCCATTGCAAAACCACTTCCTCTCTCCTCGGACGAGGATCCCCTGATGTAGTCCATCTTGCCATTGAGACACTGACACATGGGTCCCACCAAGTGCGGGGCCCACCTGTCAGCGACCGAAAGGCAGGGAAACCTCTCCTCTCCATCATCTCCATTCCAAAACCACCGTCTCGCCTCTCCCTCTTCTCCATTGCAAAACCACCCCCTCTCCTCTCCATCATCTCCATTCCAAAACCACCGTCTCGCCTCTCCCTCTTCTCTATTGCAAGACCACCGTCTCTCCTCCCATCTTCCAAAGCTAGCACCGGACCACTTAGAAGGACATCTATGGAGAGGATGCAACCGCGAATCAGGCAGATCGGCGGCGGCGACCAGGCAAAGTTAGCCAGGTTGAAGGAGATCCTTACTTGGTTTGACAATGAGTGGGAGATTTCAAGGACGGTGAGGGCCATGTGGCAATGTATGCGAAAGAGCGAGACGACGGCGATGAGGGCGGCGATGTACTCCTTGGCGGCAGTCACGCCGCAGTCCTTCGAGTTCATCGAGTATCTTCTCTGGGCGATGGAGCAGAAAGATTCGCCTGAGGCAAAAGTCAGGCGGAGGTGGTGGGCGTACAGGTCGAAGGTCGAGCACCCAAAGGATAACGAATCGATCGAGTACGGTGTGCCGTTCGTAAGGGTGCAGAGCCAGCCGGAGCCACATGATTATTCGTTCTACCACCGCAAGAGGAGGCCGGATGGCGCGACGTTGCTTCCCTGCCTTTGTCCACAGTTGCCTCGACGCTCGCCTCGTTTCAATGGCGTCGGTAGGGTTTAAGGTAAGCTTCACACTAACCTAATCTTCCATCTGCTCATGCTTACAATCAGTGTGATAGCTAATAAAAATCATGCTTACAATCAGTCTCCGAGTACTATGCCAATCACCCTAAAATAGCTCTGGACCTTTGGGTCAAAGTTGTGACACTGTGTACAAATAAAGAAAAATAGATTGGTGCTTCTTTCAGAAAAGAGTACTCCCTAGAAAACTGCCAATATAATCTACTAGTATTTTTTTGAAGTCTAAGCTACTAGTATTTGGTTAGAGGATTTGCTATCGAGAAAGATCCGTCCATAGTGAGCGCCACACATCCCACTGGTGGTGGTGGATGCCAATGCTTAGATGGATCAGGGTTGGTGTCGGTAATTTTTACTTGGCACCTTGCACTCTGCATATATGCCGGTTCCATCCGTACATTTGTGCAGTTCCACCAAAATGCAGCTGAATAACCCTGTTTGCACAGATAATGAAAAAGCGTGATTACATTATAGTGGCACTATTTGATGAAACATACACTAATAAATATAACAAAATATCATAGTATGCCATGCTGCGAGGGCGAGATGGGCCCTGCGACGCCTCATACGGTACGCCTCATACTGTAAATTGACCCAAGTCTCCCCGATACACCTTCTGCCAGTGATGAACATGTACAACGGTAGTACAAGGAGGGGCCTTGAGACATTCCAATCTCTATTTTTGTGCAGATCAACTAAAATTAAGCACCCAAGTTTGCAAAAATTCTTAAACATTAACAATAGGACTAGTTGATGAAACATATACTAACAAAGAGAAGCACTTTCTTTATCTACATTGGAAACAAAATGATAGAGAGGACACTCGCTCTATTTTAACTGTATTATTACTTCATTTTATCAGTGGCACTAGGGTCGAGCAGGTGGCAAACGAGGTGTACTGTGCGTCGCAAGGATGGAGGTCGGGGGTGCTTAGACTGGGATGCTGAAGCTGGCTCTATCTTCCCCCCTGATGTTTCTGTGGTAGCATTTGGGTTGTAATCCAAACTTGGTCGAGCTGGTGCTGTGTCCCCCTACCTTCCTAGCTTATGTGGCAAGCTTGTCTCCTACTAGTACTCAGTCCGGTCTAGTAGTAGTTGCACAACTGCCTGTTTACACTGAGATGTTGTCGGATAATGGTTCTCTATGGTAGGGTTTCTTTAATGAAATCAGAGGAAACCCCCTCTTTCGATATATAAAAAAAATCTGTGGCACTAGCGGTGCCAAAACATTGCCTCGAATTAATAGTGCCACTAGATTAAGGTGCAAAATAATAACATTACTGCTTTATCATGGCAGTGCCAAAACAGTAGCACAAGAGCAAACTCAACATGCAGGATCTTTGGCAAACGGTCAGACCAAAAAGGAACATACCTCGTGATGGGAACCATATCTGTAGTCAACACCATCGTAGAAGGGATGACACCAGTCACCAACATGGATGATTCAATTCATGGGACCTTTTGGTGCAGTTCACCTAAAATGAAGCAATGTCTCATGAGCTAGCAACTTCTTCTTCATTTTTTTAATAAAAGGGCTCCAAGCCCGGTTCCATTTCCATCAGAAAACGAAACCCACATAGCTTCTTCTTCATTAGTTGCAATAAAATTGAGCAACATCAAGGTTGGTTGTGAAGCTCCTGGAATGTTCAACTATAATTTGGATATCATTTGTGCAGTTCAACTAAGATCAATCGTGAAATGTATGTCTCTGTTTGCACAAAAAAGTTGGAAAGGAGGGTGACAAACAAGTGATGAAACATACATCAAATGAAAAGTAGCATGTTCCTTATCTGAATGGCAATCCTACAAGGATAGTAGCAATTTCTAAAGCAGCAGCATTGCTAGATATTAGTGTGGGCATTAGGATTAACTATGACATCCGTTAAATACGACATTACTTTAATGGAGCCATTGCTTCATTTTACCAGCAACATTACATTAATAGCTGCTACAGAGTCGGTATTTGGGCACGGGAGAGTAGGCGGACCAGGACAGTTGCATTTCTAACGAAAAGTAGCAACTTATCTTAATGGGAAATTTAGCAGGACATGAAAAAAGTGCCATTGATTCATATTACTGGAGGCATTACATTGAAAACAACATTGGTTTAACATGTCCTTACTTTTAAGAGTGCGACTGCTACATTTTGCCAGTGGAATTACATAAGAGTGGCTCGGGGCAACAAACATCAGAACAGGATATCCGGTTGGTCCCATTTTTGTTCGGTATAGCCACCTTATACTGCGTGAGGCTAGCAAATCTAGTGCTGGACTTACTCTGTTGACTTGCCTTCTAGTCCCCACTTTCTTTCCTTTTTCAACCAATAGATCGGGTTTATATTGAGTTTGTACTGCGTTTCCCATTATTTCCCTATTAGACCAAGAGACCAGTTGGATAGCTAGTCTCTGCTACTTTTCGCCCCCATTATTTCCTCTTTCGACCAAGTCCTAGATTCAGGTAACATATCTTCCCCCACCCCCCACCCCCTTTCTTCCTTGTTTGAACCAAGTAGTACTAGATTCGAGTGCATTAACTACTTTTACCTCTCAACCGTCAAAATTTAGGTGGCTTTCGAATAGCTGATCGATCCTATCTACGAGGGGCCTGGGAAATAGTAAAAGATACAAATGCAACGATGTCAGGAGCTCGGGAATTAGAGCAAGGCCGGTTTTGAAGGAAGTTATACCCAAGGGTCGCCGGGATGTCGCTAGGTGGGCGGCGGGAGGCTGGATCTGCCCACACTACGATAGCGAGGAAGAAGGGGTCGGAGGCCCTCCCTAGACAGCGGTGCTTGGGAGAGAACGGCAAGGCACACTGATCGGGACGCACCGGCAGTGGGTAAGAGCCGTCGCCGAGGATGACCGCGTGAATGTTGCACCTTCTCACCTTCCCCGACGGAGAGGATCCAGCTGGATCTGTGACCAGCGGTGAGTAGAGAGAGAGAGAGAGAGTGTGGCCACCGCTGTCGTGTTTAGATCTGGAGAGGACGAGACAGTGTGAATATAGCAACACTAGCAAGCAAGCGTGGAGTCTCCAGCCTATATAGTGGAGTACTAGTTTTCTTTTGTCTACCGGAGCCGGCTTGACCTCTTCAATGACTGTCGAGAAGTCTTCATGCACGTGCCCCAGAGGCGCAGTTGTCGTCATTTTGATCTAAAGCACCGGATTATAACATATAACACGAAAAAATGCCACATGACAAGAAACCATAACCTCACTGCCGAAAGGAGACAACACGAATCCCGATGGACAAACTAGACGAGGATCAAAGCTCAAATTAAAGATAAACTCATAGAAAAGGGGTCCGTCGATAGATGTCCTAATTAACATAGCCGAATTGACCTAGATGGCAGCCGTGTAGTCTTCGTGCATGTGCCCCCAATGACCAGCGCCTTGGAGGAACTCAGTTGTCGCTGTTTAACCCTCGCAGTGATCCGAAGCACATGACACCTAATATTGCGAGATAACATGAAACCTTTTTTTTAGATTTCTCGTCAAAACTACAGCCCTGTACAACACAGCCTGCACGATATGTAGACGATAGCCAATTCAGGCGTGTCTGCTGGAGTCTGGTCACATGCATGGACGAACTGATCTTCCATGTCATGCAAGGATCGTCCAGGCACCAACGTCTGTACAACACTTCTCTAGTACTATCGCTCGTCTCTCTCTTCTATTAACTCACCCGACTTGCGGGGCCAGGGAGTGTGCCTATGGTCGGTTCTCGATTGCGGTCCCACATGTGTGCGCAAACGCAATATGACGCGCGTTCCATTCGGAGAGCAGCATGCCAGACCGGCCAACCGTCTGGGGTGCCACGCGAACGCGACGGGCATGCTGTATATTCCGTACATGTGCATCGCCGTTTTCTTGTGGCTTTGCTCCATGGCGCAATCCATGGATACAATATCAGTATACTGTACTATTTAAAAGTCGAGGGCGGGGCTTTTCCTGCGCGGTAGGCGGGGCAGTTCCGCCTAGTCGGTTCGATAGAGATGCGAGAAGATGAGGGAGTAGGCTGCTGCAAACGCAGGCTTGTGTGATTTGACAGCGAGTTACTGCTGGACATGTGGTGCCCCGTGATTTGACTTGCCATTTTATCATTTTAATTGCGGCGCTACGACCGGCGTGAGTCTCCCGATTACTGACCACCTCCATGGTATACAGGTGCCTCTCCGAATGCTCCGCCATGTAGAGGCTGGCTCTTGCATAAGAGCCCACTCCTACACTTTTTCCTTGCCTCTTTCCTCCACATATGCAAAAATGCCATGTAAGCGGGCTTATAGACCACTATTGTACTTGCTCGTATAGGTGCTAAGCCTGCCACATAGGCATAAAGTCTCATGTGGCAAGTTAATTACTCCCTCCGTCTAGGTGTGCAAGTCATCTTACGAAAACCATATAATCCCAAAACACTTAGGCGCAGTGCAGTAACTTCTACTCCCTCTTTTCTAGTTTATAAGGCTCAAATCTAAAATCTCATCAATCAAGGCATTTTATGAGTGGAGGAATGATTCAGACTCCCTCCATTTCTTTTTAGTTCAAGATATAAGATTTGGTCAAAGTCAAACTTTGTAAAGTTTGACTAACTTTATAGAAAAATATTAACATCTACAATACTAAAGTTATATGTTATGAAAATTAATTTCATCATGCATCTAATATTATTGATTTCATAGTGTGGATGTTGATATCTTTTCCTACAAAGCTAGTCAAATTTTACAAGGTTTGACTGTGACCAAATCTTATATGCAAACTAAAAAGAAACGGAGGGAGTACTTTACAATACTACCCCATTTAAACTCATGCATTAAATTGGATTAATTGCAGTGCATGCATGCTTGGCCACTAGATAAGTAGAAACATTACATGCATTGGTGTGTTCCTTTTTAATTCTTACATTCTAAGATATAATGCATCTCGGATACTAAAAATGAGATGGATATGAGCTCTATAAATTGGAAAAACCAAAAAAGTTGAGATAAGACCTATAAACCGGAAAGGAGGGAGTACATCGTTTCTTGTTTCTTGACATATCAACCAATAAGAGATGTGGGGTGTGCATGCTTTTAATGACTTGAGACTACCATTTCATTGGAAGGGGTCACTCCTTGGGAAATGCAATAAATACTCTTATAGCCAACCTTATAGCTAACCTTATAGCTAACCTTGTTGTATGAGTGACTAAGTGATGACTATGTATGACATGCCAACATCAGATAGCCTAACGCACCATGCTAAATCTCCAAGGGCGCAACCGCGCAAGCGAGGCGACGGTCATGGTAGGCGCGACCATGATACGGGCTGCTAGCAGCCCTTGGATCTGAGATTGAACGCTCGCATGCTAAGTTGCTGAAAATTTGCAGAATAACCCTCCAGGATAGGATATTCACCCATAGGTCTAGACATTTTCCGGACGCTTGACATGACATCGAAAGCCATTTAATTGGGCGTCGAGTAGACATGACATCTAA
Organism: Aegilops longissima; assembly: GCA_021605205.1. Taxonomy (NCBI): domain Eukaryota; kingdom Viridiplantae; phylum Streptophyta; class Magnoliopsida; order Poales; family Poaceae; genus Aegilops; species Aegilops longissima. Next base: position 608,885,884 of record CM038682.1, on the reverse strand, counting down.
TTGGCCCCCCATAGTACTATGCATGAATCCATTTATCCACCAGACAAGCCACTACCCTGCTGTTCGCATGCCCCACTCAACATTTTTACAAAAACCGCGAGCAGTTCGCTCCTACTCGTCCCCGGACATCCTTTAACATTACGGTAGTTCGCTCCTAGTCGTCCCGTCCTTTCACATTACGGCAGTTCGACTAATCCTAACCCTTCTCCCAAATCCATGGCGTCCCAAATCTCCATGATCAGCGGTGAATACAAGGTTAGAACCATCACCGGCGATGAGTTCGAAGTCATCTACACCCGTTCTTCTGCGACGGTGAAAGGATGCCTTGCTCGCTTCAAACGCATGTTCGAAAACTCAAAGGATGAGTGGGTCGCTTGGCTAGATGTTGAGTACACCACAGTCCTGGAAAGCGAGATGAATCTAAAGGAGGCAGAGAAGAAGAAGCCCGATGTGATCTAGGTTTGTGTGCATGACTTATGCTTGGTCTACCACATATGCCATGCCGACGTTGAGTGCGAGGAATTTAAGAACTTCCTCAAGGGCGGTCGAGTCAAATTCGTTACTGTAGACTTTAGGAACAACAGGGATGTCCTGGGTCGGACAGGCATCATTGTAGGCAACCCCTTCGACCTCGAGAAGAAAGGGCTAGTGCCCTCCCATGACCAGCCTTCAATGCTGACCCTGGCTGGAGCCATGGTTCATCCTTCATACGATACACTAAAGAAACCTCCGTTCAAGTTTCATCATGCAGGGAGTGGAATGTACTAGATATAGACCACATCCACTATGCTGCAATGGATGGCTACCTTTGTTTCAATATCTACAAGGGTTGGATGAAGAGCAAGTGGCAAGTGTGCAGTTCAAGAAAAGAAGTATCGCCCAAGAGGAAGAGGGACAAGGACGAAGTCGAGCACGTGGATGAGGAGTCCGAGTAAGGTGGCAGTGTCATTGCTCATGGTGGTTCTAATCCAGTGTCTACTGGATTAGTTGCTTAGTTTAATTTTAAGTGTGCTTAGTTTTATTTGAGGGGTGTGTTGTGCTGAGGCCCCAGCAGAACTATGTTATGTTCCTTCTCGTTACTTTAACTCTTTGGTACGTACATACTAGTATTTCTTACAGTTCATCTTTTAGTTGGTATAGTACTATCACTCGTTTCTTCACATTATATACGTACAATATATATGGCCAACATCATATAGCCAGCAGTTTAGTTGTCAAATAATTTAAGGGTGCTTAGTTTATTTGAGGGGTGTGTTGTGTTGGACACCACAAATCTCTTTGGCCATGTTATAATGACATAAATACCGATGGACAAACATGCCAGCTCTCCCTCTATCTCACTACAGTAAAATAAAGTGTGGGTCCTACTTGATCCCAACAACGTTCTTATTTTCCTGTAAAACTATTCGCTTGGTTAGTCCTGACAAGCGGGGCCACACTTATCATTGTGAGAATCGGCTTATTTTTGTCATATAACATGGTCAACGGGTTTGACGTGAAAATAAAAATGTCTAATGGTATTTTTGAGCAAACATCTAACTTAACGATGTCATTTTTGAGATATCTAATTGCATTTTGAGCAGGCATCTCACGGATCGATGGCAATTTTTAGTAGTTGTAACTTCTAATGGCAAAACTGAGTAGTGATACACAACTAGTGGCATAAATAATAAGAACCCAATAATTAAATAGGTATGCTAATTTCTTTAATATAATTTAGCACCCCATTTAAGCACGTACTAGCTTTTTTAATAGTACTATATGCATAATTTGGCGATGTGCGCTCTCTATATGTACCACCTTTTTTCTTTAATTTCATCTTGTTAGTTTTGCTCCATGGCGTAATCCATCGATACTACTACTGTACAAAAGTATACATTTTTTAAAAGGCTAGATGGCGGGGCAGTCTGGCTTGGTCGGTTTCAAGAGAGGCGAGGGCCTTTATGATTTGATGGCTCATTACTGCTGGAAGGCGGGGCCTTGTGATTTGACTGCTTGTATAAATGTGCCAACGACTTGAGGAGGAGCAAAGAATCGTGCGATATACTCAAGTTTTCCACTGGAGTAGTACGGCGGAGGAGCACGAAACACGGCATCGCGGTGCCATATGGCGATAAAAAATGATCTAATTTGCTAGTCATCTCATTGTTAGCATTGTTCTATTCATGCCTTGCAGAGAACGTGACATGTGCGGCGAAACACCCGAAGCAAAAGAAGAAACACAGGAGAAAAAGGAGAAGGAAGATTATCACCCAAAAAAAAGAAGGAAGACGCACACACAAGTCTGGGGCGCTGCTCTCTACTACATGAAGGGTTGCTGGTCATGAGTCGAATCGCTTCTTCATCGCCTCCACGACCTCCATCTCCTTGCGCGTCTCCTGTGCCATCTTCTTCATTCTGTCCATGACGCGGGATTTCTCAATGCGAGCCTTCATCATCTGTTCCACGGCCGCATTACGTACCTTGACAGCAGCCGGGTGCTCGATGCGGAGCTTCGCCAACTCCTCCTTCTGTTGCATGACGAGGGACTGCAACATCTTTGTAGCGACCCGACCTCAAACGGTCAAGTCTCTGTGCTTCAGTGTCATCCCTGGATCGGTAATGCTGACACACACAGTACTCGAAGGATTAATAACAGATTAGCAATCACACACTTATTACATCGAATGTCTCAAAAGAGAACTTATTACAATAAATATGGCTTAAGGCCATCTAATACGATAACAGCGGAAGGCTGGGAAGATAAAGTGAGTCCATCAACTCCAACGGCATAGCTGAGCTGCACGGCAACGACCTAAGGAACCTTACTCCTAGTATGAAAAGTCTGCAACATAGTACGTTGCAGCCCGGAAACGGTCAGCACATGGAATATGCTGGCAATATAACACAATAGAGCAAGAACAGAATAATGCTATCACTACATGCATCTTTGGTTGGTGGAAAGCTCTATGGTTACAGTTTTGCGAAAAGCCAATTTTTCCCTACAACAAAGGAATAAGTTTTATTTTAACTATCATGATAGTTGAAACATCATTGAGAAGGTTCCTCCAACTCAATCCCAATTAAAAGTAATTATCAACCCAACAGTGTTAAATTAGAGTGATGAGATACTTAGGATAATCCAATTACTAGATACTCAAGATGTCCATAACCGGGGACACGGCTAACCATGATTAGATTGTACACTCTGCAGAGGTTTGCGCACTTTTCCCCACAAGACTCGATCGCCTCCGTTGGATTTCTCGCACTACATGGTGTTTGAGAAACGGATGACCGAGACACAGTCTTTCAGAAACATTAACTCTTTACTCCGAGTAGACTATACCAACCTACATCCCTCTACATCTGCTAGTCTACCTCTTCAAGAGCTCACGTAAGTTACTGTAACATCCCAAATTTTCAATTTGGCATGTTATACATAGGTCATCCATGCATATCATATTTTATTGCATTTTCGCTTGCAATCCTCGTAATCCTAAGCAACTCAAGGACCCTCGGAGAGAGTCGGGGATTTTTCGATTTTCGTATTTGATTTTTATCAAGTAGTGAAGACGAGGATTTTTGGTTTTAATTATTTTTCTCTCCGGAAAATATTTCATTTTAAATAATAAATAAGGGGAGATAATATGACTTCTCCAAAATAATAGAAATATCAGAGGAAAAATGTTAAAATCATTATTTGGTTTTTATTTGATTTATTTTGGAATTTTATTCGCCCTAGAAAAATTTGCATGTTTTAAAAATTGCATTTTAGGGGCCAAGAAAAGTTCATCCTGTTCTAAATATTCCATTTAGACGGAGAAAACTTATTTTGGAATTTTTAGATATTTATTTATTTTTTTAGGTTTTTTTCTGTCGGTGAACGTTTCTATTTTTTAAAAGAGGACTCATACCGAATGGGCTAAGGGCCCACTGAGAGCAGGCCGCCCACCCGCTGAAGGCCATTGCCTTCCCAGCGTCGCCGCTGCCGTGTCCGACCCGGACACCGCCGCCGCCGCCTTTGCTCCTCCCCAAGTCGGAGCCCCCAACCTATATAAGCTGCCCCTCTAAACACCACCACCACCGCCGCCTCGCCTCGCGCCGAGCCGAGCCCGCCGCGCGCCCGCGCCACCCGAGCCGCCCGCCGCCAGAGGTCGCCGCGCCCGCCTCCCCGCCGCCCAGCGCCCTCGCCGAGCCCCGCCGCCCTCACCCGCCCGGCCGAGTCGCCCTGCCACGGACGACTCACGGAGGTAGCCCCGCCTGCTTTTTTTAGAAAACCCTTCGGTTTTAAAAAACCCTAGTTCGCTTTTTTATATAGATCGGTTATATTCTACGGTTTATTTGTTTAGCTTAGCGTTCATTGCTCATCCGTTCTAACGAACGTGTTCGCCGTTTAGTTTCTGCTAACGAACGTTCGTTCGTTTAGCCGTTCGTCGTTTTCTTTTTATCGGATTTATTCCACGATTTTTCGATCGTGATTTCTGATCCGATGTTCGAACTAGTATAACTTTTCGCTCGTTTATTGGAATCAGGCGATTCAAGAGCCTGGAGTTTCATCTCGAAACCCTCTTTCCGAATAGCCAACTCAAACAAGTTTTTTCCTGTGTAAAATTTGACCCTAGTTCAGATTAGTAAACGGATCTTGTTTCTTTCGCCGTTTGAGTTTCGTTGCTCCGTTTGGTTTGATTCTTCTTGTGAACCGGAGTTCTTAAGTTGAACTCTCCGGTCAACCACTTTTAGTTGAAGTTTCATTTGTGCATCTTTGCTTGTTGCTTATGTATGCTGTTGTTTGTTTGCGATAGAATTCCCGGAGTGCGAAGCGTGTTACTACGAGTCTCTAGGATTCCCGGATCGTCAGCAAGGCAAGTAACACTTTGATCATACTCTTTTCATACCCAGTTTTTATGCATTAGTTTCAACCCTCAAACATTGCATGGTTAGGATGTCATTAATTTGTGGGTTGGGAAGTAGATGATGAGGTAGGAACCTATTGCCTCACATCGTCAAACCCTTGGGAGTTACTTCTACGTATTGCTTATATTGCTATGCTATGCTCGTAGACGTGGTTGGGTTTGAGAGTTATCCATGACAGATGTGAGATTGTTAATTAATGGTTAACTTAAGGTGGCAACTTTAATACACATATGGGTGGATTGAGGCACCTGGGGAACCCAGTGTTGTCTGTTTAGTTTTGGAAATCCCGGGGTATCCGTGTGATCTTCCTATGGACCGCCACCTGTGCTCAAAGGAACCGAGATTATTCATGCTAGAAATTCCGTGTGCAGCCACAAGCTATTATGGGCTCTAGCATAGTGGAGTAAGTTACGTGAAGCTCTTGAAGAGGTAGATCAGCAGGTAGTGGGTTTTGTCGGTTTGGTATGGTCTACCCGGAGTAGAGAGTTAATGTTTCGAAGATCGTGTCTCGGTCATCCGCTTCTCAAACACCATGCAGTGAGAGAAATCAACGGAGGCGATCGAGTCTTGTGGGGAAAAGTCGCAAACCTCCGCAGAGTGTACAATCTAATCATGGTTAGCCGTGTCCCTGTTATGGACAATTCGAGTATCTAGTACTTGAGTATTCACATGTATCTCATCATTCTAAATTAATATTGCTGGGATGTTAATTACTTTAATTGGGATTGAGTTGGGGTTATACCTTCTCAATGATGTTTCAACCACCATGATAGTTAAAGTAAAATTTATTCCTTTGTTGTAGGAAAAATTGGCTTTCCATAAAATCAGAATCAGAGAGCTTTCCACCAGCCAAATATGCATGTAGTGGTAGCATTATTCTGTTATTGCTCTATTGTGTTACATTGCCAAAGATATTCCATGTGCTGACCTGTTCTCGGGCTGCAACGTATTATGTTGCAGACTTTCAGACGAGGAGTAAGGTTCGATAGGTCGTTGCCGTGCAGCTCAGCTATGCCGCTGGAGTTGATGGACTCACTTTATCTACCAAGCCTTCTCATTGTTATCGTATTAGATGGCCTTAAGCCATATTATTGTAATGAGTTCTCTTTTGAGACATTCAATGTAATAAGTGTGTGATTGCTACTCTGTTATAAATCCTTCGAGTAATCGTGTGTCAAGATTACCGATCCAGGATGACACGGAAGCACAGAGACTTGACCATCTGAGGTCGGGTCGCTACAAGATGGTATCGAGCACATGCCGAGTGTAGGGCACGACCACTAAGATAAAACCATAGGTCACTCTTCTCTACTCATTTCTGACTCCTCTCCATTTTTCCACTCTTTAGGATGACGGAGATGAAGAACAAGTTTGCACAACCGGATGAAGACACACCTTTTGGACGCCACTTGAAGGAAGTCACTAGGTACCTGAATATTGGAATACCAAGATTCACTAGGACGTACAACGCCACTTTACCAGAAGAAGAGCGCTGGATGATTCAAGTACAAGTTCCAGGAAGGACGTTCCCACCAACTTCCAAGCCCATAGAGTTTTCTTTTAAAGCACCCACCTGGAGCCTTGGCAAGAGTATGGCAGCTCACATTACCATGGGACACATTGGAGAAGTCTACAACCGGGAGCTTAAAGACACCATATATCAAATATGTGGGCGCCGAGACGAGCAATGGGAAGTAATTAGCACCAAGAAGGATAGATCCATTGCAGCTTACATCCAGGAGCTAAACCAGCACATTCGACGCCAGGTGAACCAGATGTGCGCAGACATGATGGAGATGAAGAAGGCGAAAACTAGGATCATCGAATGGAGGAAGAACTCAAGTTTACACGCGATGGATATGAGGAAGAAATCAAGACCCTCTTCGAGAAGAATGACGACCTAGTCAAGAAGATCGGAGTCTTCATGGGAGGACCAGCACCGAAGAAGAGGAAGAAGATCCCACTTGTCCGGACAACTACATCATCATCGCATTTACACCGACTCGATCCAAGTGATGATGACTACGAAGACGAGTGGAGCAGACATCATGGAGTCTTCCATCGATCAAAATTTCTAGATGACCACCATATAATAGTAGTATTCCCCCATGTAATTAGTAGTAGTTGAGCACTTATGCGATAGTCCTAGACCGTTTTGTATGCCCTTGCTTGCTTGATTGAATGAATATGTGTGTTTGCCGCATATGCATATGGGTAGTGTTTCTCCCCTAGATCTTTTTCTATTCTAATCTCTTCCATCTAAAACCCTCAGATGCCTCCAAGACGTGACCCCGGTTTTGTTTTCCCACCGAGCTCACCAGCTTGATCCAGCAGCAGAATGCCTTGATGCAATTGCTAGTTCGTAACTGTGGCAACAACAACAACAATGCCAACAACAACCCGCCGCCGGTGGACAATTTAACCCGTTTTCGAGGCTACGATCGCGGTGTTTTCCAAGAGCACCGAGCCAATAGTTGTTGATGATTGGCTACGCCAGATTGAAGGAGTTAACCACCGCAGGATGCACGGATGTTGAAAGGGTGCGCTTTGTCGCACATCAATTGATGGACCAGCAGCCGCATGGTGGGAGAATTACACGACTACTTTTCCTATAGCCAATGTCACTTGGGACCAGTTCCAACAAGCTTTTCGACGCCCATGTCTCAACCGGAGCCATGCAGATGAAGAAGCGTGAGTTTTGCAACTTACGCCAGGGAACCGCATCTTGTGGCCCAAGACGTGGATGAGTTTAGCAAGTTATCACGCTATGCCCCCGATGATGTGGCCACGATGCCGCCAAGGTGAGAAGTTTATGGAAGGGCTGAATGATGAGATGAGTATGCAGTTGATGGTGGCAACTTTCAACAACTACCGGGAGTTGGTAGATAAGGCCCTAATGATTGAAGGAAAGCAGCAGCAAATTGAGAGCCGTAAGAGGAAGTATGGACAAGGGAAGTATAACTCAGAGCTACCGAAGCCTCGCTAACCCGAACTCGGGAGGACTTGTTCACAACCATGGAGGTCATAACCATACTGGAGGAGGATCGCATAATCAAAATGGTGCGAAGAACGGGAACGGGAATGGAGTCAACAATAATCAGAATCGCCCTAACCCAGCTACACCCGCCAAGAGGGACTTAAGCCAAGTTATTTGCTTTAAGTGCGGGAAGACAGGGCACTATGCCAATGACTGCCTTGAAGGAAAGAATGGAAACGGAAATGGGAGCGCTGGGAAGAATCCCAATCCATTCAACAAAGGACAAGTGAACCACGTTAACGTGGAGGAAGTTGAAGAGCAGCCGGACGCGGTAATAGGTAAGTTTTCGGTTCAGTCATTTACCGCTCTTGTTCTTTTCGATACTGGTGCATTGCATTCATACATATCAAGGGGATTTGTGGAAAAGTTTAAGTTACCAACCCAAACCCTTAGGACCCCTCTTCTAGTGAGCTCGCCTGGAGCAGAGTACATGGCTAGCAGATGGTGCACCCAGATACCTCTAATCATTGGCACGCATGTTTTTCCGTCTGACCTAATTATCTTGGAGTCGCAAGGATTGAATGTGATATTAGGTATGGACTGGATGTCAAAGTATGGAGGAAGTATTGACTGTGCTAGCAAGTCAATTTATCTTACCACCCCGTGAGGGAAAAAGATTAGTATGTATCTAGGCATGTGCCTAGGAGGAGCTAAGTGAATGCCCTCACGGGAGTTGTACAGAGGAAGTACCTGTAGTAAAGGATTATCCGGATGTTTTCCCGGAGGAGTTACCGGGCATGCCACCGGATCGAGACATCGAAGTTTCGATAGAGCTATTGCTGTGCACAGGCCAATATCCAAGAGACCCTATCGGATGCCCGCAAATGATCCGGAGGAAATTAAGAAGCAGATCAAGGAGCTATTGGAGAAAGGTTACATTCAGAGAAGTTCATCACCTTGGGGAGCCCCAATACTTTTGGTGGAGAAGAAGGATAAATCCTCGAGGATGGTTGTTGATTATCGAGCTCAATGAAGTAACGATAAAGAACAAGTATCCCTCATCGATGATTAATGATCTGTTTGATCAGTTGCAAGGAACTAAGGTGTTTTCAAGATTGATCTACGATCGTGATACCATCAATTGAAGATCCGAGAGAAGGATATACCAAAGACAGCATTTACCACACGGTATGGATTATATGAGTATACGGTCATGTCATTTGGGTGACTAACGCCCGCCTATTTCATGAGTATGATGAACAAGGTGTTCATGGAGTATTTGGACAAGTTTGTTGTGGTGTTTATTGATGATATTATGGTATACTCAAGAATGAAGAGGAGCACGCGGAACACTTATGCTTGGTTCTCGAGAAACTCGTGGAACACCAGCTTATACGCCAAATTCAGCAAGTGCGAGTTTTGGTTGAAGGAAGTTGGATTTCTTGGGCATGTTATATCGAGAGGGTATAGCAAGAGATCCCAAGAAGGTTCGATCATCCATCGAATGGTTGGCACCCACTTCGCTTGGCGAGATCCGCAGTTTCCTTGGACTGGCAGGATATTTATCGGAGATTCATTGAGAATTTTTCCAAGATTGCTAAGCCAATGACTGAATGGCTAAAGAAGGATACTAAGTTCAAATGGACAGAGGATTGCGAGACAAGCTTTCAGGAGTTGAAGAAACGGTTGACTACAGCCCCAGTGCTGACATTGCCAGATATAAATAAGGAGTTTCAAGTGTATTGTGACGCCTCTCGCTTGGGACTCGGATGTGTGCTTATGCAGGATGGAAAAGATGTTTCATATGCCTCACGACAACTGAAGCCTCATGAGTTGAACTATGCCACACATGATTTGGAGTTAGCAGCCGTAGTGCATGCATTGAAGACCTGGAGACATTATCTTACTGGAAACCGTTGTGATATGTACACGGATCATAAGAGCTTGAAGTGCGCCACCCGTAGGAGTTGAACCTCGCATGAGGAGATGGTTGGAACTTATAAAGGATTACGATATGAAGCTACACTATCATCCAGGAAAGGCCAACGTCGTAGCAGACGCTTTGAGCCGGAAGAGTTATGCTAATATCCTTGAAAGCAAAGGATTGCCACAGGAGTTAGCTGCGGAGATCATGGAACTTCGATTGGAGATTGTTCCAAGAGGTTTTCTTGCAACAATGGAGGTTCAGTCAATGTTGTTGAATGGGATTCGAGAAGCTCAGAAGGAGGACAAAGAGATTGCTGAGTTAAGAGAGAAGATGGGCGAAGGAAAAGCCAAAGGTTTTCACGAGGATGAGCACGATACCTTGTGGTTTGAGGACCGGATTTATGTGCCCAACAATTCGGAGATCAGGAAGTTAATACTTCAGGAGGCCCATGACTCACCATACTCGGTTCACCCCGGAAACACCAAGATGTATTTGGACTTGAAGGAACGTTTCTGGTGGACTGGTATGAAGAAGGATATTACCGAGTATGTAGCCGTATGTGATGTATGTCAGAGAGTGAAGGCAGAGCATCAGAAGCCAGCAGGACTGTTACAGCCTATGCCAATACCCGAATGGAAGTGGGACAAACTTGGCATGGACTTTATTACCGGATTACCTAGAACCAAGGCAGGATATGATTCAATATGGGTAGTTGTGGATCGTTTGACCAAAGTAGCTCATTTCATCCCAGTGAAAACAACCTATACAAGTGCAAAGTTGGCCAAGATATATATGACCAGGATCATATGTTTGCATGGAGTTCCGAGGAGCATCAGACGATAGAGGAACGCAGTTTACTTCAAAGTTTTGGCATCAGCTACACGCACTTTGGGTACCAGATTGGAGTTCAAGATCGATTCCACCCGCAGACGGATGGATGGATATAGAGAGTCAATCAGATTCGGAGGACATGTTGAGAGCCATGCGCTAGATTATGGATCTAGTTGGGATGACAATTTGTCAGACGCAGAGTTCTCATACAACAACAGCTACTGAGCCGGTTTGAAGATGGCACCGCTCAAGCTCAGATGGACGCAGATGTAGAACACCATTGATGTGGGATGAGGTTGGAGACGTCATTGTTTGGACCAGATTTGATCAAGGAATCAGAGGAGAAGGTTAAACCGATCGAGATGACTAAAGATTGCTCGGTCTAGACAGTAAGAGTTACGCAGATTCAAAACGCAAGGAAGTAACCTATGAAATTGGAGACTGAGCCTATCTGCGAGTATCACCCTTTAGGGGAGTGAAATGTTTTGGAGTAAAGGGAAAGTTAGCCCCAAGATTTATAGGACCGTATCGTGTTTTGGAACAGATGGGAGAAGTTGCCTACAAGCTGGAGTTACCTGAAGGATTGTCAGGAGTTCACGATGTGTTTCACGATCACGGTGAAGAAGTGCCATCTTTGAGATGGCCGATATACCCTTAAATGATACAAAGGCCCTTGGAGGCGATTCAATTTGGATAGTAATCGACCTACGAGGAGAAGCCAATAAAGATTCTTGATTTCGACAGTCGAGTCACTCGCAACAAGGTTATCAAGTTTTGCAAAGTTCAGTGGAGCCACTGCATCGAGGAGGAAGCCACCTGGGAGTGAGAAGAGGATATTCGCAAGGACCATCCGCACCTATTTTCTAGCCAACCCGAATCTCGAGGGCGAGATTCATCTTAAGGGGGGTAGGTTTGTAACATCCCAAAATTTCAATTTGGCATGTTATACATAGGTCATCCATGCATATAATATTTTATTGCATTTTCGTTTGCAATCCTCGAAATCCTAAGCAACTCAAGGACCCTCAGAGAGAGTTGAGATTTTTCGATTTTCATATTTGATTTTTATCAAGTAGTGAAGACGAGGATTTTTGGTTTTAATTATTTTTCTCTCCGGAAAATATTTCATTTTAAATAATAAATGAGGGGAGATAATATGACTTCTCCAAAATAATTGAAATATCGGAGGAAAATGTTAAAATCATTATTTGGTTTTTATTTGATTTATTTTGGAATTTTATTAGCCCTAGAAAAATTTGCATGTTTTAAAATTGCATTTTAGGGGCCAAGAAAAGTTCATCCTGTTCTAAATATTCCATTTAGACGGAGAAAACTTATTTTGGAATTTTTAGATATTTATTTATTTTTTAGGTTTTTTTCTGTCATGAACGTTTAAAAAAGAGGATCATACCGACCGGGCCAAGGGCCCACCGCCCCGAAGCCGCCGCCTTCCCAGCGTCGCCGCCGCCGTGTCCGACCCGGACACCACCGCCGCCGCCGCTTTGCCCTCCCCAAGTCGGAGCCCCCAACCTATAAGCCGCCGCCCCTCTAAACACCACCACCTGCCGCCGCCTCGCCTCGCCGCCGAGCCGAGCCCGCCGCCCTCGCCGCGCCTCGCCCGAGCCGAGAGTCGCCGCCGCCACCTCCGCGCCGCCCGCGCCCTCGCCGAGCCCCGCCGCCTCGCCCGCCCTGAGTCGCCTCGCCACGGACGACCGCGCGGAGGTAGCCGCCGCCTGCTTTTTTAGGAAAACCCTTCGTTTAAAAAAAACCTAGTTCGCTTTTTATATAGATCGGTTTTATTCTTGGTTTATTTGTTTAGCGGCGTTCATTGTTCGTTCGTTCTAACGAACGTGTTCGTCGCTTAGTTTCTGCTAACGAACGCTCGCTTGTTTAGCCGCTCGTCGTTTTCTTTTTATCGATTTATTCCGTGATTTTCCGATCGCGATTTCGATCCGATGTTCGAACTAGTATAACTTTTCGCTCGCTTATCGGAATCAGCGATTCAAGCACCTGGAGTTTCATCTCGAAACCCTCTTTCCGAATAGCCAACTCAAACAAGTTTTTGCCTCTGTAAAATTTGACCCTAGTTCAGATTAGTAAAGGGATCTTGTTTCTTTCGCCGCTTGAGTTTCGCTGTTCGCTTGGTTTGATTCTTCTTGTGAACCGGAGTTCTTAAGTTGAACTCTCCGTCAACCTCTTTCAGTTGAAGTTTCGTTTGTGCATCTTTCCTTATTGCTTATGTATGCTGTTGTTTGTTTGCGATAGAATTCCTGGAGTGCGAAGCGTGTTACTACGAGTCTCTAGGATTCCTGATCGTCAAGAAGGCAAGTAACACTTTGATCATACTCTTTTCATACCCAGTTTTTATGCATTAGTTTCAACCCTCAAACATTGCATGGTTAGGATGTCATTAATTTGTGGGTTGGGAAGTAGATGATGAGGTAGGAACCTATTGCCATGTTACTGTCAAACGCTTGGGAGTTACTTCTACGTATTGCTTATATTGCTATGCTATGCTCGTAGACGTGGTTGGGTTTGAGAGTTATCCATGACAGATGTGAGATTGTTAATTAATGGTTAACTTAAGGTGGCAACTTTAATACACATCTGGGTGGATTGAGGCACCTGGGGAACCCAGTGTTGTCGGTTTAGTTTTGGAAATCCCGGGGTATCCGTGTGATCTTCCTATGGACTGCCACCCAGGCTCAAAGGGAACTGAGATTATTCATGCTAGAAACTTCCATGTGCAGCCACAAGCTATTATGGGCTCTAGCATAGTGGAGTAAGTTACGTGAAGCTCTTGAAGAGGTAGATCAGCAGGTAGTGGGTTTTGTAGGTTTGGTATGGTCTACCCGGTGTAGAGAGTTAATGTTTCTAAAAGACTGTGTCTCGGTCATCCGTTCCTCAAACACCATGCAGTGCGAGAAATCAACGGAGGCGATCGAGTCTTGTGGGGAAAAGTGCGCAAACCTCTGCAGAGTGTACAATCTAATCATGGTTAGCCGTGTCCCCGGTTATGGACAATTTCGAGTATCTAGTACTTGAGTATTCACATGTATCTCATCACTCTAAATTAATATTGCTGGTATGTTAATTACTTTAATTGGGATTGAGTTGGGGTTATACCTTCTCAATGATGTTTCAACCACCATGATAGTTAAAGTAAAATTTATTCCTTTGTTGTAGGGAAAATTGGCTTTCGCAAAATCAGAATCAGAGAGCTTTCCACCAGCCAAATATGCATGTAGTGGTAGCATTATTTTGTTATTGCTCTATTGTGTTACATTGCCACCATATTCCATGTGCTGACCCGTTCTCGGCTGCAACGTATTATGTTGCGACTTTTCGATGAGGAGTAAGGTTCGATAGGTCATTGCGTGCAGCTCAGCTATGCCGTTGGAGTTGATGGACTCACTTTATCTTCCAAGCCTTCCGCTGTTATCGTATTAGATGGCCTTAAGCCATATTATTGTAATAAGTTCTCTTTTGAGACACTCGATGTAATAAGTGTGTGATTGCTACTCTGTTATAAATCCTTCGAGTACTGTGTGTGTCAGCATTACCGATCCAGGGATGACACGGAAGCACAGAGACTTGACCATCTGAGGTCGGGTCGCTACAGTTACTCAACTATGCTAGAGCGCATAGTAGCTTGTGGCTGCACACGGAAGTTTCTAGCATGAAAATATCTCAGTTCCCTTTGAGCCTGGGTGGCGGACCTTAGGATGATCACACGCGTACTCCGGGATATCCTAGGACAACACTGGATTCTCCAGGTCCCCGACAAACAATCCACCCAGATGTGTATTAAAGTTGCCACCTTAAGTTGAACCATTAATTAATCATCTCACATCTGTCATGGATTCACTCACCCAAACCACGTCTACGAGCATAGCATAGCAATATAAGCAATACGTAGAAGTAACTCCTAAGGGTTTGAATATAACAGGGCAATAGGTTCTACCTCATCAACTACTTCCCAATACCCACAAGTTAATCATATCCTAATCATGCAGTGTTTGAGGATTGGAGCTAATGCATAAAACTGGTTATGAAAAGAGTATGATTAATGTGTTACTTGCCTTGCTGACGATCCGCAAAACCTAGGGACTCGTAGTAGCACGCTTCGCACTCCGGGAATTCTATCGCAAACAAACAATAGCATACATAAGCAATCAAGCAAATATATGCAGGCAAACTCAAATAAAAAGAATTGACCAGAAAGTTCAACTTAAGAACTCCGGTTTGCAAAAAGAATAAAATCAAACGGAGCAACGAAACTCAAACTGCGAAAGAAACAAGATTCGTTTGCTAATCTGAACTAAAGTCAAATTTTACAGTACCAAAATCTTGTTCAAGTTGATTAAACAGAAAGAGGGTTTCAAAAGGCGCTTGAATCGCCTGATTCCGATAAACGAGTGAAAAGATAAACTGAAACGAAAATTGGATGAGAAATCGCAATCGAAGAATAATCGTGAAAAACCCAAGAAAAAGAAAAACTGACGAACATGCTAATGAACGAACGTTCATTGTCTGTAACTAACGAGCGAAAACCGTTCGCTAAAATGAACGTACGGACGAACGTCGGCTAAATAAACTAAATCAAGAAAAAAACCGGTCTATTAAAAAAATGAACTAGGTTTTCTAAAAACCGGTCGGTTTTTCTAAAGAAAACCGCGATGGCGGCTACCTCGCCGGATCCGGGGCTCGGGGCTCAGCTGGGCTAGGTGGCGTCGGTGGCGACGACGGAGGGCGGCGGCTGCTGTTGGCTGGGCTGGGCGGTGGCGGGCGGGACGGGTGGTGGCACTGGTGGGCGTTATATAAAGGGAGGCGGGTCGGCTTGGGAGGGGCTCGGCGGCGGCGGACTCTTGACCAGTGAGTCCGGTCTTGGGCCGGGCGTCTGGCGCCTGAAGGCGGTGACGGCGGGTGGGCGGCCTGGCTCGGCTGGGCTTGCCCGGTCGGCAACAAGTTTAAAAAAACAGTTCCACCGAAAATAAATCCTAGAAGAAAAATCCAAAAATGCCAAAATAAATTTTCACCATCTAAATAAAATATTTAGAACAAGATGAACATTTTCTTGGCCCTAAAATGCAATTTTGAAAACATGCAATTTTTTCTAATGCAAATAAAATAAGAATAAAATCCGAATTAAAATCAAATATTTGATTTTAGTATTTTTCCTCCAATATTTC
The DNA here is from genome assembly GCA_021605205.1 of Aegilops longissima. NCBI lineage: Eukaryota > Viridiplantae > Streptophyta > Magnoliopsida > Poales > Poaceae > Aegilops > Aegilops longissima. The sequence continues at coordinate 608,870,064 of CM038682.1, read as the reverse complement.
ATTTATTTTGGAGAAGTCATATTATCTCCTCTCATTTATTTTAATTATGAAATATTTTCAGAGAGAAAATAATTAAAACAAATAATCCTCGTTTCAATATTTGATAAAATTCAAATATGAAAACAGTGAAATCCCCAACTCTCTCAGAGGGTCCTAGAGTTTCTTAGAATTTCGAGGATCGCAAAATGAAAATGCAATAAAATATGATATGCATGAATGATCTATGTATAACATTCCAAATTGAAAATTTGGGATGTTACAAACTTACCCCCCTTAAGATGAATCTCGCCCTCGAGATTCGGGTTGACTAGAAAATAGGTGTGGGTGGTCTTTGCGAAGATCATCCTCTCGTTCCTAGGTGGCTTCATCCTCGATATGGTGACTCCACTGAACTTTGCAAAACTTGATAACCTTGCTGCGGAATACTCGACTGGCAAATTCAAGAATCCTGACTAGCTTCTCCTCATAGGTCAGATCACTGTCCAACTGAATTGCTTCTAGAGGCACCGTATCTCTCAGTGGTATATCGGCCATCGCAGCATGACACTTCTTCAACTGTGAAATGTGAAACACATCATGAACTCCTGACAGTCCTTCAGGTAACTCCAACTTGTAGGCAACTTCTCCCATACGTTCCAAAACACAATATGGTCCTACAAATCTCGGGGCTAACTTTGCCTTGACTCCAAAACGTTTCACTCCTCGCAGAGGTGACACTCGCAGATATGCTCTATCTCCAATTTCATAGGTTACCTCCTTGCGTTTCGAATCTGCATAACTCTTCTGCCTGGACTGAGCTACCTTTAGTCTATCGCGAATCAACTTAACCTTCTCTTCAGACTCCTTGATCAAGTCTGGTCCAAACAACTGTCGATCTCCAACTTCATCCCACATCAATGGTGTTCTGCACCTTCGTCCATACAGGGCTTCGAACAGTGCCATCTTCAAACTGGCCTGGTAGCTATTATTGTATGAGAACTCTGCGTAGGGCAAATTTTCATCCCAACTAGATCCATAATCCAGCGCACAAGCTCTCAACATATCCTCCAGAATCTGGTTGACTCTCTCGGTCTGTCCATCTGTCTGCGGGTGGAATGCTGTACTGAACTCCAACCTTGTCCCCAAAGTCTAATGCAGCTGATGCCAAAACTTTGAAGTAAACTGTGTTCTTCTATCTGATAGATGGTCCTCGGAACTCCATGCAGACATACGATCCTGGTCATATATATCTTAGTCAACTTCGCACTTGTATAGGTGGTTTTCACTGGGATAAAATGAGCCACTTTGGTCAAGCGATCAACTACTACCCATATAGATTCATATCCTGATTTGGTCCTGGGCAATCCGGAGATAAAATCCATGCCAAGTTTATCCCACTTCCATTCGGGTATCGGCATAAGCTGTAACAATCCTGCTGGCTTTTGATGCTCTGCCTTCACTCTCTGACATACATCACATACAGCTACATACTCGGCAATATCCTTCTTCATACCGGTCCACGTAAACGCTCCTTCAAATCCAAATACATCTTGGTGTTTCCGGGTGTATCGAGTATGGTGAGTCATGAGCCTCCTGAAGTATTAACTTCCTGATCTCTGTGTTATTGGGCACATAAACACGGTCCTCAAACCATAAGGTGTCATGCTCATCCTCACGAAAACCTTTGGCCTTTCCTTTGCTCATTCTCTCTTTTATCTCGACAATCTCTTTGTCATCCTTCTGAGATTCTCGAATCTTTCCTAACAATGTAGACTGAACCTCCATTGTTGCAACAAAACCTCTAGGAACAATCTCCAATCGAAGTTCCATGATATCCTCTGCTAACTCCTGTGGCAATCCCGTGCTTACTAGGGTGTTAGCATAACTCTTCCGACTCAAAGCGTCTGCTATGACATTGGCCTTGCCTGGATGATAGTGAAGCTTCATGTCATAATCTCTTATAAGCTCCAACCATCTCCTCTGCCTAAGGTTCAGCTCCTTCTATGTGAAAATGTACTTCAAACTCTTATGATCCGTGTACACATCACAACGGTTTCCAATAAGGTAATGTCTCCAAGTCTTGAGCGCATGCACTACAGCTACTAACTCCAAATCATGCGTGGCATAATTCAATTCGTGCGGTTTTAGTTGTCGTGAGGCATACGAAACAACTCTTCCGTCCTGCATAAGCACACTTCCAAGTCCTAGGCGAGAGGCGTCGCAATACACTTGGAAATCCTTGCGTATATCCGCAGAATCAGCACTGGGCTGTAGTCAAACGCTTTTAACTCCTGAAAACTCGCCGCATTCTTCCGCCCATTTAAATTTGGTATCCTTCTTCAAGAATTCCGTCATTGGCTTCGCAATCTTGGAAAAATTCTCAATGAATCTCCGATAGTATCCTCGCGAGTCCAAGAAAATCGGATCTCGCTAATCAAGTGGGTGCCAACCATTCAAAGGATCGATGTAACCTTGGTGGGATCTATCGCTATACCTTCTCCCGATATAACATGTCCAAGGAATCCGACTTCCTTCAACCAAAACTCACATTTGCTGAACTTGGCATACAACTGATGTTCCCTGAGTTTCTCGAGAACTAAACGCAATTTCTCCTTATGCTCCTCCTCCTTCTTTGAGTATACCATTATATCATCAATGAACACCACAACAAACTTATCCAAATATTCCATGAACACCTTGTTCATCATGCTCATGAAGTAAGCATGGGTGTTAGTCAGTCCAAATGACATGACCGTATATTCATATAACCCGTACCGTGTGGTGAATGCTGTCTTTGGTATATCCTTCTCTCGAATCTTCAGATGGTGATACCCTCATCGCAGATCGATCTTCGAAAACACCTTAGCTCCTTGCAATTGGTCAAACAAATCACTGATCATCGGCAGTGGGTATTTGTTCTTAATCGTCACTTCATTCAATGCCCGATAATCAACAACCATTCTCAGGGATCCATCCTTCTTCTCAACCAAGAGAACTGGGGCTCCCCACGGTGATGAACTTCGTCTAATGTAACCTTTCTCCAATAACTCCTTGATCTGCTTCTTAATCTCCTCCAGATCATTTGTGGGCATCCGGTATGGTCACTTCGATACAGGCCCGGTACCTGGCAACAGTTCTATCAAAAATTTGATGTCTCGATCTGGCGGCATGCCTGGTAATTCCTCTGGAAATACATCTGGGTAATCCATTACAATGGGTACTTCCTCCTGAACAATTCCTGAGAGGGAATTTACTTGGCTCCTCCTAGGCGCGTGCCTTGATACATACTTGATCCTTTTTCCCTCCGGGGTGGTGAGATAAATCGACTTACTAGCACAGTCAATGCTTCCTCCATACTTTGACATCTAGTCCATGCCTAATATCACATCCAATCCTTGTGACTCCAAAATTATTAGGTCTGACGGGAAAACATGGCTACCAATGGTTAAGGGTATCTGGTCGCACCATCGGCTAGCCATATACTCTGCTCCCGGTGAACTCACTAACAGAGGGGTCCTAAGGGTTTGGGTTGGTAATTTAAACTTATCCACGAATCCCTTTGATATGTATGAATGCGATGCTCCAGTATCAATAAGAACAAGGGCGGTAAAAGACTTAACCAAAAACTTACCAATAACCGTGTCTGGCTGCTCTTCAACCTCCTCCACGTTAACGTGGTTCACTTGTCCATTGTTGAATGGATTGGGCTTCTTCCCAGCGCTCCCATTGCCGTTTCCATTCTTCGCTTAAGGGCACTCCGTGGCATAGTGTCCAGTCTTTCCGCACTTGAAGCAAGTAATGTGACTTAGGTCTCTCTTGCCGGTTGTGGCTGGATTGGAGCGATTCTGATTGTTGCTTGTTCCGTTCCCAGTCCCATTCTTAGAACCATTGTGGTTATGCAAACTTCCACCGGTGTGGTTATGACGTCCATGGTTATGAACTAGTCCTCCCGAGTTCGGGGTTAGACGAGGCTTCTGCTGAGCTCCGGAGTTGTATCTTCCTTGCCCATACTTCCTCTTACGGCTCTCAATCTGTTGCTGCTTACCTTCAATCATAAGAGCCTTATCTACCAACTCCTGGTAGTTGTTAAACGTTGTCACCATCAACTGCATGCTCATCTCATCATTCAGCCCTTCCATAAACTTCTCCTGCTTCGCAACATCCGTGGCCACATCATCAGGGGCATAGTGAGATAACTTGCTAAACTCATCCACGTACTGAGCTACAGTATGGTTCCCCTGGCGTAAGTTGCGAAACTCACGCTTCTTCATATTCATAGCTGCAGTTGAGACATGGGCCGTGCGGAAAGCTTGCTGAAACTGATCCCAAGTGACATTGGCTATGGGGAAAGTGGTCGTATAGTTATCCCACCATGAGGCTGCTGGTCCATCCAATTGATGTGTGGCAAAGCGCACCTTCTCAGCATGTGTGCAACCTGCGGTGGTCAACTACCTTCCAATACGGCGTAGCCAATCATCTGCAACTATAGGCTCGGTGCTACTGGAAAACACCGCGGCTGCAACTTCAGTAAGTGAGCTAAGTTGTCAACTGGAGGCGGGTTGTTGTTGTTGTTGTTGTTGTTGTTGCCTTGGTTCTAGACTAACAATTGCATCAAGGCATTCTGCTGCTGTATCAACTGAGTGAGTTCTGGCGGGAAGGCAAATCCGGTGTCACGTCTCGGAGGCATCTGGCGGGTTTAGAGGGGAGAGATTAGAATCGAAAAGAGTTCTAGTGAGAAAGCACTACCCATATGCACATGAGACAAACACAATCATTTCACTCAATCAATCAAGCAAGGGCATACAAACGGTCTAGAACTATCGTAAAAAGTGCTCAACTACTACTATATACACGGGGGAATACTACTAATCATTTGGTGGTCATCTAGACATTTTGATCGGTGGAAGACTCCATGATGTCTGCTCCAGCTTCGTCTTCAAAGTCATCTTCACTGGGGTCGGAGTCGGTGTCGTTGATGATGATGTAGTTCTCCGGGCAAGTGGAATCATCGTCCTCTCCTCCCGGCGCGGGGTCTCCCATGAATACTCCGATCTTCTTTATCAAGTCGTCATTCTTCTCCAATAGTGTTGCAATTTCCTCCTCATATGCATCGCGTGTAGACTTAAGTTCTTCTTCCAGCTCAATGATCCTTATCTTCGCCTTCTTCAAATCTATCATATCTGCACACATCTGGTTCTCCCGGCGTCGAATGTGTTGGTTTAACTCCTGGATGAAAGCTGCAATGGATCTGTCCTTCTTGGTGCTAATCATCTCCCATTGCTCATCTCGGCGCCCACATATCTGATAGATAGTGTCCTTAAGATCCTTGTTGTAGACTTCTCCAATGCGTCCCATGGTAATGCGGGCTGCCATGCTCTTGCCTAGGCTCCAGGTGGGTGCTTCAAAAGAAAACTCCATGGGCTTAGTGGTTGGCGAGAACGTCCTTCCTGGTACTTGAACTTGAATCATCCAGCGCTCCTCTTCTGGTAAAGTGGCGTTGTATGTCCCGGTGAAGCTTGGTATACCGATGTTCAGGTACCTAGTGACTTCCTTCAAGTGGCGTCCAAAGGGGGTGTCTTCATCCGGTTGTGCAAACTTGTTCCTTGAATCCCCCATCCTAAGAGTAGGAAATGGAGAGGAGTCATAAACGAGTAGAGAAGAGTGACCTATGGGTTATCTTAGTGGTCGTGTCCTACACTCAGCGTGTGCTCTGATGCCATCTAGTAGCGACCCGACCTCAAACGGTCAAGTCTCTGTGCTTCAGTGTCATCCATGGATTGGTAATGCTGACACACACAGTACTCCTCGTCTGAAAAGTCTGCAACATAATACATTGCAGCCCGAAAACGGGTCAGCACATGGAATATGCTGGCAATATAACACAGTAGAGCAAGAACAGAATAATGCTATCACTACATGCATCTTTGGCTGGTGGAAAGCTCTATGGTTACAGTTTTGCGAAAAGCCAATTTTTCACTACAACAAAGGAATAAGTTTTATTTTAACTATCATGGTAGTTGAAACATCATTGAGAATGTTCCTCCAACTCAATCCCAATTAAAAGTAATTATCAACCCAACAATGTTAAATTAGAGTGATGAGATACTTAGGATAATCCAATTACTAGATACTCAAGATGTCCATAACCAGGGACACGGCTAACCATGATTAGATTGTACACTCTGCAGAGATTTGCGCACTTTTCCCCACAAGACTCGATCGCCTCCGTTGGATTTCTCGCACTACATGGTGTTTGAGAAACGGATGACCGAGACACAGTCTTTCAGAAACATTAACTCTTTACTCCGGGTAGACTATACCAACCTACATCCCTCTACATCTGCTAGTCTACCTCTTCAAGAGCTCACGTAAGTTACTCAACTATGCTAGAGCCCGTAATAGCTTGTGGCTGCACACGGAAGTTTCTAGCATGAAAATATCTCAGTTCCCTTTGAGCCTGGGTGGCGGACCTTAGGATGATCACACGGGTACTCAGGGATATCCTAGGACAACACTGGATTCTCCAGGTGCCCGACAAGCAATCCACCCAGATGTGTATTAAAGTTGCCACCTTAAGTTGAACCATTAATTAATCATCTCACATCTGTCATGGATTCACTCACCCAAACCACGTCTACGAGCATAGCATAGCAATATAAGCAATACGTAGAAGTAACTCCCAAGGGTTTGAATATAACAGGGCAATAGGTTCTACCTCATCAACTACTTCCCAATACCCACAAGTTAATCATATCCTAATCATGCAGTGTTTGAGGATTGGAGCTAATGCATAAAACTGGGTATGAAAAGAGTATGATCAATGTGTTACTTGCCTTGCTGACGATCCGCAAAACCTAGGGACTCGTAGTAGCACGCTTCGCACTCCGGGAATTCTATCGCAAACAAACAATAGCATACATAAGCAATCAAGCAAAGATACGCAGGCAAACTCAAATAAAAATAATTTACCAGAAAGTTCAACTTAAGAACTCCGGTTTGCAAAAAGAATAAAATCAAACGGAGCAACGAAACACAAACTGCGAAAGAAACAAGATCCGTTTGCTAATCAGAACTAAAGTCAAATTTTACAGTACCAAAATCTTCTTCAAGTTGATTAAATAGAAAGAGGGTTTCGAGACGAAGATCTAGGCGCTTGAATCGCCTGATTCCGATAAACGAGCGAAAAGATAAACTGAAACGAAAATCGGATGAGAAATCGCGACCGAAAAATAATCGCGAAAAACCCGAGAAAAAGAAAAACTGACGAACAGGCTAACGAACGAACGTCCGCTAAATAAACTAAATCGAGAAAAAAACCGGTCTATTAAAAAAGCGAACTAGGTTTTCTAAAAAACTGGGTCGGTTTTTCTAAAGAAAACCGGCGGCGGCGGCTACCTCGTCGGATCCGGCGGGGCTGGGTGGCGTCGGCGGCGGGAGGGCGGCGGCGCTTAGGCGGCGGCTGCTGCTGCTGCTGGCTGAGGCGGTGGGTGGGATGGGGTAGTGGCGGCGGGGGTGGGCGGTATATAAAGGGAGGCGGGTCGGCTTGGGGAAGGGCTCGGGCGGCATCGACTCCGGACTCATGAGTCCTGGTCTTGCCTGGGTGCATGGGGGAAGGCGGTGGCGGCGGGGTGGGCCGGCCTGGCTCGGCTGGGCTTCGGCCGAGTCGGGCGCTGAAGTTAAAAAAACAGTTCCGCCGAAAATAAATCCTAGAAAAAATAATAATCTAAAAATGCTAAAACAAATTTTTGCCGTCTAAATAAAATATTTAGAACAATATGAACATTTTCTTGGCCCTAAAATGCAATTTTTAAAACATGCAATTTTTTTCTAATGCAAATAAAATAACAATAAAATCCGAATTAAAATCAAATATTTGATTTTAATATTTTCCTCCAATATTTCATTTATTTTGGAGAAGTCATATTATCTCCTCTCATTTATTTTAATTATGAAATATTTTCGGAGAGAAAAATAATTAAAACAAATAATCCTCGTTTCAATATTTGATAAAATTCAAATATGAAAACAGTGAAATCCCCAACTCTCTCCGAGGGTCCTCGAGTTGCTTAGAATTTCGAGGATCGCAAAACGAAAATGCAATAAAATATAATATGAATGAATGATCTATGTATAACGTTCCAAATTGGAAATTTGGGATGTTACAAACTTCATCGACGAACTACTATTCTCATGCAACTTCTTCCAGCCGGTGTTCTCCTCCTTCAGCAGGTCGAGCTCGTGGCACAGCTTCGTCTCTTCCTCCTGAAGATGCAGGATTTCACCGGCCGCCTTCTTCTCCGAGGCAATGCTCTTCTTCAGCAGCATCACCAAGCCGACGGTCAACCCCCCTGCTCATTGAGCTCAGCGGGCATGTTGTCGAGGCTCCCCTTCAGCAGCTCCACCAAGCCGTGGATGAACTCCTTGTACTTATTGAGGTGCTTATTGAGCTGATCGGGCATGCCGTCAAGGGATAACGACTCCAGCGCCGCCAGCTCGGCATGTTCGCTTCCGCAGCTAGGGTGCTCCTGGGAGCCATCGCCTGCCCGTGGAGATCTTTCGAGGTCTCTGCGTGGCGGCGAGCCCTCTTTTTTTTCCACAGCCTTGGTTGCCGCTCCATTGTTATGAGTAGTTCTCGACCTAGAGCTCTGCACGCCAGCCATGGCAAGGACGGACAAAGAAGAAGGACTTTTGAGGAGGAAGGTAGAGTAATTTTCGGTTAGGTAGTTCCCCTTTTTATAACCTAAGTACTCGCACTAGTACTAGAACCTGCATAGTGGGAACACGTTCAGGTTTGGTACGTACTAGTAGGTGTGAGCAGGCTTGCACTTAATTGTAGCACTAGTACTTTGGAATGTGATGTGAACAAGGTAAAGATTAATTGATTGTTTTGGTTTCGAGGCCCGAAACGGCTCCCGATGAGTTTAGTGGAACATAAATTTCAAGTACTCCCTCCATCTTAGTTTACAAGGCTTGCACGCGTATCTAGGTCGTCAATGTAACTTATATAAAATAAATTGTTTAACATAAAAAATATATCATTAAAAATAGAATGCTATTTGAAGTTTGTAATGATATGTTTTTTGTAATGTATGCCTCTTATTAAGTTGGTCAAATTAATGACCTAGGTACACGTGCAATACTTGTAAACTGAGATACAGGGAGTACTACACTGCTCAAATGCGGTCGCACAAGTCAGTGATGTAACTGGTCGTACATGTCAGACCAAGCAGATGCGTGTCCCTTCGATGAGACGCGGGTCCGACCGATAGTCTGTTGGTGCGACAGACCGTAAAGTATTATGCGATGGAGATTCCTGGTTGTGGCTTCGGTTGCTGTTCACGACCAAGTATTCTAAAACTAGTGATAAATCAATTACCATGGTTTTCCAAACGACCAAGTATTTTCACAGGAATACAATACATATAGATGGAGTGACTGTCAAGGTTGCAAACCGACATGGCGTTGCAAGTTCACTGCAGCAGCAACCTACTAGGTCACTGCATCGCTAGCGGGGAAGGAGGGCAGCTCACCTCTCCTATGATGCAGGCCCAGCGGCGCCGCCGCAACTGGTCCCTGATACGTCTCCAACGTATCTATAATTTTTTATTGTTCCATGCTATTATATTATCAATCTTGGATGTTTTATATGCATTTATATGCTATTTTATATGTTTTTTGGGACTAACCTATTAACCTAGCGCCCAGTGCCAGTTTATGTTTTTTCCTTGTTTTTGAGTATCGCAGAAAAGGAAAACTAAACGGAGTCCAATGGACCTGAAAATTGACGGAGATTATTTTTTGACCAGAAGAAGCCCACGGAGCATCGGAGATGGACCAGAAGAGTCCCAAGGCACCCACGAGGGGGGGGGGCTACCCCCTGGGCGTGCCCCTACCTCGTGTCTGCCTCAGAGACCCCCTGACTTGTTCGCCAAAACCTCTTATATATACAGAAACCCCCAGAACATAACCTAGATCGGGAGTTCCGCCGCCGCAAGCCTCTGTAGCCACCAAAAACCAATCGAGACACTGTTCCGGCACCCTGCCGGAGGGGGAATCCCTCTCCGGTGGCCATCTTCATCATCCCAGCGCTCTCCATGACGAGGAGGGAGTAGTTCACCCTCGGGGCTGAGGGTATGTATCAGTAGCTATGTGTTTGATCTCTCTCTCTCTCTCTCTCTCGTGTTCTTGAGGTGGTACAATCTTGATGTATCGCAGCTTCGCTATTATAGTTGGATCTTATGATGTTTCTCCCCCTCTACTCTCTTGTAATGGATTGAGTTTTCCCTTTTGAAGTTATCTTATCGGATTGAGTCTTTAAGGATTTGAGAACACTTGATGTATGTCTTGCATGTGCTTATCTATGGTGACAATGGGATATTCACGTGATCTAATTGATGTATGTTTTGGTGATCAACTTGCAGGTTCCGTAACATTGTGAACTTATGCATAGGGGTTGGCACACGTTTTCGTCTTGACTCTCCGGTAGAAACTTTGGGGGCACTCTTTGAAGTTCTTTGTGTTGGTTGAATAGATGAATCTGAGATCGTGTGATGCATATCGTATAGTCATACCCACGGATACTTGAGGTGACATTGGAGTATCTAGGTGACATTAGGGTTTTGGTTTGTGTCTTAAGGTGTTATTCTAGTACGAACTCAATGATAGATCGAACGGAAAGAATAGCTTCGTGTTATTTTACTACGAACTCTTGAATAGATTGATCAGAAAGAATAACTTTGAGGTGGTTTCGTACCCTACCATAATCTCTTCGTTTGTTCTCCGCTATTAGTGACTTTGGAGTGACTCTTTGTCGCATGTTGAGGGATAATTATATGATCCAATTATGTTATTATTGTTGAGAGAACTTGCACTAGTGAAAGTATGAACCCTAGGCCTTGTTTCCTAGCATTGCAATACCGTTTACACTCACTTTTATCATTAGTTACCTTGCTGTTTTTATATTTTTAGATTACAAAAACCTATATCTATCATCCATATTGCACTTGTATCACCATCTCTTCGCCGGACTAGTGCACCTATACAATTTACCATTGTATTGGGTGTGTTGGGGACACAAGAGACTCTTTGTTATTTGGTTGCAGGGTTGTTTGAGAGAGACCATCTTCATCCAACGCCTCCCACAGATTGATAAACCTTAGGTCATCCACTTGAGGGAAATTTGCTACTGTCCTACAAACCTCTGCACTTGGAGGCCCAACAACGTCTACAAGAAGAAGGTTGTGTAGTAGACATCAAGCTCTTTTCTGGTGCCGTTGCCAGCGAGGCGAGTGGTTGAAGGTATATATTTAGATCTTGCAATTGAATCTTTTAGTTTCTTGTTTTATCACTAGTTTAGTTTATAAAATAAAACTACAAAAAATGGAATTAAGGTTGCCTCATATGCTTCATCTTTTTAATGTCTTTCGTGAAAATGATGGGAAGGAAAATTGTGCTCAAGTTCTAGAAGAAGAATTACATAGAATGCTTGGCATAAAATATGTAAATGATGAGCATGATTGCAATGTTGTTAGTATGAATTCTTTGAATACTCATGATGCTAAATATATGCAAAGCCACAAGCTTGGGGATGTTATGTTTGATGAAGATGATATGTTTACTCCCCCAAGTTTTGATGAGCAAATTTATTATGATGAAAGCATGCCTCCTACTTATGATGATTATTGTGATGACACATATGCTATAAAGAATAAAGATAACTATGAAACTTGTCATCATGATTTTAATTTTCAATTGGATTATGCTTCACATGATAGTTATTTTGTTGAGTTTGCTCCCACTACTATTCATGAGAACAAATTTGTTTTTGTGGAGAGTAGTAAATTTTCTATGCTTGTAGATCATGAAAATAATGCTTTATGTGATGGTTATATTGTTGAATTCATTCATGATGCTACTGAAAATTATTATGAGGGAGGAACATATGCTTGTAGGAATTGCAATAATATCAAGTTTCCTCTCTATGTGCTTAAAGTTTTGAAGTTATGCTTGTTTTGCCTTCCTATGCTAGTTGATTATTGTTCCCATAAGTTGTTTGCTCACAAAATCCCTATGCATAGGAAGTGGGTTAGACTTAAAGGTGATAGTCATATTCTTCATGACGCTCTCTTTATGTTTCAATTCTTATCTTTTATGTGAGCATCATTGAAATCATCATGCCTAGCTAGGGGCGTTAAACGATAGCGCTTGTTGGGAGGCAACCCAATTTTATTTTTGTTCTTTGCATTTTGCTCCTGTTTAGTAATAAATAATTCATCTAGCCTCTGTTTAGATGTGGTTTTATGTTTTAATTAGTGTTTGTGCCAAGTAGAACCTTTGGGAATACTTGGGTGAAGTCTTTGTGATCTTTCTGTAAAAAACATAAACTTTTGCGCTCACGAGATTAGCTGACATTTTTTACTGGAGAGTGATTTTAGGTTGATTCTTTTTGAATATGATTAATATATAAATGACTCAGGTCCACCAATTTATTTCAGAATTTTTGGATTTCCATAAGTATACGTTTGATATAGATTACTACAGACTGTTCTGTTTTTGACAGATTCTATTTTCTATGTGTTGTTTGCTTATTTTGATGAATCTATGAGTAGTATCGGATGGTATGAACCATAGATAAGTTGGAATACAGTAGATATTACACCAATATGAATTTATAATGAGTTCATAACAGTACCTAAGTGGTGATTTTTTTTCTTATACTAACGGAGCTTACGAGTTTTCTGTTAAGTTTTGTGTTGTGAAGTTTTCAAGTTTTGGGTAAAGATTCGATGGACTATGGAATAAGGAGTGGCAAGAGACTAAGCTTGGGGATGCCCAAGGCACCCCAAGGTAATATTCGAGGACAACTAAAAGCCTAAGCTTGGGGATGCCCCGGAAGGCATCCCCTCTTTTGTCTTCATCTATTGGTAACTTTACTTGGAGCTATATTTTTATTCACCACATGATATGTGTTTTGCTTGGAGCGTCATTTTATTTTATTTGGTTTTGCTTGTTGTTTGAATAAATACCAAGATCTAAAATTCTTAAATTTTAGAGAGTCTTCACATAGCTGCATAATTATTCGACTACTCATTGATCTTCACTTATATCTTTTCGAGTAGTTTGTCATTTGCTCTAGTGCTTCACTTATATGTTTTTAGAGCACGGCGGTGGTTTTATTTTGAAGAAATAGATGAACTTTCATGCTTCACTTATATTATTTTGGGAGTCTTAAACAACATGGTAATTTGCTTTGGTTATGAATTTAGTCCTAATATGATGGGCATCCAAGAGGGATATAATAAAAACTTTCATATAGAGTGCATTGAATTCTACGAGAAGTTTGATACTTGATGATTGTTTTGAGATATAAAGATGGTGATATTAGAGTTGTGCTAGTTGAGTAGTTGTGAATTTGAGAAATACTTGTGTTGAAGTTTGCAAGTCCCGTAGCATGCACATATGGTAACCGTTGTGTAACAAATTTGAAACATGAGGTGTTCTTTGATTGTCATCCGTATGAGTGGCGGTCGGGGACGAGCGATGGTCTTCTCCTACAAATCTATACCCCTAGGAGCATGCGCATAGTGCTTGGTTTTGATGACTTGTATTTTTTTGCAATAAGTCTGTGAGTTCTTTATGACTAAAATTGAGTTCATGGATCATACGCACTCTCACCCTTCCATCATTGCTAGCCTCTTCAGTACCATGCATTGCCCTTTCTCACCTTGAGAGTTGGTGCAAACTTTGCCGGTGCATCCAAATCCAGTGATATGATATGCTCTATCACACATAAGCCTCCTTATATCTTCCTCAAAACAGCCACCATACCAGCTATTATGGCATTTCCATAGCCATTCCGAGATATATTGCCATGCAACTTTCCACCGTTCCGTTTATTATGACACGCTTCATCATTGTCATGTTGCCTTGCATGATCATCTAGTTGACATCGTATATGTGGCAAAGCCACCATGCATAATTTCTTACATGTCACTCTTGATTCATTGCCCATCCCGGTACACTGCCGGAGGCATTCATATAGGGTCATATTTTGTTCTAGTATCGAGTTGTAAATAAATAGAAGTGTGATGATCATCATTATTAGAGCATTGTCCCATGCGAGGAAAGCATGGTGGAGACTATGATTCCCCCACAAGTCGGGATGAGACTCTGAACGAAGAAAAAAATGAAAAAAGTAAAAAATAAAAAAAGAAGAGAAAGGCCAAAAGAAATGAAGGCAAAAAAAAAAATGAGAGAAAAAGAGAGAAGGGACAATGCTACTATCCTTTTACCACACTTGTGCTTCAAAGTAGCACCATGATCTTCATGGTAGAGAGTCTCCTATGTTGTCACTTTCATATACTAGTGGGAATTTTTCATTATAGAACTTGGCTTGTATATTCCAACAATGGGATTCCTCAAATGCCCTAGGTCTTCTTGAGCAAGCAAGTTGGATGCACACCCACTTAGTTTCTTTTGTTGAGCTTTCATACATTTATAGCTCTAGTGCATCCGTTGCATGGCAATCCCTACTCCTCGCATTGACATCAATTGATGGGCATCTCCATAGCCTGTTGATTAGCCGCGACGATGTGAGACTTTCTCCCTTTTTGTCTTCTCCACACAACCCCCATCATCATATTCTATTCCACTCATAGTGCTATGTCCATGGCTCACGCTCATGTATTGCGTGAAAGTTGAAGAAGTTTGAGAATACTAAAGTATAAAACAATTGCTTGGCTTGTCATCGGGGTTGTGCATGATGGGAGCCTTTTGTATGAAGAAAATGGAGCAGGACCAAACTATATGATTTTGTAGGGATGAACTTTCTTTGGCCATGATATTTTGAGAAGACATAATTTCTTAGTTAGTATGCTTGAAGTATTATTATTTTTATGTCAACATTAAACTTTTATCTTGAATCTTTAGGATCTAAACATTCATGCTACAATAAATAAAATTACATTGAGAATTATGCTAGGTAGCATTCCACATCAAAAATTCTGTTTTTATCATTTACCTACTCGAGGACGAGCACGAATTAAGCTTGGGGATGCTTGATACGTCTCCAACGTATCTATAATTTTTGATTGTTCCATGCTATTATATTATCAATCTTGGATGTTTTATATGCATTTATATGCATTCATATGCTATTTTATATGATTTTTTGGACTAACCTATTAACCTAGAGCCCAGTGCCAGTTTCTGTTTTTTCCTTGTTATTGAGTATCGCAGAAAAGGAAAACTAAAAGGAGTCCAATTGACCTCAAAATTGATGGAGATTATTTTTGGACCACAAGAAGCCCACGGAGCATCAGAGATGGACCAGAAGAGTCCCGAGGCACCCACGAGGGTGGGGGGCGCGCCCTACCCCCTGGGCGCGCCTCCCTACCTCGTGGCCGCCTTGGAGACCCCCCTGACTTGTTCCTGACGCCAAAACCTCTTATATATACAGAAACCCCCAGAACATAACCTAGATCGGGAGTTCCGCCGCCGCAAGCCTCTGTAGCCACCAAAAACCAATCGGGACCCTGTTCCGGCACCCTGCCGGAGGGGGGGGGGGAATTCCTGTCCGGTGGCCATCTTCATCATCCCGACGCTCTCCATGACAAGGAGGGAGTAGTTTACCCTCGGGGCTGAGGGTATGTACCAGTAGCTATGTGTTTGATCTCTCTCTCTCTCTCTCTCTCTCTCTCTCTCTTGTGTTCTTGAGGTGGTATGATCTTGATGTATTGCGAGCTTTGCTATTATTGTTGGATCTTATGATGTTTCTCCCCCTCTACTCTCTTGTAATGGATTGAGTTTTCCCTTTTGAAGTTATCTTATCGGATTGAGTCTTCAAGGATTTGAGAAAGCTTGATGTATGTCTTGCATGTGCTTATCTATGGTGACAATGGGATATTCACGTGATCTACTTGATGTATGTTTTGGTGATCAACTTGCGGGTTCCGTAACATTGTGAACTTGTGCATAGGGGTTGGCACACGTTCTCGTTTTGACTCTCCGGTAGAAACTTTGGGGCACTCTTTGAAGTTCTTTGTGTTGGTTGAATAGATGAATCTGAGATTGTGTGATGCATATCGTATAATCATACACACGGATACTTGAGGTGACATTGGAGTATCTAGGTGACATTAGGGTTTTGGTTGATTCGTGTCTTAAGGTGTTATTCTAGTACGAACTCTATGATAGGTCGAACGGAAAGAATAGCTTCGTGTTATTTTACTACGGACTCTTGAATAGATTGATCAGAAAGAATAACTTTGAGGTGGTTTCGTCCCCTACCATAATCTCTTCGTTTGTTCTCCGCTATTAGTGACTTCGGAGTGACTCTTTGTTGCATGTTGAGGGATAGTTATATGATCAAATTATGTTATTATTTTTGAGAGAACTTGCACTAGTGAAAGTATGAACTCTAGGCCTTGTTTCCTAGCATTGCAATACCGTTTACGCTCACTTTTATCATTAGTTACCTTGCTGTTTTTATATTTTCAGATTACAAAAACCTATATCTATCATCCATATTGCACTTGTATCACCAAGTCTTCGCTGAACTAGTGCACCTATACAATTTACCATTGTGGGTGTGTTGGGGACACAAGAGACTCTTTGTTATTTGGTTGCAGGGTTATTTGGGAGAGACCATCTTCATCCTACGCCTCCCACGGATTGATAAACCTTAGGTCATCCACTTGAGGGAAATTTACTACTGTCCTACAAACCTCTGCACTTGGAGGCCCAACAACATCTACAAGAAGAAGGTTGTGTAGTAGGCATCAGTCCCGGGATTTGGCTTCTCCTACCGCCCATTTGAACAGTTGCACCGGCTGCTCATGCCATTGCGCAGGCATGCACGTTCTTTCCTCCGCAGTCGACTCCGTGAATATGATCTCTGCCATTAGCCCTAGCTCGAAATCAACGCGACGCTGCCAAATGCTGACATTCCTCAGCATCTCTCCCCTGAGATCGACTTGCACCTTCGCCTTGTGCTGCGCCAGGCGCAACTCCTTGGAACTTCTCTCCAAGCGATGCGACGCTTCCTCGATCCGATTTTCCCTTACTGCCCACCACCTGAAACACAGCCCTGGCATGTCCTCCGGCGCCACCGATCTGTGATTCAAGAGCAATGGATCCCCTCTAGAACACATGTGGGTTTCGCTCAAAGGCGGCAGTGCTGCGGGCCGCAGTGAGAGGGCAGCCCGCGGGATCCTTGTATCTAAGGGATTATCCATGGCGGGATCCTCCATGACGGGATCCGGTGGGCGAGACGGGGAGACGAGCCTAGGTGCCGGGAGAGCCCTACGAGGCTAAGATAAAGATAGTACTACTCCACTCCATCCATATTTAAATACAAAGGCCACCAACAAGATAGCCACAGCAAAATTGATCATGCTGCCAAAGCATCCTGGTTTATTGGCCCCCTTTTTTTGTGCCACTTTTTATGACATGCATAAATATTATGTTACTTACAAATATGGTCAAAAATTGGCACAAAATACGAAAGAGACCAATGGAAGTACTAGCAACCCATGATTTAACTACTGCATGCTTGTGTGATGGAGTAGTAATGTCTTTCTTCCGCCCTCACATCCACTCAATTTGCATGCGCTGTATTAATTGACCATCACTGAAGTGAAGGACTTTACACGCGCCAAATTATCACATGGGGTGGATATTCATACAAAAATGCGTCACCCTGTGTACCCGCGTGTGCGTGCGAGGGAATGAGTGCGTGCGTGGTGTGAGACGAGTACATTCTTCTGAAACAAGCAGCACGTCACTGTGATCAATCCACACAAGGAGGTCGCGACAACGCCTCCACATGTGCCACGTGGCTTCATGAACTGTAAGAGAGACACTGTGTAGCATGCCATTGGAATTCTAACTTACGTGTTTTGCACATACTCGAAGTACTAGTAAGGTACACGTGCATTGCACGCATCAGATTTGGCAACCAAATCATGAATAAATACCACACTATAGCATGTAAGCTCCGAGTCATATATGCCTGCTGTAGACATTCGTTTAATTCTTATAGTTCATCTCATTCAAAATAAGTTAGTTTTTATAAAAAGCTAGGGTCTCTTTGATTCGTAGGATTTCCAAAATGCGGGAATAGGAAAAACATGGGATTAGAGTGGAATGTCGTCTTGAATCGTACATGATTGTATGCGTGTTTGATTGTGCATAGAAAAAACGCGGGATGCTTTCAAAGAGGTTTGAGTGGATGGGATGTTTCCTATGAAATCTAGTGCAAATGAATCCTATGGAAAAATTCCTATGGTTTACAATCCTACGAATCAAACAACCAAGATAGGAAAAATTCCTAAGTTTTAGAATCCTCCAAAATTCCTTTGAGAATCCATTGAATCAAAGAAGCCCTTAATCTATTTTATGATTCATGGAATTGTGCGTTGTAAAGCATAAAGTAAAAACAAATAATGGCGGTTCAACTAGAAATAAGTTTGGGCAGTTATGATACGGAAGATTCTAGAACAAAGGAGAAGCACTTGTGTTTTGAGGTTTGTGCATTATGCTTAAGTTCAACCATGGAGTCTGCTAGATTGTACATGTGGCAAAATCCGGTGGGGGGCTAGTAGATGGTGCGAGGGGCCAAGTGGAGGGAGACTATGAAGGAGTGCACAAGTGCGAGATAGATATTTAAAGAGAGGGGGCGAGAACGTGCGCTGTTGCGCGTAGTAGCGGAGCCATGAAAAATAAATGTGCTAGGGGCCAAGCATTGCTAATCCTTTACGAGGAGGGCCAATTCATCAACTTAAATCATTTTACCAGCAATTTTCTAATGATCACATTCATATTAGCCTCGATATATAGTGATGTTAGGGGGGGCACGACCCTTGCTGCCCCCTGTCTTCGCCACTGTGCGCGCGTGTGAGAGATGAAGTGGAAGGGATGGATGATGAGAGGGGGACGTTGGATATCTATAATACCTAAATAGTTGATCCCCACTATCTTATTTCTCTTAACATGCAGCCTATCCACCTAAGCAACCCTGCCACATCATCGATTCACACCACTCGTAATGCAGCCATGCATCCACGTCATCATTTATTTTCTGAAATAATTTTCACAAGTAATTACTACTCCATTCGTTAGTGTTTATTAGGCCAGCGGGCCGCCGCATTGATACAACAGTTTTTTTCCTTGATCTCCCTCCTAAAGTGCGCAAGCTTGAGGGAAAGAAATCTGCTGGCTGGATAATTAACGGAAGAGACTCCGTGGCGCTTGAAATTAGGAGCATGCAAACAATTCATGCACGTCCAAACCAATTCACGTTAATTACTGCAGTTAATTAAGGAATTTAAATAACCAAACGCTTAATAGGCGAACACAAATTACTCTATGTGAGCCATTCATCTACCGGAAGACAAACAGCCTCTCTCTCTCTTCTACCGGAAGATTCTTGCCTTCCCGTTTTATCTATTTTCAAGCCCCTTCCTTTCTTTCCCCTTCTCTCCCCTCTACTTCATCTTTTGGCTGCGAAGATCCCATCTACGGACTCATCGGTTTACGGCCGCAGGTCGCAGCCACACCGTCACTATGCTCTCGTCTGTCTGATTCCATACGCCACAACCGTAAGTACGATTTATTTGTGCTTTCCTGCCGCAGCACTGCATGAAGAGGACCACTGCATCTTTTTCCACTTCACATCTTGATGTTCCCTTGCATTTCCTCACGACCTCTAGAATCATTTGCTCTTCTCCGTCACACATTAAAATTCTGTCCTGGTTGGATATGTATATATACGTTGGACGCTTCGACCTGCTGTAGTTCATTTAGATTGATTTTAGAAATTGATTGTTCTTTTACCTTTCTTATTACAATCTATCTCGATTTGAGAAGCAACACCAACATCTTTGGAATGCATTATATTCTACAACAGTTAACTCACCCCCTCATGTTTTTTTGCTGATTTTATTTTTGTCATGTAGACAAGGTATTTGGTGAAAATCCAAACATGCTGCAGCCTGCAGGTGAGGTGAACCATTATAATCTTTGTGATGAAGTCAGGCATAATCATCTCCCTGATGTTATTTGTACATATGTTATCTGTAGTCCTTTACTTCTGAACCTTTGATTTCACAGCTACTCTTGATCATGTAAGAAAGCTAAAACTTATATTGGTATCAAGATTTCTGTAACCATACATCTTACTGTTCATTAAATGTTACACGTGTCCCTTTTTCTCATTGGCAAGTTGTTTTATACAGAGCATCATAAATATTATGTCAAGTGATCTTCTTTGGGTCTTCATGCTTGATCAATCCTAAGATTCACCGGCCTTCGGGACATAGGTATGCAAAGAACAATATGATAAATATTGGCTTTCTAAGCCAAGTGGTACTTGCAAACATCATTAGGTCAATCATATTATTTTCTAAATTCTGATTTTTTTACTCATATCATGTGTTGTCATACTAAATTAAATGCCATGTTCAGTCCATAACTAATTATCATAATAGTTTCTAATTTTTTCCCTATTATTCATTGGTCTACAACATTGAGAGGTGGGATAAGGAGAATGCACACATGTCTCTTTGTCATGTTAAGAAATGAATAACATTACTCACAAATGTACGATACGAGAAAATGAAAAGACATGGTAGGCAACATCTAAGGAGCAAATGAACACACATTCAAGTAACCAGTTGGCGAGAAGCCTTATGTAAGAATGTAAGAAGTTATCTCATAATTTTCTATAAATTTGTATAGTTTTATGTCAAAATTTCTTAGCTTCAATTTCGGCAGCAACGCGCGGGGTATCATCTAGTATAATTAATGTGTGTGTATTAACTATGTAATCCTATATAGAGAGGTATATATTGATCGATGTGGATGTGGGAAAGAGGGTGAGACCTCACTAGATATATAGATTGATCGGTTTATGTGGGAAACTGTGAAAGACCTAGCTATATATACACACACATAGAGGAACATCGATCGTTGCGCATGCACGTGAGAGATAAAGAATGCCCGATATGATGGAGAGGGAGAGGTGTGTGTGTGTGTGTGTGTGCATGCATGGGAGACCGACCTGAAGAAAAAGATTGCATGTGTGCGATGGATAATGCCGACTGGTACCGTGTGTGCATGCATGCACGAGAGAAAGTTAGTGGTACAATTATAAAAGAGAAGACGACTGTGTGGGTGTAAAAGACTAGGTGAGGTCATAATCAATGTGAAGTTGAATTCAAATATTTGAATAAGATATCATGATGTTTGAAACCCATGCATGCATGAATATAACTGAGATATGCGCAGTGTGGTTGGGAAACGAGCATGTTGTACTGTATACACATTAAACAAGGTCAATGATTTGAATTTGAGATATTGATGGCAGACATCATTTGGCCACATTGCATCCGTGCATGGGCACACTATTCTAATTGGAGATGATGGGTGGCTTTCGCGTCACATATCTATATCTATACAATATATATATATTATATTTTTTTATATAGTGTGCGTTTAACTTTAACTTTGAAAGATGGTCGCTGGATGAGGCCAATCCGATGGTGCAAAGATGCCAAATTTGAGCACTACTGGCCGTTGGATATCATCTAGATTCCACCAGATTTTGCCACATGTACAATCTAAAAGACTCCATGATTGAACTTAAGAATAATGCACAAATCTCAAAACTCAAGCACTTCTTCTTTGTTCTAGAATCTTCCGTATTAGAATTGCCCAAATGTTTTTCTACATGATTTGCCATTATTTGTTTTTACTTCATGCCTTACAAAGCACAATTCCACGAATCTTAAAATAGATTAGCTTTCATATAAACATTAGATGATTTTGAATGAAATGAACTATAAGAATTAAACGAACATCTACATCATGCATATATGACTCAAAGCTTACATGCTATAATGTGGTATTTATTCATAATTTGGTTGCCAAATCTCATGCGTGCAATGCACATGTACCTTACTAGTCTAAATGGTGTTTGTGTGTGTGTTGTGATTGTTAAACACATTGTACGTAGTATATCATACATGGTTTAGATTCCGAACATCTAGCTAGAGCATACATGTACTATGATTTGAATTCAACATAAAATGGATACATATATTTGAATTTGAGATCGTATGTACATGCAGTTTGTATTTATATAGGAATTTACTTCTCCTATATTCATGTCATGTGTTGTGAAGATAATATTTAGATGGTCGTATAACTAACCCGAGTACAATCCCATTCAAACAGGGAAAATGTACTCAAATTTAGTCCATATGCTAGACAACACACATTGTTTTTTTATTGTTGAGGGAAGTGCAAATTGTTTTGGTACTGTACACATTATGTTTGTTATCCTGATTTTTTTAGTTTTTGCTGTTGTATTTGAATGCATTTCTAGTAATATAGTAAAACGGGACATTGCTCTCTCTAGTGATGAGGTGCAAATTGTGTTTTTTTGGGTACACGTTAAGCTTGTTCTCCCGAAATTTCAAGCCGCTCCTTGTTATGCCAAAATTTAAAGCTAGCGGCTCTGTCTATCGTGCTGCGAAACTCCCGCCTCTTCAACCCGCGCCTTGTTACCCCGAAATATTTAAGATATATCTTTGTCTTATTGTGCTCCGACAACTCCCTCCATCTCAACCCGCGCCTTGCTGTTCCAAAATTACAACGCGCGCGAAAACTCCCACCTCCTGTGAAATCTCGACACACGAAATTCCCGTGATACCCGTGAACCGAAAGAACCGCCTAGGTCAAATCGGTGGGGGTACTTTCGTAACTTACCCCACATTTCGGACAAGCGCGTCCCTAAGCCGTGGTTCCCCACTCCCATCCCATCCGCCCACCCATTCATACACCGAGGTCATGAAAACCCGCGAAACCCCACACCGTCCTCCGTCCGCCACCCAGCCGGAGCCTCTTCCCCAACGATATCGTCCACAACAACACCTCGACGTCCCTCATCCACCGTACCGGATGAGGATCCATCGTCAATCTCGTCTTCCCACCGATTCAGCCACCCCGTCCTCCACCTCCAAGGAGTTGCCCCGACGTTCCCCTCGTCTTTCACGCCACCTCCATTACCACACCGCCGTCTTCACCTGCACCACCGGAAGAGCATCATCATCACCGTTTCCTCGGATGAAGCTGAGGCCTAATGGGCGCCATCAAAGAGGTAGTACACTAATCATCGCATTTTCTTCTTGATTCGATCTCACGGTGCTGCCGGTGCTCGGTCCCGAGCTGAAACGGCGCGGCTCCATCCACGGCAGCATCACCGAGCACTTCCTCCATGGTGTCGCTCCCTCAGCGGTGACGTCCACATCAGTAGGAGTTGCTGCTCTTATATTTGCTCTCGGCCCCCCTGCTTGGTCTGCTCTTGCTATTGCTCTTGCTCACGCTGCTGCTCTCGCTCTTGCTCTTGCTTGCGATGCTGCTCGATTAGCTTCACTTGATCGGTGAATCGACTTTTGGGTCGATCCATTTTCAGGGGTGGGGGCTGCTTTGAGTTAAGGAAGAACCAGCCGCAATGGGAGGGGGCTCACGGAGAGGTACCCCACTATCTATATTAGGGTTCAGGGTGGGGGCGGTGGCCGCGAGCGACGGGAGGGGGGGGGGGGGACTCTTTGGCCGGTGGTGGCTGGTGGCTCAGGGGGGTGGAGGTTGAAGATGAATTGCAGGCCCTTGATTTCGTATCCAACGGCTGGAAAATCGACTGACCAGAGATGAAAAAGTCAGTCAACTGACGTGTGTTGGTGTACAAAGTAGGGGACTTCTGTACCCCTTTACTTGTGAGCGGGCAGTTGTAGCCACGCCTGCGGCCACGCTTGGCGGGGCAGAGGAAGCGAAGACACAAGATAATCAGATCAGCGCCAAGCTAGAGGCGCGAGGAGCAAAGGGACAAGGTGGGCTTTCCCTGGCAAGAGCCTTGCCGGGGCAGCTTACGTAGCCCCACCAAGAGCCTTGCCGGGGCAACTTGCCCAACACCAGCGAGGCCGCCACCCTTGAGCCTAAGAGTTCAAACACCGTCAACGACATTGGAACCAAGGCTTGGTAAGTGCCTGCATGGTGGCATGCAGATCTTTGTGAAGACCAAGGACATACAAGGCTAGATGAGAACCACAAGACGGAAACCCCCGGCAAGATCCTTGCCGGGGACGCTCACAAGACCCGGATCTTGCCGGGGACGCTCACAAGACCCCCGGCAAGACCCTTGTCGGGGGCACCTATGATATCCCGGCAAGACCCTTGTCGGGGACATCTGCGGGGCCGCAGCCAGGCCCACACTTGCCAAGGCTCCACGGCCATTCCAACACAGCAGTCAGCCCGCCAACAAGGCAGGCACCTGCATGGCGACGTGCAGCTTCCTGGCCGACTCAGCAAGCACCTGTGTGGTGGCATGCAGATCTTCGTGAAGACTCTGCCACCGCACCAACTCAGCAGCCAGCCAGCCAGCATGGCGCTGCACGCCTCGTCAGCCTGGACGCGCGTCGGAGCGAGGCAAAGCGGCGATGGACTGGACGAGCTTCCTTGCTGTCCCGATAAAGTGAGAGGGCACGTCGGCAGCGCATTAAATGCATTTTGTCCTACGGTGCCAGGGATAGACTTGTGTACAGTACATACTTTCCACCTCCTGTGTGCCACTGTGGCGGGCCCTTTGACTATAAAAGGAGGCCCGCGGCGTACTGAGGGAGGATTCGGACTTTCTGGACCGCGCACGCTTTGTAGCTAGTCCAAGAACACCAGATAAACACAAACCAGTAGGAGTAGGGTATTACGCATCGCTTGCGGCCCAAACCTGGATAAAAATTCTCCCCGTGTTGATCTCCTAGACCCGCCCTTTCCACAGCCCCGCGCCCTGTCAACCATAGTAGGGATTCCCCGTGATCCCATAGGTGTCATTTTCCCCGACATCTTTGGCGCGCCAGGTAGGGGGCGCAAGCTGTGAAAATCCAGTTTGGAAGTTAGCATATCGACTTCATCATCACCATGGCCCCCAAGAAGAAGGGGATACTGCCATCGGTTTGTCTGGGGCCGGCCCGTCCGCACCAGCACGGGCGGGCCAAGGGGTGGCCACGGATGCCGTCGGAGGCGTCGCCCATGAGCGTCCACGACACTTTGGCGATCGGAGCCAGGGAGCGGCGCTGTCCGGGTCCAAGACGACGAGCCACATGCTGCTGGGCCCGGGGATGGGGTTGTGCTGCCCACGGGCGGCGCAGCGACCTCCCGGACGCCCCCGCCGGCACCTGCGCCGCGGCCTTCCCAGGCCGTGTGCGATGAGCAACACCGCGACGTCGGTGCCCTCAGGCGCCGCCGCGGGAAGAGCCCTTTGCGTCACTCTCAAGATGCATCGGGCCAGCGTGCGCACCGGGACGCTGGCGGAAGCGGCGCGCGACCGCAAGACCGTGATAGAGCTCCTTCTAACATGGTTAGAAGTCAGAGCGCGTCACGGTCCACGCAGCTTTCGCCGCCACCCACGCCAGCAGAAGCGTTGGCGCGCGTACAATTCCTGGACTTCCCGCCCGCCGCGGAGAAGCTCGACGAGTGGAGAGCCACCATTCGAAGCCTCGTCAGCTTCGCCAACAAAGATGAGCCACTCGCAGCGGGACCCTTGATACGTCTCGGTCGTATCTACTTTTCCAAACACTTTTTTGTTTTGGACTCTAACTTGCATGATTTGAAATGAACTAACTAGGACTGACGCTGTTTTCAACAGAATTACCATGGTGTTATTTATGTGCAGAAACAAAATTTCTCGGAATGACCTGAAACTTCACGGAGATTATTTTTGGAAATAATCAAAAAAATACTGGCGAAAGAATCAAGGCCAGGGGCCCACACCCTTTCCACGAGGGTGGGGGCGCGCCTGGCCCCCCTGGGCGCGCCCCCTGCCTTGTGGGCCCCTTGGAGCTCCACCGATCTCAACTCCAACTCCATATATTCGTGTTCGGGGAGAAAAAATCAGAGAGAAAGATTCATCGCATTTTATGATACGGAGCCGCCGCCAAACCCTAATCTATCCCGGGAGGGCCGTTCTGGAGTCCGTTCAGGGCTCCGGAGAGGGGAATCCGTCGCCGTCGTCGTCATCAACCATCCTCCATCACCAATTTCATGATGCTCACCGCCGTGCGTGAGTAATTCCATCGTAGGCTTGCTGGACGGTGATGGGTTGGCTGAGATTTATCATGTAATCGAGTTAGTTTTGTTAGGGTTTGATCCCTAGTATCCACTATGTTCTGAGATTGATGTTGCTATGACTTTGCTATGCTTAATGCTTGTCACTAGGGCCCGAGTGCCATGATTTCAGATCTGAACCTATTATGTTTTCATGAATATATGTGAGTTCTTGATCCGATCTTGCAAGTCTATAGTCACCTACTATGTGTTATGATCCGGCAACCCCGAAGTGACAATAATCGGGACCACTCCCGGTGATGACCGTAGTTTGAGGAGTTCATGTATTCACTATGTGTTAATGCTTTGGTCCGGTACTCTATTAAAAGGAGGCCTTAATATCCCTTAGTTTCCAATAGGACCCCGCTGCCACGGGAGGGTAGGACAAAAGATGTCATACAAGTTCTTTACCATAAGCACGTATGACTATATTCGGAATACATGCCTACATTACATTGATGAATTGGAGCTAGTTCTATGTCACCCTATGTTATGACTGTTACATGATGAACCGCATCCGACATAATTCTCCATCACCGATCCAATGCCTACAAGCTTTTCACATATTGTTCTTCGCTTATTTACTTTACCGTTGCTATTGTTACAATCACTACAAAACCCAAAAATATCGCTTTTGCTACCGTTACCGTTACTTCCATATTACTTTGCTACTAAACACTTTGCTGCAGATACTAAGCTATCCAGGTGTGGTTGATTTGACAACTCAACTGCTAATACTTGAGAATATTCTTTGGCTCCCCTTGTGTCGAATCAATAAATTTTGGTTGAATACTCTACCCTCGAAAACTTTTGCGATCCCCTATACTTGTGGGTTATCAAGACTATTTTCTGGCCCCGTTGCCGGGGAGCATAGCTCTATTCTTTGAGTAACTTGGGATTTATATCTGCTGGTCACTATGAAGAACTTCAAAGACGAGAAAACAAAAAGTTATCCCTCAACTACGAGGGGAGGTAAGGAACTGCCATCTAGCTCTGCACATTATTCACCTTCTGTTTTGAGTAAGCTTGCGACACCTAAACCTGCTTCTGCTATTAATTCTGATATGTCGCATGTTATTGATGATGCCACTTCTGCTATGCATGATACTTATGATGAAACTACTTCTATGCTTGATACTACTGTGCCACTTGGTGAATTTCTTAATGAACAACTTGCTAGGGCTAGAGAGAATGAAATTATTGAAACTGAGAATATTGATGAAAGTGATGATGAAGACTCTCCCAATAAATATGAATTGCCTATTGTGCCTGAGGGCTATGTTATGGATGAATAAACTGCTAGAGACTTTCTTGCTTGCAATGATAGAAGTGATCTTAAGAAATTATTAGCTAAGCTGAAACAAAAAACTCTAAATGATAGAATGAAGTATGATCCTGCTTCTGCTACTTCACCTATTTTTGTTACTGATAAGGAGTATGAATTCTCTGTTGATCCTGATATAATTACTTTGGTTGAATCTGATCCTTTCTATGGCTATGAATCTGAAATTGTTGTGGCACATCTTACTAAATTAAATGATATAGCCACCCTATTCACTAATGATGAGAGAACTCGCTACTTTTATATCCTTAAAATATTTCCGTTCTCATTAAAGGGTGATGCTAAGATATGGTTTAACTCTCTTGATCCTGGTTGTGTGCGTAGTCCCCAGGATATGATTTATTACTTCTCTGCTAAATATTTCCCTACTCATAAGAAACAAGCTGCTTTGAGGGAAATATATAATTTTGTGCAAACTGAAGAAGAGAGTCTCCCACAAGCTTGGGGGAGGCTTCTCCAATTACTTAATGCTTTGCCTGATCATGCTCTTAAGAAAAATGAAATACTTGATATCTTTTATAATGGACTAACCGATGCTTCCAGAGACCACCTGGATAGTTGTACTGGTTCTATTTTAAGGAAAAGAACACCGGATGAAGCTGAAATCCTATTGAATAATATGTTGACAAATGAAAATGATTGGACACTTCCTGAGCCAACTCCTGAGCCTATTCCTAAGCCAACTCCAAAGAAAAGGGGTGTTCTATTTCTCAGTCCTGAAGATATGCAAGAGGCAAAGAAATCTATGAAGGAAAAAGGTATTAAAGCTAAGGATGTTAAGAATTTACCTCCCATTGAAGAAATATATGATCTTAATTCATCACCTATTGAAGAAACTCATGGTCTTGATAACCTGACACAGGTAGTAAAGGTAAATTCTCTCTATAGATTTGATGAAGGTGACATTCCTCGTTATAAGTCTTCTAGCCAATGCCTAGATGAGTTTGATAATTTTGTTGCCAAACAAGAAAATTTCAATGCTTATTTTGGTAGACAATTAAAAAAAATGCTGATATGCTTGAACACTTGGGTGATTATATATCTAGAGTTAAAGGTGAACTTAAACTCATTAGTAAACATGATTCTATGGTTACCACTCAAGTAGAACAAGTACTAAAAGCTCAGAATGATTTTCTCAATGAATTAAAGAATCCCAATGATATTTCTATTTCTGATGCTGAAACACAATCTGGTAATGAACATGAACCTAGTGATAATGTTAATGATGATGTTCATGTTGATGCTCAACCTAGCAATGATAATGATGTAGAAATTGAACCTGTTATTGATCTTGATAACCCACAATCAAAGAATCAACTTTATGATAAGAGAGACTTTGTTGCTAGGAAACACGGTAAGGAAAGAGAACCTTGGGTTCAGAAACCCATACCCTTTCCTCCTAAACCATCCAAGAAAAAGGATGATGAGGATTTTGAGCGCTTTGCTGAAATGATTAGACCTATCTTTTTGCGTATGCGATTATCTGATATGCTCAAAATGAATCCTTATGCTAAGTATATTAAAGAAATTGTTACTAATAAAAGAAAGATACCGGAAGCTGAAATTTCCACCATGCTTGCTAATTACACTTTCAAGGGTGGAATACCTAAGAAACTGGGAGATCCATGAGTACCAACTATACCTTGCTCCATTAAAAGAAATTATGTTAGAACTGCTTTATGTGATCTTGGAGCCGGTGTTAGTGGTATGCATCTCTCTCTATATCATAGACTTGATTTGAATAAGTTGACGCCTACTGAAATATCTTTGCAAATGGCTGATAAATCAACTGCTATACCTGTCGGTATTTGTGAGGATGTGTCTGTTGTGGTTGCAATTGTTACTATTTTAACGGACTTTGTTATTCTTGATATTCCCGAGGATGATAGTATGTCTATTATTCTTGGAAGACCCTTTTTGAATACTGTAGGGGCTGTTATTGATTGCAACAAAGGCAATGTCACTTTTCATGTTAATGGCAATGAGCATACGGTACACTTCCCGAGGAAACAACCTCAAGTTCATAGCATAAACTCTATTGGAAAAATTCCATCGATTATTTTTGGAGGTTTCGAATTTCCTCTTCCTAATGTTAAAAAGAGATATGATATTCTTATTATTGGGGACGTGCATATCCCCGTTGAGGTAACATAGTGTTATTCAAAATTTCTCTGGTTCCATGTTATTCGGAATGAGTTTGTTAACAAGACTTGATCAACCTTGTTAGTGGGTTCCTTTTGATGAGCATGAGATGGATGAATTTAGAAAGCACAACCATCTGTACCCTCCTTTTACATTCTGTTATTTAGTTGAAATAAAGTAAAAATAGTATTTTTCTGTCTGTTTTCTGAATTATCCGTGCAATATAAAAATACCCTGAAAATAAAAGTTCTCCAAATGCCCTGCCAATATAATATATTTTTTCCGGAATATTTGAGAATATCTGGCACTTAGAACACAACAGGGGGGCAAGCACCTGGGCACGACGGTCCAGGGCGCGCCCCTGCCTCGTGGGCCCATGGTGGCTCCCCTCTACTTATTCCTGCACCCACACACTTCTTCTTCCTCCCAAAAAATCACCATCCAGCTCAAGCACGAGTTCTAGCTCATTTTGCTGCGATTTTCTATCTCCTTGCTCAAAACACCTCTCAAAAAACTGCTTTGGGGGATTGTTCCTTGGTATGTGACTCCTCCATTGGTCCAATTAGTTTTTGTTCTAGTGCTTTATTCATTACAAATTTTTGCTGCCTAGGTGACCCTGTTCTTGAGCTTGCATGTCAAATTTATATGGTTCCAAGTAGTTCTAATGCATGATATAGGCTCTAGGCACTTGTAGGAGTAGTTGCTATCAGTTTTGTTGAGCTTGGTTCACTTTTATTTGAAGTTACTAAAAATATCAGAAATTTTCAGAAAATGATGAAGAGATTTTTGAGGGGCTCATGGAGCCGAAGCTTGAAGGAAAAGCAAAGTGAAGAAGAAGAGAGGCCCAAATATAATCTGCCTCGTACCACGGAGGTTCGGCCGTGTGAATGGCCTTGCGATGATTTCTTGAGAGCTGCCGGGATTTATGATGATTTTTATGAGTTGGCTGAGAATGCAGGCCTCACCGACTTCCTTCGCGACCAACGAGAATAGTATCTCTTACTCACCAATACCTTTGTGCAAAATTTTCATTTCCATTCTAGGAGGTCACCACCTACGGTGGATTTTTATTTATATGATGAGTATAAGGAGATGACCCTTCAAGAATTCTGTAGAGTTTGCAAGTTACCTTTTCCTGGTATCATAGAGGAACCACATAGTAACGATGTGGAGGGGTTTACTGATACAATTGCTGTAGGGGAAACGAGGAAGGTTTCCAACGCACGAATCACTAGCATACACTTTCCTGTTCTATGTTACTTTGCTATATTTGCTAGTAGATGCTTAATTGGTCGCGGAAACTGTGGAAACTTGAGTGTCCCCGATATTATTATTTTGTTCCATGCCTTGTTTCGAGATGACACATTTAGTATGGGCGCTATTGTTGCAAAGAGGTTAAATCTTAACCGTACTAATGGCCCCATCTAGGGAGGTATCTTCGCCTCGCGCCTCGCTGCACATTTTAACATACCTATTAGACATTATGAGAAAGAAGAAAAACTGCGGCCTTCTGTTTATCTAGATTATAAGAGTATGGTAGCACATGATTTTATTGTTAAGAATAGGGAAAGGGCGCTTAAATACAAACTGATATTTGATAAGAGTCACCCTCAGACTATTACCTTGCCTGCTCCTTCCTTGTTTGATTTATCTGCAAGCAAGTATCTCGTTCCGTTGGCGGCCATCCACGCCTATCGGAACCCTACATCAGCTACAGAACCAGAGCCGGAACCACAGTTTGATCCTCCATGACAGTCTAATTACCAGTGGGATCCGGAGGCGATTGCCAACCAGTGGTAATTCGAGGCGTCTTCTCAGTACGACCCCAACTACAACTATGGATATCCGCCAGGCCAGCCGTGGCCATAAACCAACTTAGGCCAAAAGCCTAAGCTTGGGGGAGTATGTATCTCTCACCGACATTACATTTATGTTCACACACTCATTGCTAGTTGTCGGTGCTCATACTCTTTCACTGTAATATCCATGCTAGTTTATTTTTCCTTTTTATGCTTTCTTCTTGTGTGTTTGATAAATTATAAGAAAAACCAAAAAAATAGTTGTAGCTTTAAGCTAGTTTACTTTCTTGCTGTAGTAGTAATAACTAAAAGAAAACCCAAAAATATTTCTTGTTCTTCTTTTGCTTGTTGGGAGCTTTCCCACGTAAATAGTTTTTATTTCTTTTCTTTTCTTTGGGGGTCGATAGGAGTAGACCATAATGAAATTGTTGAAGTGGCTCTTATATGCATTATTGTCGATTTAACCAAGAGCCCATATTGCCTTGTCTTCTCCTGTTCATTGAATGCTTGCAGATTCCAGCTTAGTCCAATGCACGTGCACTATAATTATTATTCACATCGTTCGGTCGTGCAAGTGAAAGGCAATTATGACGATATATGATGGACTGATTGAGATGAGAGAAGCTGGTATGAACTCGACCTCTTTTGTTTTTGTAAATATGGTTAGTTCATCGTTCCTGGTTCAGCCTATTATGAATAAACATGTTTGCATTGACAATTAGAGATCATAGTTGCTCGTGCCATGCTTGATTAGCTAGGAGTTTATAATGGTTTACCTTGCGTGCCAACATGCTATTAAAATGGTTGTGATGTGGTATGATGGGGTGGTATCCTCCTTTGAATGATTTAGGTGACTTGACTTGGCACATGTTCACACATGTAGTTGAAACAAATCAACATAGCCTTCACGATATTTATGTTCATGGTGGATTATATCCTACTCATGCTTGCACTCAATGTTCATTAATTTTAATGCATGTTCATGACTGTTGTCGCTCTCTAGTTGGTCGCTTCCCAGTCTTTTGCTAGCCTTCACTTGTACTAAGCAGGAATACTGCTTGTGCATCCAATCCCTTAAACCCCAAAGTTATGCCATATGAGTCCACCATACCTTCCTATATGTGGTATCTACCTGCCATTCCAAGTAAGTTTGCATGTGCCAAACTCCAAACCTTCAAATGAAATTATGTTTTGTATGCTCGAATAGCTCATGTATCAACTAGGGTTGTCCTTATCTTCCATGTTAGGCGGGTTATTCTCAAGAGGAGTGGACTCCGCTCCTCAATCACGAGAAAATGGCTGGTCACCGGGATGCCCAGTCCCATGCTTTATGCAAATTAAATCAAAATAATTGCAAACAAAACTCCCCCGGGACTGTTGTTAGTTGGAGGCACTCGTTGTTTCGAGCAACCCATGGATTGATGCTTGTTAGTGGAGGGGGAGTATAAACTTTACCATTCTGTTTGGGAACCGCCTATAATGTGTGTAGCATGGAAGATATCGCCATCTCTTGGTTGTTATGTTGACAATGAAAGTATGCCGCTCAAAATATTAATTATCTCTATTTCAAAATCGAGCTCTGGCAGCTCTACAAATCCCTGCTTCCCTCTGCGAAGGGCCTATCTATTTACTTTTATGTTGAGTCATCACCCTCTTATTGAAAAAGCACCAGCTAGAGAGCACTGCTATCATTTGCATCCATTACTATTAATTTATATTGGGTATGACTATGACTGGATCTCTTTTACCATAAATTAGAATGTCTAGTCGGTTCTTGATCTTTAAAGGTGCTCTGCACTTATGTTTTGCGGTCTCGGAAAGGGCTAGCGAGATACCATCTTGTTATATCATATTATGATTGTTTTGAGAAAGTGTTGTCATCCGAGATTTATTATTATTGCTCGCTAGTTGATTATGCCATTGATATGAGTAAACATGAGACCTAAATGTTATTGTGAATATGGTTAGTTCATAATCTTTGCTGAAAACTTGAATGCTGGCTTTACATATTTACAACAACAAGAGCACATAGTTTGTAAAAGTTTTTATTTATCACTTTCAGTTTATCAACTGAATTGCTTGAGGACAAGCAAAGGTTTAAGCTTGGGGGAGTTGATACGTCTACGTCGTATCTACTTTTCCAAACACTTTTGCCCTTGTTTTAGACTCTAACTTGCATGATTTGAATGGAACTAACCAGGACTGACGCTGTTTTCAGCAGAATTGCCATGGTGTTTTTTATGTGCAGAAACAAAAGTTCTTGGAATGACTTGAAACTTCATGGAGATTATTTTTGGAAATAATAAAAAAATACTGGCGAAAGAATCAATGCCAGGGGCCCGCACCCTTTCCACGAGGGTGGGGGGCACGCCTGCCCCCTGGGCGCGCCACCTGCCTCGTGGGCCCCCTGGAGCTCCAACGACCTCAACTTCAACTCCATATATTCGTGTTCGGGGAGAAAAAAATCAAAGAGAAAGATTCATCGCATTTTACGATACGGAGCCGCCGCCAAGCCCTAATCTCTCGTGGGAGGGCTGATCTGGAGTCCGTTCGGGGCTCCGGAGAGGGGAATCCGTCGCCGTCGTCATCATCAACCATCCTCCATCACCAATTTCATGATGCTCACTGCCGTGCGTGAGTAATTCCATCATAGGCTTGCTGGACGGTGATGGATTGGATGAGATTTATCATGTAATCGAGTTAGTTTTGTTAGGGCTTGATCCCTAGTATCCACTATGTTCTGAGATTGATGTTGCTATGCTTAATGCTTGTCACTAGGGCCCGAGTGCCATGATTTCAGATCTGAACCTATTATGTTTTCATGAATATATGTGAGTTCTTGATCCTATCTTGCAAGCCTATAGTCACATACTGTGTGTTATGATCCGGCAACCCCGAAGTGACAATAATCGGGACCACTCCCGGTGATGACCGTAGTTTGAGGAGTTCATGTATTCACTATGTGTTAATGCTTTGGTCCGGTACTCTATTAAAAGGAGGCCTTAATATACCTTAGTTTCCAATAGGACCCCGCTGCCATGGGAGGGTAGGACAAAAGATGTCATGCAAGTTCTTTACCATAAGCACGTATGACTATATTCGGAATACATGCCTACATTACATTGATGAATTGGAGCTAGTTCTGTGTCACCCTATGTTATGATGTTTACATGATGAACCGCATCTGACATAATTCTCCATCACCGATCCAATGCCTACGAGCTTTTCACATATTGTTCTTCACTTATTTACTTTATCGTTGCTATTGTTACAATCACTACAAAACCCAAAAATATCACTTTTGCTACCATTAGCGTTACTTCCATATTACTTTGCTACTAAACACTTTGCTGCAGATACTAGTTATCCAGGTGTGGTTGGATTGACAACTCAACTGCTAATACTTGAGAATATTCTTTGGCTCCCCTTGCGTCGAATCAATAAATTTGGGTTGAATACTCTACCCTCGAAAACTGTTGCGATCCCCTATACTTGTGGGTTATCAACCCTCGTGCCGGCGTTCTGTCGAGCCGACGAGTGCCGGCGGTGGGAGGACCGGTGATGCTGCGACCACGGCGCACTCTCTTCCGCCGCGGCCGCGACAGGAGCCGTTGGCTCACCGGGCCGACGCCCGCGACAATGTTTCTACGGCGTCATCTGACCCGCGAGCCCGCCGTGACCAACGCCAAGTCCTTCGGGAGTGAGCTCAGGAAGACGCTCGAACCACCATCGAGCAATGGAGGGAGACGCGCCATCAGTCAGATCGGAGTGCGAGGCCTACTATGGACCACCCGGCGCTGGGGGCCCCGGCTACCTGCCTTGTGAGGTGGGTTGTCCAGCCTTTACCTGAGAGCTGCGGCAGTTCCAGTGGCCCTCCCACCGCGCGTTCAAGCCTGATGTTGGGGAAAAGTACAACGGCAAGACTCACCCGTCAGAGTTCCTCAGCATCTACACCATCGCGATGCAAGCCGTCGGGGCTCGCGACGACAAGGTGCTCGCCAACTACTTTCTGTTGGTGCTTAAGCCCAATGTCATGTCGTGGTTGATGCACCTGCGAGTGGATTCCATCTCTTCCTGGTCGGACCTGTGCCATGAGTTTGTTGGCGCCTTCACCGGAGGCCACCAAGCTCCTGGCCAGGCAAGTGACTTGCATGTCATCCCCAGAAGGATGGTGAGTCCCTGCATAAGTACATACAAAGATTCAGCCTTGTGCAGTACACCATCGCAGATGTTCATCCCGCCGCTGTCATCAGTACATTCCATCAGAATGTATGCAACCGCAAGATGCGTGAAGAGCTGGCGATGAACAAGGTCAAGGATGTAGCCGAACTTTATGTTCTGGCTGATAGATGTGCTCGGGCTGAGGAAGGAAGGAAGTACTCCGGCGAGGATGCCGGCGCGGAAACCGACTCCACTGACGAAGACACTGCCGCCCCGACAAAGAAGGGCCGGCGCCGCAATAGGAAGCGTAAGGGCAAAATTGTGCTTGCCGTTGAGGGATCTAGCGACCCCGGTGCCGCCAAGAAGGCAAGGCTGACGACCCCAGCAAGGAGGTTGCCGGGTGCACCGCCTGCCGGGCCTTGGCGGCCGCCAACATGCCAGGAGGCTCCGACAAGCAGTACTGCAAGATCCACCGCACCAAGGGCCATGACCTCCAGAACTGCCGACATGTTGAGTTGCTTGCAGAAAAGCAGAAAGCTGAATATGAAACGCGGGACAAGGAGAAGGGTTAGGATGGTGCTGAGGGGTCCGGCAAGAAGCGTGGCGGCCCAGGAGGTCGCCGCGGCAAAGATAATCAATAGGAGAGGCCCGCTCGGGGCCGCGATAAGAAGGAGGAAGATGATGACCATGACGAGGACGATGAGTCCGGTGAGCACGAGTTCCAGAAAGCTACAGAGGCCATGTGCGTCGACGGTGGCACCTCGTTGCACACCTCACACCACCAACTGAAGCAGTGGGTGCGTGAGGTCACTGCGGCGGAGCCGTCGTTCGATGCCTAGAAGCTAGTGAAGTGGTCCCGCATGCCCATCATTTTTGACACCGAGGATCACCCTGATCGCACAACTGCGGTTGGGTGTTTGCCGTTGTTGGTTTCACCGACAATTCACAACCTCAAGGTGACAAAAGTGTTGGTTGACGATGGGGCCGGTCTGAATTTGATCTCGCCCGATGTGATCAAGAGGTTGCAGATTCCTGATGGAGATCTCGAGGAGACGGGCACGTTTCAAGGGGTCAAACCGGGAAGGAGCCAGCCAAAAGGTAAAATCACGAAACCTGTTTTGTTTGGGGGCGAGCTGAACTATAGGACAGAGAAGATCGTTTTTGATGTTGCCAAGATCCCCTTGCCATACAATGGGATCCTTGGCCGCCCAGCACTGTCCAAGTTCATGGCGGCGTCACACTACGCCTACAACACATTGAATATGCCGGGGCCGCTGACCATCATCACCTTCCCCTTTGACAAGAAAGATGTGCTCATCTGCATCGACCAACTTTACCAAGAGGCAGTTGTAGCAACTGCCGCCAAGGCACTTGCTCCTGCCGCTGAAGCCCCGGGAAGGAAGAAGGCCAGCAAGACCCCTTCTGGCGAGACCTCTTCCGGCAAGACCTCTTACACCCACTCCGGCAAGCGCGCCTCTTCGGAGTGCAGCGCTCCCGTTGAGGTCATGCCAGAGAGCTCCACCGGCAAGAGCAAGAAGTCCAAGGCTGCACCACCGGAAACCAAGAAGGTGTCCGTCAAGGAGGTCGACACGTGCGGGGCTTTCACTATAAGCTCCACCCTCGACAACAAATAGAAAGCGCGCTCGTCGCCTTCCTGCGGGTGAATGTCGATGTGTTTGCATGCCAAGCATCCGACATCCCCGGAGTTCCCAGGGAGGTGATTGAGCACCATCTTGTTGTCTGTCCTCATGCGCGGCCCGTCAAGCAGAAGGTCAGGAAGCAAGCTTTGGAGCGACAAGAGTTCATCATCGAGGAGATCAGGAAGTTGGAGGCGACATGCCTGGTTAGAGGAGTGCTCCATCCCACGTGGTTGGCCAATCCAGTGGTGGTGCGTAAGGCAAATGGGAAATGGAGGTTGTGTATTGACTACACAAATATCAATAAAGCCTGCCCAAAGGATCCTTTCCCTCTGCCATGCATCGACCAGATTGTGGACTCCACTACCAAGTGTGACCTGCTGTCATTCCTCGATGCCTATTCAGGATACCACCAGATCTTCATGGTGAAGGAAGACGAAGCAAAGACCGCGTTCATCACCCCATTGGTACGTACTGTTTTGTACGAATGCCTTTCGGGTTGAAGAGCACTGGTTCGACGTTTGCCCGAGCGGTCCAAATTGGTATTGAGCCCCAGCTACATAGAAATATGGAAGCTTATATGGATGACCTAGTGGTCAAAACCAAGGACAGGGCCACTCTCGTGCAAGATCTAGAAGAAACATTTGCAAATCTTCGCAAGATCAACCTCAAGCTCAACCCAAATATGTGCGTGTTTGGTGTCCCCTCCGGCAAACTTCTTGGGTTCTTGTGTCTCAACGCGGAGTCGAAGCAAATCC
This sequence comes from Aegilops longissima, assembly GCA_021605205.1. Lineage (NCBI taxonomy): Eukaryota > Viridiplantae > Streptophyta > Magnoliopsida > Poales > Poaceae > Aegilops > Aegilops longissima. The sequence continues at coordinate 608,832,089 of CM038682.1, read as the reverse complement.
CGATAAGATCAAGGCAATTGAGCAGATTGAGGCGCCAAAACGGGTCAAAGACGTCCGTAGGCTCGCCGGCTGTGTTGCTGCCTTGAGTAGGTTCATCTCCAAATTCGTTGAGTGTGCGCTCCCCTTTTTCAAAGTTTCGTAAAAGGCGGGTCCAGTAAAGTGGACTCCGGAGGCAGAGGCAGCGCTGCAATATTTGAAGAGGTACCTCTCCTCCACGCCAATACTAGTCGCGCCTAAACCACAAGAGTCGTTGCTGCTATACTTAGCAGCAACGAATCAAGTGGTTAGTGTTGCGCTGGTGGCGCACAGGGAACTTGAGGAAGAAGCAGCAGTGGCAGCGGAGCCATCGGATGGTGGGCCGGAGTCCTTGATACATCTCCATCGTATCTACAGTTTTTGATGTATTCATGCCATGTTTATAATATTTCTACATGATTTTGGTATGATTTGGTTAGAACTAACACGGACTGACGATGTTTTCAGCAGAACTATCGTGGTGTTGTTTTTGTGCAGAAATAAAAGTTCTTGGAATGCGCTGAAAATCAACGGAGATTTTTTCTGGAAAACATAGAAAATACTGGAACGAAGAGTTACCGGAGGGGAGTCCCGTGGGCCCCACGAGGGTGGAGGGTGCGCCCACCCCCCTGGGGCGCGCCCCCTGCCTCGTGGACTCCCTGTTGGCCCCCCTGACTTGTTCTCGACGCCAACCTCTCCTATAAATCCCCAAACTTCCAGAACTTAACCTAGATCGGGCGTTCCGCCGCCGCAAGCCTCTGTAGCCACCAAAAACCAATCGGGGACCTGTTCCGGCACCCTGCCAGAGGGGGGATCCCTCATCGGTGGCCATCTTCATCATCCCGGTGCTCTCCATGACGAGGAGGGAGTAGTTCACCCTCGGGGCTGAGGGTATGTACCAGTAGCTATGTGTTTGATCTCTCTCTCGCGCGCGTTCTTGATTCAGCATGATCTTTATGTATCACGAGCTTTGCTATTATAGTTGAATCTTATGATGTTTTTCCGCCTCTACTCTCTTGTAATGGATTGAGTTTTCCCTTTGAAGTTATCTTATCGGATTGAGTCTTTAAGGATTTGAGAACACTTGATGTATGTCTTGCATGTGCTTATCTATGGTGACAATGGGATATTCACGTGATCTACTTGATGTATGTTTCGGTGATCAACTTGCGGGTTCAGTGACCTTGTGAACTTATGCATACGGGTTGGCACACGTTTTTGTCTTGACTCTCCTGTAGAAACTTTGGGGCACTCTTTGAAGTTCTTTGTGTTGCTTGAATAGATGAATCTGAGATTGTGTGATGCATATCGTATAATCATACCCACGGATACTTGAGGTGACATTGGAGTATCTAGGTGACATTAGGGTTTTGGTTGATTTGTATCTTAAGGTGTTATTCTAGTACGAACTCTATGATACATCAAACGGAAAGAATAGCTTCGTGTTATTTTACTACAGACTCTTGAATAGATTGATCAGAAAGGATAACTTTGAGGTGGTTTCGTACCCTACAATAATCTCTTCGTTTATTCTCCGCTATTAGTGACTTTGGAGTGACTCTTTGTTGCATGTTGAGGGATAGTTATATGATCCAATTATGTTATTATTGCTGAGAGAACTTGCACTAGTGAAAGTATGAACCCTAGGCCTTGTTTCCTAGCATTGCAGTACCATTTACACTTACTTCTACCACTTGTTACCTTGCTGTTTTTATATTTCCAGATTACAAAAACCTATATCTATCATCCATATTGCACTTGTATCACCATCTCTTCGCCGAACTAGTGCACCTATACAATTTACCATTGTATTGGGTGTGTTGGTGACACAAGAGACTCTTTGTTATTTGGTTGCAGGGTTGTTTGAGAGAGACCATCTTCATCCTACGCCTCCCACGGATTGATAAACCTTAGGTCATCCACTTGAGGGAAATTTGCTACTGTCCTACAAACCTCTGCACTTGGAGGCCCAACAACGTCTACAAGAAGAAGGTTGTGTAGTAGATATCAAGCAATTTCTGGCGCTGTTGCCGGGGAGGTGAGTGCTTGAAGGTATATCTTTAGATATTGCAATTGAATCTTTTAGTTTCTTGTTTTATCACTAGTTTAGTTTATAAAAGAAAACTACAAAAAAATGGAATTGAGGGTGCCTCATATGCTTCATCATTTTAATATCTTTCATGAAAATAAGGATTCCGGTAATTGTGCCAAAATGTTAGAAGAAGAATGCATTAAAATGTTTGGCACTAAATCTTTGAATGATGAGCATGGTTGCAATGTTGTTAGTATGAACTCTTTGAATATTCATAGTACTAATGATGATTGCACTAGTCATGATGAAAATGTCTCTTATAAGCATGTCAACTTTTGTGGAGTACATAGAGTCTGCAAGTACACACCAAATAGGGAAGGTAGATTTTGCAAGAGGCATAAGTATTTAGAAACTAAATGGTTGCAAGAAAGGCTAGATGTTTGTTCTGAAAATTTAAATTTTCTTAGCCATCCTTGTGAACTTTGCAATGAACATGGTCATTTAAATATCCAATTCAAATTGTTTCATGATTGAATTGTGTCCAAAAATTGTGATGAATTGATTTCCCTTGCACATCATAATGAACTTAGTTTTCTTTTGGGTTATGAAGAAATGAAACGTATAACTAAGAATATTCCAGAATTTGCCCCTGAGAGAGTTATTGATTTTGATCTAGAAGAAATTGTTATGTATTGTGCGGTGAATTGCATTGAAAGTCCTTATATTGCTAATTACATAAAGACAAGAAAACAAATAGAAGATGGAGAGAATACTAATGAAAGGGAAGAGACTTCCCAATATCCTCCTATTATTTCTTATGATGAATCATGTAACGAGGAGGAGCCTTCTATTCAACCAATCTCATTAATAAGGAGCTCCAAAAAGAGGACTAAACCCACACATAATGTGAAGAATAAAAAGAAAAGACGGAGAAGCAAAGGTAAAAAGGTATCCCTCCCAAATGATGTTGCTCCTATTACTCATTGTGATGATGATAATTGCTATACTATTGGTGCTATACATACTATTAATGATGATAGTGATTATGCTTATGATATGAAAAGGCCCAAGCTTGGGGATGCTATGTTTAATGAAGATGATATTTTTAGCCTCCCAAGTTTTGATGAGCAAATTTATTATGATGATAGCATGCCTCCTATTTATGATGATTATTGTGATGACACTTATGCTATAAAAAGTAGTGATGATTATATGTATAAAACTTGTCATGATTATGATTACCCTTTTCCTGAACATTACTCTTTTAATGAGGAAACAATTTATAGTATTCGAGTCTCTTATGATACTCCCACTATTCCGAATGCGAAGAATTTTGCTTATGTGGAGAGTAATAAATTTTTTGCGCTTGTAGATCATGAAAAGAATGATTTATGTGATGGTTATATTGTTTAATTTATTCATGATACTACTAAAAATTATTGTGAGGTAGGAATATATGCTTGTAGGAATTGCAACAATATCAAGTTTCCTCTATATGTGTTAAAAGTTTTGAAGTTATGCTTGTTTTGCCTTCCTATGCTAGTTTATTATTGTTCCCATAAGTTGTTTGCTCACAAAATCCCCATGCATAGGAAGTGGGTTAGACTTAAATGTGCTAGTCATATTCTTCATGATGCTCTCTTTATATTTCAATTCTTATCTTTTATGTGAGCATCATTGAAATCATCATGCCTAGCTAGAGGCGTTAAACGTTAGCGCTTGTGGGGAGGCAACCCAATTTTATTTTTGTTCTTTGATTTTTGCTCCTGTTTAATAATAAATAATTCATCTAGCCTCTGTTATATGTGGTTTTATGTTTTAATTAGTGTTTGTGCCAAGTAGAACCTTTGGGAATACTTGGGTGAATGCGATCTTGCTGTAAAAAACAGAAACTTTTGCGCTCACGAGATTAGCTGCCATTTTTTTACTGGAGAGTGATTTTAGATTGAGTCGTTTTGCAGAAGATTAATATACAAATTCCTCACGTCCACCAATTTATTTCAGAATTTTTGGAGTTACAGAAGTATTCGAATGATACAGATTGCAACAGACTGTTCTGTTTTTGACAGATTCTGTTTTCTATGTGTTGTTTGCTTATTTTGGTGAATCTATCAGTAGTATCGGAGGGTATGAACCATATAGAAGTTGGAATACAGTAGATATTACACAAATATGAATTTAGAATGAGTTCACAACAGTACCTAAGTGGTGATTTATTTTCTTATACTAACGGAGCTTACGAGTTTTCTGTTAAGTTTTGTGTTGTGAAGTTTTCAAGTTTTGGGTAAAGATTTGATGGACTATGGAATAAGGAGTGGCAAAAGCCTAAGCTTGGGTATGCCCAAGGCACCACAAGGTAACATTCAAGGACAACCAAGAGCCTAAGCTTGGGGATGCCCCGGATGGCATCCCCTCTTTCGTCTTTGTTCATCGGTAACTTTACTTGGAGCTATATTTTTATTCACCACATGATATGTGTTTTGCTTGGAGCGTCATTTTATTTTATTTTGTTTTGATTGGTGTTTGAATAATATCACAAGATCTGAAATTCTTAAATGTTAGAGAGTCTTCACATAGTTACATAATTATTCGACTACTCATTGATCTTCATTTATATCTTTTGGAGTAGTTTGTCATTTGCTCTAGTGCTTCACTTATATCTTCTTAGAGCATGGAGGTAGTTTTATTTTGAAGAAATTGTTGATCTATCATGCTTAACTTATATTATTTTGAGAGTCCTAAACATCATGGTAATTTGCTTTGGTTATGAAACTAGTCCTAATATGATAGGCATCCAAGATGGGTATAATAAAAACTTTCATATAAAGAGCATTAAATACTATGAGAAGTTGGATACTTAATCATTGTTTTGAGATATAAAGATGGTGATATTAGAGTCATGCTAGTTGAGTAATTGTGAAATTGATAAATACTTGTGTTGAGGTTTGCAAGTCCAGTAGCATGCACGTATGGTAACCGTTGTCTGACAAATTTGAAGCATGAGGTGTTCTTTGATTGCCTTCCTTATGAGTGGCGGTCGGGGACGAGCCATGGTCTTTTCCTACCAATCTATCCCCCTAGGAGCATGCGTGTAGTGCTTGGTTTTGATGACTTGTAGATTTTTGCAATAATTATGTGAGTTCTCTATGACTAATGTTGAGTCCATGGATTATACGCACTCTCACCTTTCCATCATTGCTAGCCTCTTCGGTACCGTGCATTGCCCTTCCTCACCTCGAGAGTTGGTGCAAACTTCGCCGGTGCATCCAAACCCCGTGATATGATACGCTCTATCACACATAAGCCTCCTTATATCTTTCTCAAAACAGCCACCGTACCTACCTATTATGGCATTTCCATAGCCATTCCGAGATATATTGCCATGCAACTTTCCACCGTTCCGTTTATTATGACACGCTTCATCATTGTCATATTGCCTTGCATGATCATGTAGTTGACATTGTATTTGTGCCAAGGCCACCATGCATAATTTTTCATACATGTCACTCTTGATTCATTACCCATCCCGGTACACCGCCGGAGGCACTCATATAGAGTCATATTTTGTTCTAGTATCGAGTTGTAATCCTTGAGTTGTAAATAAATAGAAGTGTGATGATCATCATTATTAGAGCATTGTCTCATGTGAGGAAATAAAAAAATAGAAAGGCCAAATAAAAAATAGAAGGCCCAAAAAAGAGAAAGAAAGGCCAAATAAAAAAAGAGAAGGCCCAAAAAAATGAGGGAAAAAGAGAGAAGGGGCAGTGCTACTATCCTTTTTCCACACTTGTGCTTCAAAGTAGCACCATGATCTTCATGATAGAGAGTTTCTTATATTGCCACTTTAATAAACTAGTGGGAATTTTTCATTATAGAACTTGGCTTGTATATTCCAACAATGGGCTTCCTCAAATGCTCTAGGTCTTCGTGAGCAAGCAAGCTGGATGCACACCCGCTTAGTTTCTTTTGTTGAGGTTTCATACATTTATAGCTCTAGTGCATCCATTACATGGCAATCCCTAATCCTCGCATTGACATCAATTGATGGGCATCTCCATAGCCCTTTGGTTAGCCGCGTCGATGCGGGACTTTCTCCTTTTTTGTCTTCTCCACACAACCTCCATCATCATATTCTATTCCACCCATAGTGCTATGCCCATGGCTCGCGCTCATGCATTGCATGAAAGTTGAAAAAGTTTGAGAATACTAAAGTATGAAACAATTGCTTGTCTTGTCATCGGGGTTGTGCATGACGAGAGCATTTTGTGTGACGAAAATGAAGCATGGCCAAACTATATGATTTTGTAGGGATGAGCTTTCTTTGGCTATGTTATTTTGAGAAGACATAATTGCTTGGTTAGTATGCTTGAAGTTTTACTATTTTTATGTCAATATTATATTTTTTCTTGAATCTTTCGGATCGTAACATTCATGCCACAATAAAGAAAATTACATTGATAAATATGCTAGGTAGCATTCCACATCAAAAATTCTATTTTTCTATTTTTATCATTTACCTACTCGAGGACGAGCAGGAATTAAGCTTGGGGATGCTGATACGTCTCCAATGTATCTATAATTTTTGATGTATTCATGCCATGTTTATAATATTTCTACATGATTTTGGTATGATTTGGTTAGAACTAACCCGGACTGACGCTGTTTTCAGCAGAACTACTGTGGTGTTGTTTTTGTGCAGAAATAAAAGTTCTCGGAATGCGCTGAAAATCAACGGAGATTTTTTCTGGAAAACATAAAATATACTGGAACAAAGAGTTACTAGAGGGGAGTCTCGTGGGCCCCACGAGGGTGGAGGGCGCGCCCACCCCCTTGGGGCGTGCCCCCCTGCCTCGTGGACTCCCTGTGGGGCCCCCTGAATTGTGCTCGACGCCAACCTCTCCTATAAATCCCCAAACTTCCAGAACTTAACCTAAATCGCGAGTTCCGCCGCCACAAGCCTCTATAGCCACCAAAAACCAATCAGGAACACCAAAAACCAATCAGGAACCTGTTCCAGCACTCTGCCGGAGGGGGGATCCCTCACCGGTGGCCATATTCATCATCCCTGCGCTCTCCATGACGAGGAGGGAGTAGTTCACCCTCGGGGTTGAGTGTATGTACCATTAGCTATGTGTTTGATCTCTCTCTCTCTCTCTCTCTCTCTCTCTCTCTCTCTCTCTCTCTCTCTCTCTCTCTCTCTCTCTCTCTCTCTCAGCCTTGCGCGTTCTTGATTCGGCATGATCTTGATGTATCGCGAGCTTTGCTATTATAGTTGGATCTTATGATGTTTCTCCCCCTCTACTCTCTTATAATGGATTGAGTTTTCCCTTTGAAGTTGTCTTATCGGATTGAGTCTTTAAGGATTTGAGAACACTTGATGTATGTCTTGCATGTGCTTATCTGTGGTGACAATGGGATATTCACGTGATCTACTTGATGTATGTTTTGGTGATCAACTTGCGGGTTCAGTGACCTTGTGAACTTATGCATAGGGGTTGGCACACGTTTTCGTCTTGACTCTCCGATAGAAACTTTGGGGCACTCTTTGAAGTTCTTTGTGTTGGTTGAATAGATGAATCTGAGATTGTGTGATGCATATCGTATAATCATACCCACAGATACTTGAGGTGACATTGGAGTATCTAGGTGACATTAGGGTTTTGGTTGATTTGTATCTTAAGGTGTTATTCTAGTACGGACTCTATGATAGATCGAACGGAAAGAATAGCTTCATGTTATTTTACTACGGACTCTTGAATAGATCGATCAGAAAGGATAACTTTGAGGTGGTTTCGTACCCTACAATAATCTCTTTGTTTGTTCTCCGCTATTAGTGACTTTGGAGTGACTCTTTGTTGCATGTTGAGGGATAGTTATATGATCCAATTATGTTATTATTGTTGAGAGAACTTGCACTAGTGAAAGTATGAACCCTAGGCCTTGTTTCCTAGCATTGCAATACCGTTTACGCTCACTTTTACCACTTGTTACCTTGCTGTTTTATATGTTTTCAGATTACAAAAACCTATATCTATCATCCATATTGCCCTTGTATCACCATCTCTTCGCCGAACTAGTGCACCTATACAATTTTCCATTGTATTGGGTGTGTTGGGGACACAAGAGACTCTTTGTTATTTGGTTGCAGGGTTGTTTAAGAGAGACCATCTTCATCCTACGCCTACCACGGATTGATAAACTTAGGTCATCCACTTGACGGAAATTTGCTACTGTCCTACAAACCTCTGCACTTGGAGGCCCAACAACGTCTACAAGAAGAAGGTTGTGTAGTAGAAATCTGTAGCGACCCGACCTCAGACGGTCAAGCCTCTGTGTTTCTATGCCATCCCTGGATCATTATGCTGGCACACACAGTACATCAATGTATATATCAAAGTGCAATCACATGTATAATTAACGCAAAACTGATATATACCTCATAAGTCACAGCGGAAACAAATAGTCGGGTGTGGAGTCCCATCAACGCCATCGGCAAGTTGAGTGTAGACCGTAACCCTGTATCGTAACTCTTACTCATCGAAGAAAAATCCTACAACATGATATGTTGCAGCCGTGTAGGTCAGTACATTGAATGTACCGGCAAGATCACAACATGAGAAAACAGATGGTAAAACTATACTATATGCAATATGGCTTTTGTGGCTCTGTGTCTGAGTTTTGTTTGCGTAAAAGCTGGTTTTATTTTCCCTACATCAAAGGAATAAATGAAGTCTGTACTATGGAGTTTTCTATCATGACATGGTTCCGCCAACCGATGTCTCATAGCCCAAAATCATCATAAGTTGCCCACAATTAAGTTATCAATCCGGTGTTGAGAGTTTGAGATAGATCCAGTCCAGATGCTCAAATTGTCCGTAATCGGGACACGGCTAATCGATTAGGTTTTAACCCTCTGCAGAGGTTTGTACACTTTACCCGCAAGATTCGATCCCTCTTTTTACGTTCTCGCACTTCAGGGTGTTTGAGAACAAGACGACCGAAACATGGTCTTCCAAAGAGTTCCTCTGACCACTGTCCGGTGCTCATCCAATCCTACCGTAGTTCTACATCTGCTAGCACCGTTCCAGCCAGATTCACCACTAAGGTCAACCGAGCCAGAGCCCATAGTGACTTGCGGTTGCACAGGTAAGCTTCCGGGCATGAAGTATTCTTCCGTCTCTTTGAGTCTGGGTGAAGCTTTCCGCAAGATGTCATGGCGCTTCTCCATGCATCCCGGCCAACCACTGGTTTCTCCAGGGTGCCCGTCAACCATCCTTCACCCAGTAGTGTGTATTGAATTCTTGTCTCGAGTCTTGAAGTCTTGAGGCCTTGAAGATGCAGTCCTTGCAGATTCCATCATGGAGTTGTCGTCATTGACGTAGATCCTCCATTCTCACACCACTCCCGAGCATTCATACCAACCCCGTCTACTATAGCGTAGCATTAAAATAAATAACGTCCCGGGCTTGGTAACAGGGTGATGGGTTCCTACCTCATGCATACTACTCAACTACAAGATTTCAATATCACTACTGGAGGATTGTTGCAAAGATGCCACTGAATGCAATAAAACATAGGTATGAAAGCATGGTCAAAGTGAACTTGCCTGGTATTACTTGATGAAGATAATAACGCTCTCAGAATAAAGATTTGGTAGAACTATTCGTCACTCCGTTGAAAATCTATATTAAACAGACAATCATATAAGCAATCATCCTAGCAATCAATTCTATCAATCATAACAATACTCAATCAAAATAAAAGCAACAAAGAAAACCAAGTCGAAAACCAAAGGAAAAACTTCGAAAGAAAAATTCAAGGAAAAACTAGTGGTGACCAACTCAAACAAATCTTAACATAACATCACTAAATTACTCTAATATTTTTTCTACAGCAAAGAAAATATAAATCTAATAAAATAACAGAAAATAAATTACTAATTTAATAACTAACAAAAGAACTAATATAAACTACTATAACCATCTAGTTAATACTAGAACAAATATAGCAACTAGCAAAACACTAAGACAACTATAACAGCAAATCATTTATTAAAACATTAATAAACTATACTAAATAAATATAACAACTAATGTGTTCACAAATAACAGAAACAAAAACAATATAACTTGAAGTGGAAAAAGAATTACTTTTAAAACTAATAAAACTATTTTTATCCACTATCACTATGAACTAAACAAGCAATTACAAAAACAGTAGCTAAACACTAATAAATAACTACAGAAATTTATCTACTGTAGCTAAACATAAACATATAGCAACAAGTGAAAATCTACAAAAGGAATGAACTAAAATAATTAAAACAATAATTACATAACTAAAACAACTATATAAGCAAAACAGTACTGTTTTTACTAAAAATCTAACTTAAAATACTCCAAAATTACCAAACTAAATCCAACAGCTAAACAATATCACAAGTGACCAGGAGCAAAAAGAATTAATTAAAACCTATTTTTAAACTCAAGTTATGGCCAAAATACTAATTTGAATAAAATTTATCAAATTCAAATTTAAACTACTCAAATTTGAAATCCAGAGACACTAACAGAAACTTCAGCAAATTTGTGACACATAGCAATTGGAATCACTCAAAATACTAAAAACTCTAAAAGATATGAATTTTCTAAGATTGCTATTTTCTGAAAAAAATGAATTACGGGATTTCGTGGATCTCACCGAGTAGTCGTCGGAGTTGGGGAAGAAGATCGGATCCGATGTTGCGGTTGATCCTAGAGGAAAGGAGATCACGGGACGGTGGAGAGGAGATCATATAAACCTCAGGAGAGGTCGAGGCTGGCGGCACTTGGCGGCGGCGGTGGTGCTGCTTGCTGCTGCCTTGGAGAGGAGAGGAGAGGTGTTGGTTTGATGTGTTGGAGGGGGTGCTTGGGTATTTATATTGGGGAGGGAGGGTTTTGCTTGGGGTAGGGACAAGAAATAGACTAGGATTAGGAAACAAAAGGGAAAAGATCTAGAAACAAATCGAATAAACGAACGGGATCAAATCCTACTAGGATTTGTAAAAGAATAGGAAACCTTGGCTCCTGGCTCCTAGGTGTGGCGTGCTAGTGATGGCCTTGGCCTCGGCCGGCCGGGCTGGTCGGCGGCTTGGGCCTTTGGCCCAAGGCGCTACATATATATTTTTTAACAAAATTTCACAGAACTAAAATAAAAACAAAATAATTAAAACTTTTATATAGGCATATAATATATCAAAATTTGCAGAAAAATATTTCCTACAAGATGAAAATTATTCTAATGTCAAATAAAATCCACACAAATTCAAATAAAGCAAAGAGTGCTTCTGCTTTAATAAAATCTAACCTAAATCATTTTAAAAAATACCAAAATGATTTCAAATTTATTTCTCTCCATTTTTCTGATGTAGGGATCATGTTACCCTATTTTCCATATATTTTATTTTTGGAGAAAAATAATTTGAATAAAACTCAAATAACTCCAAATTGAAAATAAATACAAAGGAACTTTGAATTTAATTCTTTGAAACTCCCAACTCATATTTCATATGTTTTGAAGAAGTCATTTTATCTTCACTCGTGAAAATCATTGAGTTGCATAAAGTTTCAGGATTGGAAATATTCTCAAATGAAGTTCAAATATTTTCAACACCCCTTGTCATTTAAATAAATGGAAGAAGTCATGCCATCTTCTCTCCAGGGTTTTGTGATGAAAAGAATTTGAATTCCCGAAGATCATAAAAGCAAAAATGAAAGTTTGGGAAAGTCCTTTTATTCCCTCTCATTTAACTTTCAAAAAGTTTCGAATTCACTCACTTTCAGTCAATCAATCAAGCAATCAATCAAATCTATCTATGTGTTTATAACATTCCAAAATTTAGAATTTGGGGATGTTACAACATCAGTCCTCCCCGGCAAGGCCCAACCCCGGCAAGGCAGAGTCTGCGCAGATGGGCGAAATGGAACAGAAGAAGAAGGTGGTGCGGCACCCGGTTTATTTTGTCAGTTTCCTCCTGCAGGGGGCTAGATCAAGATATTCTGGTATGCAGAAGCTACTTTTTGGCCTCCTTATGGCCTCGAGAAAGCTGCGTCACTATTTCCAAGTGCATGAGATCGTCGTTGTCACCCGCCTCCCTTTGCAACGGATTTTGCACAAACCGGATGCGACGGGGAGGATTGTGGAGTGGGCATTGGAGCTATCAAGCTTTGGCCTCAAGTTTGAAAGTACTTGAACGGTCAAGAGCCGAGCCTTTGTAGAATTCTTAGCGGAATGGACCGCAACGCCCGATGAGGAGATTCAAGAGACCACCCTTCCCGGCAAGGAGACCTGCCGCGATTAGGTTATGTACTTTGATGGTGCTTTCTTGTTACAAGGTGATGGTGCGGGCGTGCTACTCGTCGTGCCCACTAGAGAGCACCTCAAGTACGTAATCCAGATGCACTTTCCCCGGGAGAAATCAATGAACAACATGGCAGAGTACGAGGGATTGCTTGCTGGTCTCAGGATCGCGGCAGACCTCGAAATCAGGAAGCTCATCATCAGAGGTGATTCACAGCTCGTCTTTAAGCAAGTCAACAAGGATTACCAGAGCACGTTGATGGAGGCCTATGTGGATGAAGTGAGGAAGTTGGAAGAGTACTTTGACGGATTGCATGCAGAGCATGTTCCCAGAGCGGAGAACGGCATTGCTGACGACCTATCAGAACGCGCCGCCCTCAAGTTGCCTGTGGAACGAGGTACCTTTGTGCTTCAATTAACTCAGCCATCCGTTGAACCATCAGCAGGACAGAGCGAATAAAGGAAGGCGGGCCCCGGCAAGTACTTTCCCGCTGAGCTCCCAGGAGCCGCCGGCAAGGACGTTGCCGGGTGCCCCAAGCTTGCCGGAGAGCAGCAACCCCTGGCAGGGCCTCAAGCCCTGGCCGTAGAGGCAGCAGCCCTTACGGCCGAAGATGTGCCTTTAGTCCTTGCCGTCGAGCCCTAGGCTCCGGCATGGGCGCAGCCCACTGTCCGTGTCCTCCAAACAGGAGAGCTCCCCGAGGAGCAGGAAGAAGAAGAGAAAGTAGCCCGTCAGTCCAGCATGTACCAGTTTGTAGATGATGCCCTATACAGAAGGAGAACGGACGGCGTGAAGTTGAAGTGCATTCCTCGGGAAGATGGACTGAGGCTGTTGGCGGAGATACATGGAGGCATGTGTGGCTCCCACATAGGGTCGAGAGCCCTTGCCGGCAAAGCATTCAGGCAAGGTTTCTTCTGGCCCACCACTCTCCAGGATGCGACTGCACTAGTAACCAAATGTGAAGCATGCCAGTTCCATTCAAAGAAGCTTCATCAACCGGCTCAAGCTCTTCATACCATCCCTCTTTCCTGGCCATTTTCAGTCTGGGGGCTCGATATACTGGGCCCCTTTCCCCGTGTTGTCGGGGCTTTGAGTACTTGTACTTCGCAATTGAAAAGTTCATAAAGTGGCCGAAAGTGGAGCTGGTGAGAAAGGTGACGACACAGTCAGCCATCAAGTTCTTCAAGGGGCTAGTCTGCCGTTTCGGTGTGCCCAATAGGGTCATCGCCGACAACGGCACACGGTTCACAAGCCGCTCCTTCATGCAGTACATTCAAGACCTCGGCAGCAAGGTCTGTTTTGCTTCTGTTGCTCATCCTAGAAGTAACGGCCAGGCTGAGAGGGTGAATGCAGAAGTGCTGCGGGGCCTCAAGACCATAACTTTTGACAAGTTGCACAAGTGCGGAAGGCGCTAGATTGATGAGTTGCCAACGGTTCTTTGGTCGATCAGAACAACGCCAAATCGAGCCACTGGCCAAACACCCTTTGCCCTGGTATACGGGGCAGAAGCAGTTCTCCCCACGGAACTCATATACGGGTCACCTCGAGTGCTTGCTTATGATGAGCTTGAGCAAGAGCAGTTGTGCCAAGAGGATGCGATGCTCCTTGAGGAAGATCGTCTTCGGGCTGCTGTGTGAGCCGCTTGCTACCAGCAAGCCTTGCGCCGCTATCATAGCAGCAAGGTTCACGCCCGAAGCCTTGAGGAAGGCGACCTTGTTCTTCGGCGAATTCAATCCGCCAAGAATTCAAACAAGTTGACGCCAAAGTGGGAAGGCCCTTATCGGGTAATACGAGTCACCAGGCCCGGCGCGATCCACCTGGAGACCGACGATGGCATTCCTGTGAGCAATTCCTGGAATATCGAACATCTTCACAAGTTTTACCCCTAAGGCGTAGTTGTCGGGAGCCCCGGCGACCCCCATTTTGTACTAGCCTTGCTGGCAAGGCATGTAACCCTATGCATAGAGCCAGGCGCAGACCCTGTGCGTAGTCAGGGAAAGGAATCCCTTAGTATGTATAGTTTCCTGTCGATTTCCATGTTTATGTGTATAGGTATATGCATGCTTGTCCGTGGTGTGCATGCTTTTGATTCCAATAAATGTTAGTGGACCACCGAGGTTCCATGCTCTTGCCCTCTCTTCTTTCCAGCCACGGCAAGGACGCGCGATCCCGCCAAGGACCCGGCTCCGGCAAGAAGTTGAGAAGACCGCCCGGCACGGCGATCCCCGGCAAACCAAACAGATAAAGTTTACCTCTTGCTAATTCGTGTTTATAACCTATGACTTGTGCATTAGAAAACCTCGCCACTCTTCTTTTAAAACTCGGGTGCCTCATTTCCGGCCCGAACGCTGCTTCGGTCGGAGTGGTCGTAGTAGCCCTTGCTAAAAGGAGGTGGACGGGGGGCTGGACCCTTTGTCTGTAACCCGGCAGATATGATTCTCCGGCAGGCGCAAAGGGCACCGGCAGGGCAGCTTGCCGGGAGGACTCGTTTATTTACATTAAGGAGGCGTTTCGCCTTTGCACGAACATACGCGTGCACGGGTTCCCGACAAGGCTAGACTTTTTCATTAACATGCTGATGCAAGAACAGAGGTTACAGGACACATGCATGGGCTCGGGAGATTACATTTTCTAGAAACTAAGATTTGGCAAGTACCTACAATTTAAAAGAAAGATAAGTGCCACATGATCTCCGTTCTTGCCCCTTTCCTCCTAGGTGCGGCAGGTGAAGGAAAAAAGGGAGTGACGGGGAACGCGCCGATGGAGAGCTTGACGAGGAAGACCCTCGGCAGGACGCGGTCAGTTGGAGTCGGACTCGGCGTCCTCCCGCTTGACGCCCTCGTCGTTGTTGTCGCTGTCCTCCTCGTCACACTCGCTCGAGGAGGAGGTTTCGTCGTCAGTGGAGCTCTCCACGCAACACCTTAGGCGAGTTCCCGAACGCCCAAAAACCTTGACGGAAAGCAGGCCGCTCTCCGTCAATGCAAAGTGGAGGACGAGCCCCTCCGACAGGCTATGGGCATGGGCAAAGGTCTTCCACATGCGGCGGAGATACATGACATGAGGGGCGGGGAAGTCGACGTTGACCCGCATGCTGCCATTCCCGCAGCCCCCCATATGCAGCCTCAAGGCTTGTGGTGGATCGAGCTCCATCTCCCGAGCGAACGGAGTGGGGAGACGGAGGCGACCACGCACTGGCTTGTATAGCCTGATGAAGAATTCGAGGGGCTGGTCTCCGACATGGCCCTCCTTTGGGGGAAGAGCCCCTGGTGAAGGCGCGGCCGATGCGCCGCCCCATCCTCCTCTCCCTCGAGCGCCAGGGCGGCCTCGGCCTTGCCCCCTCCCCCTTCCTCCCGTGGCGGGCTCCGCCACCATGAGCTCCTGGTGAGGAGGGGCGCGCTGTTGAGCGGAGACCCTCGTCGCTGCCATTGGAGCGCCGGCGCGCCCTCTCGCCATAGCGAAGGGAGGGGGGAGTCAAGATTGAAGGAGATGAATGTTGAAGGATTGAAGGATGCCATCCCCCTCCCCTTCTTATAAAAGGGCGAGGCCGGGGCTCGGCCTCCCCGATCTAAGGACGGCCGCCCCACTTGACCAATCCGCCTGCCAGGGACGCAGGGAATCAGGACCGACCCGCTGCTCCAATCAGCGACGACCCGGTTTCTCGCCTCGGCATTAAGGCTCGTGCCCTCCGTGTCCACCACATACCCTCCTTGGGGCATGGAGGACATGTGGCGAGCGAGCCAGAATCGAGAAGACAAGTGAAGCGAGTGTTTTCCACCCCGTGATCGTGGGGCGCGGGTGCCTTGAAGGCCATGACCCGAGTCCACTTAGAAAATGAGCCTCGCCCTGCATTTTCCACTTTTTATGGGGAAGGCGCGGGCCGACTCTTTACCATTTACCACGATGTGACGCAAGCGTGCAGCAACCGCCCCGCGCACGACCCCCATGTCACGCATTCAACGCGGGTCATGGGGAAGCGCAACTGGCGAAGGAATTACCGCAGTAAAGACTCTGCCACACATGCTCGTGCACCGTTCTGGGCCTGGCCCAACAACGCTCTGTGCTTATGTGTGGCCCAGGCCCGGGGGCTCCTGTCGGTCTACAAAAGTAGGGGCCTTCTATACCCCTTTACTTGTGCGCGAGCAGTTGTAGCCATGCCTGCCACCACGCTTGGCGGGGCAGAGGAAGCGAAGACACAGGATAACCAGAGCAGCGCCAAGCTAGAGGCGCGGGGAGCAAAGGAAAAAGGTGGGCTTTCCCCGGCAAGAGCCTTGCTGGGGTAGCTTACGTAGCCCCAGCAAGAGCCTTGCCGGGGCAACTTGCCCAACACCAGCGAGGCCGCCACCCTTGAGCCTAAGAGTTCCAGCACCATCAACGACATTGGAACCAAGGCTCGGGAAGCGCCTGCATGGTGGCATGCAGATCTTTGTGAAGACCAAGAACATACAAGGCTAGATGAGAACCAGAAGACGGAAACCCCCAGCAAGATCCTTGCCGGGGACGCTCACAAGACCCCCAGCAAGACCCTTGCCGGGGACACCTGCGAGACCCTGGCAAGACCCTTGCCGGGGACATCTGCGGGGCCGCAGCCAGGCCCACACTTGCCAAGGCTCCACCGCTGTTCCAACACAGCAGTCAGCCCGCCAACAAGGCAGGCACCTGCGTGGCGATGTGAAGCTTCCATGCCAACTCAGCAAGCACCTGCGTGGTGGCATGCAGATCTTCGTGAAGACTCTGCCACCGCACCAACTCAGCAGCCAGCCAGCCAGCGTGGCGCTGCACGCCTTGTCAGCCTGGACGCGCGTCGGAGCGAGGCGAAGCGGCGACGGACGGGAAAAGCTTCCTTGTCGTCCCCGATAAAGTGAGAGGGCACGTCGGCAGCGCATTAAATGCGTTTTGTCCTACGGTGCTAGGGATAGACTTGTGTATAGTACATACTTTCCACCTCCTATGTGCCATTGTGGTGACCCCTTTGACAATAAAAGAAGGCCTGCGGCGTACTGAGGGAGGATTTAGACTTTTTGGACCCCGTGTGCTTTGTAGCTAGTCCAAGAACACAAGATAAACACAAACCAGTAGGAGTAGGGTATTACGCATCACTTGCGGCCCGAACCTGGATAAAAATTCTCCCCGTGTTGATCTCCTAGACCCGCTCTTTCCACAGCCCCGCGCCCTGTTAACCGTACTAGGGATTCCCCGTGATCACATAGGTGTCATTTTCCCCGACAACGTGTAGCCTCACCTGATGCTGCTACACAACCAGCTGCCCCAGCTCTCGCACACGCTGCTACTACTACTGCTTTTCTACTACTAGTGCGTTCAGTTTCGACAGCAAAATTCAGTTTCGACAGTTAAGTTCAGTTTCGACAGTTAAATTCAGTTTCGACAGTTAAGTTCAGAGATGAGCGGCTGATGTATTTTACATCAAGCACTTTGTGGTTATGTATTTTACGTCATCTATTGGAGATGCTATTAGAATTCCACTCAGGTTAACGTTGTCTCTCTTGTCCTGCTTCAGCCTCGGCATCGTACAACTCATCGGAGCTGCTCCAACGACGAAACCCTCCATCACAGCGGAGCAGTACCCCGGGCTCCATCTCCAGACGCCTAAGATCTTCTTCCCCTCCTCCGACAGCCAAGTCAGCCAGAGCATCCTCACCGACCAACCCAATCATGCTGAGATCGACATGGCTTCGCCAAAGAGGTTGTACACTTTTTGCGTCTCTTTTGTACTCTACATGTTATATATATATATATTGTCCACTGAGCACACGTAGTAACGTGAAATACGATTATTTTATCCTACTATATGACAAGCAGTGAGGTACCAGCCAACTTAGCTATCCGTGATGGACTCTCTTGAACGCCATCATTATTTATCTCTAGGCATTTGAGCTGTGCATTTGTGGTTTGACTTAATCTTACCATGCTTATTTGCATCCTGTGATCTTCCAATTCTTGTGAATCAAACACCCAGATTGGCAGAAATCCTGTGTTTTTAAATTCTCTGTTTTGCACGTGCATTCCTATCCTATTCCTGTCTATTTCCTATCCCTGCATTGTTAGAATCCTCAAATTCAAAAAATCCCTTACACAATTACTTCTATTACAGATATGTGTCAATGAAAACCTTGTGTGGTTTGTCCTTCTCCTGTTGCGCTGTGTTCCACCCCAGCTCAGCTGCTCTAGCGACGGAAGGGTTCACCACAACAGGGATCCGCTCTCCGGACTGTCTTTCGCCGCCTCAGATCTTCTTCCCCGTGGCCGGCAGCCATGACAACTGCATTACCATCATCAACTGAGCAGATGACCATCAGGACTACACGGGTCCGCAAGAAAGGTCGCACTCTTCCGTGTCTGCTTACGTTATGCATCGCTTAATATGATGACATGCTACTTTGTCGTCGTGTTCACCTATTAGACTCCGAGTCAGGTCCAAACTAATGCTGAAACTTGAGTTTTTAAATGGTTGTGGGGTACATATTGGGGAAACAATCAGTACTATTTGTCTACTATCTGGTTAATCTCGGGTGTCTACTATGAGTTTCATGTTGGGTGCAAATAAACATTAAAGGAGCCATTATCTGTATTTTTTAACTAAAGCTATTATTTGCCTGCTATGATTGGTTTTGGGTCTATCCACAGTTTGCTACCATCACTCTGGATTTGTGCATGCACTCCTTACATAATCTCACTATGTTTTATTCCTATGCATGTCAGTTATTGTACACAATGGAACTGAACATGTAGAGCAAAAGAGACGAGCCTTGCGTGGCAATAAAATTTCATGCAGACGTCGCTCCATGGTGGGCGCAAAGGCAGCCCCCCTCCACCCATTTCAGATTGTAATCAAGAGGAAGATAATTGTTCTGAGGGGGATTCAGAAGGAGAAGACCACTCGTATTTACCCCCTGAGGTCTTCGCTCTAACTCGGCATGCTGATGTTGGTAATATCATGCATATGGTGCCTTGCATTGCTTACTGTATACATCAAGTATGTCATCTGCTTAGTTTAGACATGCTTTGTGTCAATGCCATATGTTTAGTTTCTTTATCGTATATGTGAATCATGCAAATCTTGTTGAGCCAGGCATCATATATGTGAATTTTGCAATGCCACCCTGGTTAGCCAGTCATCTTATATGTGAATTATATCATGCCATCATTTTTTATTATGTGTTAATTTGTCAACAATTTTAGTACATTCAATTACTCTTCCTGTGCATCAGCCATTCGGCAAGGTCATGGAAAAATCTGAAGTGGAAACAAGGTCTTCAGAGCAGACAATGCTATCTGACGAGGCGCATGTCTTGCTGGTTACGGATAGCTCCTCAGAGGAGGATTCAGAGACAGATGACCAGTCCTATTTCACCCCCGAGGTGCATGCTCTAACTCGGCAGGGTTATGTTGCTCATATCGTGTGTATGGTATCTTGCATTGCTATGTCATTTGCTTAGTTTAGACATGCTTTGTGTGAATGCCACCTGTTTAGTGTCTAATTACCATATATGTGAATTATGCGATGCCATATTGTTGCAAGACATTATATATGTGGATTATGCAATGCTATCTTGTTGCAAGGCATTATATATGTGAATTATGCAATGCCATGCTGTTTAGCCAACCGTCATATATGTGAATTATATCATGCTGTCCTTTTTTTGTATTTCTTGTTGCATTTGTCGACAATGTTTGTATATTCAACTGCTCTTCTTGTGCATCAGCCATTTGAATTGGTGATGGAGAAATCTGGAGTGAAAACAAGGTCTTCAAAGCAGACAATGCTACCTGCTGAAGCAGATATCTTGCTGGTTACATATAGCTCTTCAGAGGAGGATTTAGAGGCAGATGACCAGTCCTATTATCCCCCTGAGGTGTATGCTCAAACTTGCCAGGGTTATATTACTCATATCATGCATATGTTGTATTGCAATGCTTAGTTTTTACATCATATACACAATATTGAATGCCATCTCCTTAGTTGACACATCATATATGTGATTGCCCTCTGCTCACTTGCTTAGTATATAAATCATATGTTTCAGTTATATCATGCCAAGATGTTTACATAGACAGTATGTATCTGAATTATGGCGTGCCAACCCATTTTCTAAACACATAATATAGTTATATCGTCTCATCCTGTTTACATAGTCATCATATTTTGAATTATGTCATTCTATCCGTGAATTATATCATGACATCATGTTTCCATCGACAACGTGTTTGTGATTTATGGCATGCCAACCACTTTAATAGACACATCGTATAGTTATATCGTGTCATCATGTTTACATAGTTATCATATTTTGAAGTATGTCATTCTATCCTGTTTAGTTAGCCATCATACATGTGAAATTGTGTCATGCTATCCTGTTTAATTAGCCATCATATATGTGAAATTATGTCCTGCTATTCTGTTTGGTTAGACAACATAAATATGAATTATTTCATGCCCTGTTTTCTTCCCTACTATCCATTGCACCTGTCTATCTTACAATGTCTGTACATTCAATTACTTTTCTTGTTTATCAGCCATTTGAATTGGAGGGGGTGATGGCAGTATCTGTGGGAGTAAAAACACGGTCTTAAGAAAAGACCGCACTACCTGTCGATGCACATAGAACCACGGTTGTACTTGCCCAAGAACCAGCCCCACCACACATAACCCAGACTCATGCAGATTGTACCCCTACCTAGTTGGACAGAGAAGCAGCTACATCCCTTCTAACCCCAACCCCAGCAGATAGTAACCCAGTTCCAGTTGACATAGCACCGTCTCCACCACATAGCACCCGAACACGAGCAGTTAGTAAGGCAACTGCAGTGCCCAAAGCACGAGGACCACCACTCCGAACCCCAAGTCAACTCTTAAAGCAGAAGAAGAATTGTTCTCAGGTCAGGTTCCGTAGCTATGGTTCATACTACTTTGCTCTTGCATCACTGTATTTACTCATACCAACTAATTTCAAATTTGAAGGATGTAATTGAAACTCCAATGGCACAACAGGTATGTTTTAAACCTGTTTCTTTAACGTGTTTGCTGTTGTAACTTGCTCTATGTTGATTTCAGTTTCAACTGAATAAACAGTTATGTTCTCATGCCATGCACATTACAAGTGTTGTTATTGCCGTGTAGTTTCCCACACTTATATGCTGTCTATGCTTCTTTGTCTTACATAGATAGGATTCGAAATGTATCTATCTTGATTTGGCAACACAAACTAGAGTGATATAGATTATATAGTGACCATACTACATTGATATATGTTTGTTTCATGTTGTTATCCTGTCCACCTTACTACTGAACTAGTTTACTAAAATGAGTTTCATATACTACATTGTAAACCTGTGATGTGTTTGTCTGTTTCTCTTTTAGAACGCGGATAAAATATTGGAGAAGAGTACCCCGTCATGCAATGGTAAAGGAAGTAATGCAGATAAGGTTCAAGATAGTGAGACATCCCTATTGGTCTCCAAGAAAGCTGATAAAAACTATATTGAAGACACTGAGACAACCCCAAAGTCCTGTCTTGATGTAGTGTTGAGTTACTGGCTACTACTGCTGGCACCAGCTCTTCGAACTCGCTGCTTGAATCAATTCGGCTTCTTGAGTCTCAACTTCAAGTCGGAGGAAGTACCTGCAGAATTCGGATGCATACTTTATGGTGCAACAGCAAGTGCTGGAGGATTTAAGCGCCAAACAAGAGAAAGTTAATAAGCTTGCTAAGCATCTTGCCAGCATTATAGGTACCCAGGATATTGTTTCTTGAGCTCTTCAAGTGGTTTCAGTTCGTACTTGTTTTGTCTGGCGTTTATTTGCAATCGGTCGCCAACTTTGACAACCAAAGGTATATGATATGTGCTTTGTTCCTTATTTGCTTTGGTGGCGAACTTTGATGCCCAGTGGATGCAATATGTGTAATAGCCGTGATAGCCTAGCATAAGTTGCTTGCTTATTTATTTCCTTATTGTCTTGTTTATTTGTTTGCTTGTAGTTAGTGCAGTTCTTTTTCCGCGTTTTGCTAGTGGCCGCAATAACCTATTTTTTAAAACTAGGCCACAATAACCATGGGCTACATATTTACTGTAGTTACCATGGGCCTCCTACGGGCCGTAGAAACAATGGGCCTTCTAAGTGGCGTAGAAACAATGGGCCTTCTATGGGCCGTAGACACAATGGGCCTTTTACGGGGCCTATCATCAATGGGCCTTCTACGGGCCGTATGATCGATTGGCCAAACGTGGGCCAATAACAGCCTGCATTATGGTCGTAAACGGGCTAGAGTTGGAATCGTCCGTTCATGGGCCGACCATAACGGGTCGTCGTTAATCGGCCGTATTTGATGACGCTATAAAAACGACCCAACGTATTAACGGGCCACAAACGGGCCACGGGCTGAATTTGACCCACAAGCAGAAAATGACAGTAATGGGCCATAAGTAAACGAATGCTGGAAATGAGCCCAAGAATAAATGGGCCCTGAGAAGGCCGAAAGATAACATGGGCTGGAAACGACCCAATGGAATAATGGGCCGTTAATGGGTATAAAGCGATACACTGTTCATTACGGGCCAGTTTCACAACGGGCCGTTAATGGGCCAAGAGTTACAAAGGGCCTCAAATGGGCCGAAAGACGTCATGGGCCATACATGGGCCAGAAGTTAAAACGGACTGGAATCATATTGGACGGCCTAGATGATGCTACTGGGCCTAATTTGGATAGGTCGTAACGGGCCCTCGGTTAGCGGGCTGTAAATGGGCTATATGCGAACTGGCCATTAACAGGCTTTCCGTGGGCCGGCCCGCCACCTTTTGACCAAGTCAAATGGGCCGGCCTTTTCACAGGAATGAGCCTCTGTTGGGCCGTGCCACGTGTCAACGTATCATAGGTGCCTTCAGTCCAATGAGTGGATGACATCTGTCCCAACGGTGAGCCGACACGTGTTTCCTCCAGCCAATGATGATTTTACATGTGGAAAATCCCCATTGGTCGGGGCTGTTAACGGGTTATCGGATCCAAAACCGGACCCGATAGCTTAACGGCGTTCCATTATGGTGGATGCCACATGTCGGTCACCCATGACGAAAGCACTTCTATGATGCGCGATTTATCGTCATGGAAGTGGACACTTCCGTGATGATAATTTTGGTAATGTCATGGAACACTTCTACGACAGAACATCTATGACTATCTTGATTTTGTCATAAAATTGTCATGGATGTACATGCATGACAAAAAACGTGACCTACTATAACAAACACGTATCATCATGGAGGTGTATTTTTTTGTAGTGTTCAAATTCATTGCCATTTATTGCATGGGACCTAAGCATGCAACCAAGGACACATATTTGATTTTTCAACCAGTTTATATGCACTGGAGAATGTGCATGTAGTTCAAATTTGAATTATGCACCTGCAATGCCTACAAAACCAAGTTAATGTATAAAAACGTCCAAACTAACCCTAAATAATTCCAATTTTTTTGACGACACACCTATAGTTGCATGTTCACTGCAAATAAAAGTTCTAACAATTCAAACACCATCCTTTGTAGCTGTGACACCATTACATAATTCAAATCAAGACTATAAATCAAGTAGACCATACACAGTTTATTATCACCAACCGTGTGAGATACAGCACAAAATATCTTGGAGCACAGTTGGTGTATAGTACGCCTATGGCTTACGCGAGAAGGTGCGTTGGCTATAGTCCACAGCCGGCGTGTCAAGCACACTAGCTCACTCCCCAAATATCATTTCACTGTTCATTCATCGCCGGTGAAAGATGGGGACGTGGACCCATGTCGTGAGGGCAACTTCGGTGGCCCACTCCCGCGAGAGCGCGGCCGCAGCTGTCAGTTACATGCTAACAAGCTTTGTGAGGGTGACCGCAGTCAGCGTCCGGGTGGCCAAGGCAGCCCAAACGGCCGTTGTTGCTTCTCAAGCGGCGGCAGCAGCATCTGCCGCGGGGATAGCCACTGGCGAGAGTGGCACAGTAGCTGTCCGTTCCACGGCGGCCTTAGCCCTGATGGAGGCCTCCGACTACCATGTCGAGGCCGTCCACGCCCAGCTCGTGGCAGTCACCGCACAAATCGAACGAAGCTTCTCCGACAACGGTCAGCAACCCACGGCCGAAGAGCTCGCAATCACCGACAGAGTTCGAGCAGCCGTCCATTCCTGCGCGGCATACCTTGCCACAACGGAGCCCGCCAGAGCCCAGATCGCGGCCGCCCATGCCCAGCTCGTGGCGGCCTATTCCAAAGATGGTGAGATGCTTGTAGAGTATGGTGCAATTGATGCAATGGAGCCCCTTCCCCAGGGGACCGTCGGGCACGAGCTGGACATGGAGGCGGCGGCGGAGATCAACGAGCACTAGCCGCAGTAGTACTCTTTGTTTTGTTTAATTAAGAGCACCGGTCTTTAATTTGTTAGAGTAATGTTTAGGTCAGCTAGCTCTGTTTAATTGCTGAACTTGCTCGATTAAGAAGTTAGTCTCCTTTGTGTACCCAAATTATGCAATGACCTGGATGACCACTGTAACTAGGGAAATTCGAACCAAAATTTTTGACGTTCAAACTCAACACACACGGGTTAAGTTATCTGAATCGTTTGGGATGTTCACATATCATATTACGCCAGAATAAGGGACCGTGGTCGATGACACTTTGCTGCCAGATTTTTTTTTTGAAGCGATTCCAAATTTTCGTCTTCCGCGGAAATATCTACCTCCCCGCCCCCTCCCCCTTACCAAAAGCCACATTTCCCCTCTTTTCGCCTTCCTTTACAAGTTGAAACCTTCAGTCCTTGCTTGCAGCGCCGCCTCCTCGCCAGCGCCCCTCCTTCACGTTGCTCGGCCTGGCCTATCCAGGCAGGTAATCCACACCCGACCCCCATCCTCCTCCTTCCACATCCCACATGCCCGACCACCGGCGCGAGCGCGACACCTTCCACCCAAATCACTGATCCCTCCACCAAATAAGCACCGCCCTAAGCCATGGTGCACGCAGTATAGCCAGGATCTCAAGGAGCATTTGGCAGCGGAGAAGCAAATCGCGGCCGCACGCGCGGATGAGGTCGCGATGGCTGCCATTCGTGCCGACCCCCAGATCTTGGAGGAGCACCTCGTCATCGAGGCCACCGTTGACGCCTCGAGCGCCGATGTCGCGACACGGTTGGCTGCCTTAAATGACAGTTCGTGGCGTTTTCTCGAGGCCATCGTTTGCTAGCTACTGCCTTTCTGCTACGTCTCGAGCTTGCGTTGGATTTCCCCGAAGAGGAGAGGATGATGCAGCACAGTAGCGTAAGTATTTCCCTCAGTTTTTGAGAACCAAGGTATCAATCCAGTAGGAGACCACGCGCAAGTCCCTCGTACCTGCACAAAACAATAGCTACTCACAACCAATGCTTAGGGGTTGTCAATCCCTTCACGGTCACTTATGAGAGTGAGATCTGATAGAGATAATATTTTTGGTATTTTTGGTATAAAGATGCAAAGTAAAAAGTAAAAGCAAAGCAAATAAATAAAGTGATAGAGATTGATATGATGAGAATATACACGGGGGCCATAGGTTTCACTAGTGGCTTCTCTCGAGAGCATAAGTATTCTACGGTGGGTGAACAAATTACTGTTGAGCAATTGACAGAATTGAGCATAATTATGAGGTTATCCAGGCAATGATCATGTGTATAGGCATCACGTCCGTGACAAGTAGACCGAAACGATTCTGCATCTACTACTATTACTCCACTCGTCGACCGCTATCCAGCATGCATCTAGAGTATTAAGTTAAAAACTGAGTAACGCTTTAAGCAACATGACATGATGTAGAGGAATAAATTCATGCAATATGATAAATACCCCATCTTGTTATCCTCGATGGCAACAATACAATACGTGCCTTGCAACCCTTTCTGTCACTGGGTAAGGTCACCGCAAGATTGAACCCAAAGCTAAGCACTTCTCCCATGGCAAGAACTACCAATCTAGTTGGCCAAACCAAACGGATAATTCAAAGAGACTTGCAAAGATAACTTAATCATACATAAAATAATACAGAGAAGAATCAAATATTTTCCATAGATAAGCTGGATCATAAACCCACAATTCATTGGTCTCAACAAACACACCGCAAAAAGAAGATTACATCGAATAGATCTCCACGAGAGAGGGGGAGAACATTGTATTGAGATCCAAAAAGAGAGAAGAAGCCATCTAGCTACTAACTATGGACCCAAAGGTCTGAAGTAAACTACTCACACTTCATCGGAGGGGCTATGGTGTTGATGTAGAAGCCCTCCATGGTGGATGCCCCCTCCGGCGGAGCTCCGGAACAGGCCCCAAGATGGGATCTCGTGGATACAAGAAGGTACGGCGGTGGAATTAGGTTTTTGGCTCCCGTTCTGGTCTGCTGGGGTACGTAGGTATATATAGGAGGAAGGAGTACGTCGGTGGAGCGTCAGGGGGCCCACGAGGTAGGGGGCACGCCCAAGGGGAGGGCGCCCCACCCTCGTGACCGCCTCTGGCACTCCTTGGAGTAGGGTCCAAGTCTCCTGGATCACGTTCGGTGAGAAAATCACGTTCGAAGGTTTCATTCCGCTTGGACTCCGCTTGATATTCCGTTTCTTCAAACATCAAATAGGCAAAAAACAGCAATTTCGGGCTGGGCCTCCGGTTAATAGGTTAGTCCCAAAAATAATATAAAAGTGGAAAATAAAGCCCATTATAGTCCAAAACAATAGATAAAGTAGCATGGAGCAATCAAAAATTATAGATACGTTGGAGACGATCGAGGCATCCCCAAGCTTAATTCCTGCTCGTCCTCGAGTAGGTAAATGATAAAAGAGAATTTTGATGCGGAGTGATACTTTGGCATAATTTCAATGTAAATCTTCTTAATCATGGTATGAATATTCAGATCCGAAAGATTCAAGACAAAAGTTCATATTGACATAAAATTATAATACTTCAAGCATACTAACAAAGCAATTATGTCTTCTCAAAATAACATGGCCAAAGAAAGTTATCCCTACAAAATCATATAGTCTGGCTATGCTCCATCTTCCCCACACAAAGTATTTAAATCATGCACAACCCCGATGACAAGCCA
Source organism: Aegilops longissima (assembly GCA_021605205.1). Taxonomy (NCBI): domain Eukaryota; kingdom Viridiplantae; phylum Streptophyta; class Magnoliopsida; order Poales; family Poaceae; genus Aegilops; species Aegilops longissima. The sequence continues at coordinate 608,804,593 of CM038682.1, read as the reverse complement.
AGCAATTGTTTCATACTTTAACATTTTCAAAACTTTTTCAATCTTCACGCAATACATGAGCGTGAGCCAAGGATATAGCACTTTATGTGGAATAGAATGGTGGTTGTGGAGAAGACAAAAAAGAGGGAAGATAATCTCACATCAACTAGGCGTATTAACGGGCTATAGAGATGCCCATCAATAGATATGAATGTGAGTGAGTAGGGATTGCCATGCAACGGATGCACTAGAGCTATAAGTATATGAAAGCTCAACAAAAGAAACTAAGTGGGTGTGCATCCAACTCGCTTGCTCACTGAGGGAGTCCTGGATTAGGGGGTGTCCGGATAGCCGAACTATCACCGTTGGCCGGACTCCTGGACTATGAAGATACAAGATTGAAGACTTCGTCCCGTGTCCGGATGGGACTTTTCTTGGCGTGGAAGGCAAGCTTGGCGATACGGATATGTAGATCTCCTACCATTGTAACCGACTCTGTGTAACCCTAAACCTATCCGGTGTCTATATAAATCGGAGGGTTTTAGTCCGTAGGACGAACAACAATCATACCATAGGCTAGCTTCTAGGGTTTAGCCTCCTTGATCTCGTGGTAGATCCACTCTTGTACTACCCATATCATCAATATTAATCAAGCAGGAGTAGGGTTTTACCTCCATTGAGAGGGCCCGAACCTGGGTAAAAACATCATGTCCCTTGTCTCCTGTTACCATCCGCCTAGACGCACAGTTCGGGACCCCCTACCCGAGATCCGCCGGTTTTTGACACCGACATTGGTGCTTTCATTGAGAGTTCCTCTGTGTCGTCATCTTTAGGCCCGATGGCTCCTTCGATCATCAATGACAACGCGGTCCAGGGTGAGATTTTTCTCCCCAGACAGATCTTCGTATTCGGCGGCTTCGCACTGCGGGCCAATTCACTTGGCCATCTGGAGCAGATCGAAAGCTACGCCCCTGGCCATCAGGTCAGATTTGGGAGTTTGAATTACACGGCCGACATCCGCGGAGACTTGATCTTCGACGGATTCGAGCCACAGCCAAGCGCGCCGCACTGTCTCGATGGGCATGATTTAGCTCTGCCGCCGAACAGTGTCCTGGAGGCCGCACCAGCGTCCGCTTCGACCCTTAGCTCGGAGCCGACTCCACCAATCGAGGACGAGTGATTGGACACCGCCTCGGGGGCTACGATCTCTACGGCGATTGAGCCGAACTCCATCCCTGTCCTTTGCGAAGACCGTGACTCCAGGGTGCCAGACTCCCCTCCGGACTTCGAACCCTCCGAGCCCCTGCCAATCGAATCCAATTTGGCGCCGGTTATGGAGTTCACTACCGCGGACATCTTTCAGCACTCGCCCTTTGGCGACATCCTAAATTCACTAAAGTCTCTCTCTTTATCAAGAGAGCCCTGGCCGGACTACGTTCAGGAAGGTTGGGATGCGGACCACGAAATTCAAGCCCACCCACCGCCCACTTTGTAGCCACTGTCGAAAGCTTAAACGACGTGCTCGATTTCGACTCCGAAGACATCGACGGTATGGACGACGATGTAGGAGACAACCATGAACCAGCACCTATAGGATACTGGACAACCACCTCATCTCACGATGTATACATGGTGGAGACACCTAAAGGAAGTGACGACGAGGAACAACGGGACACTACGAAGGATAAATCCCTCGAAAAGCAGTCAAAACGGCAACGTAAACGCCGCACCAAGTCCCGCCGACAAAGACCCAGCCATAGAGCAGGGCGAACCGTGGACGATTTAACATGCTATCGAAAGCAACCGTTGAACAGGACAACTTGATAAACAACCCGTCCCCGGTGAAGATAACAGTCCGGACGATCTCACGCCGGACAAATTGTTGGAGCAGAAGAACCTCCACAAAAGGCTCGTCGCCACTGCGTGTAGCCTGAAAAAGCAGAAGCGGAAGCTCAAAACAGCGGAAGATGCACTCAGAATCAGATGGAGCAAAGTACTCAACACCGCAGAGAAATACGGCGACGGTCGCCAAACAAAGAGCTACCCGAAGCGTAAATTACTGCCCGAGTTCGATGAGGAGGCCTTAGAGCCCCCACAATCAAATAACAAAGAGTCCGCCCGGTCGGATAGACGACCACATGGCAAACATGGAGCGGCAAGCGGCGCCGCACACAAGCATGCACGCGATCCGCATAAGGATTCGCATCAAAAGGATGGCCCAGTTAGGTCCATCTATGGGCCGAGAAAGCAAGCTCTTCTAAGAAATGCAACACGCCAAATATCCGAACATCACGGCACACCCAAATATAGGGGTGCCGACACCCTCGTGTTTCACCGATGAGGTGCTTTGGATCACGAATTCAGCAGGATTCAAACCCGTAAACATAGAGGCATATGATGAACAATGCACTGAGTGCGGATTGAGGATTACATCCTCCACATACACATGGCTAGAGGATATGATCTCCACCCTATAAAATACTTACCCCTCAAGCTCAAAGGGCCAGCTCGGCATTGGCTCAAAAGCCTCCCTGAAAATACCATTGGAAGTTGGGAAGAGCTTGAGGATGCCTTTCGGGCAAATTTTCAAGGGACTTATGTCCGTCCTCCGGATGCAGACGATTTAAGTCACATAACTCAACAACCCGGAGAGTCATCCCGCAAATTCTGGAACAGGTTCCTTACTAAAAAGAACCAAATAGTCGACTATCCGGACGCCAAGCCTTAACAGCTTTCAAACACAACGTCCGAGACGAATGGCTTTCAGACACCTCGCCAGAGAAGCCGAGAACCATGGCTGCATTAACAAGCCTCATGACCCGCTTTTGCGCGGGAGAGGATAGTTGGCTGGCAAGATGCAGTACCAGCGACCCAAGTACATCCGAAGTCAGGGATGGAAATGGAAAACCACGACGCAGCAAGGACCAGCGCCAGACAAAGGGAAACATCCCGAAGAGCACGGCGTCAACGCCGGATTCAGAAGCTCCCGGCAGAGTCATAAAAAACCACCCCTCAAGGACAACAGCGACGAGCTATCCAACCTAAACAAAATCTTGGACAAAATATGCCAAATCCACAGTACTCCCGGGAAGCCTGCAAACCACACCCACAGAAATTGTTGGGTCTTCAAGCAGTCCAGCAAACTCAATGCCGAACACAAGGGGCTCGACACACCAAGCGAGGACGATAACGAACACCACAAGCAGAGCACCGGAAAACAAAAGAATTTCCCACAAAAAGTCAAAACAGTGAACTCACTTCAAGTGACAAAAGGGAAAAACAGAGCGGCGCCCATAGAAACACGTGCCGCACGGTCTATCCCAGCAGAGTCCCAACGATGGTTGTCAAAACCAATCACCTTCGATCATCAGGACTATTCCGGAAGTATCCGGAACGCAGGATGGACTGCCTTGATATTAGATCCTATAATCGATGGACTCCAATTTACACAAGTCCTAATGGACGGAGGTAGCAATCTAAACCTGCTATATCAGGACACAATCTGCAAAATGGGGATAGACCTAACCAAAATTCGCCATAGCAACACCTCCTTCAAAGGGGTAATGCCAGGCCTATATGCCCATTGTACGGGCTCCCTACTGCTAGAAGTTGTGTTCGGCTCATCCGACAACTTCCGCTGTGAAAAGTTAACCTTCCACATCGCCCCATTCGAAAGTAGCTATCAAGCACTACTGGGGCGTGAAGCTTTCGCTCGCTTTAACGCAATACCGCATTATGCATCTCTTACACTTAAAATGCCCAGTCCACGCAGCATCATCTCATTAAAAGGGAGTATTAAGTGTTACTCGAGCACAGAAGAACGTGAGACTGCCTTGACAGCCCCACACCAATCCGCCCGCTAATCAAAGCACTGAATAGGTCATTCAACCCGGACATGGCTAGACGAGTCTGGTGCCTACTAGCGGCATACCCCCGTACAAGGGGTTGCACGCATGTACAACTAGAGACAATAAAGCTCAATTTTATTCACTTTTCGAACCGTACTCTGTTTATTTAATATAAAGTACATTTTTCGATGATCTTTTTTCTTTTCAAACTAAGTTCTTCTCTTTACAGATGAACACCGTGCTACACCCGCCCAGGATACGGCACAACGGAGACACAGCGCAGACGCAGAGGGACCCGTTGCAAGGATTCTTTTCAGATTAAGACCTGCGTAAACCTTTTTACTGTCTCTTGTTGATACACATCCCCGGTTTCTTGCTATAACCGAGGAGGAGGCTGGCGTTTGGCATCGGCCGCACTAGAAATTTTTGCTGCACTGACACGGGGCTTAGGGCATTATTCTGCCTGTTTTCATAAAGACCGAATACCTTAGGGAGTGTTCGGCGTCTCGAGTTAGGCCTTATATGCATCAGCTCCGAATCATGTCTTTGGTCAAATGTTGGGTTTGCCCGGCTCCCATGTTTTGGTACCTTATGTTCCGTTATATCGGCTAAGGTAGCGTTGGGAGAACCACTGCGATTGTACCCCGGTTGAGCTGGGTTGAGCACCTCAGTGGAGAAAGCTAAAACTGACTGTCATGATATAGCGTGAGACTGGTCAACCACTCGATGACCCAGCGGAATGTTTAGAATTTCCCGCATTGACGAAGGGCGTTTCGGTCAGCACATACGCCGCCCAATTCGGAGAGCGGTGCCCCTAGGGGCTATATAGTAGCCCCACCATCGAACTCCTATGGCTAAGTGAAAGTGATAAAGCATTATAGTCCGGTCGCCTAGTTTGCTATGCTATCACCTCCTTTACAGGACCAAGACATAGGATTAAGTGTGAAAATGCGCCTTTTCGCAAACACCCCCGCACTATGTGCGTGGGGGATGAAGCCGAAGACTGCCATCTTTCAGGTTATATACACATATACATCAATGGCCGCACAGGAGGTGTTTTAATACTTGAAAGCACAAGTATAAAAAGCTCTTATATTATATTGAAACATTGTTTTCACATATCATACATGTCATTTAAACATAATATCCTTCGAGCATTGCGTCTCTATTAAACGAGCGCCCTGCAGGACTTCCTCAAAATAGTGCTCAGCAGTACTGCTTCGCCTCAATCTTGGGATGCAACGTCGGTGGCCTTCATCTCCGCCCAGTATGTCTTGACACGGGAAAGAGCCATCCGCGCACCCTCTATGCATGCTGACTGCTTCATTGCATCGATATGCGACACCGCACCAAGGAACTGTTGCACCAAGCCAAAATAACTCTTCGACTTGGGGCTTTTCAGCCACAAATGAGTCACGACAGCCTTCATGGCAAGTCCGGACAACCTATTCAGCTCAGCCCATTCGGCCAAACGGTCGGTTAACGAAAGTGGATACTCCGGACTATGGAACTGCGAGCAAAAAAGCTCTTCCATTCCGTGATCCTTTTGACCTCGGAAGTGTTCGGCCGCGTCTGCGGCACTCGCCGCCAAGTCTAGATAAGCATCCTCCGCACCCCACAGCCGGTCCAATTGAGCATACTTAGGATCCATGAATTTCCTCCGCAGCAAAAAGGGCTTTCCAGCCGCAATATCTTCGGCCTGACGTAGCTCCTCCTTCATAGCTCTCATCGCAGAGCGAGTATCCTTGGACTCGGTGTTGGCCTTTTTCAGGTCCTCTTGTTTCGCTCGATCTTCTTTTTCAAGAAGCTCACAACGGTCAGTAGCATTCTTCAATTTCACGGACATCTCGGCCATTTCCTTCTTGCTTCGGCAGTGAGCAGCCTGTTCGGATTTTAGCTCTGTGGCCGCCTTTAAGGCAGCCGCATCACTTTTTCTGGCTTGCTCCTTGGCCAGGGCGAGCTCTGCCCGAAGGCTCTCCATAACAGTGGCACCATCTGCATTAAGCATGCATGTTGTAAGGCATGGGCGTCAAGCTCCCTTACCAGGTGTCCGCGGAGAAGTCACATACCTTGTGACTCGTCAAGCCGCTTATTAACAAGTGTGATGTCTACATCCGCCACGTCAAGTTGCCGCTTCAGTTCGGCAAATTCATCAGCCCGGCTAGCCACCGGACGCTTCGCCACTTACATAGGAAGAGCGCATATTATACCTGGGGTTATGATCCTCGGCGCGCCGTCATTTTTGACACCGCACCAAGTCTCAGGGGCTACTATCTATACAGGCGCATTTTATATGCAAAACTGTCAGAAGGTACATCATTTTTGCGTACCTCAAATCCCGTCCAAGAACTTACGACGACTTCATGCAATCCGCTCTCAGCGGATGAAATCCTTTCAATCAGCGTACCCATTAACATACGGTGATCTTCTGAGATAGACGCTCGCCCGAGCAGATCCTTCAGCTCCTCCGACCGTACACCCGTTGGTGCCGGACTCGTCCGGTGACCTTTTTCAAAGGCCGGACACGGAGGGCTTTGAGGGGACATACGGCTGCCTTCTGGCCCCACCGGATTCGGAGAAGCCCTCCGCGATGACACCTCAGGGTCGCTCGCCTCGCATGACGGTACGACAGGCGGAGGCGTTTCGCTCTCCATCATCTCCGGATCAAGATCCCCTGAAGACGAGCTCTGTTGCGAAGGACTGAGATCCGAACTACAAGGTAAAACCTTCGGTTACCCTCAGAAATAAAACGAGGATGTCTCTCATTTAAGAAAAAACGCCCTCCTTTACTTACGGCTCGCTGGAGGGCTGATCTCCTTGGGGAAATAGTGCGGCCGGGGCATCTCCCGCCGCAGGACCCTCTGGCGAAGATTTCTTCCCCCGCTTCGAGGCTTTGGCCTCCGGATCTTCAGAGGCGGTCCTCTACTCCCCTTGGAGGGAGGGATTCTCGATCCCCCCCTTTCTTGATAGCCTCCTTCACGGAGGTAGTAGTTCCCTTGTTCCCCCCTTCGCCTTCTTCAAAAGGCACAGCCTCTAGCATCTTGGTTAATACCTGATCCGACGTGGTCTCAGGGAGGGGGGCCGGACACCTGATTAGTTTTGTTTTTGCTATCCACTCCTATTTAAAGGACAACTCTTTTAAGGGAAAGTATATGATAAATATGCGGATAGCATGTCCGGCTACAGGACTACTTACTTGAGTGTCCGGGCGATTGCAGCTCAGACATGCGTCCTCGGTTAAGTCCGGACACATTGCTTGTGATCCGAAGAACAGTTGGTACATCTCCACGGGCGTTACGCCCATAAAATGTTGAAGAGCTCGTGGTCCCTCCGGATTAAACTCCCACAGGCGGAGGGGGCGACGTTTGCAGGGAAAGGTTCGATGAATCAACATAACCTGCGCTACTACGACCAGATTGATCTCCCTCTCTTGGAGGTCTCGAATACGGCCCTGCAACAGAGGTACGTCCTTGGACGGTCCCCCGTCGAGCCCTTTATTGACCCATGATGCCAGCCGCAGTGGAGGACCCGAGCGGAAGGCAGGTGGCGCCGCCCATTTGGTCCGTATTGATGAGGATCCCGAATAAGGGGGCACGATCTCCGCTCTGATAAGACGTGCCAAGGAAACCGCCTCGCTAAACGCGCTAAGGTGGAATAGTAAAAACGATTCGTATAAAGGCCTGGCCGTGGTGTGATGTCACGCCGCGGAATACGTCAGCAGATCTGTGCAAAATTTATTCTCTCTACGGTAGTATGTGCAACTTGTTTTGCAGAGCCGGACACTATCCTTGTGTTCAAAATCTTCTATGAAGTATTCGGAGGAGGAACCCGCCTTGCAATGCCGAAGACAATATGCGCGCCGGACTCGTCGTCATTGAAGCCTGGTTCAGGGGCTACTGAGGGAGTCCTGGATTAGGGGGTGTCCGGATAGCCGAACTATCACCGTTGGCCAGGCTCCTGGACTATGAAGATACAAGATTGAAGACTTCGTCCCGTGTCCGGATGGGACTTTTCTTGGCGTGGAAGGCAAGCTTGGCGATACGGATATGTAGATCTCCTACCATTGTAACCGACTCTGTGTAACCCTAACCCTATCCGATGTCTATATAAACCGGAGGGTTTTAGTCCGTAGGACGAACAACAATCATACCATAGGCTAGCTTCTAGGGTTTAGCCTCCTTGATCTCGTGGTAGATCCACTCTTGTACTACCCATATCATCAATATTAATCAAGCAGGAGTAGGGTTTTACCTCCATCGAGAGGGCCCGAACCTGGGTAAAAACATCGTATCCCTTGTCTCCTGTTACCATCCGCCTAGACGCACAGTTCGGGACCCCCTACCCGAGATCCGCCGGTTTTGACACCGACACTCACGAAGACCTAGGGCATTTTGAGGAAGCCCGTCATTGGAATATACAAGCCAAGTTCTATAATGAAAAATTCCCACTAGTATATGAAAGTGACAAAATGAGAGACTCTCTATCATGAAGATCATGGTGCTACTTTGAAGCATAAGTGTGGTAAAAGGATAGTAACATTGTCCCTTCTCTCTTTTTCTCTCATTTTTTTATTTGGGCCTTTTCTCTTTTTTTTATGGCCTCTTTTTTTATTTTTATTTTTCGTCCGTAGTCTCATCCCGACTTGTGGGGGAATCATAGTCTCCATCATCCTTTCCTCACTTGGGACAATGCTCTAATAATGATGATCATCACACTTTTATTTTTCTTACAACTCAACAATTACAACTCGATACTTAGAACAAAATATAACTCTATATGAATGCCTCCGGCGGTGTACCGGGATATGCAATGAAACATAAGTGACATGTATGAAAGAATTATGAACGGTGGCTTTGCCACAAATACGATGTCAACTACATGATCATGCTAGCAATATGACAGTGATGGAGTGTGTCATAATAAACGGAACGATGGAAAGTTGCATGGCAATTTATCTCGGAATGGCTATGGAAATGCCATGATAGGTAGGTATGGTGGCTGTTTTGAGGAATGTTTATGGTGGGTGTATGATACCGGCGAAAAGTGCGCGGTATTAGAGAGGCTAGCAATGGTGGAGGGATGGGAAAAACTCCGTATAATCCATGGACTCAACATTAGTCATAAAGAACTCATATACTTATTGCAAAAATCTAGAAGTTATCAAAGCAAAGTATTACGCGCATGCTCCTAGGGGATAGATTGGTAGGAAAAGACCATCGCTCGTCCCCGACCGCCACTCATAAGGAAGACAATCAATAAATAAATCATGCTCCGAGTTCATCACATAACGGTTCACCATACGTGCATGATACGGGAATCACAAACTTCAACACAAGTATTCCTTAAATTCACAACTACTCAACTAGCATGACTCTAATATTATCACCTTCATATCTCAAAACAATTATCAAGCATCAAACTATCTTAGTATTCAACGCACTCAAAAGAAAGTTTCACATATCTTGAATACCAAGTATATTAACATTAAGCAAATTACCATGCTATTAACGACTCTCAAAATAATGTAAGTGAAGCATGAGAGATCAAGTTTCTTTAAAACAAATCCACCGTGCTCTAAAAGGTATAAGTGAAGCACTCGAGCAAAAATTATCACGCTCAAAAAGATATAAGTGAAGCACTATGAGCAAATTATCAAGCTCAAAAGATATAAGTGAAGCACATAGAGTATTCTATCAAATTTCAATTCATATATGGCTCTCTCAAAAGGTGTGTACAGAAAGGATGATTGTGGCAACTAACAAGCAAAGACTCAAATAATACAAGACGCTCCAAGCAAAACACATATCATGTTGGTGAATAAAAAAATAGCTCCAAGTAAATTACCGATGGAAGTGGACAAAAGAGGGGATGCCTTCCGGGGCATCCCCAACCTTTGAATTTTTGGTGTCCTTGGATTATCTTGGGGGTTCCATGGGCATACCCAAGCTTAGGATCTTGCCACTCCTTGTTCCATAATCCATCAAAAGAATTCACCCAAAACTTGAAAACTTCACAACACAAAACTCAATAGAAATCTCGTGAGCTCCGTTAGAGAAAGAAAACAAAAGACTACTTTAAGGTACTGTAATGAACTCATTATTTATTTATATAGGTGTTAAACCTACTGTATTCCAACTTCTCTATGGATTATAAACTATTTTACTAGCCATAGATTCATCAAAATAAGCAAACAACACACGCAAAACAGAATCTGTCAAAAACAGAACAGTCTGTAGTAATCTGTAACTAGCGCAAACTTCTGGAACCCAAAAAATTCTACCAAAATTAGAAGACCTGGAAATTTTGTTTATTGATCAGCAGCAATTTGAATCAGTATTTTATCACGTTCTGGTGATTTTTAACAATTCGGGCACTGAGCACAAAGATTCTGGAAATTACAGCAAGATCAAATAACTATCATCCAAGAAGATCCAATAGGTTCAACTTGGCACAAACACTAATTAAAAGGTAAAATCACATCTAAACAGAGGCTAGATGGATTATTTATTACTAGGCATAAAAGATAAATATTGGGTTGTCTCCCAACAAGCGCTTTTCTTTAAAGCCTTTTTTAGCTAGGCATTGAGATTTCAATGATGCTCACATGAAAGACAGGAATTGAAGCACAAATAGAGCATCATATAGCACGTGAAAAACACATCTAAGTCTAACATACTTCCTATGCATAGGCACCTTATAGGCAAACAAATTTGCAAGGCAAGAAAAAACTAGCATATGCAAGGAAGAAGAAAGTGACGATAGCAATCTCACCATGAAGAGAGGTAATTTAGTAACATGAAAACTTCTACAACCATATTTTCCTCTCTCATAATAATTACATGTAGGATCATAAGCAAATTCAAAAAAATAGCTATCACATAACATATTCTTATCATGATCCACATGTATGCAAAGTTGACGCTCTTCCAAAATAGTGGGATTATCATTAACTAAAGTCATGATTTCTCCAAGCCCACTTTTATCAAAAATTTCATAAGATTGAATGTTATCCAAATATGTGGGATCTAAAGTTGACACTCTTCCGAACCCACTTTCAATATTATTGAAAACAATATTATCAATCTCATATTCATCATGGGGCTTAAATAAATTTTCAAGATCATAAGAAGAATCACCCCAATCATGATCATTGCAACAAGTAGTAGACATAGCAAAACTAGCATCCCCAAGCTTAGGGTTTTACATCTTATTAGCACAATTGACATCAAAAGAATTTATAATAAAATCATTGCAATCATGCTTTTTATTCAAAGATCTATCGTGAGTCATTTCACGGATTTTAGGCAAAACCTTATAAGATAATCTAGTGCATCCAAATCACTAGGAATTGGTTCATCATAATTGGATCTCTTAAAAAGATTGGCAAGCGGATCAGGATCCATAGATATTGGCTTCTTTGTTTAGGAATAAATAAGAATCTAATCCAACCAAACGAGAAACAAAAGGGCAAGCAAAAGAGAGGAGGAGATTGGGAAAGAGAGGGCGAATAAAACGACAAGGGTGAAGTGGGGGAGAGGAAAACGAGAGGCAAATGGCAAATAATGTAATGCGAGAGATAGGGATTGTGATGGGTACTTGGTATGTTGACTTTTTGCGTAAGACTCCCCGGAAACGGCGCCAGAAATCTTTCTTGCTACGTCTTGAGCTTGCGTTGGATTTCCCCGAAGAGGAGAGGATGATGCAGCACAATAGCGTAAGTATTTCCCTCAGTTTTTGAGAACCAAGGTATCAATCCAGTAGGAGACCACGCGCAAGTCCCTTGTACCTGCACAAAACGATAGCTACTCGCAACCAACGCTTAGGGGTTGTCAATCCCTTCACGGTCACTTACGAGAGTGAGATCTGATAGAGATAATATTTTTGGTATTTTTGGTATAAAGATGCAAAGTAAAAAGTAAAAGCAAAGTAAATAAATAAAGTGATAGAGATTGATATGATGAGAATAGACCCAGGGGCCATAGGTTTCACTAGTGGCTTCTCTCGAGAGCATAAGTATTCTACGGTGGGTGAACAAATTACTGTTGAGCAATTGACAGAATTGAGCATAGTTATGAGGTTATCCAGGCAATGATCATGTGTATAGGCATCACGTCCGTGACAAGTAGACCGAAACGATTTTGCATCTACTACTATTACTCCACTCATCGACTGCTATCCAGCATGCATCTAGAGTATTAAGTTAAAAACAGAGTAACGCCTTAAGCAACATGACATGATGTAGAGGAATAAATTCATGCAATATGATAAATACCCCATCTTGTTATCCTCGATGGCAACAATACAATACATGCCTTGCAACCCTAGAAAATTTTAAGGGGGTAGGTTTGTAACATCCCAAATTTTCAATTTGGAATGTTATACATTAGGTCATCATGCATATCATATTTTCTCGCATTTTTCCGATCCTAGAAAATTTCACGCAACTCAAGGACCCTCGGAGCGAGTTGGAAGTTTCATTATTTTCATATTGGGATTTCTCAAATTTTGAAAATAGGATCATTTGGATTTATTTAATTATCTTCATAAAGTTTTTCCGATAAAAATGAAGAGAGGGAATAATATGACTTTCCCAACATTTAGGAAAATGAAGATTTTATAAATAAATCAAGTTTTGGTTTTGAGGATTTATTTGCTTTAGGCAAAAAAATGAGCATTTTAAAAATATGCATATTTGCCCTGCTTTTAAAGTTCATTTTGTTCGACTCATTTTAGGAGTCGGGAAAATTAATTTTATTTAATTTGGAGTTCGTTTGGTTTTATTTTAAATTCGCTTAGTTTTATTTAAAAAAAGACAATCGCCGCCTCACCTCGGGCCAAGGGCCCAACCGCCCGCCGCCTGCCCACCTCCCCTTCCCCTCACATGCCTGCTGGAGGAATCCCCCGCCGCCGCCGCCGGCCGTGTCCGGCCGGACTCGCCGCCGCCGCCACGGCTTGCTCCCTCCCCAAGGAACCGACCCCCTCCTTATAACCCCCGCCGCCTCCTCTCCCCTCACCCCGAGCCGCCGCACCAAAGCGCCGCCGCCGCCGCCGCCGCCGCCCCTCGCCGCCCTCGTCGACCCCGCCACCCGCCGGACCCGCGGACCCTCCGCCATCCCGCCGGGAGCCTCGAGCCCCATGGCGACCTCGCCGGAGGTAGCCGACCTTGCCGCCCCGTCCCGATCCGGTTTTGTTTTAAAACCGATCCGGTTTTCTCAGGTTGTTCGATTTTTTTTAAAAAAAAAAACCTAGATGGTTTTATTTTTTTCGGTTTTATTATTTTATGAACGTTCACCGACCCGTTCGTTTTAATGAACGTGTTCGTTGGATTAGTTCTGTTAACGAACGTCCGCTGTTTAATCTGTTCGTCGTTTTCTTTTAATCAGGATTTAATCCGTTATTTTCTGATTTCGATTTCCGAGTCGATTTTGAAATCTGTTTATTTTCTCGCTCGTTTATCGGAGTCAGGTGATTCAAGCGCTGGAGTTTCATATTTAAACCGCCGTTCCGACTAACCTACTTAAACAAAGTTTTGCTACTGTACAATTTTGACCTAGTTTCAGATTGCTAAACCGAGTCGTTCTCTCTCGAGTTTCGACTTTCGATGCTTTATTTGATTCGATTCTTTTTGCAACCAGGGTTCTTTAGTTGAACTCTCTGGTTAGATCGTTTATTCGAGTTTTCCCTGTGCATTAGATGAGTACTTATTGTATGCTTGTTGTTTGTCTGCGTTAGATCACCCGGAGTGCGCCGCTTGTTACTTCGAATCCCTAGGTCTCGCGGATCATCAGCAAGGCAAGTAACACTTGATCATACCTTTTCTACTACCCAGTTTTTATGCATTAGATCAAATCCTCAAACACTTGCATGTTTAGGATCTAATTAAATTATGGGTTTGGGAAGTAGATTGAGGTAGTACCTATTACCTGTTTTTACTTATGAAACCTTGGGAGTTACTTCTACGTTTGCTTTTATGCCATGCTATGCTAGTAGACGTGGATTGGGTGAGTGAATATCCATAACAGATGTGAGATTGTTAATTAATGGTTTATCTAAGGTGGCAACCTAAACACACATCCTGGGTGGATTGAGGCACCTGGTTTCCATCAGACTTGCTCAGATTTCTTCGGACCGCCACCTGTGCTCTAAGGGATCATGAGATTATTCAAACCGAAACTTCCGTGCAGCCACAAGCCAATTATGGGCTCTGGCGTAGTTGACTAAGTTGTGCGAACTCTTACGGGTAGGCTAGCTGATGTAGGGGATGTAGGTTGGTACGGTCTACCCACATGTAAGGTGCTAGCGCTTCGAAAGACTATGTCTCGGTCATCCGCTTCTCAAACACCATGTAGTGCGAGAACCAAGCGGAGGTGATCGAGTCTTGTGGGGAAAAGTGCATAAACCTCTGCAGAGTGTATAAACTAATCATGATTAGCCGTGTCCCCGGTTATGGACGCCTTGAGTATCTAGTACTTGAATATCATGTGAATCTCAACATGTTACTTCTAATAAATGTATTGGGTTACGATGAGTACTTTTAATTGGGATTGAGGATGTGTCAACCATTCTCAATGTTTAACAACCACCATGATAGTTAAATAAAATTATTCCTTTGTTATAGGGAAAAACTAGCTTTATGCAAAATGTAACCAGAGAGCCTTACCACCAGCCATATATGCATGTAGTATAGGCTTGTTGCTTCATTACTCTATATGTGTTACATTGCCAAGATATTCCATGCTGACCCGTTTTGGGCTGCAACTTTCACGCTATGACTTTTCGCACGACAGTAAGGTGTTAGGTCGTGGTTCTATACTCGGTGATGCCGATGGAGTTGATGGACTCACTTATCTTCCAAGCCTTCGCTGTTATTATTAGATGGCCTTAAGCCATATTATTGTATTAAGTTCCCTTGTGGACAACGTTGTAATAAGTGTGTGATTGCTACTCGCTATAAATCCTTGAAATCTTGTGGTGTCAAGATTATCGATCCAGGATGACACCGAGCACGAGACTTGATCCATTCGGGTCCGGTCGCACAGAGATGGTATCGAGCACACGCCGACCGAGGACACCACCACTAAGTTAAAGCCATAGATCACTACTCTCTTCCCATTTTCTAACTCCTCATCTTTTCTACTCTTTAGGATGACGGACGCCAAGATCAAGTACACCCAACCGGATGAAGGCACACCTTTTGGATTTCACTTGAAGGAAGTTACCAAGTACCGAACATTGGACTACCCAGCTTCACCGAACTTTCAACGCCACTCTGCTCAAGAGGAGCTGGAAGATTCAAGCTCACGCTCAGAAGGACATTCGCCCCAATCACCAAGCCTATAGATAGTGTTTTCAGTGCACCAACCTGGAGTCTGGGAAAGAGCATGGCAGCTCACATCACCATGGGACGCATTGGAGAAGTTTACCAAGAAGACCTCAAGGACACTATCTACCAGATTTGTGGACGCCGAGATGACAAATGGGACATAGTCAGCACCAAAAAGGATAGATCCATTGCAGCATTCATCCAGGAGTTAAATCAACACATTCGACGCCAGGAGAACCAAATGTGCAACGATATGTTGGAGTTGCAGAACGCAAAGGGAAGGATCATCGAACTGGAAGGAGAACTAAGGACTACACGCAAGGACTACATGGACGAGATCGTAGCTCTGGCAAGACACAATAACGATCTTAAGTACAAGATCGAAGAACTCAAGAGGAAGTTGGCGCTCAGAAATGAAGACCAGTATGTCGGTGGCCCAAGCGACTACATCAACATCGACGACACCGATTCGGATCCAAGTGAACCCGACTTTGAAGACGAAGCTGGAGCAGACATCATGGAGTCTTCCACCGGTTCAAATTAGTAGAAGTCCCCACATATTAGTAGTATTCCCTCCATGTAAACATTATAGTACACGCACTATGCGATAGTTAGATCGCTGTAAGCCCTTGTTTGATTGAATGAAGTGATTTTGTGTGCATTTGCTCATGTGCATTTGGGTAGTGATTCCCTTAGACCTCAATCTATTCTAAATTCTCGTCTCTTCTAAACCCATCGATGCCTCCAGACGCGACCCGGATTCGCTTTTCCCGCCAGAGATCACCCAATTGATCCAGCAGAGAATACCTCGATTCAAACATTGGTGCGAACTGTGGCAACAACAACAACAACAACAACAACAACAACAACAACAACCCACCACCACCCCCACCGCGGATCACCGACTCGCTTCCTTAGACTAAATCCGCGGTGTATTCCAAAGAGCACCGAGCCGATTGTAGCAGTATGATTGGCTCTGCAAGATAGGAAGGAGTTGACCAACGCAGGATGCACAGATGGTGAAAGAGTGAAGTTTGCAGACATCAGCTTGAAGGACCCGCAAAGAAGCATGGTGGGAGAATTTTACAGCCACTTACCCCGAGACACCGCCACATGGGATCAGCCAGCAAGCTTTTCAGACCGCCCATGTTTCAGCGGAGCTATGGCTATGAAGAAGCGTGAGTTTCGCAACTTACGCCAAGGAGGAAGGACGGTTGGCCAAGATGTGGATGACTTTAGTAAATTAGCACGTTATGCCCCGGATGACGCTACTACAGATGCAGCTAAACAGAGAAGTTTCTAGAAGGACTGAATGATGAGTTCAAGATGCCGTTGATGGTAGCAAGTTTCAACAACTACCAGGAGTTGGTAGACCGAGCCCTCATGATCGAAGGAAAGCAGCAGCAAATTGAGAACCGCAAGAGGAAGTATGGGCAAGGGAAGTATAACTCTGGAGCCCAGCAGAAACCTCGTTATACCCCTAAATCCGGAATTCAATTTCAGCATACCCATGGGGAGGTAATTCAGATAACCAAAATGGCACCAAGAATGGGAACGGAATGGAGGAAGCAATGGACAGAACCGCACCAACCCGTCAACACCATCCAAAGTAGACCGAGTCACATTACTTGCTTTAAGTGCCGCAAGATCGGGCATTATGCCAATGATATCCGTAGGCCGAATGGAAATGGCAATGGAAGCTCGAAAGAAGCCCAACCCTTTCAACAGGGGATGTGAACCACATTGATGTGGAGGAGGTTGAAGATCAGCCCGATGCAAGAATCGGTAAGTTTTTCGTTAAGTCATTTATCGCAGCTTGTTCTTTTCGACATGGTGCATCGATTCATACATATCAAGGGATTTGTGGATAAGCACAATTACCGACCCAAGCCCTTAGGTCACCCATGCTAGTAACCTCACCCGAGCAGAGTACATGGCTAGTAAATGGTGTGATCGATCGCCATTAAGGATTGGACACTATGTTTTCCCTCGCACCTAATAGTTCGGAATCCCAAGGATTGGATGTGATATTAGGAATGGATTGGTTATCAAAGTATGGAGGAACATAGATTGCACCACAAAGTCAATTTTGCTCACCACACCGAAGGAAGAAGGATCAAGTATGTATCACGGCACGAGCCGAGGAGAGCGCAAGTAAATTGCCTATCGAGTGGTGCGGGAAGAAGTACCATGGTGAAGGATTTTCCGATGTATTTCCTAAGAGTTGCCGTGAATGCCACCGGATAGAGACATTGAGTTTTGATCGAGCTGTTGCGTGAACAGGCCCGATATCGAAGCGACCGTACAGGATGCCCGCACAGGATTTGGCGGAAATCAAGAAACAGATTAAGGAACTATTGGATAAAGGTTTTATACGCCCAAGTTCTCCACCTTGGGGATCACCCGTTTTGTTAGTAGAGAAGAAGGATGGATCTTTAAGAATGGTTGTTGATTATCGTGGATTGAATGAAGTAACAATCAAGAACAAGTACCCACTACCTATGATAAATGATCTGTTTGATCGTTTGCAAGGAGCTAAGGTGTTTTCAAGATCGATTTCTGATCGTGGTACCATCAGTTGAAGATTCGGGAGCAAGACATACCCAAGACAGCATTTACCACGAGATATGGACTGTATGAGTATACCGTTATGTCATTTGGACTGACTAACGCACCAGCCTATTTCATGAACCTGATGAACAAAGTGTTTATGGAGTTTTTGGATAAGTTCGTCGTGGTGTTCATTGATGACATTTTGATTTTCTCGAAGAATGAAGAGGAACACAAGGAACATTTGCGATTGGTTTTGGAGAAACTGAGGGAACACCAGCTTGTATGCCAAGTTCAGCAAATGTGAGTTTTGTTAAAGGAAGTTGGATTTCTCGGACATGTTATATCCGGAGAAGGAATAGCAGTTGACCCCACAAAGGTTGAGACCGAACCAAATGGGAAGCACCAACGACAGTTGGAGAGATTCAGAGTTTCCTTGGACTCGCAGGATACTACCGAAGATTCATTGAGAATTTCTCAAGGATTGCCAAGCCTATGACAGAATTGTTGAAGAAGGATAACAAATTCATATGGACTGGGGACTGTGAAGCAAGTTTTCAGGAGTTGAAGAAAAGATTGGTTACCTCACCAGTTTTAATATTGCCAGATCAGACTAAGGATTATGAGGTGTTTTGCGACGCTTCACGTCGAGGACTTGGAGCAGTGCTTATGCAGGAAGGAAGAGTTGTTTCGTATGCTTCACGACAACTTAAGGCCCATGAGTTGAATTATGCCACACATGATTTGGAGTTAGCAGCCGTTGTGCATGCCTTAAAGACATGGAGACATTTTCTCATTGGTAATCATTGTGAAGTATATACGGATCACAAGAGTTTGAAGTACATCTTCACAGAGAAGGAACTGAATCTCAGACAAAGGAGATGGTTAGAACTTATCAAGGATTATGATATGAGATTGCATTACCACCCCGGAAAGGCTAATGTCGTAGTAGACGCATTGAGCCGTAAGAGCCACGTCAATACCCTAATGATGGGAGGGATACCCAATGAGTTAGCCGAGGACCTTCGAGAGCTATGCTTGGAAATAGTTCCGAGAGGCTATGTAGCAGCATTGGAGATTCAGTCAACACTGATGGACAAAATCAGAGAAGCCCAAAAGGCATATAAGGAAGTTGCCTCTATAAAGGAGAAAATGAGCAAAGGAAAAGCTAAAGGATTTCGTGAGGATGAGCACGATACCCTGTGGTTTGAGGACCGTGTTTTTGTGCCCAATAACCTGGAGATCAGGAAGTTGATTTTGCAAGAAGCTCATGATTCACCCTATTCGATTCACCCAGGAAATACCAAGATGTATTTGGATTTGAAGAATACTTTCTGGTGGACCGGAATGAAGAAGGATATTGCGGAGTATGTAGCAGTTTGCGATGTATGTCAGAAAGTAAAGGCAGAGCATCAGAAGCCAGCAGGATTGTTACAACCATTGCCGATACCCGAATGGAAGTGGGATAAACTAGGCATGGATTTCATCACAGGTTTGCCAAAGACTCGTTCAGGTTATGACTCGATTTGGGTTGTAGTCGACCGTTTAACAAAGGTAGCTCATTTCATTCCAGTCAAGACTACCTATAGCAGTGCTAAGTTGGCAAAGATATACATGACCAGAATTGTGTGCTTGCATGGAGTTCCGAGGAGCATCGTATCAGACAGAGGAACCCAATTTACCTCAAAATTTTGGAACCAGTTGCACGAAACATTGGGAACTAGATTGGAATTCAGTACAGCTTTCCATCCACAGACCGATGGACAGACTGAGAGAGTCAATCAGATTTTGGAGGATATGCTGAGAGCTTGTGCACTAGATTATGGATCTAGTTGGGATGATAATTTGCCGTATGCAGAATTTTCCTACAACAACAGTTACCAAACCAGCCTAAGGATGGCACCTTTCGAGGCTCTGTATGGAAGGAGATGCAGGACACCGTTGTCATGGGACGAAACTGGAGATCGTCAATTGTTTGGGCCAGATTTGATTAAGGAGTCTGAGCAGAAGGTTAAACTGATTCGAGAGAGGCTCAAGGTGGCCCAATCTGCATAAAAGAGCTATGCCGATTCAAAGCGCAGCGATTGAGTATGAAGTTGGAGACAGAGTATATCTTAGAGTATCCCCGCCGAGGAGTTAAGCGTTTTGGAGTTAAAGGAAAGTTAGCACCACGCTTTGTTGGACCATATAAGATTTTGCAACGCATGGGAGAAGTTGCTTATAAGTTGGAATTGCGGAAGGACTGTCGGGAGTTCATGATGTATTCCATGTTTCTCGATTGAAGGAATGTCACCCGAGATAGCAGAGGTACCGTTAAGAGACACAAAGTGCCACTGGAAGCAATTTAGTTGAAGGATGATTTAACATATGAGGAAAAACCGTTAAGATTCTCGATTATGCTAGCAGAGTTACCCGCAGCAAGGTTATCAAGTTTTGCAAGGTTCGGTGGAGCCACCACATCAAGATGAAGCCACCAGGAAAGAGAGGAAGTTTTGCTTAAGGACCACCTCACCTATTTTCTAGTTAACCCGAATCTCGAGGGCGAGATTCATCTTTAGGGTAGGTTTGTAACATCCCAAATTTTCAATTTGGAATGTTATACATTAGGTCATCATGCATATCATATTTTCTCGCATTTTTCCGATCCTAGAAAATTTCACGCAACTCAAGGACCCTCGGAGAGAGTTGGAAGTTTCATTATTTTCATATTGGGATTTCTCAAATTTTGAAAATAGGATCATTTGGATTTATTTAATTATCTTCATAAAGTTTTTCCGATAAAAAAATGAAGAGAGGGAATAATATGACTTTCCCAACATTTAGGAAAAATGAAGATTTTATAAATAAATCAAGTTTTGGTTTTGAGGATTTATTTGCTTTAGGCAAAAAAAATGAGCATTTTAAAAATATGCATATTTGCCCCGTTTTAAAGTTCATTTTGTTCGACTCATTTTTAGGAGTCGGGGAAAATTAATTTTATTTAATTTGGAGTTCGTTTGGTTTTATTTTAAATTCGTTTAGTTTTATTTAAAAAAAAAGACAATCGCCGCCGCCCGCCTGGGCCAAGGGCCCAACCGCCGCCGCCTGCCCACCTCCCTTCCTCTCGGCTCACTGGAGGAATCCGCCGCCGCCGCCGACCGTGTCCGCTCGGACTCGTCGCCGCCGCTGCCTGGCTTGCCCTCCCCAAGGAACCAACCCCCTCCTTATAACCCCGCCCCCCTCCTCTCCCTCACCCGAGCCGCCGCCGCCCTCCACCCGAGCCGCCGCGCCGCCAAAGCCGCCGCCGCCGCCGCCTCGCCGCCCTCGCCGCCCTCACCGACCCGCCACCCTCCCGACCCCGCGGACCCGCCGCCAGCCAGCGGAGCCGGAGCCCCGCCGGCGACCTCGCCGGAGGTAGCCGACTCGCCGCCCGCCCCGATCCGGTTTTGTTTTAAAACCGATCCGGTTTTCTCGCGTTGTTCGGTTTTTTTAAAATAAAAAAAACCTAGATGGTTTTATTTTTTTTCGGTTTTATTATTTTATGAACATTCACCGACCCGTTCGTTTTAGTGAACGTGTTCGTTGGATTAGTTCTGTTAACGAAGTCCGCTGTTTAATCTGTTCGTCGTTTTCTTTTAATCAGGATTTAATCCGTTATTTTCTGATTTCGATTTCCGAGTCGATTTTGAAATCTGTTTATTTTCTCGCTCGTTTATCGGAGTCAGGTGATTCAAGCGCCTGGAGTTTCATTACGAAGCCGCCGTTCCGACTAACCTACTTAAACAAAGTTTTGCTACTGTACAATTTTGATCTAGTTTCAGATTGCTAAACCGAGTCGTTCTCTCTCGAGTTTCGACTTTCGATGCTTTATTTGATTCGATTCTTTTTGCAACCAGGGTTCTTTAGTTGAACTCTCTGGTTAGATCGTTTATTCGAGTTTTCCCTGTGCATTAGATGAGTACTTATTGTATGCTTGTTGTTTGTCTGCGTTAGATCACCCGGAGTGCGCCGCTTGTTACTTCGAATCCCTAGGTCTCGCGGATCATCAGCAAGGCAAGTAACACTTGATCATACCTTTTCTACTACCCAGTTTTTATGCATTAGATCAAATCCTCAAACACTTGCATGTTTAGGATCTAATTAAATTATGGGTTTGGGAAGTAGATTGAGGTAGTACCTATTACTGTTTTACTTATGAAACCTTGGGAGTTACTTCACGCTTGTTTTTATGCCATGCTATGCTAGTAGACGTGGATTGGGTGAGTGAATATCCATAATAGATGTGAGATTGTTAATTAATGGTTTATCTAAGGTGGCAACCTAAACACACATCTGGGTGGATTGAGGCACTGGTTTCCATCAGACTTGCTGTATTTCTTGGACCGCCACCTGTGCTCTAAGGGATCATGAGATTATTCAAACTGAAACTTCCGTGTGCAGCCACAAGCCAATTATGGGCTCTGGCGTAGTTGACTAAGTTGTGCGAACTCTTACGGGTAGGCTAGCTGATGTAGGGGATGTAGGTTGGTACGGTCTACCCACATGTAAGGTGCTAGCGCTTCGAAGACTATGTCTCGGTCATCCGCTTCTCAAACACCATGTAAAGCGAGAACCAAGCGGAGGTGATCGAGTCTTGTGGGGAAAAGTCGCAAACCTCTGCAGAGTGTATAAACTAATCATGATTAGCCGTGTCCCCGGTTATGGACGTCTTGAGTATCTAGTACTTGAATATCATGTGAATCTCAACATGTTACTTCTAATAAATGTATTGGGTTCTAATGAGTACTTTTTAATTGGGATTGAGGATGCTGTCAACCATTCTCAATGTTTAACAACCACCATGATAGTTAAATAAAATTATTCCTTTGTTATAGGGAAAAACTAGCTTTATGCAAAATGTAAATCAGAGAGCCTTACCACCAGCCATATATGCATGTAGTATAGGCTTGTTGCTTCATTACTCTATATGTGTTACATTGCAGCATATTCCATGTGTTGACCGTTTTGGGCTGCAACTTTCACGTTGCAGACTTTTCGATTTGACAGTAAGGTGTTAGGTCGTGGTTCTATACTCGATGATGCCGATGGAGTTGATGGACTCACTTATCTTCCAAGCCTTCCGCTGTTATTATTAGATGGCCTTAAGCCATATTATTGTATTAAGTTCCCTTGTGGACAACGTTGTAATAAGTGTGTGATTGCTACTCGCTATAAATCCTTGAAATCTTGTGTGGTGTCGACATCGATCCAGGATGACATCGAGCACGAGACTTGATCCATTCGGTCCGGTCGCTACAACTATGGACCGAAGGTCTCAAGTAAACTACTCACACTTCATCGGAGGGACTATGGTGTTGATGTAGAAGCCCTCCGTGGTGGATGCCCCTCCGGTAGAGCTCGAACAGGCCCCAAGATGGGATCTCGTGGATACAAGAAGGCACGGCGGTGGAATTAGGTTTTGGCTCCTGCTCGATCTGTTGAAGTGCGAGGTATATATAGGAGGAAGGAGTACGTCGGTGGGCGTCGGGGGCCCACGAGGCAAAGGCGCGCCTGGGGAGGCGCGCCCCCACCCTCGTGACCGCCTCTGGCACTCCTTGGAGTAGGGTCCAAGTCTCTGGATCACGTTCAAGGAGAAAATCATGTTCGAAGGTTTCATTCCGTTTGGACTCCGTTTGATATTCCGTTTCTTCGAAACACTGAAATAGGCAAAAAAAAACAGCAATTCTGGGTTGGGCCTCCGATTAATAGGTTAGTCCCAAAAATAATATAAAAGTGGAAAATAAAGCCCATTATAGTCCAAAACAATAGATAAAGTAGCATGGAGCAATAAAAAATTATAGATACGTTGGAGACGTATCACTTTCCTTAACAAATTCTAGTAAATTGTGCTATCTACTTTTACCATGCAATCTTCTGCTAGTGTATATGTTCTATATGTCGTGCAATGTGGTGTTCAGTTAACTGCTTGGTTCAATTTTGCAAATGTGATGTTCAATTCTTCAGGGTACAATATTTCCAAGTTGTTAAGCATGCTTGGTTTGGTTAACTGTATGATCTTCTATTACGAGTATGTTATATTGTGCAATATGGTGCTCAGTTAACGTTTGGTTCATTTGTTGTGGTGTTTAGTTAACTGCTTGGTTCAATTATGCAATGCGATGTTCAATTGTTGTGGATGCATTCTGTTATTGTATACCATGTGAGAAATAAATCGAATTTGGCTGTACTAAATACATGATAAACAAATAGAATTGCTATATTTTCAAGTTGATAAGCATGCTTGGTTTGGTTAACTGTCTGATCTTCTATTAGGAGTATGTCATATTGTGCAATGTGGTGCTCAGTTAATGTTTGGTTCATTTGTTGTGGTGTTTAGCTAACTGCTTGGTTCAATTCTACACTGCGATGTCCAATTGTCGTGGGTAGAATTTTGTATTGTTGTGCATGTGAGGAATAAATCGAATTTGGCTGCACTTAATACATGAGAAACATGTACAATTGCTATATTTCCTAGTTCTTAATCATGCTTGGTTTGGATAAATGGGTTTTCCATGTGGCTTGAATTAATCTAATGAATTGGCAATGTGCTTATTTTTCATCAACATATTTTACTGATAGCATGCGAACCCTTACTTAACCTGATGACTAACTACCTTATATGTGTTGTAGGGAAACAATGGGAAGCACTGAGGTTTACAATCGAGGTTAGCACATGCATGGTCCGTTGTCTAATAACACATTATTGTGGAATTGCATGAACCATTCTAATATTTAGGTTTTTAACAATTTGGTCTTGCACATGAAGGTCCTTCTATCAGAGGTTTTGACCCACTGTTCGACCCTTTTTGCATATGGGGAAATGAGTTGTCCATGAATATCAGTCAAGTCAAGAAAATCAGAAAGATTGTTAGGATAAAGAAATTAGCGAAAAAAACAACAAGATCTTTGTCCGCACAATGAAGAAGACATCAGTTCACTACAGGATGGTACTAACTATTATACCTTGCCTTTTTTGTTCCTTTGCCCCATTTCCAATATAGAGAAGATATTTATGCACATCCTTGTTTTCAGGCCTTTCCAAAGCAGTTCAATGATGATTACCTCTCAAACCACCTGTATGGTCAGGAGGCGAGGAAGGTATTCATACAACACCCACGGTTCAATATTGAAGTGTTCTGAAGAGGATGAAGAATGGACGATCAATCATCCACGAGCCTTGGCCTAAAGTTACAAAGACCTTCAACATCAATGAAGGCTCAATATTCGCTATACCTTCAAAGCAGTTTTCCATACATCTGTCTATGTACCTTCTATGATGCTAATTTCGAATGGTTATAGATGTTGCATGTGAAACTTGGTCCTGGTGTAGTTGTGTAATGGGGTAGCTGAGTGCTGAAGCTATATGATGTTGTACTATGATGTATTTCAATTATGAAAATAAAAAATATTGTGTGCTTAATGTGAAATGTCAATTAGATTACTAAATGGATTATGAATAATCGGATAATTAGACTGCTAATTGGGTTTTTCTATTGCAAACGGTTATTGAGAAAACACCGTGCGCGATGCATTCAATAACGCATACAGTTTCTAGGAATAAACCGAGTTAGATTAATGAAAAATCACACACGACATCCTCTTGAAAACTGTTTGTGTTAGGCCACCTGGCGCAAATGTTTACCAAATAAAAACTGTGTGTGATGGACAGCCTTTGCCACACAGTTTCTTCTATGCACCGTGTGTGATGCATTCAATAACGCAAACGATAAAATTATTAATATCGTGTGCAATGGCAACACTATCACAAACAATTTAATGGGACAAATTGTGTGTGATGTACCTGTGAACGGAAACGTTTTCCTTGGAGCGACTGTGTGGGATGTACATACGAACGGAAATGTTTAGCGGGGACTGACTGTATGGGATGTACTTGCAACCGGAAACAATTTCATCGTATAATTGTATTTTTTAGCTCTACTGTACGTATTTCCGTATTTGAGCGCTCGTCGGTCGCACACGACCTCATGTTGCCGAGCGTGTGTGCCAGGAGGGCATATCCCCGACGGTTTCTGGGTCATGTGGGAAGGACCCCCCTATCGCCCACACTCGGCGACGGTTCCGAAGGCCGTCGCGGAAAGGGTTAAAAACCGTTTGTTTAGCAGCTCGCTGTATTAGTGTACATGATCCACATCAACTAAACCATGTCCGATCATCACGTGAGATGGAGTAGTCTTCAATGATGAACATCTCTATGTTGTTCATATCTACTATATGATTCACATTCGACCTTTCGGTCTCCAGTGTTCTGAGGCCATGTCTGTACATGCTAGGCTCGTCAAGTTTAACCCGAGTATGTGCAAAACTGTCTTGCACCCGTTGTATGTGAACGTACAGCCTATCACACCCGATCATCACATGGCGTCTCAGCACAATGAACTATCGCAATGGTGCATACTCAGGGAGAACACTTATACCTTGAAATTTTAGTAAGGGATCATCTTATAATGCTACCGTCGTACTAAGCAAAATAAGATGCATAAAACATAAACATCACATGCAATCAAAATATGTGACATGATATGGCCATCATCATCTTGTGCCTTTGATCTCCATCTCCAAAGCACCGTCATCTTGTCCATCGTCACTGGATTGACACCTTGATCTCCATCGTAGTGTCGTGGTCGTCTCACCAACTATTGCTTCTACAACTATCGCTAACGCATAGTGATAAAGTAAAGCAATTACATGGCATTTGCATTTCATACAATAAAGCGACAACCTTAAGGCTCCTGCCAGTTGCTGATAACTTTTACAAAACATGATCATCTCATACAATAACGTATATCACATCATGTCTTGACCATATCACATCACAACATGCCCTGCAAAAACAAGTTAGACGTCCTCTACTTTGTTGTTGCAAGTTTTACGTGGCTACTACGGGCTTTTAGCAAGAACCGTTCTTACGTATGCATCAAAACCACAATGGTGATTTATCAAGTTTGTTGTTTTAACCTTCAACAAGGACCGGCCACAGTCAAATTCAATCCAACTAAAGTTGGAGAAACAGACACCCGCCAGCCAACTTTATGCAAAACTAGTTGCATGTCTGTCGGTGGAACCGGTCTCATGAACATGGTCATGTAAGGTTAGTCCGGGCCGCTTCATCCAACAATACCGCCGAATCAAAATAAGATGTTGGTGGTAAGCAGTATGACGATCACCGCCCACAACTCTTTGTGTTCTACTCGTGCATATCATCTATGCATAGACCTAGCTCGGATGCCACTATTGGGAACGTAGCATGCAATTTAAAAAAATTCCTACAATCACGCAAGATCTATCTAGAAGATGCATAGCAACGAGAGGGGGAGAGTGTGTCCACGTACCCTCGTAGACTGAAAGCGGAAGCGTTTGACAACGCGGTTGATGTAGTCGAACTTCTTCTCGTTCCGGCCGATCAAGCACCGAATGTACGGCACCTCCGAGTTCTGCACACATTCAACTCGATGACGTCCCTCGAACTCTTGATCCAGCAAAGTGTCGAGGCAGAGTTTCGTTGGCATGATGGCGTGGTGAGGGTGACGGTGAAGTGATCTATACAGGGCTTCGCCTAAGCACTAGGAAGATATGACCGGAGGCGTAAACTGTGGAGGGGGCCCCGGACACGGCTAACATTGTTGGTGTTCTAGAGGTGCCCCCCCCTACATGTATATAGGTGGGAGAGGGAGAGGGCCAGTAAGGAGCGCCCCAAGTAGGAGTAATCCTACTTGGGCACCTCCTACAAGTTGGCCTCCCCCCTTCCATAAGTGTTGGAGGGGGAAGGAAAGAGAGGGGGGAGGGGAAGGAAAGGGGGAGGCCGAATCCTCCCCTTTCCTTCTCCCTTCCCTCCTTTCCTTTCCCCCTTATTTCGGCCTATAGGGGGCGCACCAGCCCCTTAGGGGCAGGTCTGTCCCTCTCTTGGCCCATTATGCCCATATAGTTTGCCGGATGTTGCCTGGAACCCCTTCCGGTGACCCGATACGTACCTGGTACCCCCGGAACACTTCCAGTGTCCGAATACTACTGTCCTATATATGAATCTTTACCTCTCGACCATTTTGAGACTCCTCGTCATTGTAACATCCCAATTTTTATTAAATTTGGATGTTAATAGAATCATTCAATGCATATCATATTTCTTTTCATTTTGGAGTTTTTAAAATATTCAAATAATATTTTTCCACTCGAGAAAAACAAATGAGAGGGATAAGATGACTTCCTCAAAATATAAAAGAGTGGGAAATTTTATTTTGAATATTATTTGAAGTTTTGGAGTTTATTGGTATTTAGTTTATTTGCAAAAAGTGCATTAGTTGCATTAGGAAAATATTTTAAAAATGTTCTGTGCTTAAGTTAATGTTCATTAGGTTCTAAATATTGTATAGTTATTTTAGAAATTATTGTGGTGTTTTTATTAATTCATTTGAATTATTTAGGGCCACTTTAGTGTTCTTTTAAAAAAAGACGCACGCACGAACGCACGCACTCACCCGCCTGGACCGAAACCAGTTCGGCCAGGAGCGCCCCGACCGGCCCAGCTTGCCATTTGGCCCAAGGCCAGCGCCCCAGCGCCCGATGCCTTCCGCCCGGTCGACCGCCCGCGCCCCGTCTCGCTAGCTACCACTACCGCCACCCCTAGTTGACAGTCTTACCCGTTTTCTGAGGCTGAACCCACCCGTGTTCTCCAGCAGCACAGAGCCGATCGTCGCAGATGACTGGCTCCGCAAGATAGGAAGGGAGCTAGCCACGGCAGGATGCAATAATGCTGAGAAGGTGAAGTTTGCCGCCCATCAGCTGGATGGACCGGCCGCTGCTTGGTGGGAGAACTACACCACCACATACCCCTTGGAAAGTGTGACTTGGACTCAGTTCCAGCAGGCGTTCCGCACTGCTCATGTCTCAGCTAGAGCCATGAGTCTGAAGAAGAAGGAGTTCCACAGCTTGCGCCAGGGAGGACGCACAGTATCTCAGTATGTTGATGAGTTCAGTAAGTTGGCCCGTTATGCCCCAGAGTACGTGGCCACTGATGCAGCCAAGCAGGAGAAGTTTCTGGAGGGACTGAACGATGACTTGGGAGTTCAGTTGACTGTGGCGACCTTTGCAAACTATCAGGAGCTGGTTGATAAGGCTACCATTCTCGAAGGCAAGCACCAGCAGATGGAGAATCGTAAGAGGAAGTACGGTCACGGGAAGTATAACTCTGGAGTTCAACAGAAACCCCGCTACAGCCCGTACTTGGGAAGTTCTGGATCAGGCACTAGCAAGTTTGGAGGGAATTATCATAACCATGGAGGCCACATTCAGCATGGAGGAAATGGACACAACCACCATGGTCATAAGCATGGCAATGGCAATGGCAATGGCAATGGAGGGAATGGCAATCAACAGTATTTCAACTCTTCTACACCAATGAAGAAAGATCTGAGTCACATCACTTGCTTCAAATGCAAGAAGACAGGGCACTACTCCAATGAGTGTCCTGAGGCGCAGAATGGAAATGGAAATGGCAATGGGAATTCTGGAAGCAAGAAGCCTAATCCTTTCACTAAGGGGCATGTGAATCATGTCAATGTGGAAGAGGTATATGAGCAGCCTGACGCAGTGATTGGTAAGTTCTTGGTTAATTCATTTCCAGCACTCATTCTTTTTGACACTGGTGCATCGCATTCATTCATATCAAGGGGATTCGTGGATAAACATAAGTTGCCTACCATAGCTCTTAAGTCACCCATTCTAGTGAGTTCCCCAGGAGCCAAGTCTATGGCTAGTCAGGGATGTTTTCAGTTGCCTTTGAAGATAGGGGGACATGTTTTTCCCACGGATATGATCATACTAGAGTCACAAGGGTTGGATGTAATCCTAGGGATGGATTGGACGTCCAAGTATAAGGGAAACATTGATTGTGCTAGTAGATCGATTTTTCTCACCACCCCAGAGAAGAAGATGATCAAGTATGTATCTAGGCTTAAGCATAAGAGGACTCAGGTGAACTCTCTTACGGGAGTTGTCCAAGAAGAAGTACCAGTGGTGAAGGATTATCCTGATGTATTTCCGGAGGAGTTACCGGGTATGCCGCCAGATCGGGAGATTGAGTTTTTGATTGAGTTGCTGCCAGGTATAGGACCTATGTCCAAGAGGCCGTATCGGATGCCCGCTAATGATTTGGAGGAAGTCAAGAAACAGATTAAGGAGTTGCTAGAGAAAGGGTATATTACCGAAGTTCATCACCTTGGGGAGCCCCAAAGATCTTGGTGGAGAAGAAGGATGGAACCTTGAGGATGTGTGTGGATTACCGCTCTTTGAACGAGGTGACCATCAAGAACAAGTATCACCTGCCGATGATCAATGACTTGTTTGACCAGCTAGAAGGAGCTAGTGTTTTTTCCAAGATCAATCTTCGATCGGGTTATCACCAATTGAAGATCCGTGAGAAGGATATACCCAAGACCGCTTTTACCACAAGGTATGGGCTTTATGAGAATACAGTCATGTCCTTTGGTTTGACTAATGCCCCTGCATATTTTATGAGCATGATGAACAAGGTATTCATGGAGTTCCTGGATAAGTTTGCTGTGGTATTCATTGATGACATATTGGGTGATAGTTGGGGTTACCCAGGACCCGTTCAGGTTATGATTCCATTTGGGTGATAGTTGACCGTTTGACCAAGGTTGCTCACTTCATTCCAGTGAAGACCACCTATACAAGTGCTAAGCTGGCAAAGATATGTATGACCAGAATTGTATGTCTGCATGGAGTTCCGAGGAGCATCGTATCAGATAGAGGAACATAGTTTACCTCAAAGTTTTGGAATCAGTTGCATGAAACTTTGGGTACCAAGCTAGAGTTCAGTACAGCCTTCCATCCACAGACTGATGGGCAGACAGAGAGAGTCAATCAGATTCTGGAGGACATGCTGAGAGCTTGTGCGCTAGACTATGGGTCTAGTTGGGATGATAACTTACCCTACGCAGAGTTTTCGTACAACAACAACTATCAAGCCAGTTTGCAGATGGCCCCTTTCGAGGCATTGTATGGAAGGAAATGCAGGACACCTTTGATGTGGAATGGAGTTGGAGATCGAAAATTGTTTGGACCTGATTTGATCAGGGAATCTGAGGAGAAGGTCAAGTTGATTCGTGACAGACTTAAATAGCTCAATCAAGGAAGAGGAGTTATGCTGATGCTAAACACAAGGAAGTGACCTATGAAGTGGGAGATAGAGCATATCTTCGAGTGCCTCCACTTCGAGGTATTAAGAGATTTGGAGTCAAGGGAAAGTTAGCACCACGATTTGTGGGGCCATACAGAGTTCTGGAACGCAGAGGAGAGGTTGCATACCAGTTGGAATTACCAGAGGCTTTGTCAGGACTTCATGATGTGTTTCATGTTTCCCAGTTGAAGAAGTGTCATGCAGAGATGGCAGAGATCCCTTTGAGAGATACAGTGCCACTGGAGGCAATTCAGTTGGAGAGCGATCTGACTTATGAGGAGAAGCCGGTTAAGATTCTTGAGACTGCACAGAGAATCGCTCGTACCAAGATCATCAAGTTCTGCAAGGTTCAGTGGAGTCACCAAACCGAGGAGGAAGCCACTTAGGAACGAGAGGAAGATCTTAGACAAGACCATCCACACCTTTTTGCTAGCCAACCCGAATCTCGAGGACGGGATTTATCTTAAGGGGGGTAGGTTTGTAACATCCCAATTTTTATTAAATTTGGATGCTAATAGAATCATTCAATGCATATCATATTTCTTTGCATTTTGGAGTTTTTAAAATATTCAAATAATATTTTTCCACTCGATATAAACAAATGAGAGGGGATAAGATGACTTTCTCAAAATATAAAAGAGTGGGAAATTTTATTTTGAATATTATTTGAAGTTTTGGAGTTTATTGGTATTTAGTTTATTTGCAAAAAGTGCATTAATTGCATTAGGAAAACATTTTTAAAATGTTCTGTGATTAAGTTAATGCTCATTAGGTTCTAAATATTGTATAGTTATTTTAGAAATTATTGTGGTGTTTTCATTAATTCATTTGAATTATTTAGGGCCACTTTAGTGTTCGGTTTAAAAAAACGCACGCACGAACGCACGCACTCACCCGCCTGGACCGAAACCAGTTCGGCCCAGGAGCGTCCCGACCGGCCCAGCTTGCCGTTTGGCCCAAGGCCAGCACCCCAGCGCCCGACGCCTTCCGCCCGGTTGACCGCCCGCGCCCCCTCTCGCTCTCTACCGCCGCTGCCACTGCTAGGCTGGCCCCGCTCGTCAGCTCGTCCCCAACCTCCCGCAGCCCGTGGGATAAACATCCTTGCCGCGCCCCCGCAACCGCCGCTCGACTCCCTCGCGGATGAGGCTTATCCGCAGCCCCGTAGCACTCCTAGCCGCGCCTATATAAAGGCCAGGACCCCCTCTTCCATCCTCACCGTCTCGCTTCTTCCCACGCCGCTCCTACCGCCCGCAATCGCCGCTTGGATCTCGCCGGCCGAACGACCTCGCCGGAGCATTCCGTTGCCAGTAAACCACCCCGAGCCCTTGTTCCTTCGTCAATCGTGCCACCGTGAACTTGCTCGTCTTTTTGACACCTTTGCCTCGCCTAGGTCCCGCCGGAGACGACGCCCGACCTCGCCGGAGCCCACGGAGCACCGCCGCCTACGCCTCGCCGACCCCGACGCCCCTGAGGATCCCTGACGCCACCATCCGGACGCCCAAGCCGCGCCGCACCTCCCCGTCTTCTTCCCCGACGCCGTGGACTGCCGTAGCCGCTGCCCCGCCACCGACCGACGCCGCACCGCCGTCCTCTGCTCGTCGCCGACGTCGCCAGCTGCTGTAAGCCGCCGCAACTCCTCTTGTTCGTTAGATCGATCACCAACGGCCCAGATTAGATTAGGTTCATTTTTTTATTTCGCGAAGAGGTACGCGGTTAACCGCTGTTCCCTTAGACCGTGCGGTTTTATTTAAACCGAGCGTCTGTTTTTCTTTAGTTAGTTGCCGCTGTTGTTTTTTCTTATTTAGCGGCCGTTCGCCGTATAGCCTCCGCAGCGGACGCTGCTCGGCCAGCCATGAGCCGCCACGTGGCCAGGGACCTGTTTGTGATAGTTTTTCTTCATTGTTTAGTCTCTTTTATCACAGATTAGTCCCTGAGCTTAGATTAGCCATAACTTTTAAACCATAGATCCAAACTTTATGAAACCAGCGGAAAATTCTTCGTATTGTTTAGATGTATCCAGTGGTATCCTTTTTGCAAACTTTCGTCAGATTCAAATTTGAATTTATTCAGATTCAAATTCGAACTTCAAATGGCCATATCTCCCAAACCATAGCTCCGATTAAGTTGATTCTTTTTTCACTTTGTGACCGTAGCCAAACCCTATCACCTGGACCTTTGTCACAATAATTTTCACACACTAGAACTGCCTATTAATATTTTTACTAGTGTGCATAGTATGCACTATAGTTCACATCACTTCTTGAACCATAGGCCCATGTGGTTTTGCACTTAGAATATTTTTGTGCTAGTTAAGTGTGATGTTTGTTCATTTGGTTTTTCCGAGACTTTTTGCTTTGCATGTTCTTCTTGGTTCTCTGAAATGTTTGCTTATGTTGTTTATCTTCTTTGCGATAGATTGCTTGTCTGAAGCAAGAATATTATCGATCTTTAGAATTCAACAAGCAGTACCAAGGCAAGTTGCATCTTGATCATGTTTCATTACCTGTGTTTTTATTATGCACTTAGTTCTTTGCGGTAGGACTGCATGGTAGGAATTGATGTCGTATGACTATGCTTTTCACCCAGTAGTTCATTGAGGTAGGTCTGAACCTTATAACATTATCGCCATCCTTTTACATTATGTTGCTTCGCTAAGTAGACGTGGATTGGGGAGTGATCCTTGTATAGTATGAGTGACAATGTAGTAAATAGGACCTAAGATAATTAATGAACTACCTGGGCGGAAACTTGTTGGAATGGTGGCGAAGTCAGTGGGGCACGCATGGGAAATCCATGGTGGTGCACCACTAGTGGACCGTCCGCTCAGGCTCAAAGAGATCAATTGTATTCTCATGTCTAGAAGCTTATGTGTGCAGCCACAAGCCAATATGGGCTCTGGCTTAGTTGAGTAGTTAGTGTGACCCCTTCCGGGATGGGCTAGCAGATGTAGAATGATGTAGGTGTACCGGCCTATCCGTGGGTTAAGGGGAAACATTTTCGAAAGACTATGTCTCGATCTTCCGATCATGGAGGTGGTGGGGAGAAGTGCGCAACCTCTGCAGAGTGTCAACCTAATCGATTAGTCGTGTCCCCGGTTACGGACAAGTTGAGCATCTAGTAGTGGAAATGCCGGGAGATCTCCTCACCTTTAATTAAACAGTTGGGTTTTAAATGAAACTTGGGAACGGATGAAGTTGGATTTGCCAACTCATCCTATGCAAATGTGTAGTAGTAGAATAACATCTTTTCTAATAGGGAGAAACTAGCTTTATGCAAAAACTAAACTTAGAGCTTTCCACCAGGCAAATTGCATGTACAAGTAGGTTCTTTACACTTATCATGTGACTTGCCAGTACATTCAATGTACTGACCTATATGGCTGCAACTTATCACATTGCAGATATATCCGACGAGGATTAAGGTGCGATAGGTCGATGTTCTACACTCAACCTTGCTCATGGAGTTGGACTCATTTACTACTTTGCTTCCGCAGTATTTGTTTATTGAATCTATGCCCTACTTTGTAATAAATGTATTGCTCCTGGACTATCGATGTAATAAAGAGATGTGTGTTATTTCTGTTATTTCATCGAGTACTGTGTGTGCTAGCAAGTCGATCCAGGGACTAGCACGGTAAGCACAGAGACTTCGACTCTTACCGAGTCAGGTTGCTACAGTCATGTCTGTGATATCATCCGGGACTCCAAACAACATGTCACCAATTCACATAACTCATATAATATAAAATCGTCATCGAACGTTAAGCGTGCGGACCCTACGGGTTTGAGAACTATATAGACATGACCGATACACCTCTCTGCTCAATAACCAACAACGCAACCTGGATTCTCATATTGGTTCCCACATATTCTATGAAGATCTTTATTTGTCGTACCGTAATGACAACATACGTTATTCCCTTTGTCATCGGTATGTTACTTGCCCGAGATTCGATCCTCGGTATCTTCATACCTAGTTCAATCTCGTTACCGGAAAGTCTCTTTACTCATTCCGTAATACATCATCTCGCAACTAACTCATTAGTGACATTGCTTGCAAGGCTTATTATGATGTGCATTACCGAGAGGGCCCAGAGATACCTCTCCGATACTCGGAGTGACAAATCCTAATCTCGATCTATGCCAACCCAACAAAAACCTTCGGAGATACCTGTAGAGCATCTTTATAATCACCTAGTTATGTTGTGACGTTTGATAGCACAGAAGGTATTCCTCCGGTATTCGGGAGTTGCATAATCTCATAGTCAAAGGAATATGTATATGACATGAAGAAAGCAATAGCAATAAAACTAAACGATCAATATGCTAAGCTAACGGATGGATCTTATCCATCACATCATTCTCCTAATGATGTGATCCCGTTCATCAAATAATAACACATGTCTATGGTTAGGAAACTTAACCATCTTTGATTAACGAGCTAGTCTAGTAGAGGCTTACTAGGGACACTGTCTTTTGTCTATGTATCCACACATGTATCAAGTTTTCGGTTAATACAATTCTAGCATGAATAATAAACATTTATCATGATATAAGGAAATATAAAATAACAACTTTATTATGGCCTCTAGGGCATATTTCCTTCAGTATCCACTTCGGGTTGCCATTCAATTTCATCCAACAGTGGCAAGAATGATCATCGTTCAAAATAAACCAACGCCATATGCAACTAATTGATGCAATGACCTATGCAACTAATTGATCCAATGACATATGCAACAAATTTATCCAATGGCATAGCAAAACATGAAGAAGCAATTTAAAATGAGCAAAGACTATGCCGTGTCTTCTTGCCAAATTCCATTGAACAAGACCTAGGAAGACTGGGTGTCGGCGCTGCCCGTGCTTGTCTGTGTCCCTTAGAGTTGCGGCGAGTCACATGCCATCTCCAGCGCCTTCAACGGGCTAAATCCATCCAGAATCACCCATTGCGACGTCGGATTGTTGTCGGTCACTGGCGATGCGAATGGCGGCTTCCTTATCGACGATGGGGTGGACCCGTGGAGGGGCGACCGGGCGCGAAGAGGGGACACATCCTCCTACTCGTCCACAAACTCCTTTGCCAGTACATCCTTTGGTGTCGCTTCCCTCTCGCGTTGCTTCCTTCGCCTCTCCCTCCAGGTGACATTCTCCGCCTTGCAGCTCATAAACACCTTAGTGCAGTACAATAGGGAGATGCATATATGCTCGTGCGTGACCGTCGAAACAGAAAATGTACAATACGAAGTTCATGTGAAATAGCGAGATGAAACTACAAAGGAAATTTCAAATGATCAACCATGCACGGCGAGTTTGACAAAAATCATCTAAAGTAGCTCCAAACATGAACATGGAGTTGAACATTTATATCAACAAAACTAGAAACCGATCAGCTGAATGGAACCATGTCGTTGATGTGCATTTTTTTCATGTAGAGTGATGTCCTTTAAGATCCTGTTTGGATAGTATAGAGGTTCCCTTCCTTTTCCCATGGAGTTATGATGAGTTATCAAACCCATTGAGAGGATGTGCGTTGCTATAAAGGCTGTCACAACTCTTTGTTAACGAATTAAATTTCAATTTTCAGCCGGACCTTTAACAACCTTAGGGATGAAAACAACAATATTAAAAATAGGCATGGGTATGAGGTCTTACTCTCACAACCTTATATTAATGATTAATTTGAGCTCTGGAAGACAAGCGCTATGATGTGCCTATAGTGCACGAAGGATAGGGCCTATGGTTGGAAAAATAACTCTTGATGCATGGCGTGTTCCGGTCAAGACGTAATTTGGACACATCCCCCACTTCGAGTCATTGGAAGCACATCTTAACAGGTGCCTTCCATAGAACAAATTAAGATCACGATGATCCCGATCATAAAACATATCGTTGTAAGAATCAAGTCCTCATACCTATGCCTGTTTTTTTATAAGTGTTTTCAGTAGCAACTGTGATAACGATCTGGTCCAAAAGCTAGGATTGAATTCTCTCGCAAAGGCTTGGTAGAAAACCCTTGCCGTAAGTGCATATCCTCTCATGGGTTCCATAACTCAGGGTCACACCTTGGGGAAAGAGGCTAGGAACCTTTTTCTTATCTGTTACTAGATCACCAAAGGGACTCATCACATTCACGATCATGAATGTTCATGTTTCTCTTCCTCAAGGTGTGTTCCTCGCTGCCCAACGTAGACCTAGTCCACTATGGAAAAATATTAGAAAGAACATGAACAGAAATCCGAGAAAAAAAAGAGCAAGCGAAAGAAAACATTATTCCGTTTTTTAATGCAAAAGAAATGCAACCGACGAAAAGATAAAGAAAACAAACAAAGGAAAAGGAAAATCAAAAAGAAATCAAAGTGTTGGAACAAACCAACATGAGTGTTTGAAGCTCAGCGAGCTGAAGTACAACCTCATTAGAAATTATTCAAATAAATACCGCCACATCTTGATGTAAACGTGGAAGTAACCTCCCCAAGCTTAAGATTTTTCAAGCCCAACGCGGTGAGATTATTGTGGTGGCTAGTAGTTAGTAGCCTAGCCTTGGCTCCACAGGGGGGTGGCCCATAACTGAGTTAGGATTTTGGCTAAGTATTTTGGGGGGCCTATGTTCGTGTAGCATGACAATGGAAAGATGTTGTCTTGAGAAAATATTCAGCGAAACCCACTGATCACCTCTTAATAGTGTGGGATTCCTATAACTCAAGATTAAATGAAAAAACTACGGTTCTTCTCTCATTATCACAAAGCTTGAGTCATATATAAATCTATGGGTCCATGATCCCTACACAATGATGCCAAAGGGACTAATTTCATGTGTATACACTTAGTAAATGTAATTAATCCCCTATATGTATATTGTCAGCAACATCAAAATATGATTAAGGGCATGATTGCACTTTCAGGAGGGCGTTGGCCGTGGCGACATATCCGGAGATGGGGACGGGAGCGGAGGGCACCTGCTGGGTGATCTATGGAGTGAGCGGGTGAGCCCTCACTCCGGTGTAGCACAAACACGTGAGATTTGGCTCCGATGCGGGGCAAGCGAGCCCGGACAACCTTCATCCCTGGCCACAAGCTCCTCTCCAAAACATGGTCCTGTTCAGTGGAGAAGAAAACAAGAGAGTAGAGAGAAAGAAAAACATGTCACTACTAGTGGGGCTAGGTGGGTTGGGTGGAAATTGGACTAACGTGGAAGACGTGTCCGGGCGTGTATGGCCTCCCCATACTCGCCCCATATATGTGTTGGATTTGAGGGGTACCAAATAGACCGAACATATAGGGGGGAGTGGCGGGTCTGATTGAGGGACATTTCTTTCTTCTCTCTTCTGCCCGGGTCGGGTTGTCCACCTAAACATTTAAGGAGGCTTTGAGGGGTCTTTTGTAGATGCTCTAACGATATGGTTTTTCGTTAAGAAGGCTCTTGTCCAAAACTCTTTGCTGGAAATATGGAGCTACTGCTCCAACCACATATACCTTTTATTCCCACCTCAAGATAGGAGAATTGCTGTAAAGTACCATATTTGGTATTTATCCCCACAATACTACTTTGAAAAGGATGACATACAAAAGGCAAGCAGTGGATTTGTTTTTCAAGAACAAGCAACAGTAGTTGTCTTAAGACTTCGAAAGGAAACTAGTAATTACAAGATGAGGAAAAACAAGAGTTTTATATTGCCATGCCCCTCCTTCCTTACTTCTGCTCAGTTTTCTTCATGATGTTTGTCATTCCTCACTTTTTTCCTCCATCGTGCAGCCCACCCTTACAAATGCTCACACTGGGGTTTGTCGTCATGTCAAAGTACTTGATCATTAGTTGGCGCAGTTACTGATGCATGGGACACCCCTTCCCGGCCCATTTGTTAGTGGTCGCACGGTCATAGGTGGCTCCATTGCCTATCGCGCACTTAGTCACGTGTTGGACATCCCGATCGTCCAAGCTCTCAGTGGATGCATGGTCATAGGTTTCTTAAGGGGCCATGTGTCAGTGCCTGACTAACAGGCACAAAAAAGTGGCATATAATGCCACGAGAGGTACTCGAACTCGAGATCGGACGCTATAAACAAATTGCAGGCGCCTCCCTCCTTGGCCGCTCCCTCCAGCTCCTCATTCTGTCAGCTCTTGGCAGAGCCCTGCCGGCGTTCCCTACCACCACCCCACCCCACCATCATGCTAGTTCAGACCCCATCTACCTCTTCTCTGTCACTTGCTGGATCAAGAAAGAGGACACGTCACCGAGACATACGTGTGCACATCTCGGAGGTGTCGTTCGTCTGGTGCTCGAATCGGATTAGATTGCGAAGGAGTACGACTACGCCAACCATGATCTCTAAATTGGTAACGCTTTTGGTCTACAAGGGTATGTAGATGCACTCCCCTCTCTTTGCTAGCATCTCCATAGAATAGATCTTGGGTGTTTCGTAGGAAAAAAATTGGTTTCCATGCAAAGTTCCCCATCAAATTACGC
Organism: Aegilops longissima; assembly: GCA_021605205.1. NCBI lineage: Eukaryota > Viridiplantae > Streptophyta > Magnoliopsida > Poales > Poaceae > Aegilops > Aegilops longissima. The sequence continues at coordinate 608,765,192 of CM038682.1, read as the reverse complement.
CATGTCCTCAGCTATTCTGATCAGAGCGGATGAGGGCGATGAGGAACTTGTGAGGGATGCGTTGCCTTGGAAGATTGGTCATTTCCCATGCAAATATCTGGGATTATAGGTTAGCATCAAACAACTCACAAGGTCCGAGTGGCAGCCTATGGTTGATGCAACACTGAGAATTTTCCCAGTTGGCAAAGGGGTATGGTTACCATGTCAGAAATATGCCCTAGAGGCAATAATAAAATGGTTATTATCATAGTTCCTTGTTCATGATAAATGTTTATTATCCATGCCGGAATTGTATAGACCGAAAACTTAAGTACATGTGCAGATATATAAACAACACCGTGTCCCTACGGAGCCTCTATTAGAGTACACTACTGCAGGATGGTCCAAACGCGGCAGTCCAATCAGAGACCCTTCGACGAAACTGTGTGTGATGCATTAATCGCATACGATGGTGTAAGAAAACTGGAAAATATGATACAAACTGTTTGCGATGGCGCATACATCAAACACTATTGAGATCAGAGCTGCGTGTGCGATGCGTGGCATACGGTTAATCCATACAGACTATTTGCGATGATCCAGAACAACAAAAACGGTCGGACGGATGAGGGTGTGTGCGACATATGGTATACAGATCACTAGGATGAAATGTCTGTGATTAGGCAACACAATAGAAATGGTTAGCTAGATCAAGGTGTTTGCGATGAAGGGCATACAGTTCACTCGGATGAACTGTTTGCGATGAGCCAAGACAACAGAAACAGTTCAACTGAACAAGATGTGTGTGATACGCGGCAAACAGGTCTGTAATCGGAAATGTGTGCGAAGACCAATAATAACACGTACGATTGCTGCTAATAATCCGTGTGATTTGCTTTGTATACAGAAGAATAACACTGTAACGCCCTCGATGCGGCTATATCTCCCACGTGTCGAAGCACGACTTAGAGGCATAACCGCATTGAAAGCAATGTCGCAAGTGAGGTAATCTTCACACAACCCATGTAATACATAAGGGAAAGAGATACATAGTTGGCTTACAATCGCCACTTCACACAATACATGAGTAAAACATTACATCATACAGATACAATCAAGGTCCGACTACGGAACCAAAATCAAAGAAGACTACCCCAAAAGCTACACAGATCCCCGATCGTCCCAACTGGGCTCCACTACTGATCAACTGAAACAAAACAACACAATGAACAAGATCTTCATCGAGCTCCTCCTTGAGCTCAAAAGGCCACCTGCACGGTTTCATCGGCACCTGCAAACTGGTTTTGAAGTATCTGTGAGTCACGGGACTCAGCAATCTCACACCCGCGAGATCAAGACTATTTAAGCTTAAAGGTAGGACAGGGTAGTGAGGTGGAGCTGCAGCAAGCGACTAGCATATATGGTGGCTACCACGCAAAAGAGAGAGCGAGAAGAGGAGGCAAAGCACGGTCGTGAAGCTAGTAGCGATCAAGAAGTGATCCTGAAACTACTTACGCCAAACATAACTCCAACATCGTGTTCACTTCCGGACTCCGAGAAGAGACCATCACGGTTACACACGCGTTGGTGTATTTTAATTAAGATCAACTTCGGGTTTTCTACAACCGACATTAACAAATTCCCATCTGCCTCATAACCGCGGGCACGGCTTTGAAAGATAATACCTGCAGGGTGTCCCAACTTAGCCCATTATAAGCTCTCACGGTCAACGAAGGATATTCCTTCTACCGGGAAGACCCGATCAGTCTCGAATCCCGGACTACAAGACATTTCGACAAAGAATAAAACAAGACCAGCAAAGCCGCCCGAATGTGCCGACAAATCCTGATAGGAGCTGCACATATCTCGTTCTCGAGGCACACCGGATTGTCCAAACTTCCGATAGGCGAGCCCGAGTTGCCCTGGTGGTACACCGGCGGTCGACAGATTTGGACCAACACTCGAAGGAGCACTGGCCCGGGGTTAAAATAAAGATGACCCTTGAGTCTGCAGAACCCAAGGAAAAAGGCTTAGGTGGCAAATGGTAAAACCAATGTTGGGCCTTTTGGAGGAGTCTTATTCAAAGCGAACTGTCAAGGGGTCCCATAAATCACCCAACCGTGTAACTAACGCAAAATCAAGGAACATGACACCGGTATGACGGAAACTAAGGCGGCAAGAGTGGAACAAAACACGGGCATAAGGCCGAGCCTTCCACCCTTTACCAAGTATATAGATGCATTAATTAAATAAGATATATTGTGATATCCCAACAAGTAAACATGTTCCAACAAGGAACAACACCTCCATGTTCCAACAAGGAACAAACTTCATCTTCACCGCAACTAACAACGCTATAAGAGGGGCTGAGCAAAGCGGTAACATAGCCAAACAACGGTTTGCTAGGAAAGGATGGTTAGAGGCTTGACATGGCAATATGGGTTGCATGATATCGCAAGTGGTAGGTATCGCAGCATAGGCATAGCAAAAGAGCGAGCATCTAGCGAGCAAAGATAGAAGTGATTTCGAGGGTATGGTCATCTTGCCTGAAATCCCGCAAGGAAGAAGAACGAGTCCATGAAGAAGACAAACGGACGAAGTCGAACGAATCCTCACAACTCCGGAACGAAACCGAAGCTAACGAGAGAAGCAACCCGGAAAGAAACAAACAACATAGTAAACACACAAGCATAAACATGTCATGATGCACAAACAAGTATGATGCATGTCCGGTTTAAATAGCATGGCATGGCAATATGCACAAACAATCCTACAAATTCAGTGGAGCTCAATATGCAACGAGTTGCATATTGACGAAACTTCACAACATTTATTTAGTTCACTCTTGTTTAGGCTACCCAGCAATATTAAATGTTATTAAACATGGCAAGGGGGTGAAGCGTATGAAACTAACTATTTAGGCAAGATTAAATGAGGCCGGAAACAACAACAACAATTCCGGAAATCCCCATATGCAATATTCGAATTTGGTACTGTTCTGCCTATTACATAATTTTAGAGTTGTTAAACAGGAAAATAAAGTGCACCATGTTAAACTAGGCATTTTTCCACCCCATTTACATATAAAGTTTATTTAAAATGGAGCTACGGTTATTTAGTTATGAAATAAATCATTTTAGCATGGCATTATGCAAATTAATGCAAACAACAATTTTAAACATTTAGATGTTGTTATCATGATGCGGATGACATATACAAGTTATATGCAATTTTTATGAAAATGTTGACAAGAGCATGTTACGAGGCATTTGGTCACCATGGCGGAACGAAAGGGTGCCACGGCGGAGAAACGAAAATGGTGCCATGGCAACATTTCGGTTCCGGTAGCTCATGGAGATATCGGTGCAAAAGAAAGTGTGACGGAAGCGAGTTGAGCAAGATGGTGGGGTGTTCCCGGTTACCGGGTTCCCACGAGACGATGGCATGGCAACGAGGAGGAACAAGCGAGCGACAATTTCGGACACGGTGCAAACGGGCATCTCATACAACATATGCATTCGTTCACGGCGGTCGTCTCAGCGGTTATACCTTCGAAGCGTTCAAACGGGACGGTGCAATGTAGAGGAAGTAGTTGTTCTCGGCGTCGGTAGTGGAAGTCGTTGTACACGGCGACGGTAGTTGTACATGTTCGTTTCGTAAATGTCTGGGGTCGTCGGTAAAGGAACTTGGCGGACTTGGCGCATCCGAAGGGGTACTTGACGAAATCCACCTCGGATGTAGTCGTACCCGTGTAGTCGGACTTGCCAAAAAAAACACACCGGCTGCAGTCACGGTACTTGGTGAATCCCGGAGACGGTACTTGGCGAATTCCACGCTCGGTGGACGTAGAGCTTGGTGTCAACAGCAACAGGGGCGCGATGTAGGGGCGACGGCCGCGGGACTTGGCGCGATCGAGGAGGCAGGGGCTCGGCGACTCGCGCGATGCAGGGGAGCTTAGCGCGAGGCTTGATCGCAGGGAAGGAGCACCACGGCAGCAGAGGAGACCAGCGTGGCACGGGCTCGTGAAAAGGAGGCAGGGGACTCCGGGCTCCTGGTGGAGCTCCTGGTGGTCGTCACCAGCGGAGGAGGCGGCAAGGGTCGAGGGGACCGGGCGCAGGGAGCACCACTCCCTGGCTCGATGCGGAGGAGGCGACGGCGCGGGCCTGCGGGGCTGGGTGGTGGCGCGGAGGCGACGAGGAGGGGGCCGCGGGGACGGGATGAGGGCAGCAGGAGGGAGAGATGGCGGCGTAGCGAGGAGGAACAGAGGGGATCGGGCGCAGGAGGAGATCGAGGCCGGGCGGGCACGAGCTTGGCGGAGGGAGGAGGCAATGGCGACGAGCTCGAGGAGCTGCTCTCCTTGAGCGCTCGGGCGACGGGGACGGCTGGCGCCGGTGGAGGGAGGAGGCGGCGAGGGGAAAGGGAGAGGGGCGACGAGGGGAACACAAGCGAGGCGCGAGGAGGAGCTGCAGAAGGGATCGGGCGAGGCGCTCCTCTCGTGCGTGGTGACGGCGCGAGGGAGGAGACGAGGGAGAGATGGGGATCGGCGCAGGAGGCTGCGGCTGGATCGGTTGGTGGCTAGGGTTAGAAGGGTTAGGTGGGCTGACTGGGCGGCTAGGCTTTGGGCCGGCTGGTTAGAGCTGGGCCTAAGAGGCCGGCTAGGCACTCTTCTCCCTCTCTCTTATATTTTCTTTAGCAGAAAACAATTAAAGAGAAGAAAAAGAAAGAGAGGGTTAGGGAAAGGATTTGCGCGTGCGGACAAAGTTCCCGGACTCATAAAAATATGCACAATCCAGGAAAAATAGAAAAGAGGCACGAATGCAAGATTTAAATTCAAACTTATTTGAATTTAATTCAAATGGTTTGAACTAGAACAAGGTTTTAGAAGTGTCCAAAAATGTTCGGATTTTTGGTGGAGCTCCGGAAAATGGCGAAAGAATTATTGGCAAGGTTAGAGAGCCAAAACTTGAAGAAGAAAAGGTCAAGGGATTTAATATGCAAGTGTGTTATGATCAATTTCAAATAAATGGAATAATTTTATATAGCTCCATAATATCGGGAGGGTATGTTATAAAGAGAAGTCACCCTTCCCTCGATTTAAATGGACCGAAGATCCATACGATTTTATTTAGTTGAGTTTTTAAAAATTAATGATATGATGGCATGATGACATGATGCAATGCAAGAGATGACATGATGAATGCACAAACAAAACAAATCACACGACAAAACTCGGAAACCCTGGAAGGCAACTGAAGCTCCGGTCTTGGGGCGTCACAACACTCCACCACTACGAGAGGATCTCGTCCCGAGATCTAGGATGGCACCGGAGGGAAAAGGAAGAGGAAGATAAGCGGTAAAACTAAGTTGCTTCTTCGGCCAAAGAGTGAAACCACGACCCTCGAGAGGTTGAGCAATTAGAGATGAACGAGATTGCAAACAATCCGTTAGAAAAGAGGAACGAGGAACGTTATGATAACTTGAAGGTTGCAAAGACATGAATGACGAGCACAATGGACAAGAAGGAATTGAAGCCACTCTGGTTGAAACGAGATAAGAATAAATAAGAATGATATAATTTTGGCAGCACTCCGACTGAAAATGGAAGGAATTGAACATGATCTTGACAAGATGAGAGGATACTTGATGAAATCAACAACACACTGCCTCCGGAACTATTGAAAGAATGGCACAAGGGGTAAAAACATTTCAGACCGCACTCCGGTTAAGGAAGCAGGCAAAACTTGATAAGATGAGAGAACTCGAATGAAAACATGACACTCCGGTTAAATGGATAATGCAAGAAAAAGAACATGATCTTGACAAAACGAGACGATGGGTCGAAGAGAGCAACATCACAATGCCTTCGGAACGAAAGAATAGAATCTAGATTGTTGGGATAAAGGGACGGAGAAGAAAATGACAACTTCTACCACAAATGAATTTGAAAGAAACATCCTTACGAGGAAGGCTAGAACGTAGTTGTTGAAAAATCAACAATGAAAAGAATAAACTTGTAGTGGGCTTATGGAAACAACTCAAAATTATGAGGTGAAATTCTGCCACTAACGAAAACAATTGCTTGCTTGAGATCAACGAAGAGATGAAAACTGCTTTCGCCGAGAGGATAGTTAAAAACTTGGATCATTGATAAGCACCACGATATCAACATTCCTTAGGGAAGGCTTTAGGTGAAATATGACACAAGATAACTCCAACGAAGAGATTGATGGATTTAAAAATACCTCGTTCTTGACAACATGTGAATCATGAAGCATGAAGGAAATTGTCAAGAATGACATAACACCACCTCAAAAGATAATGATAGAAAGAATTGCACTTTGGAATGCAAGATGAAGAATGATTGAACTCCTCAAAACAAAACATGTGTTGAACACCATGCTTATTTTAGAGTATAGCTTGGCGGATCTTAACTCCGAGAGAAATCTTAAAGAACAATTGAAGAATGAAAAGAATCCTTGATGAACCACCATGTAGAGCCTCCATGAATAACTCCGGTAAGAAAAGGATGATAAAAGAAAGAGAAGTTGAAAACACAAGGTGAAGCCTTGCAGTGATAAGAAGAAGCTTTGAAATGATATAACCGAGAAAAACTTTGAACTCCGGAAAAAAAAGATGAAGCATCTCGGACCGAGAATGTGATATGATGAACAAACTCCGGAAAGAAGAGATGAACAACTTAGAACTGAGAAATTGATACCATTACGAACTCCGGAAGAATGAATCAATCACTTGGATGAAACAAGAACAAGAATTATGTTATGCGTATCCTTCACCAATTTAGATTGATGACAAGCAACGGATTTGGCATACTACTTATTCCCATAGAAAGGATTAAGATAGATATGGCGCAAACTTGGGAAGGTCTTCAACGAACCACCGGTAGGATTGGAAAGAACGAATGAGTCCATATGATAACGAAGGAAGAGAACTCTTGAACGAACCACCGTAAGAATTGAAAATGAAAGTAGCAAAGGCACAATTCAGCAGGAAGAATTGGAAAACGAATGAAGATATTTGAGGGGATTTAGATACAAGTGAACGCAGAGGTCCCGAGCTGATTAGATAATACTTGAATGATGCACCGGTAAGATTTGGGGAACAAGAGCTGAAAGCTGGAATGAATAATTCTGAGATGATGGGCTTAGAAGAATCAAACTGAAAAGACTCCTGAATTGCTCCGGATGGGTGAAAAGAATTCTCACAATCTAAAACAATTATGAGAGGATGGCACGAAGCTAGAACCATGAATCTTGAAGAGAATGGAGCAAGATTAAAGAGAAACTCTTCTTCGGTCTTCAAATGTTGAGAATGACGATGAGAAACATCACCATGAATTGTTGAGATACTCCGGGATGAAAATTAGAAAGGTTGAGCTAACAATGAAAAGAATTTGGAAGATCTTGGACAAAGGCATGACTGATGAAAACCCATTCTTACGTCAAACTTAGAAAAGAATTTTAGAAGCCCCGGGAAAATTAGAAGAGTCAGGTAAGATCCTGGGAAAAGACCTGTGGGTTAGGGCCCACTCAAAAGAACCACCGTTGAACAATTGTTTGAAAAGAGAGATTGCACCGGTTGAATTAAATGGCTTGAATGAGATAACAATCTCGAAATAACTTGAACGGATTAAGAATGGAAACACGAATCTTCAGAGATATCTTCAACACTCCGGAACAATTGAATAACAAGAAGTGAAAGATTATGAGGTGCACCGGTATGGGAAAACATTTGAAACGAGAAAGGGAATATGATCAACAACTTGGGACGGATGAAACAAACACCGTTGAGAAAACTTAGAATTGATCTTGCAAACGTTGAAATGGTCGGATCCACTTGAAGAGAAGCACGCCGGTTGGGAAAAGAATTAACATGACGACCTCGATGATCAAGAAGGATTAGTATTCACATAGCAATATGAGAACACCGTTTATGAAAGGTATGGATTCAACATTTGACTTCGAAGCAACTCGAATACCACAAAACGGAACAAAACAAAGGATTTGGCTTGCGGAATAAGCCGGAAACAAACACATATGATAGAGATTTACCCAATCCCATATCATGCATCTGTCGGAAAGATATTCTAGGAGCTACTTGAATACCCACCTATAAACTCCCGAAACTTTCTGGTTATGCAATCTGGTGTTGGGGATACAGGGGACACAAAATATATCACCCAAACTAACAATACCTAGATCCAGCTGTATCCATCCGTCAACACATAACCAAGAAACCTTCGGAAATTGTGTACCTCAACCTCGAAAAGCATCCGTTATACGAGTCATGGCAATACTCTCGAGCTCGCCCCAGTACTGGGTTATCGAGGTTATCTCACCAACAATTGCATAAAAGAGATTTTCGATGTCGGCAAAACTCAGGTATTCCAGAACTGCAACGATAAAATTGTGACGACAACACCTCGGTGCTCAACTCCCCGGACACCGCCACAACCCCTAAATGTCGAGGCACCAAGAACAATGTTCTCGTCACAAAACCATCGAACGATTCCAAGATACCAGCGTGATCCTAAAAAAATTTAGTGAAATTTGAGGAGAGAAGAGTCAAAACTCTACGTCGGGATACCTCACCAGAGCGATTTAAGGACCGAGGAGTAAAAGAATCCTACTCTCGATATATATAATCCTAAGACTCAAAACATTTTTGTTCTAGACTCAACAACGCATGACAAACAATCAAGCGTGGGGCTCCTAAGTCGGGATGGCTCGATTACCAACTTGTAACGCCTCGATGCGGCTATATCTCCCGATGTCGAAGCACGACTTAGAGGCATAACATCATTGAAAGCAATGTCGCAAGTGAGGTAATCTTCACACAACCCATGTAATACATAAGGAAAAGAGATACATAGTTGGCTTACAATCGCCACTTCACACAATACATGAGTAAAACATTACATCATACAGATACAATCAAGGTCCGACTACGGAACCAAAATCAAAGAAGACTACCCCAAAAGCTACACGGATCCCCGATCGTCCCAACTGGGCTCCACTACTGATCAACTCAAACAAAACAACACAATGAACAAGATCTTCATCGAGCTCCTCCTTGAGCTCGGTGCGCCACCGCACGGTTTCATCGGCACCGCAAACTGGTTTTGAAGTATCTGTGAGTCACGGGACTCAGCAATCTCACACCCGCGAGATCAAGACTATTTAAGCTTAAAGGTAGGACAGGGTAGTGAGGTGGAGCTGCAGCAAGCGACTAGCATATATGGTGGCTACCACGCAAAAGAGAGAGCGAGAAGAGGAGGCAAAGCACGGTCGTGAAGCTAGTAGCGATCAAGAAGTGATCCTGAAACTACTTACGTCAAACATAACTCCAACACCGTGTTCACTTCCCGGACTCCGCCGAGAAGAGACCATCACGGTTACACACGCGGTTGGTGTATTTTAATTAAGATCAACTTCGGGTTTTCTACAACCGGACATTAAGAAATTCCCATCTGCCCCATAATCGCGGGCACGGCTTTCGAAAGATAATACCCTGCAGGGGTGTCCCAACTTAGCCCATTAAAAGCTCTCACGGTCAACGAAGGATATTCCTTCTACCGGGAAGACCCGATCAGTCTCGGAATCCCGGACTACAAGACATTTCGACAGCAATAAAACAAGACCAGCAAAGCCGCCCGAATGTGCCGACAAATCCTGATAGGAGCTGCACATATCTCGTTCTCAGGGCGCACCGGATTGTCCAAACTTCCGATAGGCGAGCCCAGAGTTGCCCCTGGTACACCGGCGGTCGACATTTGGACCAACACTCGAAGGAGCACCGCCCGGGGTTAAAATAAAGATGACCCTTGAGTCTGCAGAACCCAAGGGAAAAAGGCTTAGGTGGCAAATGGTAAAACCAATGTTGGGCCTTGCTGGAGGAGTCTTATTCAAAGCGAACTGTCAAGGGGTCCCATAAATCACCCAACCGTGTAAGGAACGCAAAATCAAGGAACATGACACCGGTATGACGGAAACTAAGGCGGCAAGAGTGGAACAAAACACCAGGCATAAGGCCGAGCCTTCCACCCTTTACCAAGTATATAGATGCATTAATTAAATAAGATATATTGTGATATCCCAACAAGTAAACATGTTCCAACAAGGAACAACACCTCCATGTTCCAACAAGGAACAAACTTCATCTTCACCTGCAACTAACAACGCTATAAGAGGGGCTGAGCAAAGCGGTAACATAGCCAAACAACGGTTTGCTAGGAAAGGATGGTTAGAGGCTTGACATGGCAATATGGGTTGCATGATATCGCAAGTGGTAGGTATCGCAGCATAGGCATAGCAAAAGAGCGAGCATCTAGCGAGCAAAGATAGAAGTGATTTCGAGGGTATGGTCATCTTGCCTGAAATCCCGCAAGGAAGAAGAACGAGTCCATGAAGAAGACAAACGTACGAAGTCGAACGAATCCTCACAACTCCGGAACGAAACCGAAGCTAACGAGAGAAGCAACCCGGAAAGAAACAAACAACATAGTAAACACACAAGCATAAACATGTCATGATGCACAAACAAGTAGGAAAATAAAGTGCACCATGTTAAACTAGGCATTTTTCCACCCCATTTACATATAAAGTTTATTTAAAATGGAGCTACAGTTATTTAGTTATGAAATAAATCATTTTAGCATGGCATTATGCAAATTAATGCAAACAACAATTTTAAACATTTAGATGTTGTTATCATGATGCGGATGACATATACAAGTTATATGCAATTTTTATGAAAATGTTGACAAGAGCATGTTACGAGGCATTTGGTCACCATGGCGGAACGAAAGGGTGCCACGGCGGCGAAACGAAAATGGTGCCACGGCAACATTTCGGTTCCGGTAGCTCATGGAGATATCGGTGCAAAAGAAAGTGTGACGGAAGCGAGTTGAGCAAGATGGTGGGGTGTTCCCGGTTACCGGGTTCCCACGAGACGATGGCATGGCAACGAGGAGGAACAAGCGAGCGACAATTTCGGACACGGTGCAAACGGGCATCTCATACAACATATGCATTCGTTCACGGCGGTCGTCTCAGCGATTATACCTTCGAAGCGTTCAAACGGGACGGTGCAATGTAGAGGAATTAGTAGTTCTCGGCGTCGGTAGTGGAAGTCGTTGTACACGGCGACGGTAGTTGTACACTTATAGGAATTTTGTGAGCAAACAACTTATGGGAACAAGAATCAACTTGCATAGGAAGGTAAAACAAGGATACCTTCAAGATTTTAAGCACATAGAGAGGAAACTTGATATTATTGCAATATGTAGAAGCATATGATCCTCTCTCATAATAATTTTCAGTAGCATCATGAATGAATTCAACCATATAACCAGCACATAAAGGATTCTTTTCATGATCTACTAGCATAGAATTTTTATTACTCTCCACATAAGCAAATTTCTTCTCATGAATAGAAGTGGGAGCAAACTCAACAAAATAACTATCATGTGATTGAAAATTAAAATCAAGATGACAAGTTTCATGATTATCATTATTCTTTATAGCATACGTGTCATCAAAATAATCATCATAGATAAGAGGCTCATCATAATAAATTTGCACATCAAAACTTGGGGGACTAAAAATATCATCTTCATCAAACATAGCATCCCCAAACTTGTGGCTTTGCATATCATTAGCATCATGGGTATTCAAAGAATTCATACTAACTACATTGCAATCATGCTCATCATTCACATATTTTATGCCAAGCATTCTATGTAATTCTTCTTCTAGTACTTGAGCACAATTTTCCTTCCCCATCATTTTCACGGAAGACATTAAAAAGATGAAGCATATAAGGCACCCTTAATTCCTTTTTTTTGTAATTTTCTTGTATAAATTAAACTAGTGATAAAACAAGAAACAAAAAGATTCGATTGCAAGATCTAAAGATATACCTTCAAGCACTCACCTCCCCGGCAACGGCGCCAGAAACTGCTTGACGTCTATTACACAACCTTCTTCTTGTAGACGTTGTTGGGCCTCCAAGTGCAGAGGTTTGTAGGACAGTAGCAAATTTCACTCAAGTGGATGACCTAAGGTTTATCAATCCGTGGGAGGCATAGGATGAAGATGGTCTCTCTCAAGCAACCCTGCAGCCAAATAACAAAGAGTCTCTTGTGTCCCCAACACACCCAATACAATGGTAAATTGTGTAGGTGCACTAGTTCGGCGAAGAGATGGTGATACAAGTGCAATATGGATGATAGATATAGGTTTTTGTAATCTGAAAATATAAAAACAGCAAGGTAACTAATGATAAAAGTGAGCATAAACGGTATTGCAATGCTAGGAAACAAGGCCTAGGGTTCATACTTTCACTAGTGCAAGTTCTCTCAACAATAATAACATAATTGGATCACATAACTATCCCTCAACATGCAACAAAGAGTCACTCCAAAGTCACTAATAGCGGAGAACAAACGAAGAGATTATGGTAGGGTACGAAACCACCTCAAAGTTATTCTTTCTGATCAATCCATTGGGATATTCCTATAAGTGTCACAAACAACCCTAGAGTTTGTAGTAAAATAACACCTTAAGACACACATCAACCAAAACCCTAATGTCGCCTAGATACTCCAATGTCAACTCAAGTATCCGTGGGTATGATTATACGATATGCATCACACAATCTCAGATTCATCTATTCAACAACCACATAGAACCTCAAATAGTTGTTGGAAATATGCCCTAGAGGCAATAATAAAAGCATTATTATTATATTTCCTTGTTCATGATAATTGTCTTTTATTCATGCTATAATTGTATTATCCGGAAATCGTAATACATGTGTGAATACATAGACCACAATACGTCCCTAGTGAGCCTCTAGTTGACTAGCTCGTTGGTCAACAGATAGTCATGGTTTCCTGACTATGGACATCAGATGTCATTGACAACGGGATCACGTCATTAGGAGAATGACGTGATGGACAAGGCCCAATCCTAAGCATAGCACAAGATCGTGTAATTCGTTTTGCTAGAGCTTTTCCAATGTCAAGTATCTCTTCCTTAGACCATGAGATCGTGTAACTCCCGGATACCGTAGGAGTGCTTTGGGTGTACCAAACGTCACAACGAATCGGGTGACTATAAAGGTGCACTACAGGTATCTCCGAAAGTGTCTCATTGGGTTGACACGGATCGAGACAGGATTTGTCACTCCGTGTGACGGAGAGGTATCACCGGGCCCACTCGGTAGTGCATCATCATAATGAGCTCAAAGTGACCAAGTGTCCGTCACGGATCATGCATTACGGATGCGAGTAAAGTGACTTGCCGGTAACTTGAGACTGAACGAGGTATTGGGATACCGACGATCGAGTCTCTCGCAAGTAACATACCGTCCGACAAAGGGAATAGTATACGGGTTGCTTGAATCCTTGACATCGTGGTTCATACGATGACATCATCGAGGAGCATGTGGGAGCCAACATGGGTATCCAGATCCGCTATTGGTTATTGACCGAGAGCGTCTCGGTCATGTCGCAGATGTCTCCGAACCCGTATGGTCTACACTTAAGGTTCGGTGACGCTAGGGTTATTAGGAAGACTTGTATGTGATTACGAATGTTGCTCGGAGTCCCGTGATGAGATCCCGGACGCCACGAGGAGTTACGAAGGGTCCAAGGTAATGATTTATATATGGGAAGTTGTCAAACGGACACCGGAAAGTTTCGGGGCATCTCGGTATTGTCTGGGGCCTTTGGAAGGGTTCCGGAGGTCCACCGGAGGGGCCACCCCTCCCGGGGCCACTGGGCTGCGTGGGGCAGGAGCCAGCCTGGTGGGCTGGGCGCACCCCCTTGGGCCCTTGCGCCTAGGGTTGGGGGAACCCAGAGGCGCCTTGCTTGGGGGCAAGCCCCCCTCCCCTGGCCGCCGCCCCTCTAGATGCCATCTAGAGGGCCGCCTGCCCCTTCCCCTATAAATAAAGGGGTGAGGGAGGGCTGCATACACAAGCCAAGGCGCAGCCCTCCCTCCCAACACCTCTCCTCCTCCGCACGTGCTTGGCGAAGCCCTGCCGAGATATACGCACCAACAACACCACGCCGTCGTGCTGCCGTTGAGCTGTCTTCTTCAACCTCTCCTTCCTCCTTGTTGGATCAAGACGGAGGAGACGCCGCCCATACCATACGGTGTTGAACGCGGAGGTGCTGTCCGCTCAGCACTTGGTCATCGGTGATCCGAATCACGGCGAAGTACGACTCCCTCATCACCATCCCTTGAACGCTTCGCACTCGATCTACAAGTGGTATGTAGATGCAAACTCACTCCCTTGACTCGTTGCTTAGATGAACTCATAGATGGATCTTGGTGAAACCGTAGGAAAAATTATAATTTTCTGCAACGTTCCCCAACAATAGTGCCCCAAAGTTTCTACCGGAGAGTCAAGACGAAAACGTGTGCCAACCCCTATGCATAGGTTCATGGGCGGAACCCGCAAGTTGATCACCAAAACATACATCAAGTGAATCAATAGAATAACCCATTGTCACCATGGTTATCCCACGCAAGACATACATCAAGTGTTCTCAAATCATTAAAGACTCAATCCGATAAGATAACTTCTAAGGGAAAACTCAATCCATTACAAGAGAGTAGAGGGGGAGAAACATCATAAGATCCAACTATAATAGCAAAGCTCGCACTACATCAAGATCATGCCAAATCAAGAAGACGAGAGACAGAGATCAAACACATAGCTACTGGTACATACCCTCAGCCCCGAGGGTGAACCACTCCCTCCTCGTCATGGAGTGCGCCGGGATGATGAAGATGGCCACCGGTGAGGGATCCAACTATAATAGCAAAGCTCGCGATACATCAAGATCGTGCCAAATCAAGAACACGAGAGAGAGAGAGAGAGAGAGAGAGAGAGATCAAACACATAGCTACTGGTACATACCCTCAGCCCCGAGGGTGAACTACTCCCTCCTCGTCAATTAGAGCGTCGGGATGATGAAGATGGCCACCGGTGAGGGATCCCCCCTCCGGGAGTGTGCCGGAACAGGGTCCCGATTGGTTTTTGGTGGCTACAGAGGCTTGCGGCGGCGGAACTCCCGATCTCTTCTGTTCCCTGATGGTTTTAGGGTATATGGGAATATATAGGCGAAAGAAGTCGGTAAGGGGAGCCACGAGGCCCATGAGGGTGGAGGCGCGCCAGGGGTGGGCGCCCCGCCTCGTGCCCTCCTCGTTGATCCCCTGACGTGCACTCCAAGTCTCCCGTATTGCTTTCTTTCCAAAAATAACTTTTCTTAAGGTTTCATTCCGTTTGGACTCTGTTTGATATTCCTTTTCTGCGAAACACTGAAACAAGGGAAAAAACAGGAACTTGCACTGGGCTCTGGGTTAATAGGTTAGTCCCAAAAATAATATAAAAGTGTTTAATAAAGCCCATAAACATCCAAAACAGATAATATAATAGCATGGAACAATAAAAAATTATAGATACGTTGGAGACGTATCACTCGGCGGCTTGCGTCTTCCCCAACTCCGCCAGCTCAGCATCACGGTTCTTGACGGCGTCCTCCCGGGCCTTCATCTCCTCCTCCTTCGCTTGGCGGCAGCGTGCTTCTTTGGCGTGCTTGTCGCATGGTCTCTTCAGCTCGTCCTCCAGCTCTCGGCAGCGGTCGCGGGCGGCATTGGCGTCCTTCAGTGCCGCCTCATGATCGGCTGCAGCAGTGGCAGCGCTCTGCTTCTCCTTTTCGGAGGACATCGCTGCCTGACTCAGCATCGCGCGAACCGCCAAGTCGGAGTGAAGCCAGCCCGAGGCCAGCTCCAGGCGCTCGGCCACCAGGCGCGGGTCCGCGCTCAGGAGATCTGCCTGTAACTGGGTCATCTCCAAAAGAGCACGCTCCAGGACAGGAGCAGAGGTAGAAGAACCTAGGAGTGAAGGTGCGGCGGTAGGAGGAGGCGACGTCGTCGCCAGGGCCTGGGAGATTGCGGGTTCCGGAGCAGCTCGGACCTCATCAACCGCGCCAGACGTCGGCACTTCCGGAGCCAGCGGGGCCATGGGGGTTGATTCCACACGGCGATGTTCCGCTTGGCCTCGCGAGGACGACCGGGTTGGGGAGGTGCGGGCGCTGCTACCTCCTTTCTCTGTGGAGGAAGGCACGGTCGCCGTATCCTCCTTCCTCTTCTTCGCTGAAGGCGTCGGCCTGATCGACCGAGGGCGAACGTCAGGAAATAACAAGTACAAATAGGGACAAGGCGAAGCTTAAGACACTTACCGATCCACCGCAACATACTTCTGCTTGGGGAGCTTGAAGCCTGACAGCATCGGGACCTGAGGAGCAGGCGTGCGGGCTCCGGCGGCGGCAGGCGGTGCGGAGGCAGAGCCGGAGCCAGCCCCAGGAGGTGTCGGGACGGCGGCGGCATCGCGAGGCACCAGCGACGACCTACCCCTTGTCGGGATGAGGGGCTGCCCCCTCTCCTCCTGGCGAGCGTCGGCCTCGGCGTCATCAGGCAGGGCACGGAGGATCTCGGCCTTGCTCAGAGGGGAAGTCTCCCCCACCTCTTCAAGAGTCTTCTCCGAGTCCACCTCCTCCTCCTCCCCTCCACGGGACTCGTCAGAGGACACCTTCACCGGCTTCGGTGCTGCAGGAGCACCGGCGAGCGACAGCGGCACCAGGCCGCGCGCGTCAAAGGTCGGCCTGGAGGCGACAAGTTCTTCACAGTCCTTGCGGAGAAACAGAGGAACGAAGGGACTAGGCGGGTACTCCTGGTTGTCCCCAACTATGAGGCGCATGACAGCATCCAATTCGTCACCAGGAAGGGCCCCGAGCCTCAGGCGGGTATTGTTCCCCTCTTCTTCAAGCTCCCACAAGGGGCGCGTGCACGCCTGGAGGGGGGCAACTCGCAGCATCAAGAACTCCCTCAGGAGCATTGCCCCCGTCACCTTGGCTGCCTTCACGTTGCCCAGCTTCAAGTCAGTCGTCATCTTCCCCAACACAGACAACGCCCGCTCATCGGCAAGCTCCGCCTTGGGCCACCCCTTGTTGAGCTGGGGCGCCTCCATCGGTAACACCAGGCACGGATGGGCGCGCTTGGCGTCCATCATGACCCATTTGGATCGGATATTGTCGGCCCTCTTCCCGGTGCTCAAGATCGAGTTGGCCTTGCCAGACGTGACGAAGTTGGCGCATCCGGAGAGTGGCCCATCGGTGATGCGGAGGAAGAAGAAGTGGCGTAGAAGCGCCACGGATGGCAGCACGCCCAGGTATGCCTCGCAGTAGTAGGCGAAGATGGACAAGAGGAGGACAGAGTTGGGATCGAGGTGCAACGCCAGCAGCCCATAGTGGTCGAGAACCTCATAAAAGAAGTCGGAGAAAGGGGGGACCAACCCGACGGCGACGCTACTCGAGAAGAAGGGGAAGAAGGTGCTTCCCTCAGGCTCCGGCACATCGGAGGCGAGCCGGAGCTCCGTCTTCCCCCACTCGTTGCTCTCCCCCGCCGTCAGCAGGCGCACGGAGGCGAGGCTCTTCTTTGTGACGGTGGGCGCTTCAAGAGCCGGCTCATACCAAGCCGGTGCTCAGGAAGTCCTGACCTTGCACGACGCCATGGGTCGCAGATGCGGAGCGAGATTGGAGCAGATCTGAGGTAGCGGTGGCGAGGAGCAAGAAAGGGGATCTGGAGCAAGGCAAGGAAGAAACAATGAAGGCAAGCGCTGTCCGCGCCAGCCTTTTGTCCAATCAAGCAGTTGTCGAGGCAGCGTGGGGAAGCGGAGACGCCCATGTCCAATCAACCGCCACGCGTCAACCGAGGCCGCAAGCTTTGGGGGCCCGCAGTGCTCCATACTTGACCCTTGGCTTCGCCGCGAAGCCAAGCCCGAGCGCACCTTGGGCCCGGGGGCTATCTGCATGCGTTCGGGAACGGGGTCCCAGACTTGATCGCCGCTGCCCACCTGGCGTGGCTAAGTCAGCAGACCGTACGACCCATCTTCATCAACAAGGCATCCAAGACCCTCGTGAGGGGCCAAGCCTCGCGAGGTGGACGATGCAAGACCTCCTCGGGAGCGGCCCCTCTAGGCGGGCTCACGAGGAGCGGAGATATCAAGGCGGGGCAAACCTCATGAGGCTCTCGTGACATGAGCCATGACGATCGGCACCAGGCGGGCGCCAGGCGGGCGCCAGCGCGCGCAACGTCCTTGTTTCCTTTTTGGTGCTAAGGAGGCAAGCGCAGGTGAGGAGTACCGAGGCATCACGCAAAGGTTGCCATATCAGTGCAATGAGACCAATACCAGAAGGATGGCAGGACGGAGGTCATCGTGGAGCCCAAGACGGCGTCACCACCAGAGCCTTTAGCATGCGAAGACCACATTTGTCAGGATAGCTAGTACTAACTGTCCCCTTTCAAATTCGCCCGCCGTTGTTGGCTCCCTTCCCGCTCAATATTTGGGGAGAGGACTAGGGCCTATATAAGTAGAGCTAGCCACCACAATAGGAGGACCGAGTTCTCATCCGCCAGTTCACCGAGCACAAGAACACCTCAACCTCAGGAGGCTGTTCTTCCCCTTGTACTGTTCATCATCAGCCCAAGAGGCAATCCACCACCACCACACTGGAGTAGGGTATTACACCACAATGGTGGCCCGAACCAGTATAAATCTCGTGTCTTTCTGTGTTGCGAGTTTGTCGAGTTCGTCCGCGAGATCTTAGCGAGCTAGGGCGTGGATCGGTAGGAGGGAAAGACTTCGCGCGCACCCCAGAGTTCGAACCTTAAGGGTTTTGCCAGAACCCCACATCCGACAGATGGTAAAACATCCAAGAATGATAATATAACAGAATGGAACAATCAAAAATTATAGTTACATTGGAGATGTATCAGCTGCGTGAGCGCGGCCGCAATCTGCGACCGGGCGGCCAAGGCAGCCCAAACGGCCGTTGTTGCTACTAAGGTGGCGGCAGCAACATCTACGTCGGGGACAACAACTGGCGAGAGTGGCACAACAATTGTCCGTTCTGCAGCGGTGGCCTTAGCCATAATGGAGGCCGCCCACGACCATATCGAGGCCGCCCACGCCCAACTCGTGGCGGTCGATACGTCCATTTTGCATCATGTTTACCTACTGTTATTTACTATGTTTTTATGCATAATGATACTTTTTGGAGTAATTCTAATGCCTTTTCTCTCATAATATGCAAGGTTTATACAAAGAGGGAGAATGCCGACAGCTAGAATTCTGGAGCTGAAAAAGCTACGTCAGAGTTACCTATTCTGCACATCTCCAAATGAGCTGAAATTTACGGAGAATTGTTTTGGAATATATGAAGAATATTGGAGCAAATAACTACCAGATGGGGCCCACCAGGTGGGCACAACCCACCTGGGCGTCCCTTGAAGCCCATGCACGCCCTGGTGGGTTGTGCCTTCCTCGGCCCTCCTCCGGTGCCCCTCTTCTGGTATATAAGTCATTTTGACTTAGAAAAAAAAATAAGGAGAGGACTTCCAGGACGGAGCACCGTCGTCTCGTGGTGGAACTTGGACAGGAGCACTTTTGCCCTCCGGTGGAGCGATTCCGCCGGGGGAACTTCCCTCCCGGAGGGGGAAATCATCGTCATCATCATCACCAACAACCCTCTCATCTTTGGGAGGGCAATCTCCATCAACATCTTCAATAGCACCATCTCCTATCAAACCCTAGTTTATCTCTTGTGTTCAATCTTTGTACCGGAACCTCAGATTGGTACTTGTGGGTGACTAGTAGTGTTGATTACATCTTGTAATTGATTACTATATGGTTTATTTGGTGGAAGATTATATGTTCAGATCCATTACGCTATTTAATACCCCTCTGATCATGAGCATGATTATCATTTGTGAGTAGTTACTTTTGTTCTTGAGGTCACGGGAGAAATCTTTTTGCAAGTAATCATGTCAACTTGATATGTGTTCGATATTTTTGATGATATGTATTTGTGATTCCCTTAGTGGTGTCATGTGAACGTCGACTACATGGCACTTCACCATATTTGGGCCTAGGGTAATGCATTGTGGAGTAGTTATTGGATGATGGGTTGCTAGAGTGACAGAAGCTTAAACCCTAGTTTATGCGCTATTTCATAAGGGACCGATTTGGATCCAGTTTAATGTTATGGTTAGATTTTATCTTAACACTTTTCTCGTAGTTGAGGATGCTTGCGAGGGGGTTAATCATAAGTAGGAGGTTTGTTCAAGTAAGAACAACACCTAAGTGCCGGTCCACCCACATATCAAATTATCAAAGTAGCGAACATGAATCGAATCAACATGATGAAAGTGACTAGATGAAATTCCCATGTACCCTCAAGAATGCTTTGCCTATTATAAGACACTATTTTGGACCGTCCTTTGCCTAAAAAGGATTGGGCTATCTTGCTGCACTTTATTTACCGTTACCGTCACTTTCTCATTACCAAATATATTTCTATCAAACTATCTATTACCGACAATTTCAGTGCTTGCAGAAAACTACCTTGCTGAAAACCACTTGTCATTCCCTTCTGCTCTTTATTGGGTTTGACACTCTTACTTATCGAAAGGACTACGATTGATCCCTATACTTGTGGGTCATCAAGACTCTTTTCTGGTGCCATTGTTGGGGAGTGAATTGCTCTTGGTAAGTGGAAATTGGTAAGCGAAAATTATTACTACGTGCTGAAATTTTTTGTCACTTGTTACTATGGAAAACAATCCTTTGATGGTTTTGTTCGGGGTATCTTCACCTCGACCGGGGCCACAATTAGTTTCCCTTCAACCTACTGCACCTACTGGAAATATTGGCTATGAAATTCCTTCGGGTATGATAGAACAACCGCTAGCTAAACCTTATGCAGGAGATGGAACCGAACATCCTGATATGCACTTAATATATGTGGATGAAATTTGTGGATTATTTAAGCTTGCAGGTTTACCCGGAGATGAAGCTAAGAAGAAGGTTTTCCCTTTATCTTTGCAGGGAAAATCATTGGCATGGTATAGGCTATGCGATGATATTGGATCTTGGAATTCGAATCGATTGAAGTGGGAATTTCACCAAAAAAATTATCCTATGCATCTAGTTCATCGTGATCAAAATTATATATATAATGTTTGGCCTCGTGAAGGAGAAAGTATCGCTCTAGCTTGGGGGAGGCTTAAGTCAATATTATATTCATGCCCCAATCATGAGCTCTCAAGATAATTTATCATTCATAATTTTTATGCACGGCTTTCTCGTGATGATTAATCCATGCTCGATACTTCTTGTACTGGTTCTTTTATGAAGAATACTATTGAATTCAGGTGGGATCTTTTAGAAAGAATTAAACGCAACTATGAAGATTGTGAACTCAAAGAAGGTAAAGAGTCGGGTATTAAGATTAAGTTTGATTATGTGAAATCTTTTATGAATACCAATGCTTTTCACAAGTTTAGCACTAAATATGGACTTGACTTTGAGATAGTAGCCTCTTTCTGTGAATCATTTGCTACTCACACTACAAAAAAATACACTTCCGTGATGATACGTGTTTGTCACAGTAGGTCGCGTTTTTTGTCATGCATGTACATCCATGACAATTTTATGAAAGAATCAAGATAGTCATACTGTCTTTGTCGTAGAAGTGTTCCATGACATTACCAAAATTATCATCACGGAAGTGTCCACTTCCATGACGATAAATCGCGCGTCACAGAAGTGCTTTCGTCAAGGGTGACCGACATGTGGCATCCACCGTAACGGAGCTGTTAAGCTATCGGGTCGGGTTTTGGATCCGATAACCCGTTAACAGCCCCGACCAATGGGGATTTTCCACGTGTAAAATCATCATTGGCTGGAGGAAACACGTCGGCTCATCGTTGGGACAGATGTCATCCACTCATTGGACGGAAGGCGCCTATGATACGTCGACACGTGGCACGGCCCAACAGAGGCTCATTCCTGTGAAAAGGCCGCCCAAGAAAATTAGCAGCCGCCCATATAAGGCCTACTTGTGTCAGTCCATTTAAGCCACGGCCCATACGAGATGTGCCAATTCGCCCGTCAACGCCCCGTTAAAGATTTGACACCATTGCAGCCCATCATCGTTTGAGCCCGTTAACAGCCCGCTATATATTTGGGCTCAATATCGCCCGATGAGATTTCGCTCTGTTAACGGCCCATTTAATGGATGGGCCAATTTTCGGGATGTACATCTTCGCCTTTTAGCGACCCATTTAAATGTTGGGCTAATTTCCGCCCGATGTGTCTTTCACTGCTGACGGCCCATAAATCTGATGGGCCATTTGTTGTCGGACCTGAGTTTCGCCTTTAGCGGCCCATTTAAGTGTTGGGCCAATTACGCCCGGCGTCACTTCGACTGTTGACGGCCCACAAATCTGTTGGGCCATTTGTAGTCGACCTGAGTTTTGGCCTTTAGCGACCCATTTAAGTGTTGGGCCAATTCCGCCAATGTGCCTTTCGGCTGTTAACGGACCATAAATGAGTTGGGCCATTTGTAGTCGGACCTTAATTTTGGCCTTTTAACGGCCCATGCCCTTCATGGTCCAATACCAGCCGGTTTTCTTTCGGCTCGTAAAGGCCCACAACACGCTTGGGCCATTTACAATACGACCGACTTTCGGCCTCTTAGCGCCCATGGTCTTCATGGTCCAAGACAAGCTCGTTGTCTCTTCGCCTTCTAAAGGCCTACAAGATAGTTGGGCCATATGTAGCCCAAACTTAGTAACGGCCTGTTAATGGCCCGTGAAATAAATTGGGGCCACCTATTGCCCGCTTCGATGTCGGCTCGTTAACGACACAGGAGGTAAGAGGGCCGACCATTAACTTTCGGTTTAGTAACGCCCATTAACTTAATGGGCCCACTAAAGTTTGTACATGTCTTTAGGCCAAATTAGATAATTTGAGCCCATTATGACGAGCAATTATGCACAGGACCAAAACCGATCAAGCAAAGGTACGGCATACAGGAATAACGTTGCACATCCAAAGATATATTATAGGAAATTACATCCTTTGGGCAATCAAAGATTGATGCGGTGCAAATAAATGAGCAGAACCTAACCATCTACAACGCCACAATCTGCAACCTCAAAGATGATGACGCCCATAAGCATGTGGGCAAGTTCTTTCGCTTTGCTACACTGTCTCGAAAACATTGATCGCTTGTTGTGTCGCACGACTCGCACCTCCGATTCATCCACCATTTCCATCATTGCTTCAACCATTAATTGGTTCACAAACATACATTTATTCCGTTGCATTCGAGATGAGGATCTTGAGCAGATTAGGATGGCGATTTGGTAGGCTTGTATTATTTATAGTGGAGAGTGTCTCACCATCGCATCATAACATAAACTAGGACGGAACCAAACAGATTAATCATGAGTTATTGCCATATTACCTGGCCTAGATTCTTTGGAAAGAAACAATGGGGTTGCCTTGCTGTTTTCAGAGTTAGTCTTCTTATCTTGACAGCCGCACAAAATTAACACACTAGCATTGCTATCATTGGCCAAGTCGATAATAGGAAAGCAACATTGACACAACGAACGTTTGGGAAACTAGCCTACACCAAATTAACACAATATGGTACAACTATCATCAGCCAGGTAAGGTAGTACGAAAGCAACATTGACACAATGAATGAATGGGCAACCAGAGAAGCACTAAAATTCAGTAATGTGCGTGATATGAGATAGTACATTCATGCAGCTCAATATGCAAAACTACCAGGCAGTTTTCCTTACAAAAATCAACATTGGAGCCTTTAACATTTTGCTACAACTAATTTTAGATCAGATAAAGGTTAGATTCACGCCGATTAACAAAATACATGTTGATGTAAAAATATAGTGATATACAACAGGTACTTACATCAGCATTGGAGCACAGAGAATTCCCGCAAGATATTTTCCTCGAATACGATCCCAATGGAGGAAGTCCTCTATCGTTTAAACTTATTTTCTAAAAGAGAGATGGGTAAGAAACATGTAGAAAATATGATCGAATGCTATAAAATTTCATGATGCGAGGATACGCACACGCTTCTTAGAATGGAGTTGACATTCTTTGCTTGGACTGAAGCGGACTAGTTCTTTGGCCTGGAATCTGCTTATTATCGTGGGAGTTGGGTTTCTCTGTCTTGGAGCGGTATCTATGAAAAATGGAGTTGTTTTATTATCTCCGGCATTTGGATCTTTTGCAAAGACCTGGTTTGTAACCCTTGATTCTAACATAGTCGTCTTCCCTTGCATGCCTTATATAGAAGAATGGTGATTCAGTTATAAAACATGCTACAGCAGAGATGGAATAGGTACTGAAGAATAGAAAGGCATGACATATTGACATGTATTCCCTCCATCCGGAAATAAATGGACGGGTCTAGGCGTATTTCAGTTCTAAATACATCCAATTTTATCCATTTCTGCGACATTTAATCCGGACGGAGGGAGTATGATGTAAGAGCTAGGGATACGACAGACAACACAATAAAAAACACTAAAAACCCACTGCAGAACCAAAGTATTCAAACCCACCGATATGAGATAGTACACTCATGCAGCTCGGGATGCAAAACTACCGAGCAATTTTCCTTACAAAAATCAACATTGTGGCCTTTAATCATACATTTTGCTACAACTAAATTTAGATCGATAAAGGTTGGATTCACGCCGATTAACAAAATACATGCTGATGTAAAAATATAGTGATATACAACAGTACTTACATCTATATTGGAGCACGAGAGAATTCTGCAAGAATCTTTCCTCATAAACGATACCATTGCAGAAATTCTTCTATCTGTTAAGCTTATTTTCTAAAAGAGAGATGGGTAAGAAACATGTAGAAAATATGATCAGCATGCTATAAAATTTCATGATGCAAGGATACGCACACGCTTCTTAGAATTGAGTTGACATATTTTTGCTGGACGGAGCGGACTAGTTCTTTGGCCTTTGGAATCTGCTTATTATCGTTGGAGTTTGGTTTCTCGTCTTTGGAGCAGTATCTATAAAAACTGGAGTTGGTTTATTATCTCTGGCGTTTGGACCTTTTGCAAAGGCCTTGTTTATAACCCTTCAGATTCTAACATAGTCGTCTTCCCCTTGCATGCCTTGTATAGAAGAATGGTGCTTTAATTATAAAACATGCGACAGCAGAGAGATGGAATAGGTACTGAAGAATAGAAAGGCATGACATATTGACATGTATTCCCTCCATCTGGAAAAAAATGGATGGGTCTAGGCGTATTTCAGTTCTAGATACATCCTTTCTTATCCATTTCGGCAACATGTAATCCGGACGGAGGGAGTATGGTGTAACAGCTAGGGATACGACATGACAACACAGCAAAAAAAAAACACTAGTTGAATGTAAAACTATATGCTAGCGGAATACATACAGAAATAACTAAGGCAACATACATGTGTATGATTGGGAAAATAAGATGGCATTGCAACAGAGCACAAGAACAACACTTCAATGTAAAAAAACATGGTATGGCAGACAGATGAAGTACATACTGATGAATAACAATGCATAAGATATTTAGAAGCATGATGTCCAAATTAAGCAGATGGCATTGTGATAGAGTAGAATGAAAGTACTTGAATTTGAAAACATGTTATCATGAATGGAATAGGTACTGAAAAATAGGAAGGCATGACATATTTACATGCATGATCAACATGCTAAGCACATGGCATTGCAATAGAGTAGATACACTCCAGGACATTATATGCATGTTGTACCCATATCACAGGCCAAGTTAGAGCAAGGACCTTGTGGGGTGAAGAGGATTCATCATCTTTACGCAAGTCTTCAAGAACTTCCTTTACATGTTCCATCATATTGGGTATCATTGACATCAAGTTTATTGGCCTTTACATTGCTCGTGAGGTTCTTGTGGATATATCGGTGTGTGCAATTATATCGACATGCATGGAAGACAACTAGTAGTTAGATTTATGTAAATGAGTGCTGTAGGAGACGACATAAATAGTAGGACTGGGGTTAACTAGCAGCAACAGGTCTCATAAACTAAAGGAGAACACATATGAAAGCTACAGAATATGTATCGTTTATACTCGAGATTAACTAGATGGCACACAAAAGTATTAAAGAACAACATATGTAATACTAGAAGTGGTATAATACTATAATCACCAGCACTGTGGGATAGCATTGGCGATGGATGATAACTATGGAACAACGTTACCTAAAGAACAAGTATCTTAGCTGAACTATGGAATAGCGTGAACTCCTGAACAAGACCCGTAAGAGATCAGAATGAATATACAGTGAAATGTGATGATCTATTTTCCATGCTTAGATGAATAACAAAGCCATAAATGTTGCACACAAGTAAGATGAGGGTACAACCTATCTGGCTGCCATCCATAGGAGTGAGCATCATGTGCTGACTTGTCGATGGCCCTGCAGTTGTTGTGGTTGTCCATGTCGGGCACGCGCATTCATGCAGGGAACTGTTGAGTGGGGGTTGTAGCTCCCTTCTGGTGTATGCTTCCCTTGTTGGAGCAGCTGCGGTGAGTCGGAAGACGGTGTGTGTGAAGATGCAGATAACACATAATGTTAAGAACGACATATCTCTTTGATCTGAAGAAATACACTAAGAGATCAACAACAAGGTACGAGAGTGGTCACACGTCTGTTGACTGAAGACTAAATTGGGGTCACACGATTTTATTTTATTTTGGTACTGTCCGATCTACGCCGGATGGCTTGATGGCCATCTTGTGCCTCCCGACTGACACTGTTCGGAATCTTCCCCAAAGAGCCAGCGACCAACGACAGAGCAGCCTTCCTCCGCCGTCCGTGGCCCCGGCCAAAACCCCGCTCCCCGCCTCACCGCACTGCCGTGGTTGCGCCGCCCCCGGGCAAATCCACAAAGACTCCCCGTCATCCAGATCCGGCGGCGGCAGTACCTTCAACCCACGCAACTCTAAAAGATAGCCATCTAAGCGCTGCTTCCGCGGCAAACTTGCGGCCCCGCACCCTTATGTTAGACACCAGCCAACCGGCAGCCTAGGAGCTTCGCCGCCTCGAGGGGTGCTGCTTCCCATTGGGAATCAATTGGCCCAGAATAAAAATTCAGACAACTGACGCGTAAATAAAGTGATTTGAGATGAGGGTGCGACCTATCTGGCGGCATGGTGAAGTAGGCAGGTCCAGCTGCCGAGTCGGTGAGGTCGGCGCGGTTGCGGTGGCGACCGGCGGCAGGGAAAGAGCGATGTCGCGACGGTCGACGGCTACGCGGAAGCAGCGCCAAGACTCTGGACGGATCCGAAGTTGGATCCGCTCCGGCGCCATGAACAACGGCGGGGGTGAATCGGCTCCGGTACGGTTCACGCGGCCGTCGTCGAGGCAGCACCAGCAGCACGGAGTAAGAGGCACACGGCCCAGTGCACGACGGCAATTGGACAGCGTCTCCGGCATTAGGAAGGAGGGCGGCTTTGAAATTGGTGTGGTGGGGGCGCCATGGAGGTGGGGCTGAGGTTTCGTGGCTCGGGAGAAAGGAGCTTCCCAGGGAGAAGGTGATTTGGCGCCCACGAGGTATGAATGGGGGCGGGCGGGGGGGAATTGGGAGGGGAGTGGAACCATGTCTTACGGACGCATTTGTCTGAAATGTGAGGGGGAGTTATAGTTCTACCCTTGCCTATAGGCTTCTCGGCTTGGGTCTGTGTACTGAGGGTCGGGGATAGTAGAGTAACTTTGCTTCTCCCCAAATAGTGGGCGGGAGCGATTTCGAGCGAGGAGGGCGTGTTTTGAACTATAGTGGGCGCGAGCGATTTCGGACGAGGAGAGCGTGTTTTGAAATAGTGGGCGCGAGCTATTTCGGGCAAGGAGAGCATGTTTTGCCGACCATGATTTATGAATTATTCGGCACACGTCATTTCGGCCGAGGAGAAGGCGCGCTTGGATGAAGTTACGAACCTACCCTCGATGTACAACGGTCCAATTGATGCGCGTCCCACATAGGACGGTAATTTCGCGTCTCCCATTTATTTGCTCGGGCGAATTCATCTGAGCAAAGAGGATGTTTAACGGTTCGTTCAAATTTTGGGAGAACGAGCATCCACGTCTACCTTACCTAGTCGATTTGAATCAAATTTTGAAATATTAGCTTGCCACTTCTTTTTTAGATGGAGAGATGATGCTCGGGAGTAATGTGTTTTTACATGCTCGTTGCTTGCGATTTACTATATGACAAATAGTTGACCCACTCAAAAACGCGAATCAAACCCAAAATTAAATATCTCGATTCAATGAACTAGCTCGTTCAGTAGGTCAAAATAGTGAACTAAATCCAAAATTGAACACCTCAATCGAGTAGCATGTTGTACAGTATTATAGTACTCCATGAACATGTTGAAAGTCAAATTAATGAAATTGTTTGATATACGCATATATCCGTTCATGTGTGGATTGCAGACAACATGTTCTCCAATTTAAATATTTGAATGCAAGTTTATGTCGAAACATGGTTTATATCAGGCTTTGATGCATAAAACGCGACCTCCCCCTCTCTGGACTCCTGTTCTCTCTCTCTCTCTCTCAATCTCTCACCGACAATCTTCAATTCTGTCGCACGCATCCGACACAAAAACCTTGTTGGTCTCTCTCCCTTTCTCTCCATCTCTCTCTCTCTCTCTCTCTCTCTCTCTCTCTCTCTCTCTCTCTCTCTCTTTGTGTGTGTGTGTGGGGGGGGTCTTTCTAGTTCGCATTCATATATAAGCCATCTATAGGTCTCTCTCGCACACTATGTATGATACTCTAGCTAGTCCAAGCTAGATATCTTGGGTGCACTCATCGTGACGCACACAAATTCCTTGGCTCTTTGCCCGTAACTCTCTCACGCACCACTATGTCGCCTCGGAGCTCTTCCCCCCCAAACTCTCCATCCACAGGTCACACATACACATGCATATCTCACTGCACTGATAGGCCCATCTAAAACTCTATCTCTATCCCTCATTCTCTCTCCATCTCGCACACACACACACACACAATCTCATGCCCAGCTAGCCAAGTATGATGGTCTCTCACTCAATTGTAGGCACACGCAGTCCCCTATATGTATATGACTAGCTAATCTTAGTCTCCATCACAAACATGTGCAAGGTCTATCTCGATTTCTCTCGGGGCATCTTTCTATCACGCACGCACTCCCTCGATCTCCCACCCATATAGTCCCCTCATGATCTCGAGGGGATCTCTCTATCACAAACACACCCTCTCTCCCTCCCCATGCGTCCATGCCATCCATGTGTCCCTCTCGACCTTTTTTCCATGTTGGCCAGACCTATATTGGACATGTGCTACAGGGTGTCTCTCTCCGCTGCAAACAATCACACACTAGCTATCTTCGTGTATCTCCTCGCCGCTTTTCCATCTCGGAGATGCATGCGTGATATGTTCGCATAAGAAACGAAAAAAACACACTCTCTCTAATTTATCGCTTGTTGTCACTTTCTCTTTCACACACATACTCTTTTTGCACACTTACTCATTCTCCTTCACATGCACTTGATCTGTCTCGACTGAGGCACTCTCCTCCATCCATAGCACATAGATTCATTGAAAAGTCAAACATCACAAAGTTTGACCATGTACGTGGAGAAAAAGAATTACATCTAGTATGGCAAACATATACCATTAGATTCACCATGATATGTAGTTTTGTACGATGTATCTTTGGTATTGTAGATATAAATAACATTTGCATAAACCTGATCAAAGTTTCCAAAGTTTGACTTCTAAAAAATTTACATGCACTGCATTATCGAGCGGATGGAATATCTCTTTCCCCCTCTCAGCTATCTGACGCACACTCGGCCTTATTGGGGCTCCTCAATCTCTCTCAAACTTTATTGGTCAGTTTGGTTCGTGTCGACGACCTCATGCCTTGATGGCGGTCATCGCTGGTGTGGACGTGAGATGTAAAATATTTCTGCCTGGCCAGCTTGTGTGGTCTTGAAGCATTTGGTTCATCGTGGGCAGCAAAGCATCAACGTCCCATCAATCAATCCATGACTCAATTATTTAATGCTAATATCCATCCATGTTGTTGTTAGCCTCGTGGCCGCATGACTGTGCACGACAGGCGTTGCTCAAATCGGCTTGGGCCAGGCTACTTGCAGTGTCCGGAGTTCAGCCAGGCTAATTAAAGTGCAAGGAACCCAGCCCAGCGGCTTTCTTTTTCAGGGTAGCAACCAAACAAGCGTGCATGAAATCCAGCCACAACCCTGTGCCACGCAAAAGATGCTCACGACGCAAGCCAAACTGGCCTTATATCTCCTGGTTCACACATACACATGTCTCACTCGCACTATACATATAGACCCATCCAACACTCTCCGGCCTTGTTCTCTCTCCATGTGACACGCACCCCCCCTAAGTACCATAATCTCTCACTCCATCATAGGCTCTGTTTGGATCCATGGGTTAGAGTTAGTTTGGGTTAGTTTGGAGTCAACTAACCCAAAAAGATCCAAACATGAGGGTTAGTTTAGGTTAGATGCATCTAACCCATCAAAAAAAACTAACCCATCCAAGAGGTGCTTATTTGGGTTAGTTCTTCTCGGGACCACTAATAAACACTTTTTTCTCTCGCTCTCCCCGCAGCAGATCCCTCCCCACTTCCTCGAAGCTTCTTGTCCTCTCCCTCCCTCCCTCTCGCATCGCAAGTGAAGGTGCCTCGCTGTATCCACGCTCCATCTAACCCTGCCATCCAAAAACCTCTTTACTTAGAGTTAGTTAAGGGTTAGTTCAGGGATAGAATCTAACTCTAACCTCTAACTGAGTTAGAGTATCCAAACAGGGCCATAGGCGCAAGCACTCCCCCCCTCTCCTAAGTATGATTATCTCTTACTAGCCATTAGGAACACACGTATTGTCTCCTTCCATCCATACGTCTATCTCGATATCTCTCAGGGCATCTTCTATCGCGCACACACCTTGTCACTCGATCTCCCACCCATGTAGTCCCATCACGATCTCCACGGGATCTCTCTATGACAAACATACACTCTCTCCTCCCCATGTATGCATTTTCTCCGTACGTCTCTCTCGACCTATCTACCTTGTTTGCCAGACCCCTCTTGGCCACGTGCTAGGGGTCTTCCTCTCTCGGTTCCAAACAACCACACACTATCTGTTGAGGATATAGCTACTAAGTATAAACCGGCCAGGAGGGCCCGGTTCACCTTAGACTGTGCTGAAGCCCATGAAGATCTTGAAGATGGCGTTCAACTAGTAAAGCTTGGAAGTCCAAGGCCGAAAGGCGGATTAGGGCTCGTAGTGGTAAACCGCCATGATTATGTAAACTTGTAATATAAGTTAGAAAGTAGAGACCGAGCCGGACACTTTGTATAGGTCGGCTCGGGACTCAGAGACCGGCCAAGGCCAACTTTGTGTATATAAAGGGACGACCCGGCGTGTTCAGAGAGACAACAACAACTCGAGGCCTAGGCAAAGCTTATTTGCTCCCTAGTCATCGAAACCACATCAATCCCATCACAACTAGACGTAGGCTTTTACCTTCATCGAAGGGGCCGAACTAGTATAAACCCTTGTGTCTTTGCGTCCGCTTTCACCCCTTCATGTTAACCCGTAGCGATGGCTCCACGACTAAGTCCTTTCATGAGGACGTCTGCCGTGACAAAACCACGACAGTTGGCGCCCACCGTGGGGCTATAGCACGATGGTTTGATGATCTTGGAGGGCAAGTTCGAAGGACTCAAAGGCTATGCTGTGGGCCGGATGACCAAGAGTCGTCGCGGCAAGCTCTACATCGACGATGCAGGATGGGGCCCCGAGGCCGGCTCAATCGAGTACGGATACCGGGTCCCCTTTGGTGGCATACACGTTTTCATCGGCAAGATTGGTGAGCCAGGGCCTGAGCCGGACATCTGCACCGACCTCGTCGAGACGGCTCAGCGTACGAGATCTGCCCAGTTAAACCGCCGTGAAGCGCGTGCCTTTGTGGGAGTCATCCACGAGGAAGTTATGAGGATGGATCGAGTCCGTGGCGAGACCGTCGTCTACTCGACGACAAGTCGCCAACCGGAGAAACTGAATCTCTATATCAACTACAAGATGGCCGGATTGGGGCTGTTCCGATGGTGACGAGATTCTCGACCCTTCGATCTGCCCAACGGGTTGGAATATTCATGGCGGTACACAAGCAGCGCTTCACTCTTCGATCACTGCTGCGCAATGATCGCCGGTTCAACAGCGGCGACGGCTGCCGGGCAGAGGCCCCTGCGCCCGCCGCTCAAGTTTTATCGATCTATTCGATGCGTTGGCTGCGCCATGGCGAGGCTAACCCGCGGATCAGGACGCCATAACGCAGTAGATTGCGAAGGTGAAGGAACAAATCACTCAAAGCTAAAGCGGATCTAGCAGCCGCAA
This sequence comes from Aegilops longissima, assembly GCA_021605205.1. Lineage (NCBI taxonomy): Eukaryota > Viridiplantae > Streptophyta > Magnoliopsida > Poales > Poaceae > Aegilops > Aegilops longissima. The sequence goes on along the minus strand of CM038682.1, from coordinate 608,732,780 downwards.
ACGCCAGATGACGGGCAGAGCTGGCGCTTTAGATGCGCAGCTTATAGGCTCATGTTGGATCGTAACGCGCACATGAAGTCATGAAGCAGTAATACTGATCCCGCTTGCCTTCGTTTTGAAGCCGAGACCTCTTCAACACCCCGAGCGGGAACCAAGAATCGCCGGTGGTAAACCGGCGGAAGCACTGGACGGCGCGCCGTCCAGCCCCGCTTAATAGATCTACTCGCCATAACGCTTAGTGTGCCTCAGTGTGCAAACACCTCCGGTCACTACTCCAACCCGATGGATAACCTTGTTGCAGCTGCGGCATAGCTGGAGGCTATTCCAATTGAAGGTGATTCACCACAGGCAATAGAGACGCGTCGGGTCAAGGAGCTCCTTAGGACAGCTTTGGTCCAACAGAAGCGATTCAGACACCGCGATCGATCCACTCTACCCCGCCCAAGCCGGAGCTATAGCAGGCACATGGATGAACCGCCAGATCAAGTAATGCACGGCGTAGTGCGCCCGTGGCAACAACCCGGCAGTGGTGTCGATAACGCCAGAGGTGGTGGACCGGCCCGGCGCAAGGAGGCCGAATTAGCAGCACAACATCGGGCTCGCTACCACGCCGGTTCGTCTGACCCTCTCGGTCGAGCCTGGGGTTACCTCTAGCTCTTTGGGGTGCCTTGCCTCGCCCCCGCTTTACGCAATGTGCGCTTGCCCAAAGACTTCAAGGGTCCGCAAGGTGCCAAATTACACCGCCGATTTAGCCCGAAGCATGGATAGAAAGCTATGAGATGGCCATGGAGATGCTGGATGTGGATGAGGCCGCGTGTGCAAAGTACTTCACCATGATGCTTGAAGGCACGGCCCGAACTTGGTTGAAGAGCTTGCCTCCCAATTCTATCAATTCATGGGCCCAGTTACGGACCCGGTTTATCCAGAATTTCAAAGATACCTGTAAGCAGCCCATGTCCGTAGTGGACTTGGCGGCTTGTGTCCAGGGGGAAGGGGAGTCAACAACCCATTGGGTACGCCACGTTTGAAATCTTGCACTCGTCGGACCGATCAACGCCGACTCGCGATCTTAACCCCGAGGGCAACCGCCGTTTCAGCCTCCGGTTAAAGTTAGCGCATGAAGCGATTTTGTAATGACATGGGAACTCTCATGGGCGCTTTAGTGAAGTATGATGATTTCGATAGTACCAAGGATCCCGAGTCCGACGATGACAAGACAGGAAGGAAGGAAGAACAGAACTCCAAGGGCCAGAACATCACTCAAAGCAGAAATGGCAAGCGAAAGCGGATGGCAACATGGACTTTGTAGCTAATACCAACGCGCATGACAAGGGTCAACGGCGCAGAGGTAAAGCGGCGAATCATGGTGGGGCTCCGAATCCTAAACCGGATCGCTTAAATTATTTATTGAATCAGCCCTGTCCAAAGCACGGGACGAAGGAGATGTCGGCCAACCACCTTTGGAAGGACTGCTACATTATGCAGGAGTTCAAGAGTTCTAATGCTTTCCGGTATGATCACGGCTCTGGCGGCGGTTCAGGATCCGGGCCGGGTTACGGTCTAGGAAATTCCGGTTCAGGATTTAATGGTAATCCGGGCGGACATAACAACCAGAACAATCGAATAACCAAGGTGGTTACAACCAGCAACAAAGAATACCGGGTTATCGAGCAACCCAAAGCAGTTGAATAGTGGGCAGTACCATGTCTTCACCACTAGCTTAGACAAGCGAGACCGAAGGTTGAAGCGGGCGATCAACGCTGTTGAACCGCCGTGCCCCATTACCTACGCTGGTCGAGCAGCCCATTATATGGAGTAGAGAGGATCATCCTCCCGGTCGACAATCCGGGTCAGCTAGCCCCGTGGTGGCACCTCGTGGGAGAAGCTGTTATACCCATGGAGGCGATGAGCGCGAGCATCACCGGCTGTGCCAGATTGTCCACGACGCCGCCCGCGCCCGCAATGAGGAACGTCTCTGTAGTATTGCTTGAGGCCGCCAGGGCGGGGCCGCTGGACGACAGCTTCATCTCCTTGTTCGATGAGGTCCTCGCCGGTTTCTCGACAAGTTCACCGTCCGCCAAGAAGCTCGTGGACGACTTTTGACGTAAGCCTCCAGCCAACGCTACCAGCTCGCGATGCCCGCCAGCCTCAACGGCCACTATGGTGACAACCTCTTCGACGACCGGTGGCGCTTACGACCGCCCGCCGTCATACCGGAGAATGTCCACTCGAGGTCGCGCTCGCCGCATAGCTCCTGGCGCAGCAAGACACCATCGACATAATCACCCACGTATATGCACAAATCGTCCACAAGAACTACTACATGCAAGAGGAGGACGATAGGACGCTGGCCTTCCTGGACCGCAGGGCAACCTTGGACGGCACTGTTCAGAAGCACGCTGAGCTCGCCGCCAACACCGCTGCTCCTCACACGCCGGTTGGTGACCCGCGCACTAGGGCGTGAGGATGTCGTTGATGGATCCGTATGTATTTTTATCTTCCGTCAAATCCATGTAGTAGTATATGATACTACAGTAATTATCTTACCTTTTGCATCAACTTCATAAATTTCATGACGCATCCATGCATGAACGGCGCCGTAACCAAACTTCTCATTACTCTAGGCAAAATCGTTATTTTCTATCTATCGATCGCGCCATGGAGCAGAACCAAATTTTACAAGTTACGAAGTTCAAAAGGAAAAGCCTGCCGTGTTCAAGGCCGCACCCCACACGGTTGGTCCGCACGCCGCTCAAGCGGGAATGCGTGCGGTGTTGCATTTTCACTTACAAGTGGGACCGCAGATTGAGCAAACCGACTATCGGCAAACCCTACCCCCACCACCGCGATGGCTGAGAAAACAGGAGGGAGAAGAGATGGCTGTAGCACGGACTCCAAGAAAATTGGTGTCGGATGGGACTCGTGTGGGTGGCGTGTGCCGTACTGCTAGACGTGAATGCTAGTTATGGCCCATGCCACCCGACTATATCGAGCCTATATCGAGGTACATAGAACAAATTTCCTGCAGTCCATGCTCAGCCCTCCTCTATCATGTTAGTGAAAACGCAAGTGGACCCACTGAACCTGCACATCTTTCACCTCGACGTGCTGGTGATGAAAAACAAATCCAAGAAAGATCTTCGGTGGCCGCTTTTGGAGTTACTCAAGAGTAGTAAGATTCTATTTACAGTTTAACCCAAGATGCACATCTCGTGGCTTCAACTACCACTCTATTTTCTTTCATGACACGACCTGGATGCAAGATGTCCCATGTGTCGGCAAAAGGAGGAAGAACCCGACGAAATCTTCGGTTGTGCTCTCGGATTAGACTAGTTGTGCTAATTTAAATTTTTTATTGTGTACTCCCTCCGTTCCAAAATACTTGACTTCCATTTGTCCAAAAATGGATGTACCTATATGCTAAAATATGTCTAGAAACATATATATTTTGACAAATAGAAGGCATGTATTGTGCAACGGAGGGAGTAGAATGGATGCAAGTTTTTGTATTGGGAAGAAGAGTACATCCATATATTGATAGAGCGCAATTTAGTAGATGTTCTATCACTTTTAGCTAGCACAGAGGCTATAGATGATATTAGTGCACTTGTTGATACCCCTACTTGGTATGCGTGTTGCTGCTTAGACGCAGAGAAGAACAGACCGGAGGAAGTACTAGAATAGAGGCTAGACATGAGACTAGATGCGAGGAAGCAACGTCTACTTCTTTACACTCGAAGAAGAAAGAAGCACGCAAGATCGAGCCTCCGCAGATCAACAATGAATGCATCGAGAAGGCACTAATCCAACTTACAGGAGTAGTAAAATGTATTCTTCTGGTTCTTGTTTTCTTTGGTCTTGCTTTTCTAGTCAAAATTATCGTTGGAGTTCGTGCAAAACGGAGGTCCGTTTGGGGTCGTGCGTTGCAGTTGGCCTTACAAGTGGGACCGCAGTTAAGGAAACCGACTATCGGCAAACCCCCACCTCACACGCCGCGCGATGGCTGAGTTAGAGAAATGATGAGGTTGAAGAGATTGCTCTAGCATGGACTCCAAGAAATATGGTGTCAGATGGAAGTCGTGCTGGTGGCGTGTGCCGTACTCCTAGACGTGAATGCTTATTTTGGCCCATGCCACCCTACTACTCCTACTACTTACTATATAGTACTACTAGTATCGAGGATTCGAGGTGCTGGTTACGTAGTACAATATGGCTACAATAAAACACCCGCACGACGCGAAGCATGTGAAGCTAGTACAAATAGTGTACTACTATTGTTGATTGGCCTCATCCGATAACCTGTTGCAATGCACGCATAATTATGTATTCGAAAATATTTTTTGCCTCATCGCACCACTCACTCACGTATAACTCAAAGCCAATCATAAATTTAGTAAGTTTATCACAGGCATATCATTTTATTACATACAACAGGTCATCAACCCACATCGACAACGAGGACACATTATAAATACTAAAGTTTTCACCACACAACAAATAACAAGCAATGAAATGAACTTCAACTCAACCATTCCTCGGTGTTGGAAACGCTTGCTTTGAACCACAAGTGATTCTGGGGACGGCCATCCATTGTCGATCCGAGACCAACGCAGATCGATCATCCAGTGAAGCGGCCTACTATATCAAGATTCGTGGTAGGGAACCACCCAAATGTCCGAGGTATAGACACGCTTGCTTCTCATAAATGGTAGTAACGTTGTGTCAACAGCAGTTGATCGCTTTCACCATCATTGGATAGTTTTGTCCAAGGAAGAGCGAAGTTTTCCAAGACTATCAATTTTGTACCAAGGAGAAGGAGTTGGCGCTAGCACACTAGTATCCATCCCGAATACCATGCAACGAGTGTTGAATAGGTCCGGGAGTGCGCACCATGGGAGACTACACCGCTTCCTTAGCAGTAACATCATCATGGGCTGTATACACACGAGAAGAGGTGATCCATCGAATTAGTTGCCAGCGCCAAATAGTATATGGGCGCTGCCGCCCTCATGCTCGTGATCATCACCATCATCATCTCCCCCTTGGTTATAAAAATCTTCAAGTATAGGTGGTGGAATGTTCACAGTACCTTGGAAACACAAGAAGGTTAATTAGTAAGGCTGGCCATAGTGGGGGTAACATAAGTAGTATCATGCACTTGGGACTCGCAAACATGCTTATGTGGCAGGCAATTAAGGAAGAGAGAGATGGTTATAGTAACATAGGTAGATACCGTAACATAATAAATGTGATGCTACTATGTGTCATGCATGGCAATAAATGAGACCACCTATGATACTAATCTAAGATACTATGCACTATAGAGGAAGTAACATAAACTAGTAACATATGCATGTTACTAGTCTAAGTTACTCCCCACTATGACCAGCCTAAAGGGAAACTTGCTAACCCGCATGCATGTGGATGAAACAATTATAATTACGGTGGAAGACAAACGCATCAAACAACGAGGATGCCATGTAAAAACAGTGCCACGAGTGGTGGCAGCAAACACAAGGCCCTCGATTGAATTGCATCACAAGACTCATCCCGTACGTAAACTGATTTTTGAGCAATATCCATCCAAATAAACCATCGACGACGACAACAAGCTTGTCGAAGATAGCAACAACTTCATAGTTGTTGTAATTCCAAGAGCGGTTGGGAACTCGAGAAATTGCTATCTTCCGTAGAAGACAGTCACCATGATTTTATTTGAACGTGCGTACAATACCGGTGTGCTCAACCTCTGGGCAATCTGCTGAGATTTTTGGAAGTGGAACCCGGTCACGAGTGTACACATTCACAAGTTCCCACTCGCAGTTGGACCCAATGTAAACAACCCAATCTCCATTTGCGCCTACCCAAGCCTTGCCCTCAAGCGATGGCATCTTAACATCATACGTATCATTATCAAACGGCATCAACTTGCACAGGGCGAGGCCTCCGTCGTGATGGCGCCAGTCATCGGGGTCACGACGAAGAAGATAGGAGAGATCAAACCGCTCCTTGACTCTTGGGTTCCTTGTAATGATGTTATTAGTTGAGTTGAGAATGGGCTTGAACGAACCTGCCATGCTAGCCGAGGTGATGATGTCGCACCGATCAATGAATTCCTCCACCACGCCATCTTTCGATCGGGCAAGAATAATGGGGTCGCTTCATCCTGTTCCTCCATGGAGAAGACGATCAAACAATGGCGTAAGAAAGGGTGAAGGGCTGAAGGAAAACGGAGGAGGAGAGGAAGAGCGTGCGACAGCAGTTCCAAATCGAGAGGGAAAGGCGAAGAGTCGGTGGACGGTTGCCAGTTTGCCACGGTTCACGAAAGGGCGCCCCGGCCTACATGTCAGTTTGGAAATACTCCTACTACTCGCCGTCATCTCACTGATATGTTGGAACGGGACCACATGTCAACGAAACATGGTGTGTAATTTCTCGTGCAAAATGCGATCTGGCCGCGTTGGCCCGTGGTGCCGCATTAGTTATCGACCTTTATTTTTTTAATGGTGTGTCGTTCAGTTTTGAAGCACGACTAACTGGTACTACTGTACACAGAGAAAATATAAACTACTCTACCACTACTTCACCTCCAGTACTATAGTAGTATAAAGAAGATATATAGGCTGGAGCTTCAACGCTTTCTTGCCAAGGGCTGCCCACTTGCTTCTCACACTACCACCCTCTCTCCAGATCTAAAAAAGTTGACCCCTCTCTCCCTCCTCACCGGTGGTCACAGATCCGCCGGGGAAGAAAACGACGGCAGATGTTGGACTTAATCGTCATCGGCGAAGCGAGGTCATGCATCGATGACAAGGCCGCCCTCTCGCACCTAGCGCCACAGGATGGCCTCCGTCCCCAAGCTTGCTGCCGTAGTGTGTGCGGAGGATGACAACCACGAGCGAAGCCACTTCCCGCCGACCCTCAGGTATGCTACCTCTTTTCGAACCATACCCTTGTTCTATTGCCCCATATGGCACGTCGTTGCATGTCGATCTTTTTCCACTCCACCATCTTCCCAATTTGTTATCCTCTGCTCTGCTGGCCACACAGACGAAAACCATAATTTGCACTGTTAAAGGAAACCCTACTTCATGCAGACTAATGCATGTCTTGGTTGAATAAGGAAAGGAAGGGAGACTGTACTATCCAAGAGAGTAGGCATCGAACCCACATCTAGGTTGAAAAGGGGAAAATTAGTAGCTAAGGAACGAGTCTCGTGTCTCTTGGTTGAAGAAGGGTAGAAAGGCATGACAACGCAATAGAGAATGACCAGGTCGATCGGTTTGTTGTCCTCACATAGGAAAAAGGTGGCTAAAGAGAACAAAATGGGACGAGTCCACATATGCTGCCTGGATATTTGTTGCTCGGGCAACCATACCTCCTCACCACTCTGCGTCTGTGGAGGTACATCGATCGGTGCGCCTAACGTCCAATGGGCCTCCCATGCTCTTATTGCCACTTTTTTGTTGCTAGTATAACGCCATGCAATCAAGTCAAGCAATGCTACTGCTAAAGTGTTACCACATTTAACTAATGCCGCTCTCAGTTTAATGCCATCGATAAATTTAAGTAGTGCCATTTAATGTCACTGGATCATTTCAGGGTTAGTTGTTGATTGTGGATGTATTAAAGATTTTTAAGCTAAGGCATTCTAATGTCTGTTGCACAGCCAAGATACCAACGATGAAACTTGTTACTACCTTCAGATTTTGCAATCGTTAATGCTTATAGATTACATACCTCACTTTCATGAGAAAAGTTAAATTTTTTGTACAGTGTCACCAAAATGCCAAGGCGCTGATGTCATTTTATTTTGGTTAAACTGCACAAACAATTATGAAGACAAGAGGAAAGGTCAAGAGTGGGCACCTCCTCCTCCGGCTGTTCTCTTGATTCGTTCGATCAAGTTTTTATGTTTGATCGATTATCAAGATTGGGATAGAAATTTTTAAGGTCCCCCCGAGTTCGAAATGATATTTACCTTGGAGGTACATGGTTTGCAATTTTTTTGTACTGTCATTAGTTAATAATGCTAGTTACCTTCAGACTTTTGTATTTGGTTTAATGCTCATGCACAGCTAGTATACCAATGCTGAAACTTGTTACCTTTACATTTTGTATTGTTAATTTTATAGAAACCTTCCAAAGGCTAGAGTTTATTGAAATCTGTTCAAGAAAACCATTGTATTGTACCATATAATAAACTAACTACTCTATCGTTGCACTAGCCCACGGATTAGTGTATATTTGTAGTATTCGAATGGTGTTGCATTAGCGTATGGAGATAAATAAAGTGTGGCAAGCTTTCCCAGATATGTGCTCAAGAAAACTACTACCTGTTTTTCTAAATACTAGACGTTTGGGTACTTTAAATTGAACCGCGAAAACGTCTTATATTATGGAACAGAGGGTGTAGAGTTCACTCAAATTATCCCGGTAAAGCTAGTCACACCTTTGTTAAAATTAATGTTCATTATGTTATCGGAGGAGGTCTGTATGTTTGTCTCTAATGCATGTCTACTACATACCCGACATCATGATGTAATGTTAAGTCATTTCCTTTTGTACAGTGTCACTGAATTGTCAAGGCGGTGATGGCATTTTATTTTAGTAGAACTGCACAAAATTTGCTTAAAAGAAGAGGAAAGGTCAGGAATGGCTCAGTTTTTCGTAAAAAACTATGCATGCCTTCCCGACATCACCATTGTTGCTTTATTTATTCCTTCAAACAGGTGGTTAGAAACAGTCTTGCTACCTTTTCCCATTAAGAAATTGGAATGCTTATATTTGTGAGTCTATGCTTCAACTAGTGCCACTTTTATAGTAATCACACTTTCAATATCTATGCAAACAGGGATGCTCGATTTTAGTGGAACTGCACAAAAAGTCCAACTGGTTCAACATTAGGAGCATGTTTTTTTCCAAACCTTTATATCCAATTGGTGGCACTATGAGCTGTTCATTACGAAGGTACATGGTTTGCTACTATCTTGCTACTCTTTTTGTACTGTCATTAGATAGTAATACTAGTGGTTTGCATGTGAATTTATTGGCGGCGTGGACCTACATTGGAGGTGCAGGACAGGATTCAATGATTGGATGCTCAATTTTGGTTGTATCGATTTCACCTCTTCCATCATCGCGAACATGGTGTGGTATATGTTTACTAGCTGCTTGATATTTGTGCGAGCATGAGATGTCCGCCCGTTGCTATTTGGCAAACAAACAAAGTGTCCGCAATTTTGGTTGAACTGCACAAGAGAATAGTATAGTCATCGCATGCAAGTGCCATTTGAAAATAGACACAAAGATTGGATAGTCACTTCATGGACTGCAGAAAAGTAGTCTTGCACTATTTATTGGCCAACACTAGGTGCTTCATTGCTTTGGTCTGATTATACAATGGGCATCATTTTCCTAAGTTAAAGTTTGTATTCCAAAATAGTCTCATGGTGTGATCGAGAAAAACCAAATCATATTGCAAAGTGGATGTTCCTCCATCATGTGTGGTTCATTCTCATGGTTCCAGCTATTGATGAAACCACTTACGCTTGCAAGAGGAATTGTAGACTTCACAAACAAATTTGTCTTTCGATCTGTCATCAATGTTGGCCAAGAGAAGCATCCATGTTAGTAGGAAGAACAGATGTTTTTCTAGATCTTTGCTTTTGAGCTACATATTTGTATATGATCGTGAATCATTGAGATGCATTAACATGTTGATCTTATGTATGGGATTCGTATTTAGTTAGTTTTAGTTGACGCAAGATCCAAGTGGCTGATCTTTGCTTTTGGAGCTACATATTTGTATATGATCTGTGAATCATTGAGATGCATTAACAGTTACTTATTTCTGTTCGCTCGGTGTTTACAAGTTACCGATCAATCACTAGCTAGCCTACAAATGCGCTCTTGGCAGTTTTATTTATGATGCAAGATGCGGTGGCAGTTTTTGAATAAAATGCCTACCTCTCAAGAAACCGACAAGCTACACTATCGATCCTACACGGATAAAAATGCCTACCTCTAAAGAAATCGACAAGCTACACTATTGATCCTACACGGATAAATAGCGGATCACGCACGTACTACCTCCTTTCCGGTTTGCAGGGCTCAATTCAAGAAACGACCTACTCGATCCTACACGAACAAATAGCGGATCACGCACGTACTAGTTCCTCCTTTCCGGTTTTCGGGGCTTAATTCAAACCTCTCACCAACCAAGGTACTCCCTCTGTCCGGGTCTATTAGTCCCGTGACCAAAGCAGCAAGACCAAGGCATGGCAATAATTAACAGCATGCAGAAGTTTAAGCCTAATTAATTCCAGCGATTTAAGTGGCTGCATGCGTGCCCTCGGCTGCGACTCATTGCATGCTGCTTCGCGTACTGCCTGCGAGCGATTCTGAGTGCCTGCATGCAGCCGGCCGTAATTAAGGCAACTAACTGATGCGGGCTTTTTAAATTCGTGAAATCATTATTGACAAGGAGGGAGATGATTCGAGTGCACTCGTTTGACCGCCATGCCGGCGTGCGACCCAGACGGGATGGGACGGCACAGTCATAATTTTAGTTTCCCTAGTTTTCCATGGCAAGCTGGCACGCTAAGCCATTATGCATTGAATTTCGATGACCGTCGCGCTACCTTCCCCCTATAAGTACTGTTTCCCGGCCTTCTCTAGTGCCACCGTGACCCAACTCTCCATATCCTCATAAGCCCCCACCGGCCCGACGTTGCTCGCCACGTCCGCCATGCCCCCGCCCGTCCACGGTAGGCGACGCCGGAGGCGGTCACCGCCGGAACTAGTGTTCGGTTTTTAACCGGAAGGCAGACGGAGGGAGGAGGCATTCTATCTGTCTTTAGATGGCAATGCACAGATCGAGGAGTTGTTGGAGCGCGACCGCATGGCGGAGGAGCAGGAGTTGTTGGAGCGCGACCGCCTGGAGGAGGAGCAGTGTATCGCTGATTTGCGCCGCCAGCGGGACATGGAGCAGCAGCGCACCGACGCTCTGAGTCGCGAGCAGAGCGCCCGCAACTGGGCTGACTAAGTGGAGGCCGGCGCCCGACAAATAGCCCTGGAGGTTGCCAGGCACGCACGCGTTGGTGACGCCGATTTTTACTACTAGCTCATCAAGTGGGTTTCCCGCTTGGAAGCCAAAGCTTCGGTGGACCACGCCGGCATGGAAAGGGCCAACACGCGCGAGCAACGCGCGCTATCGCACCTCTGGCAAGTCCGAGGCGAGGCGCAGGACGCCGGTGCCGGCGTTTAGCGTGTACCACAGATGGCGGCCGGTATCGTCTAGTTAGCTAAGAGTAAGTTAGTACTTGTCTAGTGGGAGTAGATAGTTAACTTGGCTATGATGGTTGTCAACGTGGAAGTTCAAGACTTTATATGTGGATCGGACACACATTTTGCTCAATGTTGAACTTTCCGCTTGAACGTATGGAATGGGCTGTTATTTTTTTTTAAATGGGTTGTATTTGTCCTCCAAGGGTTTAGAGGCTGACTTGTGGGCCTAGCAAGTTGACGCGTACACAATCAGGAGATGATTGTACGTGGAGAGGATGACAGCAGGGACCCGCCAAGGTCATGGCAGTACGCAAGCAAGTGCCTCCTTATTTCAAACTTGGCAAAGACAGTGATTTGGTAGACCAGTTCCAACTGTTGTGACAGTTGTACGTCTGGTTGGAGCGGCTAGGTATTTAAACCTGAGGACACACAGTCCCGAACACACGGTCTTCACCATATTCTCCTTGAGCTAAAGTCACACAGACCTCGCCCAATCACTCGTGGTAAGTCTTCAGGTGACTTCCAAACCTTCACAAACTCGGTCACTCGACGATCCACAATTTCCTCTTGGATGCTCTAGACCATGACGCCTAACCATCTGGAAGATGGACAGTCTTCAAAGGTAACAAGCGTCGGATCCACACAGGAACAATCTCTTCAGTGATGCTGAATCACTTAGGGTTTGTAGGTGTTTGGGTTTGGGTTTTCCTCACTTGATGATTTTCGCTCAAAGTCCTCGAAGGATGGGATGCTCTCAATGACAAGTGTCAGTTTCTCTAGGAGCAGCCAACCAGCTAGTGGTTGTAGGGGGCGGCTATTTATAGCCTAGGGAGTAGCCTGACATGATAAGACATAAATTCCCTTAAATGATATGACCGTTAGGTGGGTAGATATTTTGGGATAGCTGGCGCATAGCATAGCGACGGTCGGAAATTTGACAGGGCTATCATGTTCCTCACTTGTAGGCAATCCGCACTGGTGAATTCCTAACTCCTCAGTCGGAACAAATCCCTCAGAGACCAGAAGAACTTTGTCTCTATCACTGAAGAAATTGATTGAACTGTATGAGACTTCCAATGGCTTCACTCGAAGGGATTGGTAGGTATAGGATTTTGAGATGAGCATCACTTAGAAACTTTTCCTTAGTTTTTCCTCGACCCCCTTTAACAGTACGGTGTTTCCTATGACTCAAGAAAGAGAAAATGAAACTACGAAAATTAAAGTCTTCACGCTTCATATTCCTCGCATGAATATTAAGTCTTCGCGGTCACACCAATTTCTTCACTTTCAAAGTCTTCCGAAAGCCAAAGTCTTCAGTTGAAGACATTCATTTTTAGGTGTCGACTTTCTCTGTAAATATCAAACTCCTCATAGACTTATAGACCTGTGTACACTCACAAACGCATTAATCCCTTAACCTATAAGTCTTCAATACACCAAAATCACTAAGGGGCACTAGATGCACTTACAGTGACAGAGGTGTTAACCTCAGCCATTATGGCATCGGCCTCCCCCTCCGTGGTCGGAGGAGGAGGTGTCCTTTGGGACCGCACCTCTTCGGCCTCCTTGGGGACCAAAGGAGGCGTGAAATGCACCATTGACCCGCTGTCTCCCAGTTCGGCAGGCGGAGACGTCCCCTCCGAAGTCAGCTCGGTGGGGCGCTCACGCGGGGGACTGCAATTCGGAGGGTTAACCTTCAACTAAAGCAAACTACTAAAAGCATAACAGCTGAAAATACAGACACCTTACTGAAGGAAATATGCCCTAGAGGCAATAATAAAGTTATTATTTATTTCCTCATATCATGATAAATGTTTATTATTCATGCTAGAATTGTATTAACCGGAAACATGACACATGTGTGAATACATAGACAAACTTAAATGTCACTAGTATGCCTCTACTTGACTAGCTCATTAATCAAAGATGGTTATGTTTCCTAACCATAGACATGTGTTGTCATTTGATTAACGGGATCACATCATTAGGAGAATGATGTGATTGACTTGACCCATTCCGTTAGCTTAGCACTTGATCGTTTAGTATGTTGCTATTGCTTTCTTCATGACTTATACAAGTTCCTATAACTATAAGATTATGCAACTCCTGCTTATCGGAGGAACACTTTGTGTGCTACCAAACGTCACAACGAATCGGGTGATTATAAAGGAGCTCTACAGGTGTCTCCAAAGGTACATGTTGAGTTGGCGTATTTCGAAATTAGGTTTTGTCACTCCGATTGTCGGAGAGATATCTCTGGGCCCTCTCGGTAATGCACATCACTATAAGCCTTGCAAGCAATGTAGCTAATGAGTTAGTTACGGAATGATGCATTACATAACGAGTAAAGAGACTTGCCGGTAACGAGATTGAACTAGGTATTGAGATACCGGCGATTGAATCTTGGGCAAGTAACATACCGATGACAAAGGGAACAACGTATGTTGTTATGCGGTTTGACCGATAAATATCTTCGTAGAATATGTAGGAGCCAATATGAGCATCCAGGTTTCGCTATTGGATATTGACCGGAAACAGTTCTAGGCCATGTCTACATAATTCTCGAACCCGTAGGGTCCGCACGCTTAAGGTTTCAATGACAGTTATATTATGAGTTTATGAGTTTTGATGTACCGAATGTTGTTCGGAGTCCCGGATATGATCACGGACATGACGAGGAGTCTCGAAATGGTCGAGACATAAAGATTGATATATTGGAAGCCTATGTTTGGATATCGGAAGTGTTCCGTGTGAAATAGTGATTTTACCGGAGTACCGGAGGGGTTACCGGAACCCCCCGGAGGCTACTGGGCCTTATGGGCCCAAGTGGAGGAAGAGGAGAGGCGGCCAAGGGGCAGCGCGCCCCCCCCCAAGTCCGAATTGACAAGGAGGGGCGCCCCCACCCCTTTCCTTTCCTCTCCTCCTTCCCTCAAGTTCTAATCCAACTAGGAAAAAGGAGGGGAGTCCTACTCCCGGTGGGAGTAGGACTCCTCCGGCGCGCCTCCTCCTATGGCCGGCCGCACCCCCCCCCCTTGCTCCTTTATATACGGGGGCAGGGGGGCACCCCAGAGACACAACAATTGATCCTTGAGATCTCTTAGCCGTGTGCGGTGCCCCCTCCACCATAGTCCTCGATAATATTGTAGCGGTGCTTAGGCGAAGCCCTGCGACTGTAGAACATCAAGATCGTCACCACGCCGTCGTGCTGACGGAACTCTTCCCCGACACTTTGCTGGATCGGAGTCCGGGGAACGTCATCGAGCTGAATGTGTGCAAGAACTCGGAGGTGTCGTAGTTTCGGTGCTTGATTGGTCGGGCTGTGAAGACGTACGACTACATCAACCGTGTTGTTTTAACGCTTCCGCTTTCGGTCTACGAGGGTACGTGGACAACACTCTCCCCTCTAGTTGCTATGCATCACCATGATCTTGCGTGTGCGTAGGAATTTTTTTGAAATTACTACGTTCCCCAACACTTACCTGCTGCCAGGGGGCTTGACCCTGGGTTCCTTCTTCAGGGGCTCCTCGGATGCCTCGGACTTCTCATCTTCCGAGCTGTCAGGTATAACCAGCTTAGGCCGGTGTCGTCTCTTTGGGGCCGGGGAAGGCTGGACCGCCTCGGCGTCTTTGGACGTCGGCCTCTTTTTGGAGTGCGAAGTGTCACTCTCCTCTTCATCCTCCTCCTCCTCGTCCCCATCCTGTACAAATGAGTCCGCAGCGTCTCTGGACCGGTTGCCCGGACGGATCATACAATAGAGGCCTTCCCTGGCCTCCGGTGCTTCTTGCTTCTTGCCATTCTTAGCGAGCGCATTGTAGGGCACCACGACCAGCATCTTCTCCAGCTGCTCCGATCGGGGCCCCTCTGGCAGCGGCGCCGGGCAGCTGATCTTCTTGGCCTTGGCAAGCCAGCCCTGCAGAATCCACGTAACAAGGTCAGATCAAATATCACATAATGTAAATATCCGAACACTCTTTGAAGAGAAATGCCACTCACCTCCCTTGGGGGATTTGCGGCATCAAGACCGACGTCCTTCCCCTCGGCCGGCCACTCCTTTTGGGGCTAGAATAGATGGCCCCATATCTTGTCAGGAGTCATGCCGAAGAGGTGTCGCACAGTGGCCGGATCCTCGGGCTCATGCTGCCACATGGGCTTGGCCCTCTCCTGACAAGGGAGGATCCTGCGGTGGAGCATGATTTGGAACACGTCGACCAGCTTTGCGCCGGTCTTTGTCACGTTGTCGACGCACTTTTGCAACGCTTTGGTGCAGCAACACATCCCCAGTCCGTACTCTTGGTGGTCCAAGAGGCCAATCTGGTGGGGGGTCCGGACCAGAATGTGGGGGCTGCTCCCCATGCGGCCTCCCTTGGCTCGATGATGTAGAACCACTCCTTCTGCCACATCCGGACAGTGTCGACGAAGTGGCCGTCCGGCCACTGGACCCGTGTCAACTTGCTGATCATGGACCCATCGCAGTCCGCGTGCTCGCCGCCGACCACCTTGGGCTTCACGTTGAACACTTTCAGCCATAAGCCGAAGTGCGGCTGGACCCGGAGGAGCGCTTCACAGACGACGATGAAGGTCGAAATGTGGAGGAGGGAGTTGGGGGCTAGATCGTGGAAATCTAGCCCATAGTAGAACATTAGCCCCCGCACAAATGGGTGCAGGGGAAATCCAAGCCCCCTAAGGAAATGGGGGAGAAAAACTACCCTTTCGCCCGGCTCGGGCGTAGGGATGATCTGGCCCTCTTCGGGGGCTCGATGGGTGACGTTGGCCGGCAAGTAACCGGCCTCCTTCAGCCTCAGAATATCTTCGTTGGTGACGGAGGAGGCCTCCCACTTCCCATTGGCGCCAGATCCGGCCATGGTCGAAGGAGGTGAAGTGGGATAGGCTATGGAAGCAGACAGAAAGGGCGCTGGAGCTCTGAAGGACTGTGAGTGCGGAAGGAAGGAAGGAAGGAAGGAGAAGGCGTGGGATGCATACTGTAGCGGGCCCCCTTTATAGACTGTGGGCAGGCCGGAGATCCCTTTTTCACGCCATTGGCCTCTCCACTTCTCGATATCTCCGCAACGTTATGAGCGGGGAGGGGAATCGAAATCATTAACCATATCCCCCGAAAGGTGGGACACGATCTCCTCTTTAAGGGGACATGTCAATCATGGCGTCAGCCTCAAGCCGCGCTTCGAGAAATAGTAACTGCTTGGCGTTATGGCCGGAAGCGACTCTTCGTTGAAGGAGAAAAGTTGTCAGATAAAGGCACTATTTGCGCTTGAGCGATATTTTTATTATTACCTTCGGTGTTAAGTAAAACAACCGTTTCAGATTCCGAACATCACTTGGTACCGAACAGGGCAGAGACTAGCTGAGGAACTCACCCCGCAAACCGAATACTGGTCGGATGAATGGATACCAGATACAAGTCTCGGCGTTGGAGGCAAGTTCAGGGGCTACCGAGGGAGTCATGGACTAAGGGGTCCTCGGGGCGACGACCCATTGTATATGGGCCGGACTGGTGGGGTCGGTCGTGACCGAAAACCTATGAAGGCGTGGTGTGTCCTTCAAGTCAAGGGTAGATGAGATCTCTTTCCCTCTGGTTGTAATCTATTTTCGGTAACCCTAACCCTATCGGTGTATATATAAACCGAGGGTTGTAGTCATTAGGGTTAGAGCTATATTCTGCACCTCATAGCCTTAGGGTTTAGCTCATGCTGATCTCGAGGTAGATCTACTCTGTAAACTCCATCATATATTCAATACAATCAAGCAGGACGTTTACCTCTTCGAGAGGGCCCGAACCTGGGTAAACAATGTGTTCGTCGTCCCCTGTTACCCATTGATCCTAAATCCACAGCTCGGGACCCCCTACATTGAGGTCTGCTGGTTTTGACACCGACATTAGTCCAATGGCAGATCGGAGACGGTGCTAGGGCTTCTTTTGGAAGGATAGATGGATAGATGGGGCAAGTGTAGCTGATGCCGCACCGATGATTGTGTCGAAGGTTAGGCCGCATGTTATCAACAGGAGAGTGGTCAAAGAGGGGCTGCTATCGCACGCGTGGACTAGTGATATTATTGGAGATCTTTCCACGGAGGAGCTGGCTCGATTCATTCGTCTTTGGTCGATAAATTCAGTTAGCCTCGAGCATGGAGGATAAAGCGATATGGGCATGGAATGTTGAAGGGAAGTACACGGCGGCATCGACTTACAAGATGCTATGTGAAGGAGGAATCATGTTTCAGTCAACATCGACTATTAAGTGTTGGGTACCGTTATCCTGCAATATCTTTATGTGGTTAGCGGTTCAATACTGCTTATGGACGTCAGATAGAAGATTCAGATATGGCTTGCAAGACCAGATTTCCGCATGTTTCTTCTGCGAGCAAGAGGAGGATACGGTTGATCATCTGTCGCTCCAATGTGTGTTTGCAAGACATGTGTGGTATCTCTGCTTCGCTAAGGTGGGTGTCAATCAGGCAATCTTGCCCTCGTCTCAGGCTAGGCTGGAGGAGTGGTGAGCGACGAGACGCAAGCAGATTCCCAAAGTTGAACGGAAGGGTTTCAACTCCTTTGTTATGATCATCTGTTGAAGCTATGGAAGCAACGGAACGCGCAAGTGTTTGGTAGAGACACCATATGCAATGTTTGGGATATGGTCGAACTCATCTTTCAGGAACTTAAGCAATGGGCTCAAGCGGGAGGGACTGGAGTGCTACGATATTGCGAGTAGTTGCCTTTTTGGTTCCGGAGTGGTGTTGGTATTGATCACCGAGTTGTGGTGTTCAACCCTTTTGTAATGTCTTGTATACATTTCTGCCTTCTATAAAGTTAAGGTACGTCACTAGCACATTCTCGAATTTTTTTTTGTCAAACTCATATGTGACTTAAACTAGATGATACTTCATTAATTCGGAAATCAAAGTAGGCTGCAAAGCATTGTGACTGTCTCCGAAAAGCGAAAACACAGGCTGTGTAACCAGGCTGTAGACTCATATAGCCCCGCGCCCGCCAAGTCAAATTTACTCAATCGTGCGTGTACCGTGTGAGGATAATGAACTAAAACCACACGCTTTTCTCCTTCACAGGATGACGCCTACTTTCTAGATTGGAGATTAGGCGACACATTTAACGCCCGTCACATCTCCCTTTTCGGCAAAAAAGTTGTATAGTAGTACTACGTACTGTAGTAATTAAACATCTCTTAAGTAAATTAACTGAAGTGTGCAAATGTAAGACACACTCACAAAGTGGCCACATCACTCACTCACTTTCTCCATGCTCCCCACACCGATTCCCCTTTACTCCATCCAGCGTTGACAGATGGGATTATCCAGTGAAAAGGGCGCACAAAAATTAGCTCGAAACTCTCTCTTGGTCGGGCCTGTGAAGTGTGATCCCCACCCAAACTGATTAGATCTTGGATCTAATCAGCCCCACCACGGATGGACCCGATTAATCCTCAAGGACCAACCTGCGCCGATCGATCCATTTCGGAAAGGTCGCCCGTCTAATGGGTAGGTGGCTCACGGTGTCCCAACGATCTACACGGAAAAGCTCACCTTCATTGCTACTACATCTCTCGACGAACGAACCCTCGGCCGGATCAAGATCCGTTGTGATAAAGCCGCTCATAATTGCGGTGAATTATGCAACAATCTGGTATGGGGTTGCCAATAAAGACCACGCAGTGGCGGTACTGCGTCCGCCCAGAGAGGTACGAGCACGATCTTTTGTTGCTCGAGTTAACATGGCATGTTGCCACGGAAGCTTCTCTGCATCGCAGCATCGTCCTGGTGCTGGTACTAGATGGATGCGAGGTCTAATGTGAGAGATCAGCTGTGCTGTGCTTGTTGCGAGAGAAGAGGGCCTGCCACCATTAAAGAAAGGAAGGAGGAGGAGGAGGCGGCCTAGTCGTGGCCCCCCTCGACGCGGCGGCCACGATCCAACAGGGCAACCGAGTCGTTTTCTCCCTCCAACCTCCACAGGATCCGCGGCAAAATTCCTTCTTCTTTCCTGTCTTCGTACAAGGCGATGCTGCAGCCGCAGCAGCCCACCAGCCGCTCTCCGGTCGCGTGTTTCTCCGCGCGGTCCTGTTCCTAGCTGCCGCCCTGCCTTTGCGCGGCAATGCCGGTGTCGCCGTCCTCTCGGTCCCCGGAGATCACCAGCGTCTGCTCTGGCTCCGAGTCAGAGCCCGAGGAGCCGTCGCCTGTGACAGGCGGCGGCGGGTTCATGGTGCAGCTGGTGTCGAGGGACGTGTCCGACGGGCTGCTCGGCAAGTTCGCGGACACCAGCGAGTTCGACTTCGACTACGGGAGGAGCGGGCTCTGGTCGCCGCTGGTGCTTCGGCCCGATCTCCTGCTCCTCGCGCAGTCGTCGGCGTCCTCGGCCCGGCGCCGGCAGCGGCGGTGGCGGTGGCGGAAGCGGAGGAAGGTGAGCACCGGTTGACGATCGAACCTTGCATTTTGTAGCACATGTGTGCGAAGAATCTGCACTGGGACAGACATGGATTTACTTGTCTCTTCTTTCTGGTGCAGATGCTCTGCCGCTGCTTCTGACGCAACATTCGCTTTGGATGCTTCATCTGAGAAGGAACTGCTGTACATACGATGATCAAAGGCCAACCAGTAGCAAGAGGGCATGTAAGTACGTACGTGGTTACAGTACAGCACGCTGCTTCGTGGTTGGTGATGATCCCGGGTGCGCTGCAATTGCTACAGGATTTTTTCTGATGATTGTACTGTCGTGGTTGGTAATGTTCCATGAGAGGTTTGTTCATGTGCTGTATCTACTCAAATCCATGGGCCATGGCCGTGTTTGTGGTTTGTACTGGTGGAGCAAAGTAAAGGTGGACTTTGTCGATCATGTGCAGCGTGCAACAAAAGTTTCATCTTTGAATAGAGCCGAAAGGAATATTTGCATGGTGGGTATGCCGTGGCGTGTTTGTTATGAAGGGAGGTGACTGACAGCACATTGACATGATCATCTCTAGAACTAATTAATTCAGCTGCAAGACAGACAAAACAGACCGCCTTTCGTTCCTGGGTGGGTGTTATAATATTGAATAAATCTCATATTATTTTGCAATAGATGGTGTATTTTAAGTTCTTTTAACTTTAGTTACCAAATCTTTAATGAATGAGGCAAATTTTATGTCTCCGTTTCAAAAAAAAACTTTAGTTACCAAATCCCAATCATTTATGCTGCTACTACTAATTTTGGGGGACTGCTCGTCATCTTTACTACGCACAGTGGATAAGAGTAACTCTATCCGTACAGCTAAAATAAGGGATATGAAAATTAAATTATGTTGGCAGCTGCCGGTGCAGTGGGCAGACTGAGGCAGACAAGGAAGGCCCCGCTGCAGCGTACCACCAAGCATGGGGAAGAAGAAATCACAAAGAAAATGCTCATACTGTGCACGCTCCGTGAGGGAGGAGGCTCGGGCCGCAAAATTTCGTGTTTTGACCCTTTTTAGTAAGAAATTCAGGATCTGGCCCTCATTTGAATTTTTTTCGAGATTTGATCCTTTTTCCTACCGCCAGGGCCTCTGGCGGTAGACAGCCTACCGCCTGGGACCCCGGCGGTAGGAAACTTATCCACGCCAAGACGCTGAAGACGGCCCGTCCCCTCCGTCAAGCACCCTACCGCTGGGGCCAGGCGGTAGGTGTAACCTTAGCCGAGCCTCGGCGATAGGGTGCAGGCAGTTATTTCGCCCGAGACCCCGCGCCCTTCCCTTCTCCCCACCCCTCCCTCCCCAAGTCGGCAGTTCATCCATTTTCTCTCCCAAGTCGCGCCCCTCTCTCCCTCTCATCTCCTCCACTCTCCCTCTCTGATCTTCACTGTTTCTTCACCGTTTTGGCGGATCGAGATGGCCCCGAAGAGAGAAACGTAAGCTCCTCCGATCCCTCCAATTAGTTTTTACAAACTTGCTTCCGATTCGACGCATTATTTACTTGAAATCCCTCATGTTTTTGAACTTAGATTGGATTTTTTTTCACCTAAGATTGATTGTAGTTGTAGTTCTTAGTTCTTTAGTAACTAGTGGTATTGGATATGAACTCTAATCAATAGTTCATATGTTAGTGTGAAGATGAACCCTAGTTCATAATTTATTTTGTTAAAAAATTATGATGTAATGTTGATATGAGGATGAACCCTAGTTTGATGATGATGATATGATCTAGTGTGAAGCTGAACCCTAGTTTGATGATTCATATTGATATGATGATATGAAGATTTTGTTTGGAAAAATTATTTAAAAATATGATGATATGATGTATGTTGGAGGATTTTTTTTGATATGATGCATGTTGATATGATTTGATCCATCATGTGTAGTAGATGTTGTTGGAGAAATATGCTTAAAATTTTATTTTGATATGATTTGAGTTCATCTTTTGCTTATGTATGCTTTATGCTTATGGTGCTTTTGTTTATGAAATTTTACTAAAGCGGCCACCTCTTGCGGACAACATCGCCCACAGTCTGCATGCTTTGGATGGGCATTCGACAAGGGCCATCGTGCCCGTTTCATAGAGAACGGAGAGGTAAGTTATATGAATGAAATTTTGATCTAAGTTTTCGGATTGACGAAAATAATTTCCTAACTTTTGGCGTTCAATTTTTAACAGATGCTCCAGCCACTGCGCATGAGGGGTCACGGGGTTCATGGGCATATGGACTACGACGAGCGCTACGCGCCGTTCTTCAAGAGAGCCCGGCTATTGGGTTCCGTGTTGCAGTTCAAGCGTCAGCCGCCGACGCTTGTCCACGTAGCTCGATAACGTTGATTGACCGGTGGCACCGGAGACCCATTCTTTTCATCGCCATGCGGGAGATGACGGTGACCTCGAGGACTGGGAGATGATTACTGCCATGCCGATCGAGGGTCATGCACTCACCGGTCGAGTGGAGAGGACCAACTGGCAGGAGAGGGTCACCACCAGTCCGGTGACTGACTTATGTCGTTGTAGTCCGGTGAGCTGAACAAATGCATCTTTGAAGCCTCAGATGCACTAGGTGATCTTCCCGGGAGCTTACAATCGGAGACTAGAGTCAGGGGGACGATGAAGGTACAATTTCAGCCTCCTCGGAACAGATGCATCTTGTTCACTTGCAGTCAGTCGATCTAATACTTATTATGACCTTGCTTCATTGTGAGTGCAGAAGTTCCTGCAGCGTTCTCGCAAGCTGGTAGAGCTGCTTGGGTGTGCTGGAGCTGGGTCAGTTGAAGCTTATTAGCCTGTAGCCACACAGGGTCTCATCGCCTCATCGACCCATGCTCCCTCGTCGTCCAGGTTGGTTGGGGAGGAGGAGGAGGAAGAGGATGAGGATGAGGAGGCCACACATGAAGAAGAGGAGGAGGAGGAGGATGAGAGCAACGGGGAGGAGGAGTACGATGAAGATTATGGACCTCCACCAACTCAAACATCTCAGGCATCTCAACTGCCGAAGAGGAATCCGAAGAAGAAGGATTTGCTGAGTACGGACCCTTTCCAGAGACCGGTTCCTCGCCGGCCCAAGAAGAAGACCGAAGAGACTCGTTCAAAGAGTAACGAGGACCGTACCTCCAAGAGGGGAAGGAGCAAGTGATTATGCTCTTCGATACTTGGCTCTTTTAGTTTGGTTGAACTTGCCTAGTGGTTGTGAAACTATGTGGAACTATGTGTTTGCTATTTGCGGATCTATGTGTTTGAAATGTTCTATGCACTTCAAGTTATCTTAATATGGATCTACGTGATGCCCAAATTTATTTGTTTAAAATCTATGATATTGTTGTCATATTTGTGAAACTTGCTGTGATATTGAATTTGAAAACAAGCAACCAAATGAACTTGGAAAAACAAAACAGAGGACCCTACAGCCAGGCAACCTGGCGGTAGGGTTACACAACCTACCGCCAGTATCCCTTGCATATTTTGTTACAGAAACTTTATACGGCAAAACGCAGGACCCTACCGCCAGGGGCCCTGGTGGTAGGGTCAGACAGCCTACCGCCATGGGTCTTAGCATATTTCTTTACAGAATGCATGCACGGCAAAACCCTGCCACACCTTACCGCCAGAGCCCCTGGCGGTAGTGTTAGACAGCTTACCGCCAAGTTGTCTGACGGTAAGGTACTTATCCACGTCAGCGCACAGTGACGGCCGCCGTCCTCCTCCGTCACACCCTACCGCCAGATACTCTGGCGGTAGACCCTACCGCCAGGAGCTCTGGCGGTAGCAAAAGGGTCAAATCCCGAAAATATTTCAAAGTGGGGTCAGATCCTGAATTTGTTTAGGAAAAGGGTCAAAACACGAAATTCGGCCGGCTCGGGCTACGGCAACCCCTCTGGCGACCCCGAGCTCGGACCTGCTAAGGTTGTGCTTGCCCACTAGTCTGCTCCCCCCTTTGTCTCCAGTGATGCCCCGGGGGTTCGAGGCCTCGCCCATGCCTCCGCTCATCTCCGTTGGCCCGCTTCAGCGCACACCCTCACCGGTGCGGCACCGCAGGGCTGCCGCGGACCTACAGCCGGCGGGTGTTGGCCTGGCTCTGCTGTTCGAAGAAAGGCAGGAGCCCCTCCTGCCCTCCCCTGCATCGACGCCTCCAAGACCCCCTGCTGCTCGCCGCAAGACCCTTGCCGGTGTGAACATAGTCAGGACAAGCGCTGGGCTCTCCCTGCACAGAACCAGTGCGAGGCTCAAAGTTGCTGGCAAATCCAGGATGCCGGCGGCGCCAGCGGCGAAGGCAGCTGAGATCTTGATTTGTCACAGTCTGGGAATCGTCAAGGACGGAGAAGACATCACAGCTGCGGTTCTGGATGCATTTGCAGAGCATTTCAAGGAGAAGCTACTACAAGAAGTGATCTCAGCCATGCGGGAGTTATTCAAGCTTGATGGTGTGCAAGCTACAGATGTTGAGGATGAACTCATCCAGCATGGTGGAGCGGGTGCCATGGATGTGGAGAGGATGGAGGATGCTGCTGTTGTGCTGCAGGCGTCCAATTGAGCATGTTGTTGTTCAGGGAAGTTCAGTTATCCATGTTAGCACAAAGCCATGCAAGTCTGGGAGGTGGTACTAGTTGCTCTTGGTGTAGCCGGCGAGCTCAAGTCTGGTCCAGGGGTGTAGCTAAGTTTAGTTCCTTTGGTGTTATCTGGTGGGTGTGTAAGTTGGTGTGGTTTTACCGTAGCAGACTTGTGTGCGGCATGTGGCCACGATCAGATGTGTACCCCATGTTGCCATGTTAGTGCAGCCTATCAATGTAATCTGTTGGAATGTCCGGGGTCTCAACTGCCCGGATAGACGAGCTACTGTAAACGCGACCATCGCCACTTCATCCTGTCATATTGTGTCTCCAGGAGACAAAACTCGACGTTGTCGACACTTTCACGGCTGCATTCTTGGGGGAAACAGATTGCGTAACTTTGCGCAAAGGCCGGCGGATGGCACTCGAGGTGGTATGCTGATGCTCTGGAACGACCACCTTGTAGAAATGTCCAACATCACCACCACCACCTTCTGCTTGTCAGCAATGGTTCGCATTCGCGAATCTGGAGTGCAATACAAGCTCACCACCCTATACGGCCCCACTGCCTCATCCCTCAAAGATGCCTTCTTCGCTGAGCTCATTAGCCAGAAACCGCCCAATGGGATGTCATGGCTCGTTGCAGGGGATTTCAACCAAATATACCGTGCAAGAGACAAGAATAAAAGGCATGTTAATCGTAGTCGAATAAATCGGTTCCGAACCACTCTTCAAAGTTGTGAACTTAAAGAGATACACTTGCAAAACAGAAGGTTCACTTGGAGCAATGAGAGGGAAAACCCTACAATGTGCAAACTTGACTCATTTTTCCACAACGCCGGGTGGGACACCACTTTCAACACTCATTTGCTGCACGCCCTCTCATCATCTCTGTCCGATCATTGTCCACTCCTTCTCGCCGATGACAAGGGGCCGCGGAGACCGCGAACTTTTAAGTTTGAAAACTTTTGGATCTCTATTCCCGGTTTCATGGAAGTGGTAAATAAGGCGTGGAACGAGCCTCTTGAGCACACCGAGCTATATCAAGTCTTATTCCATAAGCTCAAGAAGGTGGCTCTCTGGCTCTCCGAGTGGAGTAGGGGCCTTTTCTCGAAGGCAAAAGGTCACCTTCATGCCGCTCTTTTGGTGATTCTCCGCCTCGACATTGCTCAAGAGAATCGTCAACTCTCCCCCGATGAGAGTGACCTTAGGGCCCGGCTGAAGAGGAGAGTTATTAGCTTGGCCGCACTCGAGAGAGCTCGGAAAAAGCAATGTTCAAGAATTGCTAACCTCAAGGATGGCGACGCCAACACCAAGTTCTTTCATCACCGGATTAATGCTAGAAGGAGGAAGAATCATATCCATAGGCTAAAGCATGACCAAGGTTGGGTTACCGAGCACGACGCTAAAGAGAAGCTCATTCTGGAACACTTCGCTGAAGTGATGAAAAAAGGGAGCACAAGCGACAAAGACTTCAATTGGGATGAGCTCAACTTAGAGGTGCATGACTTGCACGGCCTCAACTCGCCCATCACCGAGGAGATGCGGGAGGCAATCAATGGCATGCCAAGTGATTGTTGGGGATCGTTGCAGAAATTAAAAAATGTCTACGCATCACCAAGATCAATCTATGGAGCTTACTAGCAACGAGAGGGGAGTGCATCTTCATACCTTTGAAGATCGCGATGCGGAAGCGTTGCAAGAATGCAGTCGATGGAGTCGTACACGAAGCGATTCAGATCGCGGCCGAATCTGATCTAAGCACCGAACAACGGTGCCTCCGTGTTCAACACACGTGCAGCCCGGTGACGTCTCCCGCGCCTTGATCCAGCAAGGAGAGAGGGAGAGGTTGGGGAAGACTCCGTCCAGCAGCAGCATGACGACGTGGTGGTGGTGGAGGAACGTGGCACTCCAGCAGGGCTTCGCCAAGCACTGCAAGAGACGAGGAGGGAGAGGGGTAGGGCTGCGCCAAGAGAGAGGGAGACTCGTGTCTCTGGCAGCCCCAAAACCCCCACTATATATAGGGGAAGGGAAGGGGGCCGCCCTCCTAGATCCATCTAAAGGGGGGCGGCGGCCCCCGGGGGGGCGGCCCCTCGGGGGGCAGCGGCCCCCTTAGGGTTTCCAACTAGGGGGGCGCCCGCCCCCGGGAGGGGGGGGGGCAGCGGCCCCCTAGGGTTTCCAACCCTAGGCGCCTTGGGCCCTTGGGGTGGGCACCAGCCCACTAAGGGGCTGGTTCCCACCCAACTACAGCCCATTAGGTCCTTGGGGCAGGTGGACCCCCGGAACCCCTTCGGTGGTCCCGGTACAATACCGATAAACCCCGAAACCATTCCGATGACTGAAACTGGACTTCCCATATATAAATCTTCACCTCCGTACCATTCTGGAACTCCTCGTGACGTTTGGGATCTCATCCGGGACTCCGAACAACATTCGGTAACCACGTACATCTATTCCCTATAACCCTAGCGTCATCGAACCTTAAGTGTGTAGACCCTACGGGTTCGGAAACTATGCAGACATGACCGAGACATCTCTCCAGCCAATAACCAACAGCGGGATCTGTATACCCATGTTGGCTCCCACATGTTCCACGATGATCTCATTGGATGAACCACGATGTCAAGGATTCAATCAATCCCGTATATGATTCCCTTTGTCTACCGATATAGCACTTGCCTGAGATTATATCGTCATTATACCGATACCTTGTTCAATCTCGTTACCGCAAGTCTCTTTACTCGTTCCGTAACACATCATCCCGTGACCAACCCCTTAGTCACATTGAGCTCATTACGATGATGTCTTACCGAGTGGGCCCAGAGATACCTCTCCGTCATACGGAGTGACAAATCCCAGTCTCGATTCGTGCCAACCCAACAGATACTTTCGGGGATACCCGTAGTGTACCTTTATAGCCACCCGACACGCTAGGACGTTTGGCACACCCAAAGTACCCTTACGGTATCCGGAGTTGCACAATCTCATGGTCTAAGGAAAAGATACTTGACATTAGAAAAGCTTTAGCGCATTTAACTACACGATCTTGTGCTATGCTTGGGATTGGGTCTTGTCCATCACATCATTATCCTAATGATGTGATCCCATTATCAATGACATCCTATGTCCATGGTTAGGAAACCTTAACCATCTATTGATCAACGAGCTAGTCAACTAGAGGCTCAATAGGGACATGTTGTGGTCTATGTATTCACACATGTATTACGATTTCCGGATAACACAATTATAGCATGAACAATAGACAATTATCATGAACAAGGAAATATAATAAAAACCATTTTATTATTGCCTCTTGGGCATATTTCCAACAGTGATAAGGCAACGGGCCCGGATGGCTTCACATGCGCGTTCTTTAAGAAGTGTTGGGGCATCATGAAGCAGGACATGATGAGGATGGTACACCATTTTGATGCCCTCCACACGGCAAATCTTCATTGGCTCAACTCCGCAAATGTGGTCCTGCTGCCCAAAAAAGACGGCGCCGATGGGATTGCAGACTATAGGCCCATCAGCCTCATTCATGCCATTGCTAAGATTATCGCAAAAATTCTCTCAATCCGTCTTGCTCCGCACATGGACAATCTGGTCTCCAACGCCCAAAGCGCATAAGCATGCACGGCAATTTTTTGTGTGTTCGCAACTTGGCCCGTAGACTGCGCAAATGCAAGACCCCGTCTCTGTTGTTCAAGCTTGACATCCGCAAGGCCTTCGACTCGGTCAGATGGGAATACATCCTTGATCTCCTACGGCGAAGGGCCCCCCCCCCCAAGTTTCGGGATTGGATTGCGGCTCTTCTATGCACATCACCCTCGAGGATCCTACTGAATGGTGTGGCCGGTCACCCCATCAAGCATGGTCGGGGCCTCCGGCAAGGGGATCCCCTATCCCCGCTCCTTTTTGTCATTGCAATTGATGCACTCCAACAACTGCTTGAGTTGGCAACCCGAAAAGGGCTACTTCACAAGGTGCTGGGGAGAGGGGTCATGGTGAGAACTTCACTCTATGCAGATGATGCAGCCATTTTCATGGCCCCAATTAAAAATGATATTGACAACCTCTCAGCCATCTTGCGTGGATTCGGGGAGGTCACCGGGCTATGCACCAATTTCCATAAGAGCTCTGTTGTGGCAATTCGATGCAATCACCTCAATCTAGAGCACATCCTTCAAAGCTTGCCGGCGAAAAGGGCGTCCTTCCCCTTAAGATATTTGGGCCTTCCTCTATCCGTCTGGAAGCTTAAGATGGTGGATTGGCAATTCCTTGTGGACAAGGTTGCGAGCAAGTTGGTTACCTATGATGGCCAAAATATCACCACCATTGGACGCACAGCCCTTGTCAAGTCTGTCATCACCTCACAAGCGATCTACTTCATCACGCCGTTGGTCATACCGCCGAGCATTCTTCAAAGCATCAACAAACTCGAGCGAGCCTTCCTTTGGTCGGGATCGGACAAGACGACGGGTGCCAAGTGCAAGGTGAATTGGGAGATTGTTTGCTGACCGTGTGAATATGGCGGGCTAGGGGTCCTCAACACCGATAAATTCACGAGGGCCTTGCGTTTGAGGTGGCCATGGTTCGAATGGACGGCGCCTCACAAGATGTGGGTGGTATTGGGAAACCCATGTGACGAGGAGGACCTTGACTTCTTCTATGCGTCCACAACCATCACCATGGGGAATGGTGCTAAAACACCTTTTTGGGATTCTCCCTGGCTTCATGGTTGCAAGCCCAAGGACGTCGCTCCGCTCGTTTTTGAGGCCTCCTCGAGGAAGAATTGGAAGGTGCGCGAGGCCCTAAAAAATAATGTGTGGATCCTCAAGATCAACACCTCCACGGTCATATCCATTGAACACATTCGACAATTCTTCACTCTATGGGTGCTTATAAATGAGGTCCACCTTGATGAACATGCCGAATACATCATTTTGTGGAAGCACACGACAAGCGGGCACTACTCTGCGGCCTCCGCCTACAAGGCCCAATTTCTAGGCTTGGTCCTCTCCCCCATGGGTCAAATGATTTGGAAGGCTTGGGCGCCGCCAAAGGCTAAATTCTTTGCTTGGTTGGCTATCCAAGATAGAATTTGGACCACGGATAGGCTTGCAAAGCGGGGATGGCCAAACTGCGGGCTTTGCACTCTTTGCAAGAGAGATCAAGAAAGTGGACCACATCTCTTTTTCAAATGCCGCTACACCATTCGGCTATGGAACTCGGTCATCGCGAAATTCGGCCTTCACCACTTGGACACTACTACTTGGCAGCTACAGGATTCGGTAGAGGAGTGGCGGACAAATAGAACCGGTGCCGGAGTCCCCAATAGAAAGGCTATGGCCTCTCTTACCATGCTCGTGTCATGGACCATTTGGAACGAGAGGAATGCCGTGTTTTCCGACAGAAGAGCGCTTCACCACCAATCTTGCTCAACTTCATCGTTTGCGAGGCAAACCTTTGAGCCACTGCCGGAGCAAAGAAATTAGGGGCTATTATTTTACGCGAGTAATCATTCATACCGTGTAAGAGTGACTTCTGTAACAAACTCTCTTCTTGTCTTAATTAATAGATGAGGCAAATCTTTTGCCTCCGTTTAAAAAAAAAATAAGAGCATCTCCAATAGGAGATGTATATTTGAAGACGTAAAAGCAGGTAATGCATAATCTACATCACAAAAAGTGCTTTTTACATCTTTAAAAAAGTAACTCCAACAGATGATGTACTACTCTAACAGATGATGTAGTTGGTGATATACAACTACTACACCAAAAGTGCCTTGTAAATTGTAATAGTACCAAGTTGTTTCATGGTCGTTTTGTGCCGTCTACAATGCTTTCAAAATAACACAGATAACAAGAAATGACAAAATAACAGCCTAAATAAGCGAAAATTCATTGGAGTGCTCGTCCTCGCATGCTCCTGGTATCTATGTTGGCTCGTTTCTTTCAGGATAAGAGCAGGAGGTGTATTGGTCAGGTATGCATCCCGTATATTAGGTACAATTAAACCGGGTTGGGCCCATCAGGCAACCGCGTAGCGCCGTGCCATTTGGAACCGAACGGAGACGCCGTAACCAGCCTGTACCGTATCACGCAGGGAAAGACAGCACGTTACGTGCGCCTCCCGGACGGCGGCACGCCTAGTGGATGGGATTGAGCGCTGATTGGAGATTATCGTACGGTACAAGTAGTCATAATTGGAAAATACATCAATAATCTTGCCGCACCACGTAACAGAGCCACGGATGGTCGTTACATTACAAGCTCGTTTGCATAATTATTACTCAAACAATTCATAATTCAGTTCTAGCCATGGCTACCCGAGCCCCTACCATACATGAAAAAACGGTCAGATGACAACAAAACCCTCACGGCTGTAATTTGTCTAGGTTTCTTGTATATAACATGACTTTTTCTGTTCATCTAAGAAAAATATAGCTATATTTGTTTTTGCGACATAAGAAATTTAAGAAAATAATTATTTAGTGAGATGGCAATTCTGGAAAAAATTGGCCATTTAGTACAGAATTTCTTTCATGTTCCATTCATATTTTCCTGTCTGATTTGCCATGTTACTAGTCTGAAATTTTAATGTTTTTCGGCATTTCACAGTACAAAATTTTCTACATTTTGCCTACATATAGACATCTAAAATCTGTTAATTTGCCATGTCACTCATACATGCTTTTCCTTTTTTTTTTTTTGCCATGAATTTGAGAACATCTTTTCTATTGTTTGCCATGACTTTTGTATAGGCATTTATATAGTTTTTGCCATGGAACCAATCCAAAATAAGTGTCGTGGTTTTAGTTCAAAATTTAAACTAAATTGTGACACTTATTTTAGATTAGAGGGAGTACTTGTTTGTGTTCATTTATTTATTTTTAATCATGCCAACTTTGTTATGTGCTTATGTTCACTTTTTTATATAGTTTTTGCCATGGATCATGGCATATTTGTTAACATATGTACCGCTGCAATTTTGTTGCATTAAGAAAAATGTAGGTATATTTGTGTTTTGCGACATGGCAATTTTAAGATTGGTTGATCTAGTGGCATGGCATTTTCCGATTTTTTTGCTAAGAATGATTGATCTAGTGACAAACTACTTTTTTTTGCTAAGTTCCCCATGATCTTTAGAACATTTTCTTATAAATTTGCCATGGACCACCCGCAAAAAATAACTTGCCATGGACCATGACAAGATTTAACTATGGATGCTTTCTCGTACAACTACGATGACAATTTTATCTTGCATATGTTTTTGTGTGTGTTGTAGCACGGAAAATTTATTGTATATACCATAGGAAAATGTAGCCAGCTTGAGTCGCGTCCTCGAAATAGTTTTTCATCCCGCTTTACATATAAAGCAACAACCAAGTAAAATACACGCTGAAACACCGTTGTAGCGAATGTTTAAGGGATGGGACTTAGGTGTGCTCGATCGAACCTACCCTAGCGAATGAATTGTTGCTCTAGTCCGCTCTCCACCTGAGTGACGATCACGTGTTATGCGCGTGCGTCCGTTGATTAAGTTGTAAGAGTTTAGCTGAGCGGCACACAGCCAGCGGTCCAGCGGGCGGATGGCACCCATGCCAGCCTCCAAAAAATAACTGCCACGGCCGATCGGACGACCTAGTTTAGGCCGTCGGCGTTGAGCATCTCCTTCTGCCTGGCCTCGAATCAGGCCCTCGTCTTCTCGCTCATCTTGGACACGTCTACGCTCATGATCGCAAGGGCCACCTCATTCGCTTTGGTGGCGGATTGGTGGCCTCGATGTCGAGCTGCCTCTGCCTGGCCTTGACATTGTCGGCCTCGATGTCGAGCTGCCTTTGCCGGGCCGCCTCCTCCATGTCGAGCTGCCTTTGCCGGGCCACCTCCTCCATGTCGATCTTCCTCCTCTTGGCCACCTCCTCTATCTCAAGCTTCTTCCTTTGAAGGTCTAGGTATTGCTTCATTTGCTCGTCCTTGCTTTGCCGCTTCTTCTCGTCCCTCACATCCTTTTGAGACATCATGCCATGCAAAGTGTCATGCAATGCCATGGATGAGGCATCACGTATGTCGTCAACCTTGGAGTTGGTCTTGCCCCTCGGCCTCTTGCACGCCTCGCCATCTCCACCTCCGGCGAACTTGGCCGTCTTCATGCCTCTCTTCCTTTGAAGTTCATGGTATTGGTCCTTGAACTTAGGGCAATTGTTGATGATCGTCCAACAATGAGTAAGAGTGAATGGCTTATCATTGTGTCGGGCCTTGAATGCCTCCAAAGGTTGAAATGCCTACACCACATGATCAACAACAATTGAACATGCAAACATATACAAGGCCGAAGTCTCATGGCCGTAGTAAGGAAAGGACTAGGATGAGGAGAGCATACCATGTCCCCAACGCCGAGACCACTCACGGGCCTTGCTTCAACGCTCTCAAATGTGGCGCAATATTTGTTGCACTCTTGTTGGATAAACAACCACCTCTTTTGAATCGAGGTGATGCCACGCTTGCTTGTAATTTGGTAGGGCTCAAACATCTTCCTTTCATGGAATGTTTTGTGGACTCTCGTCCAAAAAACAAGGCCCTTTTGTTGCGCGCCGGTCCTCGGATCTTGGCTAATCTCCATACAACATTGCCAAATCAACTTGTCCTCATCTTGTGTATATGAACCCGTGCGAATGCTCTTCCTCCTCTTTTGTGCTTCCGCTCTTTGGGTGAGCTCGTCGATGAACAATGGCTCGCCACTAATATCAACATCATTGCCTTCTTCTTCATCACCATCACCTTCGCAATAGATGTCATCGTCTTCATGCCATGAGTCACCATGGTCGTAGTCAGCACGGACGTACCGGGCGCGGCCATCCTGACTTTGGGTCTCGTCGGGGTCGTAGGCACGGCCCTGCCCACCCTCGAAGATCACGTCCTCCATGTACTGGTTGTAGAAGGGGTCGTCGACCGGTGGCGTTGGTGTTGGCATTCCGTCAAACAAGACGCGGGGGCCGGCATGGTGCCCCTGAACGGTGCCCGTGCTTAGGCGTGACGTTGAGGTCAATGACGGCCGAGGGGCGCGGTGTGGACGACGCGATCACGCCAACGTTCGGCGACCCCGAGAAACGGGTCTGGCCGTCGTGCCTTGGCGGAGGAAAGCCGGGCGACATGAGCGTGGTCCGCGACGTCGGCGATCGGCGATGGAGGCGGGCGACCGACGAGCTGTGTTTCGCCGACGGCGTTGTGGAAACCGGCGACGGCCCATGCCAAGCATGAGGAAGGCGGCGCTTTGTTGACGATGTCCTCCTTCGTCGATCGCGGCCTTGCGCGCTGCCTCCATCGCATCGCTTCGGCGCCGAACAGCGCGGCAAGATTGACCTTGACGACCGCTCTCTCCGGCTCCTCCTCTTCGCCGATTCCGCGTCCAACTTGGCGATCTCCTCCGGCGTGCACTCCGACCGCGGCTTCCTTGCCGCCTTGGCCGCCTTCTTCTTCACCTTTCCGGGCGGGTCGACGACCAGGCCGCCGGAATTCGGCTGTGCGTCGGCCATGGAAGGGGCGGCGGGAGGGACGTGGGAGGGTTTGGGGGAAATGGCGTCAAATGGGGCGCGTGTGTGTGTGTGTGTGTGTGGGGGTTGCTTTCTCCCATCGACAGACGGGCCAAGGAAGGACAAACGCGCGCCTCCCACTCGTCCGCGCGCTGGGCCGTCTTGTTTGTCCGTTTTATCCCAAACGAACGGGGCCGGACAGGATGGGGTCGCGCGGTGGAGTTGGCCTAATGCTTTCGAACAGCCAACAAGAAAATGGAGCACTGAGTTATACAGATGTCCTGCTCTCCTTATGCCGACACAGGAGCAGCTTTATAAAATCACAGGCAACAGGATCCCCAATTTCGTAGTACACATAACAAGGTCGAATAGTAAATCAAAGAGGGCACGGGCGCGGCAAACAACACTTACAAACAAAAGAGTTGGTAAAAGTAATGGCTGCTGTTAGAATCAACCATGATAGTGTGCTAAATAGAGCGGTGGCCCCACTAATCGAGAGAGACCAACAAATCTTATACACAACCTAATCCAATACAAAATGTGGCCAGCAGACAACATGTATCATCATCATGTCTGACCCAGAAGACAGAACACAGATATGAAGTAAAATGGGAGCAAAGTAATACCGAAGTAAGAGACTGCAACATTTTACATGGTGAAAGGCAGACTTTGTTTGCCTTGTTCTTGCCACAAGCATAGCCTAACATCAAATTTATCCCAAGAAAACAAACTATTAATTATGCTACCTCTGGTCAGACGTTATCTATATTCGTTTAGCAAGGTAATTCTCTGTGAGAGCACGCTATTCACATCTAATATTCTCTTTTCTTTTACTGAACTATTTGTTCAGTTAGTGGACTGGGTGATGAATTGACCCTTGTCCGGTTCGAAATGAAATGAGTTGCCCAATTACCACCTCCCAACTAAATAAGCATAAGCCTAGTATAAATGAGGGGTTAGCTTATGCCACAAATTTTGAAGAACCATCCAGTGATGGATGAGGTGATCCCTTAAATCAAACAGCACCTAATTACAGCAGGAACACTTGCAGACCCACCTATTCGAGGTGAATATGACATGATAAATAACAATTAACACAAGACAAAACAAAAAGCTACAAATATCAGATTGCTCAAGGGGCCAATGAAGCAAAGATAGAACTTTGATGGTCATAAAGTGGCCCGTTTATTCTTCTCAAATTCTATGTGATGAACCTGAGAAGAACCTCAAAATCACCAGAACCCGGTGTTCTCTACGGATGATGAATTTGGTAGCTAGTTAGATACAACTAAAATCCACGCCCACAACTTCATTTTAGCATTGTATTCAATACACAATGACATAAAATAAGAAGGATGATGTTTTCTTATAAGGAAGGGGCCCGTTACAGAACATATCAAAAGAACTTCTAACAATTCACGTTTTGTAGCCTTGCTGTGTTAAAACTTTGCTCTGTTTACTTATGCAACTTGCATCAAACATGATAGCTCATGTACAAAAGGAACAAACATGGCAATGATCATTTAAAAAAAAGGTAAAACTGTAAAACAAGAAAATAAATATAAGAGTAAGAAGCAAGGAGTCTGAAATGAGCACAATTAGAATGAAGTAGGATGATACTAAGCGGAGTGATGCCACATCATTGCCAGGAGAAACCAACGAACCTTTACCCAACCTAACCTAACACAAAAATAAGAACATGTCATCCCCGAGTCTATCAGTGTTCACATCATATAGAACCCACCATAAGAGATAAATACCAAGACATACTTCATTCAGAAATAGCATTGATCTTCTTGCTGCAAGCATAGCTTCAGGTCAAACATATGGAAGGTTCCAAACTCAAGCTCAATCCCCTCAAACAAAATTATCACAGGCCAAAACTTAAATCTAATCATTTTACTCGAGAAAATTTAATTAAGTGCACATTGAAAAGAATTCTCTATCAAAGCTAGCTATTTGCATCTCATATTACTTGTTATTTCACTGAACTATTTGAAACCCCTTTTAGTTAGTTCGTCCACATTTTCTTATCTTTGAAGTCTACCATCACCCCTGCCACCTCCAATTTTCCAGGTGAATATGACAAGGGTAAATGATAGTGAAACTACTCTAAATGCATTACAGGACGGACCAACTAATAATACAATCAGTATTAAAACCAAGCTCAAAATACTACTTGTTCATCAAGTCATACAGAAGTTTTGTGGACATAATTACCATCCAGATTACTGGTCACAACACCGACTAGTTTTAGAAATAAACATGTACACCGTGTACAAATTAACACATAAGTTCTTATTTCTATCTATCCCATATCAAAACATGATTATCTATAAATATGTTCAATAATTAACAGAAATAGCCACACAAGTAAAATATACATCGACTCAGTGAGTTCATCTGTTTAGCATTGTGATGGCCATTCAAAAAAAATGCACATCGAACAAGACAATGGCTTTCATGTATAGAAAATTCATAAGGATTAGTTAATAAGGTATTAATTGAACAATGCTGAAACAGAGATGGGGCAATAGTGACTAAATGCACAAACAATGGAAGGCCACCCATAAAGTGAGCACTTAGAAAGTAATAGGAATTTCCAAATACAGGTCCACATTTTGGAGGTAAGAGTAACATTTACATGGATAATGAACCAGTATAGGTTCCACTGTAAAGATTGAAATAACACATTTTAAAAGTTACAAAAGGAAAATAGCTCTACCGTCCCAAAGTGGTATAAAGTGGAGACTACCATGTTTGTCGTGAGTCGTGACACACTGGATGGTACTTTCCAGTTTGGTTATCTGTGTGACGGCACCGAGCAATATTTCCCTTAAATTTATATACGGCAAACTAATTGGTGAAAAGTTGCTATAGCTGTATTTAAATGGCACCTGGCAATAACCCTCCCTCCACAATATTATTCCACATACCAACTTTCATCCATTGAAACAGAGCATTAAAAAACAGGAGGTGATCTAATGTCTACAGACAGTACCGCAACATAATTCTCAAAGGATAACAAGAGCACTACAACAACGGTCATGATCGCTACGAAGTCACAGATTCACAATTTCTTCAACATACTAGGCAGCAGATAAGCATCCATCTCGACAGTACTGACAATTAGAGAACAATAAACCAATACCATCTCGGCCAGATTTTGGTTCGTACAAAGGACAGGCCCATCGGCAGCGCCACTTATTGCTTGAACGTGTAGGGCTGAGGCAGCGACATGGGGCCCCGGCCGTCGTCGTCGCCGTCGAGCAGCCTCTGCACCCGCTTCTTGGCGCAGTGCTGCCGGTCGAAGTGCCTCACCTGGCAAGGAAACCGAAGCCGAGCGTTAGGAGAAGCAGGCGCAGACGCGAATCGTGGAGGGATGGCGGCTGTCCGCGAGGCGGATGGGGATTGTGATGGTTACCCAGGAGGGGCGGCAGCTGCTGACGTACTGGGCGCGGGACTTCTTGCAGTCGGCGGGGAAGAGGAGCCCCATGGTAGCGATCTCGGTGGGCTTCTTGTCCGCGTGCTTCTCCACGCACGCGTAGAAGGCGTCCCGGGCCTTGGGGTGGAGGATCGAAGCGCTTGCGTCAGCAATGGGGAGGAAAGGAAGCGGGAGGGACGGGGTTGGCGGGTGCGGAGATAGGGGGCTGGATTACCTTGTAGCAGGATTCGCGGCCCTTGGAGAGGACGTCGGCCATGATGTTCCCGGCGTCGCAGTGATCGGAGTCGGGGGCGAGGGCTGGGGCAGGGGCGGAGGACATCGTCGGCCGTGGTAGGGGTGGGGATTTTCTTTGCAGAGGTTCCCTTGGGGCAGGGGAAAGGCGCTGGGTGGGCCGGCGCTGGCCGCCGGGACGTGTAGGAATCGCCTACTGGCAACGACTAGCGGCCCGGCCCATTAGGCGGGACGTGTAGGAATCGCCTACTGGCAACGACTAGCGGCCCGGCCCATTAGGCGGGACGTGTAGGAATCGCCTACTGGCAACGACTAGCGGCCCGGCCCATTAGGCGGGACGTGTAGGAATCGCCTACTGGCAACGACTAGCGGCCCGGCCCATTAGGCGGGACGTGTAGGAATCGCCTACTGGCAACGACTAGCGGCCCGGCCCATTAGGCGGGACGTGTAGGAATCGCCTACTGGCAACGACTAGCGGCCCGGCCCATTAGGCGGGACGTGTGGGTTCGCATAGTTTCTGTTTTCTTCGGGTTTTTTTTTTCTTTTTCCGTTTTATTTTATTTTTTCTTTGGTTTTATCTGTTTTTCCACCGATCTCCCTATTATTTTATTTTATTTTACATTAGTTTTATTTGTTTTCACATTGGGCCGTCCATCCCGAACTCAACTCCTTGAAGCCTCTTGTCTCTTTCAGCCTTATTGAGAAGAGCAGAAAAACCCTATTGAGAAGAGCAGAGAAACTCTCAACACAAAACAGGAAAAAGATAAGCGCAGAGAGAGTTACCTTGCCGGAGACCAGCTGATGGAGAAAAAACATCTGACACCTTTTATTTTCTTTTTGCGGGAAAAACTTTTAATCTATTCATCTTTAATCATGGTAGTACAACGAACACTAGAAATAATAAAAATTACATCCAGATTCGTAGACCACCTAGCGACGACTACAAGCACTAAAGCGAGCCGAAGGCGCGCCGCTGTCATCGCCCTCCCTCGCTGGAGCCGGGCAAACGTTGTTGTATTAGATAGTCGGGAAGTCGTCGTGCTAAGGCCCCATTGAACCAACGCACCAGAATAACAACCGTCGCAGATGAAGAGTGTAGATCAAAAGAATCCAATCTGAAGACACACGAACGAAGACGAACGACCAACAGATCCGAGCAAATCCACCGAAGACAGATCCGCTGGAGACGCACCTCCACACGCCCACCGATGATGCTAGACGCATCATCGGAACGGGGGCTAGGCGGGGAGACCTTTATTCCATCTTCAGGGAGCCGTCGCCGTCTCGCCTTCCTGAGCAGGACACAAACCCTAACAAAGCACAAAAACAGATCTAAAAACGAAGCCCTCCCACCGGCAAGGGCCGAGATCCACTCCGCTTTCATGGCCCTAAGGCTACCGGAGACGGGACACTCTTTATTCAACCGAACAGAAAACTTAACAGAGGTAACACGGTTCATAATCATATCAATCCACCTCCTCGGGAAACCAATCTTAGATAGCATTGCTTCCAGAAAGCCCCATTCGACTCGATCATATGTCTTCATCATAGAGAGAATTCTTTATTTAACACTGGCTTAATTTTTTTCCTTATTTAACACTGGAATACCTTTTCTTCCTTATCTAACAACAATGCTAAAATGTGTTCCCTTTGTGACACTTCCTATTTTGAGTAGTAACGATGTTAAATGACACATGAAAAGATGATCTTACCTCTAATGCAACTTGTGAACAAAATCATTCACATGGGGAGCAATAACGTTTTTGTTGTTGTTGATTGCAAAAGTGGGCAGAACTTCCCCTGTAAACATGCAATTCTAGATAGTTGTTTATTTCAAAATTTAATTCAAAAATTGACAGAACCTCCCCTGTAATTTGATGCCATATCCTCTGGACACGATTCACATATACATTGTTCAACACACAACTTTCAAATTTGCCAATGGCACGAGGCATAAACATCCAGGCTCACATCCAAGTACACATATATGACTTACAACATATCCAGGTTAGTTCAAGTCCACACATACATCATATTAGCAAACCAAAAGTGGCCCATATCATACTCAGGTTCACATACATGAGTCCAAGTCCACACAACATGACATGAGCAGCAACAAAAGTGATTTTAAGTGAAATAAATTAGATGGAGTTCACAAGTTGAGCCTTCTTTTGCTTCTTGCACCCATTGCGGGGCTAGTTGGGTAAGTTTTTTTTTTGCTTCTAGTGCCCATTGTAGGGCTGTCAAATGGCACATCGGATTGTTTTGATCCTTTTTAGCACGCTCCATCCTCCTTGTGGCCCTTAAAATAACAACATGGCTATCAAATTATTGTAGTGCATGTATGACAACAATACATATGGATATATTTGATACATGTATGGCAACAAACAACAATATTAACTATTCATAATATGTGACATTAAAATTCAGAAACAGAAAAGGTCACCTTTTTCCCCCTTTTGCATTTTTCATGTTTGTAGTCTCCAATGTTTGGTTATGTTTCCCTTCTTCTTGGTTGTAGTTTCCAAGTTTTGGCTATGGATTGCATGAATACATACAAATCGAACTCAGTTTTTGTTTGGCACAAATAAAACTCAATTTTCATTTGGAACAAGCATTGGTGTAGAATTGGTAACCTTGGTGGAAAATACATAGCGGATGTCGGTGCGTCATCACCTCTTGGCACAATGGATGACTCGGCTGTTTTAGTAGTCTTCCTCCTCTTCTTGGGTGGTTCTCTACACGAGCAATAAGAAAGTAGTGAACATTCATAGGTGATTACAAAAATAGTAATGCAAGAGATTAGTTAACATGCAATAAGAAAGTAGAATGCATAGTTGATTACCTCATATCCACAAAGCAGCAATGTCATCCTTGTTACCCTTCTTGCACTTATGCCAATGGTGCCTGTATTCCATACAAACAGGGCACAGGTTCGCCGCCGCCGCCTCTAGGGTTTGGGAAGAAAGGGGATGAGAAGAGGTCAGGTCAGGAGAGAAGAGAGAGATCGGTTTGGTCTCTGTTTTTTTCCTCGTAGGGGTAATTTCGTCCAACAAGAAAATACTGACATCAATCAATCCAGATCTTAACGGCATATGCTAACAGAAGTGTTAGAAAGGGGAGAAATTACACTCGGTGTTATTTAGGGAAGAATTTTTTTGGAGTGTTAAATAGGAAACCAACATTTAAAACAATGTTATATAAGGAATTTTCCCTTCATCATATCAAGTTTAACCGCACATAGGCTCTTCTTTCTCTTCCTCTTTCTGATAGAATGAATACACTCATATGCAATGAGAACATTGGCAGTGATTAACCGCCCTAGAACAAAGGCACTTTACTCTTCTGAGATTAAAATTGGCAAGACACCATTGAGCCGGTTTGCCAACACCCTTGCAGCTATCTTGTACAACACGTTACATAAACTGATTGGTTAGAACTGTGATAGCAACTCACATGCATTTACTTTTGGAATAAGAATAAGCATAATATTATTGAAATCTGTCGGCATCTCCTTACCATCCAGAAAATCACGAATAGCCTTGCAAACAACATTTCTAAGCAAAGATTGGTGTTTTTAATGAAAAAGAAAAGGCGCAGGCAAACCATCAGGCCTCGACGCCTTCATGGGACCCATTTGAAATAAAGCTTTGCTCAATCTCTGTATTTGAGAGAATGACCACTAAACGTGAGTTCATTTTGTGGAAATTCCCACCGGAATTTGCATTCGGTTCATGTTGCCTGCTCCTCCTGAAGAGTATAA
This sequence comes from Aegilops longissima, assembly GCA_021605205.1. NCBI lineage: Eukaryota > Viridiplantae > Streptophyta > Magnoliopsida > Poales > Poaceae > Aegilops > Aegilops longissima. Next base: position 608,691,516 of record CM038682.1, on the reverse strand, counting down.
GTTTTCATAGAAAGCTTTTGCCATTTACCTTGTCTCGTCACCTTATGATTTAGTTTGAGAGCAGAGAAAAGAGCATGCCACACTGACAAATCAGATAAAAAAGCAACGATGACGAGCATTATGAATCTGAACTTTCGAAGCATTTATACAAATTACAGTGAACAAACAGAATAATATGAACGAAAAGAAAAGAAAAACACTGACAAAACAGATAAAAAAGCAACGATAACGAGCATTATATGAATTTGAACTTTTGAAGCATTTATACAAAATTACAGTGAACAAACGGAATAGTATAACACTGACAAAACAGATAAAAAAAGCAACGATGACGAGCATTACATGAATCTGAATTTTTGAAGCATTTATACAAAATTACAGTGAACAAACGGAATAGTATAACACTGACAAAACAGATAAAAAAGCAACGATGACGAGCATTATATGAATCTGAACTTCTGAAGCATTTATACAAAATTACAGTGAACAAACGGAATAGTATGAACGAAATGAAAAAAGAGGTCTCGACGCCTTCATGGGACCCATTTGAAATAAAGCTTTGCTCAATCTCTGTATTTGAGAGAATGACCACTAAACGTGAGTTCATTTTGTGGAAATTCCCACCGGAATTTGCATTCGGTTCATGTTGCCTGCTCCTCCTGAAGAGTATAAGTTTTCATAGAAAGCTTTTGCCATTTACCTTGGCTCGTCACCTTATGATTTAGTTTGAGAGCAGAGAAAAGAGTATGCCACACTGACAAATCAGATAAAAAAGCAACGATGACGAGCATTATGAATCTGAACTTTCGAAGCATTTATACAAATTACAGTGAACAAACAGAATAATATGAATGAAAAGAAAAGAAAAACACTGACAAAACAGATAAAAAAGCAACGATGACGAGCATTATATGAATCTGAACTTTTGAAGCATTTATACAAAATTACAGTGAACAAACGGAATAGTATAACACTGACAAAACAGATAAAAAAAGCAACGATGACGAGCATTACATGAATCTGAATTTTTGAAGCATTTATACAAAATTACAGTGAACAAACGGAATAGTATAACACTGACAAAACAGATAAAAAAACAACGATGACGAGCATTATATGAATCTGAACTTCTGAAGCATTTATACAAAATTACAGTGAACAAACGGAATAGTATGAACGAAATGAAAAAAGAGAAGCATTTATACAAATTTACAGTGAACAAACGGAATAGTATAACACTGACAAAACAGATAAAAAAGCAACGATGACGAGCATTATATGAACTTCTGAAGCATTTATACAAATTTACAGTGAACAAACGGAATAGTATGAACGAAATGAAAAAAGAGGTCCCACCGAGACTTGAACTCGGGTTACTGGATTCAGAGTCCAATGTCCTAACCACTAGACCATGGGACCTTTGATGTCTTTTAACTCTTTTGGTCCCATATTTATCTAATTTAGTTACTATATGCGGAAATACTGTATATTGGCTTCGCCCCGTCCTCTAATCGATCGGAGCTACGGCTGCCCCGCGGTCGCGGAAGTGCTCGGGTACCAACCGAAATTAGCTCCGGCGGCCGGAACACATACCTCTACGTACATACAGTACATCGGAGGCAGCGTGCTCTGTTCTTACCTGCTTCTAGCCGGGATCGAGGGAAACTGCTGCCCCCGCGGCTCCGCCCTAGCCAAGCCCGCCCTGTTCGGCGAAATGCGCAGGTGAGAATGCTGCCGCTTCCTGTTTAATTATCGTGCCGCTATGCTCTCCTCAATCCTCATGCCATCCTTCTGTTCCTTCTGTATACTTTTTTCTTTTTGCGGGGGCTGTTTCCTCTGTATCTTTTACGGACTGCAGAGCCATTTGTGATCGTTTTTGTTCTGTTGGTAAAACCACTGGCGTAGCCGCATTGCAATGACATAGCTTGGTAACAATAGGTGATGACTGCTCCACTTTTTCCCCATATGAAATTGGGTGTTTGTTTGTGGTTTGTAGCAATCAGTTCCAATTGCTTGATGTTTATACGTATGTGTCATGGAACAGTTACACGATACAGTAGGTTAGTAAGAACTATGCAAACGACTGGCCAATTTTATTTTGATTGTTATTAGCATCGATGTGATGTGCAACCATTTGGGCAAATGCCCAGTTTATGTTACTTAATGGGACTACCGGCAGATTATCAAAAACACGCCCAACAGTAAGGTTGAGGCTTTTATGTGGATATAAGGCTCAGGGGATAAGAAGTGAAACATCACTTGCTTTGATTGCAGTTGTTTCCTGACCTGCAGTATACATATGATGCAAAGAGCGGTGGATGTGGACGAGGCATGCTCTACAAGTCTGTCACGTAGTATTTTCAGTCTTTCTGAAGGAATAGAGGGTCTAGTACAGTGACGGCTTTGCTGTAGATTGGTGATTTACTCCTTCATTACAAAATACATTACGTTTTAGACATGGACACTGTCTCAAGGCACAACTTTTACCGATATTTTTCATATGAACATGCTAGTTAAAAAATACTTCTTGAAAAAACAAAATATTTTTTTACATTCCATGAAAATCAATACATGTTATATGTATCATTAATCAACTTAGGTAAGTTTGACTTGTGCTCTCTAGGGTGTTGTCTATCTTGAACGGAGGTAGCATCTGAAAACATGCTTAACCTAAAAGTCCGTTTGTTATGACCGGCATATTAGGGGCTTAGCCCAGTGGGCTGTGACCCAAGTTATCTTATCGTTATTAGGGGCTTAGCCCAATTATCTTATCGTTGTTAGGGTCGTTTGCTTAGGAGTCAAGTAAACCTCTCTATATAAGGAAAGGAGATGTATCAATCTAATCAAGCAAGAAGCAATCAGTATTTGCTCGGCTTCCCTTAGGGAGCCGGGAGACCTAACCCTAGCCGCCTCTTGCGCCGCCGCCGCCTCTTCTTCAACACGCAAGGACGGCGCCCAGCCGCCGGCCGCCGCGCCCTCGACCTCGTCTTCCTCCATCTTTCCCCTATAATCTCCGCCCTAGAACCGGCAGAACCTTAGCTCCTAACACCTTGGTATCAGGTAGCTCAGTTCCGATCATGTCTTCGCCACCGCCCATCCCATTGCTTCCACTGCCGACCGTCACCACCGCGCCGCTGCCCTCCCCATCCGCGCCGCTGGTCACATCCTCCGGCGCCGCCACCACCCAGATGACGGCACCCTCCACCGCACCACTGGCCGCCGTCTACTCCCCGGCGGAGATCACCGGGGTCCTCAACGATCTCGTCACCGCCGTCCAGGGGATACGCCCTTGCCGCCGGCCGCCGCGACCGGGCCAGCCGCCCTGCCGTGGTATTCGGCACCGCGACGCCGACCGGGCCTCTACACCACCATCGCCACTTCAGCCGCCGCCATTGCGTGCCCCAATGGCGCGATGGGCGCGCGCACCCCGCCGCGCCACCCACGCCACTGGGTCTCGCCGCCACCGCGACGCTGGTCGGGCACGCTGCAGCCCTCGCCGCAGCTACAACCAACCCGCCACCGCTTCGATCCGCCACAATGGCGGCCGTGGCCATCGCCGCGCCGTCGCATTCGCCGTTTCGAGCAAGAAGCATTGCCGCCGCCGGCGCCCGCCGCCAAAGACCGGCTGACTATAATCGCGCGGCCGACGTGCCGATTCAGCAAGTGCGGTTCCGCCCTCGCCGTCCAGCTTCCGGCCTGGTTGGCGGGACGCCACCGCCGCCGATCTACACCATGGCGCAGACCAGCGGCGCCCTCCCTCGCCGACGACGGCCCTCCGGCTCGCGGGTTTCCATGCTGGCTTCGACGGGCCACCGCTTTCTGCGGACCACCAGGCACACCGGACCAACGCCCTCCTCTTCGCTGCTCCATACCGCCGAGCCGTACACTCACGGCGGTCATGCTCAGACACCGCCCGCGCCGCTAAGCTCGTCTTCGCCACCTACGACGACGCCGAGACCCCTCAATCGCTCAACCAAGGCGAGCAGTTCTTCCGAGGGCAACGGACACTCGTGTCGGACCGCACTGCTCGCCTCTTATCACCTCCGCGGCGCGCCAAGACAGACGTGGTACTACGCCGAAAGCGGGGCGAGGCGGCATGCCCCATGGGGCGCTGCAAGTTCGCCTCCTTCAATTCGGATCGCTGATACGTGGGAGCCGGTGGCGGAGTTGGGCCACCTTCCTTCACCTCTACGGTGCAGGACTACACCGACCGCTTTCAGCCTGGCGTACACGCGTCCGCATGACGGCTCACCGGCCGGGCGAACTCTTCGTCGGCGGTGCGCAGATCATATCCGCGTGGGACGCCGAGTTGCGGGGACCCCGGACCTCCAGACGGCCATGTACTACGCCCGCGCGTTCGAGCGCCGCGCGGTGGCCATCCAGCAGGCATCACCGTCCCGGGTCGTTTGGCCGCCACCCTGGCCGGATGTTCCCGTGCAGGGTCGGCCTGCTCAGGCTTCCGCGGCACCCCTTACCGCGACCGCGGCGCGCCCGTTCCACCGGCTCACCTCGGCTGAGCTACTCGAGCGTCGCCGCCAAGGGTTGTGCTTCAACTGTGACGAGACCTACATGCCCGGCCATGTCTGCCCCCGACTCTTCTACCTGGAGGCTGCAGACTACATTGAGGAGGACGCCGTCGCCGCCGGGCTCGGCGACCTGGCTGCCCCAGCTGTCGCGGAGGTGTTTGACACTGGTTGATCACCTCGAGGAGTTCAGCAAGCGCTTCCCCGCCTTACATCTCGAGGACAAGCTGTTTGTGCAGGCGAGGAGAAGTGTTATGACCGGCATATTAGGGGCTTAGCCCAGTGGGCTGTGGCCCAAGTTATCTTATCGTTATTAGGGGCTTAGCCCAATTATCTTATCGTTATTAGGGTCTTTTGCTTAGGAGTCAAGTAAACCTCTCTATATAAGGAGAGGAGATGTATCAATCTAATCAAGCAAGAAGCAATCAGTATTTGCTCGGCTTCCTTAGGGAGCCGGGAGACCTAACCCTAGCCGCCTCTTGCGCCGCCGCCGCCTCTTCTCCAACACGCAAGGACGGCGCCCAGCCGCCGGCCGCCGCGCCCTCGACCTCGTCTTCCTCCATCTTTCCCCTATAATCTCCGCCCTAGAACCGGCAGAACCCTAGCTCCTAACACCGTTCAACTGTGGTATGCTCTGCTGTTGCCGTCGACTTGCTAGGTGACAGTGTGACACCCTGGATTCTCTAAGATCTTTAAGTTCATGAATATAATTAATACTATGACATGCGAGCCCGCTAAAATTCATCCAAAAATATGACCAACTGTACGTTGTGCACACAAAAAACAAGAGCTAAGTGTTCAGTTTAAAGTGTTCAACTCTTGTAATTTGTAAGCTGCAAATTTTCAAAGTTGATGAAAATTGCAGCTTCACATGGTATGCTATTCATTATTACGTACATCCACAATTCTTTTATAAGTTCTGAAAACTTCAGGGTGCTTCAAACAACATGCTGTGCACGCGCAGTCATGCTCATGTAATCCGTTCTAGCTAATAAAACACTAGCAAGTTGTCCTTGAAGGCGCTACTTCTACAAGAAGAAGATTGTTGTATCTGTCTTCTTTTTTTAGGCTAACCGGTAGGTGTTTTGCCTTTTCATTAAGATTAGGAGTGAAACAAGGTGTTACAAGAGGAGCAGGGGTAGGGCAGAAAAGGATTCAGTGGCCTTAGGCTCTGGCTATACATCCATTATGGCTACGTTTTCTGACTTTGGGGGAACAGCTGGGAGAGGTCGTCGTACGTCAGGCTCTGACAGCAGCAGCCATGTTAGATGACTGTCGAAAAATTCTTCTGTTGCGTTCGTTCCAAACATGCGGCTGCAGCAGCATGCTTGTTCATGGAAGAGAAGTGTAGCCACCAATCTTCAGTTGCCAGGAAGGGAGACATCGGTTGGAGTTGCAGCGATGGAATGGCTCTGCCAAGGAGATGCCACACCTCCCTGTTGTTCGAGCATTGGGTAGATAGGCGCAGCGCCGTCTCAGGCAGTTGGTCACAAAGCACATAGGTCGCCGCTTGCGTGTCGCCTATGGCGTGAAGCCTATCAACAGTGGAGAGCCTGTTCAGCGACATTAGCCAGACAAAGAACTTCACCTTGGCCTCCAATCTCATTGACCAAATCTTTGCAAGCGCCGGCCGGGTGATGGCACAAATGAACTGAGCATTGTAGGTTGTTTTTGCACTGTAGGCACCATTAGACGTCCAGTTCCAGCTGATGGAATCCTTGGTGTTCGTTAGAGTGATCTGCTGGATGAGGCCCCAGAGCTTGACGAATTTATGAAGGGCATCAGGTGAGTTCAGGCGCTGGAGCCCTTTCATTCACCGACCATCCGTCGATGCTGCAGCAACTGTTGCGCATTTTCTTGCAGCCAGCGGGAAGAGGTTGGGTGTGATGTCTTTTGGAGCAGAGCCATTGAGCCACCGGTTGGACCAGAAAGATGCTGTTGCTCCGTTGCCGAGGGTAACGGTGGTGGAAGCGTTGAACAGCTGGTGATCAGTGGGGCTGCATGGTGTGTTGGATCCAATCCAAGGTCTGGAAGATCGCTCCCAGGCAAACCATAGCCATCTGACCCTTAGTGCCCTGCTGAAGAAATCCAGATTCTTGATGCCCAACCCGCCAAAGTTCTTGGGAGAACATACTTGTCTCCAGTAGACAGCACATTTTCCACCAGTAGCATCTTCATCGCCAGTCCACAGGAACCCTCTCCTGATCTTGTCATTGTTGTATCTGTCACTCATTAGCTTGTGGTCAAACAAGTAGAATGGTGCTACGGTCAAGGACAACGCTGGTGCCTGATTGCTTCACTTATTTTTTAACTCATCTGTGCCCATTCTTCTTAGAATCATTTGGAAGTTTATGCAAATGGAAGTACAAGTTGTTAGCTCCACTCATGAAATTTCCTTTGGTTCAGATATCTTCTTTTACTTCCTATGGAAGTACATGCTGCCGAAGCTTTCCTAGGGAATTATTATGCCACTATTTCAAACGCCCCTTAAATGATTATTCCAACATTTTTTATGAAATTATGTTGATTCAACGGCTGATGTGGTCAACAAAATTTTCACTTTAAGACGTGCTACAGAAAAGTAGTACTAATCATATCCAGAGATTTCAAAGCAATCAAGGAACATACTTTTGGCTGGTCAATGAAGAAAACTGGCTGGTGTCTGGTTGGGCCATTGATTTGAAACGTATCTTTTTATATGTAAATATACTGTAGTTTGCAATTGATAGTTCTCATTTTTTTGGTCGTGTGTCACTGTTATCTGATCTGCTATGCCAGACTGTATACCACTCATCCCCAAGTTCCCAAGTGGCTCTTGTTCACTTCCATTTGCTCCTCACATTCGTTGCTATCTCCCAATCACTTTTTCTTGCTCCATCCCTCCAAAAATTTCTGTTGTTGCTTGCCTCACCTTCATCCTCTTGCAGCTCGCCTATACAAGCTTGCCCACCGCAAGCATAGCAGCGACACCACGGCGCCCGAGCCAGCATGTGTGGAGAGACTAGCAGGGCCTAAAGGGCGACTTGGTTCTGCCATATAGAACCAACCTGTTGAGTTGAATTATTGGTGTAGCCATGTATCCTCCAAAGATCTTGATTCTCCTTTTTGTGCTACCTTTAACCTTTTCTTCTTCCAGACTTGCCATGAGCAAATCCTTTGCTTTGAATGTTGAGCTTGGCACCATATGGCGAAATAATCCCTCCCTCCTCCACAACATTTCTCCAGATGATAACTTCTCTATGCGCATCATCCTCCCTATGGATGCGTTCACGACTTTTATTACGTATGATTCTAGCATTCCTTCATTTGCCTGCGGCTTCTTCTGTGCAGGGGCTGTGGCTACCTGTGATGACTACATCTTTTCCATCTTCTTTGTCAGTGTTTACAGCTTCAAAGATGTAGTTTATTTACATTCGCCCGAGGTGGTCTGGTCTGCCAACCGTGATCGCCCAGTCAAAGAGAATGCTAGTGTTCGACTTACTGAACTTGGGGATTTGGTGCTCTTTGACGCTGATGGAACACTGGTTTGGTCTACCAATACCACGGAGAAGTCTGTTGCTGGCATGAATCTTACCAGCACAGGCAATCTGGTGCTGTTAAATCATGCGAATATGGAGCTCTGGAGGTCTTTTGATCACCCGACTGACACACTTGTCACCGGGCAGGTTCTACAAGTGGGGCAGAAGCTCATGGCAAGCACCTCGATGACAAACTGGGCCAGTGGAAAGTTTTATCTCACTGTCCTTCCTGATGGCATGCATGCATTTGCAGGAACTGATACTCCTCTATCATACTATCGGAGCCCCACTGGTGGAACTGTCATGACAAACAGGTCAGCATACGTTGCACTCAAGAATGGCAGCCTGGAGGTGTTCACTTCTTTCCGGGATACAGAGGCACCGGATTACCAGATCAAGTTGCCCAATGATAAGTATGGGCTGGTGTTTGTGAGGCTAGAGTTCGATGGGCACCTGAGGTTATATCAGATGCCAAACAACAGTTGGTTGACTTCAGATGTTTTTGATATAACTGATCCTTGTGCTTATCCTCTAGCCTGTGGCGAATATGGTATTTGTTCGAATGGACAGTGCAGCTGTCCTGATGCTGCCATTGGCCAATCCGGATTATTTGAACTAATTGATCCAAGGGAGCCTAATCGTGGCTGCTCGCCAATAGATTCAGTATCCTGTGATTCGTCACAGAAGCCTAGGCTTCTTTCCCTTCACAACATCAATCACTTCAGCGGTGTCTACAATTGGACAACAAGCGAAGAGCAGTGCAAATTATTATGCTTGAATGACTGTTTGTGTAAGGCTTCATTTTTCAAGCATTCGGATGCCTCTACTGGTTACTGTTTTCTGGCATCTGACATCTTCTCCATGATAAGTGTAAAAGCTGGAAGTTACTCGAGCAATTTTAGTTCTCTGGCATTTGTTAAAGTTAACAGAGCTACCCGCAACTTCATGCTAACTCAAGGAAAATTAGCCGTTGTATTAGCCATTGGCTCTTCAACTTTTATTGCTATAGTTGTTGCTGCAGTGCTTGTAGTTTTACGAAGAAACATGGCAGAACCATTAGAAGATGATGACATTATCGATCAGTTACCAGGGCTACCTGCAAGATTTTGTTTTATGGAGTTGAAGTCAGCAACTGAAGATTTCTCAAAAGTGATTGGGAAAGGAGGCAGTGGCGGAGCTACAGCAAGGCCGAACGGGCCGTGGCCCGCCCAGCCCATGCGATTTTTCTGTAGTCTATACTTACTTTTGGGCCATGAAACACTATCCCAATAGTTTTTTTCTACAGCCGGCCCGCCCAGTTTTCTGGGCCAAGCTCCGCCACTGAAAGGAGGATCTGGTTCTGTTTTTGAAGGACAGATTTGTGATAAGCAGGTTGCTGTGAAAAGATTGGATGGCATTAATCAAGGGAAAAGGGAATTTTTAGCAGAGGTTCAGACTATTGGAAGCATCAACCACATATATTTGGTGAGGCTAATTGGATTTTGTGCTGAAAAGTCGCATAGGCTTCTTGTCTATGAATACATGCCAGATGGATCTTTGGATAGGTGGATTTTCCAAAGGCACCAAGAAGCACCACTTGATTGGAAAACCAGATTGAGGATCATCACTGATGTAGCAAGGGGACCGGCTTATCTTCACAGTGACTGTCGGGAAACAATCGTTCATCTAGACATCAAGCCACAAAATATCCTTTTGGATGAGCAATTCACTGCTAAGGTATCTGACTTTGGGCTTGCCAAGCTAATTGATCGCGAACAGGGCAGTGTCATGACTAGATTGAGAGGCACACCAGGTTACCTGGCTCCTGAGTGGCTGACATCTGTGATCAACGAAAAGGTTGATGTGTATAGCTTTGGCATTGTTATCATGGAAATTATTTGCGGTAGAAGTAATTTGGATTACTCACAGCCTGAAGAAAGCCGTCATCTCATCAGCATGCTGCAGGACAAGGCCAAAAATGACCAGCTGTTGGACCTTATTGATCCACGCTCCACTGATATGCAGTGTCATCTGGATGAAGTGTCGCGCATGATGAATCTGGCAATGTGGTGCCTGCAGGTTGACAGCCGTCGGCAGCCTTCCATGACCGAAGCCGTCAAATTCCTGGATGGTGCAATGGATGTTGAAACCGAACTTGATTTCTATCTGGTAAATCTGGAACTAATGGTGGCAAATAGAGCGGTTCGTGGGAACATTGCCGCAACTCTGCAGATAGACTCTGTCCTTTCAGGGCCAAGGTGAGCGCAGCAAGCTCAAGGCTTGGAACATGAATTCGTATTTGTCCTGTGCAACATCATCATTTAGATCCTAAAGTTGAGATATAGACATCTCCTGGTATCAGTAGTTACATACTGTAATCGCAAAAAATTGCATTTCCCAGGTTACATAATTATTATTCTTTCTGAACTTTGTAATTGCCTGAAGTTTGATCTGTATGCATCTGTGCTGAGCTTGTAATCATGTCGATGAGCATGAATTTTAGTTTAAGGTACTAAAACCCCTTTCCTCGAAATAGGCAACTCTATGTTGCAAGTTTTTCTCGAAGAAGGGCACTAGCAGGACTTTTACTGCAGGACTTTTTTGGTCGCATGATGCACCTCCAGTCTCGTATTCTACCTGTAAACTTGCTCCAGATTAACATATCATTGTGTCACCAACCAAAGAAACAAGCATGTCTGCGGGTTAGATAGAAGCAGTGGTGGTGTGCTGCATTTCGGGATGAAATCATGTTCTTGGCTGGATTAACCATAGGACACCTTCAAGTTTTTTAGTGGTGAAGCCAAGTTTTATTGATAAAAAGCCACAGTTTGTGAGAGCATCTACAGCCGGGCACCCCAGACCGTCGCGCAGTTTGTGTGAGAGCATCTACTGTCCGCCGATGAACCATGGTCATTTTGTCCGGCAATGAAATGGTGATCCGATGAGCTTGATGTTGATTGTGTTTATACATAGCGTTACATGGGTTCGGAGTTTCGTATATGAGGTTCTTAAAAAATATTTCCGATATGAGGAATACGGATGTAGGAGCTAATATGTTAGGCGTGATCAGTCAATGTCCGCAAGCGTTTAAGGGCTTGAATTTGTTATCTGTCCATGATTGTAGATGCTCTGAGGTACCAACACCTTCAAGTGCCACCCACCTTGCTTGCTCTACGCGGCGTCTCTCCTCTTGCCGGGTGGTCACCGTCGTTGTTTTCCGGGCTAAAAAGCGGGGGAAACACAATCTTTCAAAGTGTTTACTACATCCCATAGTGGTGCGTGCTACGGCAAAAGACATGGTGTAGAGGATCTTTCTTTGTGCACTAAAGTCGACGGTTGTGCATGAAATTCCGTCCAAAGCAGGTGCTGTAAAAGGGCAAACCCGTCGTAAGCAGCCACATGTAAATAAACCTTTGCTCCTCTACTCTCGCGCGGTGCGCAGTCCAGGCTTACTAGTATATTTCACGGGCAACCACACAGACACAGGCGTGAAAAGACGTGACCCAACATGCGGGTAGTAACACAGTCGCCGGCGGTAGGTAAACAGCAGTCGCGATGCGAACAAGACAGGCGGTAAACGCAAACATGGGCGCGCGGCCCCTAAAAGGATCCTTCCCAAATCCCGAGGCCACAGTGAGCAGGAGTAGCAGCCTCGCTCACTTTAAAAAAAAAAAAGAGCAGCAGTCTCGCTCCGTCACTCACCCTCGCAAGGCAAAATTTGGTGTTAATGACCCTTTTCGCATACCAATTCAGGATCTAACCCCGGCTGGAAAAAATTTCGGGATTTGACCCTTTCGCTACTGCCAGGGGTTCTAGCGATAGGGTTAGACAGGCTATCGCCAGGGTCCCTGGCGGTAGGGTGCGACCAGTGGCGAATCTAGCAGGACATTGGAGGGTAGGCTTAAAACATAAATTTTCTAAGTCTAATTAGCAAATGCAGTGCAACTGTTGCATGTAAAGCACCAGAATATATTTGTCAAGTGGTATGTTTAGCTTAAATATGATTTTGGAGGGTAGGCTTAAGCCTATTGAAGCCTCCCTAGTGGAATCGCCACTGGGTGCGACGAAGGGGGACGGCGGCCGTTTGCTCGAGCTGACGTGGATAAGTACCCTACCGTCAGGGACCTTGGCGGTAGCCTGTCTGACCCTGCCGCCAGAACCCCTAGCGGTAGGCGGTGGCATGGGTTTTTGCCTCGAAAAGTTTCTGTAACGAAAAAGCGCAGTACCCTGGCGGGTTGGCGGTAGGCTGTGTGACCCTACCGCCAAGGGTCCTGTGTTTTATGATTTCAAGTTTAATTGTTTACTTCTTTTCAAAAACAATATCACAGCAAAGGTATAGAGCCTAAAAAACAGATCTCAAATAATTAAACTTGGGCATTACATACACATTAATAAAACTTGAAGTATATAGATATGTCAAACGAAGTTCAACTAATTAGCAAACCTTTATCGAAAAACTAATTAGCAAACGGAGTTTCACATAGTTTCACAAATAGCAAACACATAGTTCCACGTAGTTTCACAACCACTAGACAACTACAAGAGCCAAGTATTCAAGAGCAGAATTATTTGCTCCTTCTCCTCTTGAAGGTACGGTCCTCGTTCCTCTTTGAACGAATCTCTTCAGTCTTCTTCTTGGGCTGTCGAGTAACCGGTCTCTGGAAAGGGTCCGAACTCAGCAAATCCTTCTTCTTCGAATTCCTCTTTTGCAGCTGAGATGGTTCAGATGATTGAGTTGGTGGAGGTCCGTAATCTTCATCGTACTCCTCCTCCCCATTGCTCGCATCCTCCGCTTCCTCATGATAGGCCTCCTCCTCATCTTCTTCATGTGTGGCCTCCTCCTCCTCCTCCTCATCCTCCTCCTCCTCCTCAACCAACCTAGACGACGAGGGAACATGGCTCGATGAGCCGATGAGACCCTGTGTGGCTGTAGGATGATAAGCTTCAACCGACCCAGCTCCAGCACACCCAAGCAGGCCTACCAGCTTGCGACAACGCTTCACGAACTTCTGCACTCACAATGAAACAAGTGGCATAATAAGTATCAGATTTATGATTGCAAGTGAACAAGATGCATCTGTTCCGAGGAGGCTGAAATTGTACCTTCATCGTCCCCCTCACTTTGTTCTTAGATTGTATGCTCCTGGGGGTATCACCTAGTGCATCTGAGACTTCAAAGATGCATCTGTTCAGCTCACCGGACTGTAACGGCATAAGTCAGTCTCGATGATGAATAAAATAATTTAAATACAACCGTCGGTTCAAACTTACCACTCTGTTGATGAGGGGTGTAAACTCCCTAAATCCACTATGCATGTCTGTGATGCCGGTCTGGTAGGCCTCTTCCTCGGGGTCATCCCTCTCCAGCTCCGCGATGTCTTCCGCCGTCCGCCGAGGCCTGAGACGAAGACGGTGCTTCTGGCCATCATCGTACCACCTCATGTGTCGGCCCAGGTAAGCATCCCAGTCAATCACTTTCCTCTCCCCATCTTTGCGGAACGTCCGTCAGTTCCACTCCGTCACATGAGTTTTATGCTCCTTTCCCCAGTCTGTGATTGACTGATTCTTCTGCCAGCTCATCCTGCAAGGCATAGGCCACAAGAAACATTATAATAAAGTTGAACCGTCGAATCAAAGAGAAAGGTGGTGAGCGAGTTTTTTTCAAGGATACGTCAATGCAATGACGTATCGAGATCATAGATAGAAAATGCCACGAAGGCAAAGGTTTTTACAACTCACCCACGGCTAGGCAGCCACACCACGACACCTATTGGTATTACTCGTCTCTATCCAACCTGTCCACCATCATCGGTAGGGATCTATCTTCCCTCAGCAGAGCTGCTGCCTGCCAGTTTTGTCCATCGACGTTAATCTTGTTCAGCAGTACATCTGCCGACGGTGTTGCACCATTGAAAACGATGTCGTTCCTGTGCCTACAGAGCGTCCATGCCACTAAGGCGACGACTGTCCATGTTTCCTTCCTCATATCTCGCTGTGGGTCCAGCGAAGTCCACCAGTCCACCAGATTGCTGTCATGTCGTGGCACCCACATCGGCCTAGCCCAGCTGTTAGCCACGACTGTCCACACTTGTCGAGCCAGGACACACCCAAGGAGTATGTGGTTGATTGTCTCCGGCTCTTGGTCACAGAAAGGGCAGGCGGCTGGGTGCGGTAGCTGTCGGCGCTCCAGTCTTTCCGCCGTCCAACATCTGTTCTTCATGGCCAGCCACGCTAAGAATTTGCAGGCCGGAGTGGCTCGCGATTTCTAGATTTGGACGGCGCATGCCGCCTCCACTCTAGCAGCGAAGAATGCCCGGTAGGCCGATCTTGAGGAGAAGGATCCATTGGCCTCCCATAACCATACAATCTCGTCGTCTACCCCTTCCGCAAGTCGGATGTCCTGTGAGCGGGTTCATATACCCGCGTATATGTCAAAGCGCCATCTCGTTGGTGTAGGTCTTGTAAGAAGCCTTGTTTAGGCCCGTGTAGAGTTTGACAAAGTCCCACTCGTAAGCTACGGTGGGGTGTCGAGTCTCGTCGCCATCTTCGCTATAGGCACCCCATGGGCGTCTTGGCAGCTTCTCCGAACGCCCCACTGGCAGCCACTCCCACATCCAAATGGAGAGGGCCTAGACAAAGCCACCCATATTGGACTTGTCTCCCGTCCTCTGGGTTGCGTCGTCAAGCTGCAAAACATCAAATGAGGATCAAATATAACAAAATGTCATGGACATACTTTCGTAGGTAGGCAATGAGATACTCTCTTACCGAACGATATTTGTAGGCGAGAGATGCGGTCCCCCAACCGTACCCCGCATCCCAGTCGGCTAGGAAGAACAGATACGACCAGTTGGCAGAGTTCTCGGAGCTGTCTGGAAACACGACCTCCGTGAGAAGATACCACAGGTAGGCCCTCGCGTACCACTCCACAGTCGCCTCATCGGTGTGACGCCCCCGATTCAATCATACACTAATCATGCACACAAACATGTACGATCAAGATCAGGGACTCACGGGAAGATATCACAACACAACTCTAAAACATAAATAAGTCATACAAGCATCATAATACAAGCCAGGGGCCTCGAGGGCTCGAATGCAAGTGCTCGATCATAGACGAGTCAGCGGAAGCAACAATATCTGAGTACAGACATGAGTTAAACAAAGTTTGCCTTAAGAAGGCTAGCACAAACTGGGATACATATCGAAAGAGGCGCAGGCCTCCTGCCTGGGATCCTCCTAAACTACTCCTGGTCGTCGTCAGCGGCCTGCACGTCGTAGTAGGCACCTCCAGTGTAGTAGGAGTCGTCGTCGAAGGTGGCGTTTGGCTCCTGGGCTCCATCGCCTGGTCGCAGCAATCGGGTAAAGAAAGGGGGAAAGAGGGGGGAACAGGCAACCGTGAGTACTCATCCAAAGTACTCGCAAGCAAGGAGCTACACTACATATGCATGGGTATATATGTAAAGGGCCATATCGGTGGATGAACTGCGAATGCCGTAATAAGAGGGGATAGCTAATCCGTCAAGACTACGCTCGGCAGCCTTCGTCTTGCAAAGATGTAGAAGAGAGTAGATCAAGTCCTCCAAGTAGCATCGCATAGCATAATCCTACCCGGCAATCCCTCCCCGTTGCCTCGTTAGAGAGCGATCACCGGTTATATCCGCACTTGGAAGGGTGTGTTTTATTAAGTATCCAGTTCTAGTTGTCATAAGGTCAAGGTACAACTCCAAGTCGCCCCATATCAAGATCGCGGCTATTCAATAGATAAACTTCCTGCAGGGTGCACCACATAACCCAACACGCTTGATCCCATTTGGCAGGACACACTTTTCTGGGTCATGCCCGGTCGAGGAAGATCAACACGTCGCAACCCCACCTAGGCATAACAGAGAGGTCAGCACGTCGGTCTAAACCTAAGCGCACAGTGTCTGGGCCCATCGCCTTAGCACACCTGCACATTGCGTCTGTGGCCGGAAATGACCTAGCCTAGCAGCGTTCCGATCCAATCCGCGCAGCGCCGCTCGGGCCGACGCCACGAAGGCTTCAGCTGATACCACGACGCCGAGTGCCCATAACTTTCCCACGTAGTTGGTTAGTGCGTATAGACCAAATGGCTAGACTCAGATCAAATACCAAGATCTCATTAAGCGTGTTAAGTATTCGCGAACACCGACCAGGGCGAGGCCCACCTCTCTCCTAGGTGGTCTCAACCTGCCCTGTCACTCCGCCACAAAGTAACAGTCGGGGGCCGTCGGGAACCCAGGCCCACCTCTGCCGGGATGGAGCCACCTGACCCTTCAGCCCCCTCACCTGACCCTTCAGCCCCCTCATCAGAATCACTTGCGGGTACTCAACGAGCTGACCCGACTTTAGTCACCACATGTGTCATGTATATAAAGTATATAGTATATACCCGTGATCACCTCCCGAAGTGATCACGGCCCAGTAGTATAGCATGGCAGACGGACAAGAATGTAGGGCCACTGATGGAAATCTAGCATCCTATACGAAGCAGGTAGGATTGCAGGTAAAGGTAACAACAGTAGTAGCAATGACATGCTATGCAGCAGAGTAGGATTATCGAAAAGCAGTAACATGCTACACTACTCTAATGCAAGCAGTATAGAGAAGAATAGGCAATATCTGGTGATCAAGGGGGCGGGCTTGCCTGGTTGCTCTGGCAAGGAGGGATCGTCAACACCGTAGTCGAACTAGGGGTCGCCGGCAGTCTCGGGGTCTACCGAAAAGAAGTAACGGAGGGGGAACACAATAAATAATAGAGCAATCAAAGCATCACAAAGCGTAACATGGCAATGCGTGGTCTAGAGGTGGCCTAACGCGGTACTAGGTGGTACCGGCGAAGGGGGGAAACATCCGGGAAAGTATTCCCGGAGTTTCGCGTTTTCTGGCAGATGAACCGTAGGGGGAAAGTTGCATGCTTGCTATGCTAGGGATGTGTGGCGAATGAACGGGCTGCGCATCCGGATTTGTCTCGTCGTTCTGAGCAACTTTCATGTACAAAGTATTTTCATCCGAGCTACGGTTTATTTTATATTAATTTTAAAAGATATAATCATCTGTATAATTTACTTAATTATTTTAAATCGAATATTATCCAGAATAGTGAAAGGTGATGTCAGCATGACATCACCATGACATCAGCCGGTCAAACCTGGCATGTGGGTCTAATGGGACCCACCTGTCATGGACTAAGGCTAACTAACAGGATTAGTTAATTTAAATTAGTGATTAGGTTAATTTAACATATCTAATTAAGTTAATTAATTAAGTAATTACTTAATTAACTATTTTTTTAATTACTTATTTTTTTTAATTCCTTTTCTTTATAAAACGCTTAGGGCGGGGCCCTTTGTCATAGGCCCTGTGGGGCCTAGCGGTTCGGGCCATTATCGAGGCGGGCGTTAGGCTGGTGCGGGCGCCCATCGAGGGCGAGGCCGTGGCCTCTACCGGGCATGCCCGGTAGCAGGGGGCCTCGGCCGGGGCCGCAAGCGGCAATCGGGCGGGATGGAGGAGAGCAGGCGACGGTGGGGGTGTGGGCGTGGGCGGCCGGCGCCGGGCGCAATGAAGGATGGATGTCAAGCAAGACGCCATGGCGGCGACGAGTGGCCAGGGGGCGGATGTGGTCGGCGCGGCAGTCGGATCGACGACGGTGTGCAGGGGGAGCAAGAGGCCGGTGGCTAGCGCTAGCAGGATCCTACGACAGTGGATCGATAACGGGGCGAGCGGGAGACGGAGGAGGGGCTCACATCGAGCAGTAGAGGAGCTTGGGGAGGCCGGAATGGGTCGTGGTGGTCGTGGCCGGCGGCCTGCCGGCGTTGGAGGGCGTCGGAGCGGGGCGACTCGCTGGGAGTGATCGCGGCCGGATTCGGTGCGCGCTGGCGGGACCCTGCCGGCATGGTCCAGCGACGAGGTGGACTCGGCGAGGGGCGCCAGCCTGGTGGCGGGGACGGGAGGCACCCGCCGAGGTGGGCAGCGGGGCGCTGCCCCGATCCAGACGAGGGAGGTGAGAGGAGGGGCGCGAAGGAGTCTGGGAGGGGCGGCGGCCTTAGCGGAGCGGCGGCGAGGGGGTGCCGTTGCGCCCCGACCCGGATCGGGAGGAAGCGAGAGGAGCAAGGCGTGAGGGGAGAGTGGAGGGGTCGATCCCGATCCAGGGGGAATCGGGGGAGGGAGTGGGGTGAGTGGGTAGCGGTTTAGGGTTCGGGGGATAGAGGCCATATAGGCCAGGGGAGGTGCGGGGTGGGCCTGCCGAAGTGGCCAACTGGGCCTGTCTGTTGGGTCGGTTGGCCCGGGGGGGCTTTTCTCTTTCTTTCTTTTGTTTATTGTTTTGTCTTTTTCCTTTTATTTATTTTTCCTTTACCATTTTCTATTATTTCCAATATATTTTAGTTTTAGCAAAACTCAAAAGTTTTACCAATTTTAGTATATGTAATTATGCCACATACCAAACATTTTTGTTTTGATGTTTGGAAAGTTTTGATGTTTGTTAATAATCCAAATTTGAATTCGAATCGCTTTCGAACTAACACGAGATTAGCAACAGTAATTGAGGTGACGTGGCATCATTAGCAAAGGTTTATTGTAACTTGATTATCCGGGCGTCACAATTCTCCTCCACTACAAGAAATCTCGTCCCGAGATTTAAGCGGTGGAGTAAGGGGGGAAAGGTGCTGGTAGCGAAAAACCTAACGAGTCTTCTCGGTCTTGGCTGCCCTTTCGAAGAGGTTGATCCTTTTCGTTGATGAATTCATTTCTCTGCTTTAGGTCATCATGGAAGTCGGCATCCTTTCTTCGGGAATTCCATCGTACTTCCGAAAGAATAAAGGGTGGGTATTCCGGGGGAACGAACCTCTGCAAGGTTAACTATCTGGTCAATAACATCGGGAAGGTGGTGGGAAGTAACTCTCGAATTGAAACTTAAGAAAGTATCGAGAGCAAAGTAAGGAGGTATCGGGGAAGTTTTGGAGGCGGGCAATCGCTTGATGCCTTACAAGTCATGAAAGGGGTTCAAAGCAACGGGAATAAGTATTGTGTTCGATACAGAATAGATCACTAGGAAGGTGGCTCGTGATCTTTCATACGGGCGAAGCATGAGGAATAGCTTTAGGAACAGGGTGTACAGAGAGTCAGGTTTCGATCATGTGGAACTGTGGTTATGGGCCCACCATGTGGGTTAAAAGTAGGAAGGGCGGAGACGTCTTGCGTGATCATGCAAGCAAGGTATGTCGAGGATATCCTATCGATTATGTCGGCAACAACATCAAGTACCAAGGGCGAGGGACGAAGAGAACCATTTTCCGCTTTCGTTGTACGAGGCGGACCAAGAGGCAAAGTTCTCGTCCATCCGTGGTTACCGAAATGTCATCAACAAAAGTAATGGGGTCTCACTGGCAGAGTTGTACGCCGAGGTGTTTACATAAGAAGTGAATTATTACTGCTTAGGTTATATAGATCACAAGAAAGGTAAAACAAACCAATGGAAAGGAAAATGTGATCATCAGGTTAAACAGAACAATGGAAAGGAAAAATGTGTTTAAACACATATTTCAGGAGTATATCCTTCCCAAGGACAAGCAGAGCAAGATATCCACGGCAGGAGATAATGTAGAAAACCCTTTAGGTAAGGGGAGAGAAATTTCATGACATTACCCATACAACGGTGTTTGGATAATTGAGCAAGAAACATTTAGCATTGGGCTTCAAATGTTCTTGTTGAAAATTGGAGTACCATAGACATGCTTCAAGATAGCATTGACATGGTCTTCAAGCAAAGGTCGGACTTTGGATACTCAATGGACTCATTAGGAACAACTTATAGAATAAGTCTTTCAATTTCCTCATGGAAGAATGGATAACCTTGTTTAAAAAAGAAACTATAACAATAGGTCCTCCGTCCAGGTGTGTTAGGCATGACATCACCTTACCGGGTCATATAAAGGCCAATGTTATAACTCTTGAAAATATGTTCCAACCATCATATCTGACCAAGATTCAGATCTGATTGGGGTCAGGATACCTCAAACTCAGGATGCCTGAGAAGAAAAAGGTGCGACACAAATTGACGAGAAGACATCGTAAGATTCTCGGGAAATGAACCATGGAAGCAAGTTCCGAAACAAGAGTTCATCATTAAACCAAGGAGAGGATGAGGAGGTGGCTGATGGACTCAGCGACCATTCATTGAGATTTCCAAAAAGATGGATTTCCACAATTATGAGAACAAGGAGATAAGATTTGTCAGATCAAGTGATATAATGAGGTATGCTCGAGGAAAACATACACAATTAAACATTGGTTGAAAGGTGCGCCCAAAATATGGGTTGGGTTGCACGACCAATGTTAGAATGGTGATTCAATAATCAATAGTCTAAGAATGAATGGCCGACCATTGACTTCAAAGCAATAGGGTTGCTAGAAGGGCAGAATCCAAACAGCACTGTTCACTTGTTGGTACCCCGGTTCGAATCAACACGAGGACCAAGAAGAATGGTGACAGTGAGAAGTATCACTGTACCAAGAATTCTTAAGAGGTGGAGCATTCCTCACAACATTCTTGACATCAAAGATGGTAACACTCCGTGATAGAACATAACATAAGTTAGATAGCAAGGAACTCAAGGTACAACACAAAACAAGAACAAGTTTTGAGTTGGAGGGAATGCAATAATGTTGTCGATGATAACCCAAATCATCGAGGGCAAAGGATGGTATTTGTCATCAAGAATTCGATAGATATCTTGGAAGACCTCAGAATGTTGATGATGTTCCCGACACATTTGTCGAGAGGTTTCGAGAAGATGTAACTGATCGGCGATGACATCAAGTCAACGGAATGATGAAGCAAAAAGGTTATTGGAATCACGGGTACGACACAAACTCGAAATCAAGCTTGCTGTTCAAGGACAAACGATATAACAAGGAAGATCGATTGTAAGATTAGCTCACCGTCGAAATATGTGCTCCGGGAAGAAGGCCCCGACAGCACAGTTAAAATTTAGCACGACAATGATATAGTCGAGCAGGCTAGGACTTACATGATCGAGTTCAAATTCGTAAGCAATGAAGGTTACCAAGAGTTGTTTAATCGCGGTGCGAGATCGACTCAGTTATCGGTGTCTTTGCGTGTTTAATAACTCAGAGCCCGTAAAAAATTGGAATCAGTGACAATGTAGTACTTGATGAAGAACTCATAAGAGGTTATGCAGTTCCATGATAATCTCGAGATACCAGGGGGTAATACTCGATGACAGATCAAGGTAGAGGTTGGACTAGGGTATTGCTCAGCAGAAGACAAGTACTCAAACTTGCACGAGAAACGAAATCAAGGAGAAACATTGTCGGGGGTTGGGTGCGACATATGCCAAAGGATGGCTTATCATGGAGGGGGCGAGTAGAACGTCGCCGGTGCCTGGAAACGGGATGAGGCGAAGACATGCACGCCGCTAATCTTACCCAGCTTCGTGGCTCTCCGAGGAGATAACACCCCATCGCTGCTCTGCTGGGTCTCCGCATGATCACTATGGCAAAGTGGGCACAAGAGGCTCCTTGAGTTGTTTGGGGTGAGGAAGGAGAAGGGCACGGCCTGCTCTTCTCTCCCTCTATGTGTGTGTCTAAAACTACTAGCTTCCAACCCTTTGCATGGGTGCCACGGGGTTTATATAGGCCTACCCCTGGGTACAACGGTAATCCGGTGGGTGTGGGTCCAAGCCGCGATCTCCTAAGTCGCCGTCTTCTCCGCCGACTCTCGGGCCCGCCGACTAGTGGGCCTCGCCAAGGCCCAAAGATGGGGCCGATAACCCTTGTCCGCCGTGGCGGTCTTGCCGGCTGCAGATTCATCGTAGCCGTGCTTCTAATGACGCGAGCTTTGGTCATGGGGTTATGGCAACATGTCGCCGCTGGCGGCGATCATGCTGCCATTCCTCGTCTTTGTCAGTTAATGGCGCATGGAGCCCGTGGGAGGGCGGCCGACTCCGGAGGCCGACTCCAACGGGTCCGTTTTGGGCGCCTCGCCGTCTTCGATGCTCCCACCGACAGGCGGGTCCCGAATCTTCGGTCGTCTGACAAAGCCATCATGGGTACAGAATCTTCCCACGGCGATGTCGGGGCTGGCGTGGCAATGAGGTTGCTGGCCGGACGGAGATCTCCCGTCGACGGCGCTCAGAGCCATACCTGCCCTTTATGGGCAGGGCAGGGAAGGGCCGCGAGGCGGCTTTACCCCATCCCGCTCGTAGTCGCCCAGGCGCGAGGTGGTGGGGGTCGCGGGCTGACTCCCTGTAACCGGCCTCGCTGGAGGTCGCTGGCTTGGAGTCGGCTTGTCTTGAGGCGGCCTCTGGGACTCGGCCCAGAGGGGTAGTCGGCGACTCTGTTGCCGACTCTCTGAAGGCGGCTCTTTGTCTTGAGGTCTTGAGGGGCGCAGTTCGCCCCGATGTCTTGAAAGGTTCAGGGGCTCGGGTCTGCCTACCCGTAGTCCATTACTCCGACAGTAGTCCCCGAAGCTGGGGAGGCGCCGAGGGCAGCCCGTCGAGGAGCCTCGACAACTTCATCCCTTTGATGGAAGAATCTGGACTCGGCCCGCCGTCTCCATCTGGAGTCGGCTTTGCAGGGGGCCGTCTCGCTCTTCAAAGGTTTCGAAGGTCGCAACGGGATCCGGGCGGCGTGCCTGATAAGCTTCCCGGTAGCCGCCCGCCGTGGGCCCGCCACGCGACGCCACGCTGGCAGGCTATCTGCCAAACCAGCGTGACAAGACGGGCCCGTCAGCGAGGCCCGCCACTATTGCAGTGCCCGACGCGCAGCGGATCCGCTGCGGTCGTGCGGGCGAAGGGCTCCCACGCCGTTATCGCGCAGAACGCCGTGGGTTAAATCGTGGGCGTGGGGGACGGGCGCAGTTAATCCCACGCCCGCCCCCTCGGCTTCGCAGCCTAGGCGCCTATAAGTAGGCGGGGGGAGGGAGGGGGCGGCGACGCACGCGCACTCTCTCATCCCCGCTCCCTGCCTCGTCTTCTTCCTCGCTCCACCGCGCCGAGCCTCGTTTCTTCCTCGCCGCGGAGATGAGCTCCTCATCCGCCGCCGCGCCTCCCACCGCGCGCTCCGGCGTGTGGGACGGCTCCATCATCGACGACGACATAATCGAATTCCTTCGTCAAACGCGCCGCATCCCCGGCAGCCACCTAGTGCGGGCCCGCGCCGCGCCGGAGGGCGAAATCACGCCGGCGCCGGAGGAGGGCGAGCGGGTGATTTTCCGCTCGCACCTCATGCGCGGGCTGGGGCTGCCGGCGAGCGGCTTCTTCCGCGCGTTCTTGGAGTTCTTGGGCTCGGCCGCACCACCTCACCCCTAACATGGTGGTGCTGCTGGCCGCCTTCGCATCCTTATGCGAAGGTTTTTCGAGTTCTCCCCACCATCGAGCTGTGGGGAATTCTTCAAGCGGCGGGACCCACGTCGCTCGCGTGCGGCTCAGGCGGCACATTCATTGCTAAGAGGAGGCCGTGTCGGAGAACCCTTTCCCGCCATCCCCTCATCAAGTCGGTGAAGATGTGGCAGCGCTCTTACTTCTCGTTAAGAACGTCGCCCTAACGGCGATCGGTCAACTTGCCGCCTACGTATGGGCGAATCGGGCGGGCCGACCCACCAGCTGGTCCTCACAGGTCCGGACGCCGACCCTCGCAGAGCACCGCCGCCGTCCGCATGACTCCGATAATGATACTGACGGAGGGCCTGACCGGGCAGACTTGCTGGTCAGCCGTGGCGCGCCGAGTTCTCCTCTTCAAGGCCGACCTCATCTGATTTGCCAGATGAGCGGCCGCCGGGACCCCAGCCGGCTGTGCTCCAAGGACATGCCCCACGCGGAGGTGGTGGACACGGTGAACTTCTTGGCGAACTGCGACCTCACGGAGGAATGGCATTTCGGCAAGGAGCCATACTCGCGCGCCAATCCCCCACCGATGGTAAGTTGTCTCTTGCTTCTCTGTTTCCTTCCTTAGCCGGATCCGGCTCTTACTTTCCTTGGTCTTTTCTGACTCAGAATCCTCTCATGCCGCCCTCGACCGGCGCCGCGGGGCCGGCTCGCGAATTCGTCCCCGACCGGGCGGAGAGCGACGCCGACGACCCCGACTTGGGCGTGGTGGCGATGGACGCCGACGCCGAGGGAGGGAGGGCCGACGACTTGAGCCCTCGCCACTTTTGCAGATCGCCCGATGATGAAGTCACTCCCCGCCGCCAGAGAGCCGGCCATCCAGCGCGAGCTCCTCCGCCACCTTAGGGGCCGAGGCGGCGCAAGAAGCGCGGGCCGGGCCGAGTCGCCCAAGCGGCCAGGCCAAGAAATTCAGGAGCGGCCGCCGTGACTCGGCACAAGAAGCGGTCGCATGAGGCTAACCGCTTCCGCAAGGAGGTGAAGAAACCACCGTTGGTCTCTGCGTAAGTATCTTTTTTATTCTGTCTTGTTTTCTTCTGGTCCGTCTTGCCCAGTCTTCTCATGTCCTTTTTCTCATCGTGGCTCCCTCACTTTGAGAGGGTCGCCGCCGCCTCCGCCATGGGGTCGGGCGGAGACATCTCGCCAACGGTCGGCGGGTTGACCCATGCCGCCCTCCGGGAGGCAACAGAGCGAAATGCGCAGGAGAAGCGCGACGAGGAGGAGGCCGCCCGTCGGGAGAAGGCGGAGGCCGAGAAGGCGGTCGGGCTTGCTGCTGCAGCAAAAGGCAAGCCGAGGAGGCCGCGCGCCGATCGGCGCTGCTCGTCACTCCGCTGAGCTCAGCGCCACCACCGCCGGAGTTCACGGGGCAGTCGGAGGGGGTTGGCGGTGAGGTCCCCGTCGCAGGGAGGGAAGGCGGCGAGGTCTCTTCGCCGGGCGTGGTTGCGCCACCTCCGCCGCAGTCTGAGGTCGCGCGAGGCAAACAGCCGGCGGACCCACCCGTGCTGCCGACCAACGACGAAGCCGTGGCGCAACTGCTTCTTCAAGTCGCCGCCAATACGGGCGCCGCCGTTTGAGAAGGCGACCTCGGCGCCGCGCCTTTGAGACCAGCGCCGCCAGCTCGGCCATCCCCGACGCTGAGGCGACAAGCGCCGCGCCCGTTGGGTGGGTGCGAGGAGGCGGCACGGGCCCGCTGAACACGGCGCTCCTAGACGTTCAAGCGAAGCTGCGGGCTGAAGGCGACGCCCTCCAGAACCTTTCCAAGGCGCACCTGGCGTCGCGATCCGCCGTGCGGGTATGTTTCATTTCCGAATTTTCTCTTGATCTTCTCTGTGGGGGCGCGCCAGCGCACCCACTGGGTGTAGTCCCCGAAGTTTCGGTCGGCCGAGCAGCGGCTCGAACTTTATTTGCTTACTTCAAGTTTTTATACGTGGTTCGGAATCCTTGTTACAGGAATATCACAACCTCCGCGCTACCGCCTTCAACCGCAACGTTGAAGAACTGAACAAGCGGGCTGCTGACCTGGCGAGGAGCCGAGGTGAGTTTCCTTCTTCGCGGGGGCGCGCTGGCGCACCCGCGGGCTGTAGTCCCCGAGATTCGGGCGATCGCCGCGCTGCTGCCGGGCCGGATCTTCCTGGCGACCTTCTTAACTGACAACTTTGCGTCCTTCTTCTTTTTATTCTTCAGAGTCCAACGCCGCTCTGCGGGGGCAGCTGGGTACGGCCGAGACCGCCTTGCGCGCCAAAAAGGAGGAGTGCGGCAAGCTCGCCGCAGAGCACGACCTGCTGGCTACGCAGCTGGCGGAGCAGAGGGAGCTGCTGGGCGGCGCTGGCTGAGGCGAGAAGAAAGAGGCCGCCCTCTGGCCGAATTTGAGAGCGAAGCGCCCGCTCGACCCGCTGTGGAAGCGCAGCTGACCTCCGGCTTCCATGAAATCGAAGATATCGTCGATGGTAAGTTTGCTTTTACTTTCTCTTTTGGGTTGCCGACTATGGGTTAAGCCGGCTCCTGCTTTTTAACTCGCTTTTCTTCTTCCGGGCAGACTTCTTCCCTGGTCATACGCAGGCGGCCAATCAGGCCATCGAGGCCGAACGCGAGGCGCGGAGGGCGGGTGGCGCCGAGATCGCAGCCAACGCCCCCCGGACCCTTGACGAGCAGCTCCTGAGCATTGAGGCTCGTCTGCGCGCCGCACATCGGATGTTGCGTCGTCTTCAAAGATGTCGGTGCCTCAGCGATTGCTGCCCTGTGGCCGGACATGCCGGTTCTGCGCACTCCCAGCCGGACCGCCGACTGGCTGGAGGTCGCGGCTGGGCGTCTTGAGGCTTGGAAGGGCTCCGCGGCTCGGGCTGGAGCTCGCCGAGCCCTGGAGTTCGTCAAGGCGTGGTATCCAGGGCTCGACCTAGACCGGCTGGCCGCGTTCCGGTCGGAAGCCCAGGCGGAGCTGCAGGCCGCGGAGGGCGCCCTCGTCGAGCGTGCGGCGGCGATCGCCGACTACACGGACACCAGTGTCTTCGTCCCCGAGCGGGCTGAAGACGGTGGGGAGGCACTGCCGGAGTGGTTCGGGATGAACCGGACTACGGCGAGGACTCGTCGGAGGTGATCGACTCCAGCACCGAGGATGAAGACGAGGCGGAGGACGGAGACGGCATGGAGGCGCCAGAAGACGAAGCGGGCGGCCAGCCTCAGCTCGACCGCGCCTCCAAAGAACGAAGTCGCGCCCATCCGAGCCAGCCATCGCAGAGACGATCAAACCGAGATCGCCCAGCCAGCCGCCCGGCGCTGCCCGCCGCCCCGCCTTCCAACCCCATCCGCTGCTTCTTAGGCCGCTGCCTTGTCTTTATTTTATCTGTTTGTTATTCTTTTGAAAGAACTTTGTTAATTCGCACAATTTCACCCGCGGGGTGTATGCTGAACCTCTGTTCGAAGATCCGGCCAAGGGCCTAAGTTTGTGTAAATATTATTCTAATTTCATGTTTCCTTGCTTATTGCTCTTGTGGCTTTTTCCCTTGCCGCCTTCCCTTAGATGCCGCCTTGCCCGTCGGGCAACCGCTCTGCGGATTGCCGTCTAGGTCAAGTGCTTGGCTACTTTGAGAAGGCAAGTACTTGGCCATTTTGAGTCGTTTAAGCAAGTTGGGTAGAAAACGGCAAGCCGGCTTCTTAAGAGTCGGTTTCACGAAACGGGCTGGGAGCCGATTTAAACTATGTTTATGCTTTGGGTCCTTAGCCCTTTTTTCGTGTGTGCGCCCACTCTACCTTACTCCTGCCCACCAAACAGTCGCTCTGCAAGCTGCGGCTTCTGACAGGAGACGGCTTGGGCACCGCACGCTACTTGTCGGACTTCAGGAAGCACTTCATAGCTCAAAAGCGGCGGGTCCCCGGGCCGACTAGTCGAGCTCGGTGCCAAACAGCATAATAAAAGGGTAACATACCCAAAGGCATAATTCTTATCATACAGATAACAAAAGAGGGCAGTCCCCGAGCTCGTCTCGGGGGGCCCGGAGTCTTGGTATTTCAAACACAAAAGGGTAGCGTGGTACATACTGCATCAACTGTAAAATCTTCGGAGGAGATTCGCATTCCATGGCCGCTCCGCTTTTGCCGGAGTCGCCCTCTTATGCGTGTTTCGGGGCTTCGAAGGCCGATCAGGTAGTAGGAGTCGCTGCCTCAGCACTTTATCGATGATGAACGGTCCTTCCCAAAGCGCCGACACTTGTGCTGGCCGGCTGTTCATGGATCAGCCGAGCACAAGGTCGCCTCTAGGAATGATCTTGGCTTGACCTTCTTGTTGTAGTAGCAGCGCAGGCTCGCCGGTAGATGCCGGACCGGTGAGTGCCAAAGAGTCGGCCCTCTTCCAGCAGATCGACGCCGTCTTGACGTGCTTCTTACGCTTCCTCCTCGGTGTACATGGTGACTCGCGAGTCGAACTCTATATCCGTTGGGATGACGGCTTCGCACCGTAGACGAGGAAGAAGGGTGAAGCAGCTGACTTGTTTGAGTCG
Source organism: Aegilops longissima (assembly GCA_021605205.1). Classification (NCBI taxonomy): domain Eukaryota; kingdom Viridiplantae; phylum Streptophyta; class Magnoliopsida; order Poales; family Poaceae; genus Aegilops; species Aegilops longissima. Next base: position 608,663,578 of record CM038682.1, on the reverse strand, counting down.
ACGCAGACTCCGTGAGGGCGGTAGCAACTCCTCAAGCCAGCAGCCGCCGAACGCTCCGGTGGTTCGACCAAACGAGGCTTGATGCCGGACAAGATGAGGCCGTTCGCTCGCTTCCACTGGCCGCTTGATGCGGATGGGCAACGGACGCTAAGTCCGATCGGATGCCTCGCGTCGCCAGAACGGGCGAAGCGCCTTGGCGAAATTTGTGCCGTTGTCGGTGATGATGCTGTGTGGTACGCCATACCGAGTCGTGATGTCGGCTATGAAAGTCACTGCCGTAGGACCATTCAACTTCTTGATGGGTTTTGCTTCTATCCACTTGGTGAACTTGTCCACCGCGACAAGTAGGTGAGTTAGGCCACCTCGTGCCGTCTTGAATGGTCCCACCATGTCCAGCCCTGCACAGCAAAGGGCCAAGCGATGGGGATAGTCTTGAGCGCTGAAGCCGGCTGAAGCGGCTTGGAGCGGAACACCTGGCACCCCTTGCATTTTTGAACTAATTCCTTGGCCTCTTCTAGGGCAGTCGGCCAGAAGAAGCCGTGTCGGAAGGCTTTGGCGACGAGTGCTCTGGAGGCCGCATGATGGCCGCACTCGCCCTGATGGATGTATTCGAGGATTGCCTGGCCTTGCTCTGATTCGACGCAGCGCTGGTAGACACCGGTGACGCTGCGCCTGACCAGCTCTCTATTGATTATAGTGTAGGCTGCCGCTCGGCGTTGCACTTGCCGAGCCAAGGTTTCGTCAGTTGGCAGCTCTCCGTTTACTAAGAACTTCAGGATGGGCTGGGCCCATGAGGGTGGTGCTATCTCTTCGACTGCCAGTACTGCTACTTGGACGAGGGCGGCTAGGCTGGGAGGCGGCGGGTTGGAGTCTGCAGCAGCTTGCTGAGTTGAAGAAGTCCCCGGGTCGATTGGCGCAGTCCCCGGGCCGAGCACTGGAGTCTTCGCAAGGGTTGCCGCAGTCCCGGGCGGGTTCGAAAGTTCGCAGGGTCGCCGCAGTCCCCGGCCGGTTCAAGTCCCGGGCGGCTTCGACCGCCGCGTTCTTGGGGCGTCTTCAAGGATTCTTGTGCCGCTCGCCGAGGCTCGAGTCGACCCGCTTTCTTCTTGGGGAGCCGCACAAAATGGAGTCTGACTCTGGTGACGGTTTGACGGATGGCTTGAGAAGGCGCTGAAGGGCGACACCGGATGGTATTGCTCGTCGGGTGGAACCGATTCTTGCTGGGGCATCTGCTTGGTCGTTGTCGTTCCTTGGTACATGGAGGAATTCGCATCCTCAAAATATCCACTCATTTCTTTGTACGAAGCGGTAGCTCGCCATATTTGCATCTTTGGCGCTCCAATCGCGGATGACTGTTGGACCACCAAGTCGGAGTCGCCATAGCGAGGATCCGGCGAATGCCGAGCTCTTTGGCAAGCCGAGCCCGTGGATGAGCGCCAGATTCGGGCGACGTTGTTGGAGCGGCGAAATGGATCTGCGCAGCTGCATTTGAGCTTGTCGCCTTTAGGGAAGTGAGGACCACGCCGCTCCCAAGACGGTGCACATATTGGAGCCATCAAAGTGCATCCGCCAATGGGTGAAGTCGGTATTGGCGGCGACATCGGTCTCGCCCAATCGACGAGGAAGTCGGCCAGTGCTTGTGACTTGATGGCGGTGCGGGGCTGGTAAAAGATGGTGTAGGGGGCCAACTCTATGGCCCATTTGGCCACTCGGCCTGAAGCATCTCGGCTTCCGATGATCTCTGCTAGTGGGGCCGTGCAAACCACGGTGATTGGATGATCTTGAAAGTAAGGCTTCAACTTTTTGGCGGCAAAGTGCACGCCGTAACACATCTTCTGGTAGTGGGGGTAGTTCGCTTGGAGGCCGACAAGACCTCGCCGTGTAATGTCTCTGGTCTCGGACAGGTAGCGCCTTGCCTTCCTCCTTGCGCTCAACCACAATAATCAGGCTGACTACCCCCGCTGGTGGCGGTAATATCAGGAGCATGGGCTCCTTTGGAGTCGGAGCCGCAAAGATCGGGGAGTAGTCGCATTCTCTTCAACGGAGAAAAGCCATCCGCCTTTGAGTTCTATTCAAGAAGGTGGTCTTCTTCATAAGCTGGTACGGAGGGAGCTTTTCACCCACCGATCGATGAATCGGCCGATAGACGCCAAGCAGCCGTGAACTTCGCACATCTAGCGATCGGCGGGTACTTCCATCCTCTCGATCGCCTTTGATCTTCACGGGTTGCACTCTATGCCGCGCTCAGATACCAGGAAGCCAAGGAGCTGGCCGGCTGGTACTCCGAAGACGCATTTCTCTGGGTTGAGCTTGATCTCGAATCGCGCAGGTTTTCAAAGGTCTCTTTGAGGTCTTCCAACAGCGTTCCTCGCTTCTCCGCCTTCACCACCACGTCGTCCATGTAAACGCATGCGTTTCGCTAAGTTGCTTGAGGAGGCACTTCGCATGCAACGCCGAAGGTGGCGCCGGCGCTCCTCGCGAACGTCATGGTCGCAGCGTAGGCTCCAAATGGTGTGATGAAGGCGGTCTTCAATCTGTCTGCGGGTTTAGCTTGATCTCGATGATATCCCGAATATGCATCTAAGAAGCTCAACAGCCGCATCCGGCCGTGGAGTCTATCACCGATCAATTCTTGGTAGAGCGAACGGGTCCTTGGGGCAGGCTTTGTTGAGGCTTGTGTAGTCAATACACATCCGCCAACGCTTGTTCTTCTTTAGTACCAAGACCGGGTTCGCCAACCATTTCGAAAGAAAACTTCCATGATGAAACCGCTGCGAGGAGCCGGGCTATCTCTTCTCCAACAACTCTTCTTTTTTCTTCCGACAGCGGCGCAAGGGCTGCTCGACGGGCTTCACATCAGATCGGACATGTAACTTGTGCTCGGGCGAAATCCGTCGGTACACTGGCATGTCTTTGGGGACCATGCGAAGATGTCTCGATTCTCACGGAGGAAATCGACGAGCTCGCTTTTCCTATTTCTTTGCCGAGGTTTGCACCTATGATGCCAGATTTCTCTGGGTGCTCCGGGTCCAAGGGTATCTTCTTGGTCTCTTTGGCGGCTTGAACGAGCCCTCACCCGACTCCTTGGGGTCGGACGATATCTCTGGCTGCTTGCCGCCATCGCCACAATCCGATCCAGAGCCGTCACCGCGATCACTGTGGACTCGGCCAACCGGCTCCTTTCAGTGCAAGCAGCGGGCGACTTCCTGTAGTCGACGGCCACGGTCGAATCCCTTGGAACTCGGCATCTTCATCTTGAGGTAGGCGAGTGGGGATCGCCATGAACTTGGCCAAAGCAGTCGGCCAAGCAAGGCATGGTAGGGGCTCTCGAGGTCCACCACTTCGAACCAGACCGGCTCTCGCGAAGTGATCCTTGTCCCCAAAGAGGACGTCTATCAGAATCTTGCCAATCGGTGAGCAGGAAAGGCCAGGTACAATTCCGTGGAACACAGTCCGACTATGCTGAAGCTGTCTTTGCTTGATTCCTAGCTTCTCCATCGTATCCTTGTACAGGATGTTGATGCTGCTGCCTCAGTCTATCAGTACTCGCGAGAAGCGAGCGGCCCGCCTATCCGTGGCAAGGGTGGCTCCCAAGACCAGGGAGTAGGAGCCCGGATTCGGCATCAACTCTGGGTGATCAGCACGGCTCCAGATGATGGGCTTCTCGGACCAGTGCATGAATTCTGGGGTGCCTGACGCTACGGCATTCACTTCTTCTTGCCGCTGCCGCCGCTGGCGATCATCACCACGCCGTAAACACGACATAGGCGCCGTGCTCTTCCGGTAATCGTCTTGTACTACGCCGACCGGCGGACAGCCGGGCTCCGGGCGGTGATGGTGGGCGGCCCAAAGAAAGCGGAGGAGGGCAAGGCCGTCTCCTTGGCGATCTGGCGAGCAGCTGGCACTTCCGGCGTCGAGTAGTCTCTGCCAGAAGAGAAGGCCGACAACCGATTGGACTTGCCGCTTTCGCCGCTAAGGTGAGGCTGCCCTTCCGCTGCTGGTTCGATCGTCACTACCGCCGGTTGTTGGAAGCCGCTGCGGGCCTTGCGCTTATGATCATTACGATCTTGTCGCCGACGGCGCCGCCCACCGGAGTTCGGGGGCGTGAGGAGCTACTTTGCCGTCGATCGACTTCGATCTCCGACTTCATGGAGGAGTCGGCCGGGCGCATTTGTTGCGCTATGACCAGCAGCTCGTCGAGGGTCTCCGGCTCGTCGCAAAGGAGCTTGTGCTTGAGGAGGGTGCCTTCTCTGCACCCGGCGGTGAAGTCCTCGATTGCCTGCACCTCGTGCACTCCTTCACAGGAGTTCCGGAGCTCGCCCCAGCGCGTGAGGTAGTCGCGAGTAGACTCGTTGGGGCCTTGTACGCACAAGGACAGCTGACGAGGCTTGGGAGGTCGCTTGTATGTGCTCGTGAAGTTGCGGACGAAGGCCTCGGTGAAGTCGACCCAGCCGTTGATGCTGCGGGGCTTCAAGCTGTTCAACCATGTTCGGGCCGTGCCCTAGAGCATGAGGGGAACATACTTTACGGCAACGCGCTTGTTTTCGTTCGCTATGCTGACGGCCGTGGAGTAGTCCACCAGCCAGTCCTCCGGCTTCACGGAGCCGGTGTATTTGGGTGTGTCTCGGGGGAGGGTGAATCCTCGGGGGAAGGGCTCGTCTCGGATGTGAGGTCCGAAACAGGGCGGGCCCAACTCGTCTTCTTCTTCTAGCGCCAGGGATCGGTGGAGTCGCTCGATCCGGTGGCGGGCGTCGTTCTCTCCGACTCCCTCTCGGCGGCCAAGGCGGTCGCCGAGAGTCGGATGCTCGACGGGTGGCGGGGAGACTCGCCTTTCTCTGCGGGGAGGAGGAGGCTGATAGTCGTCCCGCCGCTCCACTGCTCTTGGGCGGCCGTCTTCGTCGCGCTCGATGGAGATGTGAGTCCGGCTATGGCTGACAGCCGGATCCTGGTTCTTTCTTCCGCGGACGCCGCCAGTCGGCGTCCGAGATGTCGCGCCTTGATCTCGGCGAGGAGGCAAGTCGCCGTGTTGTCGTCGTGGCGCCTCCGTGCGGCAGCCGGCCGTCTGCGCGCGGCGGTTGCCGAGGAGCTGCTAGACTCGCTCCGTCATCGGCGGCGCCTCGCCTCGGTTATCCAGCTCGCCCGCCGCCGCTGGGCAGCGCGAATGTTCTCCGCAGCATGGCGTATACAGGCGATCGCCCCAAACAGATCGCCATGGCGCGCGCTGCGGACCGCGCTTAGGCGGTTAGGGCCGGGCCGGAGCGGGCGAGCCGCCCGGCGCGATCCATCTCGCGCCGATAGGCTTGCGACAAGCGCCTCATGCTTGCCAGCTTCTGTGCGCCTACAAGGAGCTGAAGGCGGCGTGCCTCCAGCGTTTCGGCGTCGGCGTCCTCCGGAATGGAGGCGGTCAGGTCTTGCAGAACCGCGTCGAGAGGGTCACGAGCCCCCCCGCCGAAGGGCTCGCCGTGGATCGATAACGTAGTATTTTACGTGACGGTGCTCCCGCCGCTCTCCGCGTGAGGGAGAGGCTCGTCGTAGATCACCATGTTGGTGGGGAATGCGTCGAGCGACGCGGTGTCGGAGTCGACCAGCATCGGGTCGGTGGAGCCTCACGGACTGTGTCGGCGGCAGGCTCGCCGTCGATGTGGAGCTGCTCGAGGAGGCCCGCGAGGAGGCTTTCGGGGCCGTCCGTGCCTGCGTCGGACGCAGGCTCGTCGGATAGGCGAACCTCGCCGACAAGTTCGGCGAGGCAACTTCGCCCGCGAGGCGACCTCGGCGCCATGCAGCGTCGGTGCAAACTCCATCTGGCGTGCCGCTGGCTCGCGCCGCCTGGGAGGAAGAGGGTTCCCATCCGCAGCGAGTCTCCTGACGACGGTGCACAGGCCCCACGGTGGGCGCCAAATGTCGGGGTTGGGTGCGACATATGCCAAAGGATGGCTTATCATGGAGGCGAGTAGAACGTCGCGGTGCACTCGAAACGGATGAGGAGAAGACATGCACGCCGGCGAATCTTACCCAGCTTCAGGGCTCTCCGAGGAGATAACACCCCTACTGCTGCTCTGCGGGGTCTCCGCATGATCACTATGGCAAAGTGGGTACAAGAGGCTCCTTGAGCTGTTTGGGGTGAGGAAGGAGAAGGGCACGGCCTGCTCTTCTCTCCCTCTATGTGTGTGTCTAAAACTACTAGCTTCCAACCCTTTGCATGGGTGCCCCGAGGGGTTTATATAGGCCTACCCCCCGGGGGTACAATGGTAATCCGGCTGGGTGTGGGTCCAAGCCGTCAGTCTCTAAGTCGCCGTCTTCTCCGTCGACTCCTGGGGCCCGCTGACGGCCCAGCATGGGGCCGACAGCCCTTGTCCGCCGCAGGCGGGTCTTGCCGGCTGCAGATTACTGTAGCCGTGCTTCTAATGACGCGAGCCTGGTCATGGGGTTATGGCAGCAGCATGCGCCGCTGGCGGCGATCATCGTTGCCATTCCTCGCCTTGTCCGTTAATGGTGCATGGAGCCCGTGGAAGGGGCCGGCCGACTCCCGGAGGCCGACTCCAACGGGTCCGTCTTGGGGCGCTCCTGCCGTCTTCGATGCTCCCGCCGACAGGCGGGTCCCGCCGTCTTCGGGTCGTACAGACAGGCCATCGTGGGTACAGGAATCTACCCACGGCGCTGATGTCAGGGCTGGCGTGGCAACAGTGCTGCGCCGGACGGAGATCTCCGTCTTGCTGGCGCTCAGAGTATACCTGCCCTTTATGGGCAGGCAGGAAGGGTCATGAGGCGGCTTTACCCCATCCCGCTCAGAGTCGCCCAGTAGCGAGGTGGTGGGGTCGCGGGCCGACTCCCGTAGCCGGCCTCACCGGAGGTCGGCGGCTTGAGTCGGCTTGTCTTGAGGCCGCCTGGGACTCGGCCCGGAGGGGTAGTCGGCGACTGTTGCCGACTCTCCAAGGCGGCTCTTTGTCTTGGGGTCTTGAGGGGCGCAGTTCGCCCCGATGTCTTGAAAGGTTCAGGGGCTCGGGTCTGTCTACCCGTAGTCCATTACTCCGACAAACATGGTCGGAACCACGTCCACGGATACAAGATGAACTTATAACAAGGGGATAATTATTTTAAGAGAAGCTTCCATGATAAGGTATACATCGTGTCCATTGGCATGAACACAGGGTTCAAGGTCGACTCCCACTTGTTCAACGCATAATCTTTCATTCACCTCTCGTATTTCGAAAATGACATTAGTTGTTGAAAGTTTTTTACCTGGTGCAATACCAGATAAGTATGACCCGTGTATTCTTTCGGGTTCACACGGATTAGGGAAGGCGTAGGTTCAACCCATCAGGGCATCATGGAAACATATGCCACAAGTTTCAATAGTAAATACCACCAGCTCGAAAATAGAGCATGGTTGAGAAAACAGAGGATACAATTTACCCAAGGCTTTATATATCCGTGGAAAGGCTCACAAGGTTAATATGAAGGACACTGTCGGATAATAATCCAACAAGAGGTCCGGTGGTCTACAACGGAGCTGATGTGAGTATTGATACTCTATCAAAGGAAGAAGGAATGCAAGTGCATCGGATTATAGAAACAACTGACTAACTCAAGGCTTAAATGCAAAGGTATTATGAATTCCAAGACAAGGGATCCGAAGCAATGCTCTGATTTGGGATGGATAAGTCGGGTAGACTTAGGGGTACAATTGATGACAATTTGTTTGGTCGAGATCCAGCTCATGTTTAAAATGATGTCTGAGCCGGAAGGGTGAATTCTACGATTCGATTGAGGATTGTAAGCAACCGCAACATATTGAATCAATGGACTCAAAATGATAATGATAAAGGATGTCAATAAGATTACTAGACTTATGGGATTAACCATAACGCAAGTAAGCAAGAATTTCAAGAGCAAAAGGCTCCTGGGGATTTTCGGATGATCGAATGGTATTTTGAAGACTTTTGTAAAACACATGAACAACTAGGGATGAGCGATTACTCGACAAGTGCGAGGATTTATCCGTAGGGGTATTCACGTGACAAAGAACTGCAAGTCGGTAGGCACCAAGTATTCTCGGAACAATAGAGTATCTCGGGGTATCTGGTAATAAGAAGATCATCGGGGGATGATTGTATGAATGACAAATGTACATGGTTATCCATAGGGGTTTATTGATGGAAGGGAATTGCAAAAGCGACGGGCACAAGGCCTCGAGAGAACATTGAAGAGTATCTTTGAAATCTTCTGGGCACTAAGCAATCATTTGGAGTGAGGGGCTCTCCAGGAGAAAGTAGTTACGAGAACCTACAATCAGAGTTAGTAAAAAAATCGTTTAACCCGAATAGAAGAGAGATCAGAGTCCCAGAGTATAGACGAGGAGTAAAAGATCCTAATACCACCCGATGGCGACGTGGGCCCGTAAGCCACACAGCCCTGTTAGTAAAAGTTTCGCAATGTCTAGACTCGACTTCGGCCAAGGAGTGTGGAAGGGGGATTCCTACAGGCAGTCGGCTCTGATACCAACTTGTGACGCCCCCGATTCAATCGTACACTAATCATGCACGCAAACATGTACGATCAAGATCAGGGACTCACGGGAAGATATCACAACACAACTCTAAAACATAAATAAGTCATACAAGCATCATAATACAAGCCAGGGGCCTCGAGGGCTCGAATACAAGTGCTCGATCATAGACGAGTCGTGAAGCAACAATATCTGAGTACGACATGAGTTAAACAAGTTTGCCTTAAGAAGGCTAGCACAAACCGGGATACATATCGAAGAGGCGCGGGCCTCCTGCACGGGATCCTCCTAAACTACTCACAGTGGTCGTCGGTGACACCGCACGTCGTAGTAGGCACCTCCATGTAGTAGGAGTCATCGTCGAAGGTGGCGTCGGCTCTGGGCTCCATCGCTGGTCGCAGCAATCGGGTAAAGAAAGGGGAAAAGGGGAACAAGGCAACCATGAGTACTCATCCAAACTACTGCAAGCAAGGAGCTACACTACATATGCATGGGTATATGTGTAAAGGGCCATATCGGTGGACCGAGCTGCAGAATGCCGAATAAGAGGGGATAGCTAATCCCGTCGAAGACTACGCTCGCAGCCTCCGTCTTGCAGCATGTAGAAGAGAGTAGACTGAAGTCCTCCAAGTAGCATCGCATAGCATAATCCTACCCGGCAATCCCCTCCTCGTTGCCCTGTTAGAGAGCGATCACCGGGTTATATCTGGCACTTGGAAGGGTGTGTTTTATTAAGTATCCAGTTCTAGTTGTCATAAGGTCAAGGTACAACTCCAAGTCGTCCTGTTACCGAAGATCACGGCTATTCGAATAGACAAACTTCCCTGCAGGGGTGCACACACACTTTTCTGGGTCATGCAGGGCCACGGAAGATCAACACATCGCAGCCCCACCTAGGCACAACAGAGAGGTCAGCACGCCGGTCTAAACCTAAGCGCCAGGAAGTGGGCCCATCGCCTTAGCACACTCGCACATTGCGTCTGTGACGAAATAGACCTAGCCTAGCAGGCGTTCCAATCCAATCCGGCGCGCGCCGCTTAGTCGCTGACGTCACGAAGGCTTCGACTGATACCATGACGCCGAGTGCCCATAACTTTCCCACGTAGTTGGTCAGTGCGTATAGACCAAATGGCCGGACTCGGATCAAATACCAAGATCTCGTTAAGCGTGTTAAGTATCCATGACGCCGACCGGGCCAGGCCCACCTCTCTCCTAGGTGGTCTCAACCTGCCTGTCGCTCCACCACAAAGTAACGATCGGGGCCGTCGGGAACCCAGGCCCACCTCTACCAGGATGGAGCCACCTTCCCTTGACCCCTCATCGAGAATCACTTGCGGGTCTTGAGCAGTGACCCGACTTTAGTCACCACATGTGTCATGTATATAAAGTATATAGTATATACCGTGATCACCTCCCAAGTGATCACGACCGATAGTATAGCATGGCGACGGACAAGAATGTAAGGCCAGCGATGGAAAACTAGCATCCTATCTGAAGCGGTAGGATTGCGGTAAAGGTAACAATGATGAGTAGCAATGACAAAGCGCACGATGAGAGTAGGATTATCGAAAAGCGATAACATGCTACACTACTCTAATGCAAGCAGATAGAGAAGAATAGGCGATATCTGGTGATCAAAGGCGGGCTTGCTGGTTGCTCGGCAAGGAGGGATCGTCAACACCGTAGTCGAACCGGGGTCGCCGCGATCTCGGGGTCTATCAGAAAGAAGTAATGGAGGGGGAACACAATAAATAACAGAGCAATCAAAGCATCACAAAGCGTAACATGGCAATGCGCGGTCTAGAGGTGACCTAACGCGGTACTAGGTGGTACCGGCGAAGGGGGGAAACATCCGGGAAAGTATTCCCGGTGTTTCGCGTTTTCGGGCAGATGAACCGGAGGGGGAAAGTTGCGTGTTTGCTATGCTAGGGATGTGTGGCGGACGAACGGGCTGCGTATCCGGATTCGTCTCGTCGTTCTGAGCAACTTTTATGTACAAAGTATTTTCATCCGAGCTACGGTTTATTTTATATTAATTTTAGAAGATTTAATCATTTTTAGAATTTACTTAATTATTTTAAATCAAATATTATCCAGAATAGTGAGAGGTGATGTCAGCATGACATCACCATGACATCAGTCGGTCAAACCCAGCTGACCAGAGTCAAACCTGGCATGTGGTTCCAATGGGACCCACCTGTCATGGACTAAGGCTAACTAACAGGATTAGTTAATTTAAATTAGTGATTAGGTTAATTTAACATATCTAATTAAGTTAATTAATTAATTAATTACTTAATTAACTATTTTTTGAATTACTTATTTTTTTAATTCCTTTTCTTTATAAAACGTTTAGGGGGCGGGGCCCCTTTATCATAGGCCCCAGGGGGCCTAGCGGGTTCGGGCGCTATCTGGCGGGCGTTGGGCGCTGGGTGCGGGCGCCCATCGAGGGCGAGGCCGTGGCCTCGGCTGGGCACGCCCGCGTAGTAGGGGGGCCTTGGCCAGGGCCGGCAAGCGGCAACTGGGGCGGGGTGGAGGAGAGCAGGGGCGTGCGGTGGGGCGTGGGCGCGTGGCGTGGCCGGGCGCAATGAAGCGGATGTGCACGCACGCACATCGGCGACGAGTGGCCAGGGGCGGATGTGGTTGGCGCGGCAGTCGGATCTACGACGAAGTGCAGGGGGAGCAAGAGGTCGGTGGCGAGAGCTAGCAGGATCCTACGGCAGTGGATCGATAACGGGCGAAGCGGAGACGGAGGAGGGCTCACATCGGCGAGAGGAGCTTGGGAGGCGGAGCAGGTCGTGGTGGTCGTGGTTGGCGGCCTGCCGGCGTTGGAGGGCGACTCACTGGGAGCGGCCGCGACCGGGTTCGGTGCGCGCCGGCGGGACCCTGCCGGCATGGTCCGGCGACGAGGTGGACTCGGCAAGGGGCGCTAGCCTGGTGGCGGGGACGGGAGGCACCCGCCGAGGTGGGCAGCGGGGCGCTGCCCCGATCCAGACGAGGGAGGTGAGAGGAGGGGCGCGGAGGAGTCTGGGAGGGGCGGCGGCCTTAGCGGAGCGGCGGCGAGGGGGCACCGTTGCGCCCCGATCCGGATCGGGAGGGAGCGAGAGGAGCGAGGCGTGAGGGGAGAGTGGAGGGGTCGATCCCGATCCAGGGGGAATCGGGGGAGGGAGTGGGGTGAGTGGGTAGCGGTTTAGGGTTCGGGGGATAGAGGCCATATAGGCTGGGAGGTCTTGAGGTGGGCGGCAGAAGTGGCCAACTGGGCCTATCTGTTGGGTCGGTTGGTGTGGGTTTCTCTTTCTTTCTTTTGTTTATTGTTTTGTCTTTTTCCTTTTATTTATTTTTCCTTTACTATTTTCTATTATTCCCAATATATTTTAGATTTAGCAAAACTCAAAAGTTTTACCAATTTTAGTATATGTAGTTATGCCACATACCGAACATTTTAGTTTTGATGTTTGGAAAGTTTTGATGTTTGTTAATAATCCAAATTTGAATTCGAATCGCTTTCGAACTAACACGAGATTAGCAACAATAATCGAGGTGACGTGGCATCATTAGCAAAGGTTTATTGTAGCTTGATTATCCGGGCGTCACAATCGGCGTCTTCGGGGCCCGAGAGCCAGGGCAACTATACATCGGATGTACGGTTACCCTTAGCACCGGGGCAGTCGCCGATGAGGGTGGTAACCCTCTGCTGCCAGTTGGTCCTCTCCACTCGCCCGGTGAGTGCTTGACCCTCGATTGGCATGGTTGTAATCATCAACCAATCCTCGAGGGTCACCGTCATCTCCTCGCATGGGAGATGGAAAAAATTGGTCTCCGGTCGTCACCGGTCAATCAAAGCTGTCAGAGCTACGTGGACAAGCGTCGGCGGCTGACGCTTGACTGCAATACGAAACCCAACAGTCGGGCTCTCTTGAAGTACGGCGCGTAGCGCTCATCGTAGTCCATATTCCCGGCAACCCCGTGACCCCTCATGCGCGGTGGCTGGAGCATCTGTCAAAAAGTGGACGGCAAAAGTTAGGAACTTATTTTCATCAATCCGAAAACTTTGATCAATATTTCCTTCATATTACTTACCACTCCGTTCTCTATGAAACGGGCACGATGACCCTTGTCGAATGCGTAGTCAAGCATGGAGTACCGTGGGCCGATGTTGTCCGCAAGAGGTGCCCGCCTTAATAAAATTTCATAAACAAAAGCATTATAAGCATAAGCATACATAAACAAAAAATGAAATTTCTTGATTACATTAACTAAGGTTCATCTTCCAACATGCATATTCCTCCAACAACATCTACTACACATGATGGATCACATCATATCAAAATAAAATCCTCCAACATGCATCACATCATCATTTTTTAAATTTTTTTTGGAAATAGAGTTCATCTTGAATGTATTTTCTCCAAACATCTTCATATCATCATATCAACATGCATCATAAAAAAACAAGTCCTCCCACATGCATCACATCATAATTTTTTAACAAAAAAATTATAAACTAGGGTTCATCTTCACACTAACATATGAACTATTGAATAGAGTTCATATTCAATACCACTAGTTACTAAAGAACCAAGAACTACAACTAATCAAGCTAAAACACTCCTAGGTGAAAAAAAAATCCAATCTAAGTTTAAAAATATGAGGGATTTCAAGCAAATAATGCGTCGAATCGGAAGCAAGTTTGCAAAAACTACTTGAAGAGATCGCAAGAGCTTACGTTTCTCTCCTCGGGGCCATCTCGATCCGCAAAAATGATGAAGAAACGGTGAAGATACGAGAGGGAGAGTGGAGGAGATGAGAGAGGGAGAGAGAGGCGAGGGGGAAAAAAGAAGAACTGCCGACGCGAGAGGGGGAGGGGTGGGGAGATGGGCAGGGACGCGGGGTCTCAGGCGAAATAACTGCTCGCACCCTACCGCCAGGGGTCCTGGCGGGAGGTTTAGACAGCCTACCGCCAGGGTGGTAGGGTGCGACGAAGGGGGGGGGCGGTTTTTTCCACGTGCTGACGTGGATTAGTACCTCTGGCAGTAGGCTATCTAACCCTACCACCAGCACCCCTGACGGTGAGAAAAAGGATCAAATTCCAAAAAAAAATCTAACCGGAGTCAGATCCTGAATTTGTATGCCAGGTCAAAACAGGAAATTTTGCCCCATCAAGACGACGACGGCATGCGCTCCTGCGGCCCGCCCGCCTACGTACACTACAGTCTACAGTACACGTGAAGGAGCAGCAGGAGCAGGGCACAGGGATCGCCTCGCCTCACGCGATGGACCGATCGATCGCTCACTGGGTGATGCCTGATGATGATGATGATGAGTCGATCTCGCGCCAAAGTCCGTGCCCGGCCGCTTTACTTTCTCGGTCCCGTCGCTCGCCCCGCCAGGCCGCCGGACGGACGTAGCCGTGGCGAGCCGGCACGCGGGGAGAAGAACTGGGGAAGGCGCAGGCGCGAGTGCGACGCGAATCGAATCCGAGGTGCGTGGGGAGAAAGGCGCGTGGCCGAAAGGCACCGGACGCCTCGTGTCGTGCCTGGCCAAGCCGGTCACTCAGCCGGCGCGTCCTCCATTGTACTGCATGTGCATGTTACTAGCGCCTGGGCCGCACCGCCTGCGCGCGCCCGGCCGCGTATGTCTGTCTGTACGTGAAGGATGCGGCGTGCGGTCGGTTACAACGATCACGTACTACTGTATAATAGTCGTACGTGTCACCCAGCTGCCGCGCGCTCTCCTTTCCTTTGGCCCGTGATCCCCCACGGTCCAAGATCGATCAGCTCTGAGTCGGAGACACACGGCGGTCTCCTTTTGAACTTGCCGCATGCCGATGCCATCCTTGATTTTCCAGAAAGAATAAACGAGCCCTCGGCATTAGTCAGAGCTCGCTGCAGCAGCGGTATCTGAACTCACAGTCCAGGCCATCCCATCTCCTCTCGGTCCTCCTTCGTACGCGTCCGATTGCGTAATCACGTACCGCAATTAATGCGCAGATCCCTGAACTAACTCTAAACCATGCAATGTTGTCTGCGGGGACCGTAGTACGTAGTACCCGCCATCGTTCGTTCTCCCTCGAGAAACTCCACGAGAGATGGACCAAAGATGGCCACCACCACCAGCAATAGCAATATAGCATTGCCCTCACCATGTATGGCCTCGCCACGAACGCTCACATGGGCGTGCCACCTTTCGACAGACCCCGACGCGGACAGGTCGGTGGCACTCATGGAGCCCTCCTCTTCGCTACCGGCCATACGCATGGCATGGAGCATCGCCGTAGTCGGACGACAGGGAACAATTTGCCCTCTAAAGTAAGCATTCCAGGCTAGGGCTTAACAACTAAGCCTCCATTATTAAGGCAAAGAACACCCGATTTGATATTAAGCCGGCCGGTCTCCCCAAACACTCTAGGGACAAATATACATTGGGCAGCAGGGAGATGCGGCGAGCTGGTACGTACGTACTACCTGCCCCTGGCCATGCATGCACGTCCGCTCACTGGCATGTAGTATCACCACTAGTTTTGTATGGTTTCCAACTTTGGCCAATACAATATCTCGGGTGGATGATTGCGGAAAAGCTCTATACATTTGACCGGCATCATGTCGACCGTCTTTGTTGCCTGCCTGCCCGCCCGCCCGCCCGCCCGCCGTGGTCGATCGTGCATGTGCGCGCTCCAGCTCTAGGTCGCCTAACATGTGGGCACAAATGATCGATCGATCGATCGATATGTTGGCGGTACATCGATCGCTAGCTCTGATCGCCTGTACCGGTCGCTTTTGCCTTGCTATGATTGATTGGGGTCGTCAGAAACCGGGGAGAAATTTTGCCGGGGGCCCAATTTCGGAAAACCGATCGATCCAGCATCATTTTCGTAGCAGCAGTACACCCCTCCTACCAATGAGCGAGCTGTCTCGCCTTTCTTTTTGTAGGCAAAAACGACGTGGACGAATAAACATACAAACGCCTTGGCCGCCTCCTGTTCAGGAATCCGATCCTGACAGTTGAACAAACACCATCTCATCCGATGCCGTTTGAACGTTGTTTCGGTTAGACGACATGACAGATGAGAGAGAGAGAGAGAGAAACTAAACATGGAGAACTGTGGCGTGCATGAATGATGATATGATAAACATGCACTACAGAGTAACATCGCAGGGACTGTTGATACACCGCCACCCTCCCTCGTGATCTGTTCATTTGTGATCCTTTTACTTTATTATTACCAGATGGAGCTGTGGCAGGGGCGACGGAAAAGTAGGAGCGGCCATGAAAGACAAGCTCCGCCCCGCCCCGGCCCGGAGTGGGCCTCGAGGAGAGCCGAGAGAGACTCGTGAGATCGCAAAGGAAAAGAAAAGAAAAGGAGACGCATGATGTTCCATCCATGCCCATGCATGGGCTGGAATCCGAAGGAGGAGCAGAGCACTGCACAGTGCGCGGGCATGGACCATCGGTGGTCGGAGAAAGAGAAGGACGGCTCACTGCGCGATTGAATGTGCGCGCGCGAGGTCAGGTGGTGCCCAAAGCTCGCTCCTCGATCGGTTCACGTACAAGTTCCATGAACCTGCTCGCTCGCAGCTGCAGCTTTGCCTCGACCTCGAAGGGTATGATTTTGGCTTAACAACAGTAGATGATGGTGCTGGTGCCGTGGTGCGCGATAGCTTGGCTAAAACGGGCGGAATTGGTCTGCCCAAACATGAGAAACAAACGAAGTACACGTAGGTGAGGCTGTACGCTGTAGAGTAGAGTAGCAAATTAAAACCCATTGATTAGTCTCCACTACCACTAGTAGTGAGGATGGGAGCAGGCTGGTATTTAATTTACGTGTTTGTCATGTTTTGCCTGTCAGCACCTGCCCCTGAGCCTTGACAAATGGACATTGGGCTAGCTAGGCGGCGGCTACGTACATGTAGATATTATCCTACGCTGTAGAGTATGCATAGACGAGATAGAGAAAGTAGAGGAGCACCAGAGTGGATTACAGGCGAACAATAATACACCACTGAATTCATCAACCTGTCGGACTCATCACGTAGTAGTACTTGTCTAGTTTAATCTACTACTAGCAGTGCACTGTGCACATGCAGTGTTTTGCAAACTTTTGTTATACTAGTTTGATTTGAGGATGGGGGGAGCCTACATGGTTGGTCAACCTCATTCATTGCCACTGAGGGAGGGAGGTTCATGATTGGAAAACAAGCTTTTTGATCAAGGAACAAAGCACCCTCCATCCATAAGTTGGCAGGGCAGATACTCGATCGCAAAGTGATGCAACATTATCTCGATCGCGGACTATTTCTGATGAGAAGAAAAAAGATAGTCGATCACGGACTGATGCAACATCGACCACGAGCTCATACATAATGCCGTTCTTCACTTGGCTGCACCACCTATTGTGTTCCAGGTAAACCAACGGAAAGCCCGGTCAAACCGCCGGTGCACCTCCACTCGAGGATACTCCACGAGGAAGAAGATCTTCTTTTCGTCACGAGATAATATTGTTCAATGGCTCTACTTCAGTGTGAGCAGCATCTGGAAGCACCGTCCGAGAAAAATTTCCACGACACGTTCGTTCGTCACCACGGAAAGCGAGAGAAAAAGGAAAGCGTGCAAAGAAACGAGGGGGGAAAGAGGGCCCGAATTAAAGCGAGAAACCTCACCCGGCACGTACGTACGTGCTTTCGTGCTCCGTCACGGTACCAAAAAGGTCCGAGCTCCGACTCAAAAAAAAGAGAGGGCCGAGCTAGGGGCCGGCGAGCAGCCAGGGCCAGGCCACTGCATTTCCGCTCCAAGTTCCAACAGAAGAAACCCGAGCAGTACGCTAGACTCGAAACTGCAGGCACGCGCACACACCACGCCTACGCCTACGCCCGCGCACCGCACCGCACCGCACGCATCGGGCGGCCAGAAATCCCGCGCAAAACGGACGAGAAACGCGCCCAGGATCCAAGGCGGCGACGTCGCCGGGCAAAAGATAGATAGCGAGGCGACGCCCGCGACCACTGTGCGGCCACCGGCACTGCCACTGCCCTGCCTCGGCGTCAGCCCGTAGCCTAGCTCTCGTCGTCGTCGTCGTCGTAAGCCTGCCGCCGCGGATCCCGAGGCCGGCCGCGCGGTCCCCACGGCTGGCCATGCACTCAGCACGCCGAGGCCGAACAAAGGGAAGAAAAGATTCGGCCGCCGCGCCGCGCGATCCCCGCTCGGAACGGGTTCGGCAGCGGCCCGTGTCTGCCTCTGCCCCACGTCTTGCCCCGTTTCCCCCCTTCCGTTTTGACCGCGAAAGAAAGCGCGATGGCGCCCGGGCCCGGCTCGTCAGAGATGTTTTTACTTTACTTTTTGCGCCGTGATGATGATGACGACGACCGTGCTGTGCTGGGATATCGTTACGCCGCGAATGTAACGGGCCGTGGGGAATACCGTGTCTGTCCCTCGAGCCGCGCCACGCCACGCCGGATAAAGCGTAGGAGCAACGCCAAGGTTAATTTATGGCTGGATTTGGTCTCAGGCCGAATGTCTTTTACAACTGATCGTATTTGTGCATCCGCACGGTTTGTAGTTGTACACTACCAGATGATGACGTAGTACAGTACATTGGAAATAACACATACAATGCTCAAGAACGTACTATGCTTGGACGGAAAAGAAGAAATTAAATCGCTTCTAAAACATCATGGATCTCTCTCTTTGACCGCACCGTACAGAATCTATTTATTTTATCCCGTAAATAAACGCGGAGGGTAAAACGGAAGGTGGTAAGAGCTGCCCGAGCGTAAAAAAGAGAAAAAAAATAAAGGGCATTTCGCACCCGCTAGCTTAAGCCAGCCAGACAGCAGCATGAGGCAGCAGCTGCGTTCAGACTTCTGCCGATTCCTCCGTCCTCCTCCTTCTTCCTCCCCACAAATACTAAACAAACCAGCCAGCAACCGAGCGAGAGATTGAGAGAGAGAGAGAGAGCTGCGGCCGCAAGAAACAGCGAAGCAGCGAGGCGAACCCCGAGCCCGACCTCGCAGATCCAGCGGCGGCGGCGGGCGCGCCGATGATGCACGGCCCCGCGGGAGGGAGCGGCGGCGGCGGGGGGCACGGGCTGGGCGGCACGAGGGTGCCCACGTGGAGGGAGCGGGAGAACAACCGGCGGAGGGAGCGGCGGCGCCGGGCGATCGCCGCCAAGATCTACACCGGCCTCAGGGCCTACGGCAACTACAACCTCCCCAAGCACTGCGACAACAATGAGGTCCTCAAGGCGCTCTGCAACGAGGCCGGCTGGGTCGTCGAGCCCGACGGCACCACCTACCGCAGGGTAACCCATCCATCCGTCCGACCTTTGCTTGCTTGCTCCTCCTTGCAATGGCCCTAATTTGCTCGGCCGCCCGATATATCTGCGAGGCCACGTAGCTCATAGTACCAAGCGTAAGCCAGAGGTGGCGGCGGCGGATTCGATTTGCGTGTCTCTTGAGCGTGCTCGTGTGTTTGATCCGATTACTTATGCTCCTTGGGACGTGCGTGCTCGGTTTTTGCTTGGATTCGGTCGGTTCTCGTGTGAAGTCGGGGATTCTGCTTGGTTTAGGAATGCCGTGGCGATTTTGTTGCTTTTAGAGGAATGTTCTTGGATGCGCCAGGTGCGATGCGCTCTACTCTACATCAGAGCTGATGGTTCTGGAGCAATTTCTCTCTTCCTTTTTTTATTGAAATTTTTTATTGGTTTATTAGGAATGCTGTGGTGATTTTGTTGCTTTTAGAGGATTGTTCTTGGATGCGCCAAATGCGATGCAATTTCTCCTTTGCTTTTGGTTGGAATTTTTCTTGTTTGCCTTTAGTTGAAATTTTTCTTCTTTGCTTTCTGCCGTGTGCTGTTTGTATTTAGGCCAGTTTTTGTGCCATGTCAGCGGAGCTGAAGATTCAAGAACGGGGAACGCACGTCGCTTCCTCTGTTTTAGCAACCTCTGGAGTTATGATTCGTCAAAGAAGGAAAACAAACAAGTTTCGAACTGTTTTGCTCCTTGGGAGATGCTTGTTTTTCTTGCGATTTTGGCAGTTCAGTTGCCAAGTAAGGGGAATGGGGTCTAGCTAGTTTTAGGAATGGGGAATGCGACGTGGCTTCCTCAGTTTTAGCAACCTCTTGATTTTGGATTTACAATAGATTCATAATTACCTCCTTAAAAAGAGAGAAACTTCCATAATTAGGGGGCGGAAAATATTGTGGCTTTTTCTCAAGAACTAGCAGTAATCTTTATACTAGTTTTTTTTTACATGATCAAACTAAGATATTTCCTTCTGTATACGTGTTTCACTGGAGATCGCCACATTTCTTTTGGTCAATTTGTAGTTGGAAGCTGATGCGTCAATTCTTTAGTTCAATTTTAGTGGTGTGATAGATTACATTTTAGCAACCTCCTGATTTAGGATTTCAATAATAAAATAAATTGAAGTCTCATAATTACCTCCTTACAAAAAGAGAAACTTCTATAATTAGGGAGGCAGAAAATATTGTGTTTGCCTGTATTTCTTTCATATAAGCTTTTTCTCAACAACTTGCGGTAATCTTTATACTAGTTTCTTGAATTATCAAACTGAGGTAGAGTATTTCCTTCTGTACAAGTGTTTCACTGGAAATCACCACATTTCTTTTGGTAAATTTTATAGTTGGAAGCTGATGCGTCAATTCTTTAGGTAAAATTTAGTGGCGTGATAGACTACATTTGTGCTAGACAAACATGACCGCACCAGAGTGTTACATACCTGCATCCGGGCAGAATGATGTAAATTAACAGTTCATATTAGAATCTACACACTTACATCCAGGCAAAATGATATAAAAGGAAGGTTAACATTGGAAAATCATGAATTACACTACAATATGGCACTCTTAATGGCCATGTTAATCTGAAAACGACGCTCTTGCTATGATCTCCCTGCCTTCTGCATATGTTACCATTGCTTTCAGCAAGAAAAGTAGATACTTTACTATGCATCTACACCTTGTTTGCATGGAATGAATTAGATTGCTAATTGTTCTGTCTGTCTGTATTTCAGGGATGTAAACCTCCTCCACAAGCGCATACTGATCCAATGAGGTCTGCTTCGGCAAGCCCCTGCTCTTCATACCAGCCGAGCCCACGGGCCTCATACAACCCAAGCCCTGCGTCCTCCTCCTTCCCGAGCTCTGGATCCTCTTCTCACATCACTCTTGGTGGTGGAAACAACTTCATTGGTGGTGTCGAGGGAAGCTCCCTCATCCCGTGGCTGAAGAACCTCTCGTCGAATCCTTCATTTGCCTCCTCCTCCAAGCTCCCACAGCTCCACCATCTCTACTTCAATGGAGGTTCCATCAGTGCTCCAGTGACACCCCCATCCAGCTCGCCGACCCACACGCCTCGCATGAAGACTGACTGGGAGAGCCAATGTGTTCTGCCACCATGGGCCGGGGCAAACTACACCTCCCTTCCCAACTCCACACCTCCGAGCCCTGGCCACCACGTCGCTCCAGACCCGGCGTGGCTGGCCGGGTTCCAGATATCATCCGCCGGACCCTCGTCGCCGACGTACAACCTTGTTTCACATAATCCCTTTGGGATCGCCCTTGCAAGCTCGTCGAGGGTGTGCACCCCTGGGCAGAGCGGAACCTGCTCCCCGGTGATGGGCGATCATGCGCCGGCTCACCACGATGTCCAGATGGAGATGGTTGACGGCGCACCGGATGATTTCGCCTTCGGCAGCAATAGCAATGGCAACAATGGATCGCCTGGGCTGGTGAAGGCGTGGGAAGGGGAGCGGATACACGAGGAATGCGCCTCGGACGAGCTCGAGCTCACCCTCGGGAGCTCAAGGACCCGTGGAGAACCACCCTTCTGATGATGATGCTGCTTCCACAAGTGTCTGTCTCTTCTTCGCCTGGGTTTATCCTTCACACTTATATTTGGGCGTCGTTCTGATGTTCTACAAGCTCGGTGTTTGTTGAAAGAGAGAAGGGAGTTGAGGGATCGTTTCGACGATCCTCTGCAGATGATGTCCATCCTCTTTCAGGGGTCTGGTGTGGACTTATATTTTAGCTACATTATGAAACTTGTTAGCTTATTTCTTTCTTTCTTTCTTTTCTTCTTACTTCAAAAAAAAGAAGGAAAGATGGAAAAACGGCAAGGAATGGTGGCAGGACACCTTGGACATGTCGAAGGAACGGAATGGCGGAGGCCATTTGTCATCAGTAAGCAAAGGCAGTAGATGCAAGTCCTGTGGCCATCTATCATGTGCTCTTGCAATGCAAACATGCTTCAGTTGTCCTTGATATGACTGTTGTCGCTGCACTCTGTCAGAAGGGTGTGCGTTGTATGTGGTGGACCGTTCATTCATTGATTCTTTGTGTCTTTGCTGGTTAGAGTTGTTAGCAATTCATTTTTTTTCCCCATCTTCTTGTTGGATGAAACTCAACAGTTAACCCTTTGGTGCAATGGCTTTAGCAGTGTGCTGATTACTGGGCTCTCCTTTTCCAGGGAAGGTGAGTCCCATTGGTGGCTCGGTGGCTGAAACCTTGTCACTTTTGTGGTAGTTTCCCTCCTGATCACCACTGTCTGCCAGGTTTTGTCCTGGGTATATTTCCCCACTATATGTTTCCAGGCAGAGGTTTTGCTTGGATCTTGGAGGTGTTTAAATAAGAAAACTACAGTACAGTTCAGTACTACTAGTGTCTTTCTTTCCCTACCATGATCTCTTCCGGCTGCCGCCGCCATGGCGGCCGGCAACGCTGCCGTGCAGCCTCGCCGCCGGTCTCAGATGCCACCGATCATAGCCCGCCCGTTCTCCAGTCCTGCGACTCTATGCCCTGCCTGGACCCCTGCCTGACCCCATACCCCAGGCCCCAGCTAATCATGACTCTTGTCTCAAAAATTAGTGCCTCAGATCGAACAACACCAGCAGTAGGCCATGCGGTGAACGTGCCAGCTGAAAGGCCTTTGCATTGCACTGTAGTATTGTTTGCACAACGGTTTACCCGTCCGAGATTATTCTCGGATAGATTGGTCGACGTGGGTTCGTGGGGTTATATTAGTCCAATACTAGATAGACATCGTTGGGTTGGATTCATCACTCTCAACGGTTGGTCGAATGCTAGCCCGACGAAAACGCAGCACCGGATCGGCCGTCTGGCTGGAAGAGCTCATTATCAGATCTAAAACGGCAACCTTTGACTGACAGTTTGTCCTTCTTTTTAGATCAAATGAACATACTTACTGTATAAATTAGCTGCAGATATGACAGCCTCAACTTTTGTCGAGTGTGAGCAGGGTATGTGATGATTATGCGACCAGCTTGATCCAAGCATGTCAGATCAGAATCCGAGTAGCACACCGGCACCTCCATGGCACAATCTCCAGCCTGCCGTCATGATGGGTCAGCGGCAGCCAACTGAAAAAAGCTGGCCGCAGCCGCAAGCCCCACAGAAAGGTCTCACGCAGTACATGCTACTCCCTCCATTCGGAATTACTCGTCCAAGAAATAAATGTATCCCTCCGTTCATAGATACATTCATTTTTGCGACAAGTAATTCCGAACAGAGGGAGTGCCATCTATTGCCATCATGGTAAAACTGGCTAGTGGCAAAATTAATATCCCAGTGTGCATGTTCATGTACGGCACCGCCAGAAGCAAATAGTTTACACCATCACAGGTTTCAAACACTTTCCATGAACCCCTACAGGTCCTTTTTGCTATACTTCCTGTGATGTATAGATAAAAATTGATTCAAGGACATGACAATCATGCATTTCATTAAGAATATACCCAAAATAACAGTGGCAGGCCGAGATGCCGATAGGTGGTCTAGGTAAAACAAAGACGAGTAAGTTGCTCATATTGCAACAGTAAGATGCCAGACAAGTTTCAATCAAGGGCAAGGCTGATGAAGAATATTCTTTCCCTTTTCATTTCTCGCGCAATTGTGATCATATGTACAACATTTACAGAGTAGTTTCTGGCACTGGATAGATGACCTGTTTGACGTACCAACGAATGGCAGACTGTACAGTTGCTTGACTAACACCCAGGAATTAGCAAACAAGCAAATTACCTAGAGAGACACTGAAGCTCGAAAGGTGACGACCAACAGGGACACAATGTGTGTCACCACATGAAAAGACGAAGATTACTTTCCGATCTTATCAAATAGTGTGGATAGAGCTTTATAGAGAGTGGCGGCCGCAGGTGGCTTGGGCAGTGAACCAAGAAGGATTTCTGATGCCTTGACTGGACCGCCATAGAATCGGGCATTTTCGTTGTTTCGGGTTGATACTACACTTCCATTGAGTGCGCATCCCACAAAGGCGCCTGCCAGAGAAAGAAAAAGTTGTAAGCATCAGAAGTGAGCGAAACAGAAACTGTGTATGACCGATCCAGTAGAGATTACCAGATGTACTCATCATTGTCACCAATGGTACAAATGTAACATTCCAAACAAACATTATAAAAGAACTAGTACATTTAGTTGGACATCAGTATGCACCCAGCTTTTGTAATAACTGAAATCATAAAAGGTCATATATGCAATTACCTTCGTATCGAAATATAAGATGTTTTTGTAGGCTAAAGTAGCTAAAAAAAATCACGAGGTAGTACAATATTGAACATATCATTGTGAAATGATACCCAACAATTATACTAATAACTGTTTACAGAAGCAAATAATTACACAGCTAATACTGATAAAACGGTACAAAGTACAACTGCACTTTTTTCAGTTCAAGACGTCAGAATTGAGCAACATAAACTGCATGCTATGTCACGGTTTTCAGCCACAAAGATACACAAATACATTTTGCGAGTTATAGCACATGTTGGTGCGTTGCTACAGATTTAAAGTACTCCGTGTTTAAGAAGATTGTACCACTATCTGTGCGAAGTTAAAACCATCCATACATGCTGTCATCCTATCCGTTCGTGCCACCCCAAATGCAGTCCAACTTATATGTAACTATTTGTTACTCAGATACTTCTATACCACATGTTAATTTAACAAGTTGTCTGAATGTGCTGCTAGAAATATGGAAACCAGCAGTTGCAAAACTTGACGATCACGATTTCATTTTGTTCAACTGCCCAGAGGACAGAAGTACAAATTTGAATACACTAGTGTATATTTGGCCATAGGAGATACCAATAACCAGGTATGTGGCCACCGCATAACGTAACATGGCTAAAGCCTAAAGGTCTATGGACCATTTTCTCAGGAATACAGTTCTTGGTCTAGATCATAAATTATCATAAGAAGCTAGAGGCTTCAGGAATGTTGGATATATGTTTAAACATCAAACTACTTTTACAGACAATCACAATAAAACTCAATAATATCTGATTATATATTGCTGGGTGACTAATAGTTCCCGAGTTATAAAAGCTATTTGTAAAAGTTACCAATTTGGCAGAATCAACAATGCCAAGTTTAATGTGAAATAAGGAGATAATGGTTAATAATGTAAAACACACACAGATTAGTATTCATCATTCAAAACTAAATATAAAGGGACCTGGCAAAGTCGCATCTACTCTACGAACTAAGTGGTACTCAAGAGAAATTGTTTCCATCTTTTTGCCGCCCTGGTTTTAAACAGAATCAGCAAATTGGAAAAATATAGTCCAGGAGAAATTTGAACAGATAAAATTAATAGAACGAAGTCAAGTCCTGCTCAGCTACTGATGATTTCAGCCATACCTTTGCTACAACTGTATGTGTAACAGGCAGCATAACCACCATCACCGGCACGGAAATCAGCCTCTGCCACCCGTCCAAGATGACCAGCAGCAGCACCGAAACCAGCCCCAAGTGACAGATGTGCATTTCCACTGAATGTTTTAATTGCATCAGTGTTCCTCAGAACAATGATGAAGTCAGCTAACTCAGCGCCAGCCTGAAATGCAGAATGCCGGGAAATAGTCCATATGCTATCAGGACTTTATAGTAATACACAAGCTTCTTTGTTGGAAATAGAACACTTGAGAGGCCACTGACCTGAGCTCCATATCCAACACCACAAGTAGATATGGCCGAAGGAGGAGACCAAGAACCATCAGCTCTGCGAGCAATAACCAGCCCAGTACCAATTTTGTACGTGACCATCATTCCAACCTTTACCACAGTAATTATAGCAAGTCCCTTTGCTTGTCTAAGAATTGAATCAGGAATGGACTTCTCTGGATTCAGCTTTCCAACCTAAAAAATGCATTTAATCATGGAAAGCTTGGTGAGTAGTGTTCTAGTTGATCCCAAATAACTAGCTGCACCAAATTATAGTGAACATAAACAGGTACTAAATTATAGAATAGGCATACCTTACAATACCCATGTATGGAATTTGCAGCCTTGTATATCTCATACTCCATCGTTGGTGCCCATGGGAGGTTTAACCATGACCTCAAGGTGCTCAGGTCTGTCAAATCTTTAGTCGGAAGTTGACAAGCACGACTTATCTGGTTCATCAAGTAAGGCTGAATACACTCAAGACGTACTCCACAAACATCACAGACCCTTTGAGGATCTGAAGTTCCGAATTTTGGAGGCATCAAGCTTCTACCCTTTGAACAGCCGCCACAGAATATCCCACCACAAAAACGACAATGATGGCGAGAGCAAATTACTGGATGGAAGCGCGCTCCACAAAGCATGCAAGAAGGAGCAGCACTATCAGGCAACCACTTTGTCGGTTCTGTCTCAAGCAGGGCATGTTCAGAACCAACACTGGCCTCTGCAAGTGTTTGAGAGTTATCCTCCAAAGCCGCTTGAAGAAGGAAGTGTGAAACTAGAGACATGCTATGCCTCCCAAAATCATATGATGCAACAGATAATAATTTATCTTTTCCTGCAACAGCCATCTCAGCAAACACATCCCACATTGTCATCTCCCTGATGTCTTCATCCATATCCCACTTATATTCGTCTTCTATGAAGTACCCAGCATTTGAGACAAAGCCCTTTTGCCACTCCTCATGATCATGTTTTGTCATCGGTGGAACAGAAGGAGGTACCCAGATGCCAGTTTGTTGACGAAGTGGGCAATCAGAATGGATGTTTTCTCCTGATCCCTTGAAGGTAGCCATTTCGTCATCGCTCTCATAAATATTGACAACACTAAGGTGGTCTTCCATGTCATCTCTGTCAGGATTATCTTTTGCCCCTTGCTCGCATACGTGGGTTCCCTGATTTAACAAGAAATCACAGCATTATTTTAAATATGTCCACAGTAACAATTGTATACAAATACGATTATGGGCATGAATTGGAAAGAAAATGAGTTATAGTCAACTTGTTACTATGTAAGGAACTCCCATTTATTGATCATAGGCAAGGCATGCATTTCCAAAAATATGCATCCATGCTTCTAAACATAGAACAGAAGACAACAAATTTATCTCTCCACATTTCCTTAGAGTGGCACATATAACATACAGCTCACCACTCACCTATACCAAACTAAGTAGAAAACAGTCCAAAAGAACAAAACCTGATTAGAAAAGATGCATTTTGTGTGTGAGTCCGAATGGCAACCCTTCAGACCGCAGCCACAACAAGCTTCAAATCAAAACGCAAGCGCAAAGGCAAAAATTTCAATCGCTCAGACCCTCAGCATCCCCAACAACACGTGACAGCTGCTACTCCCCGCGCCGATAGAAGTGCACGTGCAGCCAGCACGAACCTAAAATCCGTACCTTTTCACGAAGCGTTCTGCTCCTTGATCCTAAACACCCAACACGGCAATCCTTAACGCGCCAATGCTACGGCTAACCAGACGCGAGACTCCGCGATTGCAATCCAGCCCAGATACAACCCATCACGCAACCCGGCTATTCCAATCTACGGAGAAGGCGAACTCAATCGGAGAGGGGCAGCTCGATTGTTACCTCCTTGGGCTCCTCGTCCCACCTCACCGGCGGGTCGCAAACCCTAGCCTCGCCAGTGCCGACGGCGGCGGCGGCGGCGTCGTCGTCGAGCTGCGGGGGCTCGAGGTCGTACGGCTCGACCGAGGGGTACAGGCGATCGGCCCCCTCCATGCCGCCGCAGGGGATCGGCGGCCCGGCGCCGGATCGAATCGGGCGGCGCGGGAGGATCAGGTTCGGAGAAGACTTGGGATTTGGGGATTTTCTTTCGTTTGGATTTGGATTTCGCGTGATGAGGGAGACGAAGATGACGGGCGAGTTGGAAGCTGGGAGGGAGACGGGAGGGACACGTTAAAATCTCCAGGAAACTCAACGTGTATCCTACAACAATTGTGTGTGCGTGTGAACGAAAATAAACGATTTGTGTTTGTGCCTTTCGCGTTAAGCCCCTCGTAGTTACGGTCTATATCTGTTTACTTTCCTGCACGGTGTCAATCATTGGTGAACCTTTTTTTTTCTCCAATACGCCGAGTTGGCATATCATTGCATTGATAGGTAGAAAGAATACAAAGGTTGAGGACTCCTAACTCGTACACAGCAAGGCGTGCCAAGGGTCCTCGTGAGCAGAAGAAGTGGGATGCTCAGCCCGGCTACACTAGGTTTACATCGCGTCGATTACAGCTTGTAGTCCTTTGGCATCAGCAGAGGCCCAGGTGCGCGCATCGTCCTGGATCGAAGCAAATAAGTGGTTAGGCGAGGGTTGCTGGAGGTCGAAGATGCAAGCATTCTGGTGCTTCCAAATGGCCCAGGTAACCAGTGGGACTAGGGACGCAAGGGCCTTCCAGAGTGATGCTAGGATGGAGTCAGTAGCGTCTCTCCACTAGTCGTAGAGGGTGAGGTCATCATTGGGGGGGGGGGGGGCTGACGGTGAGCTTGCACCAAGCAAGAGTGCGGTGCCAGATCTCCCTAGAGAAGACGCAGGCGGCGAGGAGGTGGTGGATGTCCTCAAAGTCTTGGTCGCAAAGGGCGCAGCGAGGAAGGTGGTCCAATCCCCGCTTGGCGAGTCTTTCCGTCGTCAGGGAACTTCATAAAGCCTTATTCAAGGTAGTTCTAGGATGGCGAGATCCTCTCTGATCCTTCTAATTGAAGCGGCTGAATCCCATCCTTCCCGATCGTGCGTCAAGCGACTGCAAGACATCCAGATGGCCCACATCACAGTGGCAAAGATCGCCCGTTACTTATAAGAGAACCGGGAGTCACATAGAATATCTCTTGTCCACGTGTGAGCAGTTTGGCCTCCTCCCAGACCCGACGCGCATGCGAGCAATGTAGCAACGCATGTTCCATATCCACGTCCATGGCAAGACAAACCTTGCATGTGTTGATCGTTCTCATGTGGCAATACTTTAGAGTGCACTCATCAGGTAGAATGCCCCTCAATACTCGCCACCAAAACACTCTGACTTTAAGGACTACTTTGAGCTTCCAGACTGCATTCCACAACTGTTGTTGATCCACTGAAGTATCGTTAATCTGCCCCTCATCTAGAGCCAAACGCCCTTTTTGATTCATTAGAGCTCGATACGCCGATTTAAAAGAGTAAATGCCTGATTTCTCATGTGCCCAAGCAAGAAAATCTTCACCGCCTCCTACCGCAACGGGATGTTTAGTATAGCTGCTGCATCGGGTGCAATGAGTCTCTCTGACTAACTCCTGACGCCATGTCCAGTTGCTTGTGTCGATCAGATCACTGACGGTTTGTACCACCGTATTCGTTGGACGTAACAATGGGGTCATAGATATAGTGGAAGGAATCCACTTGTCCTCCCATACAAAGATGGAGGTTCCAGTGCCGACTCGTTTCAGCAGCCCCACCTGCAAAGCTTCCCGACCTGCAATAATCGCCCTCCAAATAGCAGACGAGGATTTAGGTACCGAGGCATGTAGGAAGTCTGAGTCGGGAAAATATATTCCCTTCATAACCTTGGCGCATAGGGAGTTAGGGTTCATCATAAAACGCCATCCATGCTTCCCTAAGAGTGCCAAGTTAAACATCTGAAAGTCGCGGAATCCTACTCCACCTTTGCACTTAGGTGTAGCCAGTTTGTCCCAAGCGATCCAATGTAGGGACTTCTGATCAATGGAGCTTCCCCACCAGAATTTTGCCATACTTGAGGTTAAACCCTTGCACACCTTTTTTGTCAAGAGAAAACAACTCATGCTAAACGTCGGCATTGCTTGAACAATAGATTTCAGAAGTGTCTCTCTGTCGGTGCAAGCAAACAGTCTCTCTGCCCAACCTTGCATGCTACCTCGTGCCCGATCTCCAATATATTCAAAGGTTCCACTATTTATTTTGCCAACAACAGTAGGTAAACCGAGGTAACATTCTCTGAAAGCTTCTACTTGTACACTAAGGAGTTGCTTCAAACTTTGTCTAAGGGCTGCAGGCGTGTTTGGACTGAAAAAGATGGAGCTCTTGCTCCTATTTATACTCTGTTCAGTCGCATCACCATAGATTTGCAGAATCTCATTCAGCCTAGTTGCACTTTCCATGTTCGCCTTGATGAAAATAAGACTATCATCAGCGAATAAGAGGTGATTCACCCATGGTGCTCTGAAATTCACTCTAATGCCTTTGTCAACAAAGTTACCATAGTGCTTCAAGAGTGAGGTGAGGCCTTCGGCGCAGAGCCGCAGAGCAGAAACAGATTAGGGGAAATTGGGCACCCCTTCTGAAGTCCTCTAGATGAGTTGAAGAAAGGATGCGGCTCTCCATTCACACGGACAGAGAACCAACCGATGTGACACACTTCATGATCAATCTTACCATATTAGCATTGAATCCAAGCTTCAAGACATGGCTTCTAAAAAATGCCACTCCACTCTATCATAGGCCTTCATAATGTCAAGTTTAACTACACAAGTATAATTCTTCCCTTTCTTCCATCGCTTCATCATATAAACACTTTCAAATGCTACAACAACATTGTCCGTGATCACCGACCCGAGACGAAAGCACTCTGCTCCTCATGATATCATCCATGCACAGTTGTAATCGGTTGGCAATAACCTTGACTGCCAATTTATATAGTACTGGACAGAGGGCAATCGGACAATATTGTGAGATACTCTAGGGTGACGTACCTTAGGAACCAATGTAATAGACGTATCGTTGAGTCCCAATGGTAATTCACCTCCATAAGAAGAATCCAGCACCGCTTGAGTTACTTCATCTTGTAGCAACTTCCAGTGGCGTTGGAAGAACCTGTCGTGAAACCATCTACCCCGGCGCCTTGGAAGGCACCATTTGAAACAGTGCTCAGTGAACTTCGTGTGGCTCATACGGTTTACACAGTAGGTCGTTCATCTCCGGTGTGACCTGGGTGGGAACATGGATAATAACGCATCAATGCCATTGGCACCTTGCGTCATGTAGAGTGCCTGATAAATGGCTAAAATTTCAGCCTTATCTTCCACTTCATTTGCACAGGTAGAGTCGTCGTCCCTCTTGAGACCAACTATCCGATTGGTGCGTTTCCTCTATCTAGCTTGTGCTTGAAAATATGTCGTGTTCCGATCACCATCGCGGAGTCATAGAACTCGGGACCGCTGCCTCATCTAGATTACTTCGAGGCGAAGTGCCTCTCTAAGTTTCTACATGATGCTTCTCTCCTCATCTGATGGGCCCCGTCCCACTAATCGTTGGCGCAGCCCATCGAGCCATTTTTGAAGATTACGGATGATTCTTATCAGGCTACCGAATTCGCGGCCCCCCAGGGTTCGAGTTGACGCTGCAATGCCCCTAGGGAGTGCATGATGCCTTGCAACCCAGCATTGTGGGTCGCTCCCGCCAAGTTTGTGCAATGAGGTGTTCATAGTCCTGATGTGACTGCCAAACATTTTCGTAGCGGAACTTCTTGGGTCCTGCTGGCCTCTGTGAGAATGCATGGTTTATAAACTAGGCGATAATGAAACAGTGATCGGATTCCACCGCACACACATGTCGAACTCTCATATGCTCAAATCTCTGCCTGAACTCTTCATTAGCAAAGGCCCTATCGATCCTTGCCTTGACATTAGCATCTCCAGGTTGACGATTATCCCAGGTGTAAGCAACACCCGACCACCCCAAGTCTTGGAGCGCACATTCATCGGTGGCTTCGCAGAAATCTCTCATCCGCCTCTCAGGGCGAGCTGATCGGCTATAGTGTTCGTCAGAATACAAGGTTTTGTTGAAGTCACCTATACACATCCATGCACCATGAGGAATGGCGTGTAGGGTTCTAAGAAAGCGTCGGCTATGATGATGGTCTGCTACTCTTGGCGCTCCATAGAAGCCCGTAAACCTCCATGCATTTGAGCCCGGTGAGTCATCACAGACCGAAACATCAATGTGGCTGCGACTATATGATTTTAGTTCCACATTCACTTCTTTAGACCAGAACAACCCTATACCTCCGCTAAGGCCGTCACTGTCCACTACAAAGCTGCCAGTAAACCCAAGGGTGTGCCGCAAATCCTCCACTCGTTTGCCTCTGATCTTCGTCTCCATAACAAAAACTAGCTTGGGCCCTTCTTGCTTCACCACTTTGCGAAGCTCTCGAACTGCCTCGGGATTCCCCAAGCCCCCAGCAGTTCCAGCTTAAGCAACTCATTGCGCCTGGCAGGGCAGGCTAGCGGCTCTTGCCAAATTCTCTGAAGTCGTGGGCGTGTCTCTTTTCTTTTTTGGCGCATGTTCCCATTCTGCACCCTCAGTAGTATCATCGCCACTTTCTAACGCAGGGTCATGCTGGATTAAGGCATTGGTCTGGGTGTCTACATGCTCTTCTGCAGTCAACAAGGGCATAATAACCTTTCTGTAAACCTGTTTCGGAGGTCCACCTTTCCTCTTGTTCCTGCCATTTGTGTTCTTCTTCTTAGGCGAGGTAACCTCGGGATTGACATCTCGAGTAGAGCTGGGACTCAGGGACTTCAGTTTTTCATCCTGGTTTAACATTGGTCTGACTCGCCCCTGAGTTCTCACCGGAAGAGGTCCTCTTTTTTTTCTGGTGCACGGAGACTAATCTTGAATGGGAGATTACCATTCTCATCTCTAGTCCCTGGCGTCGGGCAAAGTAGGTCCGAGTGACCCAGACGGCCACACGAAAAGCAAAAATTTGGGACATCTTCATATTGTACGTCATACCTGTCACGGCTGCCCCGAGCCGCTGAATCTATGAGGATCCACCTTCGTAAAGGCTTTCTGACATCAATCGTGACTCTCGTCCTAAAAAAACTCCCAATTGGATTGAATTGCACTGAATGAGCATTCAAATCAATCTGTTTTGTCACCACCTGGCACCTGCCCCCTGAAAGTGCAACTATCCCTGGGTGGTTTTGGTAATTATTAACAACACATAGCTCATTGAGCTAATGCTATTTCAAGATAAATATTTCAGGAAAGCTCAATGATTGGCATGGCATGGATTAGGAATGTGGACCCCTCAAAATGCTAAGGACAAAAGATTGGCTCAAGCTCTAAAGCTCAAGACTCTACATTTTACTTTCAGTGATCCAAGATCACATCGAGTCCATAGGAAAAGCCAATACTATTAAAAGGGGATGAGGTGTTGCTTAATGGATTGCTTGCTCAAAATGCTTAGTGATATGCTTCAAAACCCTCGACCACTTTCTTATACCCACATATGTCCCAAACCAAAAGTCAAACTCGGCCCCACCGAAACTTTCTATACGGCGTCACCGAGTTCAGTTGACATAGCCATTGCCACAAAAACCCTAGTCACTTCGGTCTTACCGATAGGGATCTCGGTCTCACCGAAATGGGATTGCAAACTCTCTGTTTCCTTCGCAACGTTTCGGTCCAGCCGAGATGAGCGATCGATCCCACCGGTTTCACAATGCAAACTCTCTATTTCCCTTTCGTAACATTTTGGTCTCACCGAGATGAGCAAATCGGTCCCACCGAGTTTGTGTAACGCCCCGGATTCGATGCGCCAGGTGTCCGTCAGTTATTCGTCGTCTTTGCCATGTCATTTGCTTGCGTGTTGCACCTTGCCATGTCATCATCTGCATTTTTATCATGTCATCATGTGCATTTCATCTTGCATACGTGTTCGTCTCATGCATCCGAGCATTTTCCCTGTTGTTCGTTTTGCAATCCGGCACTCCTATGTCTCCTGGCGCCCCCTTTTACCTCTTTTCATGTGTGGGTGTTAAACGGTCTCGGAATGGACCGAGGTTTGTCAAGCGGCCTTGGCATAGCACCGGTAGACCGCCTGTCAAGTTTCGTGCCATTTGGAAGTCGTTTGGTACTCCAACGGTTAACCGGGTAACCGCAAAAGCCTCTTTTGCATTGCAGCCCAACACCCCTTCCAAAGTGGCCCAAAACCCAGCAAACTCCCCTCCATGCTCTCGGTCGTTCGATCACGATCGCGTGGCCGAAAACCGCACCTCATTTGGACTCTCCTAGCTCCCAGAAATCTATTTATAGCCCTCACGAAATTCGCGGTCTATTCCCCGAAACCCTAACCGTCCTCATCCATGCAGCGGACACGTCCGGATCCCGCGGACATGTCCGCCCGTCGCCCGCCCAACCGCTTTCCGCCACATGGCGCGCCCGCCGTCCGCCGCATGCTGCCATCCGGCTCCCATGGTAGCCCAGCAGCCTGCAGACGCTGCCGCCCGGCCAGCGCCGCCAGCGCCTGAAACTCCTCCCCAGCGCCGCCGTTGCCCCTCCGCCCTCGCGGCGCCCGCCGCCCATGATCCGCGCCGCCCTTGGTCTCGCCGGCGGAACCTCACGCCGGCGCCCTCGGCTTCCGCGCCACAGCCCCGCCGACCTCGCCCGCCTCGGCCGGCGCCGCCGCCCTTCCATGGCGCGCCATGGCTGCCGGTTCCAGCCAGCGCCGCCCGGTTCGGCCTCGCCCCATTCTCGCCGACTTCGCCGGCGGCGCGCCGCCGCTCCGGCCCGTGCCCCGCGCCCTCGCCTCGCCTCCTCGCCGGATCCGCGTCCCGCGCCTCCCCGTCATCGCCGGAACACCGCCGGAGCTTCGCGGAGTTCTTCTCCGGTCGGATCCGGAGAAGATGGACCAGATCCACCGGTCCCCGAACCAAACGCCCTCGTCCCCGTCCTGTACCGCGCCGTCCCGGATCCCTCCGTCCCGGGTTGATTTTCCCGGAGGTGATATTTTCACCAAGTCCCCGAAATTGTTGCACATTTTGTTGCATTTTCGTTGCATCGTAACTCTCTGCATATTGCTCTGTTTTGTGCGAGTAATATGTCAAAATGTTCGTCTCGAAGAGTAGATCATTTCATTCCATTGCATCATTTTCATTTGAGCTCATCTTGATGCCCGAAATGCTGTTGGAAGAGTGCTATGTGATGTTAGTTTCTGTTTCTTATCAGAACATGCACTTTTGTCATTTTTGCCATGATTGATGTGTGCATCCTATGAACTTGAGTCCTACATGTGTTTTGTAATATGCCATGCCATCTTTCCAGTGGTGTATGCCATGTATTTTTGTGATCTATGTGGTGACTAGCACAAGCATGCAAAGTAGGCTTCCTGATGTTGCTGATTTCAGCCCTGTTTAGCTGATATTTTGATGCCATGTTAACTTGATGCTACAGAGAGATCCATGCATATTTTGAGATACTTCAGTAAGGATGTTTTGTTCTACATATCTTGCTTTATCCATCCATGCCCTTGTTTGCAATTATGGAGTGCCATAGCTTGAGTCAATCGAGCTCTACTTTTGCTATAAAATGTTTCCTGGCAGGTTGTTTACATGTTATTCAATTTTGCCAAGGTTGTTGTAGTTGATCCTTGTATGCTATGATGTTGTTCTTGCCATGTATAGCTTCTATGCCATGTCTTCTTACTGTTGGTTGCCTTGCCATGCCATGTTTTGCTCTGTGGTGAGTGGTTCAAGCTCACCAACATGCCTACTTGTTGTTTCTGCCATGTACGAATCTGTAATATAACTTGCCATGTTTACGTGGGTGCCATCATATTTTCTGATCCTTTTTGGCTTATGGTCAGTAAAGGACTTTTGTTCTATGATTTGAGTAGATTCATGCCATGCCTTTGTTTGCCATGTTAAGTTCCTGTAACATGTTGTTTGATAGCTCTAAACATTGCAACTTTGATGTTATTTACGCTAAAGTCTGGCTGTTATTATTTGCAATCTTGCCATGTCATTTTGAGCATGTTCTAGTTGTTTCTGGAGATAGTTCAGTGTTCATGTTTTGTAATGCTTTACCTGTACATCATGCCCATGCCTTTTGTTATTATGTTAAGGTGCTGTAGCATATTGTTTTGATGCTTGCAATATGCCTAGTTGCTGTTTTGGATGATTGTTGCCATAACTTGTATAGGGTGTATGTGTTGAACCGTTGCTCCGTTTTGAGTGTGCCCTATATGAAACTTGCTTGATTTTGCATGTAGTTTCATATTATCATGTTGCCCTTGTTTTGAGGTGTTTGCTTGATGTTTGTATGCATTTTGCATCAATGCCATGTTTATCTTGTTTTGCTCATATCTTCTAGGCGTAGCTCGAATTTAATGAACTTTATATGTAACTTGACTAGAATTTCGTGTAGATCATCGTGGTGCATCTTAAATTGCTGTTTTACAACTTGAACATAAGGTTAATTCAGATCTGGACCAATTTCGAAATTTGCATATGAGGACTTACCGGAATTGTTCTATGTTGTTTCCGGCCTCATTTAAACTTGCCTTGATGTGTTGCTCTTGTTTGCATCATCTCTTGCCATGAGTAGCTTCATCTAGATTTGTCATGCATCATGCTTGTTGTGCATCATGTCTTGTTCATGTGTGGTGTGTTTACCTATGTTGTGTGCTTCTTCTTGTTAGTTCCTATTTCGTTGCGATCGTGAGGATTCGTTCGTCTACGCTTGGTTCGGCTTCATCCGTTCGTCTTCTTCATGGACTCGTTCTTCTTACTTGCGGGATTTCAGGCAAGATGACCGCTACCCTGGATCTCACTACTATCATTGCTATGCTAGTTGCCTCGTTCTTTCGCTATCTTGCGCTACCCATTACCTGTTTATCAAGCCATCCCAAATTGCCATGTCAGCCTCTAACCTTTTGCACCCTTTCTAGCAAACCGTTGTTTGGCTATGTTACCGCTTTGCTAAGCCCCTCTTATAGCGTTGTTAGTTGCAGGTGAAGATGAAGTTTGTTCCTTTTGGAACATGGAGATGTTGTTCCTTGTTGGAACATGTTTACTTGTTGGGATATCACAATATATCTTATTTAATTAATGCATCTATATACTTGGTAAAGGGTGGAAGGCTCGGCCTTATGCCTGGTGTTTTGTTCCACTCTTGCCGCCCTAGTTTCCGTCATATCGGTATTATGTTCCCGGATTTTGCGTCCCTAACGCGGTCGGGTGATTTATGGGACCCCCTTGACAGTTCGCTTTGAATAAGACTTTTCCAGCAAGGCCCAACATTGGTTTTTCCATTTGCCTCACCACCACCTATTTTTCCCTTGGGAGTAATTAACCCAAGGGTCATCTTTATTTAGCCCCCCCCGGACCAGTGCTTCTCTAAGTGCTGGCCCGAACCGAGTAGACTGCGGGGCCCCCTCGTGGCAACTCGAGGTTTGGTTTTACCCGTAGGATGTCTCATCCGGTGTTGCCCTGAGAACGAGATATGTGCAGCTCCTATCGGGATTGTCGGCGCATCGGGCGGCTTTGCTGGTCTTGTTTTATTACTGTCGAAATGTCTTGTAGCCGGGATTCCGAGACTGATCGGGTCTTCCGGGAGAAGAATATTCTTCGTTGATCGCGAGAGCTTATCATGGGCTAAGTTGGGACACCCTGCAGGTATAAACTTTCGAAAGCCGTGCCAGCGGTTATGTGGCAGATGGGAATTTGTTAATGTCCGGTTGTAGAAAACCCGAAGTTGATCTTAATTAAAATATACCAACCGTGTGCGTGTAGTGAGTGTCTCTTTTGGGGTTGATCGAGAGGAGAACACGGTTTCGGGTTATGTCGGCGTAAGTAGGAGTTCAGGATCACTTCTTGATCATTACTAGTTGACGACCGTTCCTTTGTTTCTCTTCTCGCTCTCATTTGCGTATGATAGCCACCATATATGCTTAGTCGCTGCTGCAACCTCACCACTTTATCCCCTTCCTTTCCCATTAAGCTTTGCTAGTCTTGATACCCATGGTAATGGGATTGCTGAGTCCTTGTTGGGGATACAACTACGGAGTGTGAACCGCCCGGGCTCGGTTTACCCTCGTCGTGATCAGCCCATATGGAGGCACAGGAGCCCAGAGGCGAATTAAGGTCCATACATGTAAACCGCCTTAGTATTGTAACTTGTATTGTAAGACAAGAAAGGAGAAACCAAGCGGACTCTTATGCAGGCGGATTGGGATTCATATAAGCCGCCGGCGTCAACCCGTGTATATAAGGGGCGACCGGCGGCGAGTTGAGGACAGAGGATTGAGGCTAAGGCAAAGCTATTGCTCCCTAGTCGCGAACCATATCAATCACACCACAACTGGGCGTAGGTTTTACCTTCATCGAAGGGCGAACCAATATAATTCCGTGTCTTGTGTCGCATTAACCCTCTAGGTTAACCCGTCACGATGGCCTGCGACTAAGTCCTTTCACGAGGACATCTGCCGTGACAATTCCACGACGGTTGGCGCTCACCGTGGGGCTATCGCATGATGGTTTGATGATCTTAGAGGCAAGTTCGAAGGACTCGAAGGCTATCTGATGGGCGGATGACTAAAAGTCGTCGCGGCAAACTCTACATCGACGATGCGGATGGGGCCCCGAGGCGGCTCGGTTGAGTATGGGTACCGGGTCCCTTTGGCGGCATACGTGTTCATCGGCAAGATTGGCGAGTCGGGGCTGGGCGGACGTCGCACCGACCTCGTCGAGGCGGCTCGTGGCGAAGAAGAGCCCTGCCCTAGCTGAACCGGCGGTCAAGCGTGTTTTTCGTGGGAGTCGCCCACGGAGGTTCTGGCGGATCGGTGTCTGGCGACGAAACCGCCGTTTACTCTGGCGACGATAATCGTCGGCCGGAGGCTCGAGTCTTTATACCAGTGCGAGGCTGGCGGTGTTGAAATATGCCCTAGAGGCAATAATAAAAGCATTATTATTATATTTCCTTGTTCATGATAATTGTCTTTTATTCATGCTATAAGCTGTATTAACCGGAAATCGTAATACACGTGTGATTACATAGACTACAATCGTCCTAGTAAGCCTCTAGTTGACTAGCTCGTTGGTCAACAGATAGTCATGGTTTCGACTATGGACATCGGATGTCATTGACAAGCGGGATCACGTCATTAGGAGAATGGCGTGATGGACAAGACAATCTAAGCATAGCACAAAGATCGTGTAGTTCGTTTTGCTAGAGCTTTTCCAATGTCAAGTATCTCTTCCTTAGACCATGAGATCGTGCAATTCCGGATACCGTATGAGTGCTTTGGGTGTATCAAGCGTCTGGCGTAGCTGGGTGACTATAAAGGTGCACTACAGGTATCTCCGAAAGTAACCATTGGGTTGACACGGATCGAGGCGGGATTTGTCACTCCGTATGACGGAGAGGTATCACTGGGCCCACTCGGTAATGCATCATCATAATGAGCTCAAAGTGATCAAGTGTCCAGTCACGGGATCATGCATTGCTGATGCGAGTAAAGTGACTTGCGGTAACGAGACTAACGAGGTATTGGGATACCGACGATCGAGTCTCGGGCAAGTAACATACCGTCGACAAAGGGAATAGAATACGGGGTTGCTTGAACCCTTGACATCGTGGTTCATCCGATGACAACATCGAGGAGCATGTAGGAGCCAACATGGGTATCCAGATCCGCTGTTGGTTATTGACTTGAGGTAGTCTCGGTCATATCGCATGTCTCCCGAACCCGTAGGGTCTACACATAAGGTTCGGTGGCGCTAGGGTTAATAGGAAGACAAGTATGTGATTACGAATGTTGTTGAGTCCGGATGAGATCCCGGACGTCACGAGGAGTTCGGAATGGTCGGAGGTAAAGATTTATATATGGAAAGTGGTTAAGCGGACTCGGGAAGTTTGGTGGTATCTGGTAAAGCAGGGGCCACAGGAGGTTCGGAGGTCCACGGGAGGGGCCACCTCTCCGGGGGCCACATGGGCTAAGTGGGAGGGAACCAGCCCCTGGTGGGCTGGGTGCGCCTCCCACCTAGGCCCATCTTGGCTAGGGTTTGGGAGGTAAACCTAAAGGGGCGCCCCTAGCTTGGGGGCAAGCCACCTCCCTCCTCCCTTGGCCGCCGCCCCCATCTAGGGTTTACCCTAGATGGCGGCCCCCTGACCCTCTCCTCCTATAAATAGAGGGGTGGGGGAGGGCTGCCAACACAGTTGAAGGCGCAGCCCTCCCTCCCAACACCTCTCTTTCTCCACGCAAGCTTGGCGAAGCCTGCTTGGGAGAACTACCGTACCATTTGCACCACGCCGTCGTGCTGCCATTGGAATTGTCTTCTTCAACCTCTCCTTCACTCTTGCTGGATCAAGGCGGAGGAGGCGCCATAAATCCGTCGTGTGTTGAACACGGAGGTGCTGTCCTTCGATACTTTGGTCATCGGTGATCGGAATCACGTTGGGAGCGTCTTCATCATCACCACTCTCAAGAACGCTTCCGTATCCGATCTACAAGTGGTATGTAGATGCAAACTCTCTCTCGTTACTCGTTGCATAGTAGAACTCATAGATGGATCTTGGTGAAACCGTAGGAAAAATTTTAATTTT
Source organism: Aegilops longissima (assembly GCA_021605205.1). Taxonomy (NCBI): domain Eukaryota; kingdom Viridiplantae; phylum Streptophyta; class Magnoliopsida; order Poales; family Poaceae; genus Aegilops; species Aegilops longissima. The sequence continues at coordinate 608,623,445 of CM038682.1, read as the reverse complement.
CTGCAACGTTCCCCAACAGTGGCATCATGAGCTAGGTCTATGCGTAGTTATCTTTGCACGAGTAGAACACAATCTTGTTGTGGGCGTGGATCTTGTCAACTTACTTGCCGTTACTAGTTGTTTCTTGCTTCCGCGGTATTGTGGGATGAAGCGGCCCGGACCAACCTTACGTGCTCTTCGTGAGACCGGTTCCACCGACTAACATGCACTAGTTGCATAAGGTGGCTGGCGGGTGTCTGTCTCTCCTACTTTAGTGGGAGCGGATTCGATGAACAGGGTCCTTATGAAGGGTAAATAGAAGTTGACAAGATCACGTTGTGGTTATTCGTAGGTAAGAAAAGCGTTCTTGCTAGAACCCAATTGCAGCCACGTAAAAGATGCAACAACAATTAGAGGGCGTCTAACTTGTTTTTGCAGCAATTGTCATGTGACGTGATATGGCCAAGTTGTGATGAATGATGATATATTGTGATGTATGAGATCATGTTCTTGTAATAGGAATCACGACTTGCATGTCGATGAGTATGACAACGGCAGGAGCCATAAGAGTTGTCTTTATTTTTGTATGACCTGCGTGTCATTGAAGAAGCGCCATGTAATTTACTTTACTTTATTGCTAAGCGCGTTAGCCATAGAAGTAGAAGTAGTCGTTGGCGTGACAACTTCATGGAGGCACGATGATGGAGATCATGGTGTCATGCCGGTGATAGGATGATCATAGAGCCCCGAAGATGAAGATCAAAGGAGCTATATGATATTGGCCATATCATGTCACTACTTTATAATTGCATGTGATGTTTATTATGATTATGCATCTTGTTTACTTAGAACGACGGTAGTAAATAAGATGATCCCTTAGAACAATTTCAAGAAGTGTTCTCCCTAAGCGTGCACCGTTGCTACAGTTAAGTCGCTTCTAAGCACCACGTGTTAATCGGGTGTGATGGATTCTTACGTTCACATACAGCGGGTGTAAGCAAGATTTACACACGCAGAAACACTTAGGGTTAACTTGCGAGCCTAAGCATGTGAAGACATGGCCTCGGAACACGGAGACCGAAAGGTCGAACACGAGTCGTATGGAAGATCGATCAACATGAGAATGTTCACCGGCGCAAACTAGTCCGTCTCACGTGTTGATCGGACACGGCCTAGTGGACTCGGATTGTGTAACACTTAGATGACTAGAGGATGTCTAATCTAAGTGGGAGTTCATTAATAATTTGATTAGATGAACTTAATTATCATGAACTTAGTCTAAAACTTTTGAATTATATGTCTTGTAGATCAAATGGCCAGCGCTCATGTCAACTTGAACTTCAACGTTCCTAGAAAACCAAGCTGAAAGATGGCGGCAGCAACTATCGGATTGGGTCCGAACACGAGATCATCCTCATAGCTGCCAGAAACAATCGTCCTAGAAGGACCGCTAGGTGAAGCTCCGTCGAAGAACCAAGACATTATGAATGCTTGGCAGTCTCGTCTTGATGATTACTCCCTCGTTCGGTGCGGCATGCTTTACTGACTTAGAACCGGGCTCCAAAAGCTTTTTGAGCATCACGGAGCATATGAGATGTTGAAGAGCTGAAACTTGTTTTCCAAGATCACGCCGGGTCGAGAGATATGACATCTCGACAAGTTCTATAGTTGTAAGATGGAGGAAAACAGTTCTGTCGGTGAGCACATTACGAAGATATGCAGGGTTGCACAACCGTATGACCGGCTGAATATTAACCTCCACGATGAGGCGGTCATTGACAGAATCCTCGATCGCTCCCACCAAGCTACAAGAGCTTTGTGATGAACTACAACATGCGGGGATGGTAAAGACCATTCTGAAGTGTTCTCTATCTTTGAAGTCAGCCGAGGTTGAAATCAAGAAAGAACATCAAGTGTTGATGGTCAATAAGACCACTAAGTTTAAGAAGGGCAAGGGCAAGAAGAACTTCAAGAAGGACGGCAAGGAGGTTGCGGCGCCCGGTAAGCAAGTTGCCGGGAAGAAGTCAAAGAATGGACCCAAGCACGAGGCGAGTGCTTTTATTGCAAGGGAAGGGTCCTCGAAGCGGAACTGCCCCAAGTACTTAGCGGATAAGAAGGCGGCAACACCAAAGGTATATTTGATATACATGTAATTGATGTGTACCTTACGATGTCGTAGTAACTCCTGGGTATTTGATACGGTGCCGTTGCTCATATTTGTAACTCACAGCAGGAGCTGCGGAATAAGCGGAGGCTGGCGAAGGGCGAGGTGACGATGCGGCGTCGGGAATGGTTCAGTCGATGTGATCGCCGTCGGCACGCTACCTCTTCATTTACCCACAGGATTAGTTATGAACCTTAATAATTGTTATTTGGTGCCGAGTTTGAGCATGAATATTGTATCTGGATCTCGTTTAATGCGAGATGGCTACTCATTTAAATCCGAGAATAATGGTTGTTCTATTTATATGAGAGATATGTTTTATGGTCATGCTCCGATGGTCAATGGTTTATTCTTAATGAATCTCGGCGTAGTATTACACATGTTCATAGCGTGAATACCAAAAATGTAAAGTTGATAACGATAGTCCCACATACTTGTGTACTTGCCGCCTTGGTCACATTGGTGTCAAGCGCATGAAGAAGCTCCATCTGATGGACTTTGGAGTCTCTTGATTATGAATCATTTGACACATGCGAACCATGCCTCATGGGCAAGATGACCAAGACTCCATTCTCGGAACAATGGGCGAGCAACCAACTTGTTGGAAATCATACATACCGATGTGTGCGGTCCAATGGCGTTGAGGCTCATGGAGGATATCGTTATGTTCTCACTCTCACGAGATGACTTGAGTAGATATGGGTATGTCTACTTGATGAAACACAAGTCCGAGACATTTGAAAAGTTCAAGGAATTTCAGAATGAAGTAGAGAATCAACGTGACCGAAAGATAAAATTCTTACGATCGGATCGTGGAGGAGAATATTTAAGTCACGAATTTGGTACACACTTAAGAAAATGTGGAATCGTTTCACAACTAACGCCGCTGGAACACCTCGGCGTAATGGTGTGTCGAGCGTCGTGTCGCACTCTATTGGATATGGTGCGGTCTATGATGTCTCTTACCGATTTACCGCTATCATTTTGGGGATACGCTCTAGAGACAGCTACATTCACTTTAAATAGGGCACCGTCTAAATCCGTTGAGGCGACACCGTATGAATTATGGTTTGGGAAGAAACCTAAGTATCGTTTCTAAAAGTTTGGGGATGCGATGCTTATGTCAAGAAACTTCAACTGAAAAGCTCGAACCCAAGTCGGAAAAATCGTCTTCATAGGATACCCTAAGGAAACCTTTGGGTATACCTTCTACCTTAGATCCGAAGGCAAGATCTTTGTTGCCGAGAGCGGAATCTTCTCGGAAAAGAGTTTCTCTCGAAAGAAGTAAGTGGGAGGAAAGTAGAACTCGATGAAGTACTACCTCTTGAACAGGAAAGTAGTGCAGCTCGGAAAATGTTCTGTGATGCCTACACCAGCGAAGAGGAAATTCATGATGATGATCAAGGTACTTGGATCAAGTTGCTCTTGAACCGTAGGTCCACTAGGACACGTTCCGCACAGTGGTGCGGCAACCCTGTCACGGAAATCATGTTGTTAGACAACGGTGAACCTTGAACTATGAAGAAGCAATGGCGGGCCCAGATTCCAACAAATGGCTAGAAGCCATGAAATCCGAGATAGAATCCATGTATGAAAACAAAGTGTGGACTTTGGTGACTTGCCCGATGATCGTGACGATAGAAAACAAATGGATCTTTAAGAAGAAGGCGGACGCGGATGGTAATGTCACCATCTATAAAGCTCGACTTGTCGCTAAGGGTTATCGGCAAGTTCAAGGAATTGACTACGATGAGACTTTCTCTCCGTGGCGAAGCTTAAGTCCGTCCGAATCATGTTAGCAATTGCCGCATACTATGATTATGAGATATGGCGGATGGACGTCAAAACAGCGTTCCTTAACGGCTATCTTAAGGAAGAGCTGTATATGATACAGCCGGAAGGTTTTGTCGATCCTAAGAATCTTGACAAAGTATGCAAGCTCCAGCGATCCATTTATGGGCTGGTGCAAGCATCTCGGAGTTGGAACATTCGCTTTGATGAGATGATCAAAGCGTTTGGGTTTATCTTGAGACTTATGGAGAAGCCTGCGTTTACAAGAAAGTGAGTGGGAGCTCTGTAGCATTTCTCATATTATATGTAGATGACATACTTTTGATGGGAAATGATATAGAATTCTTGGACAACATTAAGGCCTACTTGAATAAGTGTTTTTCAATGAAGGACCTTGGAGAAGCTGCTTATATATTAGGCATCAAGATCTATAGAGATAGATCAAGGCGCCTCATAGGTCTTTCACAAAGCACATACCTTGATAAGATTTTGAAGAAGTTCAAAATGGACCAGTCAAGAAGGGTTCTTGCTGTATTGCAAGGTGTGAGATTGAGCTCAGCTCAATGCCCGACCACGGCAAAAGATAAAGAAGAGATGAGTGTCATCCCTATGCTTCAGCCATAGGATCTATTATGTATGCCATCTGTGTACGGACTGATGTAAACCTTGCCGTAAGTTTGGTAGGAAGGTACCAAAGTAATCCCGCAAGGAACACCTGGACAGCGGTCAAGAATATCCTGAAGTACACGAAAAGGACAAAGGACATGTTTCTCGTTTATGGAGGTGACGAAGAGCTCGTAAATAACGGGTTACGTCGGCGCTAGCTTCGACACAGATCTGGATGACTCTAAGTCACAAACCGGATCGTGTATATGTTGAATGGTGGAGCGATGGCTGGTGCAGCTGCAAGCGAAGCGTCGTGGCGGGATCTACATGTGAAGCGGAGTACATGGCAGCCTCGGAGGCAGCGCATGAAGCAATTTGGGTGAAGGAGTTCATCACCGACCTAGGAGTCATACCCAATGCGTGGGGCCGATCAAACTCTTCTGTGACAACACTGGAGCTATTGCCCTTGCCAAGGAGCCAGGTTTCACAAGAAGACCAGAGCACATCAGCGTCGCTTCAACTCCATCCGTGAAAATGTTCAGAATGGAGACATAGAAATTTGTAAAGTGCATACGGATCTGAATGTCGCAGATCCGTTGACTAAACCTCTTCATGGGCAAAACATGATCAACACGAGAACTCTATGGGTGTTCGATTCATCACAATGTAAACTAGATTATTGACTCTAGTGCAAGTGGGAGACTGTTGGAAATATGCCCTAGAGGCAATAATAAAAGCATTATTATTATATTTCCTTGTTCATGATAATTGTCTTTTATTCATGCTATAAGCTGTATTATCCGGAAATCGTAATACACGTGTGAATACATAGACTACAATCGTCCTAGTAAGCCTCTAGTTGACTAGCTCGTTGGTCAACAGATAGTCATGGTTTCGACTATGGACATCGGATGTCATTGACAAGCGGGATCACGTCATTAGGAGAATGGCGTGATGGACAAGACAATCCTAAGCATAGCACAAAGATCGTGTAGTTCGTTTTGCTAGAGCTTTTCCAATGTCAAGTATCTCTTCCTTAGACCATGAGATCGTGCAATTCCGGATACCGTATGAGTGCTTTGGGTGTATCAAGCGTCACTGGCGTGGCTGGGTGACTATAAAGGTGCACTACTGGTATCTCCGAAAGTAACCATTGGGTTGACACGGATCGAGGCGGGATTTGTCACTCCGTATGACGGAGAGGTATCCTTGGGCCCACTCGGTAATGCATCATCATAATGAGCTCAAAGTGATCAAGTGTCAGTCACGGGATCATGCATTGCGATGCGAGTAAAGTGACTTGCGGTAACGAGACTAACGAGGTATTGGGATACCGACGATCGAGTCTCGGGCAAGTAACATACCGTCTGACAAAGGGAATAGAATACGGGGTTGCTTGAACCCTTGACATCGTGGTTCATCCGATGACAACATCGAGGAGCATGTGGGAGCCAACATGGGTATCCAGATCCGCTGTTGGTTATTGACTTGAGGTAGTCTCGGTCATATCGCATGTCTCCCGAACCGTAGGGTCTACACATAAGGTTCGGTGGCGCTAGGGTTAATAGGAAGACAAGTATGTGATTACGAATGTTGTTGAGTCCGGATGAGATCCCGGACGTCACGAGGAGTTCGGAATGGTCCGGAGGTAAAGATTTATATATGGAAAGTGGTTAAGCGGACTCGGGAAGTTTGGTGGTATCTAGGTAAAATCTGGGGCCCAGGGAGGTTCGGAGGTCCACGGAGGGGCCACCTCTCCGGGGGCCACATGGGCTAAGTGGGAGGGAACCAGCCCTGGTGGGCTGGGTGCGCCTCCCCACCTAGGCCCATGCGGCTAGGGTTTGGGGAGGGGTAAACCCTAAAGGCGGCGCCCCCCTAGCTTGGGGGGCAAGCCACCCTCCCCTCCTCCCTTGGGCCGCCGCCCCATCTAGGGTTTACCCTAGATGGCCGGCCCCTTGACCCTCTCCTCCTATAAATAGAGGGGTGGGGGAGGCTGCCAACACAGTTGTAGGCGCAGCCCCTCCCTCCCAACACCTCTCTTTCTCACGCAAGCTTGGCGAAGCCCTGGGAGAACTACCGTACCAGCTGCACCACGCCGTCGTGCTGCCATTGGAATTGTCTTCTTCAACCTCTCCTTCACTCTTGCTGGATCAAGGCGGAGGAGGCGCCATCGTCCCGTCGTGTGTTGAACACGGAGGTGCTGTCCTTCAGTACTTTGGTCATCGGTGATCGGAATCACGTTGGGAGCGTCTTCATCATCACCACTCTCAAGAACGCTTCCGTATCCGATCTACAAGTGGTATGTAGATGCAAACTCTCTCTCGTTACTCGTTGCATAGTAGAACTCATAGATGGATCTTGGTGAAACCGTAGGAAAATTTTTAATTTTCTGCAACGTTCCCCAACAGCCAGATCGGGGGCTGTTCCGACGGTGAGAGTATTCCGGACCCCTCGATCTACCCAACGGGTTGGGGTCTTCATAGCGATCTGTGAGGCGCTTCACTCTTGACATGGCGCCCACTGGTCGCCCGGTTCAACATGGTGATGGCAGCGGGCGGAGGCCTGTCGCCCCCGGCTCAAGTTTTATCGAGCTTTTTGACGCATTGGCGGTGCTCATGGCGGAAGCTAATCCGCGGATCAGGACATGCTGGCGCAGAAATTGCAAAGGTGAGAACAGATCACTAAAGCTAAAGCGGACTGGCGGCCATGGACGAGCGGATGGCGATGGAGCGAGCCGCTTTGGATGCGTGAGCTTATAGGCTCAGCTGGACGAGTGCATCACAGAAGTCATGAAA